>OU342740.1:89831580-91283077 GCA_910589775.1 Avena eriantha
TTTCAGAAAGAGAACGAGGAGCTAAGGCGTGTTTGGAGGCGTATCGGAGCAATGCCCAAGTCTGATTCCTGTTAGCGGGGACACGAATATCAGTTTGTCCTCCACTCCTTTGTAATGTTTAGTGTTCAGGGAGCAATTCCCAAGTCCGCTTCCCATTATAGGGTGCAATAAGAATCCTAGGGCAACTCCTTATCTATCTGGACATGTTGGTGTTTCATATTCATGAATGGACACCATGTGCTCTTTCCATTATGTATCTGGGCATGGGTTTCTGCATTATGAGTTTGCCACTCTCCCACTACTATTTGGTGATATTGGGAAAAACCCACAGCACACTAAACTACAGATATATCTTACTTGTCTTTGAAATTGAAATTATGACAGTGCCACTAGTCGATTCATAAAATGTTAATTAGTCCTAGATTGCGTCTTCCTTGAAATTATGATAGTGCCACTAGTCGATTCAGTTAATTATGGAAACTAACCAGCTTGTTCTGGTGAACTGAACAAACCATACTATGTATTTTTGTTGCAGGGAAAGAGGCGAAAGATCTACCAGGACCTGGCGACCAGGCTAAATGACAAGAATAGCAATCCAAGAGAGAAGCAGAATCCCTGAAACTGGCCTTTGACCAACTACGCCCTGAACTCGCAGTCCTTTCTGATAAGGGCCAGAAACTGAAGGAGTTAAATGTCGGCTGGGCGAAGGTACAACAGTGAAGGTCGCACCTCGGCTAGGAAGCAGACGGAGATCATGAAAGGGATCTTGAAGGAAAACCATATGGCTACGGACCACTTCTCCAATCCGTGACGGAGCGCTGGAACCTACACTGAAGCACGACATAGTACTGAAGGAGCTGGCCAATCTTAGGAGGAAAACCGGCAGCTCCGGGCTAGGCTCGCTTGAACACAACATATGTCTATTTAGTACCTGAACTGCCTGGTTTATCCTCGGACGTGGTGATTTTGTAAGCGTGAACTTAACTCTATCCACGATATGTGTGTTCGTCTGAAATTAGTTTGCTCGAGGATTGAGTTTGGCTTAGTTAGGAAAGCGCAACTGCAAGTCTTACAGTTAACTAGTTCAGGCATTGGCACACCATAAATTATTCATCTCGAATTTCCTTTATCCTCTATAGTCTGTCCTTGTTCACCCTCGCGCGCCTTCTTCAGTTCCTTCAACAGATCCGCAATGGTAGTACTCTAGCTTATTCTTGTCTTCCCTGAGTTGATCCCTCTCCTTTTATGCATTATGAATCAGCAACATGTGACTATCCTGAAGCTTCTTTGTAGTTCAACAACCAAGCTCCCATCGATTCCGTCAGTTAGCTCTGACTGCAAATTCTCGATTTATTGTTCCAGTCCTTATTTTGCACCGATAGCTTGTAATTTTTTCAGCTACATCACTTACATCAGTAAATCTCCCTGACCTTTCCAACTCATACATCTCCCATAATTGTGCCAAACATTTCTTAAGTGCATCTGGCCACTCAAGATCGAGCCACTCTACTACTATACACACCGGTCCAACCTAAAAACACACACACTATAGTGTTATGAACATGCACGATACATTTTTACTTCATGCACAGTTGCACATAATGTAAAAAAAACCTGATTTATACAGCCCAAGAACCTTCTCCCAGTGTTACTTGCCTTCGAATGAAACATATCTCCTCAGTTTTAGCCTATGGTCACATGGCACTTCTCCATCAAGATCTAGGCCCTCCCATTCGGAGTCGTAGATCATCCGTGGTACCTATAGGTAAACGCAACGCTGAAATCGAACATGATTGCATGCACATATGGAGCTCAGATCGAGAGATTTACCATTGCCTAACCCTAGCCCGAGAAAAGAGAGGAACTCACATCGTGGAAGGAATACTCGATGTAGGAGAGAAGGCTATCGTTGCTCGACTGGTCGTCCTCGCCGTTCAAGGATAACATGGCGAATGCGTCATCGCAGGCGATGGCATCAGCGTCGGCGTCGGCGAGAGAGAGAGAGGAGAGAGAGAGAGAGAGAGAGAGAGAGAGAGAGAGAGAGAGAGTAGCCCTTCTACCGCTGCAACAATGACTAAATTGGCATGTTACAATAGTTTAATGGATACCATGCCCTTTCCCTAGATTATCGTCTCCTACCTAATATGGATTCTCTTCACACATTCTCATTTCAAATATTAAACCTACACTCCCTCCATCCCAATTTCATTGCCTAATGAAAACATACAGTATATTATATCATCTAAATAACCAAAAGCATGTCAACTACAAGGTACTTATGCATCACTTCTTCAGTCATGGTTTCACAAAACATTACATTACAATCTCTCACAAACATAATCACATCATGGTTTCACAAAACATCACATTACAACTCTCAACAAACGTAATCACATAAACAAGTATATTACGTTCAACTCAAGAAACAAATCATGTCGACTACAGGGTACTTACACATCACTTGTCCTGTCATGGTTTCGCAAAACATTACATTACAATCTCTCAACAAACAAAATAACAGAAACAAGTTAATTATATCATCTCAAGAAACATAATCATGTCAACTACAATGTATTTATGCATCACTTGTCCAGTCATGGTTTCACAAAACATTACATTACAATGTCCCAACAAACATAATAACATAAACAAGTACGATACGTCATCTTAAGAAACATAATCATGTCAACTACAATGTACTTATGTCTTATTACAACAACGATGGTTTCAGTGAGTGACATGTCCTAAAATCTCAACAGCTTGCACAACATTATATCGCAATCTCTCAACAAACATAATCACAGAAACACGCTCTAAATGCAACATCAGTCAATATTACAAATACAGGCAGGGGAACCCCGCGGTCCATATGACAAGCCTAGGGTAGCAGCTCTCATCAACATTGACGTTTTGGTAACCACGCCCATGCCTTCATCATAGCGGTTTCTCGGGGATCGTGCACGTGCTTGGCCTTCGCGGTAACGCCCGTGGGATCTTCTGTGGTATTTCCTTTGATGCAAATGATCCAGCACCAAAGCATCGTGGGGGTAGTGGAGCAGTTCTTGCGCCACGTAGCATTGGGGAGTGCAGGAGGCGCGGTTTTCCTACCTCGATAAATAGGGGCACCGGGGGAAGGATTTTCCCCTACTTCGCCTTCTTCCTGCGCCCTTTGCCCTTTATGCTTCTGCCTTCTCGCCGCCACCTTGCACCACCGTTCTCCTTGACTACCGATGCCACCGTTCCTTCGTCGCGACGACGGGACCCCTCTTCTCCAACACGGCCACCATGCCTGTCGAGATGCTTCTTGATCATTCGGGAGGCTGGTGCGGCTCGTATGTCACCGACGACCTGGTGTAGAAGTATCGGCGGGGGAAGCTCATCCCATCGGAGTGCTTGGTGAAGCATTGCCTGGCACCGGAGGGGGAGCGGGTCCCCGACCCTCGGCTAGGGGAGGTTATCGTCTTCCTTGCCCACCTTGCCCGTGGGCTCGGCCTGCCTCTGAGCAGGTTCGTCGTAGAGTTGATGGTCTCCTTTGACCTCCAGCTCCACCACCTCGGTGCCAACACCATCGCGTAGCTGTCGCATCACGCAGCCTGCTGCGAGGCCTAACTAGGGGTTCACCCGAATGCGGCAATCTTCTTGAAGTTCTTTTACTTCAAGGTCTAGGTGGTGGGGAAGGGAGGCCCCCTCACAGAGACCGACTGCTGCGCAATCTACCCCCGGGTAACATCGCTGATGCCACGGCTGGACATCCTCGAAACCGTCAAGTTGTGGCAGCTCGTACTTCTACCTGCGCAACACCATCGATGTCGACTAGATCAAGGTGTCGGTGTTCGCCAATGTCCCCTCCAGCCGGAAGGCTTGGACCGTCAAGAACTTGGGCACCCAGGCAGACATGGAGTGGATGGTCTCCCGGGTGACGGTGTTGCTAGGGAAGGAGGGGCTCATCGCCCGAGACATCCTACTATCCTAGATGACGATTCTTGTGCTTCTGCTGCACCAGCAGTCCCACAAGATCTGCCACTTGTCCAGGCCACTAGATCCCACCCGGGTATCCCAGCTGGAGGTGCCGTTCGTGGCCCTTCGAGAATGGCTTGCCACCATCTCAAAGGAGACGCTAACGGAGGAATGGGTCTTCTCCTGTCGGCCGTATCACCGCGGTCGGCTGCCCCTGAAGGTCAGGGTCTCTTCCTTTTCTCTGGGTAGACCTTTCCCGAAGAATTTATCTCCTTGCTTCTTATGTTCCTTGTTGAGTAGATTTTTATGGTGCAGCTAGCTGAAGACTTCATGGGTGAGTGTGATCTTCCCAAGTTCATCGTTGATCGCAAGCCGCCGAGGTTCCAGTCAATGGAGCCGGAGAGGTTCCCCACCCGGGCCGACGAGGGCTACGAGTTTCCACTCGGTGAGCTTCTTTTCGTGCCTGGATTCTTATTGCTCTTCTTTTTTCATGCACCTAAAGTCGTTTCCATTTCTTGGCGTAGCCGCCCACAGCAAGGATGCAGACCTGGTTGAGGCCGCCGCATCGAAGGCTCACGAGAAGTGGGCTGTCTCGACCAGTGCCGCTCCGACCGGGGAAGGGGCAAAGACGAGCCTCCGCGCAAGGGCAACAACCATTGTGCCGGGTATGTGCCCTTGTTGCCCTTGCTCGGCGTGCTTGTTTACCTTCACCTTTACTTATTGTGCTCTGATTGCCCTTCTCTCAGCTACGCCATGTCCTTGACCGGCTCCACGACCATCGCCACCGTGTCGATACTACTCCGGCTGGAGCTCAGGGTCAGCTACTTCCTCTGCTATGAAGGAGGCCAAGGCTATTACCTCTACTACCTAGGCGGTCGAGGCTGATGCCTCTGCTGCCAAGGAGGCTGAGGCTGCATCCTCTACTGCGAAGCCGGCTGAGGCTGCAACTTCTGCTGCCAACACGGCCGAGGTCGCGGTGGATGCGGCGGAGATGGTGGTGCTGGCTGGATCTTTGGTCCTGCATCAGGCCTCTACCGCCACCCGTGCCACCTATCTTCTCCTTCCTCTGGCCCGGGTTCAGGCGGGTTCTACCGCCTACCAGGTGGAGGAGCCTGTGGATGTTGAGAGGGAGGCCCCTGCGCAGCCGATGGACGGAGTTGCCGTCATATAGTTTTCAACCAGTCTCCAAAAAAATTATTCATAGTACTGAAGGTTTAACGACCAACTATATGGCGGGAATAAAAATTCCTGTCTGTATAGTTCTAACTGTATAGTTTGTTCCATCGTAGAAGGAAATCTATAGTTGGTTCATGACTATGCGGCGGGACCTATGCGGACCTATGCGGGCCGCGCCCTTATAGTTGCCCGGTGGTAGAGTTGGTTTCTTGATTAAAATTGTTTTTGAGTTGACAGATGAGAATAAATTCCTCCAGAAGAGAATTTTCAAGCTTCAATATGACATGGCTGAGCTCGGCATCCGCCTTCCAAGCATAGCTAAAATTTGCAACACAGGGGAAGTAGGCAATAATCTTCCAACCCAGGAGGAGGAATAGGTACCAACAAGGACTTATTTGATCCCGCCTAGCTTGATTCCAAGCTTGGAGAGATCTTTAAGACCTTGTAATCTATCATATAAGTTTTATATTACTATTTTAGTTTTGCATTAGTTCGAGCTTAGCAATAAATTTTGCATCATTTGAATTCCCTTAAGGAATAGTCGATCCCATTTGTGAAATTCCAAGTTTATTATCATATATGGAGTATTATTGAGTTTGTGCTTGTCTTATTGGATATATGAATGGCTTGAGTATAATTTTACTTGCACTTGATGATAGCAATAGGAGTCTCCCACACCATTGGTGTTAATGGAACATATAAAGATAATTTAATCGATATGTTCTAAGTCCATGGTTTGATTTACAGAAGTAAAAATAATCTGATTAGTCAAGTTGAGAAAGAAACCTCAAAAGAGGAAATTTTTAAAAGTGTTATCAAAATAGAGTGAGAACAAGTCGAGGTAGAGTCTTCAAGTCATAAAGATGCATCATATACAATTGGAATTTGGTAATTGAGATCGTTAACCTTTGAATTCCTACATGAAGTGGAATGTATGGCTAGCTGCTTTCACAGCACTTAAACAAAAGTGTGAGCATATATATAAAAAAGAAGAAAAAGAGCGAATGTGCAAAGAGCAAATAGGCATATACCACTATATTGTAGTAAGACAAAGAGACGTTTTGAGATTTTGAATCCCAAGTGAATATGTTAATCCTAAAACACTTGGCACTACCTCGCTAACTCATTCGGTCGAACTGAATACTTTTACATCATGTTGAGATTCATATTTTGTGAACTATTGATCACTAAGGTGTGGAAGCCTGCTAATATTATTTAGATGGTTTGACTAAGGTACTATTCATGAACTCATTCCTCTGTATATCTTATAGGATAAACACATGATGCAATTGCCTCATTTATTTTATCGACTCAGCTTCATGAATATGAGGATCACATTTACTAAGCCAGCCTTGCTCGGGACGAGCAAGAGTCTAAGATTGGGGAAGTTGATGAGTACATATTTGCATCATGTTTTACATTATTGTTTTGCATTATAGTGGTAAGATCTTGGTAATTTACGGTGTTCGCATGCATGTTTTATGTCTATTTTCACCAGGATCAGGACAGATGATGGATACAATGGACACAATTCTTGGAGCAGTTGTATTGGGGAGAAAAGGAGTCAAAAATAACGTAAGTTGCGTATTTGGGAAATATAAATAACACCAGAAGAACACTCAAAGAAATCGAGGCATCCAGACGGTTTAACGACCAACTATATGGCGGGAATTATTTTTACGGCCATATAGTTCCGGTTGTATAGTTGGCACCGTCACCACCTCCTCAAATAGTTTCATCCCGTGCAACTGGTTCGGAGAGACGACATACAGAACACCTAGAAATCGCCAAAACCTCACCTCCGGAAGGCATCTGGAGGGGGATCTTGCCCAAGGGATCGATCTTTGCCCCACCCAAATCTGGGAGGCCAAGGCATCGATCTTCATCTTCATCAACCGCTGCACCACCAACATATCCATCCATCCCATCTTCACCCCATCTAGATCTTGTTATAATTTTCGTACTCGTTGTGGATTTATACAAGAACTATTCATTTACAATTGTTTCCATTACCATTTCCATGATGTTGATTGCCTCCATGTCTGAGTAGATCTTTAGTTCTTAGGGAGATGGAGAAACCCTAGCATATGATTGAGATGAGATAGATATTATTATGTTATACATCATTATGTGTAAGTGTTAATTGTCTTCATCTTTATGTTTGGATTTGTGCACCTCCTTAATATTTGCCTCTTATGGGGACACGATGAAGGAGATTACTTCTTGGTAGACGGAGGGAAGCACTTACTGTGACTATAAAGTTGTTGTCATTCTTTACGTACTAACTTGGGGAAACAAGGAGAACTCATAAAGCCATGTCCATGCCACGGGAGAAATCCCTTAATAGCTGGATAATACGATTGATGTTGTTTATCTATCAGCTGTGGTTATGAAGGATGATGTGAGCAGTGGTTGCTTCCTATTTGTCCATATATGGAGCTCCTCCCACATACATACATATCATGAGAATATTTGATATAATAATCTTGATTGCTTAGTCTAAATTTCTAGCGGTATATCCACCACTCCCTGAGAACGCCTCTTTTCCTATTGTAGTTCCAAGCTCTTTTACACATGCGATTCTTACTTTCTACATTAAGTTTTACTTTACTTTAATTGCTTCATTCAAACAAAAACTCAAAAATAATTCTACTTTTCTTGCATCTCAAATTTATTCCTTAAGTACTTCATTTAGTTTTAGTTAAAAGCATTTTAGTCTTTCGCCTACTATTGCATGTGGGATCGATATATTTATTTTGAAACTAGCTACAAACGATTTGTGCACTTGTAGTGATTAGATGCATGCATCCACTATGCTCAGGAGCTGTTTGGTTCAGGTATTACAACCAATTGTGTAGAGTTTGTTAACTGTACCTAACATTTTAATTATGTTGCAGATAAAAAGTAACAGGTTCGAACATTCTTGTCCACCTCAAGGGGGGCAACCAAAGGACAAAACAAAACTAGCAAAGACTAGGTGGTTGGAAGATGCAATCATGGATTGGATGAGAGTGAACCCATCACTTGGTGCAACATCGCTCATAAAAGAAGTTTCTCAAAAGTTTAATATTACAGTACCTTACATGAGGATTTTCTATGCAAGGGAAATGACTCTTGATAGGATCAATGGTCCATGGATTGAAAGTTTTCAGTTGCTTTACAACTTCAAAGCTGAAGTGGATATGGCTAGTCTAGGTAGTGTTGTACAGATAGCAGGCATAAAGTTCAGTACAAAATAAGAGGCAAGATAATGGAGAAGGAGTGCTTTAGAAGGGATTTTGTTTGTTTCAAAGCTTGGTGGCAAGGGTTTCTGGATGGTTGTAGGCCTTATTTGGTCATGTATGCAACAACTCTTCATGGCAAATTTAAAGACAAGCTAGTACCTTCTACTGCAGTTGACGACCACAATTGGATGTTCCCTGTTGAGCCAGAGGAAAGTTGGACTTGGTTTCTGGAGAATTTGCGCAACCTTATCGGTCATCCACGAGGACTTACTATCCACACGGACGCTTTCGAAGTTTTGGAAAAAGTTGTACAAGCAGTATTCCCTGGAGTGGAGCATAGGGAATGTATGCGAAACTTACTACAGAATTTTACAAAGAAATTCAAGGGTAAAGTTTATATGGATAACATATGGCCATCTTCATACACATGTAGTTTGAGTAAGCATGTGTATCATTTGGAAGGGTTGTATAAACAAAAACCTGCGGTGAAGGAGTACTTGGATGCACATCGTAGAATTGTGTGGTCAAGAAGCCATTTCAATGAAATTTGCAAGGTAGACTATATAAAAAGTAACCTCGTAGAGAGTTTCAATGCAAAGCTCAAGTCATTGAAAGGGCTTATGCTGTGGCAAATATTTTATAAGATTAGGCAGATGATCATGATAAAGATTGATTTGCGTCAAAGAATTGCATCAACAGTATATGCTGGCCATCTCATCCTCCCATCTTTGATCAAGGCTTTGCATGCCAGTGCAAAACAATTGAAGATGAAATGCATTAGAAGAGGAATGGAGGTTGAGGTAACGTACACTGATAGTAAAGATAGGCAATGGAGGTATCTAGTGAGTTTGGTTGATAGGACATGCCATTGCAGGAAATGGTAGCTCCATGGGAAATCCTACATACATGCATTATTTTTCATGGGTGTTCTAGGAGGTGAAGAGGGTGAAGTTGATTAGTACATGTCGGAGTATTTCTCCATTGCCAAATTTAGAGCAGCATATGCTCAGAATGTTCCATCCTTGTTGGGAAAAGACCAATGGATGGAAGTGGATCCAGGCTTCAAGCTATACCCTCCAGTTTTTACTAGACCAGTAGGTATGTAGCATCCCAATTGTCTAACAATTGCAATGCTACTTGCCTAGTCTATATATTGCTACTTCGTACATATCATACTTGCATTGCATAATATCATGCTCATGTCACCATGCCACCTTGCATTTGAGCATCATATTAAAAAACCATTTTATTTGTTTTTCTTCATATGCATTGTTTATTAAATGTATTTGCTTCTTGATACTTGTAGTTAGTTATTGATATATTGCTTGATGCCCAAGTTGAGTTGGGGGTATATCTTTTATTTTTCCTTCCATCTACTAACTTTCCATATCATCTCCTATTGATATCATCTTCAATTTCCAACCATATATATGTATGTGGTCATATTTTTTTGATGATATTTTAATTCTTGCCACATGTATATTTATGGGTTCCTTTTTTTGTACACATGGATATATGGTTTTTTTCCAAACCATACCCAATTTTCCGGTACATGTACAATTGCATGTGCTCATATTTCATGCCAAATAAATTAATGACCCTTCTCCCTTCTTTTTTTTTCTCTTTTCTTGTGTTCTTGCTTAAATTTGCTTTGAACTTCAATTCAATTGGAGCGGGTTCTTTTCAAATCCTAGCTAATCAAAAACACACTCGAACAATCTAGTATATCCTAAGCTTCACCACCATGCACGTGCATGTGCATGCACCAAAACACTAAGCTAGCTTATGCCAAAAATCCTAAACACTACCGAGTGAATCACACACATGTACCTAGCCAGCTAAACTCTGCTGCCACCAGACCCCCCTCTCTGAACCCAGGTCCAACCCAACCCTCTCTACTCCTGAAGCAGAGTCTGAACCCAACACGAGCCCCTATTTTTCTTCCTCCTAGGGAGAATACGCTGAGTGTGTGACCACACCGAGCTTCCCCCCAGCTCACCCACTCTCCTCCTGTCCACATATTCCCCATCCGAGCACCGGAAACCCTAGCTTCCCCTTCTCCCTCTTTAGCGCTGCCACCCCGCTTTGTTTCTGCACCCAATCGAGTGAGAGGAGGCCATGATCCGTCGCCGTCCACCTCCATCGTCCAAGCCGTCGCCAGGGACTACGTCGACCTCAACTGAGCATCGGAATTGCACGCCATCACCATCTACATCATCCACGCCAACTCTAGCCCAGGAGCTGCTTGGAATCGACCCCAAGGTTGATGTCTTCGACGTCTTCTACATAAGCCCGACTTCCCAAAGGAGCGCATCGTCGACCCCCGCCATACGTCGCTGCTGGCCGTCTTCAATACCGCCCTACGACGTCTACGTCCCCCCGGTGAGCACCATAACTCCCTCCTCTCTACACCCCCCTATAGTTCATCTCGCCGCTCGCCATCGTTGCCTTGCCGCTCGACGCGACAGTTGCAGCAATGTTACGTAGCCCCTCTGTCGATGCTTGTTTTCCCCCTCCACGGTCCTCCTCCGGTGAGAATCTTTAGGCCCTGTTGATCTCGGTTGTCCCCTCTCTCTAATGCAACAAATGTCTCTCAAATCCGATCAGCAATAGCGACACAATCATCCTCGAAAATCAAGTTAACCTCGCAGTATATTCTGTCAACTTTGTCAGCTAATGCATATGTTTTTCGTCCTCTGTTCATCGCAAGTTTCCGACCAGCACCAATGTATTCCGGTGGATCTCTTCAACCTCAGTGCATCCTATGAACCCTCTATTTATAGAATAAAACGACGCTTCATTTGGATCATCGATGAGCTCACAATCTTCCTCGCAAGTCTGTCGTTTTACACAATCGATTTCCGTCAGAAACATTCAGGTTTTTGCTAGTTTTGAACTCATGTTCCACCTCGTTTTCGGCAAACCCCGTACACTTTCGGCTAGATCCTTCACATGAATCTCTTTTAGGTTGTTCTAGCTATCCAGAACATCTCGCAGATATCAATTCCAACCTCCGCAACTTCCATTCTTGTTTTCGAAAGACGAGCTCATCTCAGAGTTCAACGCGATAGAAAATTCAGTTTTGACTCTCTTTTGCCTCTATTCACCGCAAGGTTCTGTCCAGCACACTTCAACACCGGTGCCAATATTTGCTTGAGTCCATACTATGTTATGCCCTCTTTCTAACACACTAAACCTTGTTCCAAACTGAGTTCTACATCTCCCTATATCTTCCTCGCAAGTTTACTCGATCTCGCAGAAAAGCGGACAACGTCTTTAGGAAACACTTGCAGTTCTTCAGTCTCCCAACCCAGAAAAGGACTCCTTAAAATATTTCAGTCCCATATCCTATATCCAATATTGCAGTAGCCCAAGTGGAAAGACGTTTCTCCTGTTTATGTCCGGCCCAAGATCGAATCCCATCATTTGCAAATATATTGCTACTCCCTCCGGCCCATATTAGTTGACTTGGATTTATCTAGATTCGGATGTATCTATTACTAAAACATGTCTAGATACACCCGAATCTAGACAAATTTGAGTCAACTAATATGGGTCGGAGGGAGTATTTTTTTCCCTATCAAATTTTGGAAATAACACAAAATGTTTAAGATGAAGAAATGCATAACTTTTTCTTGGTGAACCCAAATGCAATGTTTTATTTATCAAATGTAATTAGGAAAATGCCAGGAATTCAAATATTCCATCCAAAATAATTTTTTAGAAAATTAAAATTTCGAAATTATTAAAATGGCAATAAATACATTTTCTAAATAAATCCATAACTTTAATTTCGTAACTCCGAATTCGACAAATAATATGTCTAAATCAATTAGCTTGATGGGGCCGTTCTAACTATGCATTCCATGATATCATTTGAAGCATGCATCATATAAATATTAAAGGGGGCTGCAAGGGTTATGGGAGAAAAAAATGACTAAACAACTAATAAAATCTTTATTCTTGTATCCCACACCTCACCCATGCCATGCTAAGTTATACCATGCAATGGTGCATCAGTCCATCATGGAATACATTGTTTTCTTGTTTCATATGTTTTGTATGATTGTGCAATGTATTTTTTTGGCCCCTTGTGTGTTGGGTTTTTATCCGAATAGATACTAAGCAAGGAGAATACTAGGAGCCTCAGGAGTATCATCCGGATCCTTCCTATCCTGCAACTGAACTGCCAGGCAAGCAATTCCCCATTCTTGCATACATATAGTACATATGCTTATATCTTACTCTTGTATCATTGAGTTGCGATTGAATTAAATTGAATCCCAAGTATTGCATAGCCTTTACTTTTAAACCCTACCGAAACTTGTATCTCAATCTTATGAGCCATTACTGCAGGAGTTGTTTGAGCCATGCGGATCGTAGAATTGCATGTGTAGGGTTTGTGCGAGTCCTTGGATAATGAGGTACCTAAACAACTTAATATGAGTAGAGAACTAATGAAAGAGGCATCCGTGAGCATTATCTGCTATTTGGTTCTTTAAGCTCACTTGTGTCCCGTAGGACCCCGAGTACTTGATTCATGTTCCTTGACTATTCGCATTATCCACATACGGGAGACCCTATGAATCCTCCTTTGCCTGAGCTTGATTCACACTTTATTTCTTGGGGCCATAAACTAGTTTGGTGCTTTATTACTATCATGTACTTATGCCATGCTTTACTGCTTTATTTACGATTATGCGTGGAGCACCTATCCTGTTTAGGACTCGTGACATGTTTTCGCGGTATCGACAAACCTAGTCACACTTTCGGGTTCCCAGTCATTTACAGCCATCTACACAGACCTTGGGTCCGTCTCGGAGTCAGCCAACTTCATAGCGGGTAGCTGAATGGGGTGGCCTCCTGAAATAATTTATGAATCCTGTGAATGCTTTGTTGTGAGGCCTTGTTGCATTTTATTTGGTTCTTCCCGAGGTTGATTGTGTGTGTGTTACTATTTGTGCACCCCTGCGGGTTAAATCTTTCTGAAAGTCGTGTCCACGGTTATGGACGAGTTGGAGCACAGTTTCTTGATCATAGACAATCATAACTAAAGTACCACATTTAATTTGACTAAGACATGACTAGTAATTAGTACAACACTCATGGAATGGTTAATAAAATTGCCAACGGATGGGTTGTTCCTCCGCCTTCTTGTCGGTAAGTGAGGAGGAGGACGAGCAAGGTTAAATTATGTTACTTATATAACTGTTGATATTAATTAATGAGTGTCCGTCCATCTCTGGTTGGGCAGATGCGTAGCATGTCTCTATAGCAATTTGTAGATATTATCTTTCGCTGCAATTGCGTCACCCCAGGTTGTTCCCTTTAGAAGCATTAAGACTTGCTGAGTACCCCTAGGGTCTCACACGATAAATATTTGGTTTAGATGGACAAGTATACTCCAAGGAAGGTTACTGGGTCGAGGAGACCGAGGATGGTGGCAATGACCATTAGGTGAGAGATTCGGGGGATGGAGATCTGTGAGATCTATGGGCGGGATGTGCTTCGTTATGTGGCATCTTATGCCGATTTGCTTCTTATCCGTACTAGGATCTTGTATTCCGCTTCCGCTTGATACTCTGCTGCGTGATGTTTGAGGAGATATCCTAAACTATTATATTTATCTAGGATATTTGGATCTTGCCGTATGGAGTTGAACAATTCGGTTTCTATTGTTTCTAGATGGTGTGACTCTGAGGTCTATTGTAAGTCACAGACATACATGCTCATTTATGTATGTCATGGTCGCGTTACCTGTCACTTACGCCACTCGCTCTTGTCCTGATGTTCTTGAAAGTGGATAAGGGGTAGGCCGAGACAGAAGATCTTCACTACTCCTAAAGTACCTTAGACTGTCCACCAGAGGATACTTCAGAAGAGATCTTCGGATACACCGCCATTCCGCCAAAAAACCACCCGCGAGTTATCAGAGGAGAAACTAAATGCGGATCTCGAGGGCGAGATCCATTGTTAGTGGTGTCGAATTGTAGCACCCTAGGAAAACTACTACTAGAAAATCGTTGTGTTTTTGTTTTGTGCATCAGCATGACCGCATTCTCATGTCATCATGCCACATTGCATTTGAGCATCGTCATGTCATCATGCATGATTTACCTAAAACTATTTTCGAAAAGCCTATCTTTGTTTTCTAAATACCCCGCCTTTATTAAAATCACAAACCCCGGGCCTCTTCCGGATATTTTGTTTTGTCTAAAATAGCTCACAAAAGGCTTTTGAAACAAAACAAATAAATCAAACGTTTTTATAAAACCCTGGGGGTGGCCGCCACCGGCCAGGCCCAAAGGCCTAGCTGGCAGCAGCCTACAAACCCTAACCTGGACCTAAACCTAACCTAGTCAAACCCTAACCAAAACCGGGCACACACACATGCACCGTAGAACGCAACAAGCAACCTCACCTAGTCACGCTCTGCTCGCACGTGAGGCCCATACGCCACACACTCACAGCTGACGTGGTACACGGCAATGCGATGCGTCACGCCCACCCGTGTCGCCGTCGCGTCCCGCCCCGCAACTGCAGCCTCAGGATCCCTAGCGCCTGGCCCTACCCAAAACGCGTCCCCGTCCCCCTCTCTCCCGCAGACGCCGCTCCCCACCTAGTGATCCCCGTATCCCCACCTGACCCTGTCTTCCCTGCTCGAGCACTACAACCGCCGCCCTAGCTCGATCTCCTACCTTGCAAGCCCTCCTGCGGCCCACCGCCAGGGCCGAAGACACCTCGCCGCCGCACGAACCGCCCCAACCATCTCCGCTGCCGCGGGAGCCCCTCCGCCCGGCCTCCTATCGCGTCAAGCCTGCTCCCCTAGGTGTCGCCTCCCTTCTGGCCCAGCTTGATGTGCCCGCCGACGACCTCGCCTCCCCAACGCACCCGAGCCTCGATGCAGAGACGGAGCCCCCGCACCGTCGCCCCCATTTGGAGCTCCTCCCGGTGCCGCCGCTATGCGGGGCCCCTTCCTCGGGCTTCCCTCTTCCCGCGACCCGAGCACCATTGCAGCGGGCCGTCGTAGGCTCGCCTCGCAGGACCCGCGTTGGCCACACCGTCCCTACCACCAGGAGCTCCGCCTCCTCATCAGCCACGTCGCTCCACCGCGGCCCCCCTAGCTGTCCCACTTCTCCCGTCACCTCGCGCCGTTGCTTCCCCTGCTCTCCAACTTAAGCGCGAGACGGCTCCGCACCTCCTGTACCGGCATCGTCGCCATGTTCCGCTGGCTCTTTGGCTCTCCAAGCCCTACGTACCGTCTTCCCCACATGAGCCTCGTGCCAGGCCTCTTCCTGTCACAGCCGTGTCCAAGAGCTGTTCGTGTTTTTGTCTGAAAGGAAACACCTCCTAGGAAATAATCTGAACCAGAGGCCCGCTTTTTGTTCTGTTGATGTTTGGATGCTTCACTGCATGTGCCTCGCCCTCCATTCTTGGACAAGTGTTACCGCTATTGGTGCGCCTCCATGATGACCACTTCGGCATTGGTGAAAGCATTATGGAGAAGTTTCGGTGTCAAGAGTGTGAAGATTGATGTGTAATCGAAACAACCGACGGAGGTCTATCACAAGCTCTACCCTGACAAGGATGTCAAGACCCAAGATCTCCTGCACTGAAATCAGACCCCGATCCCGGAGACCAAAGCCCGAAACCCCAAGATCTTCGATCTAAGAAGTGCGACCCCCACCTAACCCATCCCTATTTTCTAATATACTCTATAACTTGTTGCATATAAATTGTACATGCTTACATAAATCTTTTGTGGGTTAGGGGTACTTTGTCGATTCACCTCATAATTAAATATGGAGACCATATGCGGGCTATTCTAGTCTTATATTGGCTCTATTTAAATTTGTGTAGCAAACCGATGCCATGTTTTGCCTTGTTAAGTCAACATTTAAATTGTGGGGCACTAAAACAACTTGAACCTTCTAATTAATTGTCGGGACCCCGGTTCCACTTAATATTGCCTAATTGCATTGCATCTTTGCCATGTCATACATCATACATGCATCATGCCCGATCTTGTGTCGTAGTATTAAATAGTGCATTCAGTGTTTCTTTTAGTGATTTGCTTCTTTGCGGATTAGGCCGTTGGGTGGATGCGAGTATCGATAAGTTCTTCGGATAATATATCTTCAGCAGTGTTTCTAGGCGAGCATTCTCCCCCTTTCTACCTATTTTGCATTTATAGTCTTTACTTCCTCATGTTGATCTATTGCTATCTGTGTTGCGATGCTCTAGATTGCATACCACTTTATGTCCCTTACAACCTATATTGCCATGGACACATCCTATTGCATGTTGTTTGATAGATAGTCGGCCTTGCGAGTCATAGTTGCTTGCTTATATGCTGCTTCGCGTCATTGCCATTCCACCGTCGACGGCAAGTTGGCACATGCTAAATGGTGGAGATGCTTAATGGTGGAGATAATCATGACTTTAAATACAACTATTAAAAAGCGGGGAATAGATATAACTAATGTAGAGGCACCGTTGGGCAATAGCTAATATTTGGTTTTTAACCGCTCACTTGTGTCCCGTAGGCCCCGAGTACTTGATACCTATTCCTTGTCTATTCGCACTATCCACATACGGGAAACTATATGAATCCACCTTTGTTTGAGCTTGATTTGCACTTTCTTTCTTGTGGCCACAAAGTAGTTTGGGGCTTTATTTCTATCATGTACTTATGCCATGCTTTACTGCTTTATTTATGATTGTGCGTGGAGCACCTGTACTGTTTTGAAACGTGGAATGTTTTCACGGTATCGACAAGCCCAGTCACACTTTCGGGTTCCCAGTCGTTTACAGCCATTGTCACAAACCCTGGGTTCGTCTCGGAGCCGGCCAACTTTATTGCGGGTATCTTAGTAGGTTGGCCCCCTCAAATAATTTATGAATCCTGTGAATGCATTGTCGTGAGGCCTCGTTGCGTTTTATTTGGTTCTTCCCGAGATTCATTGTGTGTGTGTTGCTATTTGTGCACCCCTGTAGGGTAAATCTTTCTGAAAGCCGTGTCCGTGGTTATGGATGACTTGGAGCACAGTATCTTGATCATAGACAACTATAACTAAAGTAGTGCTATAAATTTGACATTGACATGTTTAGTAATCAGATTCACTACAACGGAATGAGTAAATAAAAGTTCCAACAACTATAGAGTTTGGGATATCTCTGGCTAATTGTATCTGACTAGTAAGTATTACAACTATAAAGGAATGGTTAACTCAATTTTCCCATTGCTTATGATATCAAGATGAATCATGCTATCTATATCTAACTAGTAAGTGCTGCAACTATAATGGAATGGATAAAACTGCCAACTGTGTGAGTTCCTCGGTTTGACTTCCTCGTTTGTTCTCGAGGGGGAAATGCTAGGATGGGTATGATTGGTGTTAGTATCAGGTGGTTCCGAATAGGTCTTTCTTATCTCTCTCTAATAGCCGATAGTTGTATCGAGTCTCTATAGATTGTTTAGTACATGCTGCGCTGCCGCTTCAGCCCACCATACCTATGTAGGCGAGAGCCACCGAATTCTAGACTCGTCGTGTACAGGCCTCAGTACTGACCGCTCTCTTTTTCCTTTACCCTTTGTCGGCACCCCTTTTGTTTTAGCAGGTATAAGTTCGACGTCGTTAGTAGGGTTACCCTTCCGGCTTGGCCTAGGAAGGGTTATGGACGCCACTGGTTATTCTTCAGGGCTCTTAGCCCCATTTGCATCTTATCCGTACTCCGATGATGTATCATTTTGAAGGTGATTTGGATCTTTTTATTGTATATCTCTATTTTGACTCATGGAGTCGTTGTTGTAGATATATGTTTCTGTGGGTTCCATCGTGGACTATTGTGTAATTTTATTACTTCGTTTTCCACCTGCACGCAAGTGCCTGGTGGGCATCTTTGAATCGTTTCTGTAACATCCCAATTTCAGCAACCCTGATTAGTTGTCCAGAATCCAAAAATCAGGGGGAACAAAAACTTTTTCTAGTTTAGTGATAAAGTGTTTTCCTGTTGTTTGACTATGTTTATGATTATGATTGTGTATTAGAATATATACTCCTTGCCTCAACACTAGTTGACAAAAGCTACTTCCCAAAACTGTATTGGCTTAATTTACATATTCTCAAATGTTCTGGCATTTCAAAACCTGAGCCAGTAAGCCTTTGCAAACCAACTATTTTAGTAGCTTCTATTTCCCTAAACTATGGAGAGCAACCTATTATAATATCCTTATGTTTTATAGACAGAACCTTCAACCATTCTTATCTCCAGGTTTCCCAAAACCTCCTTTTAAAGCTTTTGAATTCTACTCATGGTAGAGATACCAAGGACTGTCATCTTATCCAAACCACAACCTTTTGAAAATACCCATCCTTACCTCGAGCTAGGCTTGATGGTAACCCTAGTAGTAGGTTTGCTTAGTTTATAAGATGAGTTGCCTTGATCTGCTGCTTGATTTGTCTGCTTAGGAGATAGTATGAGCTACTCTAGGGGCTCATAACTAGGATCAAGAGGTTTCCAAATCACCACACCCTAAGAAAGGATACAAAGCAAGATCTAATCTCTAGATACTAGGTTATCATCTAAAACCCTTAACCAGATCAATTCTGAAGATATCCCTTCTAGAAGCTTCTAAGTCAATGAAGACCAATATCAATCATGGATCCCTTCTACTCAATCTACTCTTCAACCTCATCCACTTGATGATGCTTTGGTATATTTCTATCCATCAAAAACCTCCCCTCTCATAATCTAGTCAAAAACCCTAAATCTGCCAAATTTGGCTAAGTCTGGAATCTGTTTCAATATCACCTTTTTGAATATCTCCTTTTCTCAAACCATGTGCATTTTTGGAAATGAATTTTAACCATCTTGTTAACCATCCTAAGGACTACCAATGCCCACTCTTTACCTTATTAAGATCATCTTCTAAGCCACTTGTTCTTGATGGTTTTGCAGGCAAGCAAATAACTTTTCTTGCAAATCTAGTCAAGATGCCTATTTTGGCAGAAGCTCACACCATCATCCAACCTCCTATGGACCAACCCTTTGCATGGTTGTGTTATAATCATGCAGGTCTATCAATACCCACTTTACTTGTTTACAATGGATCCTTGTGCTTCTTAAACCCACAAGGTTTTTAAGGCTAGTTGATAATCTCCTTTGACATGCTTATTATATTCAAAGTTTGAAATCTTTTCTTGGAAACCTCAAGAAAGATCAAGCTCAAACCTCTATACCCTGTTGAGTTATATCACTTGGTCTATCCATCCATATATCACATGCCCCTATGGGAGCCTTGAGCTCCAAGATCCAACAAGGTTTTGCTGGCATGAAAACAATCCTACCCTAGATCCTTAATCTCTAGTTTTTCACCAAAAATCAACTTTGTTTCTCAAATCCCAAGGTTGCAAATGCTTGTTAAACCTTGTCTACATCATCTACCTTCATCATCAAGATTTATCAAATTCTATCCCTATTTATTATGGACCAAATCTATTTAATTCCTTTAATAGACAAAATCTCCAAAACTCCTTTCCCAATGGAAAGTTTGGTTTTTTTCAAAACACTTCCCCAACTTTTGGCTCAATTGAGATCCATATATCATACCCTACTTCCCATCTCAAAACTAAATATTTTTGAGAAGCTTTATTATTTCGTTTTGCCTATTATCTTAAATGGCAGAAATGTAATGATAATAGTGTTAAATACTTTTAAACCTCAATAAATCTTGGGAAAATTATACTAAGTGAGTAATATTGTATAGGATCCTCCCACAATACAAACCCACCTTTTCTAATCTAAAAATATTGCATTAGTGTCCATAAACCACTTCAGCACTTTATGAATAAATGATTTTAAGTGGACTTAAAATCCTTTGAAAAGTCCCAATTAATTCCTAGGGTTATGCATTGGCCCTATATACACACCAGTACCATTTCCTCATATTTCCAAAGACAAGTTTCTAAACTTCCTTCACAACCATCTATTTACTCAATTTGGCAAACTAAGCTGGTATTGAGCTAAACCAAGATCAAACCATCATTAAAGCTTGCCAACTACTTCTCCCTAGTATCACACACCCCTCTGGTCGACCTGCACTACAGCCATGTACTGTAGCACAGCCTTGTCCTTGTACTATGTGCTTGGAGTTTGAGAAAGAGGAGAGACAAAGCAAATACCATAAAATCTTTATCATTACTCCACACCCCAGATGCAGCAGGCCTCCTCCACCTCTCTGGTCGTGCTTAGGCCCACACACCACCTCCTCTAGCCAATGGATGCCTCCCTAGCTACCCTAGCCCCCTCTCCTCCACTTTTGCCTCCTTGGTCAAATAAAGGGAGAAGGAGAAAGCCCTGCAGCAAGAAGACTCCACAGTCCACCTCTGCCCTTGTATGGCCCCACACCCTCCTCTCCACCTCCCTTGATGCCCAATAGCTGACCACCACCCCCTCCCTCTTGCTCTCATGAACCTTGTCCACCATGAGCCCCTCCACTCGAAATAAAAGGGGCTCCGGCCACCCCAGCCCCCACTCTTCGAATCATTTGCTACCTCCCCCTCCCACTCACTCTCCTCGAGCTCCACTCCCCTTCCCTTGCTCTGGTTTAGCCGAGAGAGGAAGAAAATGGTCTCTCGGCCATTGTTCAAAAGATGAGCTTAGCCTTCTCCCCTCTACTCCTTCCCCTCTACA
The DNA here is from genome assembly GCA_910589775.1 of Avena eriantha. Lineage (NCBI taxonomy): Eukaryota > Viridiplantae > Streptophyta > Magnoliopsida > Poales > Poaceae > Avena > Avena eriantha. Next base: position 89,852,634 of record OU342740.1, read on the forward strand.
TGTCATTCTCCCGAGCTCCCCATTTCTTTCTGCATCTAACCCTCCCCTTCTCCTCTTCTAGGACAGTACCTACCGATGCAGCCATTGAGCTCTGTCGCCCTCCCTTCGGTCGCCGTCATGGGAGCACCGCTCCGCCGTGAAAAGGTTGATGCTGACCATCGCTAGGATCGCCGTGGTGTACCTCGACCTCTTGCGGCCTCCTCTTCGCCGAAGATGGCCCTGGTGAGCCTCCCCTGCCGCCTTTTTCCCCGCGCCTAGGATTTCTTCCCGTTGGGCTGGGATAGAGGAAGGAAAAGAGCGGGAGCCGTCGATCTCCTCTAGATCTGACGGCCAGCTCCCTCCCTTACCCCTTCGCTCACAGAGCCACTGGCGGGCAGGCCTGTGGCTAGAGTTTGAACATACGACCGCACTCTTCCCGCGCCCGACGTGGCCTAGATGGGCCGAATCCCCCTTTGCCGGCCCTTTGTCTTTCAGAATCCAGCCCGTGAGGCAGTTTTCTTTTTCTTTTAGGATTTCTTGCTAGATCTGATTTTATCCAGTCACTTTAAATCGAAATGAAATTGAAAAATGACCCTAGTCACCCAGATAAAATTTTATAATTGCACATACTTATTTTCTCAAACATGAAGTGACAAAATCCCACCAAAATATTACAAGTATTCTTCCTAGGAATTTATCTCTTAACATTTACCTTTTTCACTAAATAAATTCCTATCTAATATCCCTTGTATGAATCAAAGTGCCTATGAAAGGTAGTTGATATACCTATCTAATAGCCCTTGTCTCCTACTAAGTGGAGCTATAGATCTGAAGATATAAAAATGGTAAGATTAATTATATTTTGTCTTTAGAAAATTCTCTAGGCCAATATATGAAATGTATTGACCTAACTCATAATGAAGTGGTACACTCAATACTACCAAAATCCAGGATATCAAGATTTATTGAGCCTCTGAGGATTTCTGATGAATTAAACATTTCTGTCCATAGTGTTATCACTAGATAAATCACTACAGAAGTTTTACAACTCCAAATTGGGTTATTAAAATTTCTACCGAAAGGTACTCAAAGTACCTATCATTTTACCTTGGAATCATATCAAGAGCTTTTGTAGAATTAATCTGGTGAAAAAGACAAATCAGCTACAGAATTGACTTTGGGAATTTCCTGAGGGCATTCTGGTAAATAAATTGACCTGATTCCAACTCTTAGTGAATAAGTACAACAAACCCTACCTAGAAATTCAAGGAAATAATTTTTGGACATACAGAATATTTCTGGTGAATTATTTCTTGAAACTAGAGTTTTAATCACTAGAAAATGCTTTATAAATCAAGGGAGATTGATAAAATAGTGAAACCACTTTGGCTGGCTTCATTTTCTCAATAACTATCTGATGGTACCATTTTTATACAATATTATCATCCAGGATATGGTCTTGGTCCAAACCCATCTTTTAGGTAGTTTCTAGACTATAAATCCTAAGGGATTTTCTTCCATGTTTCCAAGATAAGGCCAATCTTATTAAATCCATTCTTCCTAAGACTTACTGAATCTTAAAATTTTATTGTTCACTAGTTTGCTATATTGTATTGATGCTTGTATTGCTTTATGTTGATTGTGCCCTTGTTTGCTTGCATGTGCTCTCTTGACGATGATAGTTGCGATGAAATCGGAGAGCAGGAGAAGTGGTAATTATTATTAGTATTATTGGGTATTCTAAGAAGAAGTACAGGGACATATTTCCATGTCGCCGCTCATCAAGCAAGCCACCTTCTTGCTCATAAGCCTTGTCCTACTATTTTACTTATGCATGTTTTATCTACTGTTTATCAAAACTTCATTGTTTACTATATGTTGATGTATATATGGTAGTGGTTTGGCTCCTCTAAACTATTGCACTTTGGTACTACTAAGTACAACCCCCTTGACGACACCTACTTGTCCCTAGTATGGTAGATGGTGTAATACATCATACCCCTTTTGGAGACCCTGTTTTAGCCAAAGCAAAGCTAGAGGATGGGAAGACCCCAGAAAAAGTTTTACCAAATGTTTTTTGTTAAAACCTTGGTGAGGTGGGACCTCCCAAGAGATGTTGAGAAAGAAAAAGGTTTTGTTTTACAAAATGCTGAAGGAAAGCTAGAGGAAAAAGGTTTACGACAACGCACGCGGTTCTTTGCAGTTTAGCTATAACAACTTAACTTGTGCAACCACATTACTCTGGTTTGGGACAGGGCTGGATTTGATGTTTGTCTATTCTCGTATAAGCTGCCTCGCAACTACTACAGAGGGAGATAACAATCCCTGGAGGGTGGGCCTTCTCCTAAAAGGGTCCATGTGAGACATTGACCTAGAAAAGGAACGAAGGGTCTACGGGCCTCCACGCGTTACTATGAGCCCCTCATTGAAAGCGCTCACTTGGGAAGTGGAAAAAGCTCTCCGGTTGGTTTGAGAACTATATAGGGCATCCCGATGTTGAGGGGAACAACACTCATAGGGTAGGCACTTATATTGGAGTGGGCATCCGGAGAGTCTTGATAGGTTACTCGACCCACGATCGGTGTAGATAAGGGTAGTGTACCCGGATGGTGTGGGTAAAGTGTGCAACCTCTGCAGAGCGTAAATCTATTCGAATAGTCATGTCCGCGGTTATGGACGGGTTAGACAACATCTGTAGAGCGGTCCTGGTTTTTCTTTCAAAAAGGATTTCAGAAAAGAAATGGCTTTGGAAATGTTTTGACCATGGGATGGTCGTAAAGGAGAAAGGTTTTGACCATGGGATGGTCAGAAGGAGGAGAAAGGAGTTTTGTCGTGGGACGACCTGAAGACGGGAACAAATGGGTACCCCAATCCTAGTGTTTACAAAACTTTTCAAAAGGTTTCCAAAATGGTTTACAAAAGTTTTCAACAAAGATATGTAGATGTTATATCTACAAGGGAAAATATTTGAGAAAAGAACCTCTCTTGAAGCCCTCCTACTACCACAGCCATATTGCATATCCACTTGTTATTATTATTTTCTTGAGGTGGTTTGCGAGTACATTCAAAGTACTCACTGGCATTGTCCCTGTCTATTAACTCGGTCAGATATCAAGAAGAGGATGAAGTTGACGGCTAAGCGAGCTAGGACGTTCTCCTAGTCAGTTGCATGTAGGCTAAGGCATGGCTCGGGCTCTACGCTTAATGAAGTTCCGCTGATGTTGATTGATGTAGCCAAAATGGAAACTAAGGTATGACATGTATTCATTATGTATTGGATGTTTACTTTGATACTTGTCTGTTATGTGCCACGACTAACTGATCATGGGATTGTGGTTCTATGCATAACAGGGATTCTCGGAGGATTAATCCGGGGGCCCCACAGACTTGGTATCAGAGCCATCCTAACTGTAGGAGAACCTTAGTTAGCATGGTCGCTAGACAGTAACCTTATTTTGAAAACACCGGCTTTCGAAAACTAGTTTCTCAATGAGTTTCAAAAAGTTCTACTTCTTCTCTTACTCTAAGTAAATGCTTTTGAAAATGGTTCCCTCTAACTGTCGTCCAAACTTCAAACCTATGGATTTTAAATAACTAGGATCTAGAACCCGGTGAAGACAATGAGAACAAGATGAAGACAAGCAACTACCAGCAAACACAAGGAGACTACAATATCGCTCTACCAGCGGAATCCTCATAATCAGAAGACATCAGGTGTTGCACTATCAAGAAGCGTCCAAGATACGATGAAGGATTTATCGGCAAGATAGTTATTCTGACCTGAAGAAAGACGATATCTAGGGTCAATAGTCCAAAGAATAGGATTCCCCTACATCACGAGTAGTTAACTCCTTGGTCCCTAAGGTTGCTTGTGTTCGCTTGCCTAAGTGCATTATGTGTGGATTGATGTGTGTTGTCTACCGAGGACATTGCGATCCCCTCGCTCTGTTCGCCTTGTTTATATGCTCTGGTTTGCTTTGACCTCCTTAAAAATGTGACTCGAGGAGCGATAACCCACGTAGTAACTCAGGAAACACCTGTGTTAGATGTCGGTAATGAGACCCAAACTAACCTCGAGAGTATATGAGAGGAAAACCATCGCAAGAACCAGGAGTTCGACATCGTCAAGTCAGAATCAACTCGAAGATTTCACCTCAGCAGGACGGCATACCTCGTCAAACTCACCTCACAAGACTCGTCAATAGCACCACACTCCGTTGTTCCTCAGTCTACTACAGCAAGAATCCCGTTGAAGCCAGAAGTCAACCACTGAAGGGTCCTTAATATCCACAAGAAACCACCCGATAAGTCAACCAGGACAAGAAGTCAACACCTAACCACACTAACCTTTAGTGTATTAGAGCTTCTAACTGCCTCAGGAGACTAACTAATCTAGTAGACCCTACCCAAACTAACGGAATGATCCTCCCTAGAAGGTCAGGACCACCCCTGAAGTCAGATGATTAGGAAGCGTGAAGACAACGAGTCCACTCCACCATCAAGTAGAAAGAACGCAAGAAATTCCAATGAAGACAGCTTACCCGATGCTGACTGCTTCAACCCTGACTAACTACTAGCAAGAAGAGACGTAAACTGCTAACTTGTGCTGAGCTAACTCCTTAAAGATTCTTTAAGAAACCACCCCCGATAAGGCTTAAGAGATAAGACGTCACTCAAAGACCCCAGCTCAAGACTCCAGGAAGATACAACCTTCCGCTAACATCAGGTCAGCACTCCCAGATAGAAGATCTGCACCACTCCTAAAGCACCTTAGTGAAGCTCTAAGGTGGAAAGACTGTGTCTTTCCACTAAAACCTCAGAAGACTGTCTACCAGTGGATACTTCAGAAGAGATCTTCGGATAGACCGTCATTCCTCCAAACAACCACCCGCGAGTTAGTAGAGGAGAAACTAACTAAAGATCCTACGAAGTCCCTCTTCTATTTCAGCTGCAGACCTACCGGAAGGACCACAACATCGCTAACCCCTCGGTTCCAATCGCGTAGAGGACGTAAGTCTCCGATGGCTTCAACAGGCGAAGTACGAATGATAGTAGTATATAAGCCAAGTAAGTCATAATTCCTGGAAGACTTCCGAAGGTCTCTACTCCAGAAGAAAGATGGACGACAATCCCCAAAAACCCCATTCAATGACTTCAAGAAGGAAAGACTATGTCAACTCACCGATATACCATAGCTTAATCCTAAGGGGGCGTCAATCCCACAAAAATACGGTAACCCTTCGCTGAAGCAAACTCAGGAGTCTCGACCCTAAAATCATTAATTAGGATACACTACGACCCTAAGGAAGAGCTATGAATCCTTAGAGAGGTACTCCCAACCATAGATTCTATCCTCCGACGAGTACTCCATGAAGTTCAGAATCGAGGTGGTCTGCCTAGCCTAAGCCCTCAAGGTATCGAGCCCCGAAGGAATATAAGATCATTCCTCGCAATCAAGGCTGGACTCTGCTCAACTCTTTGTGCATCCCAGAAGACTGAAGCAACTTCATCGACAGAGTAACCACTTTCGAAGACGGAGTGCATAAGATAGGACGCGTAAGACACCTGGTATCAACTCGACTCAAAATCCCCTAACCCTACTCTCCTGAATCTCGGGACGAGGTTCTTTTAAGGGGGAAAGGTTTGTAACATCCCAATTTTAGCAACCCTGATTAGTTGTCCAGAATGCAAAAATCAGGGGGAACAACAACTTTTTCTGGTTTAGTGATAAAGTGTTTTCCTGTTGTTTGACTATGTTTATGATTATGATTGTGTATTAGAAGATATACTCCTTACCTCAACACCAGTTGACAAAAGCTACTTCCCAAAACTGTCTTGGCTTAAGTTCCATATTCTCAAATGTTCTGGCATTTCAAAACCTGAGCCAGGAAGCCTTTGCAAACCAACTATTTTAGTAGCTTGTATTTCCCTAAACTATGGAGAGCAACCTATTATAATCTCCTTATGTTTTATAGACAAAACCTTCAACCATTCTTATCTCTAGGTTTCCCAAAACCTCCTTTTAAAACTTTTTGAATTCTACTCTTGGTAGAGATACCAAGGACTCTCATCTTATCCAAACCACAAACTTTTCAAAATACCCATCCTAACCTCAAGGTAAGCTTGATGGTAACCCTAGTAGTAGGTTTTCTTAGTTTATAGGATGAGTTGCCTTGATCTGTTGTCTGATGCATTCCCTTGATCTGCTGCTTGATTTGTCTACTTAGGAGATAGTACGGGCTACTCTAGCATCTCATCACTAGGATCAAGAGGTTTACAAATCACCACATCCTAAGCAAGAATACAAAGCAGGATCTAATCTCTAGATACTAGGTGATCATCTAAAACCCTTAACCAAATCAATTCTGAAGATATCCCTTCTAGAAGCTTCCAAGTCAATGAAGACCAATATCAAGCATGGATCCCTTCTACTCAATCTACTCTTCAACCTCATCAACTTGATGATGCTTTGGTATCTTGCTATCCATCAAAAATCTCCCCTCTCATAATCTAGTCTGGAATCTATTTCAACATCACCTTTTTGAATGTCTCCTTTTCTCAAACAATGTGCATTTTTGGAAATCCATTTGGACCATCTTGTTAACCATCCTAAGTACTACCAAGGCCCACTCTTTCCCTTGGTTATATCATCTTCTAAGACACTTTTTCTTGATGGTTTTGTAGGCAAGCAAATAACTTTTCCTGCAAATCTAGTCAACATGCCTATTTTGACAGAAGCTCACACCATCATCCAACCTCCTATGGACCAACCCTTTGCATGGTTGTGTTCTACTCATATAGGTCTATCAATACCCACTTCACTTGTTTCCAATGGATCCTTGTGCTTCTTAAACCCACAAAGTTTTGAAGGCTAGTTGATAATCTGCTTTGACGGGCTTATTTTATTCAAAGTTTGAAATATTTTCTTGGAAACCTCAAGCAAGATCAAGCTCAACACTCTATACCATGTTGAGGTATATCACTTGGTTTATACATCAATATATCCCATGCCACAAGGGCAGCCTTGAGCTCCAAGATCCAACAAGGTTTTGGTGGCATGAAAACAATCCTACCCTAGATCCTTAATCTCTAGTTTTTCACCAAAAATCAACTTTGTTTCTCAAATCCCAAGTTTGCAAATTATTGTTACACCTTGTCTACATAATCTACCTTGATCATCAAGATTTATCAAATTCTATCCCTATTTATTATGGACCAAATATATTTAATTCCTTTAATAGACAAAATCTCCAAAACTCCTTTCCCAATGGAAAGTTTGGTTTTTGTCAAAACACTTCCCCAACTTTTGGTTCAATTGAGATCCATATATCATACCCTACCTTCCCATCTCAAAACTAAACATTTTTTAGAAGCTTTATTATTTATTTTTGCCTATTATATGAAGTGGCAGAAATGGAATAATAATAGTGTTAAATACTTTTAAACCTCAAAAAATCTTGGGAAAATTATCCTAAGTGAGTAATATTATATAGGATCCTCCCACACCAAAAACCCACCTTGTATAATGTAAAAATATTGCATTAACGTCCATAAACCACTTCAGCACTTTATGAATAAATGATTTTAAGTGGACTTAAAATCCTCTGAAAAGCCCCAATTAATTCCTAGGGTTATGCATTGAACCTATATACACACCAGTACCATTTCCTCATCTTTCCGAAGATAAGTTTCTAAACTTCCTTAAGAACCATCTATTTACTCAATTTGGCCAACTTAGCCAGTATTGAGCTAAACCAAGATCAAACCATCATCAAAGCTTGCGAACTACTCCTCCCTAGTATCACACACCCCTCTGGTCATCCTGCACTACAGCCATGCACTATACCACAGCCTTGTCCTTGTCCTATGTGCTTGGAGTATGAGAAAGAAGAGAGACAAAGCAAATCCCATAAAATCTTTATCATTACTCCACACCCCAGATGCAGCATGCCTCCTCCACCTCTCTAGTCGTTCTTACGCCCACACACCACCTCCTCTAGCCAATGGATGCCTCCCTAGCTACCCTAGCCCCCTCTCCTCCACTTTTGCCTCCTTGGTCAAATAAAGGGAGAAGGAGAAAGACCTGAAGCAAGAAGACTCCACAGGTCGCCTCTGCCCTTCTATGGCCCCACACCCTCCTCTCCACCTACCTTGATGCCCAATAGCTGACCACCACCCTCCCTCTTGCTCTCATGAACCTTGTCCACCATGAGCCCCTCCACTCGAAATAAAAGGGGCTCCGGCCACCCCAGCCCCCAATCTTCGAATCATTTGCTACCTCCCCCTCCCACTCACTCTCCTCGAGCTCCACTCCCCTTCCCTTGCTCTTGTTTAGCCGAGAGAGGAAGAAAATGGTCTCTCGAGCTCCACTCCCCTTCCCTTGCTCTTGTTTAGCCGAGAGAGGAAGAAAATGGTCTCCTCGAGCTCCCCCTCTGCATGCCATTCTCCCGAGCTCCCCATTTCTTTCTGCATCTAACCCTCTTCTTCTCCCCTTCTAGGACAGTACCTACCGACGCCGTTGTTGAGCTCTGTCGCCCTCCCTTCGGTCGCTGTCGCGGGAGCACCGCTCCACCGTGAAACAGGTTGATGTCGACCATCCTTGGGATCACCGTGGTGTACCTCGACCTCCTACGGCGTCCTCTTCGCCGGAGACGGCCCCGATGAGCCTCCCCCACCGCCTTTTTCCCCACACCTAGGGTTTCTTCCCGTCAGGCTGGGATAGACGAAGGAGAAGAGCGGGAGCCGTCGATTTCCTCTAGATCTGACGACCAGCGCCCTCCCTTACCCCTTCGCTCATAGAGCCACTGGTGGGCGGGCCCGTGGCTAGAGTTTGAATGCGCGCTCGTGCTCTTCCCGCGCCCGGCATGGCCCGGATGGGCCGAATACCCGTCTACCGGCCCTTTGTATTTTGAAATCCAGCCCGTGAGGCAGTTTTGTTTTTATTTTAGGATTTCTTGCCAGATATGATTTTAGCCAGTCACTTTAAATCGAAATGAAATTGAAAAATGACCCCAGCCGCCCAGATAAAATTTTGTACTTGCACATACTTATTTTCTCAAACATGCAGTGACAAAATCCCACCAAAATATTACAAGTATTGTTCCTGGGAATTTATCTCTTAACATGTACCTTTTTCACTAAATAAATTCCCCAGTGATTAGTACATACTCAAATGGTATGAATCAAAGTGCATATGAAAGGTAGTTGAGATACCTATCTAATAGCCCTTGTCTCCTGCTATGTGGAGCTAAAGATATAAAAATGACAAGATTAATTATATTTTGTATTTAGAAAATTCTCTAGGCCAATATATGAAATGAATTGACCTAATTCCAACTCTTTGTGATGTGGTACACTCAATACTACCAAAATCCAGGAGATCAAGATTTATTGAGATTCTGAGGATTTCTGATGAATTAAACATTTATGTCCATAGTGTTTTCACTAGATAAATCACTACTGAAGTTTTACAACTCCAAATTGGGTTATTCCAATTTCTAAAGAAAGTTACTCAAAGTACATATCATTTTCCCTTGGAATCATAGCAAGAGATTTTGTAGAATTAATCTAGTGAAAAAGACAAATCAGCTACCGAATTGACTTTGGGAATTTCCGGAGGGCATTCTGGAAAATAAATTGACATGATTCCAACTCTCAGTGAATAAGTACAGAAAACCCTACCGAACAATCCAAGGAAATAATTTTTGGACATACAGAACATTTCGGGTGAATTATTTCCTAAAACTAGAGTTTTAATCACTAGAAAATGCTTTACAAATCAAGGGAGATTGATAAAATAGTGAAACCACTTTGGCTGGCTTCATTTTGTCAATACCTATATGATGGTACCATTTTTATACAATGAGATCAGACAGGATATGGTTTTGGTCCAAAACCCATCTCTTATGTAGTTTCTAGACTATAAATCCTGAGGGATTTTCTTCCATGTTTCCAAGACAAGGCCAATCTTACTAAATCCATTCTTCCTAAAACCTACTGAATCTTAAACTTGTATTGTTCACTGGTTTGCTGTATTGTATTGATGCTTGTATTTCTTTATGTTGATTGTGCCCTTGTTTGCTTGCATGTCCTACCTTGACGACAATAGTTGCGATGAAATCAGAGAGCAGGAGAAGTGGTAATTATTATTGGTATTATTGGGTATTCTAAGAAGAAGTCTAGGGACATATTGCCACATTTCTTCTCATCTCGCAAGCCACCTTCTTGCTCATCAGCCTTGTCCTACTGTTTTACTTATGCATGTTTTATCTACTATTTATCAAAACTTCATTGTTTACTATATGTTGATGTATATATGGTAGTGGTTTGGATCCTCTGAACTATTACACTTTGGTACTACTAAGTACAACCCCCTTGACGACACCTACTTGTCCCTAGTATGGTAGATGGTGTAATACACCATACCCCTTTTGGAGACCTTGTTTTAGCCAAAGCAAAGCTAGAGGATGGGAAAACCCCGGAAAAAGTTTTACCAAATGTTTTATGATAAACCTTGGTGAGGTGGGACCTCCCAAGATATGTTGAGAAATAAAAAGGTTTTTTTACAAAATGCTGAAGGAAAGCTGGAGGAAAAAGGTTTACGACAACGCACCCGGTTCTTTGCAGTTTAGCTATAACAACTTAACATGTGCAACCACATTACTCGTGTATGGGACAGGGCTGGATTTGATGTTTATCTATTCTGGTATAAGCTGCCTCGCAACTACTACAGGGGGATTTAATAATCCCTAGAGGGTGGGCCTTCTCCTGAAAGCGTCCATGTGAGACATTGACCTAGAAAAGGAACGAAGGGTCTACGGGCCTCCACGCGTTACTATGAGCCCCTCATTGAAAGCGCTCACTTCGGAAGTGGAAAAAGCGCTCCGGTTGGTTTGAGAACTATATAGGGTGTCCCGGTGTTGAGGGGAATAACACTCATAGGTTAGGCACTTATATTGGAGTGGGCATCCGGAGAGTCTTGATCGGTTACTCGACCCACGATCGGTGTAGATCATGGTAGTGTACCCGGATGGTGTGGGTAAAGTGTGCAACCTTTGTAGAGCGTAAATCTATTCGAATAGCCGTGTCCGCGGTTATGGACGGGTTACCCAAACTAACGGAATGATCCTCCCTAGAAGGTCAGAACCACCCCTAAAGTTAGATGATTAGGAAGCGTGAAGACAACGAGTCCACTCTGCCATCAAGCAGAAGCAACGCAAGAAATGCCAATGAAGACAGCTTACCTGACGCTGACTCCTTCAACCCTGACTAACTACTAGCAAGAAGATACATAAACTGCTAACGTGTGCTGAGCTAACTCCTTAAAGCTTCATTATGAAACCACCCCTGATAAGGCTTAAGCAATAAGACGTCACTCGAAGACCCTAGCTCAAGACTCCGGGAAGATATAGCCTTCCGCTAACATCAGGTCAGCACTCCCAGACAAAAGATATGCACCACTCCTAAAGCACCTTAGTGAAGCTCTAAGGTGGAAAGACTGCGTCTTTCCACTCAATCCTTACAAGACTGTCCACCAGAGGATACTTCAGAAGAGATCTTCGGATACACCGTCATTCCGCCAAACAACAGCCCATGAGTTATCAGAGGAGAAACTAACTGCGGATCTCGAGGGCGAGATCCATTGTTAGTGGTGTTGAATTGTAGCACCCCAGAAAAACCACTACTAGAAAATTGATGTGTTTTTTTTGCGCATCATCATGACCGCATGCTCATGTCGTCATGCCACATGGCATTTGAGCATCGTCATGTCATCATGCATGATTTGCCTAAAACTATTTTTGACAAGCCTATCTTTGTTTTCTAAATACCCCGCCTTTATTCAAATCACAAACTCCGGGCCTCTTCGGGATATTTTGTTTTGTCTAAAATAGTTCACAAAAGGCTTTTGAAACAAATCAAATAAATAAACCGTTTTTATAAAACCCTGGGGGAGGCCGCCACCGGCCAGGCCCAAAGGCCCAGCTGGCAGCAGCCTACAACCCCATCTACCAAACCCTAACCTGCCCTACACCTAACCTAGTCAAACCCTAACCAAAACCGGGCACACACACACGCAACATAGCGCGCAACGAGCAACCTCACCTAGTCCTGCTCTGCTCGCACGCGAGGCCCATGCGCCACGCACTCACAGCTGACGCGGTACACGGCAACGCAATGCGCCACACCCACCCGTGTCGCAGCCGCGTCCTGCCCTGACCGATTCGGTCGCCCGCGCGAGCCCCACCACGTGCTGCAATTGCAGCCTCGGGATCCCTGCCGCCTGGCCCCACCCAAAACGTGTCCCCGTCCCCATCTCTCCCGCAGACGCCGTGCCCAACCCTGCGATCCCCGTCTCCCCACCCGACCCTGTCTTCCCTACTCGTCTCTGGCAACCGCCGCCCTGGCTCGATATCCTACCCCGCAAGCCCTCTTGCGCCCCGCCGCCAGGGCCGAAGCCACCTTGCCACTGCACGAACCGCCCCGACCATCTCCGCCGCCGCGGGCGCCCCTCCGCCCGGCCTCCTATCGCGTCAAGCCCACACCCCAAGGCGTCGCCTCCCTTCTGGCCCAGCTCGACGTGCCTGCTGACGACGTCGCCTCCATGACGCGACCGAGCCCTGATGCAGAGACAGAGCCCCTGCCCTATCGCCCCCATCCAGAGCTCCTCCTGGTGCTGCTGCTGTGCGGGGTCCCCTTCCTCGGGCTTCCCTCTTCCCAAGACCAAAGCGCCGTTCCAGCGGGCCGCCGTCACCCCGCCTCATAGGACCCGCATCGGACTCGCTGTCCCCGCTGCCAGGAGCCCTGCCTCCTCATCAGCCGCTGCTCCACCGCGGGCCCCCTCGCTGTCCCGCTTCTCCCGTCACCTCGCATCGTTGCTTCCCCTACTCTCCAGCTTAAGCATGAGATAGCTCAGCACCTCTTGTACCGGCCTCGTCGCCATGTTCCTCTCGCTCCTCGGCTCTCCAAGCCCTGTGTACCGTCTGCCCCACACGAGCCTCGTGCCAGGCCTCTTCCTGTCACAGCCATGTCCAATAGTTGTTCGTGTTTTTTTCTGAAAGGAAACACCTCCCAGGAAATAATATGAACTAGAGGCCTGCTTTTTGTTCTATTGATGTTTGGATGCTTCACAGCATGTGCCTCGCCCTCCATTCTTGGACAAGTGCTTCCGCTGTTGGTGCACCTCCATGATGACCACTTCGGCATTGGAGAAGTTGCGGTGTCAAGAGTGTGAAGATTGTTGTGTAACCGGAACAACCAACGGAGGTCTATCACAAGCTCTACCCTGACAAGGATATTGAGCCCCAAGATCTGCTTCACAGAAATCAGAGCCCGATCCCGGAGACCGAACCCCGGAACCCCAAGATCTTCCATCTGAGAAGTGTGACCCCCACCTAACCCATCCCTATTTTGTAATATACCGTATAACTTGTTGCATATAAATTGTACATGCTTACATACATCTTTTGTGGGTTAGGGGTACTTTGTCGATTCACCTCATAATTAAATATGGAGACCATATGCGGGCTATTCTAGTTTTATATTGGCTCTATTTAAATTTGTGTAGCGAACCGATGTCATGTTTTGCCTTGTTAAGTCAACATTTAAATTGTGGGGCACTAAAACAACTTGAACCTTCTAATTAATTGCCGGGACCCCGGTTCCGCTTCATATTGCTTAATTGCATCTCATCTTGGCCATGTCATACATCATACATGCATCATGCTCGATCTTCTGCTGTAGTATTAAATAGTGCATCCGGTGTTTCTTTTAGTGATTTGCTTCTTCGCGGATTAGGCCGTTTTGGGTGGATGCAAGTATCGACAAGTTCTTTGGATAATATATCTTTGGCAGTGTTTCCAGGCGAGCATTCTTCCCCTTTCTACCTATTTTGATTTTATAGTCTTTCCTTCCTCCTGTTTATATATTGTTATATGTGTTTTCCAGTTATTTGATAGATAGTCGGCCTTGCGAGTCGTAGTTGCTGGCTTATGTGCTGCTTCGTGTCATTGTCGTTCCACCGTTGATGGCAAGTTGGCACATGCTGTTAAAATGTGGGGAATAGATATAACTAATGTAGAGGCACCGTTGGGCAATAGCTAATATTTGGTTTTTAACCGCTCACTTGTGTCCCGTAGGCCCCGAGTACTTGATACTTGTTCCTTGACTATTCGCACTATCCACATATGGGAGACTCTATGAATCCCCCTTTGCCTAAGCTTGATTCGCACTTTATTTCTTGGGGCCACAAAGTAGTTTGGGGATTTATTACTATCATGTACTTATGCCATGCTTTACTTCTTTATTTATGATTGTGCGTGGAGCACCTGTACTATTTTGGAACGTGGAATGTTTTCGCGGTATCGACAAGCCCAGTCACACTTTCGGGTTCCCTGTCGTTTATAGCCGTTGTCACAAACCCTGAGTCCGTCTCGCAGCCGGGAGTAGCTTAGTGGGGTGGCCCCCTGAAATAATTTATGAATAATGTGAATGCATTGTCATGAGGCCTTGTTGCGTTTTATTTGGTTCTTCCCGAGGTTGATCGTGTGTGTTGCTATTTGTGCACCCCTGCAGGGTAAATCTTTTTGAAAGTCGTGTTCGTGGTTATGGACAACTTGGAGCACAGTATCTTGATCATAGACAACTATAACTAAAGTAGTGCTATAAATTTGACTTTGACATGTCTAGTAATCATATTCACTACAACGGAATGAGTAAATAAAAGTTCCAACAACTATAGAGTTTGGGATATCTCTGGCTAATTGTATCTGACTAGTAAGTATTACAACTATAACGGAATGGTTAACTCAATTTGCCCACTGCTTATGATATCAGGATGACTCGTGCTATCTATATCTGACTAGTAAGTGCTACAACTATAATGGAATGGATAAAACTGCCAACTGTGTGAGTTCCTCGGTTTGACTTCCTCGTTTGGTCTCGAGGGGGAAATGCCAGGATGGGTATGATTGGTGTTAGTATCAGGTGGTTCCGAATAGGTCTTTCTTATCCCTCTCTAATAGCCGATAGTTGTATCGAGTCTCTAAAGATTCTTTAGTACATGTTGCGCTGCCGCTTCAGCCAACCATACCTATGTAGGCGAGAGCCACCGAATTCTAGACTCGTCGTGTACAGGCCTTAGTACTGACCGCTCTCTTTTTCCTTTGCCCTTTGTCGGCACCCCTTTTGTTTTAGCAGGTATAAGTTCGACGTCGTTAGCAGGGTTACCCTTCCGACTTGGCCTGGGCAGGGTTATGGACGCCATTGGTTATTCTTCAGGGCTCTTAGCCCCATTTGCATCTTATCCGTACTCGGATGTTGTATCGTTTTGAAGGTGATTTGGATCTTTGTATTGTATATATGTATTTTGACTCATGGAGTCGTTGTTGTATATATATGTTTCTGTGGGTTCCATCGTGGACTATTGTGTAATGTTATTACTTTGTTTTCCACCCGCACGCAAGTGCCTCGTGAGCATCATTGAATCGTTTCTATGTGGGTGTGGTAGGAATCACTAAAACTTGCATAGGGACGATTCGAGTGTGTTACACTGTGCCCTTCTCCGCTTCGATGGGGCTACATGTGGTGGCCTAGGGCCTCCGCAGTAGAATCCCTTGTCCACTTTTGGTTCGTCCAGGCTTGAACTTAGAGCGTAATGCCCGAGGTATTACAAGGTAGGCCAAGGAAGAATAGGATGAGATCTAGTGTAGAGGGTGGTGCACCACCTCGATGACATAAGTGCAAACATTGTGGGATCCTAGGGCACATTGCTAGGCTTTGTAAAAATGCAGTGGACCCAGCTTATGGAATTAATGATCAGGCAGGAGCAACAAATGCAGATGTGAATGAACTATTTGAATGAGAGGAGAATGAAGCAATGGATACATTGCAGACTGAACCAATAATCGAGAGGAGATTGAACCAAATGTAGATGAGATTGAACCAAATCCAAGGTAGATTGAACTAATGGACCTAGAGGAGATTGAACCAAATGCAGGGAGCTTGAACCAATGGATTGAGAGGATATTGAACCAAATTAAGGGGAGACTGAACCAATGGATCGAGAGGAGTTTGAACCAATGGGTCGAGAGGAGAATAAAGCAATTTATTCATTAGAAGAAGAGTTCAAAAGTAAAGGAATTACACAAGAGGATATTGCAGAAATGATGCCAATGCATTTTGAACCGTATGAACCAATTGATCAAAACGTGATTGAACCAATTGTACGACAGACTGAAGCACTTAATTCATTGGATGAAGAGAAAAAAGAACAAAGGGAACAAACGGAAAAAGCTGATGGTGGGCTCTACAAATATTCCAGCTAGGATCACCTGGAGCAAGGCGGTGAACCCAGCGAAAACCACTAGGAGCAAGAAAAATGGAATTTGAATTAGTATGATGAATTTGAACTACTGTCAATGTTTGTATTGAATTCTAACTAGTGTGACAGTACCAACTTTGTATGTTTTATAATGCCATAATGTATGTGTTGTTGCAAGTTTCTATGGTCATCCACCTAGTTTCTTAGCACTACTCAGTTTTGCCCTCGACATGTGGTCAACACATGGGGTGTAGCTAGTTCATGGCTTAAACCATAGAAAACTTTGACCAATTGATCCAAAATTTGGCACACTTGTGTATCTTGGATTGATTTACCATATGAAATTGGAAATTTTGGATTTACTTGTAATCAGCCAGAATTTTCTTTTTTAAGTGATTAAATTCAAAAAAATGGTTTTAGGGATAGTTTAACTCAAAAAAGTCAAAACATAGTGCAACCTTCGCACGGAGTCTTCTTATGTTACCTACAACCTAGCATGAATAATAAAGGAAAAGGAAATAAATAGAAATGGACTTATCCCCTGAACCACTTCTTAAACCATTCTTGGAATGAGCTACTAGCTATGAAGATGCATGGATTTCTACTCAATCAACTCCAAAATAACCCATCTGAAGACATACTTTGTCTAAATGAGGCCAAATTTGGAACACTTGTGTATCTTTGGGTTGTAAACAATATAATGTCAGCCAAGATGGATTATTTTGTTCAGATAACACATTTTCCATTTTTTATGCCAAAAGCTTGAATTTCCCTTAGTAGTTTTTTTATCTGAGTGCCCTTGTTTTCCTTAGCTCTACTCAGTTTTCCCCTCCCGCTAAAGTTTTCCTTTGTTTTCCCCTCCCACTAAAGTTTTCCTCAGTTTTCCCCTCCCTCTAAAGTTGTCCTCACTTTTCCCCTCTCTCATGTATTAGTTTGGCTACGCTCTGATTGGTCGAGATGTATGTAACACAGATCTTGGCCAACCATCGTTGGATACATCATGATCCGACGGGCTAGAGGTATCTCTCCCCCGATGGGTGCACCTAACCTTATACGGCAAGGAGATCCCGACAAGCTGGATGGCTCTCCCTCCCTTTACCTGTCATAGGTATACCAGCCGCATCAACTTGTGCTCAATTTGGCTGCACTCTGATTGGTCAAGATCTATGTCACATGGATCTTGGCCAACCATCATTGGATACATCATGATCTGATGGGCTGGAGGTCTATCTCTCTCGTTGGGTGATGGCTCAAAATATATCAAGCTCGTTGGGAATCCCAAGAGAAAGGTATGATGAGCACAGCAGCAAGTTTTCCCTCAGTTATGAAACCAAGGTTATCGAACCAGTAGGAGCAAGGAAACAACCCCATGGCGTTCTCTCCAACTTGGAATCCTGCACAACACAACCACAGAACTTTTCCCCAACATACAATGAGGTTGTCAATCTCACCGGTTTTGCTGAAAACAAAGGATTAAATGTATTGTGTGGAAGAGTGTAATTGCTTGCAGAAAGTAAACAGTAAACAGTAAATAGTAGATGGTGATGGTAAAAGAATGGATCGGGGTCCATAGTTCACTAGAGGTGATTCTCCTTAAGATAGATGACATGTTGGGTGAACAAATTATAGCGGGGCAATTAACAGACATCGAGAAATCATACATGCATATACTAATCATCTTGACTCCTATGAGATTTGATTGGGCATTACAACATTATACATAGACCGTAATCGAACTACACCTATGACTAATAATCCACCTTCAGGTTATCATCCGAGCCCCCTCCAGTATTAAGTTGCAAGCAATAGATAATTGCATTAAGCAAAGTGTGTAAAGTAAACAATACGATTGTCCCATGGACAAAGGATTGTTTTTTTCTCCCTAGTAGCAACAGCACATCTAGTACTTGTCACTTCCCCAGATTACTAGAGGCATGAACCCACTATCGAGCATAAATACTCCCTCTTGGAGTTGCTAGCATCTACTTGGCCAAGATAGCTACTAACAATGGAAAGCATCTACTTGGCCAAGATAGCTACTTCCCCAGATTAATAGACATGATAGAATCAATAATCAATCTGAAATAACATCTCAATATCCATCGGATCCCCACAAACACAACATGTAAGATTACAAATAGATGATCTTGATCATGGACGGAGCTCACAAGATCTAAACATGATAGCACAAAGGAGGAGAACCAACCATCTAGCTACTATAGGGACCCATAGTCCAGGGATCAACTACTCATGCATCACAGCGGAGGCAGTCATAGTGATGAAGGAGGCCTCCAGGGTGATCTCTCCCCTCCGGCAGGGTGCTAGGAAGAGCATCAGATCCCTCCCGGTCTAGGGATGGAGATTGCGGCGGCTACAGACTCTTTCATGGATTTTTGATCTGGTACTTAGGGTTTTCGTCCTAGGAGGCTTTTATAGGCGGAAGGGCAAGGGGGTGGAGTACCAAGGGGCACACCCCCTGGTGGGACCCCCTAGGCTGTGCTGCCACCAGGTGTGGCCACCCTGGTGCGCCACTTCGTCTCCCCTTCGGACTCCGTGTTGCTTAGAAAAATTGACTTTGGCTTTTGTCCGGTCCAATTCCGAGAATATTTCCTTACTAGCTTTTCTGAAACCAAAAACAGCAGAAAACAAGCAATTGGCACTTTGGCATCTTGTTAAGAGGTTAGTTCCAGAAAATGTGTAAAAATACTCCAAAGTGTGGAGAAAACATAAGAAAGTAGATATAAAACAAGCATGGAACATCAAAAATATAGATACATTTACGACGTATCAACATCCCCAAGCTTAACCCTGCTCATCCTCGAGTAGGTAAGTGATAAAAAAGAATAATTTTTGAGGTGACATGCACCATCACAATCTTGATCAAGGTATTTGTAAAACATTGATAGCTGGGATCATAGTACTTTAACATAGCATGAAAGATATAGTTCTAACAATAAGACATAGCAACTATGTTGTAACATGAAAAGGTATACATGAATAACAATGCTTCGAAAGACGTTTGTTTGTTTCACATATAGAAAACATAATGAGAATAGTATTTAGCTTGTCCCTCATAGTGTAGCAAAACATAAATGCATAGGACACCTTCAAAGTTCATAAGGGTGACTAGATACAAATAGTTTAAGAACAAGCAATATCAAAGTTATGAATCAATCAACAAGTTTTCGGACAATGCACATTAAACTAAGAATGACCACTATGCTCTCTCAATAGGGGCATAAAGATAGAAGATGGAGACTCAACATAAAAGTAAAAGAAAGGCCCTTCATAGAAGGAAGAAGGGATTCAAGTCTCATAAAGAGCTTCCAAAAATTATGGTACTTATTAGCTTTCAGCTCGCATTGCCCCTATCGTAAGCATCTTTAGGTGATTAAGGTTAAAGTGAACAAATATGAGGATATGCTTGACAAGTTATAAGCTGAAAATCTCATGCCCCTTACTTACGAGTACCAAACCTCATGCTACTCAACTTTAGTCACAAGTAAGTTCTTGTCATTGTAAGTACATGTGTATCATAGAGAACCGCCAATGAGGTACACCTTTCCCGATGATACAGAAGCTTTCCCATATCAAAATCACAAGGCAAGCAGACAATGAGCATTTCAACGATCTTTTTGTATGCTATTTGCATAGGATTTTCCCTTTTCTTTTTTTAGGATGCTTCACAGATTGCTCACTATGGTTATGCCGCAAGTTTCCACCATGATTAGGCATGGTTTAGACTAGCCGCCCAGGCGTTTCTCTAACACATATATGAACTCCATGAGCCTTACAAGCTCCCCTTTCATTTCACACCGTCGAGATCCATAAGCAAAAGAACATGATATCAACTAAATAAAGTGCAATGTTGAAAGCGTTCCCCATGGTAACATGGTTCTACTAATTCACAACTTAGAAAACGCAAGCATATACGCAACATAGATGGGCACAATGGTTCAAGTTTATTAAGTGCAATAAAGTAAAGTGTGCCATCAAGTTTGTGAGAGCTTTAATCACTAATTTTCATATAACAAGTTTAATTTGGAAGGTAGATAAAAACATGAATATACTTGGAATAGCAATAATCATAATAGGTAGGTATGGTAGACTCTTTGGAATAACTTGGTTTTATTTGAAGTTGGATGCATGAGTGCAACTCATACTTGGTACATTTGGACGATAGCAAAAGACTGGGAGCGACCAATTAAGAGAGAAATAATGGCCATAATCATGCAAAGCGACAAAACATTATTAATTAAAACATAAAGTGATATTACAAGTCGAAAACTAAATGATCATAGAGGCTATGATGACTTGGTATAGTCTTAACATGGTGTGAGCATGCGCCAAGTCAACCCAAATAAAGCATCAAAGGAGAATACCACAATATTATGCTTTAATATGGTAAAACAACGCATGATTCTTTCAAGGCACATTAAGAAATCTCAATTGTTTATAACATGTCATGCTACAGAAAAAATCACTAAGAATAAACCCAAAAAAATATCAAGCATGATGATAAAGTCTAAGTCACAGTCAAAAACAAGACTCCTTTTATACCACTTATAAGCATGAACTTTCCTACTCTTTTCCAATCCAAATCAACTTATTTGAAACTATGTATGAATGCAGGGGTCCAACCAATTTATTTAAGAAAACCAAGCAAACCAAAACTAAAAAAATGAAGATGCTCCAAGAACAACACAATTGTGCATGGAACAATAAAAATGAAGTGTTTGGA
Source organism: Avena eriantha (assembly GCA_910589775.1). Lineage (NCBI taxonomy): Eukaryota > Viridiplantae > Streptophyta > Magnoliopsida > Poales > Poaceae > Avena > Avena eriantha. The sequence goes on from OU342740.1 coordinate 89,873,672, forward strand.
AGAAAACCTAAGATTTTTATTGATGAAGGAGGGGATGCCTTGGGCATCCCCAAGATTTGACGCTTGTACTTATTGAATATTTCTTGGGGTGACATGGGTGGCATCCCCAAGCTTGAGCTTTTGTCCATACTTCATCTTATCGCATTATTCTTCCCTACACTTTAAAATTTCCTTCATACAAAACTTCACACAATCTTCATTAGCAACATTAGTGTACTCAAGATAATAAGTCTTTTGGTTTAGTTTCAACACAAGTAAAACTTCCATTAAAACACAAGCTGTTGTAGAAATTCCTTTTAAAAGTTCAAGTGATCAAATAGAACTCAAAGAAAGAAATTAAGAGGCAAATGCAAATAATGGCAGAAATCTGTCAAAATAGACCAGCAGGTAAAAAGCAATTTTTTCGAAAACCTTATGTTGCTCAAATCGAAAAGTGTGAAACTAACAAAAGTTGGATAACAACCTGGGGCAGAAGCAAAAAAATCTGTTTCGGGACAGCAACTTTCCCAAGTCTTACTTCTCTCTCATTAGAGGTTACTCCTAGCACAAAAACCACACAAAAAGGATAAGGAGAGGTTATTACAGAGGCGATAAATTCCAAGACTCCGCAAAAGAAAAAAAATATTGACTAAAAATTTGGTTTATCTCCCAATAAGTGCTTTTCTTTAACGCCTTTGAGCTAGGCATAAGAACCAAGAATCAAGTATTCTCAGATGAAGAAGCATTAAGAGCAAATTTTGTTTTAATAGGAGAGGCAAAAGGAATCTTATCTCTCTTCTTAGGGAAGTGTTCTATACCTTTATTGAGTGGGAATTGATATTTAATAGTGCCTTCTTTCATATCAATTATAGCACAAACAGTTCTAAGAAAAGGTCTTCCCAAAATAATAGGACAAGAAGGATTGCATTCAACATCCAAAACATAGAAATCAACAGGGACATAGGTATTCTTAACCATAATAAGAACATCATTAATACTCCCCATGAGTTTCTTTTTAGCATTATCATCAAGTTGGACATCTAAATAACAATCTTCTAATGGTGGCAAATCAAGCATTTCATAAATCCTTCTAGGCATAATAGAAACACTACTATCAAGATCACATAAAGCTTTTAGATCAAAATCATTCACTTTCATATTAATGATGGGTTCCCAACCATCTTCTAATTTCATAGGGATAGAAGCTTTATTTTTCATCTTTTCTTCTTTAACATATATGAGAGCATCAATAATGTGATTTGTAAATGCCATATTCATAGCACTAGCATTAGGACTTTTAGCAAGCTTTTAAAGGAACATAATTACTTTTGAGATATTGCAACCATCAAGATCAAAATCATAATTACCATCCAAGGTAGTAGAGCTATTGTTTCCCATATTTCGAAGAATTTCAGCATTTTTATTAGAGAAGGTTCCATTGGTTTTAGGAATTGTTGCAAAAGGAATGGGGACTTCATTTGGTTTGCTAGCATCAACATTAGTGGTGGTGATAGTACAAATACTACTTTTTCTAGCAATTTCATCTTCTCTTTCCCACGTAGCATGCAATTCAGCTAATAGTCTAACATTTTCATCAATTCTAACTTGTATGGCATTAGTAGCCGCAAAGGGATTTTCAATAGTTTCAGGTTTAGCAGCCATTTTATTAATCAAAGAAGATTGTGCTTCAGACAATGATGCTATATTTCTTTCAACATTCGAGAGTTTTTCCTCAATAGTTTTATTGAAAGCAGATTGTTTACTAATAAAATATTTAAGCATGACTTCAAGTTCAGAGGGTGCACTTCTATTATTGTTGTAGGAATTTCCATAAGCATTACCATTATTGGGAGGATATGGCCTATAATTATTATTACCAAAATTATTCATGTAGGAATTGTTGCTAAAATTATTATTTATAATAAAGTTCACATCAACTTGCTCTTCTTGAGCAACCAAAGAGGCTAAGGGGACATGATTTGGATCAATATGATATTTCCCATTAACAAGCATAAACATAGTAACATCAATTTTATCACTCAAGGAGGTGGTTTCTTCAACAGAATTTACCTTTTACCTTGTGGAGCTCTCTCCATGTGTCATTTAGAATAGTTAACCATCATATCATCAAGGAGGTTTGTTGCAGCACCCAAAGTAATTGTCATAAAGGTACCTCTAGCAGCAGAATCCAGCAGATTTCTGGAAGAATAATTTAGTCCTACATAAAAGGTTTGGATAATCATCCAAGCAGTCAGTCCATGAGTGGGACAATTCTTTACCAAAGATTTCATTCTTTCCCAAGCTTGAGCAAAATATTCATTACCAGATTGTTTAAATTTCATTATTTCACTTCTCATAGATATAATCTTAGCAGGAGGATAGTATTTTCCAATGAAAGCATCTTTGCATTTAGTCCAAGAATCAATACTATTTATAGTTAGGGATAGCAACCATTCTTTAGATTTTCCTCTCAAAGAGAAAGGAAAGACTTTAAGATTAATAATATCTCCATTCATATCCCTATGTTTTTGCATCTCAAAGTTCAACAAAGTTATTAAGGTGAGCAGCAGCATCTTCAGTATCAACACCAGAAAATTCTTCTTCCATAACAAGATTGAGCAAAGTAGGTTTAATTTCAAAGAAAGTAGCTTTAGGAACAGGTGGATCAATAGGTGTGCACATGAAATCATTGTTGTTGGTGCTGGTGAAGTCACACAACTTAGTATTTTTAGGAGTATTCATTTTTTGTGTTTTTAATAAAGGAAGAAAAACAGTACAACTAATTTTTGTGTGTTTTTGATAAAAGAAACAAGCAAACAAAGAAGAATTAAACTAAGAAAAACAAAAAACAAAGTAAAGAGATTGGTTATGAAGGACTCCCCTTGTGAAGCTGACCTTGACTCCCTGGCAACGGCGCCACAAAAAGGCTTGATGGCTCAAAATATATCGAGCATGTTGGGAACCCCAAGAGGAAGGTATGATGAGCACAGCAACAATTTTTTCCTCGGTTATGAAACCAAGGTTACCGAACCAGTAGGAGCAAGGAAACAACCCCAAGGTGTTGTATCCAACTTGGAATCCTGCACAACACAACCATAAAACTTTGCCCCAACTTACAATGAGGTTGTCAATCTCACCGGTTGTGCTCAAAAGAAAGGATAAATGTATTGTGTGGAAGATAGTAATTGCTTGCAGAAAGTAAAAAATAAACAGTAAATTGTAGATGGTAGATTGATGGTAAAAGAATGGACAGGGGTCCATAGTTCACTAGAGGTGATTCTCCTTAAGATAGATGGCATGTTGGGTGAACAAATTACAGCGGGGCAATTACCAGAAATAGAGAAAGCATATGTGCATATACTAATCATCTTGACTCCTATGATATTTGATTGGGCATTACAACATTATACATAGACCGTAATCCAACTACATCTATGACTAATAATCCACCTTCAGGTTATCATCCGAACCCCCTCAGTATTAAGTTACAAGCAACAGATAATTGCATTAAACAAAGTGTGTAAACTAAACAATACGATTGTCCCATGGACAAAGGATTGATGTTTTCTCCCTAGTAGCAACAGCACATCTAGTACCTTAGAGATTCCTATCACTTCCCCAGATTACTATAGGCATGAACCCACTATCAAGCATAAATACTCCCTCTTGGAGTTGCTATCATCTACATGGCCAAGATAGCTACTAACAACGGAAAGCATGCAAGATCACAAATAACATAGACATGATAGAATCAATAATCAATATGAAATAGCATCTCAATATCCATTGAATCCCTGCAAACACAACATGTAAGATTACAAATATATGATCTTGAACATGAACGGAGCTCACAAGATATAAACATGATAGCATAAAGGGGGAGAACCAACCATCTAGCTACTACATGGACCCGTAGTCCAGGGATGAACTACTCACACATCACACCTGAGGCAGTCATGATGATGAAGAAGGCCTCTAGGGTGATCTCCCCCCTTCGGTAGGGTGCTGGGAAGAGCTTCAGATCCTTCCTGATCCAGGGATGGAGATGGCGGCAGCTAGTCTGTAACATCCCATCTTTTGCATCCATGATTGTTTAGGAGTAAGAGGCTATAAATTAGGGGGAAATAAAAAATTTCTACTTGGTTGCATATGAGCTTTGCTTATACTTGATTGCTTGATCTTATGTGTTGCCATGGTACTGATCTTTCGTTGCTTGCTAGTCTACATGCTTAGATAACCACCCAAAAGTGATCTTAGTTGGTTTCTCTACAACCTAAGGAAAATGGCTAAGTCATATATATTTAGTCTTGTTCCATTTTTGGAGCTATGGATTGAGCAAACCCTTCACCCATTATACCATGTAAGAGCACCATGTGGTACCATGCTATGAGCACTTGAGAACACCACCTTAGCCCTGGTTAAACCACAAGACTAAGCTAATTTGCATGCAAGTGTTTTCTTCACTAGAGGCCACTTAGGGAATGACCACCTTATTTTGTCCAATGTTTGGATGATCCTTGCAAACACATGGTTTGATACAGGATGCAACCAGGACCTGAACCTCACCACCAAGCATCCCTCTACACCCCCAGGTCTGCCCCTTTGCCATTGGTGGCCCTAGCTCGATATGGCAAGCCCCTAAAGTGGCCATCTCATCGACTTGGCCCTAGATGACCAAAACTCCTCTCCACTCCCCTACCCGTGCTACACCCTCATCTTCGGCCCTAGCACGACCCAACACGACCACACCCACCCCTGCACCATCCTAGTCCACCCCCATGCGGTCATACCCGACCGAGAGAAGGAGAAGCCCCCTGCAACAGGCAGAACCCGCCCGAGTCGTCCCCTCGCGAGCATGCCACTGCCCCGTCGCGTATGGATCGACGCGCGTGTCAGGGTCTTCCCCAGGCACGCCCAGACCCTCTCCTCCCTGCACCCCGCCTCGATGGGATCCTTCATCTCCCTCTTAACCACCCCCGCATCGATCGCCGCGATGCAGCCCCTCTGTCTCGCGCCCTGTTCAGCGTGACAACACGCGAGCACCTCGCGTGCACCACCCCTCCCTCTGCATCACGCGCTCCTGAGGCTAGACCTTGCGACCAGACGCACCCTGCGGTCCCTCTCGCGTAGATACGCTATCCCGCCGCGGCACGCAACCAATCCCGGCCTAGCTACCCCTCTCGCCACCCCTTCCTACACCCGGTGCACCGTGGGCGCCCTCTCTCTAGCCTTAAAGCCCCAGACCGCCCCAGCCCCTGAGCCCCACGCCACACCACTCCTCTGTCACTTCCACTTCACCCCAGAGCAGAGCCGAGCCCCGCTCCACCCCCTGCTACTCTTGCCACCGCCGCAATGCCACGACACCGTCGCGCATGGTGAAGGTTGCCATCGCCGGATAACCCCCTCTGCCTTGCCTTCGCTCTGTCACGTTCCCCGCACTGCTCCTGAGCCGCTCTCCCTTTCCCTTTTGGCCAGGAGTGCCCGAGCCGCGAGGACGCCGAGGACACCGAGGAGCCGAGGATGCCCGCGACGCCGCCAGCAGTCGAAACCGCCCTCGCCACCCCTCGTTCGGATCCCCTTCAACGACCGCTTCCAACCCCGCTGTCAACGACTCATCTCCGCCCCTAGGTGAGCCACCCTGACCTCCACTCCGCCCCGCTAGGGTTAGGTCGTCGGCGCCTCTGTTCCAAGAAGAAGACAAGCCGCTGGTCGTCGATCTCGTTTTAATCCAATGGTCCATGCCCCATGATACCTCTTCAGGCCTCTCCACCACTAACGCGCGGGCCCCACTACGATTTTGAAAATCCGGATCTCCCGTGTAGGCCACCGTGTACGCGGGCCGGCCCAGCCTCTGAGCGGGCCATGACCCAGCCTCTGCACCTCTTCTTTTTATTATTTTAGTCTATTTAGTTTCTAGATTTTTGTGATGTAGCTTTAAATCCACCAAAACTAATCTGTATGTTGTTTTGGCATGACACAATTTCCATTTGGTAGCCTCTGTAAATGCCTAACACCTAGATCTGGCAGATCACTAAAATACCTTGTCTGCTTTTACTCGGAATTTTAGTGGTAGATTTATGTTGTTTTCAGTATTTAATCCCTAACAATACTTCTGGAACTCAAAAAATTGTGAAACCAATTCACCTGCCTTGCTTATTAACATACCTACCTAACAAAATTAAGATCATTCAGTTTGGAAGTGTATATCCTCTGTTCTTAATTTCTTAAGAAGTAGACAGAAGGTTTTTACTTTAATTACAGAGGCTTTTGTGGATCCAATTTTGGGATGAAACCAACTCCCAGGGTGAGGCCTCTGTTAGTACTACTTAATCCTTGAAGGGCATAATTTTTGGTTTAGGGGAATTTTATTGCCAAATCCAGTACTGTTTTCAGTATTTTAATTGTTAAAAATCAACCTTAGTAGATAAAATTATGAAACCAGTTGGGTTGGCTTGCTATTCTCTGTACCTACCCAGAAATATAATGTGTAGTCACTATTCACCAACTTGTTTTGGTCGAGTCACCTGATTGTGCGTTAATCTAGTCTTCACCATTAAAATCACAAAATAAGTTTAGCTTAACCTTTTTGATTGATTCCAGTGGCATGGTGCTGCTAGGATCTATAGCTACATGTGTATGGTTGGGTTTGTTCAAATGAGCATTGGTTCTGTACAGTTGTGATGGTTGATGGTTGGAGTGGTGGTTTGATTATTTTCCCCTTTTTGCGACGATAGATACGAACGAGGACGAATTTGAGGAAGGTGTTTGGGAGGAATTTGAAGAAGAGAACCAGGAACCAGCTGCTGATCCAGGAAAGCCACCTACAAGTTCATGAGACTTGTCCCATCCTTATTTTATGCATCTTGTTTTACTTACTTCTACTAATGCATTGTTTTAGTCGCTATATTGTTATATATATATATCTATTATGGCATTGGTTTGGCTTCTCCAAACTTATGCCTATGGTACTGTTTAAGTACTCCCCCTTGATATTACCTACCTCTCCCCTAGTAGTTAAGGTGGTATACCACACCACAACCCCTTGGAACCCCGGTTTAGCCTACCAAAAACTCTAGGTTGGGAACCCGATGGCAAAGAGGTCTTTACAAAGGTTTTGTACCGAAAACCTTGGCAAGTAGGACTTGCTGAGTGATTTTAAAATGAGTTTGGTTCTTTTCTACAAGTGGTGGCATTAAGGAAGGAGATGAAGGAAAAATTATTTTTGAAAACGCACCTGGTTCTTTGCAGCTTAGCTATAATAACTACCCCATGCAACCACACTACCCCTATTTGGGAAGGGGCTTGACGTGAAAGTGGTCCTCTCTGATGCAAGTGCCTCACAACTACTACAGGAGATCGCGATCCCCGGAAGCTGGGTCTTCTCCCGTAAAGGTCCATGTGGGACATCGACCTGGAGGAGGAACGAACTGTCCGCGGGCAGCCAGGCGTTACTATGATCCCCTCATTGAAAGCGCCCACTGTGTGAAGTGTAAAATGCGCTCCGGTTGGTCCTCGATACCCGACGTCCCGGTTTTGAGGGGAACAACACTCATAGGTAGGCGCTTGTGTTAAGAGTGGATTATCCCGAAGGTCTCGTCTAGTTATCCGAAACCCGCATGCTAGTGTATGACGATCCGCGACTATTCGTGGCAGATGTATCAGATCTTGTGGGTAAAGTGTACAACCTCTGTAGAGCGTAAATCTATTCGAATAGCCGTGTCCGCGGTTATGGACGGGTTGGACAAACTACTGTAGAGCGATGCTGGATTTTGTTTTATAAAAAGGTTTTCGAAAAAGATTCGGCCATGGAATGGTCAGAAGTCATGAATAATGGACCATGGGATGGTCGGACTTAAAGGAAGTAGTGGTCATGGGATGACCAAGAGAAAAGAGAAAAAGGGGTGATCCCATCCTAGTAGTTCAAGTTCACTCATCTATTTTTCTCAAAAAGTGTTTTAGAAATAAGTTACTTAGAGGTGTAGACCCTACATCCATAAGAGGAGCTACCCTTACAAATGGCCCATTGGAGCCACCCTATCCACAGCCATATTGCATACTCCCTTGTTCATTCTCTTGTATGGTGGTTTGCGAGTACATTCAAAGTACTCACTGGTAATGTCCCTGGCTATCTACTTGGCCAGACTTTGTGCAGGATGAGGGAGACAATGGAGGGTATGACGACGACTTCGCGAACTAGGGCGTTACTATGAGTCGGGCACCTGTTGGGCTATGGCTTGACTCGGGTCTCCCATGTTTAGTAGTTTCGCTGCTTTTATCTCTTTGTGCCCATGGAGGCAAGTTGTAAGACTATTATTGTAAGACTTGATGTATTCGTACTTTAATGGATGTGTGTATTTTGATATCATGTCGGTTATGCTCCACGATGCACTGATCATGGGATCGTGGTGGTTTGCATAATTCGGTAATCTCGGATGAAAATCCGGGGTTGCCATATACAGACTCTTTCGTGGATTTTTGATTGGGTACTTAGGGTTTTCGTACCAGGAGGCTTTTATAGGCGGAAGGGCAATGTCGATGGAGTACCAGGGGGCTCACTCCCCTGGTGGCATCCCCCCAGGCCACGCCACCACTAGGTGTGGCCGCCCTGGTGCGCCACTTCGTCTCCCCTCCGGACTTCGTGTTTCTTTGGAATATTGACTTTGGCTTTTGTCCGGTCCAATTCTGAGAATATTTCCTTACTAGCTTTTCTGAAACCAAAAATAGAAGAAAACAGGCAACTGGCACTGTGGCATCTTGTTAATAGGTTAGTTCCAAAAAATGTGTAAAAATACTCCAAAGTGTGGACAAAACATAAGAAAGTAGATATAAAACAAGCATGGAACATCAAAAATTATAGATATGTTTACGACGTATCATTGGGATACAGAGAGGAGAGCCCGACGTGCTAGATGTCTCTCCCTCCCTTTCCCTGTTGCACGTATACCAGCCGCATCTTCCTCCCCTCCTATCAATGTACGGCGGCACGGCAGTCCGAACGACGTGCAGTTGCACAGATCTAAGCCTGGCGGTCCGAATGACGTGTGGCGGAGCAGATCTAAGCGTGGCGGTCTGAAAAGCATGCGGAGGCATAGACCTAAGCGTGGAAGTCGGAACGACGTGTGGTGGCTTATGGCGGCGCGGATCTAAGCGTGGCAGCTGGAACAACATGCGGCGGTGAGGATCTAACCATCTGAAATTTCTGTCCCTGTCTGTCTCACTTCCATTCACATCCTCAGATCCATTGCTGATGAAAGACACCGATGGAAGCCATCATCCGCAACATCAGTGTGACGGTGGTGGTGCCGAGAGTGGTCATCGATGAAATACACCGATGAAAGGCATCATCTGCAACATCAGTGCGACGGTAGTGATGCCGACAGTGGTCATCGATGCGAAGACGATTGAAGCCATCATTCGTAACATCACTGCAATGCCGCAGATCAAACCCTCATGAACCAAAGCTGTGGGAGGTAGGTCGCAGACGCGGCTGGCACGTCGAGGTGCACTTCGATGGTGAAGGCCGTATATACCTCGTGGCCAGATGAGAGCACTTTTCACGTACTTCTTGGAGTACACATACGGCGGGGAGGGCGTCTAGCTCACCATCCACTTAAAATTGGGATAAATTTGAGCCAAATTTGAATCAAAATTCTGCGACTTAAAATATATGTATGATTTCAATAAATTTGATATGTATTTGAGCCATGAGACTGGTGTATATGCTCTAAAGATGATTCATACGTAGTAGTACTTGCTTTGACAATCTCCGGTAGGCTTGTATAAATTTGATCAAAATATGTATGATTTGAATCAAAATTGATATGTATTTGAGCTATGAGGACGGTGGATATGCTCTAAAGCTGATTCATAAGTAGTACTCCCTCCGACCCAAATTAGTTAATTTAGATTTGTCTATTCGATTGTATCTTGACGAATTTGAGTCCACTAACTTGGATTGACAATCTCAGCCACTAATTTGGAACAGGGAATGGATGTTGTCATCAATGCCAAGTCTACATGGCAGCCACAATGGCAGCAACAGAACGTTCAGAACTGATAGGCCCCAACTTGACCCTCTAGGCATTTGGCACGCCAACTATGGCATTCTCTCGAAAACTTTGGGACCTCTAGATCCAATGGCAAGCAACTCGGACACCGCAATGCATTCTCTCGGCCACTTTGGGACTGCTAGATCCAATGGCAAGCAACTCGGTCCCTGCAATGCATTCTCACGACAACTTTGGGACCGCAAAGTGACTAAACTACCAGGAACTCACAACCATCCATTGAATAACAATTCTACTCTCTAAATTAGCTGTCTATTCAACTAATCATTACACACACCACCCTTCACCACAACCGCATACTGTAACTTCTAGGACGCGGATGACAACTACTAAAACTGCCCACATGAATCTACTATTCTCCTCCCCCTTAACTTGAAGTTCATGTTTTAGATTTTCTACCACTTGATCAGATATGGCAAGATCATCCTCAAGTGTCAACTTCTATTTGCGAATAAGATATGAATTATTCCTCGATGGTACGCTTCATCTCAAATATCAACAGGTTTTTATGGGCAAATTCATCACCTAACTTGGCAACCATCTCGTCCAAATCCATCCTCTAGCTAGACCACTGGGTTGATTCCTCTTGGTATGCAATGTACCATGGATCATCGGCCTGCATAGCACACTGTAACAATCCCAAAACAAACCCAATTGAAATCAGTCTGACAGGACATGACAACACTTCAAATTCAACAGTAGTACAAAGAGAAGGAGCTACATGCACTTCTGACATGGTAGGAGAAGGAGAATGTGGCCACGACATGATCAATTCCCCACCCTCGCAGGTGTACCCGCTATGACCAGACATTGAGGACTAATTTGCACCTGCAATATCGAGGAAATTACGGGAACCAAATCGATTAGGGTGGGTGGAGCGGGAGAGAAGGTCTTACCAAGAACTACTAGCAATTGCTGCGACTTTTCGTCGAGCTATGGCGATGGAACCAAATCCCGGTCTGTAACATCCCAGCATTTAGGAACAAACAAAGGGTAGAAATATAAATTGTGCATTTGCATGCATTCATCTGTAAATTTTGGGGTAAATTTTTTGCCAAATAAAACCCTAGGGGTTCATAGTCTCTTTCACTACTTTGAGTTAGGGTTTAGCTCTTAGAAGTGTTTGTTATGAATTATGACATGAACCTTAGGAGACATTATGAATTTGGGTGAATAATTTGAATTCTACTTTGAAATTTGAATAAGTTTAAATAATTTAAATTAGATTAGTGAATTAGAAGTGTAAGAGTTTATTTGAATTCCAAAAAGAATTTAGTTGTTCTTAATGTTTGAATACTAAGCAATTATCAAATTATAAAGGAAATGGACAAAATACAAGTAGATAATTCAAATAAGTCTTTCTTATTTCTTTCCTTTATTCTTCAAACAATAAATGAACAGATATATATATTGAAGAAAGTACTTTACAAAGACAATATTGAACGAAAAGAAAAGCTTTATTAACATTACATACACGACACATTGTCTTTACAAAAAGAGGAAAGGAAAAAGATTACAATTAAAAGCTAACATACTAAACCTAGACTAACCCTAGTCTAAATCTTCCTAAGATTCATTTAAGTCTATACCTGCAAAAGAGACAAAACTAGAATAAAACAAAGTGAGGGTTAGTATTAGAATACGCTCAGCCATTAATAGTGAAGTGCACTGTTTCCTAACATCACAGAGTCTATTCTTTTCAAAGAAGGGGAAAATTCATCAAATGTAGAATATGTTCTTTTCACAAATAGCCTCACTACAACTTCATTGGCAAAGGGGGAAAGTTTAACCAGGAAAGCATCAGCGAAGATGGTGACCTGAGGAGAGGATGGAGTGAGGTGGACAACAAGGTTGCAAGGGATCTGAAGTACCAGTTGAGAAAGATCAAGCCAAGGGGAAGGCAGCAGCAACAAGCACAAAGCTACAAGGGTACAAACCAACCTTTTGAATCAAATATTTATTTCAGACATGTTCATATATGCTATCATGGATCTGATCTTACAAGAGCATGTTAAACACATGAATAAGAAGCATCAAGTAGAAAACTTGTGGTTTCTACTTAAGGTGGTCTCAGACCAGCATCATAGACCAATGGATCTAGTTCTAACTAGATTTATACTCATCACACTGTTGCTATATGGCACATCCCAATTGGGTAGCACCTCTGTACCAACAGGTTCATCTATATCTATTAAAATCATATAATCACTTTCCTAAATAAATTTAGGAATCATATTAGACAATTGATTTAGAAAAGATAGTGAATATAATATTGCCTATCATTAAGCCAAACTTGATGGAGACCATTAAGTAAATCATCTTCCTATAACAAAAGATAGGAATCAATCATCTTTCTAAATCATCTCTGCATATATTACTTCCTCATGGATCACAGAGCTAGTTTAGCTTTAGGAACTTAATATTTACACAGTAGCAGGTGTAAATCCTGAGGCTAAGCACATCAGTGCTTCACAAGAAAATATTAACATCGCCTCAATAGAGGGCATCCCAACTTTAGTATCATAGTGAGTCACAACCCAACAAAATGAACTCACATCCACTATTGTATATCATAGTGAGTCACAACCCAACAAAATGAACTCACATCATGTACTCATCAACCATTGTGATGCCACCACCACTGCGAGCCTCGTCGGTTCGTCCAAACATATTCTTCAATCAACAAAATACACCGGAAATATGCCTTCTTCTCATCCATTTGGCCTCCCATCTGTTCTTCATTCTCACCCAACGGTGAGATCGTGGGAATTCAAAGACTGCTTCAAAGTGGTGGGCAGCTTGTGCAAGCTGACGTTGTTGGACAGGTTCTCCTCCGATGATGTGATTCCAAATGGTTTTGATGAGCAGCGAGCAGGCAGCAATGGAGATTGGATCATCATAGTTGGGCCCGATTTCAGGTGGGACCTTGTCAACATGTTCACTCGTCGCAAGATTGTTATTCCGCAAGTATTGGGGTTTGAACCGACCGAAGGTTCTGCACTTACATTCTAGGATGATGCTGATGAAGGTCGATGTACTAAAGTGCAGAAGATAGTCATTTGCCAAGTTCCGACAACTACTGGGGGATACAAAGATTTCTCTCTTGTTGCCATTTTCAAATTCAACATTGTTGTCCTTAAGGGGAATGATAGTCATGGATGATCAGTTTGTGTGTTTGCCGTGACCGAGAACGGCTGTGTTTATGCATGAAGCCTCTAGAACTTGGTAAATTCTCCTCCCTAAGTATTTTATTAGCTTTATTCCTGAATCAATGTAAGCTAATTTTTCTGAACTTTCATTGGTTACTAGAAATTCCATTAAAAAATTAGCTTCTTTGATTCAAAGGAATTCTCTAGTAATTTCAGAGGAATGCAATCATTAGGAAGTTTTCTTACATATAAGTAGTTTGTTTCATATGATTGAGTTCTGTTGATAGTATTCCTTAGTCTCCTAGTACATCCCATGGAAAATATGGTATCTACTAGTAGTACTTATGTGAGACTCGGATATTATTCCTGAATCGATGTAAGCTATTTTTTCTAAACTTTTTTTGGTTAGTAAGAATTTCATAGGAAGTTTAGCCTCTTTGATTCGTAGTAATTCCCTAGGAATTTCAGAGGAATGTAATCATTACTAACTTTTCTTACATATAAGTAATTTGATTCATAGGATTGAGTTCTACTGATAGTATTGCCTTGTCTCCTAGTACTAGTACATCCATGGAAAACATGATATCTACTAGTAGTACTTACATGAGACTCGGATACTAGACATATGACATATCATCACAATATATAATTATAATACTAGGTAAAGCTCAAAAAAGAAATTTGATCGACATCTATAAAGTATGGGTGCACATTTAGTTCTTGTATTTTGTATCATGTATAACTCAACGTTTATTAGGTACTACTTGTAAATTTTGTTAACATGGTCTTGAGAAATGAAGGAGAAGATTCTAGAATGATGGAGAAGTGTGTTTTGAGGATTGTGCATAGCATTCATTGTTCTAAAGACTATCAATAGAATCTTCAAGTAGATGCTACTCCCTCTGTTCTGAAATATAAGATGTTTTAGCTTTGTGAATCGAATGTATATAGACATGTTTTAGTTTATAAGTTCCTAGAGGTTTGGAGTGAACCTATACACTAAACATCGTCTAGATACATTCATTTCACAAAGCTAAAAATGTCTTATATTTCTGAACGGAGGGAGTAGAATGGAAAAGAAAATCCAACGGCTGGCAATATTGGGATTCGCAAGTCCTGATCCAACAGTCAATATTCAAAGTTATTCGTACACTATATAGTGGTAAGATAAAATATTAAACCTCCTATAAATAATCCTTGTTCGTTTTCCTTTGGTATATAACACACCAAAATCGTGTAGGATCGAACCTTGCTTTTTTTCCTATGAACTTTACATTGCAAGGTCCTATAGGATTATTTTCTATTTCATTTGATCCTATGAATCAAACCGTGTATGTAGGAGAATTTAAATAGCATATCCCCATTTCAAAAAGAAGGAGAATTTCCATAGCATCTCCCTAGGTAAGCTTTTTTATGCAATCAAACATCTTAAGTATAATCAAGATTTTTTAAAATAAATTGTATATAACCTTCTACAATGTCAGATCAATATCGGTATTATTGCCATGTTACATTTCCTTTCCCTTTGAAGGTCCTTTCCTTATCATGTTGCCACGCGATGTGCTTTACCTGACAGATGGGTCTACTGAGGACAATGATCCTGGTAGGTGGCGGTTAGCAAGATCTTACCATGGTTCAAGACTTCTTTTGGTCTATACATATGGTGTCTCAGGCAATACAATTGCTGATGATACTAGTGTTGTTCACTATGGTCGCACTGTTCACGCCTATCCTTCTGGGTTTGGGTGCATGGTGTTCTCGATGGACACAAGCCAGTTAACTGCAGCTAACCAATGGAAAAGGGTTACTGACCTTGGATCATATTCTCTTTTCCTTGGCATGAACTATCTGATTAACATTGCAGTAGGTGGTGTAAATGATCCGCCATGACATCTGATGAGAAGGAACTGTGTTTACACATCCCACACCAAGAAATTGGCTATGAGTATAGGCCGTGTCCTAAAATTTGCTGCTTCAGTCTGAATGGTGACGCAGTTGTTGGTTTCTACACCAACACTTGCTTGATATGGAGACTCCGTTTTGGTTCATCCCAAACTTCTCAAATGCCTTGGAGTGGAACGAGCCGGTTCAAGGATAGCTTATTTCGTCTCAGCCTTCTGTTGAAATCTTTATTTTGGCTGGTTTAGCTCATGTACGAGTACTCAGCAATTAGTTTTGCACCCGGTCTGGCTTGTAAAATACTCTGTATGACCAAACCCCTTTTTTACACTTGGTAGTTTCTCGAGTATGTATGTTTCACTAAGCTGGTAAAAGAACCTTGTTAGGAGTACAGTTGTACTCTACTACTACTACTACTACTACTACTACTACTACTACTACTACTACTACTACTACTACTACTACTACTACTACATAATTTCTTCCAGAATGTTGTATACTAGTGGTACTATTAGTATTACTCCTAGCAGGTTCGTAGTTTTGTTTCTTTTTCACTATAGTTTCGGTCCTATAACAAGCTACTATAGGTAAGTTGGATGTGTTGGTACTTAGAAACTGCATGTGGTGTAAGGAACATGATGTTTCCAGGTTTACCAGTAAAAACATGTCACTCATCATGGCATCACCGGTGATTCGACAAGGCAATATTTTACGACGGTGTGCTAGTGTAGTTTTTTCTTCTTCTGAACAAGTACTGCTAGTCTACCTAGTAGTAGTAATGCTCTACTAGTACCAAAGAACTCGATGAAGCTAGCTAGAGTACTACTGTCAGTAGTTGCCGCAGAAGAGAGAGGGAGGGAGTTTTGCACATGCCGGTGCACGTGGCAGCGTGTTCCTTCCGAGACAAGCTGGATTTAAGTCCCTCAATAGCCTCCCTCCATGCACACACAACCTCTTTTACTCAGTCCCTTCTTCCCATCCACTACCACCCCCTGACCTCTCGCTCCATATTGTTGTCGACCAGCTCCTCGACTCCGTCCTCTACAGGTGGCAACAAGATTGGTGCGGCAACCTTCTGTAGGGGGTGGCGCATCCGTCATCCCTGTCCTGCGGCAGCAATGGCGGTTTGTGAAATACTAGAACACTCATAGATATTCCCTCCATTTCAAAATATAAGATGTTTTAGCTTATGTGAAATGAGTGTATCTAGATTCACTCCAAACTTACATGATAGAGTTGATGATGCGGTTAAATTTTTATTGTCGATTGCGCAGCATTGTCATGTGCTTATCTCGGGTATGCATCCTTTTTTATAGACTAGGATTGCATGGATGCTTGTTTTCTAGGCTAGATCCCATAACTAAGAACAGTGGGGATTCATTCAAAGTTGGTGGTTTGACAGCGCAAACTTTTCAACATTTGCATATATTTAACAATCAACATCATGTAATCAATATTACAACTTACTACAGAAGGAGATAGGGGAAGGAGCAAAAAAGAGGATTCTCGATGAAATAGGTTCCAATTCTATGACTTCTCTATCCCAGATGACAAGGTAAATTAATAGAATGACGTATGTTCTTGTCGTCCTGTGCAGATGCTTTCGCTGTAATCTTTGTTTATCTTGTAACTACAGAAGCACAAAGTTGAAGAAGACTCTCAGTTTCCTGATGACGGAGTAGAAAATGGATGTCAGATTGCTACACCTAAGACGCCACCTTGTTTACCTTCTATGGAGACTGATGCAGCTGTCGCTGCAGCTGGTACTGATGAGGCTGCACCTGCCATCGTCGTGCTAGATGATGGAGGTGGTCGATTGGTTTTACCATCGGCGGAGACTTGTGCGCCTGGACCTGGCAGTGAAGATCCTCTAGAGGAAATTGTGGTGCTTGATAGTTCACCTATCATGGAGACTCATGCTACCGGTACTGGTGCTGCTGTCGGTGCTGCTGATCCTACTCCTAAAATCATCGTGCCACCTGAAGGAGATGGTGAATTGGGTTTGCAATCTGTAGAGACTGTTGCACCTGAAGGTGGTGAACTGTGATGCAGAGCTGTGTTTGTTATGATTTGTATGCTTTTATCTAGAAACTATACTATGGAGCTACCTTATGCATTTCTTGCACTTTTGCCTGTTGAACTATAGTGTGGAACTAGAACTACTCCTAGTATGTTATCATATTCGGATGCTTAAGTATTATCAATGAAACCAATGCTAGCTGAGATGCACGAGAATTGTCCTATGCCACTTCTAGGCGTGGTTCCCGGCTCATCTCATTTTCACAAGGACGGTGAAAAGATGGTTCTATTCATTTTCTTGTAATTCGATTATGCTTATGTTATTGATCTAGAAATTTTATGGTCATTTTATCACCCAATACGCATTTATGTCTCTACATACAAACATATTTGTTCACATGACTTGAAAATAAAACAGTATCTTCTTTGCATCTACTAACACAACGAGACATTCAAATATTTTGTTTTTAAACAAGGAAAAATATTTGCCATTTTCATTGATAGAGAGGGACATGCAATTAAATTACATTACGATAACTACTCGTACAAGTAATAGAATGGTAGGGATTGCCATAGGAAATCATCACCTCAAGTATCTTGTTCTACAGAAGGCGGTATTACCAGATCCACAACCTTCTTTTCCTTGGGACGACAATTTCAAGTGCAGGATTTCGAGTCTAAATGCAATCCAGTGCATGTTCATCAGGAGAACCTCCATCTGCATCAGTCTCCTCAAAATGTACATCAGCTCTATGGCAGACACCGTTGGAAATGCAAGCCAAAGCTATTGTTATACTCCTATCAGGACCACAGATAAGGGTCGGAAATTCAAGCTCCTAAATCTAGCGTTACAAAATAGACAAGAGGTTATCCCATCTAGAGAATTCATAGACAATTCATAGTGCAATTTGAGTGTCTTACATGATCCTTAGATCTTAGTCCATCCGGTCTTTTTATTGGTGGAACGAAATTTTCTGGTACTTTTATTTTTGCGAAGAACCTACAAAACATAGCCAAGTTAGACATTTCAATATATCTAACTTTTCTACAGTCTATATTGTGAAGATATCTTTGCATAATACTCACTTATCAAACTGTCTATAGATATATCTTCCTGCTACTTGGAAATGCGAAGTCAATGTTCTATAGGGTACATCCATCTATACTGTATTGTACATCTAAGTACTTCCTTGTTAGGTACATCAATATCCAAATGATCCATCATATCAAAGAAGGATGGGGAATATATCAGGTCCAAAGCTTGTACAGGATCTCTGCCAAGTCCTTTTTAAGATGTTTTCCAACTCTTCTGTCCAGAGCTTTACTATAGATTTACCTAAAGAACATACCTACCCAAATATGCAAGCACCTTGTAAATGTAGATGGTCACAAGCTTTAACTATTTCTAGGAGAGGTGGAGAACAAACCAAAGACAAGAAGAATGTCCAGTGCCCGAATCTAGCAGGCGAAGCGTGGGGATCGCCCAGCTGACCGCCGACAGGTGCGTCTCGTGAATAACAACGAAACCAATGGTGGTAGGCCGACACTGTTGATAGGAAAGCTTTGAGAAGTTTTTTAAGCCATGTAGAAGTTTGCGGCATGGTAATAATCCGATGCATCTCCCATAAGAACGGCGAAAATTTTGAAGAGACAGGGGCTGGTTGCTCATTGTGGGCACGATTAGGAAAGTTTGGGATCTCGGCGGAAAGTTTTGGCGGGCATGGGGTGTTTGTCCACAATTTTCACAAAAATATCTATGAATATTTTATTGGATTTGCCAGTTATCAGTCACCTCTCTCACCATTAGATTTACCTCACGATTCGTGCAACATGAGGGTTACACATTTGTTGCAACTAGGTTGTAACTGGGAATTTAATGAGTTGCAACTACTAGGTTGCAACTGAGAATTAGCACAATTAATAGGGTGACGTTAGTGACTTAACATAACAAGTTCTCAGGTGCCTGAGATCTAGGCGCTCATATTTTATACCTTTTTTCCTTGTTGACGTCTTTGTTTCGAATCTGGCAGAGCCCCAACACGTACCTTGGGATTTTAACTATCGAGCCCACCTGGCCTCATTATAGCCCAAGCCCTTCTAATTCGTCCATGTTTTGGGTCATTCAGCCGTGGCAAATAGCCCAATTAGTTTGGGCGAGAGCCCATGAAAAATAACCCACGGATAATATCTCATCAGTCCCTGCTTGGCCCATTTTTCTTCATTTCGTACTTTTGTGGGCGCTGTCCATCCACCCCTAATAAACTCTGCCTATTCATGTTTTTAAGTACTACCTACCACATTGAGCTGCCAGTAATCACGCATAGGAGAAGAAAAATAAATAAGTTATATACGATGTTTGTATACATTTTTTACGTTTTATAAAAGGATGACAATTTTCTTGTGTACTGGCAAGGCATGCAGTTTATCTGTAGCAATATTTTTGTACTGGGAGGCTGACATGGCCGACCCACTTGCATGCAGCTAGCGCCTTCTTGTTGGCCCAAAATATATCGAGCTCGTTGGGGAACCCCAAGAGGAAGTTATGATGAGCACAGCAGCAACTTTTCCCTCAGTTATGAAACCAAGGTTATCAATCCAATAGGAGAAGGAAACACATCCAAGCTATTGGTAGCAGAACTTTGGCAGGGCGCACTACCGGTGCTAGCAACAACGTGGAAACCTGCACAACACAACCACAAAACTTTGCCCCCAACTTGTGATGAGGTTGTCAATCTCACCGGTTTTGCAGAAAACAAAGGATTAAATGTATCGAGTGGAAGAAAGTAATAGTTTGCAGAAAGTAAACAGAAAGCAGTAAACAGTTGTAGATTGATGATAAAAGAAAGGACCAGGGTCCATAGTTCACTAGTGGTGGCTCTCCTTAAGACAGATGACATGTTGGGTGAACAAATTACAGCGGGGCAATTGACAAACATCGAGAAAGCAATCATGCATATACTACTCATCTTGACTCCTTTGAGATTTGATTGGGCATTACAACATTATACATAGACCATAATCCAACTGCATCTATGACTAATAATCCACCTTCAGGTTATCATCCGAACCCCCTCCAGTATTAAGTTGCAAGCAACAGATAATTGCATTACGCATTGCGTGTAAAGTAAACAATACGATTGTTCTACGAATAAAGGATTGTTGTTTTCTCCCTAGTAGCAACAGCACATCTAGTACCTTAGAGATTTCTGTCACTTCCCCAGATTACTAGAGGCATGAACCCACTATCGAGCATAATTACTAACTCTTGGAGTTGCTAGCATCTACTTGGCCAAGATAGCTACTAACAACGGAAAGCATGCAAGATCACAAATAACAAAGACATGGTAGAATCAATAATTGATCTGAAATAGCATCTCAATATCCATCGGATCCCCGCAAACGCAACATGTATGATTACAAATAGATGATCTTGATCATGCGCGGAGCTCACAAGATCTAAACATGATAGCACAAAGGAGAAGAACCAGCCATCTAGCTACTACATGGAACCGTAGTCCAAGGATGAACTACCCACGCATCACACCGGAGGCTTACAGGGTGATGAAGAAGGCCTCCAGGGTGAATTCCCCTCTCCGGCAGGGTGCCGAGAAGAGCTTCAGATCCTTCCCTATCTAGGGATGGAGATGATGACGGCTACAAACTCTTTTGTGGAATTTTGATTGAGGTACTTAGGGTTTCTGAATTAGAAGCATCTTATAGGCAAAAGGGCCGAGGGGGTGTCGGAGGCGGCCAGACCACCCCCTGGCGCGGGCTAGGCTGGGCCGCACGGCCAGGTGGTTTGGTGGCCCCCTTGCCCCTCTCCGTCTCATACTGGCTCCTTGTGTCCCTCGGTGAAAAACTGACTTTGGCTTTTGTCCCGTCCAATTCCGAGAATATTCATTTTCTGACTTCCTGGAACCAAAAACAGCAGAAAACAGGCAGCTGGCACTATGGCTTCTTATTAATAGGTTAGTCCAAGAAAGTGTATAGAAAGTACTCCAAACTGTGGACAAAACATAAGAAAGTAGATAAAACCAAGCATGGAACATCAAAAGTTATGGATACGTTAGCAACGTATCAACATCCCCAAGATTAACTCATGCTCGTCCTCGAGTAGGTAAGTGATAAAAAGAAAGAATAATTTTTGAGGTGACATGCACCATCATAAACTTGATCAAAGTATTTGTAAAACATTGATAGCTGGGATCATAGTACTTCAATCATAACATGGAAGATAAAGTTCCAACAATAAGGCAAAGCAACTAAGTTGCAACATGAAAAGGCATAAACAAAAGATTCATGAATAACAATGGTTTGCAAGACGTTTGTTTGTTTCACATAAAGAAAACATAGCATAGTGGCATTCAGCTTGTCCCTCATTGAGTAGCAAACATAAATGCATAGGACACCTTCAAAGTTCATAAGAGTGACTAGATAAAAATAGTTTAAAATAAGCAATATCAAAGTTATGCATCAATCAACAAGTCTTCGGACAATGCACATAGAACTAAGAATGGCCACTATGCTCTCAAAATAGGTGCATAAAGATAGAAGGTGGAGACTCAACATAAAAGTAAAAGAAAGGCCTTCATAGAAGGAAGTAGGGATTCAAGTTTCATAAAGAGCTTCAAAAAATTATGGTACTTATTAGCTTTCAGCTCTTGTTGCCCCTGTCATAAGCATCTTGAAGTGATTATGGTTAAAGTGAACAAACTATGGAGTATATGCTTGATGAAGGATAAGTTGGAAATCTCATGTCCCTTGAATACGAGGGCCGCTCCTCATGCTACTCAAGTTTAGTCATCGTTAAGTTCTTGTCATAGTAAGTACATGTGTATCATAGAGAACCGCCAACGGGGTACCCCTTGCCCGATGATACGGAAGAATCCCCATATCAAAATGACAAGGCAAGCAGACAACGAGCATCTCAGCAATCTTCTTATTTACCATGGAAAAATGGTGCTTTTTCTCTCTTTCCTATTTTCTCATATCTTTTTTTTCTCTTTTTTTCTCAATATCTGACTCTTTTTTATAAGAAGAATGCTTCATACAGCTCATTATGGTTACGCTGTAGGTTTCCACCATGACAGCATGGATTAGACAAGCAGCCCAGGCGTTTCTCTAACACACATACATAACTCCATGTACTTACAAGCTCCCCTTTCATTTCACACCGACGACATCCATAGACAAAAGAGCATGATATCAACTAGGTACAAAGTACAAGTGCAATGTTGAAAGCGTTCCCCATGACAGCATGGTTCTGCTAATCCCCAACATATAAGTGCAAGCATATACAACATAGACGACACAATGGTTCAAGTTTATTAAGGGCGAGAAAAGTAAAGTGTGCCATCAAGTTCGTGAGAGCTTTAATCACTAGTTTTCTCATAACAAGTTTAATTCGGAAGGTAGATAAAAACATGAATATACTTGGAATAGCCAGTGCTAATAGGTAGGTATGGTGGACTCTTTGGAATAACTTGGTTTTAGGAGTTGGATGCATGAGTGGAACTCATACTTGGTTACGGAGGCTAGCAAAAGACTGGGAGCGACCGACTAAGAGAGCGATAATGCCCATAATCATGCAGAGCGACAAAACATCATTAATCAAAGCATAAAGTGACATTACAAGTCGAAAACTAAAGGATCATAAAGGCTATGTGACTTGGGATAGTCATAACATGGTGTGAACATGTGCCAAGTCAATCCAAATAAAGCATCAAAGGAGAATACCACAATACTATGATTTAATATGCTAAAACAACGCATGATTCTTCCAAGGCACATTAAGCAATCTCAATTGTTTATAACAAGTCATGCTACAGCAAATAATACTAAGCATAAAGCCAAAGCAATTCAAGCATGGCATGACAAAGCATAGGCCACGGTCAAAAACAATCTCTCTTTACCACTTAGCATGAGCTTTCCTACTCTTTTCCAATCCAAACCAAACTATTTGAAAACCAATGTATGAAAGAGGGGGTCCAACGAATTTATTCATAAAACTAAGAAAACCAAGAAAACAAAAAATCAAAACAAAAACGAAAAAGAAGACGCTCCAAGAACAACACAACTGTGCATGAAACAATAAAAATGAAGTGTTTGGAAGAAACCTGGGATTTTTATTGATGAAGAAGGGGATGCCTTGGGCATCCCCAAGCTTTGACGCTTGTACTTCTTGGATATTTCTTGGGGTGACACGCGTGGCATCCCCAAGATAGAGCTTTAGTCCATTCTTCATCTCATTACTCATTCCTTCCATACACCTGAAATTTTTCCTTCATACAAAACTTCACACAATCTTTATTAGCAACATTAGTGTACTCAAGATAATAATTCTTTGGGCTTAGTTCCAACAGCAATAAAACTTCCATCAAAACACAACCTACTGTAGCACTTCCCTCAAAAAGCTCAATTCCCCAAAAGAACTCAAAAAGGAACCAACAAGAAGAAAATGCAAATAATGGCAGAAATCTGTCAAAACAAACCAGCAGGTAAAGACGAATTTTTTCGAAGACCTTCTGTTGCTCAAATAAAAAGTGTTGAACTACCGAAAGTTAGATAAAAACCTGGGGCAGAAGCACAAAAATTCATGCCTTAAAATGACGTATAGAGATTTGACACGGATTTTTACAGTGAAGCACAGAAATCTATTTCGGGACAGCAACTTTCCCAATCATTACATATCTCTCATTAGAGGTTACTCTTGGCACAAAAAGAAAATAAAAAGGATAAGGAGCGGTTATTATATAAGTAATAACTTCCAGGACTCATCTAAAACTTTTGGGTTATCTCCTAATAAGTACTTCTCTTTAACGCCTTTAAGCTAGGCATAAGAATTTCGATGATGCTCACATAAGAAATATGAATTGAAGTAAAAGAGAGCATCAAGAAGCAAATTCAAAACACATTTAAGTCTAACCCACTTCCTATGCATAGGAATCTTATACGCAAATAAATTCACAAAGAACAAAGTGACAGGCATAGGAAGATAAAACGAGAGTAACTTCAAAACTGTCAGCAAATAGAGAGGTGTTTCAGTACCATGAATAAAATCAACAATATAACTATCACATAAAGTATGCTTTTCATGATCTACAAACACATAATTTTTATCAAGCTCAAAAATAGTGGGATTAAGACCTTCAAACCCACTTTTAACAATTCTATAACAAGATGACTCATTCAATATAGGACCATCGTCTAGAGCTTTATCATAAACATTTTCTAAGAAAAACTCTTTAGTACAATGCATTTTGAAGTTAGGCACAAATAAAGGATTATCACATATAACATGAGCATAACATTCATCCTCCTTTGGTAAGCATGGGGGACAATCAAATAATGTAAGGGATAAAGAGTTACTCTCATTAGAAGGTAGGCATGGGTAGCTAATCCATTCTTCCTCCTTTTGTTCATCACTCTCCTCCTCTTTTTCATCTAATGAGCTTCTTGTTTCAGCAATTTCTTCTTCTATAAGCTCCTGCAAGGCATTAGTCTCTTCCGTTTTTGGAAATCATCTATTAATATATTCAAGAATGTAGCCATTTTCTTCCTTGTAATTATCAAAGCAAAATTTAAGTATATCATAAACCTCATATTTATAAGGCGAATCATCAGTATTTTCAAGCAAACTAGCAAGTTCAAATGCACCCTTCCAAGCAATAAATTCTTCAATTTGTTCCACATCATAAAAGTCATAATTTCCTTTAACATAAGAATATATGGTAACATTATCATTGTACACATTGAAAAGGGAGGTGTTTATACCTCCTACAGCAACAAGATTTATCAACGCAATAAGTAACATTATAAGTAGAGCACACATTTCTAGCACTGGTATTCAATTTGTAAATTTGTTCCCATAAGAGTTTCCCTTTTTGTGACAGGAGGTGTTCCTTATAATAATATTTTTGTTCTTCCGTGAACCCACCTTGCTAATAAGATTCAGTTTCAAAGAAACTAATCATTGATAGAAAGCATGATAAAGCAAGACAATAATAGACCGACGAAAATAACCACTATAGTAGGAACTAATTTTTTTGTATTTTTGATAAAGGAACAAGCAAACAAAACAGAAATAAACTAAGCAAAACAAATAAAACAAAAAATAAAGAGATTGGTTATGAGGGACTCTCCTTGTGAAGATGTCCTTGACTCCCCGGCAACGGCGCCAGAAAAAGGTGCTTGTTGGCCCAAAATATATCGAGCTTGTTGGGGAACCCCAAGAGGAAGGTATGATGAGCACAGCAACAAGTTTTCCCTCAGTTATAAAACCAAGGTTATCAATCCAGTAGGACCAAGGAAACACCTCCAAGGTGTTGCTAGCTGAACTTTGGCAGGGCGCACTACCGGTGCCAGTAGCAATGTGGAAACCTGCACAACACAATCACAGAACTTTGCCCCCAACTTGCGATGAGGTTGTCAATCTCATCGGTTTTGCTGAAAACAAAGGATTAAACGTATCAAGTGGAAGAAAGTAATAGTTTGCAGAAAGTAAACAAAAAGCAGTAAACAGTTGTGGATTGATGCTAAAAGAAAGGACCGGGGTCCATAGTTCACTAGTGGTGGCTCTCCTTAAGATAGATGACATGTTGGGTGAACAAATTACAGCGGGGAAATTAACAAACATCGAGAAAGCAATCATGCATATACTACTCATCTTGAATGCTTTGAGATTTGATTGGGCATTACAACATTATACATAGACCGTAATCCAACTGCATCTATGGCTAATAATCCACCTTCAGGTTATCATCCGAACCCCCTCCAGTATTAAGTTGCAAGCAACAAATAATTTCATTACGCATTGCGTGTAAAGTAAACAATACGATTGTTCTATGAATAAAGGATTGTTGTTTTCTCCCTAGTAGCAACAGCACATCTAGTACCTTAGAGATTTCTGTCAGTTCCCTAGATTACTAGAGGCATGAACCCACTATCAAGCATAAATACTAACTCTTGGAGTTGCTAGCATCTACTTGGCCAAGATAGCTACTAACAACGGAAAGCATGCAAGATCACAAATAACAAAGACATGATAGAATCAATAATCAATCTAAAATAGCATCTTAATATCCATCGGATCCCCGTAAACACAACATGTATTATTACAAATAGATGATCTTGATCATGAACGGAGCTCACAAGATCTAAACATGATAGCACAAAGGAGAAGAACCATCCATCTAGTCCAAGGATGAACTACTCACGCATCACACCGGAGGCTTGCATGGTGATGAAGAAGGCCTCTAGGGTGAATTCCCCTCTCCGGCAGGGTGCCGGGAAGAGCTTCAGATCCCTCCCGATCTAGGGATGGATATGACGGTGGTTACAGACTCTTTCGTGGAATTTTGATTGGGGTACTTAGGGTTTCTCTATCAGAGGCATCTTATAGGCGAAAGGGGAGGCCGAGGGGTGCCGAAGGCAGCCAGACCACCCCCTGGCGCGGGCAAGGCTGGGCCGCGCAGCCAGGTGGTGTGGTGGCCCCCTGTCCCCTCTCCGTCTCGTATTCTGGCTCCTTGTGTCCCTCGGTGAAAAACTGACTTTGGCTTTTGTCCTATCCAATTCCGAGAATATTCATTTTCTGACTTCCTAGAACCAAAAACGGCAGAAAACAGGCAGCTGGCACTGTGGCATCTTGTTAATAGGTTATTCCAAGCAAGTGTATAGAAAGTACTCCAAAGTGTGGACAAAACATAAGAAAGTAGATAAAACCAAGCATGGAACATCAAAAATTATGGATACGTTAGCAACATATCAGCGCCCATCAACCTTACCATACAAGTTATCAAGTTTAACAAGTGGGTTTAAAAAGTACTTGTACAACAATCACGACCGAAAAAAGAACACCAAGATAGACATGTTTCTTGTCTAGAGAGGCTGACATGTGGGCCCTAGCAGCAAGACCATACATGACTGCCGCATCGAGCAACGTTACCAAGGTCAAACCGGCGGACGCGACCAAAAAAATGTCCAACATACACATGTTTTCTCTATAGAGGAGGCTGACATGTGGACCCAACAGGGAGACATTATACTAGTGCAGTATCATGCAATGTTGCCAAGTTCTAAATAGGGAGGCGCGAGCGAAGAAAAAAAGTCTAGCATGCACACGTTTCCTTCACAGAGGAGGCTAACATGTGGGGCCCACCAGCCTATATAAACGGCTGATGCAGCGAGCAACGCTATCAAATTTGGAACACGAAGGCGCGACCAAGGGCAAAAATTCTATCATACACATGTTTCTTCTAATGAGAGGATGACATGTGGGGCCCAGGAGGTTGATTAAATGGTAGATGCATCAAGCAGTGTTATCAAGTTTAGAACCGGGTAGCACGAGCGAAGGTAAAATTTCCTTCATACACATGTTTTTGCTAATGAGAGGATGACATGTGGGCCCTAGCATCCTGATTAAACGATAGATGCATCAAGCAACGCTATCAAGTTCGGAATAGGGTAGCACGAGCTTAGGAAAAAGGGTCCATCATACACATGATTCTTCTAATGAGAGGCTGGCATGTGGGTCCCAATAGCCTGACTAAACGGGCAATGTTATCGAGTTCAAATCACGGAGGCATGACCAAAAAGTATGCTCTGCTAGAGAAACTGATGTCCGGGACCCACACGCCTCAAAACACTTTGGCGAGTCAACATCGAGCGAGGAACCAAAAATCTTGCTTCTGCCACATGCTGGTTGAGCTTCCTCCACATTTTTAGTGGTTTCATCATAGTAGAAGGCCATGAAACCAGAAAAAAAGTTTTCCCTCGACCACAATCGAGTCGAGAAATTTGTCGTAGAAGACGCTCCTTCTATGAGGACCGTCGGTCCAAGTAGTTGCAGATGGACACTTTTCTTGTAATGTTCCGCTTAATGATGTCTAGCGGTGGTGCTGCTCGATGACACCGCCCCCTTCTGCGACGAGATCACTCCCACCGCCGGAACTCCTCGTTAGCAAGCGAGCAAAGGGGCAGCTTCTGTGATGAGAACCTCTAGGTTTGTGCCCCTCTCCTCCCCCCTCTCCCCTCTAGGTCTGTGGTGATGCATGATTTTAGTCATGTTCTTCAATTCTTAGCTATGAAATTTTCTTTAGTCAAATGCTCCCTATAGCTATGCAATTTTATTTAGTCAAATGCTCCCTGTATAAACTATAGTCAAATTATCTTCAGTTAAAATCTATGGAATTTCAGTCAAATGCTCCCTGTAGCAATTCAGTCAAATGCTCCCTATAGCAATTCTACATGTAATAGGTAGCAATTTTACTATGATGTTACTCTAAGCTTAGCTATGGAATTTTCTAGTTTGGTTTGATTTCTAGTAGCTTTAGTTGAATACTCACAATTCTTTGGTCTTTTGCATGCATATCGATAGATGCTAGATTACAATAGGAGTTAGAAGGCTTTCTTATGAGCATATAAGGAGAGTGGATGAGTTCATGCGGTTTGTTTACACAAGTGTTGATGACGGTGATCAAGTTATGTACCCATGCCCAACTGTAATAACCATGATCACCAGACTCTACATGATGTAGAGGCTCATCTTCTGATGCGTGGGATGGCATCCACTTATGATAGGTGGATCCATCATGGAGAGGCTTTACATGCAGAACCTAGATATGAACCTGAAAATGAACTTGATGCACACCAAGGTGGTGATTTTGTACAAGATGATGATCAGCAAGAGGATGTTGATTTTTAGGAGGGGATGGGGATGAAGATGATATAATCACTGGTCTGTTTAAGGATCTATACTAGTCTAAACCACAAGGTGAGGGAAAGGATACAATCTATGCCGAGCTTATAGAGGAGGCAAAGCGTCCAGCTAGTGATGGTGGTACAATGTCCAGATTTGCTTTCACTGTGAAGTTACTCCACGTCAAGTCCTTCTACTGGATAAGCAATGTTGCCATCAATAGAATACTCCGTATCTTGACCATCCAATACCCTAAAATCTCATTTCCCAAAAATTATGAAGAAGCACTGAGTGTAATCCACAGACTGGGGCTTGTTTATGATTCAATCCATGTCTGCCCAAACAATTGTGTCTTATTTCAGAAGACATATGCCAACCTTGACAAGTGCCCGAAATGTGATGCCTCTAGGTGGAAAGATGCATATGGGAGGAGGCAGATTTCGGAGAAGGTGTTGAGGTACTTTCCTATTATTCCAAGGTTGCAAAGGATGTTTTTTTCAAAGAAGCAGTATGAGGAGGTATAATGGCATAAGCTAAAGCGGCAACCTATGGATAATGAGCTTAGCCATCTAGCTGACAGAGAGGCATGGAAAGACTTTGCTGATAAACATAAAGAGTTTGCTGCCGATGCGAGGAACATAAGACTTGGCTTGCAATGGATGGCTTTAACCCTTTTGGAATGAGCAACAAATATAGCATGTGGCTTGTATTTCTCGTTCCATACAACCTTCCACCTTGGGCATGTACGGATCAATCAAATTTCATGATGGCTTTGTTAATCCCGGGTCCATCTTCTCCAGGAAAGGATTTTGATGTCTTTATGGAGACCTTGTTGAAGAAATGATGAAGCTATGGGAGGGTGTGCGTACCTATGATTCACTGAGTCCTGATAAGTTTGATTTGCAGGCTGGGGTAATATGGTGCATCCATGATTTCCCGGCGATGCACACTCTATCGGGCAGGCTCATGGCTGGTTATCAAGCATGTGTTTGGTGTGACAAGAACCCGTGCTCAGAAAGAATAAGGAACAAGTTGTGCTGGGTAGGGAACCGCCGTTTTCTTCCTCACAACCATCGTTGGCGAAGAAGTAGAGATTTCAATGGGAAGACTGAAAACCACGACGTGTCAGTGGAGTTCACTAAAGAAGAGATCGAGTAGCAACGTGACAAGGTGAAAGATGTGAGACCAGGAAAGAATCAAATAAAAATAAAGCGGGAGGACGGTCAATGTTAGTACCGGAGGTGTACCCTGTGGGACCTCCCGAATTGGGAAGATCTCAAGTTGAGGCATAATCTCGATGTAATGCACATCGAGAAAATATGTGATAATATTTTTGGGACATTTATGAACATTGATGGGAAGTCAAAGTATACACTTAACTCAAGGCTTGATTTGGAAGATATGGGCATAAGATAAGATTTGCATCTACGGCATGTTGAAGGTGGTGAGTCATTTGAGATGCCACAAGCATGGTATACAATGACTAAAGAAGAAAATCTTGCATTCTGTGAATTTATCAGAGCGGCGAGATTTCTAAATGGGTATGCCGCTAATCTTGCAAAATGTGTGTCTCCTAATGGATGCAAACTTCAAGGTATGAAAACTCATGATTGTCACATCCTCCTCCAAAGGATTTTACCCGCTTGACTACGTGGAATAATGGATAAAGAAATATACGAAGCGGTGGCTGAGCTAGGGAATTTTCTTCAGAGAGATGTGCTACAAAACACTTAAGCTATATGTTCTTGAAAGACTTGAAAAATAAATTCTGGTTATCCTCTACAAACTTGAAAAGATCTTTCCTCCAGCCTTCTTCACCATCATGGTCCATTTGGTGGTCCATTTACCCAAAGAGGGGAGGCTTAGAGGTCCCGTACAATACTGTTGGATGTACCCCGTCAAAAGAGGGATGCTTAACTTTAAGCATTATGTGCGAAACACGGCCAAGCCTGAGGGGTCAATAGTCGAGGCATATATTGTTGATGAGTGCCTAATGTTTTGCTCGAGGTACTTTGACAATGTGGAAATAAAATTTAATCGGCCAGGCAGAAATAGAGAGCAGAACGATTCGCAAAGTGTTGATGTCTCAGTGTGCAAGCATGGTGTCAACTTCCTTGGAGGATCACAATACTTGAAGGCTAGTGGTGATGACTATGACAATATGCACTGGTATGTGCTCAGAAGTTGCCATGAGGTTCTACCATATATCAAGTATGTCATCTCTTATGCAGTCAATATCTTTTTTATTTGTACATTTTACCCCCGATGTACATTTAATTAACTATATATTTTTGTTGGCATTGTAGTTTGTGCAAGGAAGAGCTGATTGATAAAGATAGTTGCATCAATGTTGACAAATGGCCTGCGAAGGGAAATTTTGATATGGACACCAACTCGTGGACCATTCAAGAAGCAAGCACCTTTAAGCTACAGAGAATAATAAAGAATAGGTGGCACCAGATCAAGAAGCTTTTTTGACAATGTAAATGCTAACAAAGTTAGCATCAAGTCTCCTGCGAAAGGCATGTCAGATGATGAATGGCAATCACTGGTGAAGTTGTGGTCCACAGGACGACACAAGGTATGTCTCTACAATTGATCTTGGCCTCATTACATGTACCATTTTTGATGTATCTGCTACTGTTTGCATGTACATGCTCTCAGCTTTTGTTCACATGTATGTGATCATATGTTCTTCATTGATGTATATGTGTGGCATATTTTTAACATGTATTTGCTGGTCTATATTTATAGTTCTAGCCCATGGTAACAATCTATGTTTTTATAGAAAACATGTGAATCAAACAAAGAGAATAGAATGAAGGTGAAGTTTCAGCAGAAGACCGGTTTGAGGTCCTACGCAGCACACATCTATGCCACTATAAAGAACAAAGCATGTTTTCTCTTTATTAGGCCCAAATAACCGTTGTCTCGAAAGCTTGTAGTTTGATTCCCGATTGAATGACATTTTAGAAGGAGGAGCGCTATGGTGAGGAACTGAATGCGGTTAACTCGTTCAAGGCCACACACAATAGCCTAAAGAATTGCTTTTCATAGTCAGCTAAGGTCGCTATTGTAAGTCATTTTAACTTTTGTGTTCTCTTCTGATAAATACATTTTATTTTTTATTCATCTTATTTGCATCTTATATCTATTCATGGCAGGCTGAGATGGAGAGGATGATGGATGCCCCAGTACATGATGGTTAAGAACCAATGTCCGATGTCCAAGTTGTTGCTGAAGTGCTGAGAAAGGAATGTCCGTCAAGCACATTCTTCATCAATGTTATGTTGTAGTCAAAGTCTTATGGCACTAAGTCTACTACCATAGCTTCCCATGTTTGTGACCTCAAGGAGCAGCTGGCAAGGTCCAAAATGAAAGGTGAAGCTATGCGAGAAGGTTGCTTCATTGAGGAACAAGTCCTAATAAGTTAAAGCCGCACAAGCTAATCGAGACGAGACGTATGAACTACTTCTGAATAAGCATCAATAATAGGATGAGAAGTTCTCCCACTTAATGGAACTGCTTGGAGCTAAGGCTACTGGGTGGTAGCTCAATCTTTGGTATGATGACTAGTTCTATGAACAACTTTTGTGTTGGATGCCATGTGTGGCTGTCATTTTTTGTCTGTGATTTTGGATGCCATGTGTGGGTGTGCGTTGGTAATTTTTGGCTATCAGTTTGGATGTCGTGTGTGGATGTCATTTTGGATGATGTTTGTAATATCTTTTCCATATTGAATATCTTTCCTACTGAATTGTGAATCAAGTGATGAGAATAATATTAATTATGTGCTAAAAAGATATGTGTTGTGCTGAAATATTATCTGCTGAAATAATACTGCTTTTATTTTATTTTTTTATATGTGAAGGAAAATAATTCTTTAAATTTAAAAAATACTTGGCCTGAATAATGTGGAAGTGAAATGGCCCAAATACTGGACAAATAAGTGGGCTGTTAAAAGGCCATTGCAAATAATGGACATATTTTAAAAAATAATCATATAAATTTGAAAATTATCAATCAATTGGACTATAAAAGGGCCAAGATTCAAAAATCATCAGCCTGTAAAATGGCCAAGACCCAAATGGAGTTAGAGTGCAGAAAGGCTACGGCCCAAAGGAAATGGATAGTAAAATGGCCCCAGCTTAGAGAATTAAAATACTTAGGCTAAAAAAGACAATTACATAGGTTGAATTATTGGGCTCGACACATTTAGAAGGTTGAATTGGACTGGGCTGAATCTGATCCGCGACCAATTGATTTCGTCATAGAAATCTACCACGTAGGATTGGCTCACGTGGACTAGGCAGACAGCATGTGACCAAATTGTTTGGTCATAGACACTATGACCATCTAGTTTGGTCATAATGGTCCATGACCAATTCAAAAAAGATCGTTAACTGTCTATAGTGGACCTCGCTATGTGACCTACTATTTTTGGTCATAGAAAGGTCATAGATAAATTACTATGACCTTTCTATAACCAATATTTGGGGTCACTAGTTAGCATATTCCTTGTACTGTTCCGGTGATTTCCTCCTAGGCCGATTCCCTCCGGGGTTTTGGCCCTATTGAGGAAGTGACCTAAAAATATTAATTTAAAATTTTATTTAATATATATTAATTCACAAATAACATATAATAAATTCATATTATAAATTGCTATTTATCTGAAACACTTTTCGATCTTTTCCTTTATTTCTTTCTCCGAACAACTTTGGAATCTCTTCGGAATGATTCTAGTTTCTCCCTCTTCTATGATTCCATCTTATAGGAAGATCTATAAGTGTAGTAGTGCCCTTAAGCGTGTTTCCCTACGGTTCAGGAATGTCATAGACATGACCGATATGATCTCTTACCAATGATCAATAGCGGGACCGGGATTCCCATAATGATCCCCATGCACTCCACGAATCACCTTTCGTGTCAAACCTTAAACGAATATCCAATTCCCTTTTTTCAATACTAGACTTGTCTAAGATCTGATCATCGATATCATGATACCTTCTTCAATCTCGTTTCCAACAAGTACTGTTTTAATCGTTCACATGAAATATCATCCCCATGACCTAGTCATACACTGTGCGGCTTATGGATGTAATTCACCAAGTGGGCCTAGTGTATATTCCCGATACATAGTAGAACAAATCCTGATCTTGATACATGGCCTCAACATGCCCTTTTGGAATACCCAACATGCACCTTTATGGTCATCTAGTTACGGCATGATGGTTGATGCAGTTAAACCAATCATCGAGTGACAATGATTAATATGATATCACGGTCTAAGGATTGTGACATTCTGTTTCAGACACTTGCAACTGTGAACTATGTGACATGATCACTCTATAATAATCATTCATGGGAAATGTCCATCACACCATCTCTAGATGATATGACTTCATTGTAAGTTGGCTATAAAAGCATCATGATTAGTAAACCTTGATCATCAGTTTCCCAATGAATAAATTGAATAGAGGCTACTAGGGACCTGGGTTTGTTTATATATCACACATGCATCAATGTTTCCGCTTGATACAGTTATAGCATGTAATAAAACTATTCTAAACTAATGATATATGATAATAAAACCACTTAATTATTTGCCTCTAGGGCATGTCTCCTTCACTCGGCTCATTCTTCCGGAGAGCTCGGGGGCTACAGTTGACGGTTGATAAATGCCACGGCCTTATCCTTCCATATCGTGAGGTGGAGGTCCTCCCTCCCAGATCACATGTCATGTGGCATAGCTGGAGCAAGGGGACACTCTAGGAAGTTGGACTCAAAACCTTCGGACACGTTAATATTGGCAAAAGTGCTAGCCAGGACCTTCATGACCAGCTCCCTCGCCTCATCCTAATAAGGGCCACTAGCAGAAATTTCAGAAACCACCTTCTCGTACGGAGTGATGATCTCTTCAACATGCCTCTTCGAGAAGAATGGTACCTGGATTGGAAGGAGGGATGTTGTGAGATTATCAGGGATTCGGTGAACACCTTGAGGAGCACGGTTTGAACAAGGGCGGTTCCTTCCTTCAAGCTCCATGTATGGGTCATGAGCTCCTCTAGAAGCTTTAGTAGGTAGGCGTTCTCCTCATGGGCTCAGGAAAGCTGCCCTTTCATGGAAGTGACCTCCTCTAGCTTTCCTATTAGGCTCTAAATGCCATATGTCATGGGTTCCCTTGTGGATTTACCCTTGGGGTGGCCTGATCTTCACGAATTTGAGGCGGGGAGTGAGGGAAACCCGATGAACATGATGAACTCACTTGAATGCAAGGTAAAGATACAAACACATGCAAACACACACTCACTTCGGTTGTCCTTGTTGGCCCGAATCACCAACTCGATAGAATCCTTGTGGAAGAGACCGTTAGGTATAGATCCACAAAAGATATAATCTGGAGCTGCTAGAATCCACTTGAGAAGAGATTGTAATTGATAGAGGCCCAAAGGGAGAGATAATTTCAATAGAGATCACGATATAGAAAGAGCACTCATACGGTGAGGGTCTTGTATAACCTAGGTCTTGATTTAGATCCTAGAGAGGCCCACCTATGGGAAGATGGAGACTATGACAATTCTACTCAATATTCATTCTAGGGTTTAAATAAGGAGGTGGGTTTTGGGGCGTTACATGGGCTAAGGCCCAACTCCAAGGCATGCAGGCCCATACTTAGGCTGGAGACTCCGAGGTGCGAGGGCTAGAGACTCTAGGGCATCTCCGGGGCAGACTCTGGGGTACTCGCTATAGCTCATGGAAGTTGGACCAGAGACTGGGTCAGAGACCTAGTGCAGAGACTCCGGGGTGCGCATGCCGGAGACTCTGGGTTCAAAAGCCAAAGACTCTAGTGTTGCCGCAGCTACTTCTTCCTTCTTATCTTCCAAGCCTCTTGCTTTGGGGTTTTGGCTCTTATGGCATCCTTTTCTCCTCCTCGTGGCGTCATGGTCATGGGCCTAGTCATACGATAGGTGCTTGGCTCAAGTAGGATCCCATTCAAATGATGACCAAAGGAAGACAAGGTATGGAAATAATTCACCTTAGTAGGAGTGGTTGGTGTAGTATGATGTGGACAAATGGTGATTTCCATGTGTTGGGCTACATCATCTCCCCCGATTGAAAATGAGTCGATCTAGATGATGTTCCTTCATCATGCAAGGAAAGAGATGTGCCCTTGGTCTTGAGCGTTTAGGTCACCGGTGTCGAAGCCTTGTGCCGAGTTATAGAAGATTTCATAGTTGTGCTTATCTTCGAGGTACGGTTGGAGAGTTTGAAGTATGTTCCTTGGAGGTGGTGTTCTATCTTGGGTACCTTACA
Source organism: Avena eriantha (assembly GCA_910589775.1). Classification (NCBI taxonomy): domain Eukaryota; kingdom Viridiplantae; phylum Streptophyta; class Magnoliopsida; order Poales; family Poaceae; genus Avena; species Avena eriantha. Next base: position 89,909,797 of record OU342740.1, read on the forward strand.
AAATTTATAACAAAGAAAGATAAATGTATGTTGGGTTGTTAGCATGGGTCACACTAAATTCTCTCTTCTCACTTTTGGTGGTATGCTTCATGGAACTCATGATTTTTCCACTCGTTTGGGGATTTTGGAACTCACTCACTTGATGGCAGTTCACTCTCTCACCACTCATTTCACAAGGATCCTTAGCTTGTTTTATCTTGGGTAAGGTTGTCATGTTGGAAACAACAACTTGTCTTGGCATCATAGGTTGGAGACAAACACCTTGTTGTCCCACTTGAAGGAGTATTGATTGGTTGTACCATCATGTATGGATCCTCTATCGTATTGCCATCGTCTCCCAAGTAGCATGTGACACGCAGTCATTGGCACTACATCACACTCGACGGTGTCTTCATATGGGCCAATAATCTTGAAGGAGACGTTGACTTGGTGTTTGATCTTGAGGGTTCCATTGTCATCAGGCCATTTGACATGATATGGGTGTGGATGCTCCATGTATTGTAGCTTGAGTTTCTCACGAAGGTAGGTGCTTGCAAGGTTGTGATAAATTCCTCCAACGATGACTACCTTTATGGACTTGCCATCAATTTTGGCTCTAGTTTGGAAATATTGAGGCGTTGGTCCTCTCTTGGAATAGACTATTGATGAGTGCATATTTGAATCATGTTTTATATATTATTTTGCACTGTAGTTGTAGGATCTTGGTATTTTACGGTGTTCATGCGCACATTTCATGTCTATTTTCACCAGGATTAGGACAGATGATGGATACAATGGACACAATTCTTGGAGCAGTTCTATTGGGGAGAAAAAAGTAGTACAAAACAACATAAATCTCCTATTTGGGACATATCAATAACACCAGAAGAAAACTCGAAGCGATCGAGGCATCTAGAAGGTTTAACAACCAACTATATGCGGGAATTAATTTTCCGGCCGTATAGTTCCCACTGTATAGTTGGCGCCGCCACCGCCTCCTCAAATAGTTTCACCCCGTGCAACTGGATCAGAGTGACGACATACAGAACAACCAGAAATCGCCAAAACCTCACCTCTGGAAGTCCGTCTCATCCGAAACCTCACCTCCGGAAGTCCACCGGAGATCCGTCTTCGCCTTGCGCAGATCCGGGAGCCTAAGGCATCGATCTTCATCATCAACCACTACATCACCACCATCTCCATCCATCCCATCTACATCTTCTCTAGATCTTATTGTAATTTATGTACTCGTTGTGGATTTATACAAGTACTAGTCATCTATGATAGATTCCATTGTTATTGCCATGATGTTGATTGCCTCCATGTCTGAGTAGATCATTAGTTCTTGGAGAGATGGAGAAACCCTAGTATGAGATTGAAATAAGATAAAGTTTATTATGATATTCATCGTTGTGACCATGTGTTAGATTGCCTTCATCTTAATGTTGGGAGAAGTCAACCTCTCAATATTTGCCTCTTGTGGGGACTTGATGGAGGGAACTACTTGTTGGTAGACGAGGGTGTGTTAGCACTTACAGTGACTATAAACTTGTTGGCACTCCTTACGTACCAACTTGGGAAACGAGGAAACTCACGGAACACTATCCATGCCATGGGATACGTCCTACGGGATTAAGTCCCTAAATAGCGCAGTAATTTGATTGATGTCGATTGCTGTCTGTTGTGGTTATGAGGATGATGTAAGCAGTGGTTGCTGCCTATTTTTCCAAATACGGAGTTCCTCCCACACATACATAGTTGAGAATGTTCATGATAATAATCTTTACCTTAGCTCTTTATAATGCTAGAGGTGTATCCGCTATTCCCTGAGAATGCTTTTTCCCATTGCATTCTCAAATATCTTTTACATACGCGATACTTACTTTCTATGTTCAGTTGTTTTACTTTACTTGTTGCTCTCTTATACCAAAAACCCCATAACAGCTTTTTACACAATAGTCGCATTTTATCTTGTTACTAAGAACTCTATTTAGCATTTCTATTGTAGTATTTAATTCAAGAGTTATTAGACTTTAGACTCATGCTCCCTATGGGATCGATATCTTTATTTCAAAACTAGCTACAAATGATCTATGCACTTGTAGTCATCAAGTTATTTTCTAGCGCCATTGTCGGGAGCTAAGCATTATAGGTCTTTTAGTTTTTTCTTATTTATTTTTGTCTTGCTAAGTTTTGTTTTGAGTTACAGGTTTCCACTAAGATGATGGAGTTTGAGCATATGGCTAGTGCTAACCCACTCAGCCACTTTGTGAAGCCCTATGATATTAATAAAAGAGACAACTCCAACGAGAAGACAAGGGGGTTTGAAATAAATCCTACTACTTGGTATTCTACACAAGAAGCAATTTATTAGAGATGAAGAAGATCCTGATCCATATGAGCATATTGCATGTTTCAAAAATATATGTGGCACTTTCCAATTACCTGGATATACTGCTAATGAGGTAAGGGTTAAAAAATCAGTCATACTTTGACTAGTACAGCTCTCTCATGGTATAGATCTCTACCCCCATAAGCCACTACTACTTGGGATAATTTTGCCTGTGAGTTTCTAGCAAAATATTATCCATTATCAAAATCTTTTGGAATCAGGCATCTTATAATGACTTGGAGGAACCATCCTAATGAAGGACCAGTAAGAGCTTATGTCAGATTTAAAGATTTACTTAATCAATGTCCTCATCATGATTTTCCTGAATGGTATTTATTGCATATATTTTATGGCGGTTTAATTGAACCTAATAAAATTGAACTAGAATCTTTCGCGAGAGGAGCTTTTATGAATCTTCCTATAACTAAAGCTTGGGCTTTACTTAGTATAATTCATGATCATAGAGTTTCATGTAATTTTGGTCTAGGAAGCGAAGGAGGCATAGAAATAGATTATGATTGTATTCATGACTATAATAAAAAGGGCCATGTTAACGAATTATCTAATGAACTTTATTTGGATTCAGATCTTGTGTTGCATGTCGTTAAAGCTTTTACAGAACACAACAAAGCTCCAAAATAGGGTTTGGTCAAGTATGATCCACCACCCGAACCTGAGAAGAAAGGAGAAGTTAAAGCAACAATGGCCTCCCTAGAACCAATATATGAGATACCTTTCCCTAACACTGCAGAGAAGCATATTTTTGAATATGAACCGATCAAAGCAGTACAGGAGAAGAAGGAAGAGGAAAGTATGCCAGAAGTTGAGGAACATCTGGAAGAAACCAAAGATGAAGAGGTAACCAAGGAAGCAATTATGGCTATGTATGCACATTGTAACATAGCTGAACTTGATAAAGAGACTTCTGTATTGGTTGAAGGTAAAACAAAGGTAAAATATGTGGGCAGGCCTATTCTTCCCAGCATATTTAAGGAAACCTTGCATTATGGTTTACGCAATCTTGGCACCGAAGTTAATGTTATATCTTATGACTTTTATTTAGAAATAAAAGAATAAATAGAACCAGCTACAATTGAAAATACTGATATGACAATCATGTTAGCCAATAAAACTCTTAGAATTCCAATGGGAGTAGTTAAAGATACAACTGTCACAATTGGCAATAAAAAATTTCCTATCCATTTTGTAGTTGTTGATATGCCAGCTGACACTCTTTGCCCAATTATATTTGGAAGAAATTTTTTGAGTGATGTAGGTGCCAAAGTTGATTTCAAAAAGGGGATTGTGTCTCTTAAGCTTGGGGAAGCGGAAAAAGAATTCCACTTTTCCAAATTTAAAGACAGACCTCTACAAATACAAGAAGATGAGAAAGAGAAAACTATTGATGAAATGGCAACTCTCTTCTTTAGAGATCAAGAAGAAGAAATAAATGAAGACTCAAATTATGAAGAAATAGTTATGGAGGACAAGTCCCTAGAAGAACAAGAAGGTGAATTTGATTCACTGCCCATTATAGGGCCTCTAACTAATGAGGCTTTCAAAGAGCCAGAAAAGAGAGGGGGCGAGGAATTACCACCCCCGGAATCGAAGACTATCAAATAATCTTAAATACAGATTTTTAGATGATACAAATAAATTCCCTATTATTATTAGTGCTAAACTTTCAGGAGATGAAGAAGAAGAACTCATGAAAATACTTAAGGAGCATCGCAAGGCCTTTGGGTACTCAATGGATGATTTGAAGGGCATTAGTCCCACAATAACCGTCCATCGAATATTCATGAAGGAAGGTGCTAAACCAGTCATGGAATTTAATAGACAACTGAACCTATAAATGAAGGAAATGGTAAGAAAAGAAATAAAACACCTATTGGACGCAGGTATAATCTATCATGTAAAAGAAAGTGAATCTATAAGTCTTGTTCATTGTGTCCCTAAGAAGGGCAGTTTTACTGTTGGTCCTAATGAAAACAATGAATTGATACCTACTAGAACTATTGTTGGACATAGGATGTGTATAGATTTCAGGAAATTGAATAAAGAAACTAGGAAAGATCACTATCCTTTACCATTCATAGATCAAACTTTAGAGAGGTTAGCAAACCACACTCATTTTTGCTACTTGGACGGATACTCTGGTTTTTCTCAAATAGTTGTTCATCCTGATGACCAACTTAAAACAACTTTCATTAGTCCTTATGGTGTACATGCTTACCATCGTATGCCTTTTGGTTTATGAATGCTCTAGCTACTTTTCAAAGATGCATGACTGCTATTTTTGCGGATTTTATAGAATGATAATGGAAGTATTTATGGATGACTTTTCTATCCATGGAACTTCATTTACTACTTGCTTGGATAATCTCAAAAGAGTTTTGCAACATTGTGAAGAAACCAATCTTGTTCTAAACTGGGAGAAGTGTTATTTTATGGTCAAAGAAGGTATAGTCCTTGGACATAAGGTATCAGGTAAGGGAATTGAAGTGGATAGAGCTGAGGTTGAGGCCATAGAGAGAATGCCACAACCTAGGCATATAAAAGGTATAAGAAGTTTCCTTGGTCATGTGGGTTTTTATAGAAGGTTCATTATAAATTTCTCTAGAATATCTAAACCTTTGACTAACCTTCTGCAAAAGGGAGTAAGATTTAATTTTGATGATAAATGTCTTGTAGCCTTTGATAAACTTAAATATTAAACCCACTATCTGGGATATGACTTTTGACTTAATATGTGAAGCTAGTGATGATGTTGTAGAGTAACTCTAGGACAACATATAGGTCACGGATTTAATATTATACATCATGCTAGTAGACCTCTTAATAGTGCTCAAAAGAATTATCCTAAGGAAGAAAGGGAACTTTTTGCTGTATTTTTCTCTTGCGATAAATTTCGTTCTTATATAGTTGATGCAAAAGTAAGAGTTCATACGGATCATAATGGTTTAAAATAACTCCTTGAGAGGAAAAATCATAAGCCAAGACTAATCTGTTGGATCCTGTTACTTCAACATTTTGAGTTACAGATTATGCAGAGGCAAGAAATAAAGATGTTGGATGCGGTGTCCATATTCGCCCAGCAAGACACCAATCTTACTGAGAGGAACTTTAGTCCTGGTGATTTTCGTTTACGATAATTATTAGATGAACTAAGGTAAATTCCTCCAAAAGAGAAGAAGTCTTTGTTGTTGGAGGACCTTGTCATCCCTGAATAAGTAAACGGTAAGTGCAAGGCAAGTGTTCTTACTCAAATAAGTGATTTGTTTTCACAAATTCTACTTCTGAATTTTTGCCTTTGAATTCCTCGTGTTTTTCTCAAGTTTCTGAAGGTTTTTACCAACTATACGGTCGCAACTATATGGCCGGAGAAAAATCTCCCGCCGTATAGTTGGTCGTTAAACCTTCAATACCTTCTTCGTGAAATTGTTTTCGATGTCTAGAAACTATACGGTCGCAACTATACGACTGGAGAAAATCCTCCCGCCGTATAGTTTGTCGTTAAACTCTCAGACATTTTTGGTTCCTTTTTCGTTTTAGATTCAAAAAAATGGTTTTGTCGGTTCTGAGTCGGTAACTTAATCGACCTGGACTCGAGATATTTGGAAATATCTGCCCAGAACAAACTATACAGCTGGAGCCATACGGGCCACGCCCGTATAGTTGGTCATTACGCAGCAGGACTTCTCCAAATCCATGTTTTCTTTCCCTGTTTCATTCTGATTATTTTCTTGGGTGTAAATTTGGTGTTTCTCGTGAGTTTTACCGACCTCTGACCCTTCTTATAATACTGCCATTGTGTCTCTCTCTAATCATAATCTCCACAAACCAATCTACCTCTTATTTATACGTGAGGACACGCAACCAGGGACAGAATCCAAGGAGAGAAGTTCCTATGGAGATCGAGAGCAGTAGCGAGCAAGGCAAGGAGATCAAGATCGTCCCTATGGAGTTCCTCGACGCCGTCAATGAATGCCAGAAGAGGGAGTTGAAAGCCCTCGAGCTGAAGATTGAAGAGATGGACAAGGATACACCAGGGGCACCCAAACATCTTCGGTTGCTACGACTTTATCTTGATAAACTTGATGAAGATATTAAGCAGACAACCGAATCAGGTTTTTCTATGAGTCTTAAGGCGGTACAAACCCTTCAAGATAACAATGAGCTCATTAAAGAACAAGTGAAAGTGTTGGAGAGGAAAAATGTTTTCTACAAGCTGTGTGTTAAAGAATTAGAGGTTGTAAATCAATCCCTCCGTCTCAGGTTGGCCCGTGAAGAGAAGATACCGTGTGCCATGGCGCCACAGTGATCTACAATAATCACGGTATCAAATAATCGCAAGGGATTATTTGATCCCGCCTGGCTTGATTCCAATCTCGGGGAGATCTTTAAGACTTTGTGATCTATCTTATAAGTTTTACATTACTATTTTAGTTTTGCATTAGTTCAAATTAGAAATAAAGTTGCATCATTATAATTCCCTTCAGGAATAGTCGATCCCTTTTATGAAATTCCGCGTTTATTATCATATATGGAGCATTATTGAGTTTGTTCTTATCCTATTGGATATATTAATGGCTTGAGTATAATTTTACTTGGACTTGATGATAGCAATAGGAGTCTTCCACACCATTGGTATTAATGGAACATACAAAGATAATTTGGTCACTATGTTGTAAGTTCATGGTTTGATTTACAAAGAAAAATAATATTATCTAATCAGTTAAGTTGAAAAGGAAACCTTGAACAAAGGAAAATTAAAAGTGCTATCAAATTAGAGTGAGAATAAGACGAGGTAGAATATTCAAGCTATAAAGATTGCTTCATATACAAGAAGTGGAATCTATGTCTAGCTCTTTTGCACAACACTTAAACAAAAGTGTGAGCATATATAAAAAAATAAGAAAAGAGGGAATGTGCAAAGACAAAATAGGCATACATCACTATATTGTAGTATGACAAAGAAGTGTTTGATATTTTAAATCCCAAGTGAATATGTTAATCCAAAAGCACTTGGGACTACCTCGTTATCTCATTAGTTTGAACTCAATACTTTTACATCATATTGAGACTGATATTTTGTGAACTATTAAATGCTAAGGTGTGGAAGCCTGCTAATATTATTCGGATGGTTCGAGTAAGGTACTATTCATGAACCTATTCCTATGTATCATATAGGACAAACACATGCTGCAACTGCCTCATTTATTTTATCGACTCAGCTTCATGAATATGAGGATCACATCCATTAAGCTAAACTTTCTCAGGACGAGCAAGAATCTAAGCTTGGGAAAGTTGATGAGTGCATATTTGCATCATGTTTTATATTATTATTTTGAACTGTAGTTGTAGAATCTTGGTATTTTACGGTGTTCACGTGCACATTTTATGTCTATTTTCACCAGGATCAGAACAAATAATGGATACAATGGACACAATTCTTGGAGCAGTTGTATTGGGGAGAAAAGGAGTCAAAAACAACGTAAATTGCTTATTTGGGAAATATCAATAACACCAGAAGAAAATCCAAAGCGATCGAGGCATCCAGAAGGTTTAACGACTAACTATATGGCGGGAATTAATTTTCCGGCTGTATAGCTCCCTCCGTATAGTTGGTGCCGCCACTGCCTCCTCAAATAGTTTCACCCCATGCAACTGGATTTGAGAGACGACATACAGAACAACTAGAAATCACCGAAACCTCACCTCCAGAAGGCATATGGAGGGGGAACTCGTCCACCGGAGATCCATCTTCGCCATGCATAGATCTGGGAGGCTAAGGCATCGATCTTCATCATCAAACACTGCATCACCACCATCTCCATCCATCCCATCTACATCTTGGCTAGATCTTGTTGCAATTTCTCGTTGTGGATTTATACAAGTACTATTTATATATGATAGATTCCATTGTTATTACCATTATGTTGATTGCCTCCATGTCTGAGTAGATCATTAGTTTTTGGGGAGATGGAGAAACCCTAGTATGAGATTGAAATAATATAAAGTTTATTATGATATTCATCACTATGACCATGTGTTAGATTGTCTTCATCTTGATGTTGGGAGAAGTCGACCTCTCAATATTTGCCTCTTGTGGGGACTTGATGGAGGAAACTACTTGTTGGTAGACGGAGCTGTGTTAGCACTTACAGTGACTATAAAGATGTTGGCACTCCTTACGTATCAACTTGGGAACTGAGGAAACTCACATAACACTATCCATGCCATGGGATACGTCCTACAGGATTAAGTCCCTTAATAGTGTAGTAATTCGATTGATGTTGATTGCTATCTGTTGTGGTTATGAGGATGATGTGAGTAGTGGTTGCTGCCTTTTTGTCCAAATACGGAGTTTCTCCCACACATACATAGTTGAGAATGTCCATGATAATAATCTTTACCTTAGCTCTTTATAATGCTAGAGGTGTATTCGCTACTCCTTGAGAACGCTTTTTCCCATTGCAGTTTCAAATCTCTTTTACATACGCGATACTTACTTTCTGTGTTCAGTTGTTTGACTTTACTTATTGTTATCTTGTACCAAAACCCCGAAAACACCTTTTACACAATACTCGCATTTTATCTTGTTACTTAGAACTTTATTTAGCATTTCTATTGTAGTATTTAACTCAAGAGTTATTAGACTTCAGACTCCTGCTCCCTATGGATCGATATCTTTATTTCAAAACTAGCTACAAACGATCTGTGCACTTGCAGTCATCAACTGTGTTGTCAAGACTTGTGCTATGATGAGGGACGGACTTGGATCATGATAAGGGTTTCTTCCTCTTGCCTTACGGTTTCTCTTGCTATCGCACTTTGAGTCATTGATTCATATTCTTGTTCACTCACAGAATAGGTTGCTCCATTCTCATCCGTAAGCATGACTCTTGAGTTGATGCACGCATATGACTTGTGACCCTTTCCTCGACACTTGAAACAAGTGACTTGGTTTTCTGATGCCGTGTTGGAGGAGGATTCTATCGTAGTTTTTCCTTGCTTGCATGATCTTGGTTCTTATTTTTGGCTTTGTGGAGGAATTTTCATTGATGTAAGCAAAGTATGCCTTGGTCTTCCCATAAGCATTCTCTGTTTTCAAGTGGCGCTCGGATTTGGTAGCTTGATGGAGAAGCTCGATGAGGTTCTTGTACGGTTGGAAGTTAACAATTCTCCGTATTGGGCGGCTCAATCCATTGAGGAACCTTGCTATTGTTTGCTCTTTGAGTTCTCTAACATCGACTCGAATCATGGTCGTCTCCATTTCCTTGTAGAACTCTTCAATTGACCTCTTCCTTCAAATTTTGTAGTTTGTTGAAGAGATCTTGTCTATAATGCTCGGGGACAAACCTTGCATACATCACTTCTTTCTTTTCCATCCAAGTGCTAATTTGTGGCTATTCTTTTTTATCATGATTGCTTTGGTATTCTTCCCACCAAACATTGTAATTGTCCTCAAACTCAAGCAATGCATTGCAACTTTCTTCTCTTCAAAATAGTTGCGAACTCAGAAGATTTTATCAACTTTGAGCTCCCAATCAATGTATGCATCGGCATCTTGTTCTCCTTTGAACATGGGCATAACGAATTTGAGCTTCCCAAACTTTCCATCATCATTCTCATGGTGGTACTTGTGGTGTTCTTGTCTCATGCTTTCTTCACTTGGTTCCCGTGGAGGTGGAGATGAGGAGCTTGGTTGCTATGAGGAGGCGGTGGAGGAGTAGCTTGATGATCTCTCTCATGTTCCCCTTGGCGCCTTTGCTCGGGATCATTTGCATTCATTGCTTGGCGGTGCTGATGGCGTGGTTTAGAAAAGCGATAGGCGCATGGTTCTCCTTCCTCATCATCACTTGGATCCCAATCCGTTTCACCTTGGAAGTTATGTCTTGCATTGTAGTTGCGACGATGGTGTTACCGGTTGTCATTGTTGTTGTGGAGAACTTGGACAATAGCTTGGTTCGAGGGCTTCTCATCCTCTTGACGAGGGTGAAAAAGATCTTGCATTTGTTGTTGAGGTATGTCGTGTTGAGCGTGGTGTTGTTTATGTCTTTATTGGTGCGGTGGAGGAGCGTGTGGATCAACCGCTTGTTCATGTCGATGAAGAGCTTGATTTTCCCTATTATGGTGGTGGGTTTCTCCATGACGGGAGTGTGAGCGTGAAGACTCGCCATGACGGCTTGCAAAACGTGTACGTGACAAACTTGACAAGCTTGAGTGATGTCCATGACGGTTGTCTAGATCGGCAATATCTTGGTGAAGATCTTGGAATTGAGTGTGATGCTCCGGTTGACGTTGTCGGTCGCGTTAGTGGAACTCATAGAATGTGTCGTAAATATGGTTCTCAAGCCTCTCAAATTGGGCACTGAATTCTTGGCGTTGCGCCTATAAGTTATGCTGCGTGAAAAAATATTCTTGGATGTTGAAGTTGCCATGTCCTCTAGCTCCGCTTCCCCTAGACATTGTCCCACAAGACCAATATTATCATTGTGGCAAATGATAAATCAAGTGTAATCCTATGTCACCGCTTGGATAGTATCATGAGTATTATTCAAGCCGGGGTCAACTAAAAATGTGAAACATAAGACACACACACAAAGGCCTATAGTGGAAGGTTAGTAAGATGGATAGCAAATGGAACAACCAAACTGGAAGAGCATTTTTGCCCTTCATATATTTTGATGTTTGTTGAAAACACTAGGAAAGTTTAATCATGTGCTAAAGTGTTTCAGGGCATAATTATCTTGTCAGCATACTATTATATTTTGCTCCCTCAAAGGGAAAATAGGGTTCTATGTGAATTAATTCAAAGAGGATTCCAGTTTTTAAAGTGTGCAGAACTCAGTTCTGCCAGACTGTCCAGCTAATTCTGGCTAGAGTATATGGCCCAGCCAGAGTATCCGGTTGGTGTTGGCTGGAATGTCCGGCCTTGGATTTCCTCGGGTTTTCTCCAGGAGGCTGTTTCTAGTCTGATGCCCATATCGGAGTCCACTAGGACTCCAGTCGGATTCTTTGAAGATACTTTGCTAGGCCAAAATGTCTAGGGTGTTTCTGCTGGACACTCCGAGTTAAGTGGATCCAATGGCTACTTTTCCGGGGGGCCTATATAAAGGCCCCTTCTTCTACCTTGTACAGCTGCTCGTCCCCAACCTCAAGAACTCTAAAAGCTGAGCCACCAAATCTACAAGATCTCCTCACCCAACCATCCAAAGTCGATGATCCTTGGAGAATCAAAGGAGGAGACACCGATCTACATCTTCACCGAAGCAATTTGCATTTCTCCCTCATTCACTTGAGGGGCCCCTTGTTCTAGTGTTTCTTAGGAAACCCTAGGTGGTGTTTTCAGTTCTAACTTGCTTGTTGTCATTGTGGCAGCTAGCCTTGTACTTGGCAACCTCCATTCCTTTGTGGAAGTTGCTCCAAGATTGTTGTAAAGGCACCGGTTCCCGCCTCGAAGGGTACTGATAGTGGAAAAGTGGACTAGGCCTTTTGTGGCGGAAGTTCATCGGAGAATAGGCTGAGACCTTTGTGGTGTGGTAGTCTTAGTACCGCCCACCCCTCCAATGCAGACGTACTACACCTAAAAGGGAAGAACTGTGGCGAATCAAATCCCGTGTCCCCGCGTGATTCACTCTCGGTTACCTATTTCCTCTTATCGTTCCATTACTTGTGTTATGCTAGTTGCTAGGTTGTCATATTGGTAAATTCACCTTAGTTGCATATCTAGAGAATTTACCTTTGTGTCAAGACTAAATTGAAAAAGAAGTAAAATTTGGAGTAGCGCCTATTCACTCCCCCTCTAGATGCCCATATGATCCATTTCAATTGATATCAGAGCCTCGGCTCTTATTTCGGGCTTTACCACCTAAGCGAGTATGGGTAGCAAAGAAGGTGAGGTTAGTGACACGGTCACCGTGGATGACTTCAAAACTTTGGAATCATCCATGTCTAAACAAATAAGTGAGTTGTGTGATCTGATGATGCAATTCATGAAAAAAAACGACAATGCCCACTACTTCACCCGAGGACCCGAATTTGAATTTCAAGGGGTGGTTCCACCTCCTCCCAAGGATAAGAATCTGGAGGATGATCAACATGAAACATTAAGTACCTCGGCACAAAATAAAAAGGAGACGGAAGAGTTCCATTCGGTCCTTTGTTACTCTCTCGACCCTCCTATCCCTCACCCTCATATAAACAATAGAGGCGATCCACCTAAGCTTGTTGCATATTACTTTGCTCAATGGCAAACTATCGTGGTATTGACCACGGCAGATGCTACGGGGTAGCTTACGTAGAGGAGGCAAGGAGACGTAGGAGAATCCGGGGGCGAGATTGGCACACGATGTACCCAGGTTCACGTCCCCTCGATGGAGGATCGCTACGTCATGCTGTCAATCCAGTATATGATCATAGATTGGTTTACATGGATCCGCTGGAGGCGGAGGGGGAGACTGAGAGAGATGGATCTGTCTAATGAGATCTAATATGATGTGAGAGAGCCCCCGCCAAGGGGGTGCCCCTAGTGGCTTTATATATGCAGCAAGTTAGGGTTTATAAGTGCACTAATGGGCTTTCTATTGGAGTCGCCGTCTTGGGCCTCTAGTCAGCGAGTCATCCAGGTATAGTATGAGCCAGTCGCCGTATTCATCGAGTTGACCCACTCTGGGCTTGGCTTTAGTCGGCTCGATCCGGCTAGAGATTTCACTTCGTGGGTATACCCCGATTGGTATTCCCCCATCAGTAGTCCCCGAGCGTGTCAGGGACTCGGTGATGACTTCAAGCCATCGAATCGGCGCAGGCGATTCCAGGGTGGAGTCAATGGCGAGTCATTGGCGAGCTTCTGAAATAGAGAAATAGCTCATGAATTAGTCCATTCTCCTAGGCGATTCGACGCTCTAGGTGATTCGCCATTGGGTGGATTCGCTCCTTCGAGAAGTTTGACTAGCGCCTTGTCAACTTGATGTCGTAGAGCGAGCCTGCGAGGGAAGTTCGTGATGGCGATTCCCCGAGCGTGGTGAGTCCACGAGGGTAGCAAGTCCCCGAGTGTGAAGAGTCCGTGAAGGCCGCGAGTCCCCGAGCATGGAGAATCCGCGAGGGCTACGAGTCCCCAAGCGTGGAGAATCCGCGAGGGCGGCGAGTCCCCGAGCATGGAGAATCCGCGAGGGCGGCGAGTCCCTGAGCATGGAGAATCCACGAGGGTGGCGAGTCCTCGAGCGTGGAGAGTCCGCGGGGGAGGCGAGTGGAGAATCCGCGAGGGCGGCGAGTCCCCGAGCGTGGAGAGTTCGCGAGGGCGGCGAGTCCTCGAGCGTGAAGAGTCCATGAGGGCAGCGAGTCCCCAAGCATGGAGAAACCGTGAGGGCTGCGAGTCCGTGGCAGGCGAGCCCATATATGCCGCAGCAATCATATGGGCACAATGACTCAAGAGCAATGTCGCGCTCGAGGGGCAATGTTGTTGTCGAGCCCCGAGCCGAACAACTGAAAATTTGATGAGTCGTTCATCGATTGGAGTTGACTTGCTTTATGCTTAGCTCAATAATATGCCTAGAAGTAGTCCTCGAGGCTCGAGTTGGCTTGTAGAGGCGACTTGAGGCTCTTTTAAGAGATGCATACTCTGCAAGTAGTACTTGGTTATTCCCGAACATGGTGGGAAACAATCCCCCAAGTATTGCGAGTGGAGATCTTGACGAGTCCTGGAAACCAGCGAGTCCGCATGGGGCGAGTCCATGAGGGGCGAGTCCGCGTTTGGCGAGTCCGCGAGTCGCTCATTCGATGTTGGTAGGAATCGACTGTGCTGTTTTTGTTAGCGAGTCTCTCTTCTTGGCGCTGGGGGGTAGTCGACTCCAAAGATGGCTCTCGGCTAGGCGTTCTTCCTGGGCGATCCGAGCCTCGGTTTGTGAGTCCTCATCTACAGTACTTGGCCGTGCGAGTCATACTATCTAAGGTTGAGGAGGACGTGGTGCTGTTTGTATAGCACTGGCATTTGTCTTGGCCCGGAAGGCCAGTCGAGCAAGGCGACTCCAATGATGGCTCTCGGTTAGCATTTTTCGTGGATGATCCGAGGCTCGGGTTGCGAGTACTCGTCCGCACTACTTGGCTATTGCTACTCACTCTTTCAAAGGTTGACAAAGGCGAATTGATTTTTCCCGGAGGGCAGAGACGCCTAGTGGGGACTCCATGCAGTGTGGCATGCGACCCTCTCTGGCGACTCGTATGATAAGGGGCCCTTAGCAGGTGCGGCGTACGCATTCAGCGTAGCAGAAATATAAGCACTTTGGCGGAGTTGACACGACAAACAAAGAGTCGGCGCGGCGGACGGAGGTCTTGCTAGGGCAAAGTCGACGCGGCAGACACATGGTCGACGTGGCGGACCGAGGTTGCGCTATGGCGAAGTTGACGTGGCAGACAAGGGGTCGACGCGGTGGACGGAGGTCGCGCTATGGCGAAGTCGACACGGCGGACACGTGGTCGACACGGCGGACGGGGGTCGCGCTATGGCGAAGTCGACTCGATTGACACGGGGTTGACGTGGTGGACGGAGGTCGCGCTATGGAAAAGTTGAAGCGGCGGGCACGGGGTCGACGCGGCGGACGGAGGTCGCGCTATGGCGAAGTCGACGCGGCGGATATATGGTCGACACGGCAGGCGGAGGTCGCGCTATGGCGAAGTCGACGCGACGGACACAGGGTCGACGCAGCGGACGAAGGTCGGGCTATGGCGAAGTCGATGCGGTAGACACGGGGTCGACACAGTGGATAGAGATTGCGCTATGGCGAAGTCGACGCGGCGGACACGGGGTCGACACAGCAAACAGATATTGCGCTATGGCGAAGTCGACGCAGCGGACACGGGGTCGACGCGGCGGACAAAGGTCGCGCTATGGCAAGTCGATGCGGTGGACACGGGGTCAACGCGGCGGATAAAGGTCGTGCTATGGCGAAGTCAACGCGGCGGACACGGGATCGACGCGGCGGATGGAGGTCACGCTATGGCGAAGTCAAAGCGGCGGACACAGGGCCAACGCGACGGACACGGGGTCGACACGGTGGACAGCGGTCACGCTATGGCGAAATCGACGTGGCGGACACGGGGTCGACGCAACGGACAAAGGTCGTGCGGCGTTTAGCCGGTAGCATGGCGAGTTCACGGCGGGCGAGTCGCCGAACGTGGCGAGTGCCCGGCGGGAGGATCCGCGAGGGCGAGTCCGTGAGGGCGAGCCCACGGTGACAAGCCCGCGATGGCGAATCCACGAGGACGAGTCCGCGGGGAGAGTCCGTGAGGGGAGAGTCTGCGAGGGTGAGTTCCCTAGCATCGTGAGTCCGCAACGGCTGGTGAGGCGTTTATCCCAAAGGATTTGACGCGGCGGACATTGGTCGCACTTTGGTGGAGTCGGTGTGATGGACAGAGAGTCACGCTGTGCTTGGAGACGACGTGAAGGTCATAGAGTCGCATGATGCTTGAAGTCGACACGGGGGAGTCACAACAACGCTTGATTCAATCGGCTTGCGGGATGACTCTAATCCACGTGATCTGGTTGCATTTATCCATCTTTTGTACTGATTTTTGTGCTGGCTTCGATTCATGATTCTGCACACAGGAAGCAGTACAAATGGGAGAGAAAAATATTTGTCGATTGAGACTTGCAGAATCTGATAAATAATTAGAAAATAGCATCTTATATGAAGATGGATGTGTCGCTTGCTTGAATATTAGCCAGGTGATTGGGCGATCGAAGACACGTTTGATGTTTACATGGCTGATCGATCGACCTGAAACCCTTCTCTTAATTTTCACGTAACCCGAGACTACCGAA
The DNA here is from genome assembly GCA_910589775.1 of Avena eriantha. Taxonomy (NCBI): domain Eukaryota; kingdom Viridiplantae; phylum Streptophyta; class Magnoliopsida; order Poales; family Poaceae; genus Avena; species Avena eriantha. The sequence goes on from OU342740.1 coordinate 89,925,993, forward strand.
GTTGGTGCGTTGCCGGACTGTACGAGTTGCCGAGCACCTCGCCATCGTGCGCATGCCAGATGCGCCGCTGGGTAGGTCGACAGAGCAACGTGTAAGCACGCGATTGCACACCGTTGAGCATGACAAGTTGTCGTGGTGTGCAGCTCTGAGGCGAAGGGATCGGTGTCCTTGATTAATCCATGGCGCTGGCTTGAAGCAGAGCAAATTGATCTGGTACTCATGTGCGGGTGCATAAATCGTAGAGCTTATACGATATTTCCTTCCCGAGACTTGGTGTTGCAGTCACGTGTGCAGATTTGATTAGATCTTTTTTTAATCTCAGAACATGGTACCGCATCTTGATTAGTACCGATCCTTTTCGTTTCCCCTTGTGTGATGCATGCATGCGTAGATCGGGGACCGAGTAGTGATGGCGACGTCTGCAGGTCGAGTCGGTGAAAAATTCCAAGCATCCGGGTGCCTGGCATGGTGCAGATAAATCTGTCGATGATGAGGGATTTCACCTCGATCATCCCACCGTAGGCGCCAACTGTCGTGGTATTGACCACGACAGATGCTGCGGGTAGCTTACGTAGAGGAGGCAAGGCGATGTAGGAGAATCCGGGAGCGAGATTGGCACACGATATACCCAGATTCACGCCCCCTCGATGAAGGATCGCTACGTCCTGCTGTCAATCGTATATTTTTTTTTTGAAACGAGGCAAAAGCTTTGCCTATATATTGATATAGAAGGAGCAAAATAAGGGGTGACGGCCTAAGCCATCAAAAGAAAAAAGTTACATTCCAACTAACACCACCGGTTACCCCACAAGATCCGCCACGTTTTTCGCTCCCGCAATGATCCAATCCTTTCCTTCTTCTTTTATCCTACGCATGACTTCCGTAGGAAGCGAAGATTTGTTGTTGAAAACTCTCTCATTCCTCTCCTTCCAGATTTCCCATGTGATGAGCATGATCACGGTTTTGAGACCTTTGGAAGAGGAAGCGGGTGATCTGGCAGTGGATTGCCAATAGTCAATCACCTTGGGACGGTCGGAGCCCATGTTAAGTAATAAGTCGGGACAGGAAAGCCAGGATGCCGCAGCCGACCAGATTCTCTTAGAAAACCGGCATTCAAAGAAGATGTGTCGTGTCGTCTCAGGGGAACATCTGCACAGTTGACAGGTAGGGTGGTGCGGCCATCCACGCTTGGCCAGGCGGTCAGCGGTCCAAAGGCGATTTTGGACGGCCAACCAAGCGAAAAAGCGGCATTTGGGCGGGGCCCAAGGCTTCCAGACGATCGGCCCGAAGGAACAAGGCAGAGAGGCCATAAATTGCGCCTTATAAGCAGATCTTGCCGAGTAGCAACCGTTAGGAGGCAGAGTCCAAATAATGGAATCTTCAATTCCCGGGGAGAGATGGACGTCCGAGATAAGATCCCAAAGGTGAATGAACTAGACAATGTGTTCGACGGAGAAGGAGTCCACCATAAGATCCGAGACCCAGTTTTGTCCATTAAGGGCATCCTGGACCGTTCGGTTTTTCCTTCTCGAGGCTTTGAAGATCAGAGGAGCCAGGTCTTTTGGGGGCGATCCATCAAGCCAGGAGGAAGACCAGAAAAAAGCCTTTCTGCCATCACCAATGGTGACTCTAGTGGCAGCATTAAAGAGCTGCCTATCGGAGGCGTCGTTGGGAGTGTCGGAACCCACCCACGTTTTTTCGGGAGCCTTCCACTCGTACCAAAGCCAGCGGAGCCGGAGAGCGCGGGAGAACTTCTCCATGTCAAGGATCCCCAATCCGCCAAGCTCCTTGGGGCGGCAGACTTTTTGCCAGTTGACTTTGCATTTTCCACCACTTACATTTTCTTTGCAAGCCCAAAGCATACCGCGACTGATCTTGGCGAAGGCCTTGAGAACACCCTTGTCCGCTTTCAGAGCTATGAGCAGGAAGATCGGCATAGACGAGAGGACTGATTTCACATAGGCACAGCATCCAGCCCGATTAAGGAATCTGCCCTTCAGAGGGTTTAAGCGGGAGGCAGCTTTATCAATGTATGGTTGAAGGTCAACCCTTCTAAGTCTGCCAAGAGAAAGGGGTAACCCCAAGTACTTGAGGGGGAACTGGGCAGTGGTGGCAGGGAAGTTTGTCAAAATCCTGCTCATTTGCGGCCAAGAAGATGGCAGCGTCATCAGCATACATAGAAATCTGAGGCCCCTGAGTGCCTCCAGGCATTCCGCTGAGCAGTCCGTGGGCCTTGGCCTTGTCCAGGATTTGGTGCAGAGGATCGATGGCGATGTCGAAAAGAAGGGGGACAGAGGGTCTCCCTGTCGAAGACCATGGCCGTGGGTGATGTCCTTCCCAAGAATCCCATTGAGAATAACCCGAGAGCTAGCAGAGGTGAACAAAGAAGCCAGCAGAGCCCGCCATCTCGGGGGGAAACCAAGGCGCTGCATGAGGTCCAGCATATAGTCCCAACGGACCATGTCAAAAGCTTTAGCAAAATCCAACTTAATGAGTAGGGCAGATGTCTTGCTGCGGTGAAGTTTGCGGGCTGTGTTTCTGACATACATGAAGTTATCATGGATGGTTCTAGTCTTTATGAAAGCACTTTGGCAACAAGAGACAATGGCATCCATCTTCGGGCTGAGTCGACGAGCCATAGCTTTAGCAATGATCTTTGGGACCACATGAATGAGACTTATAGGCCTATAGTCGGTGACTGCTTCCGCACCATCCTTTTTCGGGATGAGGATGATGTTAGCCTTGTTTAGGATGTGAAAGTTGGAGGTTGCCATCTCAGAGAAGGCGTTGATAGCTTTCATGAGATCATTCTTAATGATATTCCAGCATGTCCGGAAGAAAGCAATGGAGAAGCCATCAGGGCCAGGGGCTTTATCCCCAGGCATATCGTCAAGCGCCTCCTTAATCTCGATCTCAGAGAAAGGCAGGTTGAGATCATCCAAAGTATGAGAAGTGGGGTTGAGAACAGTCCAGTTGAAGTCGAGTTGGCGGGGAGGCGGTCTACCCAGAGTTTGGGAGAAGTGTTCAAAGATAACCTTCTCCTTATCTTCGTGTGTCGCAGACCAACCGTCGTTGTGCTTAAGCCTTTGGATGTGGTTCTTGCGTTTCCTCGAGACAATCCGCATATGGAAGAACTTAGTATTGCCATCTCCTTCGCGGAGGTAGTTTATTCTTGAAGCCTGGCGTTTCCTGGATCGTTCCATGGCGGCCAGACCCATAACCCTTCTTTTGAGGCCGGCATGAAGGGCCCTTTCATCCGTGAACAGGGTTCGGGACTCCTGAGCAATATCCAACTGGAGGATGACATCCAAGGCCATAATAAGCTGAAGTTTGTGGTTCGAGAAGAGGCCCTTGCTCCAAGAACGCAAGCACTGCGCCGTAGTTCTGAGCTTGTAATTGATCACATGTACCGGCCGAGTGTGAGAAGAGGGCATCGACCATGCTTGCTGGACCTTCTCCTGGAAGCCTGGCATTTTGGTCCAGAAAGATTCGAGGCGGAAGGTCGGAGGTTTGCGAGGGCCGCTTTGGTTGGATAGGAGGAGCGGACAGTGATCCGAGAGAGATGATGAAAGTGCGTGTAGAACGTGATTCTCAAAAGCCAGGTCCCAGCTCGGGTTGCAAAAAGCGCGGTCCAGCCTTTCGAGAGTGGGGTTCTCTCGTTCGTTACTCCAGGTAAACTTCCTGTTCTGTAGTTTGATCTCTTTGAGTTGCCTTGTGTTGAGAGCGCACCTAAATTGATTCATCAGGCGAAGATTCAGCTTGTCATTACTCTTATCTCCCGCTTGATATATAAGGTTGAAATCCCCGATGATGAGCCATTTCTGGTCATTGGGAGGGATAATAGCGATTATTTCGGCAAGAAAAGCCCTCTTGTTAGTATCAACACTTGGACCGTATACTGTGGTGAGGAAGAACGAAGTGCCGCAAGCTCTGATGGTGACCTCGGTGGAGATGAGGTGAGCACCGATATGGATGTTTGTCATGGACACATGATCTTCATCCCAGAGCAGAAGTATGCCTCTACGTGTGCCGATGGCCGGTCTATGAGCGAAGGCCTTAAGTCTGAACCCACCGATATAGTCCGCGGTTTGGTGGTCTACAAAGTCCAACTTTGTTTCTTGGATACAGGCGATATGGCACGGCGTGTGAGCAAGGAAGGCATGCACGGTGTCTTTGCAGGCTTGATCATTTAGCCCATGAACGTTCCAGTCAGCAATGTTGACGTTTGGCCCAATCATTTATATTGATAAAAAAGGAGCGATGAACAGGTAGAAGTTTGCGGCAAACAAAACGGAGCGAGGGATGACAGGTCCGTCCCCAAGGCCAAAGACAGAACAAGGCGACATCTCGAACTAAGCATTCGCGGTCAGCTCAGCAACTTTAGGTTCAGCGCCGTTCAGGCCACCCATAGCGATCAGGGCTTCATCAGCTTCGGTTATGCTTCGAACATTGAGCTTGAACAGGACGGCTAGCGCGTCAATCGACTTTTCAGGCAGCTGTGTTTTGAAGCGTTTGGCGTATTCGTCCCGGGCCTGGATCAACGGCACCCCTTCAGAGGCCACGCCCAATTTTGCATTGAGCACATGAATGGCTTTGTCCAGGGCATGCATCTTTGGCTTGGCGCCCAAACGTGCACTTCGTCTAGCTTCAGAGAAGGGCGAGGTATTGTCTGGCCTGGCGCGGGGTGCGATCGGGACTGGTGGAGGCAGAAGCGGCATAGGAGGTCGATCGAAGAGGTCTTCCACAGATTCCAACCTTGGCGGGACGACCGACTTCGCAGACAGAGCCGCGACTGTGCGAGGCGCGTTTGGCGGGGGCATGGCCATCACCAAAGCCAGGGGCTCAACAGTCAGCTTCAAATCGTTGTTGTTGTCCAGAGGAGTAGGGGGTACCTTGTCTGTCAGCATGACGGCATCATCAGGCACGTAGGGCCAGTCCTCACCGGCCTCGTCTTCAGTGAGCAGTTCCCAAGAAGCAGGCACATGCCTTGGAGAGGGAGATGCTGGAAGTGGCTCGCGTTGAGGCGAGAGATCCTCTTGGGTGACCATCAGGTCGTCAGTCCAGGAGCTAGTTGGCGGCATGTCTGGGAGAGGGGTAGCAGCCACCAGAGCATCAGAGCTAGGCAGCATCTTGACCGCAGGCAGGCCTGGAGGTGGCATGGCGAGCTTCGAGGAGCTCAGCAAGAGAGCATCAGGGGGCCCCCTGATGGCAGTGAGCCAGTCACGGTAGGCAGCACGCAGTGGGGGCCCAGTAGTAGTGACGGGAGGGGACGACGTCGGCAGCTGGTTGTGCACAACCAGCTGAGAGGAGTTTCGCCACCGAGGAGGAGCGCTGGTAGCCACCGTGTCCACCTGAGTAGTGGCGAGAGGAGCGACGATTTTCTCGGCCACTTTGCTGCCCGCCAATCATTGAGCGCTTGTCGATGCTTCGGGCACGCGAGCTGCCGTGCGTGCGCCGAGGAGAGCCGTGGTCCGAGTCATCATCATGGTGGCGTCGCGAGAAGTGCTATCGATCATCAAAGCGGCGACCTGGTCTGGAACGGCTGCGGAGACGATCCGCGGGAAATGGGGCGCCTGTCGAGGTCGTCGTGGTCTTGAGAGCGAGCACGACACCTAGAGCTGCGGTCAGTGTGGCGGGAGCGGGAGCGGTGCTCAACACGGCGACTAGCGTGTCGAGAGTGGGAGTGCCGATCGTCCTCGCGCCCACCATTGCGCCACAAAGGCTTGTCGAGCTCTTGATCAACCGCAGCTTCATGGCTTGACCGAGGAGTCTTGACTTGTGGCCGTAGATTGCCGAGGGGGGATCGAAGCCGGGAGGATTGAGCCCGAGCCCAACCCAACCGGCATGCCATCGATGGTGCCCAAGTGACATGGAGGGAAGGAGTGTACCGCTGGCTTGAAGTCCGAAATGGGATCGCCACCATCCAGAATTGGAGCGCCATTGAAGTCCTCAATGCGGTCGATATGTAGAATAACTCGAAAAGTCATCCCCCTTTTCCATTGGTCAGGCCTGTCCTCGTCGATAGGCAACTTGGAGGAGAGGCTGCAGGGCGCCTTGTTGACGAACATGCACCATAACACCTTGGGGATGCGACGAGGGGACGGAATCCACACCCACATGCCGAAGGAGGCAGAGTCCTCCATGTTGGTGAAGCCGTCATCGAGCCGCTGTACCGCGCAGTTTCGGCCCACGAGCTGGTCCACGACCTCCGGGCGCCAAGTGAAGGGGGGCAGCCCATCGACCACCACGTGAGCGCGGTAGTGGAGGTTAGCGTTGTAGCCATGCGAGACGACGTGCCATGGTCGGAAGTGGACGTCGAGGCCGTCGAGCTTGAAGTTGCAGCGGTCGGTGCTCATCACCCGGTCACGCAGCTCGGCGGTGGAGAACTTGACGATGTATTGCTCGGGGAAGTGCATGCTGACCACCAGGTCAGTAGGGCGGAGACGGAATTTTCGGCAGAAGACATCCTCGACGCGGACCGATCCGCTCCTGATGGCGCGGAGAGCACCCATGCCACAATGGCCGAGCTTTCCCAGTCCATACGCGCGCGGTCGAGGTCGTAGGAGGTGGCGATGTAGCACGTGTCCTCCTCATCGCGGAGCGACGGGTCGCCGATGCCGGCCATGTCAACCGGGGCGTCGCCTACGCAAGCGAGAGATGATGAGGGAGGGGCGTCAGCTGACAGCCTTCCAGGAGCAGGTAGAGGAGGGGTCGGGCGTATGATCATAGATTGGTTTACATGGAGTCGTCGGAGGCGAAGGGGGAGACTGAGAGAGATGGATCTGCCTAATGACATCTAATATGACGTGAGAGAGCCCCCGCCAAGGGGGTGCCCCTGGTGGCTTTATATATGCAGCCAGTTAGGGTTTACAAGTGCAATAATGGGCTTTCTATTGGATTCGCCGTCTTGGACCTCTAGTTGGCGAGTCGTCCAGGTACAGTATGAGCCAGTCGCCGTATTCATCGAGTCGACCCGCTCTGGGCTTGGCTTCAGTCGGCTCGATCCAGCTGGCGATTCCACTTTGTGGGTATACCCCGATTGGTATTTCCCCATCACAAACTTTGATGAAATCTCATATTTGCAGCTCTTGCATCGAGTTATGGAGAATTATTGAAGAAGGACTATCAATTATTGATGCATCCAGCTTGATAAGAAGAGAAGTTGTTTATAGTCAACTCAATGCCACCGCTTTGCACATGGTTCAACTTGGTGTGGGGCCAACGGATTTCCCTCGCATTGAACATCTCAACACCGCCAAGGAAGCATGGGATGCTCTCACCGATTTGTTCGTTGGGAATGAAAGTATGAGGAGAAACCAATATGATGTCTTGAGCAATCAAGCAGAAGGTTTCTTCATGATGGAAGGAGAAAATCATGTGGACATGTATCGAAGACTCAAGTCTATTGCCACCGCATTTAGGAAACTTGGTGCCTCTCATGTGGATGATTCTTGGATCAAAAGAAAGTATGTGAGGTCTCTCATTCCATTTGATCCCACAGCCTTGAAGAGTATCCAAGAAGACACAACTAGCATCTCATGATATCCAATGAAGTTGTGCAATAAATGCAAGCCTTCAAGGTTGCCACCAAGAATGCCGAAGATGCTCGTGCTCGGGCCATAGTAATGCAAAAAGGTGTGAACCTTGCCTTAAAGGCACATGTGGTGGAATATGAGGATGAAGGAAGAAGTGATGAGATCAATGCAATGAGTTGCCCCGAGGAAGTCAAACATGCTCATGGCGAGTATATGGATTTCTATGCAAGAAACTTTTGGGAGAATCCCGCGAAGTCAAAGTTGGAGCTAAACCGCAAGAACAAATCAAATGGAAGAAGGGATGGTGGTCCAAAAGCTAGATCGTGCTATAGTTGTGGTGATCGCTTTCACTTTGTTGTCGAGTGCCCATATGAGAAGAGAGAATATCATGGTGGAAGACTCATTCTCAAGGACAAGTCAAAGGCTCCTCCTCGCAAGAAACCTTTCAACAAGAGGAATGCCACCTACAATAAATCTCCAGATATTGTTTTGGTTACTCATGAGGAGTATCTTTTGGGGAGTGAGGAAGAAGAAGAAGAGTCTACAAGTCAAGTGGCAGCCATTACCACCACCTCTACACCCACCTACTCCCTACTCGACTCTCCAAATGAGAATATCCCCAACAAGAATGTCAATTGCCTTATGGCAAGGGCATCCGAGGTATCATATGTCCCCTCCCCTCATATAATCTTGAATGATGATACAGATGACCTTGCTAGTCTTAAAGTTAAGGAACAAATGGTTTCTTTGGATCATTATGTGACTAACTTGCAAGGTGAACACAAGAAGCACTTTGAGGCCCTCGTGGGTCAACTTGTTCATATGGAAGGGCTTCTTGAGGATAAAGGTAAAATTGAAAGAGAGGACGGTATTGAACTAGCATCCTTGAAAAATGATCTTGAGGAAGAGGAAGAGCTTTGAGTTTCTCTTGAGGATAGGCTTGAAGACATTGATGAGTCACATAATTTATCTACCTATAAACTCATTAAAGAGATTGACCATGATCTTGCTAAGGTCAAGGTTCTTAAGAAAGAAAAGGTTGAGTTTGGTGTTGTTCAAACTAGACTAACCGATGAGCTAGAGAAACTTGAAAAGGCTCACAAGGCCTTGGATGGTGAACACTCTATCCTTATCAAGTCTCTTGAACAACTTCAAACTCGACTAGCTAAATTTCATGCTCCTACCACATCTACTACTACTTGTGATCATACAAATATCATTGAAGAAAATGATAGGTTGAAGGTTGTGCTTGCCAAGTCCTCCCCACTCAAATGTAATGGTATCCTAGATGAAATTTTGAGTAATCAAAGGTCAAAAAATGTGAAGGAGGGTCTTGGCTATGTCTCCAAGACAAAGAAGAAGAAGTAGAAGAAGAAAAGAAGAAGAAGAACAAAAAGAATAAGGCCAATCCTGCTCATTCTATGAAGAGCACTATTGTGGGTGGTGACACCAAAGGCAAAACTGCTCATGTTGACTTTGCGAGAACTGCTAACCCTCACTATGTTCTATTTCATGATTATTATGGTGATGTTTATGCAAAATATGTTGGGCCTTATGATGGTTTTGTTGCTTGGTATACTTGGGTTCCAAAGACCCTTGTTACTAACAAAAGAGGACCCATTAAAAAATGCGTACCTAAAACGAAGTCTTGATTCCTTATAGGGCTATGCTTCTGGTGGTTATATGGGTGCTTGATAGTGGATGCACAAGTCATATGACCGGGAGCAAAGTGATCATGTCGGAAATGAGGCATAATGTCAACAATATAACCATCTCCTATGGTGATAAATCAAAATCTAATGTATTGGGTCTTGGCAAGGTGGTAGTCGCACATGATATATCCCTTGTGTATGTCATGCTTGTTGAGACCCTTGATTATAATTTACTTTCAGTTCGTGCTCTTGGGAAGATGGGTTTTTCCATCTTTATTGATGATGATATTGTGGTGCTCTTGTGGAGCAAGATTCTAAAGGTCGCTTTCGTTGGGTATGTTGAGAATGACTTGTATGTGGTCGAATTTTTGGGGACAACCACTACAAGCTCAATGTGCTTATTCGGAAAGTACGATGTGGGCTGGTTATGGCATCGCCGACTAGCCCATGTCAATATGAGAACTTTGCAAAGTCTTCACAAGGGTGGCCATATTGTGGGACTAAAAGACAATGTTTTTTTGCTAAAGATCGTGTTTGCATGGCTTGTGTTGAAGGAAAGATGCATGATTCTCTGCATCCAAAGACTACCAAGATCAAGTCGAAGAGGATCCTAGAGCTCCTTCATGTGGATCTCTTTGGTCCTCCATATCATCCAAGTCTTGGTGGGAAGAAATATTGCTTGGTGATTGTTGATAACTATTCAAGATATACATCGATTTATTTCTTCAAGTTGAAGAGTGAAACTCAACAAACCGTCATCGACTTCTCCAACCGTGTTCAACGCCAACACAATGTCCCCATATTGGTGATAATAAGTGACAACGGCTCCGATTTCAAGAACTAAACATTGAATGAGTTTCTTAGTGAAGAGGGGATTCAACATCAATATTCCGCTATGTACACCCCTCAACGAAATGGTGTTGCCGAGAGGAAGAACCAGACTTTGATGGATATGGCTAGGTCCATGTTGGCGGAGTTTAAGTCACTGTGCGAATTTTGGGCTGAAGCCATCTCCACTGCTTGTCACTCATCTAACCGGCTCTACCTCCGCAAGTTGTTGAAAAAGACTCCATATGAAATACTTACCGGTAACAAGCCTAATATCTCCTACTTCCGGGTGTTCGGTTGTAAGTGTTTCTATCTCATAAAAGGAGTTCATTTGTCTAAATTTGAGTCCAAAGAAATTGAAGGTATATTTGTTGGTTATGGTGCCGAATCCCACACTTATAGAATCTATAACAAAACCACTCGGTGCGTTATAGAATCTTGTATTGTGGTATTTGAGGAAAATGATGGCTCCAAAGTGGGGAAAGTTGATGTTTGTGATGTAGATGATGAAATACCTCAAGACGCCATAAGAAGAATGGGTGTGGGATTCTTCAGCCCCGTTGAGGAACCCCTTATGGCAGCTCGGGAAGAACTATGCTCCACTCAAATAAATCCCTCATCTTCACAAGATCAACAAGCTCCATCACTTGAAGAAAATGATGCACCTATCCAAGAACAAGATGAAGACCCTCCTCATGGTGATCAAGCTGAGAATGCATTACAAGAAATATCAAGTGAAAGCAGCCTTGATCTTGACCAAGATCATCAAGAGTCTCATGTTGAAGAAGATACATCCAGTGGTGATCAACGTCAGGTTGAAGGTCATGACAGGGACCAAAATGATCAGAATAATCAAGATCCTCCTCCAAGAAGCAACAAGGAGATCGAGGCCCATCATGAAGCTAGAGCGGAAAGAAATCTGAGATTAAGAGAACACACTCTAGACAAGGTCATTGGTGATGTAAGAAGGAGCGTGTCCAGTAGAAGAGAATTGGCAAGTTTTAGTGATCATCAAGCTCACATCTCTTTTGTGGAACCTCAAAAAGTGTTTGATGCTCTTGAAGATCCGGATTGGTTGGATGTCATGCATGAAGAGCTCAACAACTTCAAGCGCAACAAGGTTTGGAGGTTAGTAGAGAAGCCCAAAGAGTGTCGAAATGTTATAGGCACTAAATGGATATTCAAGAACAAGCAAGACAAGAATGGCGTTATTGTGAGGAACAAGGCAAGATTGGTAGCTCAAGGATTCTCCCAAGTTGAAGGCATTGATTTTGGTGAAACCTATGCTCCCGTGGCTCGCCTTGAGTCCATTTGTATCCTTCTTGCATATGCATCACATTCTAGTTTTAAGTTGCAACAAATGGATGTGAAAAGTGCTTTTCTTGATGGTACTTTGCATGAGTTGTTTTATGTTAAGCAACCCTCGGGTTTTAAGGACCCCAACTTCCCTAACCATGTCTACAAACTCGACAAGGTGCTTTATGGTCTTAAACAAGCACCCCGTGCATGGTATGAGCACCTTAGAGAGTTGTTGTTAGACCGTGGGTTTGAGGTTGAGAAAATTGATCCCAAACTTTTTACTAAGAAGGTTAATGGGGAGCTTTTCATTTGCCAACTTTATGTGGATGACATTATATTTGGGTGTACTAACAACGTTTTTAATGATGAATTTTAAAAACTTATGACCGATAGGTTTGAGATATCTATGATGGGAGATATGAGGTTCTTTCTTGGTTTTGATATCAAGAAATTATTTGGAGGAATCTTCATCAGCCAAGATCCAATACATGCTCAAGAGGTTCAAGATGAAGGATCTCAATGGGTTTTCTACACCAATGCAAAACAAATGTAATCTTGAGCTAAATCCCAATGGTAAAGATGTGGATCAAAAGGTATACCGGTGCATGATTGGTTCTTTTATTTACCTTTGTGCATATAGACCCGATATTGTTTTGAGTGTAGGAGTGTGTGCAAGGTATCAAGCAGCTCCTAAAGAAAGCCACTTGGTGGTGGTCAAGAGAATCTTTTGATATTTAGTTCATACCCCAAATTGTGGTTTGTGGTATCCAAAAGGCTCAAGTTTATCTCTTTGTGGGTACACGGACTCGGATTGGGATGGTGATAAGGATGATAGGAAATCAACCTCCGGGGCTTGCCAATTCCTTGGTAGGTCCTTGGTGTGTTGGTCTTCTAAGAAGAAAAACTATGTAAGTCTCTCCACCGCTGAAGCTAAGTATGTGGCAGACGCAAGTGGATGCACTCAATTATTATGGATGAGGCAAACTTTAAAGGAATACAATGTCATTTATGACAAAGTGCCTCTTTTGTGCGATAATGAAAGTGCTATCAAGATTGCCTACAACCCGGTGCAACATACAAGAACCAAGCATATTGAGATTTGGAATCACTTCATTCGAGATCATGGCAGCTGTAGGCCCCCATGTGATCAAAATGGTTGGTTACAGTCAGACTTTGGAAAAGCTTGGTTTTCCATTAGGCCAAGAGTTGGCCACTGACTTCATTTTGGCATCTCTTCCATCTAGCTATGGGCATTTCATTTCGAACTACCATATGCATGGGGTGGAGAGGGGCCTTAATGAATTATGTGGGATGCTGAAAACAGCAGAATGTGACATTAAGAAGTGTGCAGGGCATAGCCATGTGATGGCTGTGCAGAACAAGCCTAGCTTCAAGAAAAAGGGCACTTCTTGGCAGAAGAAGAAGGGCAAGGCTAAGGATACGATCCCTAAGCCAAACCCTGCACCCAAGCAAAAGGCTGGTCCTGCAGGAGACACTGAGTGTTTCTTTTGTCACGAATATGGCCACTGGAAGAGGAACTGCAGCAAGTACCAGGCTTCTTTGAAGAAAAGTGGAAGTAAGAGTACTTCCCACTCAGGTACACTTGTTGTAAATGTTGTGGACATTTTTCTCGCAGATTCTTATGTTAACTCTTGGGTATTTGATACCGGATCGGTTGCTCATATTTGCAATTCGATGCAGGGGCTAATAAGGACTAGAGAAGTGCAAAAAGGCGAAGTGGATTTTCGCGTCGGAATAAAGCAAGGGTTGCTGCATTGTTCGTCGGCGTCATGCAACTTCACCTTCCGTCAGGATTTATCATGGAGTTGAATAATTGTTATTACATTCCTAGTATGGGTCGAAACATTTTATCACCTTCATGTTTGATGAGGGATGGTTATTCATTCGCGAGTACAAACAATGGTTGTGTAATCTCTAAGAATGCTATGTTTGTGGCTGATGCTCCCATTGTGAATGGGTTATTTATTTTAAATCTTGATAATGCATGTGTTTACAATGTTAGTGCTAAAAGGCTTCGGCCAAATGATTTGAGTCCTACCTATCTATGGCATTGTCGTTTGGGGCATATAAGTGAAAAGCGCATGAAGAAGCTCCATGGTGATGGTCTTCTAACTTCGTTTGATTTTGAATCATACGAGACATGTCAAGCTTGTTTACTTGGAAAGATGACCAAGACGCCTTTCAAGGGGTTTCCCGAGAGAGCGACAGACTTGTTGGAACTCATACATACTGATGTATGTGGACCAATGAGCACGACAGCCAGAGGAGGATATCACTACTTCATTACTTTCACTGATGATTTCAGTAGATATGGCTATGTCTACTTGATGAAGCATAAGTCTGAAACTTTTGAAAAGTTCAAAGAGTTTCAAAATGAGGTAGAGAATCAACGTGGCAAGAAAATAAAGGCCTTGCGATCTGATCGCGGAGGCGAATATTTGAGTCACGAGTTTAGCAATCATCTTAAGAGTTGCGGAATTGTTCCACAGCTCACGCCGCCCGGAACACCTCAAAGAAACGGGGTCTCTGAACGGCGTAATCGAACTTTGTTGGACATGGTTCGATCGATGATGAGCCAGTCGGATTTACCATTATCATTTTGGGGTTACGCGCTAGAAACAGCAGCTTTCACACTAAATAGGGTACCATCTAAATCCGTAGTTAAGACACCATATGAGATGTGGACTGGAAAGAATCCCAGTTTGTCTTTTCTAAAGATTTGGGGTTGTGATGCATTTGTCAAGCGACTTCAGTCAGACAAGCTAACACCCAAATCGGATAAGTGCATTTTTGTGGGATACCCAAGGGAAACCTTAGGGTATTACTTCTACAACCGAGAAGAGGGCAAAGTGTTTGTCGCTCGTAGCGGTGTTTTCCTAGAGAAAGAGTTTCTCACAAAGGGAACGAGTGGAAGGTCGGTGCGACTTGAAGAAGTTCAAGATGAGCCAGTCGGGGATGCTTCTACGAGTGATGCTATTGTAGCAGAACAAGTTGAGGAACCCGTGGCAATAGAAGCACCACAACCACGAAGGTCGGCGAGGCTCCGCGAAGCGCGAGAGTTATTATTGTTAGACAATGATGAGCCTGCGACCTATGCAGAAGCGATGGTGGACCCAGACTCTGAGAAATGGCTGATTGCCATGAGATCCGAGATAGAGTCCATGGGAGACAATCAAGTTTGGAACTTGGTTGACCTGCCTGATGGTTTTAAAGCCATCGAGTGCAAGTGGATCTATAAGAAGAAGATTGATATGGATGGAAATGTTCACATCCATAAAGCTCGACTTGTTGCAAAAGGTTTTCGACAAGTTCAAGGAGTTGACTACGACGAGACTTTCTCGCCCGTAGCGATGCTTAAATCTATACGGATCATTCTAGCCATTGCTGCACATTTCGATTATGAGATATGGCAGATGGACGTCAAGACGGCTTTCTTAAATGGAATCCTTTCTGAGGACGTGTATATGATGCAGCCCGAAGGTTTTGTCGATCCAAACAATGCTGGAAAGGTATGCAAACTTCAAAAGTCCATTTATGGGCTGAAGCAAGCATCTCGGAGTTGGAACATTCGATTTGATGAAGTTGTAAAGGAGTTTGGCTTCACCAAAAACGAACAAGAACCTTGTGTGTATAAGAAAGAAAATGGGAAATCACTTGTGTTTCTAATCTTATATGTGGATGACATATTATTGATTGGAAATGACATTCCTATGCTCGAGTCTGTTAAGACCTCATTGAAAAATAGTTTTTCTATGAAGGACTTGGGAGAAGCGGCATATATTCTGGGTATCAAGATCTATAGAGATAGATCAAGGAGGCTAATTGGATTAAGCCAGAGTACGTACATTGACAAAGTGTTGAAACGGTTCAGCATGGAAGAGGCTAAGAAGGGGTTCTTGCCCATGTCTCACGGCATTAAACTCAGCAAGACTCAGTGTCCTTCGACCACTGATGAGCGAGAACGCATGAGTAGGGTTCCATATGCTTCGGCTATTGGATCCATCATGTATGCAATGACATGTACTCGCCCAGATGTTTCCTATGCTCTAAGTGTTACGAGCAGATACCAGGCTGATCCAGGTGAGATTCACTGGACAGCAGTAAAGAATATCCTTAAGTACTTGAGAAGGACTAAGGATATGTTCCTAGTTTATGGAGGTGAGGTTGAACTCAGTGTAAAGGGTTACACAGATGCGAGTTACCTTAATGACTCAGACGACTCGAAATCGCAATCAGGTTATGTGTTTGTCATGAATGGTGGTGCTGTGAGCTGGAAAAGTTCCAAGCAAGATACAGTGGCCTCCTCTTCAACAGAAGCTGAATATATTGCTGCCTCGGAGGCTGCAAAGGAAGCTGTTTGGATTAGGAATTTCCTGATCGCTCTTGGTGTGGTTCAGGGCTCGTCCAATCCCTTGGACGTTTATTGTGACAACAATGGTGCTATTGCACAAGCCAAAGAACCTAGACAGCACCAGAAGAACAAACATATTCGCATGCGCTACCATCTGATTCGTGAGTTCATTGATGAAGGTAGTGTCATGTTATGCAAAATACATACGGACTCAAATGTTGCTGATCCCTTGACTAAGCCACTCCCGCAGCCTGCGCATGAAGCGCACACAAGAGCAATAGGTATTAGACACTGTCTAGATTGACTCTAGTGCAAGTGGGAGACTGAAGGAAATATGCCCTAGAGGCAATCATAGAGATGATTGTATTTCATGTGTATCCATGAGTTATTATAATGTTCCTTGAATATCCATATACCAGGCAACTTGTATTGATTGGCAATTATGTGAATTGTTTGTGAAACTCTTTACTTGTATGGTTATCTAATAATTGTCCCTAGTCGGAGTTCATGCGAGGACACACGTGAATATTAGACTAGCACATCGATTGGTTAATGACTATGTTTCGCAAGTCATTGACATGGAGATGTCAAACCAATGATGTGGACACATGTTATGAACATGGGGTTGGACTGACCCAACATGAGACTAGCAATAATACTTGCAGCTCTCTCTACACATCGTGTACGTTTTGTCCTTAGACCTGAGATTGTCGCATGTACTTGAGATGTGGATCGACCTACTTTGGGGCTATCAAACACTACTCCGTAACTGGGTAGTTATAAAGGTAGCTTTCGGGTTTGTCCTGATACATGCTGCAAGGCATCGGTCAATCAAGATGGGATTTGCCCCTCTCTACTTGAGAGAGATATCTCTGGGCCCCTCGAGTGATCGGATCCAGAAATGCATGGCCGTGCTACATATGGTTAAGAGTTAACCTAGTAAAGGGATTCTGAATCACAGTATCGAGAAAGAGAGGTCAGCTTAGAGCTAGACCAAATATCGTGAGGCAAAGGGAAAGACATGTACTCAACCTTGTGATGGTTCGTCCGAATGATCTTTATATGCGTTTAGGAGTTGGCACGTCTTGCTAGAGGCCGCTACCAACTATTGACGGAGTAAGTGTACTCGCGTCATGTCTATACGTGTATGAACCTATAGGGTCACACACTTTAGGGGCTGGAAGCCTAATGAGGATTGGATCCGAATTAGACCAGGCTTAGGCTGCTAATGGGCTGCTAATGTAGAAGCCCACCAGGGATGCCTATATAAGAGGGAGTGGGGCGAGCTGAAAACGTGAGAGCATTCCACCCAGCCGCCACTCCTCTTTCGCCTGTGTTGCACGCGCAGACCTAGCAGTCTGGCGTGTGACGACTTCCACTCCGGACGTGTGGATACCTCGGAGGTGCTGCATCTGTAGCACTTGGACGAGCCGCGCAAAGGGGAGCTGCTCGTGGGACGAGGACGAGGAGGAGACGTAGAACATCTACACTGCCGCAACGTGCTTCATCGAGTTCCGCACCTGCGCGTCTAGCGGTAATCCCGTGATCTATGACAATAGTATTCCTGGTTGACGCGGTAGAAATTTTTGATTTTACGCTAGTGTAGCCTACCCGTTACCCTTCAATGGCTAGGTCCATGTTGGCGGAGTTTAAGTCACTGTGCGAATTTTGGGCTGAAGCCATCTCCACTGCTTGTCACTCATCTAACCGGCTCTACCTCCGCAAGTTGTTGAAAAAGACTCCATATGAAATACTTACCGGTAACAAGCCTAATATCTCCTACTTCCGGGTGTTCGGTTGTAAGTGTTTCTATCTCATAAAAGGAGTTCATTTGTCTAAATTTGAGTCCAAAGAAATTGAAGGTATATTTGTTGGTTATGGTGCCGAATCCCACACTTATAGAATCTATAACAAAACCACTCGGTGCGTTATAGAATCTTGTATTGTGGTATTTGAGGAAAATGATGGCTCCAAAGTGGGGAAAGTTGATGTTTGTGATGTAGATGATGAAATACCTCAAGACGCCATAAGAAGAATGGGTGTGGGATTCTTCAGCCCCGTTGAGGAACCCCTTATGGCAGCTCGGGAAGAACTATGCTCCACTCAAATAAATCCCTCATCTTCACAAGATCAACAAGCTCCATCACTTGAAGAAAATGATGCACCTATCCAAGAACAAGATGAAGACCCTCCTCATGGTGATCAAGCTGAGAATGCATTACAAGAAATATCAAGTGAAAGCAGCCTTGATCTTGACCAAGATCATCAAGAGTCTCATGTTGAAGAAGATACATCCAGTGGTGATCAACGTCAGGTTGAAGGTCATGACAGGGACCAAAATGATCAGAATAATCAAGATCCTCCTCCAAGAAGCAACAAGGAGATCGAGGCCCATCATGAAGCTAGAGCGGAAAGAAATCTGAGATTAAGAGAACACACTCTAGACAAGGTCATTGGTGATGTAAGAAGGAGCGTGTCCAGTAGAAGAGAATTGGCAAGTTTTAGTGATCATCAAGCTCACATCTCTTTTGTGGAACCTCAAAAAGTGTTTGATGCTCTTGAAGATCCGGATTGGTTGGATGTCATGCATGAAGAGCTCAACAACTTCAAGCGCAACAAGGTTTGGAGGTTAGTAGAGAAGCCCAAAGAGTGTCGAAATGTTATAGGCACTAAATGGATATTCAAGAACAAGCAAGACAAGAATGGCGTTATTGTGAGGAACAAGGCAAGATTGGTAGCTCAAGGATTCTCCCAAGTTGAAGGCATTGATTTTGGTGAAACCTATGCTCCCGTGGCTCGCCTTGAGTCCATTTGTATCCTTCTTGCATATGCATCACATTCTAGTTTTAAGTTGCAACAAATGGATGTGAAAAGTGCTTTTCTTGATGGTACTTTGCATGAGTTGTTTTATGTTAAGCAACCCTCGGGTTTTAAGGACCCCAACTTCCCTAACCATGTCTACAAACTCGACAAGGTGCTTTATGGTCTTAAACAAGCACCCCGTGCATGGTATGAGCACCTTAGAGAGTTGTTGTTAGACCGTGGGTTTGAGGTTGAGAAAATTGATCCCAAACTTTTTACTAAGAAGGTTAATGGGGAGCTTTTCATTTGCCAACTTTATGTGGATGACATTATATTTGGGTGTACTAACAATGTTTTTAATGATGAATTTTAAAAACTTATGACCGATAGGTTTGAGATATCTATGATGGGAGATATGAGGTTCTTTCTTGGTTTTGATATCAAGAAATTATTTGGAGGAATCTTCATCAGCCAAGATCCAATACATGCTCAAGAGGTTCAAGATGAAGGATCTCAATGGGTTTTCTACACCAATGCAAAACAAATGTAATCTTGAGCTAAATCCCAATGGTAAAGATGTGGATCAAAAGGTATACCGGTGCATGATTGGTTCTTTTATTTACCTTTGTGCATATAGACCCGATATTGTTTTGAGTGTAGGAGTGTGTGCAAGGTATCAAGCAGCTCCTAAAGAAAGCCACTTGGTGGTGGTCAAGAGAATCTTTTGATATTTAGTTCATACCCCAAATTGTGGTTTGTGGTATCCAAAAGGCTCAAGTTTATCTCTTTGTGGGTACACGGACTCGGATTGGGATGGTGATAAGGATGATAGGAAATCAACCTCCGGGGCTTGCCAATTCCTTGGTAGGTCCTTGGTGTGTTGGTCTTCTAAGAAGAAAAACTATGTAAGTCTCTCCACCGCTGAAGCTAAGTATGTGGCAGACGCAAGTGGATGCACTCAATTATTATGGATGAGGCAAACTTTAAAGGAATACAATGTCATTTATGACAAAGTGCCTCTTTTGTGCGATAATGAAAGTGCTATCAAGATTGCCTACAACCCGGTGCAACATACAAGAACCAAGCATATTGAGATTTGGAATCACTTCATTCGAGATCATGTTGCCCGTGGAGATATTGAGCTACTATATGTAGGCACCAAGGATCAACTCGCGAATATATTCACGAAGCCTCTTGATGAAGCAAGATTTTTCTATTTGAGGAATGAGCTAAATATCATAGATTTAAGGATCTTGACTTGACCACTTTGCATACTCACCTATATCTTGATGTGTTATTTGGTTTAAGTGTGGGCATGGATATAGGGAGTGTGGTCCTAATCAATTGGGCTATCCCTCCCCCATAATTCCAACATTAAGTTTTTCAATTTTCTTTATATCATTTAGTGATATGTGAGCTTTATTGATGAGTAGTGGCTATGAACCCAAGAAACATCTTCGCGGTGTCATGCCACACACTCTTACATGGTGGCCTCGTCCACCGCCCTCTTTGTTATGAAGAGTTGGTTGTTCAAATCTTGTTGAAAGTTCATTTGGCATTTATTTGGATTTGCCTTGTTTTGAGTCTATCCTTAGAAGTTTCTCCATCCCAGACTAGTTTCCACCCCAAAACCTGCTCATCTTTCCACACGTTGTCCAAAAAACTTTTCCTAGCGTTCTTGATCAAGGGGGGACAACCCGATGTGTACAAACCGAAGTATCTGGCTCACCCGGACTCTCCGATCTGTACACCCCAGACTATCCGGCCAGCCCAGACACTCCGGCATGTTTCACCCGGACTGTCTAGCCTAAGCAGTTTCAAAATCGGGATTTAGGAGCCGGGGAGAAGAGAACGGTTCAGTCCTTCTTCCTCCCCCGACACCCACTTCCTCCCAACCTGCTGCCCCTCCTCCAAGGACACCACCGGGAAGGACCCTTTGGCCTGGATCCCGCCACTACCGTCGGTGATCTCCACCCCTCCGTCGCTAGGCCCTCTTCCCCACCGGTGGAGCTCTCCATGGATGCTGGTACTTGCTCGTGAGTGTGAGCATGCAGCTCATGAGTGTGCAGCAGCAAAGCAAGAAAAGATCAGACGACTGAAAAGGGATGAAGCCAAGCGTACCAAGTTTGAATCTTTGACTACTTTGAAAGGGATGAGCACCGAAGAGTTTGTGGACATGCGGATTCAGCCATTCTATGATCAGCCTCAAACCTCCCCTGATGATTGTTTCTGGAGGAATGAGCAGCTACTTCTTCTCACCGAGGTGATGAGTACCTTCAAGACTCTTGTGGTCCCCATGAAGTGGTTGGAGCTTGAAAAACGGTGGGCTTTCTCGTATTTTGATGATGCTCTATGGGTGATCGAGAATATGGGACCGCGCACCATCTTTCAAGCCAAGGAAGACTACAACACTAACTTGGTCCAGCAGTTCTATGCTGCAATGGTGTTTGGTGATTTAGTGGACATTCCTCTTGAGTGGATGTCAGGCAACACAAGGTGTCATTCCAGCGTGATATAGTTTGTAGGTATCCTTGGTTTTCCCTTCAACCCCAATGCTCCCAGTGGTACAAGGATGCACGTTCATGGTCAGGCCTAGAAGTTGGCTCCTATTTATTCACAGAATGGTGTGGTTGGCCAAACCACCAATATCAAGATCCTCTAAAACATTCTACTTCGCATGTTCCGCCACATTCTTACTCCCAAGGCGGGCAAAAGGATGAGATGAGAGGTGTTGAAATCAACCTCATGGCTCATGCTCACTCAGTTTATGCTCTTGGTCCAAACCATGAAGGTGCTGCTATTAATGTCATGGACTTCATCTACCAGGATATGTACAAGTGCATTATGGACAAGAAGTGTCCTCTCTATGCCCCTTATGTGATGAAGCTCATCCTTTCTCAAGCTCCTCCAACTCTTTTGCTCCACTCTGACCTCGTGAGGCACAAGCCAGCCAAGCTTCAGAGGAAGGAGGCTCCTACCTCCAAGGCACCCCGTGGCTATCCCTCATCCCACGGTATTTTTGAGCATGAGGATGAAGATGATGATGATAGTGCTAATGAGTCGGAGGAAATGCAGGAAGTTGTGACACGTGGCCCTCGCATGAAGCATGCTAGAAATGCATACCATTTTTACACCACTCATGCGGAGGTGCATCAAAAGGTGAAGAAAGATTCTTGGTGGAAGAAGCTACTCCTATGTTAGAACATCGATATCCGCCATTGTCAGTATGATTCCGACAAGGCCAACAGAAATGTCATGAAGGAGCTTAAGAAGATCAACCAACCCATGGACATTGACTCCTCGCAGCAGGTTTCAGATGGTACACTCTCTTATGGTCATTGGAGCTAGGGCCATGTGGATTGGTCTTTGTTTGAGCATGTGTCCTCCTCTTCTCGCCCTCACGGCAATGAGACTGCTCAAGATGATGCTGAGGATGAGGATGGCGACAAGGACGATGAGGAGTACGAGGACTTCAGTGGCTAGAGTCGGCTTGGACGCTTTAGTGTTGCTCTTTTCCCTTTTTTGGTGGCTCGATGCGAAAGGGGGAGAAGTAGCCCCATATTAGGTTTCTACCGGGGATTTGCATGGGTACACAAGCTTCTCGTTCTTTCAATTTTGCCTATTTGAAGCTTGTGTCTTTATTTTATCTGTATGTGAACTATGTCGTGTTGAACTCCTTTGTGTGTGGTAAGACAAGCATGCCCGGTATCTTTATCTTTTTAAATACTATGTTATGCCTATGATGTTTTAGTCTAGTCTTTATCCTAGTATCTTGTATTACCTCATCAATTTATAAACTCGAGAGTGGGTCTTGATCCTATTTAGTGTGATCTTGTATTCAAATGCAAACTTAATATGCTCACACATCTAGGGGAGCCTCTCTATTGTTTGTAAATTAATTTTTGCTATGCTTATTGCTTATCTATGCAAATCGTTGGGTTGTCATCAAACACCAAAAAGGGGGAGACTGAAAGAGCATTTTTTTCCTTCATATGTTTTGATGTTGTTGACAACACTAGGAAGGTTTAATTGTGTGCTAAAGTGTTTCATGGAATAATTATCTTGTCAGCATACTATTATATTGTGCTCCCTCATAGGGAAAAGAGGGTTCTAGGTGAATTAATTCAAAGAGGATTCTAGGTTTTTAAAGTGTGCAGAACTCAGTTCTGCCGGACTGTCCAGCTAATTCTGACCGGAGTATCCGGCCCAACCGAAGTGTCCGGTTGGTGCTGGCCGGAATGTCCGGCCTTGGATTTAGTCGGGTTTTCTCCAGGAGGTTGTTTCCATTTTGATGCCCATATCAGAGTCCACCCAGACTCCAGCCAGATTCTTTGAAGATACTTTGTCAGGCCGGAATGTCTAGGATTGCATGGCTGGAATGTCCGGGGTGTTTCCGTCGGACACTCCGGGTTAAGTGGCTCCAACGACTACTTTTCTGGGGGGGCTATATAAAGGCCCCTTCTTCTAACTTGGACAGTTGCTCGTCCCCAACCTCAAGAACCCTAGAAGCTGAGCCACCAAATCTACAAGATCTCCTCACTCAACCATCCAAAGCCGTTGATCTTTGGAGAATCTAAGGAGGAGACACCGATCTACATCTTCACTGAAGTGATTTGCATTTCTCCCTCATTCACTTGAGGGGCCCCTTATTCTAGTGTTTCTTAGGAAACCCTAGGTGGTGTTTTCAGTTCTAACTTGCGTGTTGTCATTGTGGACGCTATCATTGTACTTGGAAGCCTCCGTTACTTTGTGGAAGTTGCTCCAAGATTGTTGTACAGGCGTCGGCTCTCGCCTCGAAGGGTATTAATAGTGGAAAAGTGGACTAGCCCTTTTGTGATGGAAGTTCACCGGAGAATAGGGTGAGGACTTTGTGGCGTGGTGGTCTTAGTACCTCCCACCCCTCCAACACAGATGTACTTCCCCTAAAAAGGAAGGAACTATGGTGAATCAAATCCCTTGTCCCCGCGTGCTTCACTCTCGTTACATGTTTCCTCTTATCATTCCATTACTTGTGTTCTGCTAGTAGCTTCGCTGTCATATTGGTAAATTCACCTTAGTTGCATATATAGAGAATTTACCTTTGTGTCAAACCTAAATTTAAAAATAAGTAAAATTTGGAGTAACACTTATTCAGCCCCCCCCCCCTCTAGGTGCCCATACGATCCATTTCACAAATGAAACAATTATTGTAAAAAGTGGGTAAAATCTAAAAAACAAAGGAAAAGGAAAAGGTCAAAATGGGTGACGGGAACCTATGACTATAAACACACGGTGGAGATTAATGTGGCTAGCATGACTATGGAAAATGATCAACGAACAAAAATGGTCCTAACAAAGACTAATGCTTGGTGTCGTGCCAACGCTAGGAGAGACTATAGCATGTTTGTCAAAAGATTGAGAAGAAACCGATTTTCACGCTTGCCTTGCTCTTGCTCGGCCCCTTTCTTAGAAGCTTTGGACTCTCTTTTGTATTGGTATCTTTATTTTTATTTTTCTCTTTTCTCTTTTTTTGATATTTTCTCTCTTTCTATTTGATGGAGTCGACTTTTGCTATTTCCTATGCACTATCACTTTTCAAGAGAAAGCGTGCAATGCTTCGGAAAACACAAAATGAGATATGCTCGATAGGTTAGGTAACACACAAAGGAAGAATGGGCTTTACAAGGGTGGTGGAAGTTATACCTTGTGTTGATATCGTACTTGCAACCATTGGTGGAGGGATGGTTCAGGTTCCGTGGTGTTGATGTCGAGTGTGAAGAGTTGTTTCGGAAGCTTTGTTAGATGACAGACACACACACAAAACACAAACAAAAAAAGGAAATCAGTTGAAAAGGAAAAGAGGTGAAAATTAGGGTCAGGGCCAGAGACTCTAGGGTTCGGGTGGCAGAGACTCTGGGGTTCAGGTTGCGAAGACTCCGGCGTCGAGGCCAGCACGACGAAAAGATCATGTTCTTGAGTGGAAATTCGGCCCTTCAAACCTAAAATCTAGAAATTTTTGACCAAATTGGGCTGGGAAACATGGGCAAATGGTAGAACAACTCCAAAGACAAGTTTCTCATGGATCAAAACCATAATCAACTCACCAAAATGAGAGATCGATTCAAAGGCAATTTGTGGCAATATTTTTTGGTATTTTTGAATTTATGGTGGAAATCGATGAACAAAGTCCAATCCATGGCAACCAAAAGGTTATGATACCAGATGTTAGGATCTGAATGCTAGATGTTATGGGTTTCCTTGTGGATTTACCCTTGGGTTGGCCCGATCTTCGCAGATTTGAGGCGAGTAAGGGAAAACCAGATGAACGCTATGAACTCACTCGGAGGAAAAGTAATGATACAAACACATGCAAACACACACACACACTTCGGTTGTCCTCGTTGGCCCGAATAACCAACTCGATAGAATCCTTGTGGAAGAGACCGCTAGGTAGAGATCCACAAAAGAAAGATCGAATCTGGAGCCGCAGAATCTAGTCGAGAAGAGATTGCAATTGATAGAGACAGAAAGGGAGAGATCAACACAATATAGATCACGAGATAGAATGAACGCTCATATGGTGAGGGTCTTGTACAACCTAGGTTTTTATTTATATCCTAGAGAGGTTCCCCCTATGGGAAGAAGGAGGCTAAGCCAATTCTAGTCAATATTCATTCTAGGGTTTACATAAGAAGGTGTGGGCATATATATAAGTCAGCACTAAATCAGGGGTAGTTCAGGCATAAAGGAGAGTTTGGGAAATTACATGGGCTAAGGCCGCTGCGTCCTCAATCCTTCGGGCCAAAGCTGCTGCATCCTCAAGAAGGCTATATGATGGCGGCGTGATAGCCTTCCCTGCGGCTAGAGACACTATCAAGTAGGCCGTGATCGTGCTCGTTGCTACAGAAGATTGAAGCCTCCTCTAATGTTTAGACCTAGGGGCAAGAACTCCAACGGGTCGCCTGATTAAGGACAAACTACTAAACAAGATAGGAAGGAATGTGAAGGCGTAAGAAATGTAGAAATGGTGTAGTTATCGAGGAGTAGCCTCGACAGATGCCGCTGGATTAGCCTGTGAGACAATGGATTGTAGCGTTCTCTGGTCATCGTCGGGCTAGGGATCGGCTAGTGCCGACTTAGGGATGGCTACACGAATCCAGTTCTATGACGTCATCCCTTGCTCTGCCAAGGAGCTCTTCCTTCATGGAGGATCGCCGCTAGATGTCTCGCCTGAATCCTATGGAAGAACAGAAGGTTATCAAGATAGGAAGATGGATGGATAAGATGTTATTGTCCTTCTAATAAGGGAGTGGGTAAATCCTTAAAGTAGCTTACCCCCTCGGGCCTTTGGACGGACTCTTCTTCCCTTTGAACAGATGCAGGATTCACCAGTTAACACGTTTGTCGCTGAGGGGTTCAACGGCTATATGGAAGAAGAGAGGAAGTCAATATTATGTGAGAGGAGCAAAGGTGCTGCACTTAGTAAAGAATGAATTTGCAAGGACACATACCTGGCTCGGATGCAAGAACATAGGGTGGATCACTGAGGGGTAACTTTTGGTGACGCAGAAAATCCGTCACCACCGTGTCACCAGACACCCCCTGGCCCCTCAAGGAATTAATCTTCTTAGCGAGCTACAAAACTTCATCCCTAGAGCTGGGAGGCGCTGTCCATCCGGCGGAGGCCATCGCATGTGTGTCCATGAATGGTGGGTATGACTTTCCACTAGCTCCGATCAGCCACTTCTCCGCCGGATGGCCCATGATTCCTTCAACCCAATGGGGATGTAGGATTCAGTGAACCTAGGACATACATAGAAATAAATGTTGGTGCACAGTTTGCTAGCCGCGTTGTTGGAGGATTTGAGGTGGTAAAAGTGGAGGAACAGATCAAGTCGATGGTCAATCTTCAGGAAAGGTCGACAGAGATTTCAAAAGATTGGGAAGATAGTGATGGAGTTAGGGGCAAGATCGAGGAACTGGATCTAGAAATGGTTCAAAACCTCTAGGACAAAAGAGCAAAGGAGAAACAACGCCCTGTGGATAAAGTGGTCGAGCAGCACCAGTGTCTCCCCATCCAAAAGAACAAGGGAGGTATCCCCCAATGTGGATCTTAGACCATGGTTCGCCAGAAGCTGCCCATCGCGAACAAGGTTGTCAAGCTATCTAGAGGTGGTGGTGCACACCGGCCACTTCTCGGACCTCTTTTCCTCAGGATTTATGGTAGATGAGGCCATCGGCAATGGCCCAGGCTCAGAGACAAAGATATTGTGGAGAGACTCCATGGGGTTGGAGTCTGTAAATAAGGAGGAGAGAGGAGCTCCAGGAAAATCAGGAGATCCGACCATGGCTGAGCTCTAAGGAGGCGAAAGGAGAATTACCCTTGTCCAAAAGCTGGGTGGATGGATTTTATGATGGGGATGGTGGGGAATAAAGTGCCCACATGTTCACAACAGATCGCTAGCTGTCCTCGTGGGAAAAAATATCATTATGATCACCACCTTCAATTTATCTAGAGGGAACAGATTCCCACGCGGTAGAAGAGCTCTAAGAAGCAAAAGTTATTGAAAATACCTCTCCAACTGGTTTAGATTCAGGTACTCATGGCCACGGAAAATATCCTCTCAGCAGACCTCCTCGGGTCACAGGAGAAGTTAAAGCATTTGTTAGCGTCACTAATTACGTCATCCTGGACTAGACCTAAACCCCGCTACGACTTCACTACGTCAGATGGTTCCACAGGCAAGGTTCCAACATGATAAGAGCTTGATTTATGGATACCTTCTCGACCTCTCGATTTGTTATTCCATGTCACATAAGGGACCTCCCCCTCAGACCTTCCCTGGTTGCCAAGGTATCAACACCTACACACAAGGATTCCCCTCTTTTGTTATTAACCCTTTTTTAGGACCTCGTCGTAAGCCCATTACCCTGGGGCATCTGAGATGGCAAGGCTCACTAGACCAGCTCTAAAGAAGAGTGTGCGGAAAGGTCTGCGCGATCGAGATGTCAGTATATGCGGGAGACCTTATTTCAAGACCTCAGGCATTCGCTAAATACCTCGCACCTCAAGACCAAGAATAAGTCATCAAGCTCACCAGATTGAGCACGAGTTGAAGCAACTCTACTGAAAGGAAGGTCGTCTTATTAAAGTTACTGATCGGGGGTTTGTCGGTGATGGGTGGATTTAGGCATGTACCTCACATGGGCCTTAATCCACGATTCTTGCCCATTCCTACCTCTACGATCAAATACCTGAAGGCCTGCATCTATAAGCTCTGAACCGACCTAACATGTGGGACTGTAAGACGGCTCTCTAGAGATCCCAAAGACCAGACGCGCATACAAGGGAGATTGAAGATCAAGATTACGTGCAAGACAAGATGAAGACCTAACGTGACTAAGGAAGACTCTGCCACCATCGACACCTATAAGTACTCAAGGACATTCACCTGAAGAGGACATGCCATAATCGCTCGAGTCTTCAGCATTAGCCTTAGTCATAGAAATATAGGTTCATCTCTCTCGTTGATGCCATTATAAACCCATTGAGATCATCTTGTAGACACTTTGTACGATATCTCAATCACCTTATGAATAAATTCTGAGGGAATCCTCCCCATTACACATATACCTTCGTCTTTGTCTTTAGATATCCAAACCTACTGACCCAAGGCAACCGGCAAACAAATAAACTCTCTTTCATTCCTCGGAAATGTGACTGCGGAGGTACCATAAAAACTATCCTTCATCAAACGTCTTCTACGCTATCTCCGTGGTACTACTGGCCACGTACTTGTTATTCATGCATCGTCGTTTAATGAACTTCCTTCCTATTCTGTTGGTTGTCTCACTAGTAGAAATAAGGTCTTCGGTCTGGCCCCGATTCTGGGTCTAGCCCCGGGTGGGTTACAGGCAGGGACTAGTGTTAACACTAGTCCCCGTTCATCCCGGCTCCAACGGCTAGGAGTCTAGGGCAGCTCTAGTCCCAGGTTGTTCCGGACCTCTACTCTTGGTTCGTGATACGGCCCGGGACTAGAGGGCTCGCTCACTCTGTCCCTATGATTTCTGTGTCCAACATAAGTATGTGGCCCCTATAGTACCCGATCTTCATATTTTTGGTTCTTATTTTTGTTGCAATGGCCGATGACTAAAATGCTAGTTTTAGTTCTTATTTTTGTTGCAATGTTAGTGTAGATGCAACTATATTTTTATGTTGTAAGTTTTATCAGATTCAGAAGTATGCAAAAGATATGATTTAATGCATTTTTAATTTAAAATGGCAAAATGGTTAATAGTTTTAATAGTTAGATAGAGAGAATCCACATTTTTTATGTGCCAAAACAATATGTAGATAGAATCCACATATATTGAAAATGATATTGAGCTTGGTGTTTATCACATTAATACAAGATAGATAGAATCCAAATTAATACAGGTTCATCTCATTTTATTATTGCAAAAAAATACTTCCAAACTAAACCCACAAAACCCTTAAATTATACTTCTATTAGATAGATATTTTTTACGAACATTTTGATATGATTTTTTTAGATAGATATTCTTTTATTTCTTTTATTTAACATTGTATATAAGAAGGGAACCATATATATAGTTTGTAGCAAAAAAGTCATTTTTTTCCAAAAGGACCTTTAGTCCCGGTTCATGCCAGGAACCGGGACCAAAGGGGAGCAGTTTTGGCGCCATATGCTGCTGCCAAAAACCTTTAGTCCCGGGTCGTGGCATGACCCAGGACTAAAGGACCAACCTTTAGTCCCAATTTACTACACGACCCAGGACTAAATGACCTTTTGATATGGGGTGGCCGGATCTTCTCAGTAAGCGGATGGTGATGATGATGGTGGATGGTAGATAACTAGTGCGTAGCTATGATCTCTCCCGCTCGATCCTGATGCCAGTGCAATAGATCTAGAACCTTGTAGGATATTCACAACACCATACTCTTGCGCACGCAGCCGTGACCACGAATGGTAGTATGCAATCTACTAATTCCCAATGAAACAACAGATCACACTCAATTATAGTTGGTAGATTCGAACACAGGGTAATTCCAGAGGTTCTATGAAAGAAACAACTTCAAAATATTTTAACGTGGTCTAAACCCTAACTAGAGGTCGTCCCAAGGCTTATAAGAGCGGCTGGGGCGGCCAGAAACCGAAACTAATGCAAACGACTCAAACTGATACAAACCGACTCAGACCAGATTCGGTCGGCGGGCGGACACTCCGGTCGAAATCGGCCGGACTGTCCGGTCTAGCCGGACACTCCGGGTGAAGTGTGCCGGACAGTCCGGTCTGGCCGGAAACTTTGAAGTTTCCGGGTGGTATCCAAGTAGTGTCCGAACTGGCAGACGGAATGTCCATGCCAGTTTGCCTCTCGACCAGGCCGGACAGTCCGGGTGGAACTGGCCGGACACTCCGGTCGTGGCAGATCTTTTTGCCTCCGTCTTGATGATCTTCTCTTGCGCCTTCCTCCCGCTTCTCCCTCGCGCATCCTTGGGCGATCATCATGTTGGGCTTCTCTTGTAGCCCTTCTCCTCCTCGCGCCATGCTTGTTTATCCAACGAACCTGATCATACATAAATGCATAGACTTAGGCAGTATAAAGTTCTCATCAATCAAAGTACCATATTCGTTTAGGAGTAAATTCACCTGTTGTTCAAGTAGCTTAGCACGAGCTCTTGTAATAGGTCCAATTCTAATCTCATTGGACTGATCCTTTCTTGCAACAGTTGTAGCATCTTCAGTAGTCATTGGGGTAGGTGTAATTGTAGGGATGTCCTCATCATCTCCCCCTCTTCAAAAGGCGTCAACCTCGACGCTCCAAGGTCTTCTCCAGCATATGGTGACAAATCAGCAACGTTGAAGCTGTTGCTAACTCCACCAAACTCCTCAATAGGTATATCAACCGAGTAGGCGTTATCATTAATCTTGGCTAACACCTTGTAAGGACCAGCACCACGTGGCTTCAATTTTGACTTTCGAAGTAGTGGAAACTATCCTTGCGTAGATGCACCCAAACCATATCTCCAGGCTCAAACAACACTTCTTTACTTGCTTGATTCCTTGCAACAGCAATGTTCTTGCCTTTCTTCTCAATAGCCTCTCGAGTCTTCTCATGTATTTTCTTCACATAATCAGCACGTTTTGATGCCTCCATATCAACTCTCTCATGTAATGGCAGAGGCAACATATCAAGTGGCGTCAATGGTTTGAAACCGTACACCACCTCAAAAGGACAAAGTTGAGTAGTTGAATGCACAACCCTGTTGTAAGCAAATTCAACATGTGGCAAACACTCTTCCCACTCCCGCAGATTCTTTTTAATCATGGTCCTTAGCAGCTGTGACAATGTTCGATTCACCACCTCCGTTTGACCATCCTTTTGGGGATGACATGTAGTACTGAACAGGAACTTCGTTCCTAGCTTTCCCCATAAGGTCTTCCAAAAGTAGCTCATGAACTTCACATCACGGTCAGAAACAATCGTCTTTGGTACTCCATGTAATCTCACGATGTCCCTGAAAAACAGGTTAGCAACATGCGACGCATCGTCGCTTTTGTGGCAGGCAATAAAATGAGCCATCTTAGAGAACCTATCCACTACCACAAATATAGAATCATGACCTCTCTGATTTTTAGGTAGACCTAGCACAAAATCCATACTAATGTCTTCCCATGGAGTAGTCGGTGCAGAGAGAGGTGTATACAAACCGTGAGACTTCAGCTTAGATTTCGACTTGTGGCATGTAATACATCAGCTCACATATCTGTACACATCACGCCTCATCTTGGGCCAGTAAAAGTGATCAGCAAGCATGAGCAACGTCTTCTCACGCCCAAAGTGACCCATCAAACCACCAGCATGTGATTCCTGCACTAAGAACAAACGCAACGATGATTCTGGAATACATAGTTTGTTAGCTCAAAACAAATATCCATCATATATATGATACTTATCCCATGCGTTTCTAAGAGCACACAAACGATATGGTTCAGCAAAATCATGGTCAGTTGCATAAAGTGCACAAATAGCTTCTAATCCAGGAATTTTAACATCAAGATTGGTTAATAGCATGTTCTTCCTAGATAGAGCATCAGCAACAACGTTCTCTTTTCCCTTCTTATAGTTAATGATGTAAGGAAAGGACTCAATGAACTCAACCCATTTAGCTAATCTTCTATGCAAGTTTGATTGAGCTTTCAAGTATTCAATGCTTCATGATCAGAATGTATGATGAATTCCTTTGGCCACAAATAATGTTGCCAAACCTCAAGTACTCTAACAAGTGCATACAATTCTTTATCATAGATAGAATAATTCAAACGAGCACCAGTCAATTTCTCAGAAAAATAAGCTATAGGCCAACCCTCTTGCATCAAAACGCCACCTATGCCTATACCACTAGCATCACATTCAACTTCAAATTGCTTCGAAAAATCAGGTAATGCAAGTAATGGTGCAGAAGTAAGCAGACGTTTTAATGTATCAAATGCAATGTCTTGGGCCGCGCCCCATACAAAAGGAACACCCTTCTTTGTCAAATCATTTAATGGTGCAGCAATGGTGCTAAAATCTTTCACAAAGCGCCTATAGAAACCAGCGAGACCGTGGAAACTACGCACTTGACTAACATTCATTGGAGTAGGCCAATTCTGAATTGATTAAATTTTAGATTGATCTACCTCTACTCCATGCTTAGAAACAACAAATCCTAGGAATATGACCTTATCTTTTACAAATGTACACTTCTCAAGATTAGCATACAGTTTATTATCACGTAACACTTGTAAAATTTGTCTAATATGAGTGCAATGTTCAGATTCGGTGTGGATGTATATAAGTATATCATCAAAGTAAACAACCACAAAATGACCAATAAACTCTCTCAAAACATGATTCATCAAACGCATGAAAGTACTAGGTGCATTAGTAAGACCAAACGGCATGACTAACCACTCATACAAACTGAATTTAGTTTTGAAAGCAGTTTTCCATCCATCCCCTTCTTTCATCCTAATTTGATGATATCCACTACGCAAGTCAATTTTAGAGAAAACAGCAGCACCACTCAATTCATCTAGCATATCCTCTAAGCGTGGAATAGGATGACGATATCGAATAGTGATGTTATTAATCGCTCTACAATCAACACACATGCGCCAAGTACCATCTTTCTTAGGAACTAAAATAACAGGAACAGCACAAGGGCTAAGAGAGACACGAATCTCTTATGAGGGGGGGTATATAGATTAGATCTTCTACTTGTGTTCATTTGTAACCTCTTAGCCACCTAATCTCTCCATGGTTCTTCTTGTTGTATTCACCGTTGGATGAGATCTAGAGGTAGGTTAGGTTATTATAATTGTGTATAAATACACAACCCCTCAATCAATACAATTGCGTTGAGCAAATTCTCCTAACCTACAAGTTGAACAAGGACTAAAGGTGCTAGCGAAACGAGAATAAGCATTTGAGTAAGACAAGCTTCTGAGAAACCACACTGTCTAAACAGAAGAATGCAATCGGAGCCTGCCAGGAGGGGGGTGAGAACTCAGACTCAAAGAACCTGCAATCGCACTGTTCAAAGGATTTGTGCAAAAGTCTCCAACTATAGAGCCAGCGGCTCAACTAGCAATCGCTTCGGACGACTAGAGCAAGGTAGAGGATTGAGCTGTAGATCAAACAGAAGCATCACGATGTCAAAACCGAGACATCATCTCCACCAAATTTGAGGAGCGACATCGAAAACGCCCTTTTCTAGTTAGCCCAGCATTTGCTCCCTTGGACAGTTCGCCAGGGTGTTGACTTAGTTGTTCAAGAACTCGGATGAGGTTGTTCCATTCTTGTGATGTGGGCATCACCTTTCCCAAGAATTTGGTCATTCTTAAGTGCCATGCCCACCACGAGAGCATCATCCTTTTAGCTCTCATCGCATCGTCCAGAGAACTAATGAATCCTTGCCACTACACTTAGGTTCCTTTCGGGCATGAAACTTTTGCTTTTGGGCAGCGCATGGCTGCATGATGCCCCGCTTCAGGTTCAGCTCGGTTTCATCCCATGCTTTCCGGAGCAGTGGCAAGAATAGAGCACCCGATACTGTTTTTGCCCCGTTGTTCTGAGGCTGGTTCAAATGTGATATTCAAAAGCAACCGTTGTTACAACAAGTATATAATCAACATAATTAAAACGGGGAGATCGGTTTTTATCAAATTTTAATACTCCCTCCATCTCAAAAATATAAGATGTTTTAGATTTTTTCTGAAACATATGTATCTACACAGCTTTTAGTGTTTAGTTCACTCATTTTGTTCGGAACCTACGCATTAAAGGATGTCTCGATACATGCATTTCAGAAAAAAGCTGCAGTAACACATCTTATATTTTAGAACAGGGGAGTATATGTATAGTATCATGTGCTGACACTTTGTGCATGCCCTGCTGAATGGAACGCCAATGCTGAACATAGCAACTAAAACTGTTTTTTCTTACACTGGTTGACTGTACAAATGTTTATCCCTATGTTTCTCTACAAGCAGTAATAAGGGGTTTTAAACTGAAACTGCTGCTTTTGTACATGGAACATCTAGGACATCAGCTGAACAGAGAGAACAAGGTATAGACGAGAAGTTGTCACGAGGCCGGATCTAACATCAGGAAGGCACAAACAGGATCCTGGTATCTAGAGCAGTTTTGTTTAAGCTAAGTGGCCCAGCTTTCGACTCTGATCTTCATGCAAAGATGATTGAGCGAGCCAGACTACTGCACGCATCATATACGGGGCTGTGGAGATCTGGGCAACACAGAGATTGCCAGATCTTCATTCAACTTTACAGGTAGGGGTGGCATCTGCTTCATTATTTCTGGAGCATTGCTTACCCTGCAACAAAGAAAAAAAGGATCCAATTGTTACATAATTTCAGTTTCACTGGATATGCAAACATCTTTAAAGGACAACTACATATAAATAAATAAACTATAGTACTTTATAAGATAACAGAACAGAAAGGTTTTGTTCTTTAAAGCACTTTAACAGAAAGTATACTTGACAGTTGACACAACAAGAATAATAAAAGAACACCCAACTGTAGCCCCAAAGAAGAAAACACACTGATGTTGAAAGTAATAACGCATAGATTCCTAACGGAAGGAAAGACCAACATGCTTTGCAGTCAGTATAAACTTTAAAAACATGTGGATGTGTTCTCATTCACAGTTTAACAATGAGAACACAATCTTGTGAACATACACCTAACAATGGCAGAGTAAATAGGTGATAAGCGCTCTCAAGTTATTCCATGCAAGCTGCAATGTATTTAATAC
Organism: Avena eriantha; assembly: GCA_910589775.1. NCBI lineage: Eukaryota > Viridiplantae > Streptophyta > Magnoliopsida > Poales > Poaceae > Avena > Avena eriantha. Next base: position 89,960,804 of record OU342740.1, read on the forward strand.
AGGTACTCGGGAGATCTTAGAATAAGCTAGTTGCAGAACTTACTGTCCCAGGATTGTGAGTATATTATCCCTAGTCTCACATAAAAGAGAGAGGTTCTCCTGTACCTGCAAAAAAGTCAATCAATATTTCAACGTAAATAACGTGAAAAATATTAAATGAATATGACATGCCTGTATAATGTCATTAGAAAAAATAAAACAATCTAACATGTTCCATATGACAAATATTCGGAACAACAGGAAGTATATAATACTTTCACCGATGTAAGATTATCAGCATCTTGAAAATTCTTGTGGATAATGAAGAGGTTTTCCTCAGCAATGTTCTATTATCAGACACATGATTGATCATATCCTGCAGCTTTGCATGATATAGAATGTGTATTCATGTGGAAAATATATTGAGAACTTGAAGGGACAGCTAAAACACTATAAAGTGACCCTGAAATTTAAGCCACAACCACCAGAACAACAACAGACATATTTGTCGTTGACCTCGCAATTTAAGCCGCAACCAACAGAACACAAGAGACATATTTGCTAATCACATTATCTTACTTTTTGTCGAAGCCGAGTGCAGGGACCTGAAACTTTAACATAGAAAATAGAAAATACCTGCATGTTTGAAATATTTGTATAGATCTGATTTAATAAATGTGCATTGTGCTCCAGAAGTTCCCCAGTTGGACCACCAATTGCTGCAATGATATGATACTCAATGATAAGTAAAGGAAAATCACAAGTCTATCCTAAGCAAACAGGAATGATACTTTCTTAACCAAAGTTCAGGATAATGATAGCTTTAACAAGGTTTAAAAAGATGATGATCAGAATTGTTGTCTACTAAGCCAGTTAAAGTAAACTGCACTACATTGATCACAGACAACAAAATATTGTACAAGAAAAACATTTAGCGAGTATTCTATGCTATTTATTGTTTACTTCAACATATATTTTGGAGCAACTTAAGCTTACGACGACTGAATTAGTACAAAACTAGGAACTATAAGTTTTCTGCTGTGCTGACAAGAGACCTGTGAAAAAAATTAACACCCTAATATAACAGCAGGAACAAGGAATTTGTTGAAGAGCAAAACAATAGTAGGCTGCTACACACCGCGAAGGAAAAAAACAGACACCCCCACAAAAGTATTAAACATAAAAGGGAATATGCATACTTCCTAATAAAACAACAAGATACTAACCTTTGTATGATCCATCATCATCATCTATAGGGAGAACAGGAACGGAATATGGAGGGACATTGGAGCGTGCCAAGTGTGAAGGCCCTTTTGTTGAAGAGTCACTAACTCTTTCCTACAGTTTGATAGCAACATAAAGATCATGGAAAAATTATCTAGTTGAGAATATTCTCCAGTTGTAAGCAATCCTAAAACAAAACTTATGCATCTAGTATGAGTTTGTCCCCATAAATCAACTACTGACTTCTTTTGGTAATTAAATTTGAACATTTACTCAAATGATTCCTTAATGCAAATAATAAGAAAAAAGATTAAAAAAAGGTCCATCAAAAGAGAAGGTAGGTGACAACCTTCTTTTCTTTGCTTTTCTTAACCAGCTCTTCCTTCCTTTTCTTGTTGGTCTCCTTTTTCTGCATGAGAAATACATGTTGAATACTTCATGTATTACAATTTGTTAGGCAGCACCATCCAGTTCATACAACACAAGGAACTGTGAGAAAATAAAATATCAAAAATCCACCAAGCATGATTATATCTTGATGGTGATCCAAACCACTGGATGATATGGCTTCAAAGGATCCATCTACAGAACAATACGGATTTTAAATAGGACAAGAGACTCATTTTAATGACATGGTGGCTAGCACAGTAGTTTCAATGGTTTGTACCACTGAAGATACTGAGGATACAATTTTTTTTTTTACAACTGGATACTAGTTATAATTTTGGTAAAACAATAAATCAGACATCTGGGATAGGTGCTCAATGTTGTCATGGCAGTAGAGAATTATGAATCTGCTTCCTCAATGCACTATCCCTTTGTTTGCTAAGCGGTTCCTATTTCCGCAATTTAAATGGCAAATGTGACTGGTACACAGGGCATCCTAACAGTGGTTCAGTCGAGAAGGGCAGAACTTTTTGGAGTTAAACAAGGACTGAAGGTGCCAGCGAAACGAGAATAAGCATTTGAGCAAGATAAAAAGAATTGCGCAGTTGTATTTCCGTTTCTTGGACCCAAAAAAGGTTAATGTCTTAAGAAGCACAAAGGACTCAGCATACAACTTACAGCCATCCATCTGCAACGAAGTGCGACATCTCGTACTGTCTTGTTAGGCAGACCCAGAGCAATTTTTGCATAGCGAACTATAGCTGCATCAAGCGCATACCTGTAACAAGTTGCAGAGCCGCATAATGAGATGGATCCAATTAAACTTGGTACATAAGGACAAGAACGTTACTTGACAATAACAAGATGAATTTGAGCTAAATCTCTGTACAGATAAGAACAAATATTAAGTAACGATAAAATGAAGAATTTGCGCTAGATTACGAAAACAAGAAAAAAGGTGGCAATTCAAGTTTGCTAATTATCGCGTCTTGCTGCAACCACTGCAATGACTAGCGCCGAATTTTAGTTGTTGCTCCAAGTGCATCATGGCATAATTTCATAACCAGGTGCAATATTTATTCTCAGGACAGCACTGCTTGTATGAAAGTTCATCTTCAAAAGAAACTGACTGGAAGTTCACATTAACCGGTAACTTCCATTTAGCAACGCCTAGGTTCCAAACATACTTCCAGAACAGAATAGACTGATACCTCCGACTGTCCGAGAAAGGGAGAAATGGGAACCAATCTTACTTGGCCAATCCGTCATCGAGCACGGCCTGTTCCTCTGGTGACCACCGCATGGCGAGGCCGGGGTCGTGGCGCAGCGCTGCCGCGGTGCTGGCGGCAAGGCCTTCCTGCAGCGCCACGGCCGCAGGGGAGGGGTGGAGGTGGGGTCCACCGAGGGACCCGGAGGGGTCGGCGTTCGCCCCCATCGCGCCGCCAACTCGGTTCGGGGATTCCGACGAATTTGAAGAAATCCTGCGGTCAAGCTAAGGGACTCCCGCAGCTTAGAGTAGGAAATTGGGATTCTGTACGGACAGCCGCGGCCGAGGAGTAGAACAGGTGGAGGAGGGTCTGGAGGCGGCCGCCGGCCGACGAGTCGGGGACGGGAGGCGTGGAACGGTGGCGGAGAGACGGGGATTTCTTTGTTTATTCGGGTTCTGGGAGGTTGTCGCCGGTCTTCAATTATGAGGACCTCCTTGGATCTTCTTTCGGGTCTTCTTTCTTCTGTTTCTTCCCATTTTTTTGTTACGCATAACGGAACTCGGTTCACTTGTCTTCGCTATTTATTTTCAAGTTAGTTAGTGTATTTTTCCTTTGCGGGGTTTGTTACCTCCGAGTGTTTTTGCAACACGTGTACTGCAGCGCATAACGTGTATGACTTGGTGTTTGGCAAATAACTCGTGGAAGTGGTAAAACGTGTGTACATAAGGTCACCATGAAACATAGGCACTAGAGGCATTGCACCGCAAGACACTAGGAGCATCTCCACTCGTCCAATACGGGCAAATTTACATAAAAAGGGCAAGGATTAAAACTACAGCCCCGGCAGCAGGAGGCGTTGCTCTCACCAGGAGGGTGCAGGGCGGCGGCCCTCCGTGGACACCACATAGGTCAAGCAGGGAGTTGTACAATGCCAGCTACGTCTCGGACTCCTCCTTCGCTGGTCGCGGCAGGCAAGCAAGTCCGTGTCCTCAGGGTATTTGCGCAACGCAATGACGAGCCACGTGTGACCGTCGTCGAGATGTTGTAGCCGGATGTGCTCTGGCAAGAAAACGTGGGTGAGGACGTCCCACCGTAAGGCTCGCCGGTGGTCCGGTGAACTATCCCACGGGGTATCGGCGGCCGTGGAAGCTCTTGCCGGCGCTTTTCTCGAATGTGTCGGTTGATCACTCGTTGTTCGAGTGGCACCCATGGAGGCTCCTCGGAATCGGCGTCGGAGCTTCCCCCACCCAACTCCTCGGAGTTGCCTGCATCGGGGTCGTTGGAGGGGACCCCCTCCGATTCCTCGGAGTCGGTGTAGAGGGGCCAGGGAGAGGCGCCTCTGGCTCTCCTACGGGTGGTGTGCGAGTTGGGGCAAGACGGCTCCCAGGCATGGCTGTGTGCCGCTCCTACTGGCGAAAGCAGCACCTCCGGCTACCGCCCTAAATATGGCGAGAGGGGGTGTGAGGTGTGGCCATGGAGTGAGGGGTATAGATCTGCAATGGCGATGGTCGCCACGTGTACATATAGCGAGGAAGCGGTGGAAAGGCGGGAAGGGCATGGCGAGAGAACTCGGTGGCAAGCAATTTAGCCGCCGCGTGGCAGTCGACAGGACGTGACGCGACGCTACTCGATAGACGAGCCACATATCCCACTGTCAGGGCTGTCTCGCGACGTTTTTAGCTCCATCCGGCGCCCCTGCTAGCCTCCTTTTAGATTGGGTTCGGCCTAAGGCGTCGGATACTAAAATGGGCCGCGCCGGAGCCAAAAAAGAAATAGGAGTGGACTGGGCGTGATTTTGAGCGTTGGCACCACCCATAGCTCTTTAGAGGGTTGTAACACCCTACTTTATGTAATCTTGGTTATTTGTCCAAAGTGTAAAAATTAGGGGAACACAAAAAAATTCTTGCTTTGTGGTGTGATAGTTGTTTACTTGTTAATAATACTTAACTATGCTTGTGTGTGCTCAAAACACTTCTCTACCTCACTACCAGTTTGCAAAAGATATTTAACAAAAGGTATGTCTTGGCTTATTTTACATATTCTCAAATGTTCTGGCATTTCAAAACAAGAGCCAAGATGTCTTTGTAAAAACCAAATGTTTTATTATCTTCTATTGCCAAAATTATGGAGATATATGATATCATCTCCTTATGTTCTCAAGACAGAACCTTCCAAATATCCTTACCTCTAGTCTTTCCAAAATCTTTTATAAAGCTATTTATTTCCCACTCTTGGTAGAAGTGTGTGACATCCCAAGGTTCCAATCCCCACCTTTGGTCATGATTTGTGCATTTCTTGTTTTCATCATGCATGCATCATATTTATTTGTTGGCATTTGACTTGTTTCTTATTATAATTGTATTTGGCTCTTACTAAATTTGATATAATGCCCAATTGGAGTTGTGGGCATCTCTCTTTATTTCCTTCCTACCACTAAGATTTGACCATCATCGTCTCCTTTTATTCTATCTTATATATTTGGGCTTCTTGTTGGAATTATTTGCATTTTAATTCTTGCCCACCTATACATCTACACATAGTCCTCATTTATTGCATTTTGTTTGTGTTTTCTTGTTGATTCTTCTTTTTCTCCTACCTATTTCTTCCATGTGTATATCCATATACACATAATAACCCCTTTTATCTTCTATTTAAAATCTATTCTTTTAATCTTCCATAAAACGCTCATACTTGTCTAAAACCCCACTTTTATCTTCCTAAAACCCTGTTTGAAATCCTAGCCTAAATCTACTCTAACTTTACCTAAAAGGCTAAATATCTAATTTTACCTAACCAAGTTACACACCCCCTATACGTAATCTATCTAACCCAACTAGCACCGCATCTGCCCAGCCAGCAACAAACACCACATACGCGCTAGCAGCCAGCCGTGTGCACATGCCAAGCAGGGACCCAGTGTGCCTAGCCACACCTGCCGCTGCCTCTCTCTCTGAGAACAAAGCAAGCAAAAGCAGCAGTAGCACGGGTCACCACTTGCCCATCCCCATCTCCTTCTCCCTCTTCACCAAGAAAACCCACAGGCCAACCATGGTCATGGTCGCCTCGCCGCCGCCATCGGCACCACCCGGTTTCGCCACAGCCTAGCTGTTACCACTGTCTTCTTCCGGAGTCCGCGGAGCTCGCCATCCAGTATATAAGCAAGGAGGAGGAGAAGGCCAGCGTCCACCACAGCTCGCCGCGCTCACCGACGCCACGAACATCGTCGCCACCGTCTTCGTCCTGTCTCGGCCACGTTCTCCAGCACCCCCTCGGTGAGCAGCTGCCTCCCTCTCTCCTGCTTGTCGCGCTTGATGCCGCGTCCAGTTTGCCGCGCCTGGAACACGACCGACACAGACAGCAGCATCCCAGCAGCACGTACTCCCCTAGGCTCCTCTTCCTTGAATTTTGCCAGCGTCTCTGTCTCTTTTGTGAAAACTCTATGAACAAAACTTGTAGACCTATCTTCCAGCTTTCCAACGCAACAAAAGGCACTTGATTTGGATCCCCACTGGCAAAGAAATCTGCAGACGTGATTGGGTCATGTATCTGTTTTCTGAAATTTTGTGAGGCGCAAACTGAATCCACTTTGTTCTTCCCTCCCCACCGGCACATACCCCCGTTTGGAAAAGCTTCCTTCAGCAAAATCGTAGAACTTCCGTTTTTACGAAATCTTCAAAATTATCCCAGATCCGTCGTCATCTTCAGTTGAACTTGGACAGTTTTGCGGCCAAAACTCTAGATCCGATTTTCAGACCATATACATGCTCATGATGTTTTTGCGAAAAGGGTCATGGCCATTTGTTTTTCTCAACCTGTGGTCCTCCTTCCTGACCCCGATTAGGGCCGGCCTAGCTTATTTTGTGCCGCGAGTAAGCAGCTTTTACTCCGCGTCGTCGGCCCATTTCTCCACAGCGGCCCACCTTTCTTTTTCTTTTTCTGCTATTTCAATTAATTCAAATTCACTCCAATTCAAATAACTTCCAAACGAAATCGAATTTGTAAATAATTCTAAAACAAAATGATTTTCAGAGATGAATAAAATGACTTAAGTGAAATTTTGCTAAAACACCCCTAACTATTACAATATTGACATTTTTGTCCTTTTGGCTCTAAAAATATAATTTAATAACTTTTAATCTATAACTTCAAATTTGACAAATCATATATTTAAATCGATCGGCTTGACGATACGAATCCAACTGTGGTATCCATTTGTTCTATTGAATTATGCATCATTGAATCCTAATGGAATCTGCTGTTTCTCTTGTATCCTTTATAGCCTCTAAAATTCCTGGTTTTCTTTAAAATGTTTTCATCAACTCCATCTGTTTTAATCAAAAAGTTTTAAAACTTTCGACTTGTCGGCATGGTCTTACTGACTTGTTCTTTTGATACCGACGTGAATACCAGAAGTTTTTACTTCATTCTTCAATGTTTCTCTAACACATGCATACCTTGAGTTGTTTTGGACTCTCGCGATTGTAATGTTTGAGTATAGCTATATTACACTTACCATGAGTGAAATATGTTGAACTCTATCAACCTAATTGGCTAAATACATAACTTGTGTCGTTCTGACGCTTGTAATTGTAATTTGGTTTTCTTTAGCAAATATGACACTTGTAATGGGTGAAATATGTTGATGTTATCATTCTAAATTCCACATGTTATACTGGCTAGTTCTTGTGTACTTAATGTGTACCTTAATGATAACTATGTTATGTTCACGTATCTTTTGTACCCAAGTTATCTTAATGCACTGATGTTGGATTTTCATCCGATTGTGGAGCTAACCAAATTTATTTTTCCTTTCTTAGGATGGAGAGTGGTGATGAAATCCTCCACCCGATTTGGGGCAAGCTTTGACTAAAGTATCTCAAGCTCTGACTGAGCTTACAGTGAGGCAGAGTCAGGCTATGCTTGCAAGAAACCGAGTAACAATCCAGCAATTTCTCGAGCTAAAACCATGCACGTTTGATGTTCCCTAAGAGCGAATTGAGGCACTTGATTGGATGCATGAGATGAACAAATTTTTGCAGTTTCCCGTGTTGTGGATGTTGATTGTGTTTCCTATGCAACCTTCTTGCTTCAAGGACAGTCGTCTGCTTGGTGGGAGACTTGTCAGAACTCTAGAGGCACTGATGCAGTATTCTCTTGGGATGAATTCCAGACTGCTTTTAAGCGTCATTACATTCCTGATACTCTCTTGGAGATAAAACGAGAGGAATTCCATGATCTCATTCAAGGAAGCAATGATGTGATTGCTTATCGCAGGGCTTTCATTGATCTTTCTCGTTTTGCTGGTGATGATATCTCAACTGATGAGAAGAAGCAGTATAGGTTCCGTAAAGGCCTAAAGCCATCTCTCAAGTATGCTATCAATTTGCACAAGTGCAACAACTTTGATAAGCTTGTAGACTTGGCTTTGAAAGCAGAGTATGGTAAAGAAGAGTTGGTGAAGCACCAAAAGCGCTCTATTCAAGAGGTTAATCTTTCAGCAGCAGCTTTGCCTTTTGAGAAACGTAGGTTTTGGGTTCCACATGCTGCTCCTATGATGTATGCTCCTATACAACCCACCTACTTGTTAGCACCACCGGGTTTCTCTTCCCGCCCACCCACACCTTTGTCGATTCCTATGCAAGTGCAAAGTCAACAAAGGCCAAATGTTCAAATGCAGCAAAAGAGAGTTGAGCTACAAAATAAGCTAAGTGCTAAAGTTGTGCCAAAGAAGAAGAACCAAATTCCTTCCTCTAAGCCTTGTCATGGGTGTGGTCAATCAGGACACACTTCTCGCAACTGCTATCTTAAGAAACGTCCTAAAATGTCTCAACAAAACAACAATAAGGAGGATCCTAAGAGTGTGTGGTTGAATAGCTTATCAACTCAGCAAGCAGAAAAAGATCTAGATGTGGTTCTTGGAACTTTACTAGTAAACTCTTTTCCAGCAAAGGTGCTCTTTGATATAGGGGCATCTCATTCCTTCATTTCCCAAAAGTTTTCTCAAGCACACAGTGTTCCTATTGAGTCCTTGGCAGATAATCTCACGGTAAAATCTCCTGGAGCACAGATGTATGCCACAAAAATAATCCATAGCAATGGTATTCTTATTGGCGGTCACTTGTTCCAATCCTCTCTCATTGAGCTTAAATCCATGGAAATTGATGTTATACTTGGAATGGATTGGCTCAAAGCAAATGGTACTCTGATTGACTGTGTGAATAAGTCAGTAACTCTTGCTCACTCCAAAGGCCAGATAGTCTATTCTCCAAATGCAATTCCTTCAACACAAGTCTTTGCTCTCAATGTTGATCCTCTTCTAGCTCTAGAGAATGTGCCAGTTGTGTGCGAATTTCCATATGTGTTTCCTGAGGAGCTACCAGGAATGCCACCTGACCGGGCTGTTGAATTCGTAATTGAATTGGAACCCGGAACAACTCCAATTTCCAAGCGTCCATATAAGATGGGTCCTAATGAAATGGCTGAGCTCAAGAAGCAACTTGATGAACTTGAAAGTAAATGCCATATTTAGCATAACACTTCTTTATGGGGAAGCCCCACCATCTTTGTCAAGAAGAAAGATAAAACTGATCGCCTAGTTGTTGACTATCGTGGTCTCAACGCAAAAACAATCAAGAATAAGTATCCTCTACCTCGCATCACATACCTCTTTGATCAGCTCGCTATAGCAAAAGTATTCTCTAAGCTGGATTTGAGAAGTGGATACCACCAAAACAAAATCAAAAAGGAGGATATTCCAAAAATAGCTTTCACCACCAGATATGGCTTATATGAGTATAATGTTATGTCCTTTGCTCTCACAAATGCTCCTGCAACATTCTCTCGCCTCATGAACTAGGTTTTCATAGAATATCTCGACAAGTTCGTCATGGTATATCTTGATGATATTCTTGTCTACTCCAAGTCGAAGGAAGAACATGAAGAACATCTTCGACTTATCCTCTCCAAGCTTCGTGAGCATCGCTTGTATGCAAAGTTTTCCAAGTGTGAGTTCTGGCTTTTTGAAGTTGTCTATCTGGGCCATGTTATTTCTAATAAAGGCATCGCAACCAATTCTGAAACAATCAAGGCTATCGTTGATTGGGTTCCTCCAAAGAATGTCAAGGAAGTCTGAAGCTTCCTCGGTTTAGCAAATTATTGTCGCCAATTTGTTGAGAACTTTTCCAAGATAGCAAAACCTCTTTCTGAGCTCCTCAAGAAGGATAAGAAATTCTTTTGGACTCCAGCATGTCAAGAAAGCTTTGAAACTCTCAAGAAAAAGCTCACTTTAGCTCCTATTCTGACTCCTCCAGATACCACCAAGCCTTTCAAGATATTCTATGATGCTTCCATCCAAGGTCTTTGTGTTGTTCTTATGCAAGAAAGAAAAGTCGTGGCTTATGCATCTCGATAGTTGCGTTTGCATGAGATAAACTATCCTACTCATTATCTTGAGCTTGCAGCGGTTGTTCATGCATTGAAAACATGGAGACACTATTTGCTTGGAAACCGTTGTGAAATCTTCACTGATCACAAAAGTCTGAAGTACATCTTCACACAGTCTGGCCTGAACATGTGACGGAGAAGATGGATGGAAACCATCTCTGACTTCGATGTCTCTATTGATTACACTCCAGGGAAAGCTAATGTAATGGCTGATGCCCTTAGTCGAAAAGTCTATTGCAATAACCTCATGATCAAGGAAAGCAATAAACATCTCTTCAAAGAAATTCAGCTATACAATCTTGAGATTGGTCCTCAGGAACATCTTGCAAATCTATGCTTGGCTCCTAATCTTGAAGAGAAAATTCGTGAGGCCCAATTGACTGATGCTATGGTTCTCAAAGTCAAGAAAAATCTGGAATTGGGTGTTCCTAGGTACAAATCCTATTCCATTGATGCTAATGGCACTCTTAGATTTGAAGGGCACATTGTTGTACCAAAAGTGCAAGCACTCAAGAATCTAATTCTCAAAGAAGCTCATGAAACTCTTCTTGCTATTCACCCTAGTAGCTCAAAGATGTACCATGATCTGAAGCCTTATTATTGGTGGACGCGCATGAAGCACGAAATTGCCAAGTATGTTGCTGAGTGTGATGTTTGCAGAAGAGTGAAAGAAGAACATCAAAGAGCCACTGGTCTCCTTCAACCTCTCCAGATTCCTGAGTGGAAGTGGGATAAAATTGAGATGGATTTTATCACCGGTTTTCCAAAATCTCAGAAGGGCAATAATGCCATCTTTGTGGTGATTGGTCGCTTCTCCAAAGTGGCTCACTTCTTGCCTATCAAAGAAACTATTACAGCTAGTCAATTGGAAGAGCTCTATGTCGCGAGGATTGTAAGCCTCCATGGTGTTCCTAAAGAAATCACATCTGATCGTGGAAGCTTGCTCACTTCCAGATTCTGGGAATCATTCCAATCGTACATGGGTACTAACATCAAGTTCAGCACTGCATACCACCCCCAGTCTCAAGGCCAAGTGGAAAGAGTAAATCAAATTATTGAAGATATGCTCAGAGCTTGTGTCATATCCTTTGGCATGAAATGGGAAGAATGCCTTCCTTTTGCCAAATTCTCTTACAACAATAGTCATCAATCAAGTCTAGATATGTCATCGTTTGAAATTCTCTATGACCGCAAGTGTTGTACTCCTCTTTCCTGGTCAGAAGCTTGTGAAAGGAAGATCTTGAGAAACAAAGATCCTCTTGATCCTAAAATGTGTCCAGATATCATCAAAGAAGCAGAAGAAAAGTGTCAGATTATTCATGACAACTTTAAAATTGCTCAAATTGGCAGAAAGCCTACTATGATGGAAAGCACCATGATATGGTGTACAAAGTGGGTGATCTTGCTTATGTTCGTGTGACCCCGATGAGAGGCACATACCTCTTCGGTATCAAAGGGAATCTTGCCCCACGATACATCGGTCATTTCAAGATTCTGTCAAGATCAGGCCCCCTTGCTTATGTGTTGGAGTTGCTTGAGAATCTAAAAAATGTTCACCCCACCTTCCATGTCTCATGGTTGAGGCAGTGTTTCAAGGATCCTGATAGAGCCGTGGATCATTCCTCTACTGAGCTCAGGGAAGACCTTTCTTACCATGAGCATCCTATTCGCATTCTTGATGAGGCTGAACAGAAGACAAGAAAAAAAACCACCAAGTTCTTCAAAGTTCAATGGTCACATCACTTTGATAAAGAAGCAGCTTGGGAGCGCGAAGATCTCTTGAGATCCGAGTACCCTGCTCTATTCACCTCTTCTTAGAATCTCGGGACACGATTAATTCAAGGAGGGGCGTGTTGTGACATCCCAAGGTTCCAATCCCCACCTCTGGTCATGATTTGTGCATTTCTTATTTTCATCATGCATGCATATATTTATTTGTTGGCATTTGACTTGGTTCTTAATATAATTATATTTGGCTCTTATTAAATTTGATATAATGGCCAATTGGAGTTGTGGGCATCTCTCTTTATTTCCTTCCTATCACTAACATTTGACCATCATCATCTCCTTTTATTCCATCTTATATATGTGGGCTTCTTATTAGAATTATTTGCATTTTAATTCTTGCCCACCTATACATCTACACATAATCCCCATTGTCTCTTTATTGCATTTTGTTTATATTTTCTTGTTGATACTTCTTTTTCTCCTACCTATTTCTTCCATGTGTATACCCATATACACATAATAACCTTTTTTATCTTCTATTTAAAATCTATTCCTTTAATCTTCCATAAAACGTCCCATATGTCTAGCCTACATATATACTTGTCTAAAACCCCACTTTTATCTTCGTAAAACCCTGTTTGAAATCCTACCCTAAATCTACTCTAACTTTATCTAAAAGAATAAATATCTAATTTTACCAAACCTAGTTACACACTCCCTGTACCTAATCTATCTAACCCAACTAGCACCGCATCTGCCCAGCCATCAGCCAGCCACGTGCACACGCCAAGCAGCGACCCAGTGCTCCTGTGCCCGGCCGCGCCTGTCGCTGCCTCTCTCTGTGTGAATAAAGCAGGCAAAAGCAGTAGCAACACGGGTCACCACCTGCCCATCCCCATCTCCTTCCCCCCTTCACCAAGAAAACCCACAGGCCAACCATGGCCATGACCGCCTCGCCGCCGCTGTCGGCACCACCCGGTTTTGCCACAGCCTAGTCGTTACCATTGTCTTCTTCCGGAGTCCGTGGAGCTTGCCATCTAGTACGTAAGCAAGGAGGAGGAGAAGGCCAGCGTCCACCGCAGCTCGCCGTGCTCACCGATGCCACGAACACCATCACCACCATCTCCCGTCTCGACCACGTTCCTCGGAACCCCCTCGGTGAGCAGCTACCTCCATCTCTCCTTATTGCCATGCTCGACGCTGCGTCCAGTTCGCCGCGCCTGGAACGCGACCGGCACAGACAGCAGCAGCCCAGCAGCATGTACTCCCCAAGGCTCCTCTTCCTTGAATTTTGTCGGCGTCTCTGTCTCTCTTTTTCGAAAACTCTATGAACAAAAGTTGTAGACCTATTTTCCAGCTTTCCAACGCAACAAACGGCACTTGATTTGGATCCCCACTGGCAAAGAAATCTGCGGACGAAATCGAGTCATGTATCTGTTTTCTGAAATTTTGTCAGGCGCAAACTGAATCCACTATGTTCTTCCCTCCCCACCGGCATGTACGTTCCCCGTTTGTAAAAGCTTCTTTCAGCAAAGTTGTAGATCTTTGCGGAATCTACAACTTTCTTTTTTACAATATCTTCAAAATTGTCCCAGATTCATCGTCATCTTCAGTTCAACTCAGACAGTTTTGCTGCCAAAATTCCAGATCTGATTTTCAGGCCATCTACCTGCTCGTGACGTTTTTGCGAAAAGGACCATGGCCATTTGTTTTTCTCAACCCGTGGTCCTCCTTCCTGACCCCGATCGGGCCGGCCCAGCTTATTTTGTGCCACGAGCGAGCAACTTTTACTCCGCGTAGCCGGCCCATTTTTTCACGGCGGCCCACCTTTCTTTTTCTTTTTTCCTTTTCTGCTAATTCAATTAATTCAAATTCACTCTAATTCAAATAACTCCCAAACAAATTTGAATTTGTAAATAATTCCAAAACAAAAATTAAATGATTTTTAGAGATGAATAAAATGGGTTAAGTGAAATTTTGCCGAAACACCCCTAACTATTACAACATTGACATTTTTTCCCTTTTGGCCCTAAAAATATAATTTAATAACTTTTAATTTGTTACTTCAAATTTGAAAAATGATATATCTAAATCGATCGGCTTGACGACACGAATCCAATTGTGGTACTTATTTGTTCTTTTGAATCATGCATCATCGAATCCTAATGGAACATGTACTCAAACCCCTAAGTAACATGTGGCCGATTTACTTTATTACTATGTTTTGTCCCTCGGCTACTTTAACTTGACTCATTAAAAATATCACATAATATATTGCCATGATACATTAATGCTTGCTTTGCATCTGCCATGTGTTGATTGCTCCCTTTTCTTTTATGTATGGCATTTGGTTCTTCTCGGTATAAGGCGAGCCCGACGAGTACTAGCAGGAGTTTGAACAGTCTTACGAGTATCCACTCAAGCTTGAACCAACTCCGTCCTTTGATCAGTCAGGCGAGCATCTCACCCCCTTCTACCTATTTTGCATTTATAATCTTTATTTCCTTCTGTTGATCTATTGCTATCCCTACTATCAATGCTTTAGTACCGTACCTTTATTTCACCTTCCCTACTATATTTCCTTAGTTATCCTATTGTCTTGTTTGATTAGCTAGATTTGCCTTTGCGAGTCGTAGGCATGCATGGCACTACTATCAAACAGGTGGAACTTGATATCCAGATATTATTAGTGATACGAATATAAATCTGATGTTGTTGGTTATGGCTTTACCTAATGATAAGGCCTCGGCAGCGATGACCTTTGGGGACTGCTTGAGTCGACCAAGAAACCGTTCATTCTACGATACCAGTTCTGAGTTAATCGTGCTAACCAAACGTGGGGGCCCATGGGATCCCCCCTCAAATACCGGCGATATTCGTTATCCAGAGGGTCACAAATTGGTTTTCCATTTGGTGCATACGCATAATATGTCCTCGAACATGGGTGAGTTGAATAAGTCTTCGGACTTAATATTTTGGTGGACTGTCACGACATTGCATACATAAATGCGGTTCGGCCTAGAGGTCATCTTCCATTGTGGAGCTCCGATCCTTCTTGACCATGGTCTCAAACGCTGTACCACCCTTGAGAATCGACGTACCTCCTGGTTGGCTCAATACAGTAGGTGATACCTCTAGATACGCACATAGTTATGGGACAATTCTTGTTGTGAGACTTGGAAGGAACGCCTATTTGCGTTTTAGTGCTTGAAGGGTTGAACATACGTTTGGGTATAGTTGTGCACCCCTGCAGGGTAAATCTTTTCGAAAAGCCGTGTGTCCACGGTTATGAACGCCTCAGGAGTACGGTGTCATGATCATAGACAATGTCACTAATGCCTTGCTCTAATAATATGACTAGTAATTAGTCTTATAAACTAAACAATTGGATAAATAAAATTGCAACACGTGTGTTCTGTGGGACTAGTTCCTCGACTGGTTTTCAAGGGGGAAATCCTCGGATGGATTATGCCTGGAGTTATATTATTGCTATCGGTAGCGCTCTTTTATCTCGCTCTACGAGCCGAAGTTGTAGTGTGTCTCTATAAGTTAGTTAGTGCAAGCTTCATTGCTGCTAAACCCCACCATACCTTGGTAGGTGAGGACTGCTGAATTCTAGTCTCGCCATGTGTTGGCCTCAGTACTGACGCTCTTTCCTTTCTTGTTTGTTCTTTTCGCTTTTGGGTTCATTCCTGCTGTACAGGTACGTGTTGATCCGAGATGCACAGGTTTGTCCGATTCAACGTTCGCCATGAGTAGTCGGGATCCTACCAGGAAGTCCTGAGACATGTGGGCATGGAACTCACTTGCTTATTTCTAGGCATCTTATGCCAATTTGGTTCTTATCCATACTCGGATGTTATATCACATCTTCCGCTTGATGTATGATGTACTGTTGGGACCTCTATCCTCTGTGTGCTACCTATCTATATATATTTGGATCTTGTTGCCTATATTTTCTTTCTTTGTATATGGCGTGCTCTGATATGTGTCTTGTATGTCATTTGCGTACATACTCATTCGTGTACGCTGGATACACAGCACTACCCGGTCATCGCTCTTTCACTTGAGTCTATAACCTGTGATGTGGATGGGGTGGTTGGCCAGTACCGTGCCCTGCTCTGCTTTGGTGGGCATTCTTGTGGGTGGCCTCACGGCCTCCACAGTAGTACGTTCCATCCACATTTGGGTTATACTTTCCTGTGAGTTAGAGGATGAGGTCCGGAGGATTACAAAGTGCAAAGGGACTCTCACCTTCTTCAAAACACAAACCTTTCAAAGCTTATCTTCTTTAGACCGTAAGTAATGCTTGTGCGTGTTGGTAGTCTTCTTGAGATGTTTGTACGAATTGCCTTGATCTGCTATCTTTAAACATGATTTTCTTGACTTGTTTGATTAGGAGTTTCTATGAGTTGCTCTAGGATCTCATCCTCTAGTAACAAAACAAACCCAACAATGCAACCTCTACTACCCTTTAGAAGGAATCATCAAAACCCTAGTGGAAGGACTATCTTCCGCCTTGTTATTAAGTTCATTTCTTTAGAACTCTAATCAAGACCCTTATTCTTGTTACGTAGGAAATGTGCCTATTCTATACCCTCCTTTGTGATGTACTCTACCATTACTTATAGCTTATTTTGATCAAGGAACCCTTCTACCAAGTTTCTCAAGCTAGTCTTAATCCCTAGTCACTAACTTTACCCTCTAAACCCCTTAACAAGATTAGTTTGGAGCTAATTCTTTTTAATAGATTCCAAATCAATGGAGACCCACTTAAGGAATGGTAGCCTTCTACTCAACCTACTCCCCAACCTCATTCACTTGATGATGAGTTTGGAACCTTGCATCGCATCAAAACCACTAGGTCTTATACGCTAGTCCAAAACCCTAGACCAATCAAAATCTGACTAAGTCTGAAACTTTAATCAAGTGTCATGGTACTGCCGACGAGTACGTCATGGAGGGGTCCTTAAAGAGTGTGTTTAGAGAGGTGGGGGAAGGCGGTGAGTTGACGGGTACGAGGTAACACAGCTTACCCATGTTCAAGTCTCGTGATGGTGGTGGAACTCTACTCCTGCTATAAATCACTATAATGGCAATACGCCGAGTTACAGGGATTGGTTCGCTGTGCAAGGTGTTGTATGTTGTACGTTGTGTTGCCCTAAAGGCTCCCATATGTCCGACTTATAAAGGCGTCCGAACCTAGGGTTACAGGTAAAAGACCTTGCTGGACAGGTTACAGAGTCCTACACTAATACTAACTAGTCTTCATGTTTTGTGCTCCAAGGTTCTACGTAGGTGGGTGACTATGACGTAGCCTTCCTTTATCCGGCATGGGCCTCCCTTATAGATCCGTCTAACTGGGCCGCCCAGCAGGCCATGGGCTATGCTACCAACTGTGGGCCACCCGGGTTAGCCAGATGAGAGATATCCAACGAAGATACCCATTTAGCATATCCCCAACAGTAGCCCCCAAAGGACTTTGAGATCTTGCGTTGTCTTGCCTTTTAATCTTGAATGCTCCGTCTAGGTGATGTCGGCAATTCATCAAGCAACATCTTGAAGGTCTCCCAAAGAACCCTATAATCCTCTCTGTCTTCATCGTGTAAGTCGGAGATTCTTCAAGTCCTTTTTCAAGAGTCGGATAATTTCTGCCTTCTATGGAATCTTCAAACGTGACCCCTCCACTACAACGGTCAGTAGGATGACATAGGCTATATCCTACGCTACCTCAAAACTCACATATAGTAGTGAATTACTCATTAGCTATTTTTGCACGCAAAATCTAAAACGTGAAGCGGCAAATCGGGGGACTGATACGTTGCTAACGTATCCATAAGTTTTGATATTCCATGCTTGGTTTTTACCTAATTTCTTATGTTTTGTTCCAACTTTGGAGTAATTTTCATACACTTTCTTGGACTAACCTATTAACAAGATGCCATAGTGCCAGCTGCCTGTTTTCTGCGGTTTTTGGTTCTAGGAAAGTCAGAAAATGAATATTCTCGGAATTGGACGGGACAAAAGCCAAAGTCAGTTTTTCACCGTGGGGGACACGGAGCTAGAATACGAGACGGAGAAGGGCCAGAGGGCCGCCACACAACCTGGCTACGCGGGCCAGGCCTGGTCGTGCCAAGGGTGGTGTGGCCGCCTAGGGCACCCCCTCGGCCTCCCCTTCCGACTATAAGATGCCTCTAATACAGAAACCCTAAGTACCCGGTCAAAATTCCACGAAAGAGTCTGTAGCCGCCGTCATCTCCATCCCTAGACTGGGAGGGATCTGAAGCTCTTCCCGGCACCCTGCCGGAGAGGGGAATTCACCCTGGAGGCCTTCTTCATCACCAAGCAAGCCTCCGGTGTGATGCGTGAGTAGTTCATCCTTGGACTACGGGTCCACGTGGTAGCTAGATGGCTGGTTCTTCTCCTTTGTGCTATCATGTTTAGATCTTGTGAGCTCTGTTCATGATCAAGATCATCTATTTGTAATCCTACATGTTGTGTTTGCGGGGATCCGATGGATATTGAGACGCTATTTTAGATTGATTATTGATTTTATCATGTCTTTGTTATTTGTGATCTTTCATGCTTTCCGTTGTTAGCAGCTATCTTGGCCAAGTAGATGCTAGCAACTCCAAGAGTTAGTATTTATGCTCGATAGTGGGTTCATGCCTCTAGTAATCTGGGGAAGTGACAGAAATCTCTAAGGTACTAGATGTGTTGTTGCTACTAGGGAGAAAACAATAATCCTTTGTTCATAGAATAATCATATTGTTTACTTTACACATAATGCGTAATGCAATTATCTGTTGCTTGCAACTTAATACTGGAGGGGATTCAGATGATAACCTGAAGGTGGATTATTAGTCATAGATGCAGTTGGATTATGGTCCATGTATAATGTTGTAGTGCCCAATCAAATCTCAAAGGAGTCAAGATGATTAGTATATGCATGTATGCTTTCTCGGTGTTTGTCAATTGCCCCGTTGTAATTTGTTCACCCAACATGTTATCTATCTTAAGGAGAACCACCACTAGTGAACTATGGACCCCGGTCCTTTCTTTTACAATCAATCTACAGCTGCTTACTGTTTTCTGTTTACTTTGTGCAAGCTTTTACTTCTTCCACACAATACGTTTAATCCTTTGTTTTCAGCAAAACCGGTGAGATTGACAACCTCACTGTAAGTTGGGGGCAAAGTTCTGTGGTTGTGTTGTGAAGGATTCCAAGTTGGCAACAACACCTTGGAGGTGTTTCCTTGCTCCTACTGGTTTGATAACCTTGGTTTCATAACTGAGGGTTCTGTGCTCATCATACCTTCCTCTTGGGGTTCCCCAACGAGCTCAATATATTTTGGGCCATCAGGGACGTGGCGAAATTACCGTGCACGTTCGCCCACACACTATCAACATTGTAATCATTAGATTTTCCATGCAGGAATCCTGATGCCTAGGGCTATAAATGTAATATGCGGCCAGAATATTACTTTTTACCCGTAGTCTCCCTCGCATCATCTTCATCCTCTCGCCGTGGGACCATTCGAGCTCTCCAGTGGAAAACCCTAGCCAGAATCCTTTCTTCCTCCTCATCCTTCACTCATACGTGAAATGGCTAGCGGTGGCAATAGTCCTTCGACGACGACGGCTCCCGAGGCTACAATTGAGCCGTCCAAGGGAGTATCTGTCCCACCGGAGGGGTTGGTGATCCTAGCCTCCGCCATGGTGGAATCCACTGGCAGTGACCAGAAAAGGGTGGCGCCAGACGCTGCAGAGGAGGATGCGGACTCCCACAAGGGAGTGTGGAGGGGTTCTGACCTCTCCGCCGAGCAACTACAAGAACTCATCGCCAAAAGGTACCTTCCGGCGACTGAGGGATTAATCTGGCGACCAGCACTGTCCGGCGAAGTGGTCCCCTCTCCCCAAGCCAGAGAGAAGGTCTACCTCAAAGGCCAACTGGTATGTGGCGTAAGCCTCCCAGTCTTGCCTTCTTCCTCGAAATCCTCCAACACTTCTGGGTTCTTCCCCACAATCTTTCTCCCAACAACATCCTCGTACTTAGCAACTATGTAGCTTTGTGTGAAGTATACCTAGGAATCAAACCTAGGTTACATGTGTTTATCAACTTATTTACCATCTAGAGAGAGTTCGTAGAGTCCAAGGACGAACTGCGGAACTGTGGAATCATCAGCTTCAAGATTCATCCTAACCAGCGGTTCCCTGACATCGTTGGCCATGAATCTTGTAAGAATTATCAACATGCGTACTTCTACCACCTAGATATCCTTCTGGCTAGTTATCAACAATCGTACCCTGACTTTTTCGATGGAGCCGCCACCAAGGCCCCCACCTGGAGATCCCAAGGCCCCCTCCCGTCTGATGACGAAACCTCTTGCGTCAGAAGGCGTAACGAGTGGCTGGTATACGGAGGTCTAACTGGCCTAGACCTAGCCATGTGCTGGTTTACAAGGCGGATCTAGCCTCTACAACACCGCGCTGAGTTGATGAACAAATACTCCAAGGAGCAGAAAGATCCCATGCAAATCTCCGAGGACAACTTTTCCAAGGATTCCATCGAGCTCCGGCTAAAGTACATCATCAAGGTGAAGTACAGGAAGCATGGCTTCACTATCACCTTCGACATGTTGAAGTGCAGAAAATGCCCATAGGTAACCATGTTTCCTTTTTTGCTTGTTATATATACTCTAAGGCTTCCAACTTGAATTTACCAGTCATCTAACATTCCTTCGTATCCTCGGCTAGCGAACTTGGCGAAGGAAGACATGGCCTCCCAAGTCTACGATTCCAGACTGAAGGACGTGCAGGTCGTGTCCGACGATGATGCCTTCAAGGATCATCCAACTCTGGTAGCACGAAAGTGGAAGAGCTCCACCTCTGACGCTACTGACGAGGGCAAGAAAAAGAAAATGGAGAGTGGAGTCTCCAAGAAATCCACTACCTCCCTAGAGGCGGAGAATAAGAAGTCCACCGATATCCCCTTAGCTAAGGAACCTTCTGTAGTGTAAGTACATTCATTCTCCAGCTTTATTTTGCTTTTCACCTATTCAATTCATGTACTTATACCATGTACATTTGAGGAAGAAGTCCGGTGTTGGTTTGAGGTGGACCTCCAAAGATGTTGGAGGTCCATGTTCTCCAAGTCATCCCCCGCTGCTGCTCCCCCGACCCCTACCGCCAAGCCTACAATAGGATCCACTAGAACTTCGTCCCCCGTCATCCCTGAGACCTCCGCCATGGAGATAGACATCAATCTGACTCCGGAAGTCTCAGGCTCTGCCGGCATGGACCTTGCTCCTAGCGGCCAGGCGACACAGGAGAGTACTTCCTCCAAAGTGGCTGAAGCTCCGGTTAAGGATTCCACCGAGGATGGGAAGCAGCTGGAGGAGGGAGCAGAAGCAGCAGCAGCAACAACAATGGTAAAGCCGGGAGCCACTGCGCCTTCAACTGCTATTATTGCTCAGGCGGCAGCTAGGGCTTCATCCATCCTCCGGCTTCCACAAATCCTCTTCCTTTGACTCCTCTGACTTTGAGCCTAGATGATCTCATTCAACGAGAAAATATTATTTATAAGAATGCCCGGACCTTCCATGATGCATATGCCAACTTGGCCAACAATCTGAGGGTTATTGCCAGTGTAAGTCATTGAACTTTACTTTTGTACTTTATAATATATCCCAGTGTTGTCCCCGAGCTCTTAGGCGGAAAACCAATAGTTTTTGGCCTAAGTGCTCCAAAGAACTAAGTGTAGAACTTGATAGTGTAGCACCCAAGTCTCTGGTTTAGAATGAATAATTATGACTAGATACTCTAAGAGAGAATACACATGATTTAAAATCTGGTACTGTAGGCCCCGAGCGTTTAGTTGAAACTGAGAAATTCCGGCTAGATGCTCTAGAGAAACTAAGCACTTTATCTTTTTGCAGAATCAGAATGCCCAAAGGAAAGCTGCCAATGAGAAATATGCAAAGCTGCAGGAAGCGCTGGACATTGAAAAGGGTAAAACAACCTTTCTAAAGGAACATATCACAAATAGCAAGCGTATGTTTTCCTCCAATCATTTCCCTAATTTTCACTTGGAACCATATCATCCGAAGTCTCACAATGTTGTTTTTATTCTGTCTTACAGAGACCATCACCAAGGCCAAGAGCATTGTCGAGCAATCCAAGCATATCCGAGAGCTTGACGATGAGAACAAAATTTTGAAGAAAGACCTGGCTGATGTCGTCAAGGGCCATGAAGAGTCAATGAAGGTGATGAAAGAATCTTCCGACACCAAGATTCATCGCCTAAAGAAGGAGATTGAACAACTCAAGGAGTAGAACCAAGCTGCCAAAGAGCAGAATACTCGGAACCTTGAGGTGTACAAGAAACTTCAGAAGGAGCATGGCATCTTTAGGGAGACATGCCATCAAGTTGAGATGCGCATCTTTGGTAACTTCCCTCATCTTTTATCAATTCTATAAGTCAATCACATGTATTGTTATACTCATGACCTCTAACAAAAACATAGCTCCCATTGGTATAACTGTAAAGACCCAAACCTGGCTTGGTTTGAATCCCTGTGATTACAGTGCTAGTCCCTGGATCGAATAGCTAGCACCCAAAGTTTAAGATGTAATATCAAGATACAAAGGTCATATTACATCGTATGATCCAGAATATGAATACTTTATTACATACTCATAGCCATAGGCTATCTTATTACAAAGCAGCAGAATACAAGTAAAGCATGGAGTCCTTCATCTTCATGTGCCACAGGCAAACATGTTGGGTGTAGACTCATAATTCCTATCATCAATCCTCACTCATTAATAGAATAACCTGCAACATGATAGGTCGCAGCCACAAATAGGGTCAATACTTTGAATGTATTGGCAAGTATCACAAGTTGGTGAATATAAGTTGGACTATCACTACATGCATGTTTGGCTAAGTAGATCTTAGGCTCATTTGCAGAAAGCAACATGGTTTTATCCTATCTTTGCAAAATAGTTTTGATCTTTCAACAACTTTCTGAACTCCTTGGCAAACTCCAAGTGCTTCTACTCTCTTGTTGTCACCATCAAGTTTTACTTTGAGAAATTAGAATGTCGAGATCTTCCATAGCTTCAGGCCTTAGTTGCTCAGAGTTGTCCATAACCGGGGACACGGCTAAGTACTTAGAATTTAATCTTCTGCAAAAGTTGTACACTTTACCCACAAGACACAATCTCGTCTTGACGCCACCAGTGGCCGCTGGATTAGTACTCACCAAGATGGAGTACCGGCAGATCGAGAATGTGACAAAGTCTTTCCACAGGAGTCCTCCCAATACATAATGCTAGCACATCTACCAGGCACCAATGCAAGGATAAACCTCCAATGCATAATTCCAGTTAACCTGAAGAGGTACCAATGCATGGGTCTTCCACTATGTAATTGACTAGGCCAGAGCCCATTTGGCATGTGGCTGTACACGAAAGCCACTGTACGAGAAACATGTTCAATCTCTAAGTTCCTGGGCGGTGTTCTCCTAGTGCACACACGAACGAGATAGCCATAGACATGGTTCCCTTCGTTGCCACCTTATTCTCAGCTGAGTATCCACTTTCCACCCAGGTGATTCATTGAGTACTTGTTTTATTATATAAAACATATATTTTTCCAACTCCTCATATAGTCACAATATGGTATATTCCACCCCAAATCTATAGCAGGGCTAAGCATACTACCACTATGGTATTTCCACTAAGGAATATATAAAGGATATCCTAATAGGATATAGCATAGCATAGTATCATAGTAGCCCTATCATGCATACTACAAAAATCCACTAAGTGTAATGAAAATAGTAGGACATGGATGATAGTGTCACTTGCCTTAATATTTGGTGGTGTTGGTACACTCTTTGCAGTAACACACTTGGCAATCCACACAATCTATCAAACAAAACAACCAAGACAAAACAGGCACAAGATCAATACTAATGGCAATACAAAAAATCATGCAAAATATGCAAGCATGCAAGATGGCAATTTTTATTGTACAAATAATTATAACAAGCTTTTTGAACACTACTAAGTGTTTTCTGAACAATTTACAATTGCAAGATTACAAATGCAACCATTTGTGCAATTGTAATAATTAGCAATAATTTCTAGTATTTGGAAAGGCTAGACTCACTAAATAATTTCCATGCTATTAGGTATAGTCAACCAAATTTATATTTTGGTCTTACTGGACAGAGGGTTCAATTTGCAATCCATAGCACAAGGATTCACCCAAAAAATAATTTACAAAACATTTTTTTATGGGTAAAATACTCCTAAAAGGGTTCTGCCTAAAACTTCTATTTTACAGAAGCTAAAGGGTGAAATAATGCCTCTATAATAAAGGTCTTATTTTTCTGAATCCATAGACACCAAATTTGTATTTTTCTAAATTGTGGATCAAAAGTTATGAAATTTCTAAGTTTAATACTAAATCTGCCTATTTTCTAATTTAAACAATAGTCTGGGCGACGTGGCATGTTCTTATTGGCTGGTACCGGTTCGGGCGGATTGGCAACGTGGGCCGTTGGATTTAAGTGATAACGAGTGGATTAGATCGATCAGTACCCGTTCGATTAGTGATCTAATCTTAGTCCTAGAATCTAGATCCAACGGATCTCAGTGCTTGGCCACGGACTGGCGGCGCTGGCGACGGCGCGCGGCGGCGGTGCGTCGGGAGGGTGGCGCTCCGGTGGTTCTAGAGGGGCAGGGAGACCGTGGACTATTACCAGCAATCGCCGCGGTCGAGGTGGTCTCAGGGATGGTCGCGGTGGAGGGAGGGGCACTCAGAGTCGCCGGGGATTCCTCGCCGGAATACCTGCTGACGGTAGAGCTCGCGCCTCCGAGACGGTGTCGTCGACCTGGGGCTTGAACATGGAAAACAAGGAATCAGGGAGGTGCGCCAGGTCGTGTAGAAGTTGGCTGTGGCCAAAAGAGGGCGGCGGGAACCTGCGACTCACCGGAACTCGTCGGAGAACGGCGGTGGCAGAAAAGCTCCGGTGATGACCGTGGCGTCGACCTGGGGCATGCCAACGCAAATGGAGGGGGTTAGCAGATGCGCTTGAGGATGGTGAATCTAACAGGGCAGAAAAGAGAGCGCGGGGCATCGGTTCTCGCCGGAATCGTCGCCGGAGCTCGTCGGGGTCTGCGGTGGTCCGAGCAAGATTCCGAGCAGCCTAGTGGCTCTCAGGTGGCGGTGTCTGAGTGGAAAACGAAGAGGAGGGGGTGGCGGTTAAGAGGGCGTCGTCGGAGTGGGGATTAATTCGCGGAAACGCTCGAATTCGGCCGGACTTGGTAACTGCAGAGGGAGGGAGACCGTCTGCTCGTCCCGCGGTGGAAGACGGTGGGGTGGAAGTGACGTGGAGGTGGGGTCGAGCCGTCAGCGAGGGGGTGTGAGGAGGGGTCGGTGAGAAAGAGAGGGGGAAGGGGAGTGCCGGGTGGGCTTAGTGGGCTAGGTTTGGGCCGAGCTGCTGCTGCTGTGTTTTTTTTTCAGTTTTCTTTTACTTTTTCTGTTTTCTTAATTAACTTTTGATTTAGTGATCCAATTTGAATCAAACAAATTTCTAAAAATTTGTAAAACTCAAATTAGGTTTTTAGGGCATTACAGAACACATTTACTTTCTAACTCAAATTTTTCTAACCAAATTTATTCACTTTGGCTTTAATAGTTAATATTGCCTTTCTTAATTCTATTCTCAAAATAATTCATATCCTTTTATCCATGGCTCCAAATTGGATGAAACCAATTTCTATTGATTTATTGTTTTGCCCTTTATATTTTTATCTCACATAGGAGTTCTTTTGTTTAATATGGAGTATATCCATATTATTGTGTTGTTCTTAGTCTTAACAAATAATTAGAGTTTTAGGGTTTGAGATATTTTCACTTCTCTTAGGTTTTTAAAATGCAACCAAGTCAAGATGCTCATGCAAGCTTCATGATTTGGGATTTTAAAACATGCACACCACTTCACAAACAAAATCATTTTGTTTGGCTTGGATTTTGGAGGCATTATATTAAATGTTCCAAAAGTTTTTGTTCCTTCTGAATTTCAAAGAACTTGGTTCTTCATTTTGTTTAAAATTTTCACATTTCAAAATTTGGAATTTTTTTGGGATGTGATAATAACCAATATGGGTGAAGGTGATTCGGATTCAAAGGAGTGCATGATTCTTGCTAGAAACTTTGTAACATCCCAATTTCAGCAACCCTGATTAGTTGTCCAGAATGAAAAAATCAGGGGGAACAAAAACTTTTTCTTAATTAAATTGTGAAGTGCTTGCTTGTTGTTGTTTGTGCTTATGCTTCTGATTGTATAGCTTAAAATATACTCCTTACCTCAACATCAGTTGTCAAAAGCTGTTTAACAAAACAATCCTGGCTCATTTTACATATTCTCAAGTGTTCTGGAATTTCAAAAAGCTGAGCCAAGATGCCCTTACTTCCCAAACTATTTTATTAGCTTCTATTGATCAAACTACGGAGAGCTATATACTATAATCTCCTTATGTTCTCAAGACAGAACCTTCAACTACTCCTACCTCTAGGATTCTCAAAACCTTGTATAATTTTTTTGAATTCTACTCTTGGTAGGGATACCAAGGACTCTTACCTTATTCAAACTCCAACCTTTCCAAAATTGCCCATCCTTACCTCAAGCTAAGCGTGATGGTAACCCTAGTAGTAGTTGATTTGTTGTAAGATGAGTTACCTTGATTTGCGGTTTGACTTTATTGCTTAGAAGTAGTATGAGCTACTCTAGGAGATCATCCACTAGGATCAAGATACTTTAAAAATCACCACACCCTAAGAAAGAATACAAAGCAAGATCTAATCTCTAGATACTAGGGGATCATCTAAAACCCTTAACCAAATCAATTCTGTACTGATCCATTCTAGAAGCTTCCAAGTCAATGAAGACCAATATCAAGAAAGGATTCTTCCTACTAAATCTACAATTCAACATCATCCACTTGATGATGCTTGGGTACCTTGCAACCCATCAAAAACACCCCCTCTCATACTCTAGTCAAAATCCTCAAAACTGCCAAATTTGGCTAAGTCTGGAAATTGTTTCGACATCACCTTTTTGAATGCCTCCCTTTATAAAACCATGTGCATTTTTGGAAATGCACTTGAACCATATTATTTAACATCCTAAGGACTACCAAGGACAACTCTTGCCCTTGGTTAGATCATCCTCCAACCCACTTGTTCTTGATGGTTTTGCAGGCAAGAGAATAACTAATCCTGCAAATCTAGTCAACATGCCTACTTTGATAGAAGCTCACACCACCATCCAATATTTTATGCACAAACTCTTTACATGGTTGTGTTCTACTCATATAGGTCTATCAACATCTACTTCACTTGTTCCAAGTGGACCCTGGTGCTTCTTAAACCCACATGGTTTATAAGGCATCATGACTCATCTGGTATGGCAGCCTTATTTTCAACAAAGTTTGGCATCACTGACAGACCACCTCAAATGTAACCAATCCAAACTCCTTCTGCCATTATCATCTATATGACTTGGTCTAACTATACATCTATCCCTTGCATCAAGGGGAGCTTTGAGCTCCAAGATCTAACAAGGTTTTGGTGGTATAAAAATAACATCACCCTATGTCCTCAACTCCTTGCTTTTCCATCTCATTCAAGTGGGATTTCCAATTCCCAAGGTTGTAAATGCTTGCTACACCTTGTATACATCATCTAACTTGATCATCAAGATTTATCAAATGTTATCCATAATTACTATGGCTCAAAAACTATTTAATTCATTTAAGGGGCAAAACCTCCCAAAACTCCTTCCATAAAGGAAAGTTTCGTTTTTGCCAAAACACTACCCTAACCTTAAGAACAATTGAGTCCTATATATCATACCCTATCATCCCACTTCAAAAATAAATATTTTTGAAGAGTTTCAATAATTCTTTTTGCCTATTTTCTTAAATGAGAGAAATGGAATAATAATAGTTTTAAATACTTTTAATCCCCAATAAATCATGGGAAAATTCCTCAAAGTATGGATTCATATTTAGAATCATCTCACATCAAAAACCAACTATGTCCAATGTAAATTTATAAAATGAGCTTCTATAAACCACTTCTGCACTTTTTGGACAATTGATCAAAAATGCCCTAAAATCATCTGAAAAATCTCCATAAATTCCTGGAGGTGTATCTTGACCCACATACCTACCAGGATCATTACCCCAACCTGCCAAGATCAAGTTTTGAAACTTGATTCATGATCCAAAGTTTGGCCAACATTTGAAATCCTTCAAGCTATCTTTCAAATCCCTTTTCAAACCCTCACCAAAGCCTCTCCAATGTTTCTCCATAGCAACCACCATAACCCTCTGGTCGAAATACTGTAGCATCACCCTCCCCCATGCCCTTTACCCCTTAAAAGGAGGAAAAGCTATGCCTTCCATTGGAGTGTCCCTCCTTACATCAAAAGCTGGGAAGCAACCACTCCCCTCTCTTCTCTGGTCGTGCCCAGGCCCCACACACCACCCTAGCACCACCCCTGCTGCCCAATGGAAGGCCAGCTCCCTCCCCATCCCCTCCTTGAACCAAATCCACCATGGACCGATCCACCTCGAGTTAAAAAGGCCACAGGCTGCCCTAGCACTCCCTTCCTCGCTCATTCACTCCCTCTACTCCCCACTTACCTCCCCCAGCACCCTCTCTATCTCCCCTACTCTGTACAACCTAAGAAATGAAGGAGAAGGAGCTTCTGCCTCCTTGAAGAATTGAGCCTAGAGCTCTCCTCACTTCCTCTCCCTCTCTACATGTCACCGTGTGGTGATCCCCTACCCTCTGTTACCCTTCCCCTGCTGTTTTCTTTGCCAGGAATGAGCCTAGCAGTAGCCTCGGCGAGCTCGCGAGTTGTGCATGTAGCTGTCCTCGCGTGAGCCCCTCCCCGACGACAAACCGCCTCGTGCCACCCCTCGTTCGGCTCCTCGCAGAGGTCCGCGTCGCCCCCACGTCATCCCCGCCACCAGCACGGCCTCATGTGAGCTTCCCCTGCCGCCGCTAGGGTTCCTGCCACTCTGTCCACGACGAGAGAAAGGAGATGATCCGGGGCCGTCGATCCCGCTCTAATCGGACGGCCCCAGCCTCCCCTTACCGCTTATCCCCGTCGCCCCGCTGACCACTGGGCCCCGTCTCGCGGGATTTAAACTCGCTGACCCGCGTGCTGCGTCGCCCGCTGTGGGCCGAATTCTCCTTCCCGACCCATCTCCCTGCAGAGCCAGCCCACTGCCCCTTTTTCCCTTTTTCCTTTTCTTTAAACCTTGTTTAATAGATCTGTTAAATACCTTGCAGAAATAAATACATAAGAAAATGGAAAACACCTACTTTTGTCCAGACCTAAAATTCTAGTCATTCTTATATGTTTTCCCATCATGCAGAACAAGCCTTAGGCCAAATCATTTTCATGATTTTCTGGGAATTATTCTAGTAAGATATGTCCCTTCCACTATTTATTTCTTTCTGGTAGTTTGGTATATCCAATTGGTGTGAATCCACTCACTACTGAAAGGTATGTGAGATACCTTGCTTGTTACCTTGACCCCACGACTTTTTACTCCCTAATTTGCCTCTGGCAAAAATAACAAAAACAACCACAATCTGCCTCTAGGAATTTCAGCAAAACCGGTGAGATTGACAACCTCACTGTAAGTTGGGGGCAAAGTTCTGTGGTTGTGTTGTGCAGGATTCCAAGTTGGAAACAACACCTTGGAGGTGTTTCCTTGCTCCTACTGGTTTGATAACCTTGGTTTCATAACTGAGGGAAAACTTGCTGCTGTGCTCATCATACCTTCCTCTTGGGGTCCCCAATGAGCTCGATACGTTGAGCCGATCATCAAGATTTTTCTGGCGCCATTGCCGAGGAGTCAAGGACATCTTCACAAGGGGATTCCCTCATAACCAATCTCTTTACTTTGTTTTATTTGTTTTGCTAAGTTTCTTTCTGCTTTGTTTGCTTGTTTCTTTATCAAAAACACAAAAAAATTAGTTGTACTAAGTTTGCTTCCCTTATCAAAAACATAAAAAAATTCTATTGTTGTCACCTCGTTCTTTCCTCACCATGTTGACACCTAAGTTCACCCTGAAAGACCTTTCAATAGGTAGTGGCTCTATAATTGGGAAAGATAATATTGAAGAATTCTTTAATCATATTAGCAAGCATGAGGATATTGAGGATAGATCCCTGGCAGAACTTGCTCCAAATTATGTTTTTTGTACCAATACCTTTTATGTTAAGATATTGAGGAAAAAGTATTTGATTGGATTTGAAGCAATGACATATGTTATTGGTCCAAAAGGTATTGGTATGCATGAAGCCTTAGAAAATAATTTTGATTGGATAGTTCCTGAAAACCCGTTTGATGAAAATAGTGAACCCAAGAGGATTGAGAGAGGATCCTCTAGAGCTTATTTGGATGAGATACCTTGCCTTGTTGAAGATATTTCTGGTATTGATCTTAATGCTTCTTCATTTGAGAATACTTGATTCTTCTTGATTCTTAGGCCTAGCTCAAAGGCATTAAAGAAAAGCACTTATTGGGAGATGAAAGGGTAATTTCCCCTATGTGTGGTTTTGGTGATTAATGACAATCCCTATGGACTAATGTTTTCATTGAGTTTTATACGAAGAAATATTGCATTGGTCATGCGTGTAGTCCATATGTTGGATTCAAGTATGGATGCCATGAAGATAAAGATATACCTTGAGTTTGGCATCAAGATCATCGAATTGAAGATAAGAATATGACATGTTCAAGATCTTGAGAGTGTGATCTCAATAGAAGAATTCAAGATATGGCTCTAAGACGGTGTCATGGTAGCCTCATTAGTTGAGCTATGGTTGACTAATATTTAGATCATGTAATCATATGAAGAGTTCCTTATGTACCTCAAGATATTGAGATGGAGCATGATAAGACACTTGGTTGACCAATGCAAAGAGTGAAGAGTGATTTCAAGTTGGTCAACACATGAAGCATAAAGAATGTACCACATGGATCTTGTGGTATGGTAAGCCTTGCCATTTATGCATCATGAACTAACCCATTATATATGTTCCTTTGTGTTTTATATATGGGATAGGTATCTTTCCATGGGCATGCTTCAAAAGTGAAGATCTCATATAGCCCATGAGAGGATGACATGAAGTGGTGATCGTCATCAAGGTTGAGAAGGGCAAGTTCAAGATAAGCATCTTGAGAAGATCAGTTGCTTGAAGCTTGCCATCCATATTGGTGATAATGGACATGTGAAGACGTGTCTTAATGAAGCTATCCCATAGTGGTGTATGGGGGAGCAAATTATGAGTCTTCACGAACCAACAATGATCAAGTGGTGCATTCCGGCTTGCATGGAGCTTGAAGCATTGTCATGAAGATCAAGCGGGATGCACAAGGAAAAGGTATGGCCTTTCTAGGTTTTCCTTTTACCGTTCTCAAGGTGGTTGTTGGGAGACCGAGTTATAGGATAGATAACCGCACTATCAAGAGGGGCTTTCGGTTGGGTAACTTGATCACATCGTCGTAGGGAGCCCAATCCTTTGCATACTTTGCATCTTCCTATTTTTTTGCTTCTTGGTGTTTCTCTATGTGAGGTTCTTGAGCTTGTTTCTAGATCTTCAACAAGCCCAAGTTCATCAAAAACGGAATTCGTTTGCATCTTCTATGGTGTTTTTGAGTTTGAAGGTTTTACCGGTTATTCTTATAGGGAGGCTTCTTACCTTTCCTAATCTGGTTCTATCTTCCTTTGTTGGACTATGATGTTTTCATGCACCATATTGTAGAGCTTGTTTTCCTCATCAAAACAAGCCCAAGATCATCGAAATCGGAGCCCGGATGCAAAAGTTATTGCGTTTTTCGTGAAGTCTGTTGGATCTCGGTTGTGGATCCGGTTCAACCGAGTCCCACACCGGACGGTCCGGTTCCAGCTCCGGTAGACCGGATCTCAGACCGGATTTTCCGGTTTTCGTGACCGAGTCTATTCTGGGTTGGCAAACAGAGGTATTCTTGTTTGTAGGTCAGTCCTCTAGCCTGGGGACCGAGTTTCCCGGTTCTGTGGCCGGTCCAACCGACTTTGGAACCGAGTTTTCGTTGTTTTCTCTCCAAAGGCCATATTTGCTTTTTCCTATAAAAGGGGGTTCTTCCCCCAACGTTTTTGGGTGTTCTTGAGCACGAAATTGACCTCCATTATTGACCCTCTTGAGCTTGATTCCTCTCCCTTCTCTCCTATGATTCTTGCATCTTTTTGAGGGATTTGGAAGAGAAGATCTAGATCTACAATCCCCACCAATCAATTCGTCCTCTTAGTGAGGGGAACCCTTTAGATCTAGATCTTGGAGTCATTGGTTGACTTCCACCATTGTTCTTCCTCTCTAATTCCTCCCTAGAACTTGTTGTTTTGGTAGGATTTGAGAGTGAAGGATTTGAGTACCCTTGGTGTTCTTGCTTTGCATTCTTGCATAAGTGTTGAGCTCTCCATTACGATTTTGTTCGAGTGAGAGACCGTGAGCTTTTTGCTCTTGGAGGGTGACCTCCTAGTTGGCTTGGCGGTTGGTGCCACGGTGTCCTCTTCGTGGAAGATTGTGAAGAGACCCGGGCTTATCCTTTGATGGGGATATGCCAAAGGGGGAATGCCCAGCAGGACGTTCCGATTTGGTCGAAGGGCCTGTAAGTGTGCTTGAAGGACGGCGACTGGACTACGATTGAAGGAGAAGCCTGGCGACTGGAAGCTGAAGGCCCAGGAGCATATCTGAAGCCCAGTCGGGTTTAGGTCAAAAACCCTCCGAGTCCGTATCTGGCTTGGTTGTAACTTGTAAACCCTAGCAAGGTGACTCCTATATAAACCTCCATAGGGTATCCTAAGGACCTACGTTCCATCATACACCCCCTCGAGCGACTCGCTGCTTAGACGCCGAGCTCGCCACCCCTGTAACTCGCTCTCCAATAATCTAATCTAGCAGGAGTAGGTATTTACCCTCCAGGGGGCCGAACCTGGGTAAACCCATGTGCATCCGCCCCCATCTCGCACCGTAGATGGCCTCCAACTCTTCCTCACGTTACAATCAATCCCTGCCAGTAGCAGAAACTGCCGTGGCAATTTGCACGATAGTGGCACCCACCGTGGGGCATAGCGGGACTGGCCTGAGTTCTGCGGCGAGACCCTACTCGCCGATCGATCGGCCACTCGCCACCGGTCGCATGATCACCATCGGTGGTATCTTACAGATCCTGCCCAGCAGCTACATCCCGGCGTCACGCCCGGTCACTCATGGCGCGGTGATGCCGGTCGGCTCCATCAACCTCTTCGTCGGCTTCACCAGCACGGTCGACCCAGCTGCAACGGTGATCATCGACGGATCGCCGCCGCACTGTGATCTGCTCTCGGAGGAGCAGGTCCGCTCCATCAGGAGCCTCGTCACTGAGTATGACTCGGCCGCCAGCGACACGACCGAGACCAACACCGCCACCAACGACGAGGCCCTAAATGACGGCGCCGACTCCGCGACCCCTGTGTCGGTCGACGGATCTATCACCGCCGCATCACGAGAAGACTCCATCACGCGAGTCTCCAACCCGAAAGATTTCGAGGACCCCTCCATCCTCGGGATCTTCGACTCCGACTCCGGCTCGGAATCGCCCGAAGACTTCCGTGGCAGATCTAATCGCTTCAATGTGATCTACATGGCAGGCAGCACGGCTGCCCCATCAGATCCGTTCGCCACACCGATCCCGCCGACTGCGACGGCCACAGAGGTGGAGGAAGCCCGCCTGCGGCTCGTGGAGGCGCAACGCAACAAACTCTCCGAGTATGAGAAATACCGCCTCGAGCGGGAAACGGAGCGGGAGCTATCGCTCTATCACCAGCGCCGCATCAGGACCCGCCTGAACTCCAACGTCCAGGGCTGTGTCCTGAACTTCAACGATGAAAGCGACCCCGCGCGCGCCACCGAGCGCGAATACTGCGAGAACGCGCCGCCAGGCGGAAGCAACCCCGCGAGACCACCACCCGGTGCACCGGCGACCGGAGCCCCTCCACCACCCATCGGCCGCACGCCCCCGCCGGACGAACCGCGGATCATCATCTCGCCTCAAGCCCGCGACGCCAACGGACTACCACTATACTCCACCCCGATGGACAACGTCGTCGCGGCCGATGCTGCGATCGCCAACCTCGATGTCCAGGGCGACGGAGTGCTATAGATCCAGTACGCCAAGGCCCTACTCGTCAGGGCCGTCGAGCAACAAGCTACCGGAGTCGACCCGCGGGGGAGGATGTACTCCCGCTCCCCAGCAAGCAGGGCGGCATCAAGTGGCCAGCCCACCGTTGCCAACGCATTGACTTGCCCACCACCCCAGCCCCTGGCGAATCAACCACGGGCCGCCAACCCCGCGCTGTCCACCAACGAGCCGCGACCGGCGAATAACACGGTTGCCGCCAATGGGCAGCCCATTGATGCCCGAACGAACATCATCAACAACCAGGCATGGCGGGCGCGCCAGCCTAACGAATTGAGGCACTCCCTCACCAACCGCAGCGACCCGGAACCAAGCGGCTCGCTCAGTCGAGTCGGGCCGCAATGCTTCGGGCCCATGATCCGCAGGGAAAAATACCCCGCCAACTTCAAGGCTCCCAAGGAGATCAAAAAGTACGACCTGACGTACGATCCCGTTGTCTAACTGGACACATACCTCATGGCAATGGGTATTACAGGCCACACCGACCTGCTCGCCGCTCGCTACCTCCCCTGATGATGGAGGGTGCGACTCGACAATGGATCAACACCCTCCCCGCCGACAACATCGATTCCTGGGAAGAAATGCGGGATGCCTTCATCAGGCACTTCGAGGGCTCCTACACCCGCGCCACCACCATAGAAGACCTGGAGCGATGCACCCAGGGACAACGCGAGTCGACTCGCCGCTGGATTCAAAGATGGCAAGAACTATGGATCAATGCCTCCGGCATCCACCCAGATACGGCGATACATTGCTTCAAGAACGCGTGCCGGTACGAACCCCTGGTCGCCAAGATCAAGAGGGTCTACCAGACACTCGACAACATCCCCGACCTCCTCGAGATCGCCAAGCGCTACGCGGAGGAGGACCCCAACCAAGTCTCCGACAATGAGTCGGGAGGAAGACGCCGAACCAACATCCACGATAGCGGGCGCCTACGCGATATGCGCTACAGCAACACACGCATCACCGGCAAGCGCCGCACGGACGGGCGAGTCAACTTTGTCGCCAACGCCGGCTACGGCCAGCGCGACCCCAAGAGCTACCGCCGAGACGGAGGAAATTACCGCGACAGCGGAAACTACCGCTCCAACAATACAGCGAGGCCAAAATTCGACCCTGCTTCCCTGCTCAATCAGCCCTGCATCTACCATAGCAGGGAGGGAAAACCCACCACCCACACTACCACTGATTGCCACTCTCTCAAAGAGATTGAGAAGGCGAGGTGAGCAAGGGAGGACCCCAACAACAACCCACCCCGGGACAACGGAAATGTCGGCGGCTTTGGCACCGCCATCGGCTCGCTACATAACTTCACCGGACTCGGCACCAAGCGCGAGAGGAAGGTGCTAGCCCGCGCGGTCGCTGTCAATGCGGTGACGCAGGTCGACATCCCACGCTTCCTCAACCGGTCCGAGCAAATTATCACTTGGAGTCGCCAGGACCATGCCCCCAGAATCGAGTACCCAGGGCGAGTTGCCCTGGTAGTCAGGCCCAAAGTGGCCGATTACTGGCTACCCAAGACATTGATGGACGACGGGAGCTCCGTCAACATCATGTACCTGGACATGTTCAAGAGGTTACAACTCCCGGAGTCTGCAATCCAGCTGACCCTGACAACCTTCCACGGTATCGTCCCCGGTCGGAAGGCATACCCAATCGGATAAGTGACACTACCCGTCACCTTCGGCACACCGGCGAACTACCGCACCGAGCGAATCGAGTTCGAGCTGGTAAACTTCCGCAGCCCCTACCACTGCGTGCTGGGATGCCAGACATTTGCCAAATTCATGGCAACCCCCCACTACGCGTACAACATGATGAAGCTCCCAGGGCCAAGCGGCATCATCACCGTCCACGGCGACCCCAACATGGCGTGGAATGCGAGGACAAAGGATCCGAGCTCGCCGACGCCGTCATTGCTGTGGAGACCGACCACACAGAGGAGCTCGCGAAATACGCGGGAAACATCAACAAGGACGACCCCACCATCCTGAAGAAACCAACCGCCACGAACTCCACGTTCGAGGCGACCACGCACACCCGCACCGTCGAGCTCATCCCAGGTGACTCCAGCCAGACGCTCACCATCGAGGCACACATGAGCCCCGCATAGGAAAGCGTGCTGATCGGGTTCCTCCGTGAGAACTGTGACATCTTCGCATGGAAGCCATCTGACATGCCAGGTGTCCTAAGGGAACTCGCTGAGCACAAACTCAACGCCGACCCCAAAGTGCGAAGAGTAAAACAGTCGCTATGGCCCTTCAATGAAGAGCGTCGTTGAGCAATCGCCGAAGAAGTACAGCGCCTGCTAGCCGCAGGCTTCATTCAGCCAATCAAATACTCCAAGTGGCTGGCAAACCTAGTCCTGGTTCTAAAAAAGAACAACACATGGAGAATGTGTATCGACTACACCAACCTCAACAGCGCTTGCCCGAAGGAGTTCGTCCTACCGCGCATCGATCAGATCATCGACTCGACCGCGGGATCGGAGTCGATGTGCTTCCTCGACGCTTACTCTGGTTATAACCAGATCAAGATGGCGGTCGAGGATGAGGAGAAGACGACGTTCATCACGCCATTCAGTGCCTTCTGCTACACGGCCATGACGTTCAGCCTCAAGAACGCCAGCGCCACATACTAGAGATGCATGCAGGAGTGCCTAGCGAGCCAAATTGGCCACAACATTCACATCTACATCGACGACGTGGTGGTAAAATCCACCCGCTAGGACGACCTACTCGACGACCTGGCCGAAACCTTCGCCAACCTGCGGAGGTACAACATCAAGCTGAACCCCGGAAAATGCACCTTCGCTGTCCCCACCGGACATCTCCTGGGATATGTAGTCTACAAGCGAGGCATCGAAGCCAACCCTACCAAGATCGACACCATCGCGTGACTCGGGAAACCCGAGTGCCTGCGTGACGTCCAAAAGTTGGCAGGGCGTGTCGTGGCCCTCAGTCGCTTCATCCCCCGACTAGGCGAGAAGGCAATGCCCCTCTACCGCCTGATGCGCAAGAACCCCACGTTCCAATGGGACGCAGAAGTTGACGACGCACTCAAAGCGCTCAAAGAAGTGCTACTTGCGGCTCCACTCCTAGCCGCTCCACTCGACAAAGAGCCAATGCTCGTCTACATCACGGCCTCCACTCGAGTCGTCAGCGTCGTGATAGTCGTCGAATGACCAGAGGAGGGCAAGGAGCGCCTCATACAGCGCCCTATCTACTACATCAGCAAAGTCCTGGTAGACTCACGACAACGCTACCCGCAGTACCAAAAACTGGTTTACGCGGTATTCCGAGCTCAGCGGCGACTCCCACACTACTTCCAGGAGCACCCGATCACGGTTGTTTCCTCCGCACCTCTGCAGGACATAATACGCAACCACGAGGAGACCGGGCGAGTCGCCAAGTGGGCTGTCAAAATCGGCGTCCACAACATTAAATACGAGACCCGCAAAGCGATCAAGTCGCAAGCCCTAGCTGATTTCCTCGCAGATTGGGAAGAAGCATAGCAACCGGAGAAGCTCCCGTACCTCCACTACTGGTCGCTCCATTTTGACGGCTCCAAGAACACCGACGGTGTAGGGGCAGGGGTCATACTGACCTCTCCCAAAGGAGACAAGCTTCGCTACGTGCTCCACCTCAACTTCAAGCCCTGCACCAACAACATGGCAGAATACGAGGCCCTCCTTCACGGCATGAGAGCCGCTAAGGATATGAACGTCAACCGCTTACGATGCTATGGTGACTCCGACCTAGTCGTCGGCCAGGTCGCCAGGACATGCGACGCCGTCTCCCCAACAATGATCGCGTACCGCCAAGCAGTAGACCAGTTGGGAGGGCAATTTGACGGCTATTCCGTCGAGTGGATTGACAGACGCAAGAACGAGGAGGCAGACGCCCTCTCCTGCATCGGGTCAGCCCGACAAGCGCCACCAGCAGGTGTCTTCCTCGACATCATATACAAACCTTCGGTTAGCCCACCAAAGGAGATCGACGTCGGGATACCGCTGCAACCAGAGCCGGCCCTAGTCGCCATGGTTGCAGAGCCTAGCGACTGGACAACACCATACGTCGCCTTCCTGGAGCACAAGATCCTACCATGCAACGAGACTGAGGCGCGAATGATCGCGCTCTGCTGCAAATCCTTCGTCATCATCAATGGCGAGCTCCACAAACGCAGAGTGACCGACGTGTTCCAGCGCCACGTACAGCCAGAAAAAGGCTGCAAGATACTCCAAGACATTCACGCCGGCGACTGCGGCCATCACGCCGGCGCCAAGTCACTAGTCGCCAAGGCCATGCGGCATGGTTTCTACTGGCTCACCGCACACGTCGATGCCACCAACATCGTCCAGCGATGCGTCGGCTGCCAAAAGTACGCCCACCAGACGCACCTCCCTGGTTCGGCACTCAAGACCATCCCCATTACATGGCCATTAGCCGTATGGGGCATGGACATGGTAGATCCGTTCAAGAAGGCCCCATATGGCTTCACCCATCTACTAGTCGTGGTCGACAAGTTCACCAAATGGGTCGAGGCCAAGCCAATAAAAAACTGCGACGGCAAGACGGCCACCAAGTTCTTACGCGAGCTCATTTACAGATACGGCTACCCGCACAGCATCATCACAGACAACGGCACAAACTTCGCCAAAGGGGCCATGGCAGAATTCTGTGAAGAACATGGCGTACGACTCGACCTCGCTTCAGTCGCCCACCCGGAGTCAAACGGCCAAGCAGAACGCGCCAACCAGAGCATCCTCCACGGGCTCAAGCCGCGACTCCAGGTGCCCCTCGAGCGCACCCCAGGATGCTGGGTCGACGAGCTCCCCTCCATAATATGGGGGATCCGCACCTCCATCAATCGCTCCACCAGGTTCACACCCTTCTTCATGGTGTACGGCGTCGAGGCCGTAATGCCAACTGACCTGGAACATGATTCACCTCGAGTCGCCAACTACGTCAAAGCGACCAACGAAGTCGCCCGCCAAGACAACATCGATCAACTCAATGAAGCATGCGACCCGGCTCGCTCTCGCACCACCATATACCAGCAAGGACTCCACCGCTACCACAGCCGCCGAGTACGAACTTG
The DNA here is from genome assembly GCA_910589775.1 of Avena eriantha. Taxonomy (NCBI): domain Eukaryota; kingdom Viridiplantae; phylum Streptophyta; class Magnoliopsida; order Poales; family Poaceae; genus Avena; species Avena eriantha. Next base: position 90,000,196 of record OU342740.1, read on the forward strand.
CACCTTCCAGGAAGGCGACCTGGTCCTACGACTGGACCAAGACAAGAAAGGCATGCACAAACTCTCTCCCCCATGGGAGGGGCCATTCGCCATAGGACGAGTCCTCGCAATGACACCTACTACCTCATCGACATACGGGGTGATGGCTAGCTCGAGGTCGGGAGGCCATGAAACGTAAACCTCCTCAGAAAGTTCTATACATAGAACCTCAAATTGTAGTCAGCTGGCACATATAATGAAATTCATTCGGATCGCACAAATTGTGTCTACTCGCCATATTCTAGTGCCACTCGCACTCGTACATATTAGAAATATGCTACTCATGGAAGTCAACCTCTGGTCGAGCGACCGGCACGGGTAAGTAGTGCGGCACAAGGGCACCGGAAATACTCGGGCCTTGGGTTGTCCACGAAAACGCCAACCCAGAGCTACCATTGGAGTCGCCTAGCCCGATTGGCCCACCAGGCCAAGACAACCGGTATACGCTTCTCACAGTGACCTGTCCCTCCCATCCTCGTGCAAAGCGACTCGAATGGTTAAGTACCACGCACGGGGACTCCGCAAAACGGGAACCCCCACGCGGCTCGGGAACACACCAAGTAAGAGAGCTACCTTGGACTCGCCCAGCGACTGGCTCTCCCGGCCAAGGGAGGAGACACGTTACAAACAACGCATTAACAACCTACAACAGGAACACGATCAATATGGTTGAGCACCACGCTCGAGGACTCACCTACAAAACAATCCCACCCGCGCTCGGGGACTCGCCACTCAGAAGATGCGAGAGATAAAACAATGCACAACCAAAACAAAACAGAAAAGTATACAATCGAGTTATACCCCATTACAGGGAGGACGCGCTCGGGGACTCGCTCAATCTAAAATAAACACACCACACAACCCTGGTCGCAATACGAGTCGATTGACTCCCCTTGGCATACATTACAAAATACATTACAGCAGTCGCCACCTAGCATACATCACAAACTGCCCAACTACATTGTTTATTCCACAGGTCCTGATGAAGAAGCACCACCACCCCCCTTGACACGAACAAAAGGCTGCCACGGGTTCGTCGGGTACGTCGTCAACGACTTTGACAACGCCGACCGGAAGGGCTGCTCCGACTTCATATCGCGATGCTCCGGCTCAGGGTCGCCAGGCGCCAACACCGTCTCCTGGTATGGCAGTAGATCCTCCATAGCCAGGACCCGATCGGCGTAAGGGGCAGCCTTCGCAGTCAGCTTTAGTACCTCTGACATCTCCACCGTGCCGGTCGCCGATGGGTAGCCACTCGTCACGTCGTCAAGGTCGAAGTCGTCGGGGAAGTGGGCGAGACCCAAGCTCAATGCCGTGGTGGCCCCGCGCCTAAACGCCGAGCGCGCCATCCACTCTACGATGACAGGCACCTCCTCCAGATAGCGCCACACCTCCGTAAGCCCCCCAGGAATAACCTCGGTGGGGGACATGCCTTGATGAACCGCTTGGACGCATAACGCTGAAGCCGTGGCCGTGTTCACCACGGCAGTCACACACTGCAAAGTGTTGAAGGTCTGAACCACCGGGTCGCTTTGGCCTATCACAGCTGCAAAATCAAACGTCAGTGAAACTACGGACCTCCCCAATCAGGGACTCGCCGAACAAGTCAGGCAAAGACAGAGAATCACCAAGGAGTTTGCGGCAGCTCTCCGTGACATGCTTTTCCAAGGCAGCTTGCTCATTGTGCAGCCCCACGATGATCGAATCCGCGGCCTTGCGTTCCTCCTCAGCCGCAGCGACAGCTGCCTTCGCTCGGTCCTCCGAAGAAACTGAGGCCGCTCTCGCCTCCTCCAAGTCTTGGATCAGGGAGGCAATTCGCCCATTCACCGCGTGCAGCTCGGCGACTGGAACATACCCTTTGCGAGCCTTGGAAATCGCAGCCGGGAAACCGTCTGAAAGAGAAACCATCAGTGCGTCATACACCAATAGTTCACACTTGACAGAGGAAAGGACAGAAAAGCAGATACTTACCAATAGTTTCCTGAAGCCGCTGGTTTGCCTCCTGCGCTTCGCGCAGATCCCACTCCAAGTGCTCCCTCGCGGCCTATCGATCAGTCGATTCCCTCTGCAAACCCTGCAAACAAGCAACACACCTCAGCACTTACCCAAATCAACATCCAGTTCCTAGCCACTGAAATTCAGCGACTAAGAACTCGAGGACTGGAGAGTAGGAAAAAAGTTCAATTCCTAGCCGCTGAAATTCAGCAACTAGGATTTGGGGACTGGAGAGTAGAAAGAAGTTCAGTTCCTAGCCGCTGAAATTCAGCGACTAAGAACTCGGGGACTGGACATACCTGAATAGCGGCGCCAAGCTTCTTTTGAAGTTCTTCGGCGTCAGTCGACAGGATCGTGAAGGAAGTGCACCCACGATAGGACCCAATGTCTGCATCCATGATCTCCGGACTCTATGGAGACTGGGTGTCTGCCACGCCTGGAAACCCCCTAGCCATGAAGCGCGGGAACGTCACCGACGCTCTGGCAGGAGCACTTGTTGTCGGGGCCGGCGCTTCCGGCGTGGCCGCAACCAAGACTGGCTCTGATCGCGCCGCCACCACTTCTTTGACGACTGCCGCAACATTGGGCTCCGCGACACCGTCCATGGCTGTGCCATCGTCGGCACCCCCCTTCTGCTTCTTCACGCCTTCCGCGGTCGCCACATCCCAGGCGGATTTTCTCTTCTTGGGGAGGTCGCCATCTCCCGTGGTGGCGGCCGGCGGAATCTTTGCCACCGAAGGACAGTCAATCTTCTTGGCTCCAGACCTGCCTGAATTCCCATAGTCAATATAATGACAATATGAAAACAAGAGGCGAATCGGAATGAAGAACCAATACTCACTTAGCGACCGGGAGAACGCGGAGCCCGGTGCTGATGTGGACAGGCTTGTCCAATTCTGGACCCAGCTTGCGAGTGAGCCCCCTCTCAAAGTCGTCTGAAGCCCACGACACCGCTGGCTTACTCGACAACGAAGCTGAAGTCGCCGGAATCTCCGGCTCTGACGATGCGGCCGCCCTCGACGGCTGCGATGACTTAGACTGCCTTAGCCACTTCCCGGCTTGGAACCCCCGAAACCGTTGGCGTAATCACCGCCAGGGGAACCTCTACTACTGCCTCGGTGTCCTCGCCCTCCAACCCCTTCATCGGGATCGCATCCTCTGGGGCTTTGCACGAGACTTTGGGGGTGTCTTCATCATCATCATCAGATTCGTCATCTGACTCAAACACCACCGCCGACTTGGACGGCGACATTGGCTTCTTCACTGGTGACTTAGGCTTGCGTACGGGCTTCGACGGTGTAGCAGTATGCCGGGATGTATGCTCCTGCGTGACCTCATCGCTTCCATCGTGTTCATCCAGGCTGCGACTTTCCTCGAACTCGCGCTGCCTTTGCATGCGGGTCTTACGAGCCACATGCGCTGGGGGAGGAACCTCCTCCTCCTCCCCATCGCTGTTGGAAGAGTCTCCCTCGGAGCCCTCCTCGAGCTGCTGGGGAACCTCTTCATCGAGCGGAGGAAGCCAGCCCTCCAACACCTGAAACAGCTGAGAACCACCACGAGTAAACACCAAAGGCAGCGACTGAAGATTGAGGTGCGGAAATAGCGACTGAGGAGAAAACTTACTGTGCGGGCTTCATTCTTCACAGGAGTGTACGGGGCGAGCCCGACCGACACGCTGGTGAACTCCGTGTCAGTGATCTTTTTCAGGGCGGCCTTGTCGTCCTCGGCCTCCCATGATTCCTTGCTGGTTTATGAGGGGTCGTGCTTCCCGCTGTATTCATACATCCAATGCGGCCGAGCCGCCAGTGGAACCAAGCGCCGCCCGAGCTAGCAGTTGTAAAGGTTGATCGGAGCGCAACCCCTAGTCCTTCAGCTTCTGGATCTGGTCCATCATTTCCGCGGCGGCCATCCTCTGGTCTTCGGGAAGCTTCTTCGGTGCCAACCGGCGAGGCTCGCTCCTCTCGGCGACGAACTCGGGAAGCGCCACCTCGCCGGGGGGAGTGGATTCTTTTACGTAGAACCAACTCTTCTTCCACTCGCTGGCGGCCTTCTTCGGTAGAAGGAGATTGACGAAATTAGCCTTTGGCTTCAATTGGAACGTGACGCCGCCTGCGGCCAATATCAAGCCACCGGATGCCTCGCGCCCGATGTGGCTATGGAAGAGCTCCAACCACAGCGGAAAATACGGCCTGCAGCCGAGATAGCACTCGAAAAAGGCGACGAAGATCACCAGCTGCTCGATGCTGTGCGGGCCGAGATCCGACGGTTTGATTGCGTAATACGCGCAGAAGCGCCGGAAGAAGAGCGAGGTGGGGAACCCCAGACCCCTCTCTAGATGGCTGTGGAAGCAGATGAATTCGCCGGCTCGCGGATTCGGCTCGGTCTCGGAGGAGGGGGGAACCCGCCAGTTCCCCTTGCGGAGGACTCTGGCATCCTCGAAGGACTTGAGCTGGGCTGTGGTGCATTTGGATTTTCCCCATGAGCCTTTGGGAGGCGCCATCAGGTAGGACGTGGAATCGCACGGTGCGGAAAGGACGAATCGGAAGGTTGAAGGCAGGAAGATTGAAGACAGGAAGAATGGATGTGGGAGAATGAAGAATGCGGGGAAGGATTTGCAGAACTGAATCATCACTCCCCTTATATGGGAACACCACCTGCCAAAATCAGGGTAGCCGTTACTCACAGTAATTGCGCCAAAGTTATCGTTCGAAATTTCAACGAATAGTTTGACCAGAACTGATGGTCCAACTCCTCCATTCCACCCGCTACCCGCTAGTCGTCTCCACTCACCGAAGTGGCGACTTGACAGTAGTAACATTCGCCGGGATAGCGAGTGGAAGCCTGGGGAAATTCTCCTTGGTTTTAATGGAGTCCATCGCCGACTCGACTAGGCGTCCAAATTGGGCTCGCCTACTTCGATCGCCAAAGGAACACCTGCGCCTGAATCAATGATGTCCTTGGGGACTACTGATGGGGATATGCCAAAGGGGGAATGCCCAGCAGGACGTTCCGATTGGGTATAAGGGCCTATAAGTGTGCCTGAAGGACGGCGACTGGACTACGATTGAAGGAGAAGCCTGGTGACTGGAAGTTGAAGGCCCAGGAGCATATCTGAAGCCCAGTCGGATTAGGTCAAAAAGCCTCAGAGTCCATATCTGGCTCGGTTGTAACTTGTAAACCCTAGCGAGGTGACTCCTATATAAACCTCCCTAGGGTATCCTAAGGACACACGTTCCATCATACACCCCCTCGAGCGACTCGCTGCTTAGACGCCGAGCTCGCCCCCTTGTAACTCGCTCTCCAATAATCTAATCTAGTAGGAGTAGGTATTTACCCTCCGGGGGCCGAACCTGAGTAAACCCATTGATGACCCACAAGTATAGGGGGTGTATCGCAGTATTTTTGATAAGTAAGAGTGTTGAACCCAACGAGGAGCACAAGGTGCTGGCTAGTGGTATGGATCAGGAATTCTCTACAAATACTTAGCAAACGGATTTTAGGGGTTTTTGATAAAGCAAGTAAACAAAGTACGAGTAAATAAAAGACAGTAGGAATAAATGCAGCAAGTGGCCCAATCCTTTATGCAGCAAAGGACAAGCCGGTTGTATTACTTACGATGACCAAACGTTCTCGAGGACACATGGGAAGACTGTCAAGTGCTTTCGCTTCATATAGTTGATTAATCCTCTCTAGCTTGCTAAGTGTTGTGTGGGTGAACCTATGCTAATGTACCGCCCCATCCAAGACTAATACATACTTGTGATTATACCCCTTGCAAACATCCATAAGTACAAGAAAGTAATTAAGGTAGAAACCTAACCACAGCTTTAAACTCTAAGACCCTTACGTCCCTTGTGCAATGGTTTCCTAACGGGGGTTCAGGTTTCTGTCACTCCGGCAACCCCTACGATTAGTAGCCAAATACACAATGCATTCCCCTAGGCCCATATAGGTGATGTGTCATGTAGTCGACGTTCACTTGACAGCAGTAGAAGAAGTACACCACAACTTAAATAACAATCTATTGTATCTTTCTCAACACAACTCCACTACTAACAACAAGACTTCTCCCATGTCCTCAAGAACAAAACGAACTACTCAGAAGACATCATATGGATCATGATCAGAGATGGAATAATGATGTATAACAATCTGAACATAAACAATAATTCAATGGTTCACTCAATAGCATCAACTACAAAGAGTAATCAACACCGGGAAAGTTTCCCCTATGAACTATGCAAGATTCAACACAATTGTTACAGCAATATGGAGATGGTGATGAGGGTGCTGATGGTGATGATGGTGGTGATGATGATGATGATCCCGATGAAGTCCATCTTGATGGTGGTGTTGATGGCGATGATCTCCCCTCTCCGGGAAGGAATTCCCCCAGCAGAAATCTGTCTGCCGGAGAGATCTTTCTCTCTCCGTGTTTTCCGCCACGCAGAGGCGGCGGAATATTTCTGTGGTCGCTCCCCGAGTCTTAGGGTTTCGGGACGATGATATACGCCAGAGGGGAGATGCTAGAGTGGGCCAGGGTGGCCACACCACCTCCTGGCGCGACCTAGGGCTGCCCGTGCCAGGCGGTGGTGGGGGCCCCCTGTGGGCCATCTCCACTCCGTCTTCTGGCATCCTTAGTCTTCTGGAAAAATAGGATTTTCCGTATATTTTCCCGGATTTTCTAATCTTCGCGAATTTTGCCTCCAAACAACACCTTTTCCATCAGAATCCTTACTGCAGCGGTCCATGCTCCAAAAGTCATCAACCATGCAAAAACAGATGAAATAACATAAGTATCACCTCTCAATACGAAACATATCAATGAATAATAGTGAATTAAGACATAGAATAGTGATGCAAAATGGACGTATCAACTCCCCCCAAGCTTAGACTTCGCTTGTCCTCAAGCGAAACTGAGCTCAATAAACATGGCCTCAGGTTTATGGAGTGAAGAGTCGATAAAAGAATACGGACAAGAAGCATCACATTCATCAAAAGCATAGATCATAATAGAAGACAACTCACTATTATATAACTCAACTTGTAATAAGTAAAAGAAACACAATAAAGATACAAAAAGTGAATCATAATTGGTAATGGCAAACTTAGCTCTTGGTCGAAGAATAGTTGATAATTTGCTGGAGTTCACAAATAACTAGTTTTCAATGAAAGCTTTCAAAGTAGTAAACATCAAGATAAGAGCAATGTGCAAAGCAAGGAACATAAAACATGATTGCATAAATCATCATATGAATTAATGAAACACAACAACTCAAAATACTTGCTGAGGTTGAATGGAGTAGGTTTACTGGCTCAACTACAAAGTAAAACAAAGGCCCTTCAAAGAGGGAAGCAGGGATTGCAAGTCTCATAAAGAGCTCCCAAAAATTATGATACTTACTAGCTTTCAGCTCTCATTGCCCCTATCATAGGCATCTTTAGGTGATTAAGGTTAAAGTGATCAAATATGAGGATATGCATTGACAAGTTGTAAGTTGAGAATCTCATGTCCCTTGAATACGAGGGCCACTCCTCATGCTACTCAAGTTTAGTCACCGATAAGTTCTTGTCATCGTAAGCATATGTGTATCATTGAGAACCGCCAACGGGGTACCGCTTGCCCAATGATACGGAAGAATCCCCATATCAAAATGACAAGGCAAGCAGACAACAAGTATCTCAGCAATCTTCTTATTTACCATGAGACTATGGTGCTTTTTTCTCTCTTTCCTCTTTTCATAAAATCTTTTTTTTCTTTTCTCTTTTTCTCAATCTCTATCTCATTTTTTTATAAGAAGAATGCTTCATAGATACTCGTTATGGTTACGCTGCAGGTTTCCACCATGTCAGCATGGATTAGACCAGCGGCCCAGGCATTTCTCTAACACACATGCATAACTCCATGGACTTACAAGATCCCCTTTCATTTCACACCGACGACATCCATAGACAAAAGAACATGATATCAACTAGGTACGAAGTACCAGTGCAATGTTGAAAGCGTTCCCCATGACAGCATGGTTCTGCTAATCCACAACTTACAAAGCGCAAGCATATACGCAACATAGGTGAGCACAATGGTTCAAGTTTATTAAGTGCAAGAAAGTAAAGTGTGCCATCAAGTTCGTGAGAGCTTTAATCACTAATTTTCACATAACAAGTTTAATTTGGGAGGTAGATAAAACAAGAATTTACTTGGAATAGCAATAATGCTACTAGGTAGGTATGGTGGACACAAATGGCAAAGGTTTTGGTTTAAAGGAGGTGGATGCATGAGAAGAATACCCTCTCAGTATAGGTTTTTGGCTAGCAAGGATGGGTAGCAAGTATAAGAGTTGAAGGAAACAAACAAACATACAAGTGATAAAGACAAACATGCAATCTTCCTTGGAAGCACAAAAGATCTTAACTAGAGAATACTAGACTTATGAGCAAATCAAGAAAGAAAGATGATGAAATTATTTTTCTCTAGAGTACTTCTATCTGTTCTTTCAACTCTCAAAAATAGTGTGCTACTAACCGAGCCAGGTTTGCCAAAACCAACTAGATTAACTCAATGATCCCAAAGTGATACCAATACTAACAACAAGATCAATCATATAACCATGAATTGGAAACTAATATAAGCTATGCAAAAGAGTGAATGATAGAACTTCTCATTAATATTTCACAATGGCAACTCACACCAAGGGATACATATCTAACGAGAGAGGGGACACTTCCATAATGCAAACCATACTACATAATAACTCCACTATTCATGATATGACTCTACTAAAAAGGTAAAAAGATAGAAGATAGTGATGTGATACCACGGCACCCCCCAAGCTTGGAACAAACCAAGGGGATGCCAAACCTGATGACGAATTACTCCTTCGGTGGTGGTGGTAATATTTTCTTAGTTGACGTGAGGTAATCTTCCAGCATCTTGCGAAGCCTATTATTCTCCCATTAAAGCATGTCCACCTTCCTCTGCAAGTCTCGGTACTTATCATAGAACTCCTTAGTGACTCGTAGGGCTTCCGTTGATGCAGGGCAAGTAACAAAAGGTACCAGCCCCTGCTTGGGGTCTTGGAGGTCTTCCTCCATAGGCTCCTTCCCTTTATCCTTGGCGGACACCATTGTGCTTCTAAGCTTTCAAAGAATAGTTCCTGGTAGAAATAGATCGAAACAAAAACACGATGAAAACATGATATACGAACCTCGGGAGATCCGAGGGATTATATATTATGAAGTTTCATATCAAAAGGAAGGTACTGGGTGAAAACGAGTCGGAGGCGGAGTCTGGGGTGGCCTCACCACCTGGTGGCGCGACCAGGGGAGGGCCCGCGCCACATGGTGGTGTGGGCCACCCTGGCTCCGTTTCCTTCCCTTTTTCGCTTCGTAACTTCCCTTATTGACTGAAAACTGCAAAATATTGTTGGATTGTATTTTCGCGGAACTTTTCTTACCAGAACTGTGACCTATTTGAAAACGGACTATGCAGGTCTCTGAATTTGGTATCTAGTAGATTATTCCAGAGTCACCACTTGAATAACACCAATATCTTCATCTTCATACACTTATTACTTGAGTCATAAAACCCTTCTCTTCCTTATTTCACCATTATCTCCACTTCTTGGAAATTTCTTTCACACAAAACTTCACACAGTTCTCATTAGCAACATTAGTATATATGAAGTGATAAAACCTTTTGAATCCAACTTCAACTGAAAACCATCAAAACATAAGCTACTGTAGAAAATCCTTCCGAAAACCCAAAAAGAATTCAAGAAGGAAATCGAATAAAGAAGCAAATGCAAGATTGGCAAAATCTATCAAAACAGACCAGCAGGTAAAGATCAATTTTTTTCGAGAATCTTCTGTTGCTCAAATCAAAAAGTGCAAAACTAACGAAAGTTAAATAACAACCTGGGGCAGAAGCACAAAAAATTACAGCTCAATCCGACATACAGAGATCTCTCACAAATTTTTACGATGGGGATCAAATATCTGTTTCGGTCCAGCAACTTCCACAAATATTACTTCTCTCTCATTAGAGGTTGATCTTGAAACAAAAACCAAAAAAAAAACGGATAAGGAGCGGTTATTACCGAAGTAATAACTTCCAAGACTCAAAGAAACAAAAACAAACTGAAAGAAAAAACAAATTGGGTTGTCTCCCAAAAAGCTCTTTCTTTATAGCCATTAAGATGGGCATGATAATTTTGAAGATGCTCACATAGGAATATGAATTGAACTGAAAGAGAGCATTAAGAAGCAAAAACACACACATTTAAGTCTAACCCACTTCCTATGCAACGGAATTTTGTAAACAAACAAGTTGTTGAAACCAAAGGCAACTTGCATAAGAAGACAAAAGAAGTGCAACATAAAAAATTTCAGCAAAAAACGGGGAAATTTGATATTATTGAGATGCATAAGAACACTTTTCCCTCTTTCATAGTAACTTTCAGTATCATGCATAAACTTAACAATATAGCTATCACAAGGACCATCATAACAATGATCACTTATTCTAACATAAAACACAGGAATACTAGCTCTCATAACACTACTTTGTGAAACAAAATTAGAGGTATCCTTACAAAGGATAGTGTGTCCCTCTTCTTCATATTTGGTGACAAAGTCATTCACATTTTCTATTATAGGTTCATCAACCTTTTGTTTATCAGGTTCAACAGCTTTACTTGTACTTTCATTAACCATACTAGCTATCATAGAATGTTCCTTAATCTTAACTGGGAAAGGCATTTTCTCAATATAAGGTTCAGGTAAAACATGATTAGCAGTATAAACTTCAGTATTTCTTGCAGGAACACTCTTAGCAATATCTTTATAAGGTTCATGATACTTATTCCACTTCTTTTTAGGCACTTCAATATAGGAAGCAAAAGCCTTAAAATAAGAAGCAATATCTTGAGAGTCTAGACCATAAGCATTTTTAATCTTTTGAAAGTCATCAGTTCCCATAAAAGATTCAATGCATTCATAATCATAATTTATACCTGACTTTATACCTTTATCATTCTCCCAAGCTTCAGCATTGTCTTGAATATGGTCCAGAAGATCCCATTTAGCTTCTTCTTCCATGCGAGTGAATGATCTAGCACAAGAAGCATCCAATAAATCCTTGTCATCTTGAGGGAGCCTTGCGTAGAAGTTATTGATAATAATATTGTTGAGGAGCTCATGAATGGGACATTTGAGCATTAGTAACTTCAATCTCCCCCAAGCTTGAGCTGTACTCTCTCCATCAAGAGGCCAAAAGTTGTATATTTGATTCTGATCTTTATGAATCTCACTAGGAGGATAAAACTTTGAATAAAAGAGAGGCACTATTTCCTCCCATTCCAGAGCTTGACCATTCTTCCGCAGCTTATACCATTCCTCAACTCTTCCTTTTAGTTATAATGAAAACAACTTCTTCTTAACTTGATCTGTATTAATACCTGCACACTTGAACAACCCGCATAATTCGTGTATAAAGAGTAAATGATCACCGGGATGGACAGTTCCATCCCCAACATAGTAGTTATCCATAACACGATCAATAATTCTTGTAGGTATTTTGAAAACATCATTCTCAGCAGGTGGTGGCTTATCTACTACCTTAGCAGTGGTAGTAGCATTACCAAATAAGAAACTCAGCGAATTATCCATAACGAAAATAAAGCAACTAGCAGAAGTAAACAATACTCATAGTAGAAGTTTCCTTTACCAGTTCCACTCTCCAATAGCGCTTCACTCCCCAGCAACGGCGCCAGAAAATAGTCTTGATGACCCACAAGTATAGTGGGTGTATCGCAGTATTTTCGATAAGTAAGAGTGTCGAACCCAACAAGGAGCAGAAGGTGCTGGCTAGTGGTATGGATCAGGAATTCTCTGCAAATACTTAGCAACCGGATTTTTAGGGGTTTTTGATAAAGCAAGTAAACAAAGTATGAGTAAATAAAAGACAGTAGGAATAAATGCAGCAAGTGGCCCAATTCTTTATGCAGCAAAGGACAAGTCAGTTGACTTACTTAAGATGACCAAACGTTCTCGAGGACACATGGGAAGACTGTCAAGTGCTTTCGCTTCATATAGTTGATTAATCTTCTCTAGCTTGCTAAGTGTTGTGTGGGTAAACCTATGCTAATGTACCGCCCCATCCAAGACTAATACATACTTGTGATTATACCCCTTGCAAACATCCATAAGTACGAAATACGAAATAACATAAGTATCACCTCTCAATACGAAATATATCAATGAATAATAGTGAATTAACACATAGAATAGTGATGCAAAATGGACGTATCACCCATGTGCATTCGCCCCCATCTCGCACGCAGATGGCCGCCAACTCTTCCTCACGTTACAATCAATCGCTGCTAGTAGCAGCGACTGCCATGGCCATTTCCACGACATCCTTCGTGGAGCTTGTGAAGTGGTTGTGGAGCTTGCCATCTCCGGAGTGGAGAAAAATCTAGTCATAAGGAAAGGGCCTATTCTTTCGTGGGATAGATTCGGTGAAGGAAGGTGAGCCTTCGTGGCGTTGGGAAATCCTTCGTGGAATCCCACACCTCTCCAACGTGACATACCTTACTTGTAAGGGAACACGGGAATATATCTTCATCTCCACGTGCCTCGATTATCTCTATACCCGAGCTTACTTGCCTTGTGATAGCCATCGAGCTTGAAGTACTTATATCTTGCATATCACTTGTGGTATATTTATCTTGTGCTATCTTTCTTAGCTTAACTTGTTGTTGGTGCACTTAGTTGAGCCTAGTGTATTTAGGTTTTGTGCTTGTAAAATAAACGTTAGTTTAATTCCGCATTCTATCAAGCCAAAACCGTAATAGTTTTGAAAATTGCCCATTCACCCCCCTCTAGGCGACATCTCTATCCTTTCAATTGGTATCCGAGCAAGGTCTCTCCTTGTTTAGGCTTTACCGCCTAGAGTGTAAAGATGTCGGCTAGTAGTATAGTGCACAATGACACAATTATCTTTGATGGCACAAATTATGTTTTGTGGAGAAATTGCTTGCTTTGTAATCTTCGGATCTTGAGTCCAAATATTGAGCGATTTGTAGATGTAGGTTTTTCTCCTCCGATGGATCCTAAAAATCTATCTTTAGAGGACTAGGAAACATACCCGTGCGTTGCGCCGGGAGAGAAAAACAACTGTTATAACATGTCATAAAAACCTGCCAATGCATCCCGGGTGCACTTCATAGTTAGGTGCATCACCCCTTACAAGTCCAATACATACATGTGTGTGCAAATCCACTACATACATGTGTGTCAGCGTGAGCAGAGAGCCATGCACTCCCACCCCTAGCTTACCCCAGTCCAAAAGGCCTTCGCTCTTCCTTGGGTAGCAAAGTAGAGAAAAGAAGATACATCTTTAGTGAGAAGACATACTATTTGTTTCCCCCAAATCAAGTTCCGGTCATTTCTTCTAACGTGCTTTTTAAACTCAACAAAAGGAAGTAACTACTTGGAAAACGATTTTTAATGTGTATTTATGGATGGTGTAAGAATAATTACCTTATGCAGATAAACCGAATGATGTGGACGATAGTTATAATTCAAGGAGATCTGAGACATTGCACATCATTTCTTTCATAATAATTTTAGCTGTATTAAGAATTCAAAATTGCAAGCCTAGTCATAATTAACAATTGGAACTATTCTAAGAAAGAAATATAAAACTATTCATGAGGATTAACCGAACTTGATCGAGCAAATAATGACTACCAAAAATTGATAGCACAAAGAACTGTTTGAATAAGATTAAAAAATAAATATTGCAAAATTCGTACCAATAAGATTAGAAGTGCGGAGCAAGCTGCAACCTAATATGTGTGTTTGTGATCCTATCAAGGCAACCTGATAGAGCTGACATTGCTGCCCACAGACGGCGAGGGTTTTACTCACGTACATTTCTTGTATGTTGTATCTATCAACCTCGATGTTGTGCTCCCTAGCAAAAAGAAGTAGCCATCATTGTTGATACTGGTCAGCTAATAGTCACTTCTCAAGGGACAATTACAAAAGTGAACAACCGAAAACAAAGGAAGTGAGAGCACGACAAACTGAGGCAGCAAGAGCATGGCTGTATGTGCAGTTGTGCACCACCTGAATAAATACTGCAGCAATCTACTCAACTCTTTGGCCCTAGCAAAGCTATTAGCAATCTGCCTAACACGTGATTAACCAAAGCAATGAAATCTCTGGAATTTTCATGATTCGTAAATGACGAGTTGAATGAGAGAAGCATTGAGATCATGTGTGGCCGTCTATGTGATGTATTTTTGATACCGTCTCAACTCCCTGAATATTGACTGATCATCTTCATCACAGAGAGGAACGACATCGGCAGCCGGAAGTAAGAGTTGATTGTAAACTAATTAATGTCGCCTTGCTAACTTGCTCAGTCCTAATGTCGACCAGAAACAATCTAATTGATCGAACCATAGAAGCTAGACGTGATGGCTCATTGACTTATCTAGACAATTGTATCAAGCTGAATCTGATGTAGTATTCCACTGTCCGCGCACACCCGCGCGTGGGCAGGCAGCAGGCATGCACAAGCTGCCGAAGACACCGCGCGCGTGCCGTCCACTTGCCTCTGGCCTCGAGCGGGTCAAAGAAGCCTCCCGTTTTCCAGCATAAAAATACCCTGACTTGCGCAAACAACAAAAGTTGTAGTCTGCAAAAAGCGGTATCGATTCGCTCTGCATCTCATGGAACATCCACTCGATTACTTCAGAGGGGACGATCATCATGACAGCACGACGGTTCAACGAGGTGCCAGAGATTGTTGGGGCCTCTAGCTACAACGCCGATGACGATCGGTACGGCGATGGCTAGGGCTAGGCGAGTGTAGCACAGATTGACTGGGAATCAGGAGACTTGTTTCTTGCCTTTTATCTAGTGTCGCTTTGGTCACCGTATTGATCGATAATCGGTTTCCTTCTTTTTGACGTCGAGCTGGTCATACGTTTCCTTCTTGAACTTCTCTATCGTATCTCCTGCCTGAATCCGAACCGACGAAGACGTAAACTCACGATGGACCAAAGCGTACTTCGACGGACGAAGAGAGAAACACTTCTCCTTTTATTATTAAGGTATAGATGAGAAAAAAATACATCTCAAAGCTCAAGTATCTAAGAAGCTCTTTTTCTCTTTGAGCCTCACAGTTAATTTGTTCTTGATGATTGTGAAGCACAAGTCATCTCATGAAATGTGGACCAAGCTTAAAGAAATATTTGGTGGGTCCATTTCTCATAGGGTCGGTGGTATCTCCGAGGAGCTCTCTTCTCCTTCACATCATGAAGAGCTCCAAGTGGCTTCCACCACCGGCCGCGATGAGATTTCAATTCCCTCCACTTCACCTACATGTGACAAGTCACAAGTTAATGGCATAATGAGTGGAGAAATCATATGTAATGATGGTAGTGGTTCTATTTACACCAATGATTCATGTTCCATAAATGCTAATGGTGTAGAGAGTTTGGACTTAATCACTTCTTGCAATGGTAATTATATATTCCCTTGTGTTGCTAGTCCTTGCATATTGTCTAGAAATTATTTGAGTACTAATGTAGATGATATGCTTGATTTATCTTGTTCCAATAAACAAAATGCTTCTATTTCCTCTAGTTGTGTATCTAGCAATGTAGAGGAAATCAAACACCCTATGGAGCAAGACACGAGCATGAATGAAGATTCAAGAATATCCTCATCTTCATCCTCACGTGCTCACATGTGCCTTATGGCAAGAGGATCAAAGGTATCTTCTACTTTGGATCCCAACATATCTTTAGATAATAGCAATGATAATGATGATAGTGATGATGACCTTGATGAGGATACTAGTGCTCTCGTGCTTGAGTTGACTTTTTTGTATACCTCTCTTCGTGGTAATAATAAGATTGTTGCTTGTCTCAAACATGTTATGGACACCATAACTAAACAAACGGAAACCATAGAGGAGTTGGATTTCTAACTTGATGATGGGAGTCGTAGATTCTATCTCCTTAAGCAAGAGCTTTCCGAGGAGAAGCACACTAATTGTCTCCTCACACAAAAAATTGAATCTTATGAGCTTGAAAATGAAAAATCTATTAATGATGCTAGTGCTACTAACTCTAATTCTTGTGAAGCATCTATGTTAAAGGAGAATGTTGAGCTAAGGGCTCAACTTGAGTTGCTAACTAGCAAGTTTAGGAAATTAGAAGAGAGTCATGAAATGCTCTCGGGCTCTTATAATGATCTTCTAATCTCCTATGATGGGATAAAGTTAGCTCGTGAGGGAAGTATCACTAAGGTAACATCATGTGAGCCTCATTTGGACATTAGCACAACTTCTACTCAAAATGCTATTTTGCCATGTGCTAGTCCTAGTGATCCGTATTGTCATACTATTGATAAACCTTGTGTTGGATTACTTGCTTTGCCTTATTTCTCTAACAATGAAGCTTCTACTTCCTATAGTACCTCTATTTCTACTAACCATGTAGAGGAAATCAAAGAGCTCAAGGCCCAAGTCACTTGTTTGAAGAAATACTTGGAAAAGAGTCATGAAAGCAAACCCACACTCGATAATATTTTGAGTGTTCAAAAATCCCCCAATGATAAAAGTGGACTTGGATTAAACTCCAATAACAAGAAGAAGTCCAAGAGAAACAATAAGAAGGGCCAAGACCAATTCAAGAATTCGGCCAAGATTATTTGCTTCAAGTGCAAGGTTAAAGGGCATCATGTAAGATCTTGTCCATTGAAGAAAAAGCATTTGAGTGAGAAGCAACAAGGGAAGCGACCACAAGGTCAAGGTCAAGCCCAATCTCAACCTCAAGTTGAAGCTAGGACACTTCCCAAGAAGAATCAAGATAAGGCTCCCCAAGACAAGAAATCAATAAAGAAGAGAAAGGGGATCACTTGTTGCTACATATGTAGTGAGATGGGGCACTTGGCCTCTTCATGTTCAAATGGTACCTTATCTAACCCTATCATTGTTGATGATGATTATTCTCTTGGGAAGGATAAGGATGGCAATGTGTTTGCCAAGTTTGTTGGAACTCAAAGTGGTGTCAAGAAACAAACCATTTGGGTTGCCAAGCCTATTGTGACTAACCTATTAGGACCCAACTTGGTTGGGGACCAACAAGCTCAAACTTGATCAATATGTGTTTTTGGAGGGCATTGGAGACTTGGCTAACTCATGAAGAATTAAGGGATTTTCATATATTATATTTTATAAAGCCAAGTTATAAGGATTATCATCTCCCTACCATATACCCAATGTGCCTCTTTGCGGTAACTCAAACACAACTCTTTTATATTGTAAGTTACTTGCCCCTTTACATGTTTTGGTTTTGTACCAAGTATGTGTTTGTATTTGTTGTGCCCCATGCTTTCTTATTTTGTGTATTCAAGCATGTCTACGTGTTTGGCACATCATTTACTTGTGTGTTTTGCTTTGAGCCTCTAATGCATCTTGATGATATCTTTTTTGGCTCTTTTCGAGTGGTTAATGGAACATCCCATTTTGGGGGAGTGATGGTGTGTCATACTCATGATAAATTCAAATTCTAAATGTCCATTAATTATCTCTAGTTGAGGTTGTTTTTCCTCTTATTAAGAAAAATTGAATACCACATTATGGGGGAGTAATATGCTTCTTTTGCATATCACAATCCTAGGAAATGTGAACATGAGGTGGTGCCACTTAGAGTTGATATTGTTGATTATCTTGTATCTAGGTGGCATGTTAGCTCAAACAAGATCCTAACTTTTGTTAGAAGCTTTTATTGCTCATCTTTTCGGTCTTTGCTTGAGTAAGAAATTCTTGGTGTGGCCTTCCTCAAATGCATATCTCTATATCTTATTTGGGAGACCATTTTCTGCAAGTTATTCTAATCATTGCTTTGCATGGTTGTGTGACTAGTTGAAGCTATCAAACATCTCTATCTTTGTATAGTAATTAATCTTTTTATTCCTATCCTATGCTTTTTATTGTAAAGATTTATCTTTAATATCTGTGCAATATACCACCAGAAATAAATTCCAAGACACTCATTGTCTTAGACAATTGACATACTAGGGTGTGGTAGCATTTGTGGATCATCTTCACCTTGGATTTCACCTCTTATTGCCTTTTTTCTTTCCAAAAATTGTTGTGGCTCCCATTGTCTTCCTTGGCTTTTGAGCATCTCTTTGATGGTGTTTTTGATTATTATCAAATGTGTTTTAGTGGAAGACAAACCTTTTCTTCTCGGAACCTTGTGCCATTGTGAAAAGTGTTAAGGGTTTGGTTTATTTGTTGAAACCTTGCTCTTTTAGGAGTTTGTTATCTCTTTCTTTCTTCTCTATGTTATTTGCTTGAATAAGATAAATCTTTGAGCATTTGTGTTTTTATCTCATCTTTTATGCTCAATAGTTTTCGCTTGGTTCATTTTTTGAACTTTGTTGAACAAATCTTATATTTATTTGATTCTTTGATATAGTTTGGACAACAAATGTGTTTTGTCTCACCTTGTATGCCTTCTTGAATATTTTGGTGTTTTTTCCAAATTATATCTTCGTTGGTTCTTAAAAGTCTCGTGCTGCATGTTTACTAAATGTATATCTTATATCATGTTTTGCTTTCTTTGATCCAATATATAGGGTATACTCCATCAAATCCTTAAACGGCTATGATGTGCATGGAATTCAAATTTCATCTCTAAATATGCACATATTTTTATGGAGTATGTCCTATGTGTTGTGGTTAGTCTAACCACTTTGGATCCAATAAGTTTTGGGACCAAGATGTACTTGAATGTTGTTTTAGGTACATTGGAGATGCAATGGATACTTGTCTTATCTATAAGGAAGGTGTTGTCACCACATGATAATTGGAGCCAAGATAGGATGATCAAAGAATTCTTATCTACTACATCATACCATTGCTATCTCGGTAACAAGTATCTTATTCATGCATACTATTTTTTCATCCAATCTCTTGTAGGTTGCATCTTGGCATGAATTTATTTATTTGTAAATGTTCTGGTTCTTGCAAGGATCTTTGAAAGACTTTTCTATCCTTATTGCTTATGTGAGTAATTTGAGATGATGCATATACTTGGGAGTATATAAAATCATGCTAATGATTCACCAATCCCAAATATGCCTTCTAGCAATTTGTTGCATATCAATTCCTTAAGGTACTCTCATGTGCAATATTGTTGAAATTGCATTGAATCCTTCCTTTTGATACGTGTTGCCTTTCTCAAAATATCGCAACTAGCATTAGTTCCCTTAGTGTTAGTTGTGATGTTTTTGATGTTTTTCTTTCTCTTTGGTGAAGTTCATTGATATACCATAAGAGAAAATAGAGCCATGGGCTATATATGGACTTAAGCAAAATATCCTTTTTGGTATATGTTATGACTTCCTCTTGGATATCTTGTATTCTTATTTTTATTAACCTCTTATGTGTGGATGTTTCTTTGTGGATTATTCTCATGTCTTGTCCACTCAGAAACTTATATACACAAGAGTGTTAATATCCTCGTTCTTTGCGAACCATCTCTCTTATCCTCTTGTTTTTAAAGGTATTGGTAAGGTATTGATTTATGAGTGCTCGGTTTACTTTTATTGCATCTTCACGCACTCATATCTCATATTTGGTTTATTTTGGACTTAAGCTTGTCTTGACAAGTGTATTGATTAATATCTATACTACTTGTATCTTGGTTGTGTTCTAAATGATATAGAGGGAGTGAGGATTCCATGTTTGTGCATATTGTATTCAAATGAAACAAATAATTTATGCACAAACCTTGCGGAGCTTCCTTATTTCATTTAGAGCACTATTTGTCCATTTGATTATTTGGATCTTTTGATTGCTTGCTTCATCCGTTGAAGTTTCTTCACCTTGTTATCCTTTTAGCAATATTTTATCCTCAATATAGTTGATTTCCTCCAAGTATTCGTCATTGGATATGTGCATATGATTTCACTCATATTATGAGAAATTCACACCTTGGGAGGAACTTGAACTATATTGGCCTTCTAACTTTGTCATCCATTTTGGCACTCGTTGTCAATGGGGGAGAAGTTTAGAGGGTTTTAAGGGAAATGGTTTTCTACTTAAGATTGGTTTGTTCTTAAGTGTTTGCATTTCATGAATTTCATCTTTATTATGTATTGCATGGTTGAATATATAGTGGAAACTCTCCCAAAGGTTATGCTTGACAATGTATGCAATGAAATTCAAATTCATCACACGTGCATATATTGTGGGGGAGTTTGCTCTATATATGTTGGTTATACTCACATCTCTTGCATTAGTTGTAGTTTGTGTGAGTAGAATTGGTTTTGATATGGGCTAGTATCTTTGTGTTACTTAACCATATCAAATACAACCTCTTGTATACAACTTATTTTTGGACAAGTTGCGTGCTTGTTTCTAATATTCATTATATAAACCCTCTTGTTGTGATTGTCATCAATTACCAAAATGGGGGAGATTGAAAGGGCAATTGCCCCTATGTGTGGTTTTGGTGATTAATGACAATCCCTATGGACTAATGTTTTCATTGAGTTTTATATGAAGAAATATTCCATTGTTCATGTGTGTAGTCCATATGTTGGATTCAAGTATGGATGCCATGAAGATAAAGATATACCTTGAGTTTTGGCATCAAGATCATCGAATTGAAGATAAGAATATGATATGTTCAAGATCTTGAGAGTGTGAGCTGAATAGAAGAATTCAAGATATGGCTCTAAGTCGGTGTCATGATAGCCTCATTAGTTGAGCTATGCTTGACTAAGATTTAGAGCATGTAATCAAATGAAGAGTTCCTTATGTACCTCAAGATATTGAGATGGAGCATGATAAGACACTTGGTTGACCAATGCAAAGAGTGAAGAGTGATTTCAAGTTGGTCAACACATGAAGCATAAAGAATGTACCACATGGATCTTGTGGTGTGGTAAGACTTGCCATTTATGCATCATGGACTAACCCATTATATTTGTTTCTTTGTGTTTTATATATGGGATATGTATCTTTCCATGGGCATGCTTCAAAAGTGAAGATCTCATATAGCCCATGAGAGGATGGCATCAAGTGGTGATCGTCATCAAGGTTGAGAAGGGAAAGTTCAAGATAAGCATCTCGAGAAGATTATTTGCTTGAAGCTTGCCGTCCATATTGGTGATAATGGACATGTGAAAACGTGTCTTAATGAAGCTATCCCATAGTGGTGTATGGGGGAGCAAATTATGATTCTTCACGAAGCAACAATGATCAAGTGGTGCATTCTGGCTTGGATGGAGCTTGAAGCATTGTCATCAACATCAAGCGGGATGCGCAATTCAAAGGTATGGCCTTCCTAGGTTTTCCTTTTACCGTTCTCAAGGTGGTTGTTGGGAGACCGGGTTATAGGATAGATAGCCGCACTATCAAGAGGGGATTTCGGTTGGGTAACTTGATCACATCATCGTAGGGAGATCAATCCTTTGCATACTTTGTATATTCCTATTTTTTTGCTTCTTTGTGTTTCTCCATGTGAGGTTCTTGAGATTGTTGCTAGCTCTTCACCAAGCCCAAGTTCATCAAAAACGGAATTCGTATGCATCTTCTATGGTGTTTTTGAGTTTGAAGGTTTTACCGGTTCTTCTTATAGGGAGGCTTCATACCTTTCCTAATTTTATTATATTCTCCTTTGTTGGACTATGATGTTTTCATGCACCATATTGTAGAGCTTGTTTTCCTCGTCAAAACAAGCCCAAGATCATCCAAATCGGAGCACGGATGCAAACGTTATTGCGTTTTTCGTAAAGTCTGTTTCATCTCGGTTGTGGATCCGGTTCAACTGAGTCCCACACCGGACGGTCCCGTTCCAGCTCCAGTAGACCGGATCTCAGACCGGATTTTCTGGTTTTCGAGATCGAGTCTATTCTGGGTTGGCAAATAGAGGTATTCCGGTTTGTAGGTCGGTCCTCTGGCCTGGGGACCGAGTTTCCCGGTTCTGGGGCCTGTCCAACCGACTTTGGAATCGAGTTTTCGCTATTTTCTCTCCAACAACCATATTTGCTTTTCCCTATAAAAGGGGGTTCTTCCCCCAACGTTTTTGGGTGTTCTTGAGCACAAAATTGACCTCCATTATTGACCCTCTTGAGCTTGCTTCCTCTCCCTTCTCTCCTATGATTTTTGCATATTTTTGAGGGATTTGGAAGAGGAGATCTAGATCTACAATCCCCACCAATCAATTCCTCCTCTAAGTGTGGGGAACCCTTTGGATCTAGAACTTGGAGTCATTGGTTGACTTCCACCATTGTTCTTCCTCTCTAATTCCTCCCTGGCACTTGTTGTTTTGGTGGGATTTGAGAGTGAAGGATTTGAGTACCCTTGTTGTTCTTGCTTTGCATTCTTGCATAAGTGTTGAGCTCTCCATTATGATTTGTTCGAGTGAGAGACTGTGAGCTTGTTGCTCTTGGAGGGTGACCTCCTAGTTGGCTTGGTGGTTGGTGCCGCGGTGTCCTCTTCGTTGAAGATTGCGAAGAGACCCGGTCTTCTTCTTCGTGGAGCTTGTGAAGTGGTTGTGGAGCTTGCCATCTCCGGAGTGGAGGAAAAGCTATCCATAAGTAAAGGGCCTATTCCTTCATGGGATAGACTCAGAGAATAAGGTGAGCCTTCATGGCGTTGGGAAATCCTTCGTGGAATCCCACACCTCTCCAACATGACGTACCTTACTTGTAAGGGAACACGGGAATACATCTTCGTCTCCACGTGCCTCGGTTATCTCTATACCCGAGCTTACTTTCCTTGTGATAGCCATCGAGCTTGAAGTACTTATATCTTTCCTATCACTTGTGGTATATTTATCTTGTTCTATCTTGCTTAGCTTAACTTGTTGTTGGTGCACTTAGTTGAGCCTAGTGTATTTAGGTTTTGTGCTTGTAAAATAAACGTTAGTTTAATTCCGCATTCTATCAAGCCAAAACCGTAATAGTTTTGAAAATTGCCTATTCACCCCCCTCTAGGCGACATCTCTATCCTTTCAGGAGATAACCCAAATTTCGTTAGGAATATTTTGTTGAGTCTTGGAAGTTATTACCTGTAATAACCACTCCTTATCCTTTTTGTGTGGTTTTTGTGCCAAGAGTAACCTCTAATGAGAGAGAAGTAATGCTTGGGAAAGTTGCTGTCCCGAAACAGATTTTTGTGCTTCGTTGTAAAAATTCGTGAAAAGTCTCTGTACATCGGTTTGAGCTGTAATGTTTTGTGCTTCTGCCCCAGGTTGTCATCTAACTTTCGTTAGTTCAACACTTTTTGATTTGAGCAACAGAAGGTCTTCGAAAAAATCGGGTTTTTACCTGCTGGTCTGTTTTGACAGATTTCTTCCATTATTTGCATTTGCCTCTTAATCTCTTTCTCTTTGAGTTCTCTTTGATAATTTGAACTTTTTAAAGGAAGTTCTACAGTATCTTGTGTTTTAATGGAAGTTTTACTAATGTTAAAACCGAACCAAAAGACTTATTATCTTGAGTACACTAATGTTGCTAATGAAGATTGTGTGAAGTTTTGTATGAAGAAATTTTAAAGTGTAGGGAAGAATAATGTGATAAGATGAAGTATGAACAAAAGCTCAAGATTGGGGATGCCACCCGTGTCACCCCAAGAAATATTCAAGAAGTACAAGCGTCAAAGCTTGGGGATGCCCAAGGCATCCCCTTCTTCATCAATAAAAATATCAGGTTTTCTTCCAAACACTTCATTTTTATTGTTTCATGCATAGTTGTGTTGTTCTTGGAGCGCTTGTTTTCGTTCTTAGTTTTCGTTTGCTTAGTTTGCTTGAATAAATTGGTTGGACCCCCTCATTCATACATTAGTTTTCAAATAAGATGGTTTGGATTGGAAAAGAGTAGGAAAAGTGCATGCTTAAGTGGTATAAAAGGAGCTTGATTTTGACTGTGGCCTAGGCTTTGTCATGTCATGCTTGATATTCTTTTGGCTTTATGCTTAGTGATTATTGTTGTAGCATGACTTGTTACAAATAACTGAGATTGATTAATGTGCCTTGAAAGAACCATGCGTTGTTTTAGCACATTAAAGCATAGTATTGTGGTATTCTCCTTCGATGCTTTATTTTGGTTGACTTGGCGCATGCTCACACCATGTTAAGACTATACCAAGTCACCATAGCCTCTATGATCATTTAGTTTTCGACTTGTAATATCACTTTATGCTTTAATTAATGATGTTTTGTCACTTTGCATGATTATGGCCATTATTGCTCTCTTAGTTGGTCGCTCCCAATCTTTTGCTAGCCTTCATACCAAGTATGATTTCCACTTGTTATTCCAAAGAGTCCACCATACCTACCTATTAGCATTTGCTATTCCAAGTATATTCATGTTTTTATCTACCTTCCGAATTAAACTTGTTATGTGAAAATTAGTGATTAAAGCTCTCATGAACTTGATGGCACACTTTACTTTTCTTGCACTTAATAAACTTGAACCATTGTGCCCATCTATGTTGCATATATGCTCGTGCTTTATAAGTTGTGAATTAGCAGAACCATGTTACCATGGGGAACGCTTTCAACATTGCACTTTATTTGGTTGATATCATGTTCTTTTGCTTATGGATCGTGGCGGTGTGAAATAAAAGGGGAGCTTGTAAGATCATGGAGTTTGTATATGTGTGAGAGAAATGCCTAGGCCGCTAGCCTAAGCCATGCCTAATCATGGTGGAAACTCGCAGCATCACCATAATGAGCAATCTATGAAGCATCCTCAATAAAAACCTATGCAAATAGCAAATAAAAAGATCGCTGAGATGCTCATTATCTTCTTGCCTTGTCATTTTGATATGGGAATTCTTCCGTATAATCGGGCAAGGGGTACCCCGTTGGCGGTTCTCTATGATACACATGTACTTACAATGACAAGAACTTACTCGTGACTAAAGTTGAGTAGCATGAGGTTCGGTCTTCGTAAGTAAGGGGCATGAGAATTCAACTTATAACTTGTCAAGCATATCCTCATATTTGTTCATTTTAACCTTAATCACCTAAAGATGCTTATGATAGGGGCAATAAGAGCTGAAAGCTAATAAGTACCATAATTTTTGGAAACTCTTTATGAAACTTGAATCCCTGCTTCCTTCTATGAAGGGCCTTTCTTTTACTTTTATGTTGAGTCTCCATCTTCTATATTTATGCACCTATTGAGAGAGAGCATAGTGGTCATTCTTAGTTAAATGTGCATTTTACCAAAACTTGTTCATTGATTCATAACTTTGATATTGCTTGTTCTTAAACTATTTGTATCGAGTCACCCTTATGAACTTTGAAGGTATCCTATGCATTTATGTTTTGCTACACTATGAGGGACAAGATGAATACCATTCTCATTATGTTTTCTATATGTGAAACAAACAAACGTATTTCAAAGCATCATTATTCATGAATCTTTTGTTTGTACATTTTCATGTTACAACATAGTTGCTATGTCTTATTGTTAGATCTATATCTTTCATGTTATGTTAAAGTACTACGATCCCAACTATCAATGTTATAAATACTTTGATCAAGATTATGATGGTGCATGTCACCTCAAAAATTATTCTTTTTTATCACTTACCTACTCGAGGATGAGTAGGAGTTAAGCTTGGGGATGTTGATACGTTGTAAACGTATCTATAATTTTTGATGTTCCATGCTTGTTTTATATCTACTTTCTTATGTTTTGTCCACACTTTGGAGTATTTTTACAGATTTTCTGTAACTAACCTATTAACAAGATGCCACAGTGCCAGTTGCCTATTTTCTGCTATTTTTGGTTTTAGAAAAGCTAGTAAGGAAATATTCTCGGAATTGGACCGGACAAAAGCCCAAGTCAATATTTCACCAGGAGGAATACGGAGTCCGGACGGTAGATGAAGAGGGTAACCAGGGCGGCCACACCTGGTGGTGGCACGGCCAGCCCTAGCCGCACCACCAGGGGGTGTGGGCCCCTTGGCACTCCACCGACCTTGCCCCTTTGCCTATATATTGCCCTCAGGACGAAAATCCTAAGTACCCGATCAAAATTCCACGAAAGAGTCTATAGCCACCTTCATCTCCATCCCTAGATCGGGAGGGATCTGAAGCTCTTCCCGGCACCCTGCCGGAGGGGAGAGTTCACCCTGGAGGCCTTCTTCATCACCATGACTGCCTCCGGTGTGATGCGTGAGTAGTTCATCCTTAGACTACGGGTCCATGTAGTAGCTAGATGGTTGGTTTACCTCCTTTGTGCTATCATGTTTAGATCTTGTGAGCTCCGTTCATGATCAAGATTATCTATTTGTAATCCTACATGTTGTGTTTGCGGGGATCCGATGGATATTGAGATGCTATTTCAGATTGATTATTGATTTTATCATGTCAATGTTATTTGTGATCTTGCATGCTTTTCGTTGTTAGGAGCTATCTCGGCCAAGTAGATGCTAGCAACTCCAAGAGGGAGTATTTATGCTCAATAGTGGGTTCATGTCTCTAGGAATCTAGGGAAGTGACATAAATCTCTAAGGTACTAGATGTGCTATTGCTACTAAGGATAAAACATCAATCCTTTGTTCATCGAAGAATCGTATTGTTTACTTTACACACTTTGCTTAATGCAATTATCTGTTGCGTGCAACTTAATACTAGAGGGGGTTCGGATGATAACCTGAAGGTGGATTATTAGTCATAGATGCAATTGGATTACGATCTATGTATAATGTTGTAGTGCCCAATCAAATCTCATAGGAGTCAAGATGATTAGTATATGCATGTATGCTTTCTCGATGTTTGTCAATTGCCCCGCTGTAATTTGTTCACCCAGCATGTCATCTATCTTAAGGAGAATCACCACTAGTGAACTATGGACCCTGGTCCATTCTTTACCATCAATCTACAACTATTTACTATTTTCTATTTAATTTCTGCAAGCAACTACCATCTTCCACACAATACGTTTAATCCTTTGTTTTCAGCAAAACCGGTGAGATTGACAACCTCACTGTAAGTTGGGGGCAAAGTTCTGTGGTTGTGTTGTGCAGGATTCCAAGTTGGAAACAACACCTTGGAGGTGTTTCCTTGCTCCTACTGGTTCGATAAACTTGGTTTCATAACTGAGGGAAAACTTGTTGTTGTGCTCATCATACCTTCCTCTTGGGGTTCCCCAACGAGCTCGATACGTTGAGCTGATCATCACTCATCCTCCTTGTTGCTAGGAAGAAGACGAGCAGGGGTCGTCGATTCCCACTTAATCAGACGAACCCAATCGCCTGATACCCTTTCAGCCTCCGGCTGTAGCTGACCAGTGGGCCCTGCCCGTAAGCACTTTGAACAGAGCCTTCCGCGCGTGTCACCACCCGGATGGGCCAGCCTGGGCAGTATGTGGCCTAGTACCCGATTAGATCTGGCCCTTGTCCATTTTTCCTCTACCCTTTTTGTTTTCGTTTACTAGATTTGTTAAAAACATCATCTTGGATTAAATATCTACTAAAATGTAAAATAGGTGGAAACTCCTAGATCTAAATTTCCTCTTACGCCCTATTGTTTTTCCCCAGCATGCAGAACCAGTACCTAGCTAAAATACTAATTCCACATTTTTTGAGTATTTAATCACTAAAATATGTGTAGATGACTCAAAATTGAATATTTGTAGGTTTACAACTTGGAATCTTGTGAAACCTAATTGTTTTCAAAGGTAACCTTGTACCTTTCTTGTGCCCTTGGGTTCAGCTCAGGAGGATCTGTATAGCTAGAGTAGTAAAAATAGAAAATAAACACAGTTCGGACTTCAAGAAATTACCTTGGTATATATACACCATATTTTGTGTTTATTCCAACTCTCAGTGATGTGGTACTACAATATGTACCAAATCCCGAATTTATAGAAAATCTTAAGAAACTGGTGATTTTTAGTGAATTAAATACTCCGGCTTGTAGTTTTTTACTCAATAAATCATAGCTAGAGTTCTACAACTCTAAAAATATTGGGACCAAATTCTACTGAAGGGTACCCGTGATTCCTACCTCTTATCAGTAGTTTCATGCCAATTGGACTTGTAGAATAATTATGGTGAAAAAGACAAACTACTTGCAGAAATGACTATGGGAAGTTCCCAAGGGCATTCTGGTAATTATTTTGAGGTGAATCCAACTCTCAATGAACCTTTAATCAAGTATCATCCCAACCCTAAGAGGAAAACATTTTTTGACCTATAGATAATTTCTGATGAATTAAATACCAACACAAAGGTTATTCTCACTAGAAACTTCATAATAACTAAATAAATAAAAATGATAAGATGGTGAAACCACTTCTGGTGGTTTGTTATTTCAATATCTACCTAATGATACCACATTTGTGTCCTGGTATCATACAAAGCTTGATCATGGCATAAATCCCCTTGTTTAAATAGTACTTAGTAATTAAATCTTAAAAGAGGTGCAAAAAATAGCAATTGAGATGATCCCAATTGCTATAAGTTGATGCGAACACAACCTAGAGAAGTGAATTGATGAATTGTTCAATTGCTTTCTATATTGTATTGGTTCATGTTTGCCTTGTATTGATTGTGTACCTTGCTTGTTTGCATGTGTAACCCATGATGGCGATAGTTGCGATTGTATCGAAATCTAGAGGACAAGGTTTATTATTGGATTTCTAAGAAGAATTCTAGGGACATAGTGCTGACCACAGGAAAGCCACCTACTTGTTCATCATCTTGTCCTACTATTTTACTTATGCATGTTTTATCTACCTATTTATGCAAACTACATTGTTTTATTATATTGTTACCTATATCTTGTAGTGGCTTGGCTCCTCCAAGCTTTTACACCATAGTACTACTAAGTATAACCCTTGATGACACCTACTTGTACCTAGTATTTTAGGTTGGTGGTTAACACCATACCCCTTTAGAAACCCCTTTTTCCAAAGCAAAACAATAGGTTGGGAAACCCTCGAAAAGTTTATAGAGGCTGCCTTACTAAGAGGAGTTTTTAGAAAATAAGAGGTTTTGTCTTACAAATGGTAGTGAAAGGAAGAGGAGGAAAAATGTTTGCAAAAACACACCTGTTTCTCTACAGATTGCTAGAGCAACTAAACCGTGCAAGGACATTACCCTAGAATCGGACAGGGCTTGACTTGAAGTTTGTTTACTCTAGTATGGGATGCCTCACAACTACTTATAAGGGATCATCTCCCTCAAAGCCGAATATCCCCTAGCGTCCGATATTTGATGAGCATTAAACAGGGGGAGAATACGAACTGCCTACGGGTAGCTAGGCGATACTATGAGACTCTCATTGAAAGTGCACACTTTGTGCAATGTAAAATGCGCTCTGGATGGTCTTTGGTACCCCGACACGCCGGCGTTGAGAGGAATAACTCATCAGGTAGATGCCTATATTGGAGTGGGCATCTTGAGGGTCTTGATCGGTTACTTGACCCACGATCCATGCATGATTAGGGCAGGGTACCCGAATGGTGTGGGTAAAGTGTACAATCTCTGCAGAATGTATATCTATTCGGATAGCCGTGTCCGCGGTCATGGACGGTTGGGAAGGTTACTACATAGTGGTGTTGGTTTTGTTTTCAAAAAGGATTTCAGAAAAGCTAAAAGGCTTTGGAAATGTGTTGATCAGGGAATGACCAGAAATGAATGAAAGGTGTGGCGGTTGGGTAATGACCGAAGTGGAAAGTGTTTTGGTCACAGAATTACCAGGCAGGAAAAATGGGTGACCCTAATCCTAATGGTTTTCAACTTCAAATGATTTAAAAAGGTTTTTTGACAAATATATGGAATTGCTATGTCTACAAGAAAACCAATTTAGAAAAGAACTTTAGATAGATCCATCCTACTACCGCATCCATATTACATATCCAATTATTGATACTCTCTTAAGGTGGTTTGCGAGTACATTCAAATATACTCACTAGCATTGTCCATGGCTATTTACTTTGTCAGACTTCGAGAAGGCTAAAGGAGAAGAAGGATGAGTTGATGACTATGCGAGCTAGGACGTTCTCCCAGTAAGTTGCCTTTAGGGTTTAAGGCTTGACTTGGGATCGAAGCTTTGATGAAGATCCGGTGTTGAAGGTTGATGTTATCCCTTCGAGACTTATGTAAGGTATATCCATAATGTCATTGAGGTATGACTTGTAACCATTTATTTAATGTATGTTTACTTTGATACTTATTGATTATGCGCCATGACTCACTGATCATGGGATCGTGGCTAAATGCATAAGGGATTCTAGGATGGTTAATCCAGGGGCCCCCGAGTGGAGATTCTCTAAGGACGTGTTTGGTAGACCTTGAGAAGTCCAGTCAGACCTCATGGAATAGAAGTTAGGCTGATTTGATTTTTGTCTGGCCTCAGCGGGGTGGCTCGTAGGAGGTTTAAAGCACCTCGGGTTGACCCGCTAGGCACCACCGATTCGGGCCTTTCTAGCAAGTCACCCTCATTGTGCGCCTCCTAGGTGCAAACATGGAGATTCCCTGCACGATCTCAGCCACACAAGGAGATGGCGGGAGCACGCACGCGCTGTAGCAAAAAGGGAAAACATGGTGCAAGAAGGATTCTGTCACCTTCCGCCAAAATTCTCCTTCTATGTGTACTATCTATTTTTTCCTCCCATTGAGCTCCATTTTTAGGGTGGAGAGTAGATCGGTAACACACTCATATCCGGTCAGCGATGGCAACAACAACACTACTACTTCTTCTTTGTCAATTTCTCCTCCACATCCTGTGATGTCTGTAAGTAATCACCCCTCCACGTTGTAACTCTTATTTGCACTAACACTTCTTTGAATAATTGTTATAATATAATATTCATCGCCAATTCTCTTTATAACAAAGTCCCCCTCCCCCCTAAATTTTCCACTTTGCTCATATCAATCCCCCAAACTTTAATTGTCTCACTAAACCGCGCTAAACTATCACTAATGGTCTATTTGATCCCCTTGATCCTATTCAAAAGGTTTGGTCAAATCCCGGGTTAAGGTGGTTAAATGGACTATTAGTGATAGTTTAGGGAAGTTTAGTGAGCCAAGTAAAGTTTGGGAGGGTGTAATATCAGCCAATTGAAAAGTTAAAAAGGGAGATTTGGACTTTGCTTGCTCTCTTTAATCCATGCATTATGCTATCAAATATGATCATATGAGCGAGTCCTAGACAAAATAAATTGTTACAAACTTCTCTCTACAATGTTAACATCCTATCAAGTGATTCAAGCATACTTTTTGTCACCAAACTGGTATGAAGCAGAAAAGGAGATTGGGAGGTGGCGCTAAAACCCATCTAGGGTTCAGTACTTCTGCTGGCGACATCGCCATTCTACTCCGTCTTCGGCGGCCTTAGCGGTTGTGGTCTAGCAGGAGGTTTCTCGTTCTTTGTTTATGTGTTTTTAGTGTATTTCTCAGAATGGCTACATCTTGAAGTTAGAATAAGGTCATCTGCACCCTACCCCACCCCAGTGGTGCATCTAGTGCTGGTGGAGGGCACGCAGAGTCGTGTGTCCGATGAATCTCCTGGGATCTGGTCCATTTTCATGTGTGTTGGTGTGGGTTTAGGCCAGTCTCTTCCAATTTATGGATGTCATCATTGATGATGATTGCTACTCTAGTGTGCTGATTCTTTGGGGCCTTAGCACAAAGATTTTGCGTCTATCTACTACAACAATCTCTATTACGACAAGCTTTGCTACACTCCGGTGATGGAGGGGTGAGGACAACGGTGTGCCTTTGGCTCATGCTAGTGTTTGTAATCGCCTTTAGGTGGTTCATGGACCTATCTGTATTTTTTCATACTTTTAAGGTTCTTTGTATTGTTGTTGATGATTATTAATAAATCAGTGGAATTTTGTAAAAAAAAACATTGTATCAAGTGTGTGTCACATAGCTTACTTCACTAGTTGCAAGAGGAAGAGGATGGAACCCTCGGTAATGTGTTTCGCCTTGTAGTCCTGATCTATGTTGTGGCGATTGTATTCCATTAGACCAGGACACCGTTTCATGGTATGTTAGGATACCAAAGGAAGGTTCATGTATAGTGCTAAGAGCATCTCCAACAGATGCGCTAAAATGTGCCCGCGTGGTAAAAGCCGCTGATTAGGAACGCATGGGGGGAGGCAAATTTGTGCGCTCCAACAAGCGTTGGATAATCGCGCGTGCGCTATTGTTTTCAGCGCGTGGCATTTTGTGCTCTCACGAGTGGCATATTTGGCACATCAGGCTCCAACACGCTGCAAAAGTCGACGACGCACACAAAATCGCAACCGCTGATCATAAACTCTGTGTGTGCCTGCCCGCCTCCCTCGTCGTGCTGCCTTCGGTGATTTTCCGGTGATGGACGCCTCCACCAGCACACCTCCAACCCCTCCCTACATCACAAACCCTAGCGACGGTACCATAGAAAACCCTACCACTGGTGTCTTCCACGGTGGCATCGCGCACCCACAACAGTCGAGCATCCAGGGTGTCGCCCCTACCGTTGAACGCCACAAAGGCAAGTAATGACCTCCTCAAATGGCCATTGGCTGCAGCAGCCGCTGGCTAAAAGAAGGGCAAGACAGGACCGGGCAAGAGGGTCATCACATGATGAGTACATAGACTGATGTCACCTCCCCAAGCACCAACATCAAGGGATTTCAGCATTCCCGTTGCACCGCCCAAAATGGTCGACCGTTGATGGAAAATGACGAAGAAGCACAAAATGGATATGGCAATGACGATTATAATGATGTTGATGCTTGATTTGTTTGTGTGAACTTAATTTGTGTTGAATTTGGTTGTGTGAACTTAATTTGTGTTGAACTTGGTTGTGTGAACTACTATTCCATGGATTTGAACTATGCTCATGATATTTGGCAATGTTGTGTTCATTTTTATATTTTGATCAAATGTCAGCTGGTCACGAGCTGCATTTTTGTAGAGCCTGGTGCATTGCTGGTTGCAGTGCGCTGCATTTTAGCACGCCCGGTGAAGCGGGAGCTAGCAGTGCGCACGAAAAATGCAAAACCAACACTGCAAAACTATTTTAGCGCGCCCTATTATCACGCTTATGTTAGCATCTCCACTAGCATTCCCAGAAGGGCCTCCCTAGGATGTTTTTTCATCCGGATGGCAAGTTTTCACTTAGCTGCGTTCCCAGGACGCCAAATTTAGTCGGATTTGGCCCAACTTTCATCCAGCATTCCCAGGCCTAGCAATGTCGGATGAAGTGAAAAAATGGGTGGGCTAGAGTTGTCAATGATAGAAGGTAGAGTTCCCGCCTTTATTCTCCCCTTCCCTCCATTTCCTCTCCATTCCGCACCACAACTCCTGCCATGCCGTGCAAGAAATTCACCAACCCCCGCATCATCGATGGCAGTACATCAGAGCCAAATCAAAGAAATTCGAGAGCACTGACGACGAGGCTAGACGACTAGTCCAACATGGCCTGGGCGAAGGATTGCCGATGGAGGAAAATAAAAATAGGTAACTGGAGGGAAAGGACATAGAAGAAGAAGGACGCTGACGAAGAGGAGGAGGCGCATGCCCTGATGGAGGCGAAGTCGGCATCCGAGCGCACCATGGCATCTACTCGAGCGTCCATGGGACATCCACCTCTCCACGCCGGGTAGTACGACTTGCCATGGGGAAGCCAAGCCAACGTTGGATCCCCGGCGGGCATCTCGCTGATCTCATCGGCCCTGTTCCAGGAGAGCTAGGCGACCCCGCACTAGAGATTCTTGCCATCCCTCGAGTTTGAAGGTGGATTCAA
Source organism: Avena eriantha (assembly GCA_910589775.1). Lineage (NCBI taxonomy): Eukaryota > Viridiplantae > Streptophyta > Magnoliopsida > Poales > Poaceae > Avena > Avena eriantha. The sequence continues at coordinate 90,034,035 of OU342740.1, forward strand.
CCCCAATGTAGACATAAACGTGCCCTACAACGACTCCCTTCGTACACTGGGTCGTCGCCGTGTTGTGTCGTGGCCCTCTTGTTGTCTCCCAAACCAGTGGGTCTACCATCTAGCTCGGCAACATGGACACCCGCAACATGTTTGGCAGAATGCCAGGTGACTCCTACATGGCTGAGATGGTCGCGTCCGGCCCCGCCACCACCAGGAACTCATGCAGGAGCAGTCCCACACCAACGCCGAGCACGACCTCGACTCCCAGGAGCTCGCCGATAGCCAGGAAGCCGAAGAGGAACCCACGACGACGATCAAGGGCAAGGGGAAACGGAAGAGGAAGACCAAGCCGAGGACGACACCACCGGTCGAGCCCCGCGTCAAGTAGACCACCCTTTAGGGGCTTGTTGGTTTGCGACCCCAAAGTTGTCGGGCGAGTGAGTCGCAGGGTCTGAATTGCCTGTAATTGCTGGGTTTCGCAAAGTTGGGCTGTCAACTACTGAGAGGGATGATTTTGAGGCAAACTCATCTCACTCCTACCAAATTCAAATATTCCATCAAACTATCGCGTGAAGTATATAGTCGGGACCCCCATGTCAGTACTCTGTCCATCACGCGAGTGCCAACATGGAAACCACGTAGGCAAAACGAGGAACTAAAGGCCTTGGTGTGTTGACCAAATTCACTCCCTCCTTCCACATGAACCGTCAGCAGCGAAATCCACCCTCCAACCAGAATGATCCCTTTGGACATTTGACTTCAAGTGCTAAGTTGCTGCGCCCACTTGCTGATCCCGAGCTCCAATGCCGCATGTCATGCCCGCCATTGCGAGGCTCTAGCCTGCCTCTGCCACCGACGAGCTAAGCAGCACGGAGGATGGCAGATCCTACGACCAAGGAAGAAGTTCTGGCTACATGGGAGTGAGCAACTCTTCTCTTTGCTATTCGCACTAGCTATAACTGCTAGCTGGATATTGATATTAAAGAGATAGATCGAACTTAGAATTGTTTGCTAGCCCAATGCTGACAAGCAATTCTTATTTTTTGTACCCAAATTTCGGTCAAGTACGATCTTCGCGGACCACCCTTACCTGGTTCTGATAACCCACTTCAGCTACGAATCTAAATTAGCAAATGGGAAGGGAAAGTGGAATCAACATCATTGTCTAACGATGGAAGAAGCGCCTTCTTAAATCTGCACTATCCATGGTATGGTTGCTGCTCTGCGTAAACATACTAAAATAGGGTCGAAGCAGACTGCACAGTTCAGCTTCATGGATGAACGAGGCATCAGTGTTCCTATAACATGTGACAATCAGCTAATTGGGTTGATGAAAAAGTCTACTTCGGCTTGCATGTTTTTCCTGAACTGTGATGAACTTGATGTGGAAGCTGCTGCTACTGGGAGTCACCCTGCTATTCTTGGACAGGGTGGTCACTCGAACCCCTACTTTTGGAAAGTAAAAGTCTCTTGGGGTTTGCATGTTTATGCTGAATTGTAATTTTTTTGTTTACTCTATAGATACTATTAGGTAGTTAGCTGTGTCTTGTTTCTTTGGCAGGAAGCGCAAGGTTAGAAATATGTCTGTCGTGTCAGTCATTTTGCTGTGGGAAGAAAACCAAAACAAGCGGAGTGATGATGCTGGACACGACTCTGGTGTTGATTGTCCCGGAGATGAAGAGTACGCGAAGGTAAGAAAAATGGCACCTAGGATGAGGAAGAAGGTAGCAGGCAATGATGAAGCCAGTGGATGTGAAGGCAAGCAAGTTGGCACCTAGGCAGGGAACAAGGCTGGCAATGAATATGCATAATAATGTGTTGAACTTGAACCTATATATGTAATTCGATTAATTTCTAGAGTTGTGTGCGTGGAACTTGTCGGGTGATACAATCTACCCCCGTTCTTGCAGAAAAATGTACCGCGACATGAGGCTTGGGAACGACCAAGTCACTATTTGAATCTGAAATTGTGATTGTGCCACTATTATCTAAAAAATCGCAGCACCCGAACCGCGATTGCTAAGGGGGAGGGGGTCTCCAAATTCGATGGATGTTAGTGCCATAGAAATAAATTATTTAAGTGCTTCATAAATCTCTACTTTTGGGATTACACTTATTATAAGATTCTGAGCTAAAAAACAAGTTCTAAGCTGCTACACTCCATGAAGCAGCAACTTATTTCAGCTGCTAGACAACGACATGGCAACATAAACAGGAATGGAAACCGATAATGTCCAGATAATTAGGAAATTGTTATCAATTTATGGCCTAATATTGAGACCGTCTATCTCACCACGTCTCTCGTGGTATTGCCGATGAGTACGCCATGGAGGGGTCCTCATAGTGCGTGTTTAGAGACGTGGGGTAAGGCAGTGAGTTGGCGGGTACGAGGTAACACAGCTTACCCAGGTTCAAGTCCCACAACGGTGGTGGAACTCTACTCCTTCTATAAATCACTATAATGGCAATACACCGAGTTACAGAGATAGGTTTGTCGTGCGAGGTGCTGTAAGTTGTACGTGGAGTGTTGCCCTAAAGGCTCCCACAGGTTCGGCTTATAAAGGCACCAGGACCTAGGGTTTACATGGAAAGGTCCTTGCCGGACAAGATAAAGATTCCTACACTAATACGAACTAGTATTTTGTGTCTTGCAATCCAAGGCTCCGAGTATGTCGGTGACTCCCGCGTAGCCTTCCTTTATCCGACACGGGCCTCCCTTCTAGATCCGTCTAACTGGGCCGCCCAGCAGGCCATAGGACTTGCTACCAACTATGGGCCACCCGGGTTAGCCGGATTTGTGACATGCTATGAGGATACCCATTTAGCATACCCCCAATAATAGCCCCCGGAGGACTTTGAAATATTGCGCCATCTTGCCTATTGATCTTTGAATACTCCGACTAGGTGATGCCGACAATTTGTCAAGCAATATCTCAAAGGTCTCCCAAAGAACCTTGCAATCCTCTCCGGATTCGCAATGTAGCTAGAGATTCCTTGAGTCCTCATGGGAAAGGGTGCACGGAGTCACTCAAGTTCATCGCCGCCAACTACTCCTCACCCAAGCATAAGAAAGCTAACTGACCCGATGTAGGAACTTATCAAGGGACTATGATGCATACTTCAACAACAAAGAAGATTACCATGAACGCATGCATGAGCGTGAAGCCACAAGGTTTAGGGTTCTTCGATGGAATCTGCAAACGTGACACTTCACTACAACTGTTAGGAGGATGACGTAGGGTGCAGCCTACGCTACCTCGAAACTCACAGAAAACAGAAAATTAATCATTAGCTATTTTCACGGGCGCAAAATCCAAAATGGCAAAGTGGCAAATACAAAGGATGTGGTGAAATTACCATGCACGTTCGTCTCCACGTCGGCAACTCTCCATCCATTAGATCCCTTAGCATGAATCTTGACACGGGGTCTATATATTTTCACCGCGGTCAGTTTATTTTCTTTTTACCCGCATTCGCTTCCTTGTCTTCATCTTCCTCCAGCTGCACGCCCGTTCGAGCTCCTCTCCGGAAAACCCTAGCCAGAGCCCTCCTATTCTCCACCTACTCCCTCATCATAATGGCCTCCAGCAGCTCCATTCCTTCGATGGCGGCGACCCCCGAGGCTATTCCAGAGCCATCCTAGGGAATAACTGTCCCACCGGAGGGGGTGGTTGTCCCTGTCATCGTTGTGGTGTAAACCACCGACGACTACCAAGAATGAGCGGTGCCAGAAGCTGCTAAAGAAGACAATGACTCCCACGAGGGGGTGTGGAGGGTCTCTGACCTCGTCGCCGAAAATATGCAAGAACTGGTCACCGAGGGGTATCTCCCCGCGGCGAAGGATTTGGTTTGGCGGGCGGCACCGGCCGGCGAGGTGGTTCCTTTTCCCCATGCCGGAGAGAGGGTGTACCTCAAGGCCCAGCTGGTGTGAGGCGTAAGCCTGCCAGTCTCCGACTTCTCCCTGGATGTTCTCTGGTACTTCCCCACAATCTTTATCCCAACAACATCTTAGTCCTTAGCAACTTCGTAGCTCTGTGCGAAGGATTCCTAGGCATCAAACCTAGGTTATATTTGTTCGCGTACTTTTTTACCGTCGAGAGAGAGAGAGTCCGTAGAGTCCAAGGACGAATTGTGGATTTGCGGAACCATTAGCTTCAAGATCCAGCCTAACGGCGCTTCCTCGACATCATAGGGCATGAGTCATGCAAGAACTGGCAGTGCACATACTTCTACGGCCTAGATATTCCTCTGCCTGGCCGCCTTGAGACATATCCCGACTTTGTCGACGGAGCCGCCACCGAGGTGCCCGCATGGCGGACACCAGCCTCCCTTCCATCTGACGACGAGGCCAACCGCGCCATAAAGCAGATTGAATGGCTCGTGGATGGAGGTCTGACGGGCTTGGACCTAGCCATGTGCTAGTTTGTTAGGAGGATCCATCCTCCGCAGCATCGCATCGAGTTGATGTGCAAGTACACTCAAGATAGGAAGGATCCCATGCGAATTTTGTGGGATAACTTCTCCACTGATTCCATCAAACTCCGGCTTAAGGACATCGTCAAGCTGAAGGACAGGAAGCGCGGCTTCAATATCACCTATGACATGTTCTATTGCGACACATGCCCAGAGGTAGCTTGTGTTTCCTTTGTTGCTCGTTATATACTCTAAGGTTTTTCTGACTTGAAGTTGTCAGTCTAACACTCCTCTGTATCCCAGTTGGTGACCTTGGCGGCGGATCAGATGGCCACCCAGGTCTATGATCCCAAGCTCAAGGATATCCAAGTGGTGTCCGATGATGCCCCCAATGATCAACCAGCTCCGGCAGCGCGAAAGCGGAAGAGCTCCACCTCTAACACAGCTGCCGAGGCCAAGAAGAAGAAGAGATTGGAGAGTGGAGTCTCCAGATGATCGACCGCCATCTTAGAGGTGGAGAAGAAGAAGAAGTCCACCAACATTCCCATCACTAAGGCTCCTATCGTAGAGTAAGTGTATCATTCTCTGGCTTGTACTTTTCAGCTCATACCTTTTTTCAACTCTTGTACTTATACTTCGTATGTTTCAGGAGGAAAGCCGGTGTTAGTTTGAAGCGATCCTCCAGAGATGCTGGAGGGTCAAAAAACATTTGTGACATGCTGACCAGAGATGTGGCCGCCAAGCCCTCTCCCACTACTGCTCCCCCTACTCCTACCGCCAAGCCTTCTGCTAGCCCTGCTGGGCCTTCGTCCCCCGTCATCCCTGAGATCTCTGCCATGGAGACATATGTCAATCCAATCCTTGATATCTCAAGCTCTATCGAGGCAGATGTTGCTCCCAGTGGCCAAGCGACACAGGAGAGCACTTCCTCCAAAGTGGCAGAAGCTCCGGCTAAGGATGCCACTGAGAAAGGGAAGCAATTGATGGAAGAGGCAGAGGCGGAGGCAACGGTCAAGGTGGGATCCTCTGAGCCATCATCTGTTATGAAAATGCAAGAGGCGGATAGGGCATCATCCATGCCTCCGGCTTCAACATCTCCTTTGGATGCAACTCCTCTGACATTGTGCCTAGATGACCTGATTGCTCAAGTGGATGCCGTGTATAACAATGTCAGCATCTTCCACACTACATATGCCAATCTGGCCAATAATCTCAAGCTTATTGCCATTGTAAGTTTTTTGAACTCACTTCTTTATTTTGCATAGTATATCCCTATGTATCCCCCGAGATCTTAGATGGATAAACAAAAGTTATTGCCTAGAGTGCTCCAAAGAACTTTAAGAGTAGAACTTGATAGTGTAGCCCCCGAGCATCTAGGTGGAAACTTAGAAGAATTCCGGCTATATGCTCTAAGAGTAGACTTACTTGGTGATTAAAATCTTGTGTTGTAGCCCCCGAGCGTGTAGTTGAAACCATATAGTTCTGGCTATATGCTCTAGAGAAACTAAGCATGCTTGTTTGTTTGTAAAATGAGAATAGATGGAGGATCACCGCCAATGAGAGGTTTGCTACTTTGCGGAAGGAGCTAGACCGTGAACAGGGTAAAACAGCCTTCTTGAAGCAACAAATCAAAAAAAGCCAGAGTCTGTTTCTTGTAACAACTCCTTGCTTTTCCTCATGGATTCATTTCTACCATCTTCTCATAATGCTTTATGATTTCCGTCTTACAGAAGCCATTGCCAAGGACAAGAGCATCGTCAAGCAATCCAAGCATACCCAGGAGCTCGATGATGAGAACAAAATTTTGAAGAAAGACATGGCCGATGCCATCAAGGGCCATGAGGAGGTGATGAGGGTGCTGCAAGAATCTGCTGATGCCAAGAAGCAGCGCCTGAAGGACTAAATGGCACAACTCAAGGAGTAGAAACAAGCTGCCAAATAGCAGAATGCGAGGAACCTTGAGGTGTACAAGATAGTCTAGAAGGAGCAGGATGTCTCGGCGGAGACATGCAAGCAAGCGGAGACAAGCATCTTCAGTAACTTTTCTCCGTCTTGGTCAATTCTGTACTTTGGATAACCATTTGATTTGTTTGTACTTATGGTCCTTGTATCTAGCACAAACCACAACTCCCAATGGCTTGGCCAACTTGGGTGAGGGTGCTCCAGACCCCAAGGAACACATGATTCTTGCCGGCAACTTCATCAGCACCGCCATTGCCCAAGCCAAGGAGATAGCCTAGCCTCTAGGAATTAACATCAAGGCAGTAGATTCAGCGGCCAAGTACGCGGAAATCCTGCACTGAGTCCCCTAGAAAGTCAAGGACTGAAAACCTCTTGCGTCCGGGCTGGTGCAAGGATGACCCTATCCTTGGTCAAGGCACATTACAACAACACCGACATTGACCTGGTGACCTCTGGCTTTCCGAAGATGGATGAGGAAGGGAAGGTAATCGATAGCGATGCTATTTGGAATTCCCTCTCCGGCTTCGACACCAGGATTGCCAAAATGGTCAATGCAGATGTCTTTGTGCCTGCCGAGATCCTTGATGAAGACATGGCCTCATCTAAGTCTAGCCCATCTCCCTCTGAGTTTGACAAGCTTTCTCGACCTAGCTCTCCTGATGATGCCACCACGAAGTCCCCTGCAGCAGAGCTATGAAAAACAATGTTTGTATTAAATGTATCTCTGCGAAGTGTATGTGGAAAAAGTAATGTGTTATTAAGGTGGAAAAACATGTACTCAAGTTTCCTGCTACTTATCTGTTTCTAGCACGTATATATTTTTTAAGCAAGTGTTGGCTTATCCATTGTTCTGGTTCATATGGTTGACCTTTCATTAGACGGAAGACTTGCATCACAGAAGTATGCTCTCATGTGATGATGCTTAATAACACCGTCAAGAACCTAAGAGCAAAATCGCCGGCTTTGAGTGCCGAAAATTCACTACTCCGGAATCCACATAAAAACTTCAGAAAATGTGTAGACAAGAAAACTTAAAATAACGCCCGTAGGCGGAATTTTCACAAGTGAAAATGCAAACTTGCGCATAAAGGGTTTATATGATCCAAAAATGAACAACTAAAGGAGGTAAAAGAGTCAAAGAATATGAGTGAACCAAATGCTTTATTTCATTGATCATATAAGAAACTTATTACATAATATAAATGTGCTAAGTGTAAAAGGGACATACCTGTGCTATGTTCCATGGCTGATCTGTCTCCGAGCAATCATCATTGGAGTCACATTGCTTGCGCTTGCGATTTTTTCTCCTATCTTTCAACTCGCGAATATCGACAAGGTAATAGGAACCATTTAGCAATGCTTTGTTATGACGAACAGTCCTTCCCAAGGCGGGGATATTTTGTGTCATTTCTCCTGCTTGAGTCTAAGCACTAGATCCCCTTCTATAAACGAGTGATGCTTTACACAGTGACTATGGTAGCCACGTAGCTTCTGCTGGTAGACGGTGGATCTCTCGCTTGCTAGCATGTGCTTTTCTTCAAGTAGGTCCACAGACAGGTGTCTGGATTCTTCAACATCATCCTCCTTATAGGCGGCGACTCTTGGTGCATCGTGGAGGATGTCGGATGGAAGGACGGCTTCTGCTCCATAAACCATTGAGAAAGGAGTCAAGCCGGTGGATCCGTTAGTTGTTGTTCGTAAACTCCACAAAACAGATGGTAATTCCTCCACCCAGGCTCCAGCTGCTCTAAGTAGCGGTGCTTGTAAGCGTGGCTTGATTCCGTGCAGAATTATTCCATTGGCCCTTTCAACTTGCCCATTTGACTGTGAGTGTGCCACAGGTGCTAGGTCAAGGCAAATGCCTTTTTCATGACAGTACTCCTCAACTTCTCCGAGAGACAAAATTTTGCCATTGTCGGTGATAATGCTCTGTGGGAGACCAAATCTGACCACTAGATCCCGGACAAATTTTAGGGATGTTTCCCCATAAAGCTTTCTAATGGGTTAGCTTCAATCCACTTTGTGAATTTGTCCACTTCTACTAGCAAGTGTGTAAATCCACAGGGTGATGTCTACAAAGGTCCCACCATGTCCAGCCCCCAGACTACAAATAGCCAAGTTATTGGTATGGTTTGCAATTCTTTAGCTGGAACACTTGGTTGTCTTGCATAGAACTGACACCCAAGGCATGTTTGTACCAACTTGTCGGCGTCCGCCTTGACAGTTAGTCAGTAGAATCCTTGCTGGAAGGCCTTCACCACCAACAATCGGGGAGTGGCGTGATGCCCGCAATCTCCGAGATGTATTTCTCTAAGGATTTCAATACCTTGTTGCTGGGAGACGCATCGAACGAAAACTCCTGTGGTACTTATTTTGTATAGCTAGACATCAATGATGACGTAGCCTTTTGCTCTGCATACTATTTGTTGGCTTTCAACTTCGTCGGCAGGCAAAGTTTTGTCTTGTAGATAGTCCATGAACGGTTTCGTCCAAGCCGGAGAGGTCACTTTTACTGTTATAACAAATGAATCCACTCTATCCGGGTTGTCTGGGTTTGCTCCCTTCATGGATGGGGTTCGTAAATGTTCTAGGAAAACGCCTAGCGGAATTAGTCGACGAGATGATCCAAGCTTTGATAGCAGATCTGTCGCCTCATTCTCCTCCCTTTTGATGTACTTGACTTCGTAGCCGTTGAAGCACTTGGCTATTTCGTCTACTTCATCTTGATATGCCACCATCATAGGGTTCCACGCGTTCCAGGTGCCAGCTACTTGCTGGGCAACCATGTCAAAATCTCCACAGCAAACTACGCGCTTGATGCCAATATCTTTGGCCACACGAAGTCCATGAATGAGGGCCTCATACTCCGCCATGATGTTGGTAACATTGAAGTGAATCTGCATGACATATTGCAACTTTTCTCATGTTGGTGATTGCAATAATACACCATCCCATGAGCCATTGAGTAGCTTTGATCCGTCAAAGTGCATGACCCAATATTTTGTCTCTAGCATAGGAGTGTCTTCTGGCAGTTCTGTCCAATCTACGATAAAATCCGCGAATGCTTGTGATTTGATAGCATCGCGTCTCTTGTAGGTGATTTCAAAGGCGACAAGTTCAATGCCCCAGTTTGCCACTCTTCATGTAGTGTCCCTGTTATTGATGATGTCGAACAGTGGAGTTGTGCTCACCACTATGATAGGGTGCTCCTAGAAATAAGGCCTTAGCTTGCATGAAGCAAGGAAAACTCCATAAGCTATCTTTTGGTAGTGCGGGTAACATTGTTTTGATGTCGTCAAGACCTCGTTTACATAGTAAATGGGTTGTTGAACTCTGTATTCGTGCGTTGGTTCTTTGCGCTCCACCACAATGACGATGTTGATTACTCGGTTGGTTGCCGCCATGTAAACTAACATAGGCTCCCTTGACACCGGTGTTGCAAGGATTGGTTGGGAGGAGAGTATTCTCTTCAACTCCTGGAGTGCTGCGTCAGCCTCGCCTGTCCATGTGAATTTGTCCACCTTTGTGAGTAACTTGTAGAGTGGCATAGCCTTCTCACCAAGTCGGCTGATGAACCGGCTTACTGCTGCTACACAGCCTGTGAGTCTTTGTATGTCCTTCAGGCATGTCGGACGTTTGATGTCAAGGATGGCCTTGATTTTCCCCAGTTCACCTCGATTTCGCGATGTGAAACAATGAAACCCAACATTTTGCCGGAAGGTACCCCGAAGACACACTTCTTGGGGTTCAGCATCATGTTGTATTTCCGGAGATTGTCAAAGGTTTCCAGTAAGTCAGCGATAAGATCATTTGATTTCTTTGACATTACCGCGTTGTCGTCCATGTAAGCATGTACGTTGCGACCTATTTGGTCGTGCAGGCAACGTTGCATTGTCCGCTGGTAAGTAGCACCAGCGTTTTTCAACCCAAAAGGCATCGGGACGTAGCAATACGTGTCATAGGGTGTGGTGAACAAAGTGGATAGTTGGTCCGACTTTCGCATCCATATTTGGTGGTAACCTGAGTAAGCATCTAGAAAACATAGAAGTTCTGAGCCAGCCATCAAGTCAATGACTTGGTCAATGCGAGGCAAAGCAAACAGATCCTTCGAACACACTTTGTTCAAGCCGGTGTAATCAACGCACATTCTTAATTCATTTGTTCCCTTTTTGGGGACAAGTACTGGATTTGCCACCCATCGGGTGTAAATAACTTCTCGGATAAAGCCAGCCTTAAGTAACATAGCTATTTCTTTGCCTATAGCCCTTCGTCTTTAATCACCAAAGCGCCATAGAGGTTGCTTCACCGGTTTGGCATTGGGATCATTATTCAAGCTATGCTCGGAAAGTTCCCTAGGTACACCTTTCATGTCGGCAAGTTGCCAGGTGAAGATGTCCTTATTCTCAGGGGGGAACTTGACGAGCGTGCTTTCCTATTTGGGATCTAGGTCTGTGCCAATGGCGGTGGTCTTGGAGGAATCTCCTTCAACAAGATCCACTTGCTTGGTCTTCATGGCAGCCTTGAATGCGGATTCGGCAGCAGTGATCTGCTTCTTCGAAGCTGGCATCTCCATGGCATCGACCTGGTTCTGGATCTCCTTGAACTCTTCATCGTAGAGAACTGCTTCAGCGAAAGCAGCCTCACTGAGCTCGCACTCCCGGGCCTTGGTGAAACTTCCGTCAATGGTGATGACGCCGTTTGGTCCAAGAATCTTGAGCTTATTGTAGAAAAAGCATGGCCTTGCGAGGAAGGAGTGGAAGATGTCGCGTCCAAAAATGACGTGGTACACGCTCTTGAAAGGCACCACTTCAAAGGTCATGCGTTCTTGGCGGTAATTGTTAACATCACCAAAAGTGACCAGAAGGGTGATGCAGCCCAGGGAATTTGCTTGTTGGCCGGGGACAACCCCATGGAACACGATGTTGCTCTTCCTTAGCTGGGTGTCCGTCAAGTTCATCTTGTGCAGTGTATCCAGGTACATGATGTTGATGTTGCTTCCACTATCCACGAGGCACTTGGTGAACTCTGTGCCATCAATCAAAGGGTTGATGACCATGGAATATTGTTTCTCTGTTGGGATAAGGTCTAGGTGATCCTTCCTATCCCAAGTAATTGGAATTTCCGACCACCTAACGTACTGGGGAACTGGAGGGAGGGTGGCCATCAGTATCCTTAGAGAGGTCTTTTGGGCCCGGACGGTGGGAGTGCCAAGGAAGGTGTGGTAGACTGGAGCTTTCTTTTCGAAGGGATTTTTCCCTTTACCCTCTCCCTTGTCGAAAGATTTGGGTTACACGTCTTCATCCATATCACTTGATTCCTTGGACTCCTCCTCCTTCTTATTCCCTTTGCCTTTTCCGTGGGGTCTATTCTTCCAACTTCGCTTGTAGCCAGACTTAGGGTCTTCCTTGAGGTCATTGACAAATTTGCATTGGTAGTTGGTGTAGGTGGCCTTGCCGTTTGCGTCCAGATGGAAGAAACACGGCATATCACGATACTCTTCGTACGTTTGGCGAACACGGGGCATTGTGGGTGTAGGATCACTCCTCTGCTGGCCACTGCTAGCCCCCCGCCCACGACCATGCCGTCCGCCTCGGCCTCTGCCAGTGATCGTTGTGGCGACCATGTCGGGTGCTTGTTTTTCTTCAGGCGGATTTTTCTGCTTGTTATTATTGTTTTTTCTGGCCTGGGTAGGGATTGCTATTGCCAGCAACGATCCGCGTGCATCGTCGTTGTCAGCGGAGAACTCGCTAGCCATGGCGATCATTGCGTTGAGGTTGAGCTCATTGTTGTCTTGCTTGCGTTTCAACATATGCCGGAGCAAACTTACTTTTTCCAGACCATCGATGAAGGTGGCCATAATGGTTTTTTCATGCACCCCTACGTAGGAATTTTTCATATCCAGCCAACGAGAGAGGTAGGCACGAGAGGTTTTATCCTTTTCTTGCACACACCACTGTAGGTCTCTGATAGTGCAGGGACGTTTGTACATGCCCTTGAAATTCTTGGTGAATGCTTCATGCATGTCCAAGCAATTGCATATTGATTTCTCTGGCAAGTCGTCGATCCATTGCCGAGCGGTCCAGTCAGCATTAGTGGGAGGTACTTGACAACGACATTGGGGTTTCCCCTACGATGTGAATCGCTTCGCTCTAGACCTACAACCATGTTGCTGGCCTAGGGGTGCCGTCGTAGGGCTTGATGGTCTTGTCTATTCGGAGACCCTTGGGGTAGGTTGTGGCCCATATTACTGGTCCAAAACAACGTGGCCCAAGGTATGGGAGCTTCCGAGCTTCTTGGATCTTGTCCACTCGTGAACGTGCATCATACGGCTCTGGCTGCTTCCATTTTTCATAATGGGGAGGGGAGTTATGGCGCGATCTATGAGAACCACCGTGCCCTCCCCCATGATGACTGCTAGGTGGCGACGGTGGCGGTGGGTTACCCTTCTTGTTGTGTCCCTCCTACGACTCCTCACGCTTGTCGCAGTTGCTTGTCGGATGTGGCGGCTCCTTGTGGGACCTTCTCCTATGTCCTTCAATGCTGCTACGCTCTTCGGCATGTTGGGGCTGCTCACCCTGGTCGCGTATAACGATGTCGGCCTAGGAACGCCTTGGTGGTGGCATGCTTGTACGTGAAGGGGATCCGCAGTAGAAAACAAAAAATTTCCTACGTTGGAACCCCCAAAACTGCCTAGGATCTATCTATGTAGTAATGCGGTAACGGACAATGTGTATAGAATACATACCCTTGTAGACCATACGCGGTTAACGTTCCGCGGGGAACATGGTTGAATTAGTCGTACTCGTAGCCGACATCAAGGTTGCAAAGCTCCTCGCAGGTCACCCCTTTCTCCTTCTTCATCTTCATCGTGCAGCACCTCCGGCTCACGACATTTAAGCGCCACAAGTGTTGCGCCTCATGTCTTCATACACATCCGGTGCACGATGAGACCTCCGGCTCCCCGATCCCGCCGGGAGTGCGGAAATTGATATCCGGCTAGGAATACCAGTAGCGCAATGGCGTACTGCAGGTGTGCCTTGTTCGCACATGCCAGACTTGGGGCCATGGTCACAAGGTATAGAGAGAGGGAGGGAGAAAGTCAACTAAAAGACTTCTCTAATTGTTGGTGTTTAATCCCACCCATGGGAAGCCCTTTATATAGGCGTAGGGGGCGTGTCCTCTCCCCTAGGTGCCCCATGTGGGACTAATTAAACAACGAAATAAACAGAAAAATTGCTCACAGCCGGATGGGCCTGGGGTTCCCACCGCGGCCCAAAAACACTGGGCAGGGGTGGTGGCCTACTAGGGCCTGGCGACCCCAGGTGGGCCAGCCCTACGCCAGCGGCCCAACTCGCCCTAGAAGCGGCCAGGCGGCCAGGCGCCCACCTCGGGAGGGGCGGCTCTGCCTCCGGGCGGCCCAGCAAGCCTGCTCGGTCCGTTCCCCCGCGAGCCCCGCATGGGCTAGGGTTGAGCAGGCCCGCGGCGGCGGCCGACGGCCGTGGCTCGCCCCGTGCGGCGGCCTTTAACTGCTGCCCGCCCACGAGCATAGCCTAGCTGCATGTCGCCATGTGCGGTGGCAGTTATCTGCCGCCCACGGGGCTGGCTGTTTGTTTTTTCCTTTTTCTTTTTCTGCAGCTTTCCTTTTAGGCCTTTTTCCCTCTAGGATTTGGCCTAATATAAAAGTTGCTTTTATAAATCTTAATCTAAATATTATTTAGTATATATTAATTTATAATTAACATATAATAAATGTATATTTAAATTCCCATTTATCCGAAAACACTTTTCCGGTCTTTTCCTTTATTATTTCTCCGACCAACTTTGGATCTCTCCGCAGAACGATTTCGGCTTTCTATTTCTCTACTATGATTTTGTCCTACGAATGATCGCTCTCATCGTACCCTTAAGTGTATCCTATCACGGCTCAGGAATGCTCTAGACATGATCTAAATCAATGATCAATAGAGGGACCAGGGATATCCATGTGACCCCTATGCATTCCTGATGACAATGTCGTTTGAACCGCTAAATGTAGCATCCTTGTCCTTTTGTTTCTTGATACGACTTTTCCGAGATCTGATCATTGGTATCACATACCTTGTTCAATCTCGTTCACAACAAGTTTTGTTTTCTTGTTACCATGATATTACATCCCCATGACCGAGTCACATGTTGCAACATTTATGGATGTAATCTCACCAAGCCAGCCATATGTATCTTTACCCATCATGTGGGTGAACAAATCCTGGTCTTGCAGTCACATGTCATCTACTGTTCCTTTGGAATACCCAACGTACACCTTTATGGCTACCGTATTACTAGATGACGGTTGATGTAGTCTAAGCAGCCTCAGGAAACAGTGAGTAATATGAGCTCACGGTCTAAGGAAAAAGAGTCTAGGTATAGCTGTTGCAACAATGAACTATATGACTTGATCGTGTTGCAATCCTTCGAGGAATGTCCATCACATCATTCTCCAATGATATGATCCCATTGTCAATTGGCATAAATGCCCATGATCTTGAAACCCAGATCATCGTCATGACCAATGAACTAGTATTAATAGACGCTACTAGGGACTTGGTTGTTTCATACCACACCTGCTCCAATGTTTCTACTTGGCACAGTTATAGCACAATATGAAACTATTATAAACTAATTGAGATATGACAATAAAAACCTATTTATTATTTGCCTCTAGGGCATATCTCCTTCAGTCTCCCACTTGCACTAGAGTACAAATAATCTAGTTCGCATTTTACTCATATAAACCATATACCATATGTGTTTACAGATCATGCATGCTCATGGGAAACGTCATGTCCATGTTCTGTTTTACCAGATCATTATGTCTTTTGCAAATCGTTAATGTCTTCCTAATTTTGACATTCACACCATTATCGTATAATGGGTCGAAGTATTTGTTTGGCGAAAAAGTGAGACTTTGTTTCTAGTGTTTACGATGACAGTCTTTTTCACCATTGTCATCTAAACTTTGAAACACACTTTGCTATCCTTTGTGTATATACTTTAGTCATGGCAGCAGAACAAGGCCGGATTCCAGGAGCTTACGGTGACTTTAGATCAACCTCGAGGGCTTTCTCATGGGCACTGGGCCCTAGGACACATCATTCTACGTTAAAAGCGAACTAGCCCCACCATAATATTATACATTACATCAGATGGAGCCTTTATACTTCTATATCTATGTAGATCCTAGTGCATGAAATGCAACTATACCTCTTACATTTCTTCTTGCCATTTATGTACAAACTTAATTCTGGTTCAGTGATCAGCTCAGGAATCACTTAAAGATACGTTCTTACAGTTAAGACTTTGTCCTACCAACCAGAACTTCGGGTCACTTTATGTTGAGTATACAACATGGTTGTATGGAAGAACCTATGACTGAGGCATAGGAGATGCAACGCATCCCTTTCTTTCAAGCATAGTTGCAATACTAACTCAATGCTTCATACAGTAAGAACTACTTTCTTACCTTGTTCAATTCTGAGCTTCTTCAGAATCTTGTCTCAGGACATTCTAAACATCTTTCAGAATCAAGTCCAGGATGCATTTGACATTCAGTGTTTTATTAAACTCACCAATCTATCTCGATAGATCTTCTTGTTTAATAACTTCAACTTCATCCTTTTTTATCTAACTTAAACGTTATTAACACCAATCACATCAGTCACATATGTCGTCCACATATCCCAGAATGATTTCACGCTCCCACTCAAATATGACATTCATGTTTGAGATCTAGGGATCTCATAGCTCCCACTCAAATCCAGGTCCTCTCGACAATCTTGGATATTCCAAAATTCCTTGATCATCATCAAATCGAGAATTCCACTAACGAAATTTCAATGACCATTCATTTCTCGTACTTAGGTCCATCATGCTTCTTTCTAATTCATAGGTATGTCTCATTCAAAACATGACAAGTGAATCAACAATATAATTCCACAAATTTGTTAGAATATATAGTTGATTCCTACTTTCTTTAGTAAAAGTATTCACTAAAACTTTATGATCAATATCATTGGTTTCTCCTCTTTGGAGTTTGGTTTCACGAAACAAATTCCGCCGTGCCACTCAATAATTCGGAGGTAAGTCTAGTACCTTGTTTTGATCTTTTACTTTCTTCCACCTGTATCTTCATCAAGACACGTCAACTTTGGACAACAACAGGTTTGCCCCTTTTGTGGAAGATGGATTCATAGCTTCCTAAGAATGCTCTACAAAGACTTGTTTATTCGCCATGATTTTGACTTATCGAAATCTCCAAAAACTCAAACTTTCCATAACACTTATGGTGTTGTTCCCACGAATCTTTTAGATGTTCCTTTGTATTTCAAATGAGTGTTTGCTTATTTCGATCTCTAAGTCTAAACGATAACTATAACCCCTATAAGAGATTATATTATACCATATGTATCTTAATACATAATGATTATGATGTTTAGATATTTCAACACAATTTGAATTCATCCAATTATTATAATTTGTGAAACATCTTTCACAAGTCCCTTTTGTGCTAAACTTAACTTGAATACTTTAGTCATGTCGATAAAATCGAAGAGACTTGTTAATTCAATATCCTCTTTAATGTGGACTCATTTGAACAATTCAAATCATTTCGAACTCATGTTTCATTAAGTAAATACACTTATTCACTTAAGTCCACAATTAATTAATGATTTCCACTATTTGTTGAAAATACAATACATCACTATGTATAAGATCCAACATTTCTTTGCATATCACCGTTTTACCAGAGTGTGGAGTTTTAGTCATGCTGCCCAAGAGGCATGGTTTTGCAAAGTCTCTAGATCAAGCATCTAGGGCCCCGATCTTCATTTAGAATGAAGAACATGCAATATCCAAAATGACTTAAACTATAGTGTCATTTCATTATTAAACTTTGGATATCTTTTAGCATTCTAATCCTTTATAAATGTTTAAACTATTATCATTAACATAGTGATGATAATATCTTGTTTGTAATCATAATGTGACCATAACGGTATTGTTCATAAGAATAGTACAAACTGGCTTGTAACTTGTTCATATGAATAATCGTCTCGCCAAAAGCAAGACACACAAATAAGGATTACAAATTATATTCAAGTCCACTAATCCAAATGACAAACTTTGAGGGAAGAGGTGATGTCGGCCATCAACTGTTTTGTTTACCGTCGTCAAGTCATGCTGCCTTAAAAACAACAATTCTCAAGAAGATCCTCCTGTTTTCACAAAACAGGACAAGTATCAAATTCTTTGCAAACTGCAATGAGTTTTACAAGAACCACATTTATAATTTGTATATCTTTCATAAACCTTTTTATTCATGACCTTCATTTGCAATCAAGTCCTTCTAAGAGTTCTCAACTCTAATGCAAGATTTCTAAGTGTTTTTCCAAACATTCTCTTTTCATCCATGGTGGAGGAAAACCCATCCAACGGCTCATACGTTATGTGCCTTATTCTGTAGAATACAAAATGTAGCCCAACTCTCCATCGAATGGGTAATGGCTTATTGGATGATTATGGAGAAAACACAATCATTGCGGAGTCATCGAATTATCTCCTAATGGTTATTGTATCAAGAAGAGAAGATCACCTTTTATGAGGATATCCCTCAGGCGTGGGTATTAATCTATGAAGTTGGACCATTTTGCTAAGTTCCATATTAAGAAATATATTCCCATGGTCGCAAAGGACCTCAATGGGATAGGCCACGATCTACTAAGATATTTGCAAACAAACATCTAGACTAAGTTTATAATAAGAGATCAATTTATAATTGGTCTCCACTAAAATTGTCATCCCTTGGACGATTTTAGTGATCGCATGATCCCTATCCTATGCACCTCCCCTGATTAACACGGCCATCAGTGCATTATCAAAGGTAGACATTCACTAATGCCAATCACATCATCCATGTGACTCATGCTCGATCTTTCAATCTCTTGTGTTTCGAGGCCACGTCTCAGTAACATGCTAGGATCGCCAAATCTAACTTGTGTGTATTCGTTGTGCAACATGGCTTACACCCACTATATGCGAATGTAGATATGTTTGACCCCTACTCAACGCAGGGCGCCTCATACAGAAGAACTTTCTTGTTGGTGCACACACAAGGGGAACACGGAACATTGGAATTCAATAGGGATTATCTTATTGGCTATAGTTGAGTATCTAAATACTAACACACAATAAGATGTAAAAATAGGTATCAACATCATATGTATAATGTGATATGATACTGTCCTTCTTGCGCCTTGATCTCCATCGAGTGCTCCGACATGATCTCCATCTTGCCCTTGGTTTGACGCCAAGTCCACGACGCCGCCACTAGGTCGTCCATCGGAACAATGCCTATTACTATACTACTTAGTAACATAAAATTAAACTACTTTACCTTCACAATGACCAATGCCATATCAAATCACATGCCCTCCTGCAAAATAAAGTTAGACGCCTCTACTTTATCTATTGAAAGTTTTACGTGGTTGTTAGGGCCTTCGCAATAGAACCGCTTCTAGTCTACGAACTTTCCAACCACAACATGGATCCAACAGTTGTCTATACTACCACCCTTTCGGGGCCCTCCTTTCTAAATGCTATATCAACTATCAAATGAGAGACAGACACCCGCTAGCCACTTATACGGTACAAGCCGTATGGTGAGCGTGGAACCAGTCTCGCGTACGAATACGCGTAAGGTTGGTCCGGGCCGCTTCATCAAACAATAGCGCGATATAAATAAGTACACGTTAGAGGGTAACAACTAAGGGATGAATGCCGGCACAATACTTATGCGTACTGGCCGTACAACACTCCTACGCATAGATCGGCTCTAAGACCACTGAAGGGGATCCGCAGCAGAAAACAAAAAATTTCCTACGTTTGAACCCCAAAAACTGCCTAGGATCTATCTATGTAGTAATGCGGTAACGGCCAATGCGTATAGAATACATACCCTTGTAGACCGTACACGGTTAACATTCCGCGGGGAACGTGGTTGAAGTAGTCATACTCGTAGCTGACCTCAAGGTCGCGAAGCTCCTCGCAGGTTAACCCATGCTCCTTCTTCATCTTCATCATGCAGCAGCTCCGGCTCACGACATTTAAGCGCCCCAAGTGTTGCGCCTCATGTCTTCGTACACATCCGGTGCACGATGAGACCTCTGGCTCCCCGGTCCCGCCGGGAGTGCGGAAGTTGATATCCGACTGGGAATCCCTGCAGCGCAACGGCGTACTTCAGGTCTGCCTTGTTCGCACATCCCAGACTTGGGGCCATGGTCACAAGGTATAGAGAGAGGGAGGGAGAAAGTCAACTAAAAGACTTCTCTAATTGTTGGTGTTTAATCCCACCCATGGGCACCCCCTTTATATAGGCGGAGGGGTGTGTGCCCTCTCCCCTAGGTGCCCCATGTGGGACTAATTAAACAAGGAAATATACAGAAAAACTGGTCACAACCGGATGGGCCTGGGGTTCCCACCGCGGCCCAAAAACACTGGGCAGAGGCGGTGTCCTGCTGGGGCCTGGCGACCCCGGGTGGGGCAGCCCTACGCCTGTGGCCCAGCTCGCCCTGGCAGCGGCCAGGTGGCCAGGCGCCCACCTTGGGTGGGCCGGCTCTGCCTCCCGGCGGCCTAGCAAGCCTGCCCGGTCCGCTCCCCCGCGAGCCCTGCATGGGCCGGGGTTGAGAAGGTCCGCGGCGGCGGCTATGGCTCGCCCTGTGTGGCGGCCTTTAACTACCTCCCGCCCACGAGTGCAGCCCAGCTGCATGCCGCCCTATGCGGTGGCAGTTATCTTCTGCCCATGGGGCTGGCTGTTTTTTTCCTTTTTCTTTTTCTTTTTCTTTTTCTGCAGCTTTTCTTCTAGGCCTTTTTCCCTCTCGGATTTGGCCTAATATAAAAGTTGCTTTTATAAATCTTAATATAAATATTATTTAGTATATATTAATTCATAATGAACATATACTAAATGTATATTTAAATTCCCATTTATCCAAAAACACTTTTCCGGTCTTTTCCTTTATTCTTTCTCCGAACAACTTCAGATCTCTCCACGGAATGATTCCAGCTTTCTCTTTCTCTACTGTTATTCCGTCTTACGAATGATCGCTCTTGTCATACCCTTAAGTGTATCCTCTCATGGCTCGGGAATGCTCTAGACATGATCTAAACCAATGATCAACAGAGGGACTAGGGATATCCATGTGACCCCTATGCATTCCTGATGACAATGTCGTTTGAACCGCTAAATGTATCTTCCTTGTCCTTTTGTTTCTTGATACGACTTGTCCGAGATCCGATCATTGGTATCACATACCTTGTTCAATCTCTTTCACAACAAGTTCTGTTTTCTTGTTACCGTGATATTACATCCCCGTGACCGAGTCACATGTTGCAGCATTTATGGATGTAATATCACCAAGCCGGCCGTATGTATCTTTACCCGTCATGTGGGTGAAGAAATCTCGATCTTGCAGTCACATGTCATCTACTGTTCATTCGGAATACCCAACATGCACCTTTATGGCCACCATATTACTAGATGACGGTTGATGTAGTCTAAGCAGCCTCGGGAAACAGTGAGTAATATGAGCTCATGGTCTAAGGAAAAAGAGTATAGGTATAGTTGTTGCAACAATGAACTATATGACTTGATCATGTTGCAATCCTTCGAGGAATGTCCATCACATCATTCTCCAATGATATGACCCCGTTGTAAATTGGCATAAATGCCCATGATCTTGAAACCCAGATCATCCTCATGACGAATGAACTAGTATTAATAGAGGCTACTAGGGACTTGGTTGTTTCATACCACACCTGCTCCAATGTTTCTACTTGGCACAATTATAGCACAATATGAAACTATTTTAAACTAATTGGGATATGACAATAAAAACCTATTTATTATTTGCCTCTAGGGCATATCTCCTTCAGTACGGTGGCGCGGTTGTGATTCCTCATGACGCCGAGATGGTGGTGGAGGTGGCGACCGGCGAGGACGGGCCTTTTCTCCATGATGGGAGGATACGGGGATGGCGTCAGTCCTGTTGCGTGCCTCCCTCTGTTTTCGCTCTATGGAGCCTATGTGCGATCCCTCGTCATGGGGAGATTTTGGCCTTCTACGGCTGTTCATGGTTTACTAGCAAAGCTCCGGGTTGGACACAAGCCTCTGTGAGGTAGCCTTTTCCTGTTGCTTGTATACCTTACGACACGATCGTACACCTGAGCAACTGCTTATGGCGACCTGTCCTATTCTAGGAGGGTTTTGGTGACGGCGATGTTGAGGGCGGGAGTTAGCATGACTTGCCTCCCCTCTGAATCAATGTACGGGGTGACTTTTGTCGGCTTAGACCCGTCATATCCCAACCTGCGGCGAATGCCAGGATCTTCGACGATGTGAGCTGGCACCTTCTTTGCCTTTTGCTTCAACATCAATTGCTTGTACTCAGCCTCCATAGCTCTTGCCGCCTTAATGGATTGCTGCGCCTTCGCCATGTCTTCGTCTAGCTTAGCGCCCTGCTCCGCAATGCACTTGGCCTCTGCTAAGATTGTCGCCCGCTTGTCATCAAGCTCCATAACGCTCCAGATATGGGTGATAGTGATAGGCTCAATGAGGAGTGCACCGTAAATTGCCTTGTCAGCAGTAGTAACCAATGGGTTGCCAGCTGCAGACGTTGATGTTGGCATTGGTGGCTGATTTGACTATCGTGCAGTACTGGGGGTTGTGGTGAGTTCCTGCTCCGGTTGCGGGTGGATAACCGGAGGAGGCAAGGCCTTGGCTGGAGCCGGACGCTCGGTGGCTTTCTTGGCTGCTGTTGCTCTGGTAACCGCTGGCGTGGGTGGAGCTCTCTCATGTTCCAATTCCTTTTCGTCTTCTTCCATCACGCTCCCAATGGCGACCAGCACCTGGTGGGAAGCGTTGATCTTCTCGGCGCACTCCTCCTTCTCGATCTCCTGCTCGATCTCCCTCATAATAGCATCATATTCCTTGAGTTAGCATCCGAGCCGCCACCATCCATATTGATATCGGCGTATAGTGCACCAAGGACGGAGTCGGAGTTGGCTTTGGTGTTAGCGATGGCGGATGTGGAGGGTGATGGACACGGGTCGTTGTTGTTGTTTCCTCCTCCGGCTATGACGACGACCGCCGCCTCGGCCTCCTCATTGGCATTCGCGTATTCGTTGATGATGGCGACCATCTCACCAAGGGTGAGAGGACCTGCGGCCTACCGTCTTTAGAGGGTATGTCGGAGGAGTGTTCTAGGTGTGAGCCCTTCCACGAAGTGGTACATGAGCTCGTCGGTGCTGTCGCCCTCTAGGGTTTCCCTTACCATCATCCATCTGGTGAGGTATTCGCGAGGAGGTTCTCCGTCCCTTTGAACGCATCTAGCCAGATTGAAGATGGTGACTATGCCGACAAAGTGTGACATGCGCATCTCTAACACTCGGGGAAGCCAAGCGGATTTGCGGCGTCCTTCCACCTTTATATCCTGCACAGGGGCGGTTTGGGTGGGCCTTGAATTTTCCTGATCTGAGCCACCATACTCCAAGGAGAGATATGGCCCAGATCCTTCCGCGAACATGTCCTTCTCATACGCGGTCCATGCGGGGATTGGCAAGTTTCTGACTTCCTGGGAGCTAGGACCCGAGCCAGTTTTGCCGATGAAGATGTGGATTTCTCTGAAGGGGATAACAGAGCAGCATGTAGGGTTCATCTTCGCCGGCACCTAGAACTCATCAGGAGGGACGATTGGGATGTTTCCAGAGAAGAGAACGCGTCCGATTGGTATGGTGTCACCGATACCCGTGAAGAGATTGGACCTCTCCCGGTGTAGAGCTCGAAGTGCCTCTTGCCCCACGGTGGGCACCAACTGTCGTGGTATTGCCGAGGAGTACGCCATGGAGGGTTCCTCATAGTGCGTGTTTAGAGATGTGGGGTAAGGCGGTGAGTTGGCGGGTACAAGGTAACATAGCTTACCCAGGTTCAAGTCCCACAACGGTGGTGGAACTCCACTCCTGCTATAAATCACTATAATGGCAATACGCCGAGTTATAGAGATAGGTTCACTGTGCGAGGTGTTGTAGGTTGTACGTTGAGTGTTGCCCTAAAGGCTCCCACAGGTATGGCTTATAAAGGCACCAGGACCTAGGGTTTACAGGGAAAGGTCCTTGCTAGACAAGATAAAGAGTCCTACACTAATACGAACTAGTCTTTCATGTCTTGCACTCCAAGTCTCTGAGTATGTCGGTGACTGATACGTCCATTTTGCATCACTATTCTATATCACAATTTACTATTATTCATTGATATATTTCATATTAAGAGATGATACTTATGTTATTTTATCTGTTTTTGCATGGTTGATGACTTTTGGAGCATGGACCGCTACAGTTAGGATTATGATGGAAAAGGTGCTGTTTGGAGGCAAAATTCGCGAAGATCATAAAATCTGGGAAAATACACGGAAAATCCTATTTTTCCAGAAGACGAAGGAAGCCAGAAGGGGAGGCTGAGATGGGCCACAAAGGTCCCACACCACCCCCTGGCGCGGGCCACCCCAGGCCGCGCTACCAGGTGGTGTGGCCGCCCTGGTCCACCCCTGGCTCTCCCCTCTAGCGTATATTATCCTCCCGAAACCCGAAGTCTCGGGGGGCGACCACAAAAAGATTCTGCCGCCTCTACGGGGCGGAAAACACTGAGAGAGAAAGATCTCTCCGGTAGACAGAATTCTGCTAGGGGAATTCCTTCTCGGAGAGGGGACATCATCGCCATCAACATCACCATCAAGATGGACTTCATCGGGATCATCATCATCATCACCACCACCATCATTATCACCACCATCATCACCATCTCCATACCGCTGTAACAATTGGGTTGAATCTTGCATAGTTCTCAGGGGAAACTTCCCCGATGTTGATTACTCTTTGTAGTTGATGCTATTGAGTGGAACCATTGAATTATTGTTTATGTTCAGATTTCTATACATCACTATTTCATCTCTGATCATGATCCATATGATGTCTTGTGAGTAGTTCGTTTTGTTCTTGAGGACATGGGAGAAGTCATGTTGTTAGTAGTGGAATTGTGTTGCGAAAGATTCAATAGTTTGATATTTAAGTTGTGGCGTACTTCTTCTAGTGGTGTCATGTGAACATCGACTACATGCTTCACCTATATGGGCCTAGGGTAATGCATTGTGTATTTGGCTACTAATCGTAGGGGTTGCCGGAGTGACAGAAACCTGAACCCCCGTTAGGAAACCATTGCACAAGGGACGTCAGGGTCTTAGAGTTTAAAGTTGTGGTTAGGTTTCTACCTCAATTACTTTCTTGTACTTGAGGATGCTTGCAAGGGGTATAAGAACAAGTATGTATTAGTCCTAGGAAGGTCGATACATTAGCACAGGTTCACCCACACAACACTTAGCAAACTAAAGAAGATTAATCAACTATATGGAGCGAAAGCACTTGACGATATTCCCGTGTGTCCTCGAGAATGTTTGGTCATCTTAAGTAATACAACCGGCTTGTCCTTTGCTGAATAAAGGATTGGGCCACTTGCTGCATTTATTCTTATTGTCTTTTATTTACTCACACTTTATTTACTTGCATTATCAAAAAACCCTAAAAATCTGTTTGCTAAGTATTTGCAGAGAATTCCTGATCCATACCACTAGCCAGCACCTTCTGCTCCTCATTGGGTTCGACACTCTTACTTATTTAAAATACTGCGATACACCCCCTATACTTGTGGGTCATCAAGACTATTTTCTGGCGCCATTGCTGGGGAGTGAAGCGCTATTGGAGAGTGGAACTGGTAAAGGAAACCTCTACTGTGATTATTGTTTATTTCTGTTAGTTGCTTTATTTTCAATATGGATAATTCGCTGAGTTTCTTATTTCGTAATGCTACTACCACTGCTAAGGTAGTAGATGAACCACCACCTGCTGAGAATGATGTTTTCAAAATACCTACAAGAATTATTGATCGTGTTATGGATAACTACTATGTTGGGGATGGAACTGTCCATCCCGGTGATCATTTACTCTTTATACACGAATTATGCGGGTTGTTCAAGTGTGCAGGTATTAATACAGATCAAGTTAAGAAGAAGTTATTTTCATTATAACTAAAAGGAAGAGTTGAGGAATGGTATAAGCTGCGGAAGAATGGTCAAGCTCTGGAATGGGAGGAAATAGTGCCTCTCTTTTATTCAAAGTTTTATCCTCCTAGTGAGATTCATAAAGATCAGAATC
Source organism: Avena eriantha (assembly GCA_910589775.1). Taxonomy (NCBI): domain Eukaryota; kingdom Viridiplantae; phylum Streptophyta; class Magnoliopsida; order Poales; family Poaceae; genus Avena; species Avena eriantha. Next base: position 90,059,694 of record OU342740.1, read on the forward strand.
AAATATACAACTTTTGGCCTCTTGATGGAGAGAGTACAGCTCAAGCTTGGGGGAGATTGAAGTTACTAATGCTCAAATGTCCCATTCATGAGCTCCTCAACAATATTATTATCAATAACTTCTACGCAAGGCTCCCTCAAGATGACAAGGATTTATTGGATGCTTCTTGTGCTGGATCATTCACTCGCATGGAAGAAGAAGCTAAATGGGATCTTCTGGACCATATTCAAGACAATGCTGAAGCTTGGGAGAATGATAAAGGTATAAAGTCAGGTATAAATTATGATTATGAATGCATTGAATCTTTTATGGGAACTGATGACTTTCAAAAGATTAAAAATGCTTATGGTCTAGACTCCCAAGCTATTGCAACTTATTTTAAGGCTTTTGCTTCCTATATTGAAGTGCCTAAAAAGAAGTGGAATAAGTATCATGAACCATATAAAGATGTTGCTAAGTGTCTTCTTGCAAGAAATACTGAAGTTTATACTACTAATCATGTTTTACCTGAACCTTACATTGAGAAAACGTCTTTCCCAGTTAAGATAAAGGAACATTCTATGATAGCTAGTATGGTTAATGAAAGTACAAATAAAGCTATTGAACTCGATAAACAAATGGATGATGAACCTATAATATCAAATGTGAAAGATTTTGTCACTAAATATGTAGAAGAAGGACACCCTATCCTTTGTAAGGATACCTCTAATATTGTTTCACAAAGTGTTATGAGAGCTAATGTTCCTGTGTTTTCTGTTAGAATATGTGATCATTGCTAAGATATTCCTTGTGATAGTTATATCATTAAGTTCATGCATGATACTGAAAGTTATTATGAGAGAGGGAAATGTATTCTAATGCATCTCAATAATATCAAGTTTCCTCGTTTTATGCTGAAAGTTTTTATGTTGCACTTCTTTTGCCTTCCTATACTAGTAGCCTCTGGGTTCAACAACTTGTTTGTTTACAAAATTCCCTTGCATAGGAAGTGGGTTAGACTTAAACATGTGTATTTTTGCTTCTTAATGCTCTCTTTCACTTAAATTCATATTCCTAAGTGAGCATCATCAAAATTATCGTGCCTATCTTAAAGGCTATAAAGAAAGACCTGTTTGGGAGACAACCCAGCTTATTCTTGCTTTCAGTTTGTTTTTGTTTCTTTATGTCTTGGAAGTTATTACTTCAGTAATAACCTATCCTTATCCTTTTTGTTTGGTTTTTGTGTCAAGATCAACCTCTAATGAGAGAGAAGTAATATTTGGGGAAGTTGCTTTCCTGAAACAGATTTTTGTGCTTCACCGTAAAATTTCGTGAGAGATCTCTGTCTATCGGATTGAACTGTAATGTTTTGTGCGTCTTCCCCAGGTTGTTATTTAACTTTCGTTAGTTTTGCACTTTTTGATTTGATCAACAGAAGATTTTCGAATAAATTGATCTTTACCTGTTGGTCTTTTTTGACAGATTTTGCCACCCTTGCATTTGCTTCTTTATTCGATATCCTTTTTGAATTCTTTCTGGGTTTCTAGAAGGAGTTGCTACAATAGCTTATGTTTTGATGATTTTCAGTTGAAATTGGACTCAAAAGGTTTTATCACTTCACTTATACAAATGTTGCTAATGAGAACTGTGTGAAGTTTTGTGTGAAAGAAATTTCCAGGTTAGTGGAGATAATGGTGTAATAAGGAAGTTAAAGGTTTTATGACTCAAGCAATAAGCGTATGAAGATGAAGATATTGATGGTATTCAAGTGGTGACTCCGGAAGAATCTACTAAAAACCAAATTCAGAGACCTAGAGAGTCTGTTTTCAAATAGGTAACAGCTCTTGTAAGAAAAGTTCCGCAAAAGATCTGTCCAGTTATATTTTTACAGTTTTTATCCAACAACGAAAGCTACTAAGCGAAAGAGGGACGAAAATGGAGCCAAGGTGGCTCACACCACCCTGTGGCGCGGGCCCACCCCTGGCCGCGCCACCAGGTGGTGTGGCCACCTCGGACTCCGTCTCCGACCCGTTTTATCCTAGTACCTTCCTTTTGTTGTAAAACTTCATAATATATAATCCCACGGATCCCTTGAGGTTAGTACATCGTGTTCTCGTCGTATTTTTGTTTCGATGTGTCTCTGACAGGAACTATTTTTGAAAGCTTAGAAGCACAATGGTGTCCGCCAAGGATAAGGGAAAGGAGCCTATGGAGGAAGATTTCCAAGACCCCGAGCAGGAGAAGGAGATCAAGGGTGAAGGTGAAGAGGAGACAAAGCAAGGCCAACATCCTCCCACTGGCACTACCATTGCAAGCATTGGAGTGTTGGCAAGATCTGTCAGGGTCAGGAGGACTGCACAGATGTCAACTGGAGGAACATCTCCGTGTCACTGTTTGGCTCCACGATCACTCCTTCCTCGCGCCAACCGAGAAGATACCACCACCACCGAAGGAGTAATTCATCATCAAGTTTGGCATCCCCTTGGTTTGTTCTGAGCTTGGGGGAGTGCCGCGGTATCACATCACTATCTTCTATCTTCCTACCTTTTTAGTAGAGTCATATCATGAATAGAGAAGTTATCGTGTAGGATGGTTTGCATTATGGAAGGGTCCCCTCTCTCGTTAGATATGCATCCCTTGGTGTGAGTTGCCGTTATGGAATATTAATGAGAAGTTCTATCATTTACTCTTTCGCATATCTTATATTAGTTTCAATTCATGGTTATATGATTGATCTTGTCGTTAGTATTGGTATCACTCTGGGATCATTGAGTTAATTTAGTTGGTTTTGGCAAACCTGGCTTAGTCAGTAGCAACACAATTTTTGAGAATTCAATGAAAAAGATAGAAGTACGCTTACAGAAATATAATTTCATCATCTTTCTTTCTTGATTTGCTAATGAGTCTAGTATTCTCTAGTTAAGATCTTTTGTGCTTCCAAGGAAGATGGCATGTTTGTTTTATCACTTGTATGTTTGTTTATTTCCTTCAACTCTTATACTTGCTACCTAGCCTTGCTAGCCAAAAACCTATACTGAGAGGGAATTCTTCTTGTGCATCCAATCCTTAAACCAAAACCTATGCCATTTGTGTCCACCATACCTACCTATTAGCATTATTCCTATTCCAAGTAAATTAATGTTTTTATCTACCTCCCAAATTAAAATTTTCATGTGAAAATTAGTGATTAAAGCTCTCACGAACTTGATGGCCCACTTTACTTTCTTGCATCTAATAAACTTGAACCATTGTGCCCATCTATGTTGCGTATATGCTTACGCTTTGTAAGTTGTGAATTAGCAGAACCATGCTGTCATGGGGAACGCTTTCAACATGGCACTGGTACTTTGTACCTAGTTGATATCATGTTCTTTTGTCTATGGATGTCGTCGGTGTGAAATGAAAGGAGAGCTTGTAAGTCCATGGAGTTATGCATGTGTGTTAGAGAAACACCTAGGCCGCCGGACTAATCCATGTTGACATGGTGGAAACCTGTAGCGTAACCATAATGAGCATCTATGAAGCATTCTTCTTATAAAAAAGAGACAGAGATTGAGAAAAAGAAAAAAAAAGAAAAAAAGAGATGAGAAAAAAGGAAAGAGAGAAAAAAGCACCATATTCCCATGGTAAATAAGAACATTGTTGAGATTTTTGTTGTCTGCTTGCCTTGTCATTTTGATATGGGGATTCTTCCGTATCATCGGGCAAGGGGTACCCCGTTGGCGGTTCTCCGTGATACACATGTTCTTACTATGACAAGAACTTACCGGTGACTAAACTTGAGTAGCATGAGGAGCGGCCCTCGTATTCAAGGGACATGAGATTTTCAACTTACAACTTGTCAAGCATATCCTCATATTTGATCACTTTAACCTTAATCACCTAAAGATGCCTATCATAGGGGAAATGAGAGCTGAAAGCTAGTAAGTATCATAATTTTTGGGAGCTCTTTATGAAACTTGAAATCCCTGCTTCCCTCTGTGAAGGTCCTTTCTTTTACTTTTTAGTTGAGTCAGTAAACCTATTCCCTTCTATCTCCGCAAGTATTTTGAGTTTTTGTGTTTCATTCATATGATGATTTATTGAAGCATGTTCCTTTTTTTCCTTGTTTTGCACATTGCTCTTATCTTGGTGTCTACTACTTTGAAAGCTATCATTGAAAATCATTTATTTGTGAACTCCAGCAAATTGTCAACTATTCTTCGACCAAGAGCTAAGTTTGCCATTACCAATTATGATTCACTTTATGTATCTTTATTGTGTTTCCTTTACTTATTGCAAGTTAAGTTATATAATAGTGAGTTGTCTTCTATTATCACTTATGTATTGATGAATGTTATGCTTCTTGTCCATATTCTTTTATCGACTCTTCACGCCATAAACCTGAGGTCATGTTTATTGAGTTCAATTTTACTTGGGGACAAGCGAAGTCTAAGCTTGCGGGGAGTTGATACGTCCATTTTGCATCACTATTCTATATCATAATTTACTATTATTCATTGATATATTTCATATTAAGAGATGATACTTATGTTATTTCATCTGTTTTTTGCATGGTTGATGACTTTTGGAGCATGGACCGCTGCAGTCAGGATTCTGATGGAAAAGGTGCTATTTCGAGGCAAAATTCACGAAGATCAGAAAATCAGGGAAAATACACGGAAAATCCTATTTTTCCAGAAGACGAAGGAAGCCAGAATGGGAGGCTAAGATCGGCCACAAGGGGCCCACACCACCCCCTGGCGCCGGCCACCCCAGGCCGCGCCACTAGGTGGTGTGGCCGCCCTGGTCCACCCCTAGCTCTTCCCTTTGGCGTATATTATCCTCCTGAAACCCTAAGACTCGGGAGGCGACCACAAAAAGATTCCGCCGCCTCTGCAGGGCAGAAAACACCGAGAGAGAAAGATCTCCCCGGCAGACAGGATTCTGCCGGGGGAATTCCTTCCCAGAGAGGGGAGATCATCGCCATCAACATCACCATCAAGCTGGAATTCATCGGGATCATCATCATCATCACCACCATCATCATCATCACCACCATCATCACCATCTCCATACTGTTGTAACAATTAGGTTGAATCTTGCATAGATCTTAGGGGAAACTTTCCCGGTGTTGATTACTCTTTGTAGTTGATGCTATTGAGTGGAACCATTGAATTATTGTTTATGTTCAGATTGTTATACGTCATTATTTCATCTCTGATCATGATCCATATGATGTCTTGTGAGTAGTTCGTTTTGTTCTTGAGGACATGGGAGAAGTCATGTTGTTACTAGTGGAATTGTGTGGAGAAAGATTCAATAGTTTGATATTTAAGTTGTGGTGTACTTCTTATAGTGGTGTCATGTGAACGTTGACTACATGACACTTCACCTATATGGGTATTTGGCTACTAATCATAGGGGTTTCCGGAGTGACAGAAACCTGAACCCCCATTAGGAAACCATTGCACAAGGGACGTCAGGGTCTTAGAGTTTAAAGTTGTGGTTAGGTTTCTACCTTAATTACTTTTTTGTACTTGCGGATGCTTGCAAGGGGTATAATCACAAGTATGTATTAGTCCTAGGAAGTTCGGTACATTAGCACAGGTTCACCCACACAACACTTAGCAAACTAAAGAAGATTAATCAACTATATGAAGCGAAAGCACTTGACGATATTCCCGTGTGTCCTCAAGAACGTTTGGTCATCTTAAGTAATACAACCGGCTTGTCCTTTGCTGAATAAAGGATTGGGCCACTTGTTGCATTTATTCTTATTGTCTTTTATTTACTCACACTTTATTTACTTGCATTATCAAAAAACCCTAAAAATCTATTTGCTAAGTATTTGCAGAGAATTCCTGATCCATACCACTAGCCAGCACCTTCTACTCCTTGTTGGGTTCGACACTCTTACTTATCAAAAATACTACGATATACCCCCTATACTTGTGGGTCATCAGTGACTCCCGCGTAGCCTTCCTTTATCCGGCATGGGCCTCCCTTCTGGATCCGTCTAACTGGGCCGCCCAGCAGGCCATAGGCCTTGCTACCAACTATGGGCCACCCGGGTTAGCCAAATTGGTGACATTCTATGAGGATACCCATTTAGCATATCCCCAACGACATCCCTATTGGTGCTCCTGCCTCCCCTGCATCTCGTGAAGCTCTCGGATCTCTCGCTCCAATGCACTAACATGGTGTACGTGCTTCCACTTTATAAATTCTGTTTGTGCCATTTGCATGCGGCAGAATCCATGTAGATTACGTTTAAACAAACCACCAAAGTCAGATTACAACCATCATCAAACAAAAGGAAGAAATGAAGGGCTAAGACAGAATAACAGACAACCATTTTCCCCAGGACTCCGAGACCACTAGTTCAGACCACTTGGTCAACAAGTACTATTATTACAATTAAAATATTATGGAGCTCTAGCTACATAGAACTAGTTATCACACATATCCTTGATCTTCCTAATCTTATCCCAATACACATCTTCCTGCGAGCGCAAGGATTGGATCGTCTATGCCGTGCTTTTAGCATCTAACTTATACAATTGTTTATCTGCACTTATCCTCATGAACTTATACATACCCGTAGTTGTAGCCTGTTGGACTTTGGCCTATTGAAGTTCAATCCTTGATTCGGTGTTCTTGCTCTGCTTTACCCTTTAGGGCCAATGCCACGTCTCTCTCCTCCTCGACTTTGCTAACCTTGTCTTGCAGCCTCCTGAGATCACGGTGAAGCTTGTCTATGTACCATGGTCAAATAACTTCATCTCAGCACTCTCAAGAATTGAGCTGACTATGGCTTCTTTCAACTCAACATTCATATCCCATAGTTTGTCCAGCGATTTATGCATCGATTTTGTCCACTCCAGATCTACCTATTTGACAACCCCGCAACTTCTACGTGGCAACATTGCACCCTGTCATTGGCACCCTAAAAACCTCCAGCGGATGTTGCAGAGGACTGTCTCCCTCCACTAAACCATGATATTTGGAGTCGTATAGTGTCTGGTTGGCCAAACACATCAGACATGCATGAGTAATCAGAGTAGATTTAGTTCAAAATAGATGAATGGCCACGGTTGTTAGTGATGAGACGACTCACATCGAAATCACCGTCAATGTCGTCTTGACGCGTTTCCTCACCGTCTCTCCTTGAACCCATTGAGAAAGGGTGTGGGGGACTAGAGTGGCTGCGGGAGAGATTGTTGTAGGCGTCGTCGGCTTGCGGCTACGGCAGGATGGAAGAGAAGTGGGGACAGTGGCTTTGAGGGGAAGGAAGAGAAGTAAAGGGGACGTGACACTGGCAGGTGGCCCCACGGAACATGTGACACTGGCAAGTGGGAGCATGCGACATTGCCAGTTTGTCTAGAGAAAGTGAATTGTAATCATGACCAATCATGTCGCATATCAGCCTACTCGCGGATTGCTCTTACAAAGAACCATCCCAATCATCCAAGCGCCCCGATTAAATGGTTTGTAACAATCTGGATACCAAAGAAGTGTCTTGGGACGGGCCTTCTAGAAGACTCAATCTAACGGCCACCATTGGGCGCAAAGGTTACGATCAATGATCCACATGACCACACACACTCAACTTGGTGTGGAGACGCAACATCCACATGCCCACACACATTCTAGTAGATGTGGTGGTGCAATCCATGCCATGCTGGTGCAAAATTGCATGTGGCAGTTGCATCCTTCTATGTTCATTGGGCTTTCTAACCATGGTCTGACACATGGAGTTGCATTGCATGTGTTATTTTCCAAACCATATTGATCCACATGAGCACACACACTCGAGTGGATGTGGTGGTGCAACCCATGCCATGCTGCCGCACAATTGCATGTGGCAATTGCATCCCTCTATGTTCTTTGGGCTTTCTGACCATGGTCTGACACATGGAATGCATTACATGTATTCTCAAACAACATTGATCCACATGACCACACACACTCCAGTGAATGTGGTGGTGCAACCCATACCATGCTGGTGCACCATTGCATGTCGCAGTTGCATCCCTCTGTGTTCTTTGGGCTTTCTGACCATGGTCTAACACATGGAGTTGCATTGCATGCGTTCTTTCCATACCACATGGATCCACATGACCACACACACTCTAGTGGGTCTGGTGGTGCAATCCATGCCATGATGGTGCACCATTGCATGTGGCAGTTGCATCCCTCTGTGTTCTTTGGGATTTCTGACCATGGTCTGACACATGGAGTTTTATTGCACGCGTTCTTTTCCAAACCACATTTATCCACATGACCATGCACACTCCAGTGGATGTGGTGGTGCAACCCATGCCATGCTGGTGCACCATTGCATGTGGAAGTTGCATCCCTTGATACGTCCAAAACGTATCTACTTTCCCGAACACTTTTGCTATTGTTTCTCCTCTAAACTTGTGTGATTTGGATGCAACAAACACGGACTGACGCTATTTTCAGTAGAATTACCTTGGTGTCTAGTTTTTGTGCAGAAAATCAACTATCAGGAAAAATCTCGGAAAATATGCCAAAAATCCTATTTCACCAGAAGATTCACGGAATGAGAAGACGAGACGGAGGAGGGCAACGAGGGGCCCACACCATGGACTGATGCTATTTTCAGTAGAATTACCTTGGTGTCTAGTTGTTGTGCAGAAAATCAACTATCAAGAAAAATACCGGAAAATATGCCAAAAATCCTATTTCACCTGAAGATTCACGGAGCTAGAAGACGAGACGGAGGAGGGCCACGAGGGGCCCACACCACGTGGCCGCGCCAGGGGGTGGTGTGGCCGCCTCGGTCACCCCCTCGGCCTCCCTCTTCGCCTATAAGATGCCTCCTGACCTAAAAAACTAGGGGGATGGACATTTTTCTAGAAAGAGTTCCGCTACGCCGCCACCACCAGATTCCGCAAATAGGAACCAGAAACTCCATTCTCGCACCCTGCCGAGATGGGGAATTGGAGGAGATCATCGCCATCATCGCTTCCCCATTGACCATCCATGATTCCCCCATCTATGAGTGAGTAATCCCCCGCTTTAGGCTATGGGGATGGTAGGGATTGGATGAGATCGTTCATGTAATAGCATCATATTGTTAGGGCATGGTGCCTAGTATCTATTATTAGAGCTTTTTGACTTTGTTGCAACTTGTTATGCTTAATGCTTGTCACTAGGGCCCGAGTGCCATGATTTTAGATCTGAACATGTTATTGATCCATTATGACAGTATCGTTTATGGTCTTACCTACAAGTTGTATACACATGTTGTTGTCCGGAACCAAAGGCCCCGAAGTGACCATAATCGGGATAATCGGAGGGAATGGCTTTGATGTGAGGATCACATGTGTTCACGGAGTGTTAATGCTTTGCTCCGGTGCTCTATTAAAATGAGCACCTTAATTGCCAATAGTTCCCTTGAGGCCCCGCTACAAACGAGCTGGCAGGAAAAAAGATGTTGTGCAGGTTCTCATTGCGAGCACGTATGACTGTATATGGAACACATGTCTATGATTATTTAGTACTTGGATGCTTTATCTTACTTATCTGCAATTGCCCTATGTCTTTATTGCCATATGAATTGTGTTGTCCATGAAACGCCCGTCCATCCATCCCTATGCCTACCGCGCTTTAAGCCTACAGTTTACTGCTATTGTTACTAGCGTCTCTAGTTTTGCTACTTCTATCACTTTGCTATTGCTATTACAAAACTGTTGCTACTGATAAACTGCTGTGAGCAAGATTGTTTCCAAATGCAGCTGAATACACAACTCAGTTGTTAAGGCTTATAAATATTCTTTGGCTCCCCTTGTGTCGAATCAATAAATTGAGTTTCATTTCCCTCGAAAATACTACGATACACCCCCTATACTTGTGGGTCATCAAGACTATTTTCTGGAGCCGTTGCCTGGGAGCATAGCTCTATTTATCAAGTTCACTTGGAATCACTATTGTTCGCTATCATCCATTCATCATGGGTAAGTCTCGTGATGGAAAGGTTCCTATATTACCGTCCACTACAAGGAGAGGTACGGTTCTCAACACCTTTGTTGCTCTTGATTCACCATATGTGATGAGTAAGCTTCTTACACCACCACATACACATGCTACACATACTGCTACTACTGCTGAATCTGAAACTTCTGATACTTATGATGTTGCTTCTACTATGCTTGATAAGAGTGGTTCACTAGGTCCTTTCCTAGATGTTATGATTGCTAGAACTATAGCTGGAAACACTGAAACTCCTAATGAAGACACTACTACACGTGTCAGTTCACCTGAGTCTAGAGAGAGCTATGATATTGAAGACGGTTATATAGAGATGACTGATGAATTTATTAAAGAATGTCAAAACACTCATGGTAAAAGTGTTATTAAGTGTCTTCTTGAGAAACATACTGTTAGACCTAAATTATCTCCCAATGCTAAGTTTGCTACATCTCCCATATATATTAAAGATAAGGATTATGATTTCTCTCTTGATTTATCTTACAAAACCATTGTTGAGAAAGAACCTTTTTGTAGAACTAAGAATGAAAGTGTTGTAACACATATGACTGAGCTTTCTACTATAAGTGGTCTATTTTCTGATGATATTAAGATGCGCACCTACTTTGTTGCTAAATTTTTCCCTTTTTCACTGAAAGGAGAAGCTAAAACTTGGTTTAATAATTTACCTCCTGGATCCATTGATATCCCTAATTGCTTGATTAATACCTTCGTTCAGAAATATTTCCCTCCTAGTGCTAGACATGCCATTTTGCAGGAACTTTTTGATTTTAACAGGGAGCAAAAGAGATATTGCCTGAATCATGGGCAAAGTTTTTGTGCTTTGATTCATGCATAGGTTGGATGTCCATTACCTAAGAATGAGCTTCTTGATATATATTATAATGGACTAATAGAAGAATCTAGGACATACCTGGATAGTTGTGTTGATTGTGTTTTCAGGAATAGAACTCCTAAAGAAGCTGAGGAACTAATGGCTAAAATAAGCAAGAATTATGATGACTAGACTCCACCTGAGCCAACTACACCTGAGTTAGCTATTCCTGAGCCAGCACTAACACCAAAGAAAAGAGGAGTTATTGAACTAAATGATGAAGTGATGAAGGAAGCTAAGAACTATCTTAAGGAGAAGGGTATTAAAGCTAAAGATGTGAAGAATCTGCCTCCTATAGAAGAATTATGTAAGCCAATCTCCCACTCATCCACTATTGAGGTACACTATCTCCAACATTTTGTGAAGGTGATATTCCTCACTCTAAACCTCCTGATCAATGCTTGGAAGAATTTGATGTTTTTATTGTTAAGCAAGATAATTTTAATAAGAGGGTGCAAAATCATCTAATGGAAAACTCTAGAGCTATTATTGAGTTGAAGGATATTGTGGAAAGAACCTCTAATGATGTTAAAATGCTCGTTAAACATTTTCAAATGGTTCAAACTCAAATTGATCGGCTTCTTAAAGTACAAAAAGATTTGCTAGTTAATGCTTCTAAGGGAAAACAAGCTTATGAAATAAGAACTAGAAGTGGTGCTACCACCCAGGATCCTCTATATCCTGAGGGGCATCCTAAAAGAATTGAGCAAGATTCTGAACAAATTTAAAATAGTGGTACTTCACCTAAGAAAAGGAAAAAGAAACATAGAACTACTGTAGAATCTTCTAAACCTGCTAAAGATCCTAATAGTATATCTGTCTCTGATGCTAAAACTGAAAGTGGTAATGAGGAAAATGATGCTCCTGATAAAGAAAAAGTTGAAGAAGAACCAGAAAGACACACTAAGAATACTAGATACACTAAAGAAGATTTCGTTGCTAAGAAACATGGTAGTGAAAGACAGCCTTGGGTCCAAAAACCTATGCCTTTCCCTGATAAGAAATACAAGTCAAAGGAAGATGAACACTATAATAAGTTTTGTGAGTGGATGAAACCTTTATTTTTGCAAATTCCTTTGACTGATGCTATTAAATTGCCTCCTTACTCAAAGTATATGAAGGATATTGTCTCTAATAAAAGGAAGATCCCCAATGAAGAAATTTCTACTTTGCTTGATAATTATTCCTTCAATGGTAAGGTTCCAAACAAACTTGGAGACCCAGGGATTCCAACTATTCCTTGTTCTATAAAAAATAATTACGTTAGAACTGCTTTGTGTGATTTAGGAGAAGGAGTTAGTGTTATGCCTTTTTCTCTCTACAAGAGACTTCAATTGGAAAAACTAATACCAACTGATATATCTTTGCAAATGGCTGATAAATCTACTACTATTCCTGTTGGTATATGTGAGGGTGTGCATGTTCAAGTGGCTCATAATTGCTTGATATTAACTGACTTTGTTGTGCTTGAAATGCTTGAAGATGACAATATGTCTATTATACTTGGGAGACCTTTTCTTAATACTTCAGGAGCTATTATTAATTGCAATCAAGGAAAGGTCACTTTTAATGTTAATGACAAGGAGCATACTATCTATTTCCCAAAGAAGATTGATAGGAATTATGGCTTAAATTCAATCGAAAATATTGAGGGCATCCAAGTTGGAGAAATATATTGTCCCATACCAAAAGAAAAATATGAAATTATTATGATTGGGACACATTGCTATCAAGGTTAAGGTAACATAATTATTTGGTTAAATGCAAAGTTTTGTTTCATATAAAATTGTTTTGGTAACAAGAATTGATCAACCTTGTTAACAAAGGGATTTTGATGAACAAAACAATGTTTTCACCATGATTATTTTCTCTTACTTTTATTTTATCCATTTTAGTTTTTGCTTTCGCTTAGTTTACTTTTCTATTGCTAGTTGCTTGATTATTAGTGTCTTAGAACTTCTGAAGTGTTAATTTGTTTTGCTTTTCCATCTTTCTGAAAATGTCTTCCTGTCAGAAAATCATTCATCAATACCTGAAAATTGCTCAAAAATAAAGTGTCTCGAAAAATTCCAGAAAATTCATATTAAATTTTTACGTGAAAAAAGGGGCAGAGAAGTGCCTGGAGAGTACCAAGGGGGCACCAGGCAGGCACACCACCTGGTGGCGCGGCCACACCAGGGGCGGGCCTGGCTATGGTGTGGGCCACCCCTGGCCCTCCACTTACTCTCTCACTTGCCACTTATTTCTCTCTCCCTAGAAAACACCAGTTCATTGCTCAAACTCGCGTTCTTGCTATTCTTGCTTGCGATTTTTCGATCTCCTTGCTCGGCCCATCTTTGCTGCTGAAATTTGGAGCATTTGTTCTCCGGTATGTGACTCCTCCGCTTGTCCAAGTAGATTTGTGATTAGTGGTTTATATCTTGAGTATTTTGCTACTATAGGTGACAGGTTATGTGAGCTTCTAAGCTTGTTCAATGCTTAGAAATTTTGTTTTGATGCTTTTTAGGCCTCTTACAAGTCCCTATAAGTAGTACATTTCATTGTGTAATCACTTTGCAATCACTTGTATGATGGATGTTTAAATTTAAGAATAGCAAAAGATGAACAACCACACTTTTGGAGAAGTATTTGAGGTGGACACACCCAGGAGGGCAAGGCCTTTGAGATCGGCTTCTCAATTTAGGCCATCATATAATGAAGATCATATTGCACCACACTTTGGCAATGAAAGAGATGAGGGAGACGCTAACCCATCTAGTTTCCCTTGTTTTACCTTTTTGCAAGCTGCAAGGATCCTTGATGATTTCTTACTCCTTGTTCAGAGGGTTGGTCTGACCACTTACATGGAATATGAGAGTGAGCAATATGCCGTGCTCACCAAAACTTTCGTTGAGAGTTTCGTTTTCACTAACACCCCTTATGAGTCAACTGTTTCGTTCAAAATTTATAATTTGCCTATTACCATGTCATTGGAAAGATTTTGCAGCATTATAGGCACAGGCATGACTAGGACAGTGAAGAAGATCCAAGGTTGACCCGCTGATTTTCTGGAGCTCTATCGATGTGTGACAAATGACGATGACCACGTAGCTCAGCGTGGGAAGATAAGGAACATTCAATTCCCAGCTCTTAGATATTTTGCTTATTATCTTGCCACTAGCATTCTTGGTAGGGAGAACACTAGTAATATTTCTAATTATCATTTAGCCTTCCTCGCTGCTGCACTTAATAATGATACCAAGTATAATCTTGGTTCTCTCATTGCTCGCCGCCTAGCCGCTATAGGACCTATTTATGGGGGCATTATTGCCTCACGCATGGTTGCTGGTTTAGAACTTTCTGTGGATCCAGATGACACTATATTGGCACCACAAAGGCTTGATCTTGCTGCTATGAAAACGCACCACTTTGTCACTAATGACTCTATCATGGAGAGTTTAGTTTACAGAATGTTGTTTACTGACGGAGACGAGAAGGAAATTCCTTTGCCATAGTCCACTTTGTTTAGTATTTGCAGGATGCCATGGTCGCGTTCTAAGGAGGAAGTGGACGAGCAGCTCCACTTGCTTGGTTTCCACGGGCAGCACCAAGGGGATGTGCCCTCTTACGACTATTCTGCGCACTACGTTGGGGCATCCTCGAGCTCGTATTAGGACGAGGGCACCTCTTCGCCGTACTACGGAGGCGCTCCCTCTTGGCCAGCTTGGGATTGATACCCACTTAGGCCAAAAGCCTAAGCTTGGGGGGAGGTATACCGACATCACGCTCATCTACTTATCATGTTCAGTCGGTACTTTGTATATCCATGTTTCACTTCCTTTTTGTTTTTGTTCTTGCTTTGTTTCTGCTTTCCAAAACACAAAAAGACCAAAAATATTTTTGTTGTTTCTCTTTGTTTGCTTCCTTGTTTTTTTAGCCTTGGTTTGCTTTTACTTTTAGCTTTTTTTTGATTATTCAAAAACCCAAAAAGATTTCTCTTTTCCTTTTGTTCCTTTTGGTTCTTTCCTTTAAAAAAATTGAAACCCCAAAAATATTTGTTGTTCTTCTTTGGTTTTGTGAAGTTCGTTGCAGGGTTCAGCAATCCTTAGTGGAGTTTGGTTTCATGTTATTATTCAAGCCACACAAGTGAAGGGCAATAATGAAGATTAATGACAACTTGAGGTGTGGTAAGAGGCTGGTAATGAACTCTATTTGTTTTCGATTTTAACATATACTCATCATTGTGGGCATGCTTAGTCTGTTCATGTAAGGTGTATGTTATTTATGGATGCTTAGTAGATCTTGCTCCCTTATGATCAGCTCCAGCTTGCTAATGGTTTGTAGCATGTCATATGAATATTTGCTTGCATTGTTCTATTCATAACTTGGTATGACACTGCGGTATCCTTCTTTGAATGTTTCACTTGAATTGACTTGGCACATGCTCACGCATGCATATGACTGAAACAATCAGTTAAGCCTCGATGAATTATTTTGCCTCTGGATTCTTGGATCACTTTCATGCCATAATTAGTCTTGTTTTGTTGCAAGCATGATTATGACAGTTATTGCTCTCTCGTTTGTTGCTCCCTTACTATTGCTAGCCTTCACGTGCACTGAGTATGAGCTCTACTCGTGTTTCAAACTCCTCAAAACCAATATTGCCAAAAGTTTCCACCATACCTACCTATTAGCATCATTTGCTTTTCCGTGCATATTCAGTATGCCTTGTTTTTCTTCCGAATAAAATGTTTGCCTGTTATGAGAAAGTTATTTAGTAAATCTCTCACGAAGTTGATGACACACTTTATTTCTTGCACTTAATAAACATGAACTATTGTGACTGTCCATGAAAGTTATATGCTTGCAAATTATAGGTTGGGAATTAGCAGAACCGTGATGTCATGGGGAACGCTTTTAACACCTATAAATATATACCCGGTTGATATCATGATCTTTTGTTTACGTATGTCGTCGGTGTGAAATAAAAGGGGAGCTTGTAAGTCCATGGAGTTATGTATGTGTGTTAGAGAAACGCCTGGGCGGCTAGTCTAATCCATGCCTAATCATGGTGGAAACCTGCGGCGTAACCATAATGAGTAATCTATGAAGCATTCTTCTTATAAAAGAAGAGAGAGATAGTTATTAAAAAAAGAAAAAAAGAGAAAAGAGGAAAGAGAGAAAAAAGCACCATTTTCCCATGGTAAATAAGAAGATGTTGAGATGCTTATTGTCTGCTTGCCTTGTCATTTTGATATGGGGATTCTTCCGTATCATTGGGCAAGGGTTACCCTGTTAGCGGTTCTCTATGATACGCATGTATTTACTATGACAAGAACTTACCGGTAACTAAAGTTGAGTAGCATGAGGAGCGGCCCTCGTACTCAAGGGACATGAGATTTCTAGTTTATGGTCTGTCAAGCATATAACTCGAATTGGACCTCACTTTACGTTAACCATTTAAAGATGCTTATGATAGGGGCAATGAGAGCACAAAGGTAATGAATACCATACTTTCAGCATTTGGAAGCCTTTCAAACTTTTCAAAACCTTTTTGATTTCCTTGTTGAGTCTTCACATATTCTATGAGCACTTTCTTGAGGGCATAGTTGTCATTCTTAGTGTAATATGCTTGTTTCAAAACTTGGTTAGTTCTTTTATGACCTTCATGTTTGTATCGCTGGTATCTTTACTTCTAGTCTTCACTTGAACTTCGGAGGTGACTTGGCATTTATGATTTCTCTACAATCAAAGGCAAGCGAGATACCACTCTATCATACCTTTTTTGAGCATTGCAATGTTGCTTATGTTTTTGTTTCATGCTACTTATTATTTTTGAGTTGGGACCTCTTCATATCTTGCAATGACTATTGAGTAACCTTATTTGGATACTCCTTATTATGAATTGTCCAAGTACTTGATCATATGCTGAGAATATATATACATCTTATGAAGAAAATGTGTTCGTGAACGTTTCTTTTATCACACTCAGTTTTCAACTAAATTGCTTGAGGACAAGCAATAAGCTAAGATTGGGAGGAGTTGATACGTCCAAAACGTATCTACTTTACCGAACACTTTTTCTATTGTTTCTCCTCTAAACTTATGTGATTTGGATGCAACTAACATGGACTGACGCTGTTTTCAGCAGAATTACCTTGGTGTCTAGTTTTTGTGCAGAAAATCAACTATCACGAAAAATCCCGGAAAATATGCCAAAAATGCTATTTCACTAGAAGATTCACGGAGCCAGAAGACGAGATGGAGGAGGGCCACGAGGGGCCCACACCACCTGGCCGTGCGGGCCAGGCCTGGCTACGCCAAGGGGTGGTGTGGCCTCCTCGGTCACCCCCTCGGCCTCCCTCTTCGCCTAAGATGCCTCCTGACCTAAAAAACTAGGGCGGTGGACGTTTTTATAGAAAGAGTTCCGCTATGCCGCCACCACCAGATTCCGCAAATCGGAACCAGAAACTCCGTTCTGGCACCCTGCTGGGATGGGGAATTGGAGGAGATCATCGCCATCATCGTCACCATCACTTCCCCATCGACCATCCATGACCCCCCCATCTATGAGTGAGTAATCCCCCACTATAGGTTATGGGTATGGTAGGGATTGGATGAGATCGTTCATGTAATGGCATCAGATTGTTAGGGCATGGTGCCTAGTATCTATTATTAGTGCCTTTTGACTTCGTTGCAACTTGTTATGCTTAATTCTTGTCACTAGGGACCGAGTGCCATGATTTCAGATCTAAACATGTTATTGATCCATTATGATAGCATCGTTTATGGTCTTACCTGCAAGTTGTATACACATGTTGTTGTCCGGAACCAAAGGACCCAAAGTGACAATAATCGGGATAACCGGAGGGAATGGCTTTGATGTGAGGATCACATGTGTCCACGGAGTGTTAATGCTTTACCCTGGTGCTAATAAAAGGAGCACCTTAATTGCTAGTAGTTCCCTTGAGGCCCCGTTGCAAACAGGCTGGCAGGACAAAATATGTTGTGCAAGTTCTCATAGCGAGCACGTATGACTATATATGGAACACATGCCTATGATTATTTAGTACTTGGTTGCTTTATCTTACTTATCTGCAATTGCCCTATGTCTTGATTGCCATATAAATTGTCTTTTCCATGCAACGCTCGTCCATCCATCCCTATGCCTACCGCGCTTTAATCCTACTGTTTACTACTATTGTTACTACCATCTCTACTTTTTCTACTGCTATCACTTTGCTATTGCTATTACAAAATGGTTGCTACTGATAAACTGATGTGAGCAAGATTGTTTCCAGGTCCAGCTGAATTGAAAACTCAGTTGTTAAGGCTTATAAATATTCTTTTTCTCCCCTTGTGTCGAATCAATAAATTGGGTTTCAGTTCCCTCGAAAATACTGCGATACACCCCCTATACTTGAGGTTCATCATCCCTCTATGTTCTTTGGGTTTTCTGATCATGGTCTGACACATGGAGTTGCATTGCATATGTTCTTTTCCAAACCACATTCATCCACATGACCACACACACTCTAGTGGGTGTGGTGGTGCAACTCATGCCATGCTGGTGCACCATTGCATGTGCCAGTTCCATCCCTCTGTGTTCTTTGGGCATTCTAACCATGGTCTAACACATGGAGTTGCATTACATGTGTTCTTTTCCAAACCACACTAATCCACATGACCACACACACTCTAGTGGATATGGTGGTGCAACCAATGCCATGTTGGTGCACCATTGCATGTGGCAATTGCATCCCTCTATCTTCGTTCGGGATCCTGACCATGGTCTGATACATGGAGTTGCATTGCATGTGTTATTTCCCAACCATATTGATCCACATGACCACACAAACTCTAGTGGATGTGGTGGTGCAACCCAGGCCATGCTGGTGCACAATTGGACGTGGCAGTTGCATCCATCGCTGTTCTTTTTGCTTTCTAAGCATGGTCTAACACATGGAGTTGCATTGCATGAGTTTATTTTCCAAACCACATTGATCCACATGACCACGCACACTCTAGTGGATGTGGTGGTGCAACCCATGCCATGCTGGTGCACCATTGCATGTGGCGGTTGCATCCCTCTATGTTCTTTGGGATTTTTGAGCATGGTCTGACACATGGAGTTGCATTGCATGTGTTATTTTCCAAACCACATTGATCCACATGAATACACACACTCTAGTGGGTGTGGTGGTACAACCCATGCCATGATGGTACACCATTGCATGTGGCAGTTCCATCCCTCTATGTTCTTTAGGATATCTGACCATGGTCTAACACATGGAGTTACATTGCATGTGTTCTTTTCCAAACCACATTGATCCACATGACCACACACACTCTAATTGACGTGGTGGTGAAACCCATGCCATTCTATTGCACCATTGCATGTGGCAGTTGCATCCCTCTGTGTTCTTTCGGCTTTCGGACCATGGTATGACACATGGAGTTGCATTTCATGTGTTCTTTTCCAAACCACATTGATCCACATGACCACACACATTCTAGTGGATACGGTGGTGCAACCCATGCCACGCTGGTGCACAAATGCATTTGGCGGTTGCATCCCTCTATGTTCTTTTGGATTTCTGACCATGGTTTGACACATGGAGTTGCATTGTATGTGTTCTTTTCCAAACCACATTGATCCACATGACCACACAGATTCCAGTAGATGTGGTGGTGCAACCCATGCCATGCTAGTGCACAATTGCATTTGGCAATTGCATCCCTCTATGTTCTTTTAGATTTCTGACCATGGTCTAACACATGGAGTTACATTGCATGTGCTATTTTCCAAACCACATTGATCCACATGACCACACACACTCTAGTGGGTGTGGTGGTGCAACCCATGCCATGCTGGTGCACCATTGCATGTGGCAGTTGCATAACTCTGTGTTCTTTGGGCTTTCTGACCATGGTTTGACACATGGAGTTGCATTACATGTGTTCTTTTCCAAACCACATAGATCCACATGACCACACACACTCCAGTTAAAGTGGTGGTGCAACCCATGCCATGCTAGTGAACCATTGCATGTCGCAGTTGCATCCCTTTGTGTTCTTTGGGCTTTCTGACACATGGAGTTGCATTTAATGTGTTCTTTTTTCCAAACCACATTGATTCACATGACCACACACACTCCAATTGATGAGGTGGTACAACCCATGCCATGCTCATGCACCATTGCATGTGGCAGTTGCATCCCTCTATGTTCTTTGGGATTTCTGACCATGGTCTGACACATGGAGTTTCATTGCATGTGTTATTTTCTAAACCACATTGAGCCACATGACCACACACACTCTCGTGGATGTGGTGGTCCAACCCATGCCATGCTGGTGCACCATTGCATGTGACATTTGCATCCCTCTGTGTTCTTTGGGCTTTCTGACCATGGTCTGACACATGGAGTTGCATTGCATGTGTTCTTTTCCAAACCACATTGATACACATGACCACACACACTCTAGTGAATGTGGTGGTGCAACCCATACCATTCTGGTGCACCATTGCATGTGGCGGTTGCAACCCTTTGTGTTCTTTGGGCTTTTTGACCATGGTCTGACACATGGAGTTGCATTTCATGTGTTCTTTTTTTCCAAACCACATTGATCCACATTACCATACACACTCCAATGGATGTGGTGGTGCAACCCATGCCATGCCGATGCACTATTGCATGTTTCAGTTGCATCCCTCTGTGTTCTTTAGGATTTGTGACCATGGTCTGACACATGGAGTTTCATTGCATGTGTTATTTTCTAAACCACATTGAGCCACATGACCACACACACTCTAGTGGATGTGGTGGTGCAACCCATGCCATGTTGGTGCACCATTGCATGTGGCGGTTGCATCCCTCTGTGTTCTTTGGGATTTTTGACCATGGTCTGACACATGGAGTTGCACTGCATGTGTTCTTTTCCAAACCACATTGATCCACATGACCACAAACACTCCATTGAATGTGGTGGTACAACCCATGCCATGTTGGTGCACCATTGCATGTGGCAGTTGCATCCCTCTGTGTTCTTTGGGATTTGTCTGACCATGGTTTGACACATGGAGTTGCATTACATGTGTTCTTTTCCAGACCACAAAGATCCACATGACCACACACACTCTAGTGAAAGTGGTAGTGCAACCCATGCAATGCTGGGGAACCATTGCATGTGGCAGTTGCATCCCTTTGTGTTCTTTGGGCTTTCTGACCATGGTCTGGCACATGGAGTTGGATTTCATGTGTTATTTTTCAAAACCACATTGATACACATGCCACACACACACTCCAATGGATGTGGTTGTGCAACCCATGCCATGATGGGGCACCATTGCATGTGGCAATTGCATCCCTCTGTGTTCTTTGGGATTTCTGACCATGGTCTGACACATGGAGTTTCATTGCATGTGTTATTTTCTAAACCACATTGATCCACATGACCACACACACTCTAGTGGATGTGGTGGTGCAACCCATGTCATGCTGGTGCACCATTGCATGTGGCAGTTGCATTCCTCTGTGTTCTTTGGGCTTTCTGACCATGGTCTAACACATGGATTTGCATTGCATGTGTTATTTTCCAATCCACATTGATCCACATGACCACACACACTCTAGTGAATGTGGTGGTCCAACCCATACCATGTTGGTGCACCATTGCATGTGGCAGTTGCATTCCTTTGTGTTCTTTGGGCTTTCTAATCATGGTCTGACACATGGAGTCGCATTGCATGTGTTCTTTTCCAAACCACATGGATACACATGACCACACACACTCAAGTGGGTGTGGTGGTGCAACCCATGCCATGCTGGTGCACCATTGTATGTGGCAGTTGCATCCCTCTATGTTATTTGGGATTTCTGACCATGGTCTGATACATGGAGTTTCACTGCACGTGTTCTTTTCTAAACCACATTGATCCACATGACCACATACACTCTAGTGGATGTGGTTGTGCAACCCATGCCATGTTGGTGCACCATTGCATGTGACAGTTGCATCCCTCTGTGTTCTTTGGGCTTTTTTACCATGGTCCGACACATGGAGTTGCATTGTATGTGTTCTTTTTCAAACCGCATTGATCCACATGACCACACACACTCTAGTGGGTGTGGTGGTGCAACCCATGCCATGTTGGTGCACCATTGCATGTGGCAGTTGCATCCCTCTATGTTCTTTGGGATTTCTGACCATGGTCAAACACATGGAGTTACATTGCATGTGTTCTTTTTCAAATCACATTGATCCACATGACCACACACACTCTAGTGGATGTGGTGGTGCAACCCATGCCATTCTGGTGCACCATTGCTTGTCGTAGTTGCATCCCTCTGTGTTCTTTCGGCTTTTGGACCATGGTCTCACTACAAGAAATGTGGTAATTTTTGACCCTCCATATTGGTCACTAGATGGTCATTGTTCTCCATTTGTGACCTTCTTGTGACCAAAAATAGATGGTCAAAAGCTGAGAGTCACTGGCGGACAATAAAGACCTTTCCTATGCATCGGTCATAGACTGGTATGACCAATATATATGTTCTGATCACTGGCTATCTAGCATGTCCACGTAAGCCTCGACATAAGCTAATCCTACGTGGCAATACTTGTATATCGAATTCAGCCCAATCCAACGAGGTGCTATACATAGGCCAAGCCCAACAATTTTAGCCTTTTTATTTTATAAATTAAGCATTTAGGGTGCAATTATTTAGTAGGCCAAGCCCAAAACTTCAGCCCAGATATTTTTGGGCCGTGGCATTTTCATTAGCCCAATATTTTCCCATTTTAATTATAGTAGGCCCACATGTCAGATGGGTCCTACATGTTAGGTCCCACACATCAGTATACGTTCTAAATATTGGTCCCACTAGTCAATATTCCATAAACACCCACTTGTTAGATTTCATTCTCGCAGATACAGTGTCGTTGAACAACAAATATTTCCAAGATACAATGATAACACAAATGAAACATTTCAAATGATAGCAAAACAATCTCTATTACAATCATCCAGTAGCAGCAACATGCGTCTCGCCAGCGGCCAACCCCAATTGCATTGCACAACCGTCCCCAGTAGCAGCGCCAACTACAATAGCATTGCACAGCTGCGCCAGCAGTAGCGCGCACCTCGCCGACCGCTGTCCCCAGCAGCAGCGTGCACCTCACGCGCAGCAGCGCCCACCTTGCCGGCGGTTGGCCCTAGAAGGGGCGCATACCTAGCCTGCGTCCTTGGCACTAGCAGCAACGAAACCTCTCTAGTGGCCAGCCTCGGCGAGAGCAACTCTAGGCTGAGGCTACCTCTAGGCACTCGCCTGCATCTCGTTGGCTTCTCGTCGTCGGCTCCTTCTCCCCGTCTACCAAGCAAACATATCAACAACAACCATGGTTCTTCCCGGCCTCATTTACAGTCTATCTGAAGAAGGCAACATGTCCGAATAAGATGTCATATGAGGGTTATATCTACATGAGGTTACAGTTGCGTCTCAATATATGAAACCAGGTGGTGCATCATGTTAGTTCATAAAGTCACTGCATGCCAGACTAATGCAGGTTACACATCCATAAAGCTTTATCCAATAACTCTAGCATCATAAGTTCATAGTAGATGCAAAACCATTTGGCTAGAGTTCAATTCTGTAGATCACCATGGAATTTTTTGTATTGAGAGTGTGAAATAAGTAAGATCTAATGATTTTTTACCTTCACATGTATACATTCAGTTCTTGTCCTAGAATGAGCACAAGCAGAAACCAAATATACATAAGAACTTCAGAAGGTTTCAGCGATCTTGTCCTAGAATGAGCTCAAGCAGAATCCAAATAAGTTTCAACAAAGAAGAGTATTAGATGTTCTTATTACAGGAAACACTAAAAACAAAAAGTGTAGCCTTATGGAATTGTTTTGATTCATGTACAAGTATGTTTGATGATACATCACTGGTATGGGTAACCACATTCTTTCCCTTTTATACGCACAAACTAGCAGAGAGTAAGTATTGATGCAAACAGATTAGAGATGCAGAAAATAGCCACAGCTTGAATCTTAAACAACAATGTAGGTTTAGAAGTTCTACAATTATTAGTCAATTATTAATGCTAAAGCCATATAAAATATAGAGATTTAACCCTGTAAGAAATCATGATCAACATTGCACATTGACCTCGAATGAACAAAACCTGACATACTATATGAGCATGTTTCTACAAGTGAAGAGTTGCAGCATTTGTGCCTTGAAAAAACCAGCAAGTCACGAATTGCCGCTGTTTTGCACAATCTACTAATTCGATAACCACAGAGTAGCTATTCAAGAATAATATTAGCATGCAAGATTGATAAACAAAAATCAATTGAGAAGTGATATTCTATTCTTATTATCCATGTTACCTTGAGTCATGAGAATCAAACCATAGAAAATAAAAGAGCTATTATGTTCTTGTAACAGGGAGATGCAAATAAAGGAGATAGTCTACAGGTGCCTATTAAAAAATTCATACATATGAAACTGCTTGCAACACAGATCTTAGTTAGATTCATATTCTCCCAAGAGTTGAGCAGATAATAACCAAGAAACATTTGTACTCCATTACGATAAACTCAACCAAACATAGTCCTGTTATATTGAAGATTTTTAGTAGATATCTCAGTAAGATCCACAATTCTCTGAAGGGTTCAACATGAATCATTTCACATGGTAACTACCAACATTTCGGCAATCCTAGTTAGGCCAGTTATCAACTTAATGTGTAACTATCCATGTAGTGCAAGCAACCACGCAAACGGATAGATAAACACATCTAAGATACCACGGCCCGAGATTAAAACAACTCGATAGAAATAGATTCAACCTACAAAACTTCATTCGTAAAATAGTGCCGTCGATGGTGAGGGACACAAACGTCGTCAATGTATCCATTCGTAAAATAGGGGCGGGATCGAGTCTGTACCTTCCTTGTGTTGCTGCTAGGGCATGGCGCAGGGGGTTGGATAGGAGGCAGCTCCTTGCATCATTGAGGAGGATGATGGGGAGTAAGGATGTCAACACCCAGATTTTTAATCCCAGATGCCTATTATGCCATACATCGCAATCCTAGGATTACCATTTTTGCGAGGCATAACAAAGTGGATATCACAGTACATCATCCATTACAAACCGTAATAAGTTCTTACACAACTAAAGGATCTCATGATCCAGTCTTAGTACAAACAAGCAGTGGAATAATAAGCGTAGCGGTGGGCTATCTTCAGTGTCACAGGCAATACTGACGACGGGAGATGATCCTAGTTATCGTAGCCATCATGTTGTCCTTCTTCCGGATAGTCCTCCTCATAGTCTAGCCACGGGAATAGCTAGGGACAAAGCCATGAGTACTCTTTAAGTACACACAAACTATCACTAACAAGTAAGGTAGTTCTAGTAGGAATGCTAAACTCTAAGTTTATTTGCAAACGATAAATTGAAACCTAAGCTGAGTTAAGAAGTAAAAAAAGCTAATTTAATATTCTAAATCACTTAAGTTGGGAACTTAGTTTTCATAGTCACAACCATGTTGTGGTCAAGTCAAAGTCACCATTCATTTCATAAGTCATTTGAAAACATCTGACGACGGAACAATATGGCCACTCCAACTGTCCATGACCGCGGACGCGGCTATTCGAATAGTTTGACACTGTAGAGGTGGTACACTTTCTCCACAAAATTCGATACATCCATCAGGGATAACCCTGAATCATTATACTTAGTATGCAGATAATCAATCATAACCTTTCAATTACACACCCTAGTATAGGCACCTCTCCTATGAGCTTGGCCTCCTAGCCATGGCCATCTGCCATCCTGGGCACTGCATAGGTGGACATCATCAAGAGGTAGCCTCAGCTCAAACCTCTACTGCGAGGGAACCCATACTAATGCATATAAACTTTCGGCTAAGCCTTACCCAATTCAGGTATTGTGGTTGTACGATAAAATTGGAATGGTATCGCATCCGAAGCCAACCATGAGTTTTAAAAAAAGGGGCTAAGGCTCATGCCTCAACATTTTCATCATCATAAACCATTTGTGTTTCTCAACACATGTCAAAACATCTCAATAGAATGACTCATCATTCCAAGGTTTTCATAAGCATTTTCACCAAGTATTCCCATCTAAAGTGATCAAGTTTTATGCTTAGCATTAGCCACTAAGTTAAGAGTGTTCACTAAAGACGGGTGCTAATCTTCAATCTCATGCCATAGAATGACATCTAAGTATAAGTAGATAGGCCAAGTTTTATACTCTTTATGCTATCTATAAGGAAAGTAAAGAACTTTGGTAAAGTAAAAGAAAGTAAAACTTGGGATTGGTATAAGTCAAAATATATAACCAAAGCATGCTTAATGCATCTTCCTTAGGTTATCAAGCTTGCAAGTGTTAGCTTGTATTGTTAATTATGGCTTGCAAGTATTAGCTTGCCAATAATAGCTTGCCTTGATTGGTGCAGTGGTTAAAATTCTCCTCATCTTCTTCGGGGTAGAACTTCTCCTCCTCGTAGACTTGGTCGGTACTATCTTCTATAAATGAATACGGGGTACACAATCACCAAACAATACTTATCTATTGCTAAATAGCACACTAAGGCACACACTTGATGATCTAGTATCATCACAAGATTTTTAAAGAACTAGTTTCATTAGTTTATTTGAGAAAAGTAATTTCTACTCATTGAAATTAATTAAGGTTTAATATTCTCCAAATAAAATATGGGATCATGTGGACACATGTCATCACCACATATTCTAATACATGGGAATGTGATTTAAAATGTTGGTCACATTTTATAAAGCTTAAGTTTATTATTTAATCAATTTAAAGTGACTAGAAATGCCCGAATAGCATTCTTTTGGTACTAGTCCAAAGTCACTGTATACAATCCTAAATATTTTTACATATTCAGATAGATATGGTCAAATGTGATTTTTGAGAGTTGGAATCAACTCAAAAGCTATTATAGTTGATTTTTAAAAAATGTTTCAATGCACAAAAGTCTCTGTCTTGTTATTTTTTCAATAGACTATCTCTCACTCCAAATTACTTAAATCCAACGAGCTTGGATATATATTTTAATTATCTTTATAAAAAAAATTGAATCATGTCATTTGGTTAAGTAAATCTCTCTGAAATGATTTTTGAACAAGTGGACATAATCTAGTTTAAACCTAAATAGAAAAACACTTATTTGAATCTGTGGGCTAGCACGGGAAACTAAACGGGTTGGCCCAGTGGTTCTCCGCGGCGCAGAGGGCGACTGATAGGCTGGTCTCGCATGTCAGCGGCACATCAAACGCGAAGCGGTACGGGGCACTCTAGGCGCTACGATTAGAACCGATCGAACGGCTGTGGTTGGTCGTCTCCAGCGAACAGCTCCGGCGAGAACGAACCCTAACGCGGCATGGTGGGGGTACATGGGGGCTTACCATGGCTCCAAATAGACGTGGCGATGGGGGTGATCGAATTGGTGGACGACGGTGGTTCTAGACGTGGTCGCGGCGGCTCCTGGGGCAGCTCCAATCGACGACGCCTCTTCTCCTCTACAGCGGCAAGCTCTGGCAAAATTCCGACGAAATGCGGCTCGCCTTGCTCCAAGGATGGGGTGGAAGGATTAGTGGATAGAGGAGAGTGAGATGGTGTGCATAATTTGGAAGGAGGAGGCCTCCTTTTATAGCTCGAGGAAGGGGCAGCGCGGCATGGTCGGGCGGTGGTGGCGACATGGCTACGGGCTGCTATCGGCATGGCTGCGAGCGACGGTCGACGTAGTGCTCCCTAGCGGTCCTCTACGGCTTAAAGGCGTGGCTAGGGGCGGTGGCATTTGGTCAGGCGCAGCTTGTGCTCTGCACGACAGAAACGGCGTTCGACACGGCGCACGGTGGCTGCGGGCCAAGCAGCGGCGAACGACCATATCCGGGCGGTTCATGGGGTCATGGCGAAGCGGTGCGCGCGAGCTGTGGTCGAGGCGTGGCGTGTCCACGCTTGTCGGGCGTGACGCTCTGGTGCGTGCTTGGCATGGTGCAGACACGGTGGGCGTGGTGTCGCTGGGGGTGGTCCACGGCCTGGCTGTCGTCGAGGGGTGGACAGGGAGAGGCGGTAGGGTGCGGCGATCCTCCTAGGCATCCTGGATAGGCGCGGGGTGGTCTGCTGCGGCTTGGACGGTGGTGACCGGAGGTGACCATTTCTAGGCGACGCTATACTGGTGCAGCGGCGAAGGGGGAGTGGTGCATTGGTGCTGGTTGGGACTAGGGGAGACCAGGGGCACGTTTTGGCGACAAAGGATCGACAATGCATTGATCAAGAATAATATTAGTTAGGCAGTTTATTTTGTGATCACCAAGTGTTCGACACAATGCCCGCCTGAAGTTTAAATTCGAATTTTGGATCCAAACTTTTTGAGTGGTTTTGTATTAAGCTGGAGAGGCTAGGTTTGCTTGGGATTTCCAAGGTGAATTCATTTGATGGGTTTTGCAAAAATTGGGATCTTCACATATGTATTGGATTCAATTTTCAAATGTTATTTAAAATTGTCTAGCTAATGGTTTATGTAAGATTTTAAAGTGGGCCTTGGTACATCTTTACTTGGTCTAGCAAGGGGTGCAAAGATCTAGAATTTTTTCTGTTGGGAATTGACTTCTAGGAACACCTAAAGTGGCCTAGTGGATTAAAATTGTCAAAATGACCATTTGCATTATTTAATTTTATTTGATTTCTTTTTCTTTGGATTTTGTTTGTAAATGGTCTAGATGATGTGGAATTCACCTTTGAACCATTTCACAACATTTAGATCAATCAAACATGGCATTTTCAAACAATGCTACACTAATGCAACATACACATGCATTCATTAATCATTTTCGTAATAAAAAGTTTTTGTTAGCCCTAAATTGGGTGATTAGAATCTTGATAACCTTGATTAAAGTTTTGGGATGTTACAAACCTTCCCCCTTAAACAAAATCTTGTCCCGAGATTTAAGAAAAACTAGGAACTAAAGAGATCTGGAAACTCAGTCCTAATGTAATCTTCTCGCTCCTAGGTGGCTTCTTCTTCGGTATGGTTGCTCCATTGGATCTTGCGAAACTTGATACTCCGGGTCCTTGTGCTTCTGAAGGCTTCTTCCGAGATACGGATGGGCACTTCGTGATACGTCAAATCCTTGTTGATATCAATGGCTCGGTGATCGATGTTCTTGAAAACTTCGGTCTTCTCCGGCACTTCTAAGCACTTGCGAAGTAACGAGATGTGGAACACATTATGGATGGCTGACATCTCCTCTGGCAGTTCTAGTTGATACGACACCTCTCCTCGGCGATTCAGAATCTTGAAGGGTCCAATATATCTGGGGGCTAACTTTCCTTTCAGACTAAAATGTTGCGTTCCCTTCAACGGCGATACTTTGAGATACACAAAATCTCCGACATTGAAGGTCAGGTCTCTATGTCTCTTGTCAGCATAACTCTTCTGTCTGGATTGGGCGGTCTTGAGGTGCTCATGGACTTTGTGAACTTTCTCTTCGGCTTCTCGTAAGATGAGGGTCCGAAAATCTGACTCTCTCCTACTTGCGACCAATTCAATGGGTTACGGCACTTTCTTCCGTATAGAAATTCAAACAGGGCCATTTGCAAACTAGCTTGGTAACTGTTGTTGTATAAGAATTCTGTGAAAGGTAGACAATCTTCCCATTTTAATCCATACTCTAAAACACAAGCTCTCAACATATCTTCTAAGATTTGGTTGACTCTTTCAGTCTGTCCATCGGTCTGCGGGTGATAAGCTGTGCTGAAGTTCAGCTTGGTTCCTAATCCTTCTTGGACTTTCTGCCAAAATCTTGAGGTAAATTGGGTTCCTCGATCCGAGACTATGGTCTTGGGGGTTCCATGCAAACTGACGATTCTAGCAATGTACAACTCTGCTAGCTTCGAACTCTGGTAGGTAGTCTTGACAGGTATAAAATGGGCTACCTTGGACAGTCTATCAATTGTGACCCAAATAGAGTCATTTCCCCTACTAGAAGTAGGCAGACCGGTGATAAAGTCCATTCCGACAGAATCCCATTTCCATTCCGGAATCTGCAAGGGTTGCAACAGTCCTACGGGTCTCTGATGTTCCGCCTTGAATCTTTGACATATATCACACTTGGCAATGTAGCTTCCGATTTCTCTCTTCATCTCGTGCCACCAAAATTGCTCCTTCAAATCCTGATACATCTTTGTTCCTCCGGGTTGGATAGAATAAAGAGTATCATGAGCTTCTTGCATGATAACTTGTTTCAGCTTCGAATCTACTGGCACACAGATACGTCCTTTGTACCACAAACTCCTTCTTCATCTTCGGTGAATCCGGGTACCTTTCCTGTACCAATACGACATTTGATCCCGTCGATACTTGCATTTCCCTTATGGGCTTCCTTGATCTGACTGATCAAAGTGGGCTGAAGCTCAATGCTAGCTAAAAATCCTTTGCTAACTAGCTCCATCTAAACTGCTCCAACTCTTCATGCAAACTTGGCTGGGTTTCTTTGATCATAGTGTTTAATCTACACGGCAATCTGCTAAGAGCATCCTCTACCACATTGGCTTTGTCGGGGTGATAGTGAATGTCAAGGTCATAATCCTTGATTAACTCTATCCATCTACTTTGCCTCATATTCAGCTCCTTTTGCATGAAAATATACTTCAAACTCTTGTGGTCTGAATAAATCTCACAACGGTTACCCATAAGGTAATGACGCCATGTCTTCAAGGCTAAAACTACAACTGCTAATTCAAGATCATGGGTAGGGTAGTTTTGCTCATGCTGCTTCAGTTATCGAGACAAATATGCTATGACTTTACCTTCTTGCATCAATGCACATCCAAGACCAATCTTGGATGCATCACAATACACATCAAACGGCTTCTTGATGTCTGGCATAATCAATATTGGGGCTGAAATCAACCTCTTCTTGAGTTCTCGAAAACTCACTTCACATTTGTTTGTCCAGTCAAACTTCTTGTCTTTCTTCAACAATTGGGTCAGCGGTCTTGCGATGCTCGAAAATCCTTCAACGAACTTGCGGTAATATCTCGCTAATCCGAGAAATGCACGGACTTGGGTTTGAGTGGTTGGGGCTTCCCAGGCTTCCACATCTTTGATCTTGGCGGGATCAACAGCAACTCCTCCTGCTGACACAATATGTCCGAGGAATCCTACCTCTTTCATCCAGAACTCAAAATTGGTAAACTTGGCAGACAACTGATGTTCTCTAAGGGTTTCAAGGACAGTTCTCAGATGTTGCTCATGGTCTTCTTCTGACTTGGAATAGATTAGAATATCATCGATAAAAACAACGACAAACTTATCCATGAAGTTCATAAAGATCTTATTCATGAGATTCATGAAAAAAGCTGGGGCATTGGTTAATCCATAAGACATGACCGTATACTCATACAATCCATATCAGGTGGTAAAGGCGGTCTTTGGAATATCCGTTGCACGAATCTTGAGTTCATGATAACCAGTTCTAAGATCAATCTTAGAAAACACTCTGGCACTAGTCAACTGATCAAACAGATCCTCAGTCTTTGGCAGTGGGTACTTGTTCTTGATGGTGACATCATTTAGCTTCCGGTAATCGATACACAAACGGTTACCTCCATCCTTCTTGTCCACAAACAGAACGGGCGATCTCCATGGTGATGCGCTTGGTTGAATCAAACCTTTCGCTAGCATAGCATCAAGTTTCTTCTTCAGCTCCGCTAGTTCAGAGGGGTTCATGCTATAAGGTCTCTATGCTATGGGTCATGTTCCCGGAATTGGTTCAATAATGAACTCAATATCCGGATCTGGGGGCATACCGGGCAATTCATCTGGGAATACGTCGGGGTATTCATAGACTACTCTGACTTGGTCTTTGGTTGGTAGGGCTAGACTCTTGTTGCATTTGAACTGGCAGGGCAAGGTTTCAAAAACATGCTCTACTGATACTCCAGAGCTAATGGTCATGGTTATGGCTTTCTTGGCACAGTCGATCAATCCTTTATGTTTCGACATCCAATCCATTCCTAGTACTACTTCCAAACCTTTGGTTCCAAGTACTATTAGATTGGCATAAAAATCTATCCCATGGATTCTGATAGGTACAACCTTGCAAATTTTTCTAGGTTTGGTGGTTGAACCAGGTATTTGAACTATCATAACATGCTTCAAATTGGTCGGGTGAATCTTACTAGTGCATGCAAATTATTCTGTAACAAACGAGTGCGATGCTCCAGAATCAAACAACACTCTTGCTAATACTGAGTTAACAGAAAACATACCCAGCACGACATCTAGCGCTTCCTGTGCTTCTTCAGCATTCATGTGAAACAGACAGCCATTGCGGTTGAGTGAATTCCCTGGGGCGAATCTTCTTCCGGGTTGACCACAGCGTTGTTGCTGAGCTGGCGCATTCACATTGGTGGTGGCTGGAAGCTTCTTGGGACACTCATTGGAGTAGTGACCCTTCACTCCACATTCAAAGCAAGTAATCTAGGACTTGTCTTTGGCTACAACAGGCACATCATTTGTTCCAGTCCTTGGGGCAGTATTGTTGTTGTTGTTGTTGGACTTGGGCGGTGCACGGTTGAAGTTGTTGGAGTTGCCAGGGTTGTTGTTGTGGTTTCCTCTAGACGTTACGTTTCCTCCGCTACGGTTGGGGTAGCTTGGACGAGACATTGGGGGTCAATTGTTCCTTGGGGCATGTCCTGCAGACGGGTTGGGGCGATACTTCTGGGTATGATTGGATCCACTCTGGTGCATCATGCGACGCTTGTGGTTGTCATTGGCTTGGTTTATCTTTCCTTCCATCTAGATCGCAGAGTTGACTAGCTCTTCGAGATCTTCAAAACGGATGTTGATTAACACCGTTTGCATCTCATCATGCAATCCATTCAGGAATCTCTCCTTCTTCTTGGCTTCAGTGTTGATCTCATCAGGGGCATATCTAGCGAGGGATAGAAATCTATCACGGTACTCTACTACAGGCATCTTGCCTTGCTTTAGTTCTCGGAACTCATCTCTCATTCTAGTGACTAAACCTTGCGGCACATGGGTGTGGCTAAACTTGGTCTTGAAAGCTTCCCACGTCATCACTTGACCATTGTGCATCGTACAGGTGCTATTCCACCAGGCTCTTGCATCTCCTGCCAGATAGTGGGTGGCAAACAGTACTTGCTCGTTGGCATCAACTCCTGCGACTTCTAGGTTATTCTCCATGGTTTGCAACCAATCATCCGCATCTAATAGATTTTCAGACTTGCTAAAGATAGGGGGATTGGTATTCTGAAAGTTATTAAGCTTGGATCCATGATGATCCTGATTTCCATGGCCTTGATTATTGTGGGCCATCTGAGCGATCTGTTGTAGGGTGGCTAGGTTGGCTTGGCGCTCTGCTCTAATAGCTTCATGGTCGGAAACTAGCATCTGAAGAATCTACAACATCGGGTCCTGCGATGAGCTGCTTCCTCCGGGGTTTCCACGAGTCATCTGAAGATTGAGATAGATAAAGGGGTAAGAGGGAAAGTTCTAAGGTTCATGGTTTTGTGTTCAAAAGATTTTAGACTTTGAGTTTGACTCAGGTTTAGCAAACTAACAACTTCTCATTCATTCATGCAAAGCACACCAATACAAACACACACACACACCACAACATGAAAGGAAAACAGATGGTTTTAAGAACCATTCTGTAAACTAGGATACAATGGGACCGGTACAACTCATTCCTAGGGGGTGATCAAGTGCATCTACTTATCATCAATGAAGTCGGAGTCATCATCATCGGTGTAGAAATCCATGGCATCATCCTCCAGGTAGTCCTCGTCATCACTGAGGTATGAGTGAAGATCTCCCTAGCTGTCTTCACCTTCTTCCTCTTCTTCTTTTGCGGCAAGCTGAGCTTCGTGTTCCTGGATGGTCTTCTCGAGGTTGGCCACCTTCTTGCAAAGACAAGCGATGGTGCGATCCTTCTTCTCGCGTTACCGGCAAAGTGATTGGCGATCCTTGACAAGCAGGGCGAAAGTCTGGGCCTTCTGGGTGGCAATGGCAAGGTTGTGGTTGGCGTAGGATCGAGCATTGTCCAATTCCTTCTGCCTATCGTACAGCAGGAAGTCAAGGTTCTCCACTTGGCGCTTCATCTTCGGGTGACTTGGCATCTCCAATGGCATTCCCATGGAAGCACGCCTTCGTACTGAGCAAAGCGAGTCCCCTAGATCAAGTTGAAGTTATGTCCACAAAGACGGGCGAGAGCTTCATGCACTGCCCTGGCTAATCCATCTAGCCAGTTGTTCTCTCTCACGATGAATTGAATCTTCTCCGAAAGGGGTGCTTCCATCTTGCCTCAAAGATCAGCAACTATCAGCCATTGTAGATCTCCTCCTGGGTGATCATTGAGTTGAGCCCCGAAGAATTCCGGATGCGGGCGCTCCAAATACTCCGAGAGTGCATCGAGATCCCTCTCAAAGATCAGTTGGCCTCCATTGCCCAACTGGTAGAACTTGCAGTACTGAACTTCCATCTACAAGAATTTTGGATGAGTAAGTTAGTGAGGTGATGAAGTGTGTCAAATTTTTATGTAGTAATGTAAGAATTTGTGAGCAATATGATTTTTTTTGAAAGAATCAAGGATAAGAGTGGGAATATGTTTTCATAAATACTCTCTTCATTTGTTTTGAAACTAAGTTTTTGTTCGGACATCTATTCTAACTAGGGTCTCCTATGGTCAGGATGGCTCTGATACCAACTTGTCAACACCCGGATTTTTAATCCCAGATGCCTGTTATGCCATACATCGCAATCCCAGGATTACCATTTTTGCGAGGCATAAAAAATTGGATATCACAGTACATCATCCATTACAAACCATACTAAGGTCTTACACAAATAAAGGATCTCATGATCCAATCTTAGTACAAACAAGCAGCAAAATAATAAGCGTAGCGGTGGGCTCCATCTTCAGTGTCAGAGGCAATGCTGATGATGGGAGATGATCCTAGTTGTCGTAGCCGTCCAGCTGTCCTTCTTCCAGATAGTCCTCCTCATAGTCTGGCCATGGGAATAGCCAGGGACAAAGCCATGAGTACTCTTTAAGTACTCGCAAACTATCACTAACAAGTAAGGTAGTTCTAGTAGGAATGCTAAACTCTAAGTTTATTTGAAATTGCTAAATTGAAACCTAAGCTGAGTTCAGAAGTAAAGAAAGGTAATTTAATATTCTAAATCACTTAAGTTGGGAACTTAGTTTTCATAGTCACAACCCTGTTGTGGTCAAGTCAAAGTCACCATTCATTTCATAAGTCATTTGAAAACATCTGACGACGGAACAGTATGGCCACTCCAACTATCCATGACCGCGGACGCGGCTATTCGAATACTTTGACACTCTGTAGAGGTGGTACACTTTCACCACAAAATTTGATACATCCGTCAGGGATAACCCTGAATCATCATACTTAGTATGCAGATAATCAATCGTAACCTTTCAATTACACACCATAGTATAGGAACCTCTCCTATGAGCTTGGCCTCCTAGCCATGGATATCTGTCATCCGGGGCACTGCATAGGTGGACATCATCAAGAGGTAGCCTCATCTCAAACCTCTCCCGCAAGGGAACCCATACTAATGCATATAAACTTTCGGCTAAGCCTTACCCAATTCAGGTATTGTGGTTGTATGGTAAATTGGAATGGTATCACATCCGAACCCAACCATCAGTTTTTAAAAAAGGGGCTAAGGCTCATGCCTCAACATTTTCATCATCATAAACCATTTGTGTTTCTCAACACATGTCAAAACATCTCAATGGAATGACTCATCATTCCAAGGATTTCATAAGCATTTTCACCAAGTATTCCCATCAAGAGTGATCAAGTTTTATGCTTAGCATTAGCCACTAAGTTAAGAGTTTTCACTAAAGAGGGGTGCTAATCTTCAATCTCATGCCATAGAATGACATCTAAGTATAACTAGATAGGCCAAGTTTTATACTCTTTATGCTATCTATAAGGAAAGTAAAGAACTTTGGTAAAGTAAAAGAAAGTAAAGCTTGCAAGTAAAACTTGGGATTGGTATAAGTCAAAATATATAACCAAAGAATGCCTAATGCATCTTGCTTAGGTTATCAAGCTTGTAAGTGTTAGATTGCATTGTTAATTATGGCTTGCAAGTATTACCTTGCCAATAATAGCTTGCCTTGATTGGTGCAGTGGTTGAAATTCTCCTCGTCACCTTCGGGGTAGAACTCCTCCTCCTCGTAGACTTGGTCGGTACTATAGTCTATAAATGAATACGGGGTACACAATCACCCAACAATACTTATCTATTGCTAAATAGCACACTAAGGCATACACTTTATGATCTAGCATCATCACAATCATCACAAGATTTTTAAAGAACTAGTTTCATTAGTTTATTTGAGAAAAGTAATTTCTACTCATTGAAATTAATTAAGATTTAATATTCTCCAAATAAAATATCGGATCATGTGGACACGTTTCATCACCACATATTCTAACACATGGGAATGTGATTTAAAATGTTGGTCACATTTTATAAAGTTTAAGTTTATTATTTAATAAATTTAAAGTGACTAGAAATGCCCTAATAGCATTCTTTTGGTACTATTCCAAAGTCACTGCATACAAACCAAAATATTTTTACGTATTCAAATAGATATGGTCAAATGTGATTTTTGAGAGTTTGAATCAACTCAAAAGCTATGATGGTTGATTTTTGAAAAATGTTTGAATGCAGAAAAGTCTATATCTTGTTATTTTTTATAGACTATCTCTAACTCCAAATAAATTAAATCCAACGGTCTTGGATAGATATTTTAATTATCTTTCTAAAAAAATTTGAATCATGTCATTTGGGTAAGTAAATCTCTCTAAAATGATTTTTGAACAAGTGGATAGAATCTAGTTTAAACCTAAATAGAAAACACTTATTTGAATCTGTGGGCTAGCGTGGGAAACTAAACGGGGCGGCCCAGTGGTGCTCCGCGGCGCAGAGGGCGACTGACAGGCTGGTCCCGCATGTCAGCGGCACATCAAACGCGAAGCGGTACGGGGCACTCTGGGCGCTACGATTAGAACAGATCGAACGGTTGTGGTTCGTCGTCTCCAACGAACAGCTCTGGCGAGAACGAACCCTAACGCGGCACGGTGGGGGTACGTGGGGGCTTACCAGGGTTCCAGCTAGACGTGGCGATGGGGGCGATCGAACTGGTGGACGACGGAGGTTCTAGGCGTGGTCGCGGCGGCTCCTGGGGCAGATCCAATCGACGGCGCCTCTTCTCCTCTGCAGCGGCAAGCTCCGACAAAATTCTGGCGAACTGCAGCTCGCCTTGGTCCGGGGATGGGGTGGAAGGATCACTGGAGAGAGGAGAGTGCGATGGTGTGCAGAATTTGGACGGAGGAGGACTCCTTTTATAGCTCGAGGAAGGGGGCAGCGCGGCATGGTCGGGCGATGGTGGCGACATGGCTACGGGCTGCTATCAGCATGGCTACAAGCGGCAGTCGACGTAGTGTTCCCTGGCGGTCCTCTACGGCTTAAAGGCGCGGCTAGGGGCGGTGGCATTTGGTCGAGCGTGGCTCGTGCGTTGCACGGTAGAAGCGGCATTCGACGCAGCGCACGGTGGCTGCAGGTCAAGCGGCGGCGAACAGGCATATCCGGGTGGTTCCTAGGGTCGTGGCGAAGCGGTGCGCACGATCTGCGGTCGAGGCGCGGCGTGTGCACGCTTGTTGGGCGCGGCGCTCTGATGCGTGCTCGGCATGGCGCAAACACGGTGGGCGCAGTGTCACTCGGGGTGGTCCACGACCTGGCTGTCATCGAGGGGTGGACAGGGAGAGGCGGTAGGGTGCGGCGATCCTCCTAGGCATCCTGGATAGGTGCGGAGTGGTCTGCTGCGGCTTGGACGGTGGCGACCGGCAGTGACCATTTCTAGGCGGCGCTCTATTGGTGAAACGGCGAAGGGGGAGTGGTGCATTGGTGCTAGTTGGGACTGGGGGAGACTAGGGGCACGTTTTGGCGACAAAGGGTCGACAATGCATTGCTCAAGAACAATATTAGTTAGGCAGTTTATTCTGTGATCACCAAGTGTTCGACACAATGCCCGTATGAAGTTTAAATTCGAATGTTGGATCCAAACTTTTTGAGTGGTTTTGTATTAAGCTGGAGAGGCTAGGTTTGCTTGGGATTTCCAAGGTGAATTCATTTGATGAGTTTTGCAAAAATGGGGATCTTCACGTATGTATTGGATTCAATTTTCAAATGTTATTTAAAATCATCTTGCTAAAGGTTTCTGTAAGATTGTAAAGTGGGCCTTGGTACATGTTTACTTGGTCTAGCAAGGAGTGCAAAGATCTAGAATTTTTTCTATTGGGAATTGACTTCTAGGAACACCTAATGTGGCCTAGTGGATTAAAATTGTCAAAATGACCATTTGCATTATTTAATCTTATTTGATTTCTTTTTCTTTGGATTTTGTTTGTAAATGGTCTAGATGATGTGGCATTCACCTTTGAACCATTTCACAACATTTAGATCAATCAAACATGGCATTTTCAAACAATGCTACACTAATGCAACATACACATGCATTCATTAATCATTTTAATAATCAAAAGTTTTTGTTAGCCTTAAATTGGGTGATTAGAATCTTGATAATCTTGATTAAAGTTGTGGGATGTTACAAAGGAGGCCCTGTCGCTGCCGAATCGGCAGGAAGTGGGTCCGATTTGAACTATAGGTACATGATCTAAAGCTCATGATTTTTTAAAAAATCATTTTTAGACTCGCAACATGCTATTTCTTCAGATATCCAATACAAGTTTAGCGAGTCTCATCCCCTATCTTCATGCCCGCCGTTTTGACCATAGTTTGAAATAGGAAAATTTCGAAATAGGCATAAAAAATTCAAAAATGGTCCAAACAAGGTAAATCCTTCGCGTGGTGTCATATTATGTGACATAGTTACAAGGAAAAATACTAAACTTGGTATATTGATTGCATTTCGAAAAAACCTTCATAGAAATGACCTATCATGTTCGAGGTTTCATGGCTTTCAGGCCAAACGACCAATGTTATGGCCAGAATCGTGACATAGTTTGTAATTAAGTGCCCATATTATGCACCCGTGTGCATCTTTTGATGGAGAACAATATTGTAGGAGGAAGTTTTCCATTTTATCGCACGGAAATAGAATTTTCCATTTTTCGAGTGCCAAAATTGGGGCGTTTTGTGAAGCAACCACCAAATGATAGTTTCAAAATGGTACAACCCTAGTTTTCAAAAATATTATACCACCTTACATGAACAAATGTCCCAACTGGGAAATCTCAAACCTTTCCGTCCATCCATGCAGAAAAAGACAAATGTCTGTCGAATCGGTAGGAAGTGGGTTCGATTTGAACTACAGGTACATGATCTTTTTTTAAAATTATTTTTAGACTCGCAACATGCTATTTATTAAGAGATCTAATGCAAGTTTAGAGAGTCTCCTCCCCTATCTTCATGTGTAATACCCTCGAATCGGCCCTACGCAAGTTTCAGCGCTTCCCGCCAAACCCGCATAGAAACGATTCAAGGACGCGCACCAGGCACTTTCGTGCGGGTGGAAAACGAAGTAATACCATTACACAATAGTCCACGATGGAACCCACAGAACAGATATATACAACACGACTCCATGAGTCAAGAATACAGATATATAGTACAAGATCCAAATCACCTTGAAACCAATACAACGTTCGAGTACGGACAAGATGCAAATGGGGCTAAGAGCCTTGAAGAATAACCAATGGCGTCCATAAGCCTGCCCAGGCCAAGCCGGAAGTGTAACCCTGCTAACGACGTCGATCGCAAACCTGCTAAAACAAAAGGGGGTGCCGACAAAGGGCGAAGGAAAAAGAGGAGCGTCAGTACTGAGGCCAGTACACGGCGAGGCTAGAATTCGGCGTCTCTCGCCTACATAGGTATGGTGGACTGAAGCGGCAGCACAACATGCACTAAACAACCTATAGAGACTCGATGCAACTGTCGGCTATTAGAGAGGGATAAGAAAGACCTATTCGGATCCAACCTGATACTAACACCAATCATACCCCTCCTAGTATTTCCCCCTCGAGACCAAACGAGGAAGTCAAACCAAGGAACTCACACAGTTGGTAGTTTTATTCATTCCATTATAGTTAAAGCACTTACTAGTCAGATATAGATAGCATGGGTCATCCTAATAGCATAAGTAGTGGGCAGTTTTAGTTAACCATTCAGTTGTAGTTGCAGTACTTACTAGTCAGATACAATTAGCATGTGACATCGCACACCTAGCAGTTGTTGCCACTTTTATTTCATTCCATTGGAGTTGCGATACTTACTAGGCAGGTATAACATAACATGATACATCCCAGTTCCACCAGTTGTTGGCACTTTTATTATCCATTCCATTGTAGTGAAGCTGATTACTAGTCACATATTAAGTCAAATTTATAGCAATACTTGTCTATGATCGAGATACTATGCTCCAAGTCGTCCATAACCGCGGACACGACTTTCAGAAAGATTTACCCTGTAGGGGTGCACAAATAGCAACACACACACGATCAACCTCGGAAAAACCATATCAAAACCCAACAAGGCTTTCACGACAAAGCAATCACATGATTCATAAAATATTTCAGGGGGTCACCCCATTAAGCTACCCGCAACGAAGCTGGCCGGCTCCGAGACGGACCCAAGGTTTGTGCCAATGGTTGTAAACGACTGGGAACCCGAAAGCATGACTAGGCTTATCAATATCGCGAAAACATTCCACATTCCTAAACAGTACAGGTGCTCCACGCACAATCGTAAATAAAGCAGTAAAGCATGGCATAAGTACAGGATAGTAATAAAGCCCCAAACTAGTTTGTGGCCCTAAGAAATAAAGTGCGGATCAAGCTCAAGCTAAGAGGGATTCATACAATCTCCCGTATGTGGATAGTGTGAATAGTCAAGGAACATGTATCAAGTACTCGGGGCCTACGGGACACAAGTGGACATGAAAAACCAAATAGCATATATTGCCCACCGGTGCCTCTTTCATTAGTTATCCCAGCAATTTAATAGTTGTATTTAAAGTCATGATCAACTCCACCGTAAAACATCTCCACCATTAAGCATAAGCCAACCTTCCGTCAACGGTGGAACAACAACGACGCGAACCAGCACATGAGCAAGCGACTACGACTCGCAAGACTGACTATCTATCAAACAACAGGCAATAGGATGTGTCCAAGGCAATATAAAAGCTGCAAGGGATATATCTAGTACAGAACACTAAAGCATCGCGACACAGATAGCAATAGATCAACAGGAGGAAATAAAGACTATAACTGCAAAATAGGTAGAAAGGGGGAGAATGCTCGCCTGGGAAAACATGGCCGAAGGTGCATTATCCGAAGAACTTGCTGATACTCGCATCAACTCAACGGCCTAATCCGTGAAGAAGCAAAGCACTAGAAGAAACATCGGATACACTATTTAATACTACAACAGAAGATCGGGCATGATGCATGTATGATGCATGACATGGCAAAGATGCGATGCAACTAGGCAATATTAAGCGGAACCAGGGTCCCGACAATTAATGAGATAGTTCATGTTGTTTAGATACCCCGCAATTTAAATGTTGTCTTAAAATGGCAAAACATGGCATCGGTTCGCTAAACAGATTTAAATGGAGCCAATATAAGACTTGAAAAGCCCACATATAGTCTCCATGTTTAATTTAGATGGATCATCGAAAAAGCCCCAAACACCCACAATATGTATGCCGGTAAGATCAATTTAATATGCAACAATTTAATATCATGTTATAAAGATAGGGATCTCGGATAGGGGTCACACATTGGGGTCCGACGAACTTGGGGTCGAAGGGGTTCAACAGGGATCGGTCTGCGGATCTGGGTAGGCGTACTTGGCATTTGGCGTCCTTCGGTTCCATGTTGGCGTTCTTGCCGTCCAAGATGGAGAACTCGGCGTTCCATGTCCGGGGTCTTCGGCTCCCCATCGATGAGCTTGAGGTTCCAGCTTGGTTTGCCGATGGAGAACTTGGGATTCGGGGCTTGATTGTCGGTGTCGGTCTCCGGATCTCGACATGGGCTGGTCTTGGTGACGATCTTGTCCGTTGGGGATCTTGGTTAGCATCCTCACATCTTTTCTGCAACACTATACGGAGTAGCTTCAAGTCGCGCAGACGCCGCACTATTACACCAAAACACCACATCACCAACACCTCGGGACATCTATCTCCCCACCAAACATTGAGGATGTGAACTGTTGTGGGGGTTCCGTGACAAAAGGCAGGCGCCTGGCGCAACAACATGAGGAGCAGCTCTCCAACACGGCCCGGCGCGGCAGGGCGAGGACATGCACAGATGAAGGCAGGCCCGCGCATGAGGAAGAGCTTGGCGGAGGAGCTCTACGAGGCGGCGGGATGCTGTGGCTCGGGCAAGGGCGACGGCGGCGCTCGAGCGGAGCGAG
Source organism: Avena eriantha (assembly GCA_910589775.1). NCBI lineage: Eukaryota > Viridiplantae > Streptophyta > Magnoliopsida > Poales > Poaceae > Avena > Avena eriantha. Next base: position 90,102,105 of record OU342740.1, read on the forward strand.
CAGAGGCCGACGTAGCGCAGCTGGGAAGGAGGCCGGCGAGGTCGTGCCTGCGGCAGCTCGCGGAAGCCAGCGGGGTGGCGGCTGCTGGCGGCGGGGAAGACGATGGAGGCGGGCTCGGGCGAGGCCGGGCGGTGGATGGTGGCGCCGGTCGACGAGGCGAGGAGGGGAGCTCACGGGCTCGAGGTGAGAGGCGAGGGCCGGCGGCGGGAAACCGAGGTGGCGATGCAAGGGTTCGGGCAGAGGGCGGTGGCGTTATCGAGCGCGAACAGCGGCGGGGCTGGGCGTGGAACTCTGGCGGCGGGGTTGGGCTCGAAGCGGGACCTGGAGGGGCGGCCCTGGGTAGCGAGCGGCGACGGCAGAGGGCATGCGGGCAGCGGCGGCTGCCTGCGGACGGAAACAAGGAGGATGGGGATTCGGGATCGCGAGGAGAGAGGGTTGCAGGGTAGGTGGCCTGGGGCGAGAAATGGGGAGTGGGTCCAAGCGCGGGCACTGGTGCCGTGGTGTGGTATTTCCGGGTCAGTCGGGCGGGATGGCGACGTGCGGGCGCGAGCGTGCGAGGCGAGGCTACGATGGGTCGCTCGCGGGCGCGTGTGGTGGGGCCGGTCACGGTTTGGCGCGGGGTGGCCGCGTCACGTTGCTGCTGTGCGCGTGCTACGTGAGTGTACAGGGAGGGTGTGGTTCGGTCGGTGTGGCGTGGTGTGGTGGCTGGGTGGTTGGGTGGGTCTAGGGTTAGGGTTTTGATAGATAGGGTTTGTTGGGCCGGGTAGTAGGTAGTCTGGCCGGATCAGCTAGACTACCTCCCCGGACAAAAATAGGTTATCTTATTTATTTTAAAACAACACATTTTAGCAACTAGTTTTTAGACAAAAGAAGATCCGGATGGACCTGGGTTTTTGATTGAAATAGAGACGACGGATATTTAGAAAACAAAGATAGGCTTTTAGAAAATAGTTTTAGGCAAACAGATGCATGCTGATATGATGATGCTCAAATGCAATGTGGCATGATGACATGAGCATGCGGTCATGATGATGCACAAAACATAAATAACAAGCGATTTTCTAATAGTGGTTTTATTTTATCGGGTGCTACATCATGCTTGCCGTTTTGACTCATGAAATTGTATTTTTAAAACTTCTAAAAAACTCGGTGTTCTAATAGTTATGGGCTGGTAGTGGCAAATTTGAAGAAATAAAAGAGAGGCCAAGGCCTCCGTCGCTGATGGACCAGTGGTAAGTGAAAATTCAAGGAAACAAAGAGTCTAAGGCCTCCACGCCATGGCTCAGGACCAACTCGATACTTACCGTAATAAAAACGTATTATGTGCATACGTAACACATTGAGTTGCTTGGTCTGGTGGCAAAGTTGGAGGAAACGTTGGTAGTAAGAGCTCCGAGGTTCGACTCCTCTCACTAGCCATCTTTTTTGTTTGGATTTGAGAAATTTCATGTAACCGTCGGTACTAGGATCTCCACTCGTTAGTTTTTGTGTTTGCGTGTAATAGAAATTCTAAAGGAAAAAAAGATGAAGTGGCCTCTCCGCTTGTCCCAGACCCAACACAGAATCACACACAACAATCCCACGTCGCCTGGTTATTACAACACCAAATTGGTGTAGTGGTTAGGAGGTTGGATGTCACTGCACCTTTGTGGGTTCGAGTCCCCCCCCTCAGCCCCTATTTTTGGTGCTTTAAGAAAAATCCAGCGCGCTCTTTGCGGGCTCCACTAGTCAGTTTTATTTCCACAGTTGGTGGTGGGTCCCGCTGTTTGACACGCGCATATGACACATATGCAGATAGTCAGTGGAAGTTGACACATGTAGATCACTTGATGAGGTGGATGATTTGTCTTTTTTAAGTAATGATGAATAGCAGCCATGACCATTTAAATTGGTCGTAGTCTCCTAAAAATTAGACCATAGACAAGTGTTGTCTGTATTATGACCAATTGGTGTAAGCAAGTTATGACCCTCGTAATAAGAATGGTCGTAGTTTCTCATGGTTTTGACCCTCTCAGATGGCCTACGACCAATTGGTTTGAAATATTCATAGATCTATGACCAAAATAACCATGGTCCTTAAGAAAATGTCACTAGTTAACACATTTCTTTAGTGTCTGACACATGGACTTGCATTGAATGTGTTATTTTCCAAAGAACATTGATCCACATGACCACAAACATTCTAGTGGATGTGGTGGTCCAACCCATGCCATGCTGGTGCACAATTGCATGTGGCAGTTGCATCCCTCTATGTTCTTTTGGATTTCTGACCATGGTGTGATACATGGAGTTGCATTCCATGTGTTATTTTCCAAACCAAATTGATCCACATGACCACACACACTCTAGTGGGTGTGGTGGTGTAACCCATGCCATGTTGGTGCACCATTGCATGTGGCAGTTGCATCCCTCTATGTTCTTTGGGCTTTCTGACCATCGTCTGACACATGGAGTTGCATTACATGTGTTCTTTTTCAAACCACATTGATCCACATGACCACACACACTCAAATGGATGTGGTGGTGCAATGCATGCCATGCCGGTGCACCATTGAATGTGGCAGTTGCATCCCTCTGTGTTCTTTCGGCTTTCTGAGCATGGTCGGACACATGGAGTTGCATTTCATGTGTTCTTTTTTTCAAACCACATTGATCCACATGACCACACACACTCCAATGGATGTGGTTGTGAAACACATGCCATGCTGGTGCACCATTGCATGTGGCTGTTGCATCCCTCTGTGTTCTTTGGGCTTTCTAACCATGGTCTGACACATGGATTTGCATTACATGTGTTCTTTTCCAAACCACATTGATCGACATGACGACACACATTCTAGTGGATGTGGTGGTGCAACCCATGCTATGCGGGTGCACAATTCTATGTGCAGTTGCATCCCTCTATGTTCTTTTGGATTTCTGACCATGGTCTGACACATGGAGTTGCATTGGATGCGTTATTTTCCAAACCACATTGACCCACATGACCACACACACTCTAGTGGGTGTGGTGGTGTAACCCATGCCATGTTGGTTGATGTCTACGCACTTCTATTCTTGTAGACAGTCGTTGGGCCTCCAAGTGCAGATGTTTGTAGAACAACATCAAGTTTTCCCTTAAGTGGATCACCCAAGGTTTATTGAACTCAGGGAGGAAGTGGTCAAAGGTATCCCCTCTCAAGCAATCCTGCAATCAAGATACAAGAAGTCTCTTGTGTCCCCAACAAACCCAATACACTTGTCAGGTGTATAGGTGCACTAGTTCAGCGAAGAGATAGTGAAATACAAGTGGTATGGATAAAAGACAACGGTGCTAGAAAATAGCTTGATGGCGTGGAAGAGACTAAAGGCAAACTGAAATAAAGATGGAAGCAAGCAAACATGTTACAGATCTAGTTGCAAACGGTGTTTCAATGCTTAGAAACAAGGCCAAGGAATCATACTTTCACTAGTGAATACTCTCATATAAATATATTCTTCTTTATGATACTACTCTTAACTACTCTCTGGTTGGACACTATAATCATTGGTAGGGCTATAACAGCACACCTCAATGTAAGCCTTTCCCATCTAGAAAACCCCACACTGTCACCTTGAGCACTAGATGGTTCATCCAAACACCACAATTTCATAAAGACATCCAACTCCAAATATAACTCATAACAAGTATTTGTAATCTCTAGCCTAAGTGCCACCATGGTGTGCATGCAGTCACTTTCACACACATAGGGAAAGCAGAGATCTATTAAAGCACTTGAGTAGCAAAGTAGACCTATAGATTACAAGCTCATGATCACAATATGATCACGCATAGAGAGAGATATGAACACATAGCTACCGGTAGAACCCTTAGCCTCGAGAGAGAACTACTCCCTCCTCATCATGGGAATCACCAGTGGTGATGGAGATGGTGGTGGAGATCGATGGAGATGGCTCCGGGGGCACTTCCCCGTCCTGGCAGGGTGCCGGAACAGAGACTTTCTGTCCCCCGAATCTCCCCTTCGGTGGCGGCGGCGCAGCGGAACTTTTCGTGGATGGAGGCTGGATTATTTAGGGTTTATGCATCGGGAGGCTCTTATAGGCGAGAGGGGAGACTGAGGGGGTGCCGGAGGGGGCCACACCACCCCCTGGTGTGGCCTGGCCTGGCCCGCACCACCAGGTGGTGTGGCCAGCCCCTAGCCCCTCTCCGTCTCGTCTTATGGCTCCGTGAGTATTCCGGTAAAATGTCGACTTTGGCTTTTGTCCGGTCCAATTCCGAGAATATTGATTTTCTGACTTTCCTAGAACCAAAAATAGCAGAAAACAGGCAGCTGGCACTGTGGCTCTTGTTAATAGGTTAGTCCAAGAAATCATATGAAAACTACTCCAAAGTGTGGACGAAACACAAGAAAGTAGATAAAACCAAGCATGGAACATCAAAAATTATAGATACATTTGCAATGTATCAACATTCCAAAGCTTAACTCATGCTCGTCCTCTAGTAGGTAAGTGATAAAAAGAAAGAATAATTTTTGAGGTGACCTGCACCATCATAAACTTGATCAAAGTATTTGTAAAACATTCAAAGCTAGGATCATAGTACTTCAATCATAACATGACAGACAAAGTTCTAGCAATAAGATAAAGAAACTATGTTGCAACATGAAAAGGCACAAACAAAAGATTCATGAATAACAATGCTTTGCAAGACGTTTGTTTGTTTCACATAAAGAAAACATACATTAATAGTATTCAGCTTGTCCCTCATAGAGTAGCAAATATAAATGCATAGGACACCTTCAAAGTTCATAAGAGTGACTAGATACAAATAGTTTAAAAAAAGTAATATCAAGATATGCATCAATCAACTAGTCTTGGGACAATGCACATAGAACTAAGAATGGCCACTATGATCTCAAAGTAAGTGCATAAAGATAGAAGGTGGAGACTCAATATAATGGTGGAAGAAAGGCCTTCATAGAAGGACGCAGAGATTCAAGTTTCATAAAGAGCTTCCAAAAATTATGGTACTTATTAGCTTTCAGCTCTCATTGCCCCTATCATAAGCATCTTGAAGGTGATTAAGGTTAAAGTGACACAACTAAGAGGATATTCTTGACAAGTTATAAACCGAAATCTCATGCCCCTTAATTACGAAGACCGAACCTCATGCTACTCAACTTTAGTCACAAGTAAGCTCTTGTCATTGTAAGTACATATGTATCATAGAGAACCGCCAACGGGTACCCCTTGCCCGATGACACAGAAGAATCCCCATATCAAAATGACAAGGCAAGAAGACAACGAGCATCTCATCAATCTTCTTATTTACCATGGGAAAATGGTGCTTTTTTCTCTCTTTCCTCTTTTCTCATATCTCTTTTCTTTTATTTTTCTCTTTTTTTCTCAATATCTGACTTTTTTATAAGAAGAATGCTTCATAGACAGCTCATTATGGTTACGTTGTAGGTTTCCACCATGTCAGCATGGATTAGACCAGCAGCCCAGGCGTTTCTCTAACTCATATACAAACTCCATGATCTTACAAGTTCCACTTTTATTTCACACCGCCGGGATCCATAAGCAAAAGAACATGATATCAACGGGGTACAATGTACAAGTGCAATGTTTAAAGCGTTCCCCATGACAGCATGGTTCTGCTAATTTCAACTTATAAAGCGCAAGCATACACGCAACAAAGAAGGACCCAATGGTTCAAGTTTATTAAATGCAAGAAAAGTAAAGTGTGCCATCAAGTTCGTGAGAGCTTTAATCACTAATTTTCATATAACAAATTTAATTTGGAAGGTAGACAAAAACAAGAATATACTTGGAATAGCATATGCTAGTAGGTAGGTATGGTGGACTCTTTGGAATAACTTGGTTTAAGGAATTGGATGCATGAGCGGAACTCATACTTGGTTGTGGAGGCTAGCAAAATACTGGGAGCGACAAACTATGAGAGCAATAATGGCCATAATCATGTAGAGCGACAAAACATCATTGATCAAAGCATAAAGTGGTACTACAAGTTGAAAACTAAAGTATCATAAAGGCTATGGTGACTTGGGATAGTAATAACACGGTGCGAGCATGCGCCAAGTCAACCCAAATAAATCGTCAAAGGAGAATACCACAATAGTTTGCTTTCATATGCTAAAACAACACATGATTCATCCAAGGCACATTAAGCAATCTCAATTGGTTATAACAAGTCATGCTACAGCAAAGAATACTAAGTATAAATCCAAAACAATCTCAAGCATGGTATGACAAAGCATAGGTCATAGTCAAAAACAAGCTCTCTTTAACACTTAAGCATGAACTTTCCTACTCTTTTCCAAACCAAACCAAACTATTTGAAAACCAATGTATGAAAGAGGGGGTCCAACCAATTTATTCAGAAAACTAAGCAATCTAAGCAAACGAAAAACCAAAACAAAAACAGAAAAGAAGACGCTCCAAGAACAACACAACTGTGCATGAAACAATAAAAATGAAGCGTTTGGAAGAAACCTGGGATTTTTATTGATGAAGGAGGGGATGCCTTGGGCATCCCCAAGCTTTGACGCTTGTACTTCTTGGATATTTATTGGGGTGACACGCGTGGAATCCCCAATCTTGAGCTTTAGTCCATCCTTCATCTCATTACTCATTCCTTCCATAAACCTGAAATTTTTCCTTCATAGAAAACTTCACACAATCTTTATTAGCAACATTAGTGCACTCAAGATAATAAGTCTTTGGGTTCAGTTATAACACCAATAAAACTTCCATTAAAACACTAGCTACTATATAACTCCCTAAAAAATCTCAATTCCCCAAAATAACTCAAAAGGAACCAACAAGAAGCAAATGCAGAAAATGGCAGAAACCTATCAAAACAGACTAGCAGGTAAAGACAAAATTTTTCGAAGATCTTCTGTTGCCCAAATGAAAAAGTGTTAAACTAAAGAAAGTTGGATAACAACCTGGGGAAGAAGCACAAAAATTCACGCCTCAAAAAGACGTACAGAGATTTTACGCGGATTTTTACGGTGAAGCACAAGAATCTGTTTTGGGACAGCAACTTTCCCAAGCATTACTTCTCTCTCATTAGAGGTTACTCTTGGCACAAAAAGCAAATAAAAAAGATAAGGAGCAGTTATTACAGAAGTAATAACTTCCAATTCTCATCTAAAACTTTTGGGTTATCTCCCAATAAGTACTTTTCTTTAATGCCTTTAAGTTAGACTTGATAGTTTGAGAAGATGCTCACATAAGAAATATGAATTGAAGTAAAAGAGAGCAGCAAGAAGAAAATTCAAAGCACATTTAAGTCTAACCCACTTCCTATGCATAGGAATATTGTAAAGAAAGAAGTCAAGAAAGCACAAAACAACAAGCATAGTAAAGAAAAACAACTGCAACTTCAAGACTTTCAACATAAAGAGGGGAAACTTAATACTGTTGAGATACATAAAACCATGTTTCCCTCTCTCGTAATAACTTTTAGTAGCATCATGAATAAAATTAAAAATATAACTATCAAATAAAACATTCATATCATGAGCCACATGCATATAATAATTATTACTGTCCCTATAAGCATAGTCATTCTTATTAATCGTAGTGGGAGAAAATTCAACAAAATAGCTATCATTACTATTCTCATCACCATAATCATCAAATATAGGAGGCATATTATAATCATTAATTTTCTCCTCAATAGTAGGTGGAATGAAAATATCATATTCATCATTGTAATCATCATATATTGGAGGCTTGGTATCATCATAAGCAATAGAATAGCTATCTTCCAAAGCCGGGGAACTAAAAATATCATGCTCATCAAAACTAGCTTCCCCAAGCTTAGACTTTTCCATAGCATTAGCAATAATGGTGTTCAAAGAATTCATACTAATAACATTGCTATTAGCATGCAAATAAATTTCCATAGGTTTTTTAATTTTCTCTTCAAACACTTCATGTCCTAACTCAAGATAAATACTATAAAGCTCTCTAATTTTTTGTTGTTTTACATTAAGCCTAACTAGTGAAAACAAGAAACAAAAAGAAAAAATTGCATAATCTAAAGGAAATAACTTTGAGCACTCACACCGGAGGATGTGAGTACCTTTTACCTTACCTCCCCGGCAACGGCGCCAGAAAATAGATTGATGTCTACGCACTTCTATTCTTGTAGACAGTTGTTGGGCCTCGAAGTGCAGAGGTTTGTAGAACAACAGCAAATTTTCCCTTAAGTGGATCACCTAAGGTTTATCAAACTCAGGGAGGAAGTGGACAAAGGTATCCCCTCTCAAGCAATCCTGCAATCAAGATACAAGAAGTCTCTTGTGTCCCCAACACACTCGATACACTTGTCAGGTGTATAGGTGCACTAGTTCGGCGAAGAGATAGTGAAATACAAGTGGTATGGATAAAATACAATGGTGCTAGAAAATAGCGTGTTGGCGTGCAAGAGACTAAAGGCAAACTGAAATAAAGATGGAAGCAAGCAAACATGTAACAGATCTAGTTGCAAACGGTGTTTCAATGCTTAGAAACAAGGCCTAGGGATCATACTTTCACTAGTGAACACTCTCATATAAATATATTCTTCTTTCTGATACTACTCTCCGGTTGGACACTCTAATCGTTGGTACGGCTATAATAGCACACCTCAAAGTAAGCCTTTCCTATCTAGAAAACCCCACACTGTCACCTTGAGCACTAGATGGTTCAAACAAACACCACAATTTCATAAAGACATCCAACTCCAAATATAACTCATAACAAGTATTTGTAATCTCTAGCCTAAGTTCCACCATGGTGTGCACGCTGTCACTTTCACACACATAGGGAGAGCAGAGATCTATTAAAGCACTTGAGTAGCAAAGTAGATCTATAGATTACAAGCTCATGATCACAATATGATCACGCATAGAGAGAGAGAGATGAACACATACTACCGGTAGAACCCTTAGCCTCGAGAGAGAACTACTCCCTCCTCATCATGGGAATCAACAATGGTGATGGAGATGGAGGTGGAGATCGATGGAGATGGCTCCGGGGGCACTTCCCCGTCCCGGAAGGATGCCGGAAAAGAGACTTCTGTCCCCTGAATCTCCCCTTCGATGGCAGTGGTGCTGCGGAACTTTTCGTGGATGGAGGCTAGATTATTTACGGTTTATGCATCGGGAGGCTATTATAAGCGAGAGGGGAGACCGAGGGGGTGCCGGAGGGGCCCACACCACCCCCTGGCGCGGCCTGGCCTGGCTCGTGCCACCAGGTGGTGTGGCCAGCCCCTGGCCCATCTCCGTCTCGTCTTCTGGCTCCGTGAGGCTTCCGATAAAATATCAGTTTTGGCTTTTGTCCGGTCCAATTCCGAGAATATTGTTTTTCTGACTTTCCTGGAACCAAAAACAGCAGAAAACAGGCAGCTGGCACTATGGCTCTTGTTAATAGGTTAGTCTAAGAAATCATATGAAAAGTAATCCAAAGTGTGGACAAAACACAAGAAAGTAGATAAAACCAAGCATGGAACATCAAAAATTATAGATACATTTGCAATGTATCACTGGTGCACAATTGCATGTGGCAGTTGCATCCCTCTGTGTTCTTCGGGCTTTCTAAACATGGTCTGACACATGGAGTTGCATTACATGTGTTCTTTTCCAAACCACATTGATCCACATGACCATACACACTCCAATGGATGTGGTGGTGCAACCGATGCAATGTTGGTGCGCCATTGCGTGTGGCAGTTGCATCCCTCTGTGTTCTTTTGGCTTTCTGACCATGGTATGACACATGGAGTTTCATTCCATGAGTTCTTTTTCCAAACCACATTGATCCACATGAGCACACACACTCCGATGTATGTGGTGGTGCTACCCATGCCATGCTGGTGCACTATTGCACGTGGGAGTTGCATTCCTCTGTGTTCTTTGGGCTTTCTAACCATGGTCTAACACATGGAGTTACATTGCATGTGTTCCTTTTCAAACCACATTGATCCACATGACCATACACACTCTAGTGGATGTGGTGGTGCAACCCATGCCATGCTGGTGCACCATTGCATGTGGCAGTTGCATCCCTCTGTGTTCTTTGGACTTTCTGACCATGGTCTAACACTTGCACGTGGCAGTTGCATCCATATGTGTGTATTGGGCTATATAACCATGGTTTGATGTATGCCAAAATGTATTTCATTGTATAAAACACTCATTTTCAAATTTTAAAATCTCTTTCTATTTTCTATTTGAATCCCTTAGTCTGTTTTGCCCTTGGTTTTTTGATACTACTCTGTTTTGGCCTCTTTTGCAGTCACAAACTCTCATAGAAGCCCAAACGTTTGCTTGCTTTGGCTGCTACACCCTGATTGGTTGACATAGTTGTCACGTGGATCGTGCGCACCAGCCGTTGATCCTCTTTGATCCAATGCAGTTCATTGCATGCGTCGTGCCCTTCACACTATAGCGTGAGAAGGCACATACGTCTCTCTCAGCTACAGTTCTACAAGAAGAAACATGAAGTCGTACATTAAATAATTCTTCGACTGGTGATGTCACGTTTAATCGTCTGAAAAGCCTACTAGTACTCCATAACACATGCACATGACAACGGGTCATCCACTACACGGTCATCCACGAGCACTGCAATTTATTGTCACTAGATTTTACTAAGGCATATCCCATTTGTATGCAACTCTCCTTCAATCTCATTTCGAATTGGGGCCCTCTACAAGAAACTTCCACGTGTCATCCGGTGGCCAAAGAGCTGCCTGCCATGCCACCAAATGGGCCTTGAGGAGAGGCCACCCTCGAGGAGACCTAACGTCCCTGCCTTCATCGTGTCCCTCACACTCATCCACACCTCCATCTACCCGATATAGCAATACCCCACAAATCTCACCGTATAGCCACCTACCTTCTCCATTACATTTCCCCTTTTATTTATTTTTATCGCCAATTTTTGGCCGTGTCAACCTTCGTACTTACAAATTGTGTCTGCGCCCTTTGCATGCGGCAGAATCCAGTACTGTCATGCATGGCCGGGGTAAAATGTGACTTACTGTGCGTGTGTCGCAGTGCACGGTGCAGTAGAATACGCGGTGCATGGTGGTGCAACGAAACGTCCCTTCACTTCACCTTTATTATAGATCCCGTCTCCCTCTCCCTCCCTCTCCGCCTACCCACCTTCACTCTCACTCAACCACGCAACCGTCACCATTGTCCCATCACCTTCTGCAAACTCCCAAGAAAACCCCAAACAGGTCGGCGATGGAGAAGGAGGAAGCGGTGGCCATCGTCGCCTCCAAGGCCGCCGGCAAAGAGGACCGCGTCTCCGTCCAGGCCCTAGTCGGGGCATCGAAGGCATCCGCCATCCCTGTCCAGGCTTCAAAGGCATCCACCGTCCATGTTGTAGCATCGAAGGCAGCCCATGTCCCCACTTTCGTCGTAGCTGCTTACGAGGAGGCCCCTATCGGTCGCGGCCAGATCCTGCTCTACTGGGACTCCTATGATCTGGAGGACTACATCTCTCCAGCGAACCCCTATGACACCAGCATTGATAACCCATGGTCGGAGGTAACTAGGGTCTGCTCCCCTCCCTTGTTCTTCTCCCATTCCCATTGTTGGATGCTAGATATTGTGTTGTTAGGGTTTGATTGTTCGCATTTCAGTTGTTGGATGCTAGATCGATCTTCTTACAGCAGCTAATCCTATTGTGTTGGATGCTAGATTGATATTGTGCTTCGATGAATCCTCCTGTTTGAATTTAATCCTATTTTATTTGACCTTCGAGTTGTAGTAGGGATTCCATATTTACTACTAGCGTCGATATTTAGTTGGAATCAGTATTTCATTTTTTTTTGAGATTTGGGGATTGGGGAATTGAACACACTCTGTTAATTTATGCAAACAATCAATCCAAATTTTCAAGGGATCTCAATCGGTTAATTTATGCAAACAATCAATCCTGACAATCAAGGGATCTCAATCATGTCCTTATTATCATGCATGCTACTATTTTGTTCCAACAGGTGCACATCAGTGACATCTGCAGTGACGACGAGTCCAAGCACACCAAGACTCGTCAGGTGCTAAGGAGGTTGTAGGTCGGCCAGTATGACACCTACACGCCCGTGAACATCAACACCTTCAGCACTCATCACAAGACGCTCGGCATTCACCTCCGCAACCTCCATAAGGTGGCCATCAAAGAGGGTCGCATGGCTCTGATCAAGCCCAAGGTCCCCAAGATCAAGGGACTGGGCAGCAAGAAGTGGAGAAAGCGCTAGAGGGAGGAGGCGGAGGCGCAGGCCAGGAGGGGTTGAACGTGTGTGTTGCTGCTATTGTAAAGCAGCTTATTTTGTGTTTTGTATGTTGTGTGTTGGCTGCTGAGCAGCGAATGAATCGAACCTCGTTAAGTACCACCACTATCTATCGCCATATCCTATATTAGCTGCACATAGCTTTATCTACATGTGTTTTGTTTTCTGAATGTATGTATTATGATGGTGTTGTTTGCTGCTCTAGATTTGCTACCAAATCAGGCAAAAACGAGGACCAAAAGGAACGAATGATTAAAGAGAGAAGCTGCTATAGGTTTCCTACAAATTTGGGCAAAAAGAAACATAACTGTTAGCGAGAGAGTAAAAAGATACTCTTATAACTGCCAATTAACAATCAAAAAATATATGAAACTTCCAATTCAGGCGAGCACGAGACAGAACCCACTCATGCACACTACCAAACACGGTGGTTGATGCGGGTGCAACCACGACGACGACAAGCTCGGATTCAGGAGGACAGCAGAACCGTCCAGGTTCAGCATGTTTTTTTGACAAGAATAGTAGGAGCGCTGCTTTTGTATTAAGAGGGAAGGAAAAATCCAAAGGAATGTATGGTTACAACTTGCCTTATGGCCCACAAAAATTAGAAAAACACACAGCATAGAGTCAACTGAGTGCTACTACCAACCTAATCCAAGTAGGAGTTGTTGGATATCATATCTGATCAAACCGGCGAGTGTGATTGCTATCATAGCTTTGTCTTGGAAAATTCGTCGTCCTCTTTCCATGCAGATGTGCCACACCACATAAACTAAAATTGTGATGTCCTTCTTGTGTTGCTCATTTTGCTCTCGATGGCGCACGCGCTTCCACCAGGTGCAGATGGAGCTGTTCTCGTTGTAGTGCTTATGGTGTGAGGGTTGGAGCTCTGAAACTGCACCCACACTTCCTTGGCGAAGGGACATAATATTCTAAATGGTGACATATCTCCCCTGGGAATGAATTCTTGTCCCCGCGTCGTGCCATGGGTGCGGCCATGGTGAGGGCGAGCTCCGATTCGGGATGGGGAGGAGAGCTGGACAGAGCAGGTTCGTCCATGTTTCGGATCTCACTACCGGAGGAAATGTCGTCCTAGATCCGTGCCATGGCCGCGACCACAGATCGCCTCTCCGGGGAAGAAGACGGTGTAATGAGAAATATGGATGCAGGTGCCAGTGTTGCAAGTCTACATGGCATCCACGACGACAACGACATAATGGTGAAAACTAACAGGGGGCGAACTTGATGGGTGTTAGCCTGCTATTTTGTATTCAAATGTTATGTTGAATTCATGCCGAAAAAGACCCTTTGAGCATTTGGCACGCCAGCTGTGGGTAACGCGATCCGATTACAAGAAATTCAGGGCCTTCTATGCCTTGTCGTCTCAACTTTGGGGCCGCAAAACGAAAATCTCGCCCTTGAGGGCACGTGCCTCGCCGAAGCATGGAAGTCTGTGAGCATCGACACCATCACCGGCGTGAACCAAATCTCGGAGAACTACTAGAGGTGTGTCAAGCATATGTTCGATGAGCACAACCTAGTGGATCTAGTGTTCAACAAGTCAACATGGATCGTGGCGAGAATGCTGATACGTTGCTAACGTATCCATAATTTTTGATGTTCCATGCTTGGTTTTATCTACTTTCTTATGTTTTGTTCCAACTTTGGAGTATTTTCATACACTTTCTTGGACTAACCTATTAACAAGATGCCACAGTGCCAGCTGCCTGTTTTCTGCTATTTTTGGTTCCAGGAAAGTCAGAAAATGAATATTCTCAGAATTGGACAGGACAAAAGCCAAAGTCAGTTTTACACCGAGGGGGACACGGAGCCAGAATACGAGACAGAGAGGGGCTAGGGGTCCGCCAAACCACCTGGCCGCGCGGCCAAGCCTGGTCCGCGCCAGGGGGTGGTCTGGCCGCCCCATGCACCCCCTCGGCCCCCCTTCCGACTATAAGGTGCCTCCAATAGAGAAACCCTAAGGACCCGATCAAAATTCTATGAAAGAGTCTGTAACCGCCGTCATCTCCATCCCTAGATCAGGAGGGACCTGAAGTTCTTCCTGACACCCTGCCGGAGAGGGGAATTCACCCTGGAGGCCTTCTTCATCATCATGCAAGCCTCCGGTGTGATGCATGAGTAGTTCATGCTTGGACTATGGGTCCATGTAGTATCTAGATGGCTGGTTCTTCTCCTTTGTGCTATCATGTTTAGATCTTGTGAGCTCCGTTCATGATCAAGATCATCTATTTGTAATTCTACATGTTGTGTTTGCGGGGATCCGATGGATATTGAGATGCTATTTCAGATTGATTATTGATTCTATCATGTCTTTGTTATTTGTGATCTTGCATGCTTTTTGTTGTTAGTAGCTATCTTGGCCAAGTAGATGCTAGCAACTCCAAGAGTTAGTATTTATGCACGATAGTGGGTTCATGCCTCTAGTAATCTGGGGAAGTGACAGAAATCTCTAAGGTACTAGATGTGTTGTTGCTACTAGGGAGAAAACAACAATCGTTTGTTCATAGAACAATCGTATTGTTTACTTTACATGCAATGCGTAATGCAATTATCTGTTGCTTGTAACTTAATACTGGAGGGGGTTCAGATGATAACCTGAAGGTGGATTATTAGTCATAGATGCAGTTGGATTATGGTATATGTATAATGTTGTAATACCCAATCAAATCTCAAAGGAGTCAAGATGATTAGTATATGCATGTATGCTTTCTCGATGTTTGTCAATTGCCCTGCTGTAATTTGTTCACCCAACATGTTATCTATCTTAAGGAGAGCCACCACTAGTGAACTATGGACCCCTGTCCTTCCTTTTATCATCAATCTACAATTGTTTACTATTTTCTGTTTACTTTCTTCAAGCTTTTACTTTCTTCCACTCGTTATGTTTAATCCTTTGTTTTCAGCAAAACCGGTGAGATTGACAACCTCACTGTAAGTTGGGGGCGAAGTTATGTGGTTGTGTTGTGCAGGTCTCCACGTCGCTGATGGCACTGGTAGTGCACCATGTCAAAGTCCAGCTAGCAACACCTTGGAGGTGTTTCCTTGCTCCTACTGGTTCGATAACCTTGGTTTCATAAATGAGGGAAAACTTGCTGCTGTGCTCATCATACCTTCCTCTTGGGGTTTCCCAACGAGCTCGATATATTTTGGGCCATCAAGCATATTTTTTGGTGCCGTTGCTGGCGAGTCAAGGACATCTTCACAAGGGGAGTCCCTCATAACCAATCTCTTTACTTTGTTGTTTTTGTTTTGCTTAGTTTATTTTCTGTTTTGTTTGCTTGTTTCTTCATCAAAACACACTAAAAATAGTTTCACTAGTTTGCTTTCTTTATTAAAAACAAAAAAAATAGTTCCTATCTTAAGTTGACATTATGTCTAGCATTGATCCAATCACTATGTCATCTGAGGAAATGATCTTCACTTTTAAACAAGGAATTGAAGAGAGTTTCAAAGAAGCTTGGTCTAGAATCTCTGATCTACATGAAAAAACTGAATGTAAAATGACTCAAAGCTTGTTCCTTAGCAGTTTTTACCTTAGAATTGCTCTATGCTATAGATATGCTTTGGATGATGTTGTGGGAGGAGATTTCCTCCAATGCAATGAGGATGATGCTATTAATGTCATAAACAAGTTGGTTTTTACTTACAACTTGCCTAGCAAATATGATTCTTCCTTTATAAACATATTTTCCAGATTGAACACTCTTGAGACCCGCACTACTAGTTTAAAGGATTGCTATAACACGCTTAGAGAGCGTCATGATTATGTTCCTATAAATTATGAACCCTCAAAGTGGCTCTCCACAGTAAAGATTGTTATAAATAATGAAACTTTTCATTCTCGCTGTGATATCATGTCTGAATTTTGTCTTATGCCCAAAGATATCTATGAATCTTTGAATATTTGGGGGATTTCTACAGGAGGAGAAGAAATATTTCTTGCTAATAATGCCGCAATATTACCCATTGGAATAGCTGAAGGAGTGTTTACAAAGATCCTAGGGAAAATGGTTTCTACTGATTATCTTGTTATTGAATGTGCAGGAAAAGGACAAATTACACTTGGAAGATCCCTATTAAAGCTCCTTGGAGCAATAATAGATCTGGGAAAGGGAACCATGCAATTTGCTTCTCACCAAACAATCATATGTTCCCCAAGGTTAAGAATAAAAGTAAGAGAGGTAAGGGCAAGAAATTTGGTTTTAATGCTTCTTCATTGGAGAATACTTGATTCTTTTTCTTGCATCTTATGCCTAACTTAAAGGAGTTAAAGAAAAGTACCTATTGGGAGATAACCCAAAAGTTTTAGATGAGACTTGGAAGTTATTACTTCTGTAATAACTGCTCCTTATCCTTTTTATTTCCTTTTTGTGCCAAGAGTAACCTCTAATGAGAGAGAAGTAATGCTTGGAAAAGTTGCTGTCCCGAAACAGATTTCTGTTCTTCACCGTAAAAATTCGTGTGAAATCTCTATACATCGTTTTGAGGCGTGAATTTTTGTGCTTCTGCCTCAGATTGTTCTCTAACTTTAGTTAGTTCAACACTTTTTGATTTGAGCAACAGAAGGTCTTCGAAAAAAATCGTCTTTACCTGATGGTCTGTTTTGACAGATTTCTACCATTATTTGCATTTGCTTCTTGTTGGTTCGTTTTTGAGTTCTTTTGGGGAACTGAGCTTTTTGAGGGAGGTGCTACAGTAGCTAGTGTTTTAATGGAGGTTTTATTGGTGTTGAAACTGAACTCAAAGACTTATTATCTTGAGTCCACTAATGTTGCTAATAAAGATTGTGTGAAGTTTTGTATGAAGGAAAAATTTCAGGTGTATGGAAGGAATGAGTAATAAGATGAAGAATGGACTAAAGCTCAAGCTTGGGGATGCCATGCGTGTCACCCCAAGAAATATCCAAGAAGTACAAGCATCAAATCCTAGGGATGCCCAAGGCATCCCCTTCTTCATCAATAAAAATCTCAAGTTTCTTCCAAACACTTCATTTTTATTGTTTCATGCACAGTTGTGTTGTTCTTGGAGCGTCTTCTTTTTCTTTTTCGTTTTGTTTTTCATTTGCTTGGTTTTCTTAGTTTGCTTGAATAAATTGGTAGGATGCCCTCTTTCGTAAATTGGTTTTCAAATAGTTTGGTTTGGATTGGAAAAGAGTAGGAAAGTTCATGCTTAAGTGGTAAAGAGAGCTTGTTTTTGACTGTGGCCTATGCTATGTCATGCCATGCTTAATATTTTTTTGGATTTATGCTTAGTGATATTTTTTGTAGCATGACTTTTTATAAACAATTTATATTGCTTAATGTGCCTTGGAAGAATCATGTGTTGTTTTAGCATATTAAAGCATAGTATTGTGGTATTCTCCTTTGATGCTTTATTTGGGTTGACTTGGCGCATGCTCACACCATGTTATGACTATCCCAAGTCACCATAGCCTTGATGATCCTTTAGTTTTCGACTTGTAATATCACTTCATCCTTTTATCAATGATGTTTTGTTGCTCTGTATGATTATGGCCTTTATTGCTCTCTTAGTTGGTCGCTCCTAGTCTTTTGCTAGCCTCCGTAATCAAGTATGAGTACCACTCATGCATCCAACTCCTGAAACCAAGTTATTCCAAAGAGTCCACCATACCTACCTATTAGCAATTGCTATTCCAATTATATTCATGTTTTTATCTACCTTCCAAATTAAACTTGTTATGTGAAAATAGTGATTAAAGCTCTCACAAACTTGACGGCACACTTTACTTTCTTGCAATTAATAAACTTGACCCATTGTGTCCATATTTGTTGCGTATATGCTTGCGCTTTATAAGTTGAAATTAGCAGAACCATATATCATGGGGAACACTTTCAACATTGCACTTGTACTTTGTACCCCGTTGATATCATGTTCTTTTGCTTATGGATCCCGGCGGTGTGAAATAAAAGTGGAACTAAGATCATGGAGTTTGTATGTGTGTTAGAGAAACGCCTAGGCCGCTAGCCTAAGCCATGCCTAATCATGGTGGAAACTTGCAAAATAACTATAATGAGCACTCTATGAAGCATCCTCGATAAAAACCTATGCAAATAGCAAATAAAAAGATCACTGAGATGCTCATTGTCTGCTTGCCTTGTCATTTTGATTATGGGATAGATCATGTATCATGTGCAAGGGGTACCCCGTTGGCGGTTCTTTATGATACATATGTACTTACAATGACAAGAGCTTACTTGTGACTAAAGTTGAGTAGCATGAGGTTCGGTCTTCGTAAGTAAGGGGCATGAGATTTCGGCTTATAATTTATCAAGCATATCCTATTAGTTGTGTCACTTTAACCTTAATCACTTAAAGATGGTGATGATAGGGGCAATGAGAGCTCAAAGCTAACAAGTACCATAATTTTTGGAAGCTCTTTATGAAACTTGAATCTCTACTTCCTTCTATGAAGGCCTTTCTTTTACTTTTTTTGTTGAGTCTCCACCTTCTATCTTTATGCACCAACTTTAAGAGCATAGTGGCCATTCTTAGTTCTATGTGCATTGTCCCAAGACTTTAAGAGCATAGTGGCCATTGCTTGTTCTTAAACTACTTTTATCTAGTCACTCTTATGAACTTTGAAGGTGTCCTATGCATTTATGTTTGCTACTCTATGAGGGACAAGCAGAATGCCACTATGCTATGTTTTCTTTATGTGAAACAAACAAACGTTTTGCAAAGCATTGTTATTCATGAATCTTTTGTTTGTACCTTTTCATGTTGCAACATAGTTGCAATGTCTTATTGTTAGAACTTTATCTCTCATGCTATGTTGAAGTACTATGATCCCAGCTTTCATTGTTTTACAAGTAATTTGATCAAGTTTATGATGGTGCATGTCACCTCAAAAATTATTCTTTCTTTTTATCACTTACCTACTCGGGGACGAGGAGTTAAGCGTGGGGATGTTGATACGTTGCTAACGTATCCATAATTTTTGATGTTCCATGCTTGGTTTTTATCTACTTTCTTATGTTTTGTTCCAACTTTGGAGTATTTTCATACACTTTCTTGGCCTAACCTATTAACAAGATGCCACAGTGCCAGCTGCCTGTTTTCTGCTGTTTTTGGTTCCAAGAAAGTCAGAAAATGAATATTCTCGGAATTGGACGGGACAAAAGCCAAAGTCAGTTTTTCACTGAGGGGGACATGGAGCCAGAATACGAGACGGAGAGGGGCCAGAGGTCCGCCACACCACCTGGCTGTGCGGCCAAGCCTGGCCCGCGCTAGGGGTGGTCTGGCCGCCCCAGGCACCCCCTCGGCCTCCCCTTCCGACTATAAGATGCCTCCGATACAGAAACCCTAAGGACCCGATAAAAATTCCACGAAAGACTCTGTAGCCGCCGACATCTCCATCCCTAGATCGGGAGGGATCTGAAGTTCTTCTCGGCACCCTGCCGGAGAGGGGAATTCACCCTGGATGCCTTCTTCATCATCATGCAAGCCTCCGGTGTGATGCGTGAGTAGTTTATCCTTGGACTACGGGTCCATGTAGTAGCTAAATACTCAAGCATCACACCGGAGGCTAGCATGGTGATGAAGAAGGCCTCCAGGGTGAATTCCCCTCTTCGGCAGGGTGTCGGGAAGAGCTTCAGATCCCTCTCGATCTAGGGATGGAGATGACGGCGGCTACATACTCTTTCGTGGAATTTTGATGGGGTACTCAGGGTTTCTGTATCGGAGGCATCTTATAGTCGGAAGGGGAGGCCGAGGGGGCGCCCTAGGCGGCCACACCACCCCCTGGCATGGCCAGGCCTGGCCCGCGTGGCCAGGTGGTGTGGCGGCCCTCTGGCCCCTCTCCGTCTCGTATTCTAACTCCGTGTCCCCCTCGGTGAAAAACTGACTTTGGCTTTTGTCCCGGCCAATTCCGAGAATATTCATTTTCTGACTTTCTTGGAACCAAAAACAACAGAAAACAGTCAGCTGGCACTGTGGCATCTTGTTAATAGGTTAGTCCAAGAAAGTGTATAAAAATACTCCAAAGTGGGGACAAAACATAAGAAAGTAGATAAAAACCAAGCATGGAACATCAAAAATTATAGATACGTTAGCAACGTATCACGAAGACACCTCGGCAATGAGCCCCCAAGTCAAGGCGTGGTACATGGCACTCCGCAACACCATTCTGGCCAAGGACGTCCCTGCATCGGCATGTCAAGCTCCGTACCAACACTCTCTGCCACCACCATGTCGTCAAGCTCCGCCTCCACCTCTTCGAACCTGTCGTCGAGCTTTGCCGCAATAGCTACAACTGAGGATTCTCCTGTCGTAGAGGATCCCATCCCTATTGACGAGTGATCTCTGAATTTCATTATTTTTGTAATAATCCGAAGGCTAAACACAGGCTGCTTGTGATCGCCGAACTATTTTTGGCGAGTTTCTATCGAACTATTTTGGGCGGGTTTCAACCGGTGGGAAGAAAAACTTTCAAATATATCGCCAGATTCTAGATTTGGTTGGTGAAAGGACACCGATGTCGCCTAGAGGGAGTGAATAGGTGGTTTAAAACTTTTACGAGATGGGCTTAACAAAGGCGGAATAAAACTAGCATTTACTATCAAGCACAAAACCTATATATACTATGGTTCACCTATGTGAACCAACAACTTATGCTACGCAATATAAGCAACCATGTGATAGCAAGATATATGACTTCAAGGACGAAGGCTATCACAAAGTAAAGTGCATAAGAAAGAGCTCGAGTATAGAGATAACCGAGGCACGCGGAGATGACGATGTTTTACCGAGTTCCTCCCAACAAGGTAGTACATCTTGTTGGAGGGGTGGGTGGTACTAAGAACACCAGTGCCACAAGTGGCCTCACCTAATTCTCCCAAGCACCCCTACACGGCAAGCACCCGATCCACTATGGGACACTTGAGGGCAGTCACCAAACCCGTACAAGATTGGGGCAATCTCCATAACTTAATTGGAGGCTCCCAACAAACACCACCAAGGCCACAAACTTGGGAGAGATCCACAATTTAATTGGAGGCCCCAAGAATTCGCCACAAAGGCCACTTAACCGTCTAGGGTTCCAAGAACCCAAGAGTAACAAGCTTCTTGATTTCACCAACCAAATCATCTGAGGAGAACTCAAACCGATGCGCCTAAATCAATGGTAAGTCCTTCATTCCCAAATTCCACCAAAGCTACAAAGCTATTGGGGGAATAAGAGAGGAAGAACACTAGAGGAAATCCACAAAAGGCTTCAAGATCTAGATCCCAATATGTTCCGCTCACTTAGAGGAGGGATGGATTGGTGAGATTGTAGATCTCGATCTCCTCTCTCTTTTCCCTCAATTAGATGCAAGAATCATGGGAGGAAGAGGGAGATGACAAGCTCAAGAGATTCAACAATAGAGGGGGAAAAGGGCTCAAACGGGTTAGGTCCAACAGAGAAGAAGGGCCTCTTTTATAGGGAGGCCAGTAATCTGCCCATTGGGCTGGTCGGTACTACCGGACCTGGCAGCGGTAGTACCGAAGAATCCCAGTACTACTGGCATGGTACCGATGTATGTAGTAGGGCAAGCCAGCGAGGAAAACCAAGGAGCTGAACCAGCTCAGAGTCCACCGGTAGTGTCGGGTCCAAGGGCGGTACTACCGCTTACCAGTAGTTCTAGGCCAAGGAGCGATACTACCGCTGACCACCGGTAGTACTAGGTGGAGGTACCGGATGCTCCATAGGAGGATTCCTAGCTCGTAGCTAGGCTCAGATGTGACCGGTACCGCCGGATGGTACTACCGCTGCCGAGCGGTACTACTGGACACAAAAGTCTGGTACTACTGTTCACGACAAATAGTTCTGGCAACAACAACAAACACAATAACTCAAGCATTCAAACACCAAACAGGATGAAACCAACTTTGTTAGAAAGATAATGATGTGTAGAATCCAACAATACCACAATCTCTAGAACCACACATGGATAATATCTAAATAAAAAACAAGAAATACAATTCTAAGTATGCAAAGGTTTGAGCTCTCTCTGAAAGATACGATCAAGCTACTCACTCGAGATCCCTCTTGATAGTACGCCTATCTATCCTAAACCCGGTTTCCCAACTAGAAACATGAGACCGGCAAGAGGGAAAACCTATAAAGATCATACCTTTGTCTTGAGCATTCCACTTGATCTTGATGTAGATGACCTTGTCCTCCTCAAGATGGAACATCTTTCTTGATTGCTCTTGTCGCGCTTGCTTGATGAACCTTGCAAATTGATTCCCGATACACCATGGGGAAACCTCTTCTATGAGCTTGTATTCATCGATCCATAAACACATAACATGGCAAGGTTCAAGCATGAGATCTTCTAAAGAAGGCTCATCTTGGACTTGCACATCATTTCTTCTATATCCATTAGGATGATGCCTTGAACATATACACGAGGAAATCCTCTTCTTTTTCAAGACACTCTTGATCTTATTTTCTTTTATTCTTATTTTTCAATATGATTCCAATAGGCCCAAATCCCTTAGACATTGCTTATTGTTACTAGATCTTGTTCAAGCCTACTCGAGTTATCATTGACTATGCTGCAGTAATCAACCACCATTGAAAGCATATATAAGAGATTTTGGGAAGATAAAGAATCCAACCAAGGATTGAGCCTAATATTAATAAGAGAAGAGTAATTGATCTAACAAACAACAAGAAATAAAGGGGAGGAGATGGCCTCACATCTTACTGCTGGGTTGGGGGCTTGGGGCGCCGGGGGGAGCTTGGGGTCGAGGGAACTTGAAGCCGACGCTGGAGGATTTCCACAGCTCGTTCCCCACGCATTGGTAGAGCCGGCTGGTTCCTAGGGGGAGTTGGGATGGACGAAAAGATCAAGGTCGTGAGAAGAGGCCAGTACAGATTGTTCCCTTCGAAGCAGAGATTGCCGAGGCCGGCGGAGGTCGTACGATCAAGAACGAATTTGGGGAAGACCCAAAACCTCCATCCCCAGCAGGTTGGTCGGGATCCTTTACCTTGTCAGAGAGGCAGCAGAGCGGCCGCCGGCGCCTATCCCCGGTGACGGGAGGCCTAAAACCTGGCCGCCTCTCTCTCATTCCTTTTGCTCCCCCTTGTTGTGTAGACTGAAAGAAAAAAAGAAGGGACCAACCGCGGCAGTCAAAGGGAACCAGACGACCGACTCGGCCGCTGCCTCGCATGCCGACTATTCCACCGATGTAACGCGCAGAGAGACACCAACAAGTGGGCCCATAAAACAGTTACATAGCTCTACCAAGCACGGCAGCTCGGAGCAACCACAGCTCTTTGTTTCTAGGGAGCTTAGAGCTCTTGAAGATTCATCTATCAATCTTGAAGCCAACACATAGTTCAAGCGATGCCAATAGAAAATTCCAACAAGTGTAAATCAATGCATATATTAGTCCATATATTAGTCCATATAGATTGTCATTAATTACCAAAATCACACATGAGGTCAGACATGCACTTTTAGTTGGGAACGTGACAGAGAAACTGGCCGTTCTCGGACCAAAAGTTTCATCCATCCGGTGCCGAACAGGTGGAGATGCTCTAAGACCTTTTTTTTATGTAGGCATGGGGCATCTCCTATCCATAATTGCCAACGAAGTTTGGAGGGTAACACACGTATATTACCACGTACAAAGCATCTATTACCATGTACTGAACACACGTATATTACCACGTACGGAGCATCTATTGTGTACGGTGCGACCCTTTATCATCGCCCTCTTAAATTTAGTTATCACGTGATTGGCCTTGTCCTCCACTTAGAGCATTTCTAATGGATGAATAGCCCAATTCGTTTTTGCTGCACATGAAAGCATAAAAAGATGGGAGATATACTTTTCTTAATATGTATTTTGCTAGAAAGATATAATTTGACATCATATGAATAAAAAGTGCCACATTACAAAACATCTATGATCATTTATAGAAGAAGGATTACATGTTTGTATCAAATTATACATAAACAACTATGATAGAAAACTTAGCAACACTCGATTTGCAAGAAAATTGCAATGGATGCATGCCGTCACATTTAAGTCAATAATAAAAAATGGCTTCCTCTTAGCATCCGCATTTTTTCTTGGAGTCGACTTACTGGCCACGAATTTAAACACGAGACTGATTTTTATTATATTTTGCATCTTTAATTTAGCATATAAAGTTTTATTGCATCAAAATATTTCCCACAATTCAGAATACAAAACATTTCGGTCATGGGTTCTAACGGAAAGTATCATGTCGCTCTCGCGCTCGCTCTTAGAATTGAACATATTGTTTAAAAAATATTAGAATCCAAATTATTATCTTTTTCTATAAATGCAAGATTTGAAAGATCTTCAGATGTGAAACTTGTGCCGATATACCCTAGTCATTTTTCAAAGCAAGATTAAGTTTAGTTTCCTACAACTTGAGCCAATAGAGATGAATGCAAAATGCAAGCATTGCAAATGAACTGTCGGAAATCCACTTTTGATCCCGGGAGCATATGCTCACTAGTAGAAAATGGGCCTTTGGTTCGGGCCACTAGTCCCGGCTGTGGCTGGGGCCGGGACTAATGGTCCGAACCAGATGGCCCGAGAAGGCCGAGGTACTTTGTCCCGGTCCGTAAGGAACCATTAGTCCCGATTTGAGATACAAACCGGGACAAATGGGTCTGGGCACGCGCGCGTGCTTCTGACAGAACCTTTAGTCCCGGTTTGTATCTCAAACCGGGACTAATGGCCGGGTCCTATATATATGAACTCAGCCCTCCACTCTCTCCTGTTTTTTCTATGTGTGAGGTGGGTATAACTTTGTGCTAACTTTTTTTCTTCATATGCACTAGAGGTGTTCGGTGAAATGCCTGTTAGAGCGATGCCACTTGAGTTCACACAAGACAAAATATGATATGAGGTGCCAGAGCGACACTTAAGGTTTCTCCTCTTTGTTTTGAAGTGTCCTAAAAGGTTAGCAACTATTTTCTCGTTTTGACCGCGCGGTACTAATTTACGCATCGTGATTGCGTTTGATATATATGCATGGTTGTATGATGCAGATGAGCCACCCATGGATGTACGGTGACCGACGGTCTGACGCTTACAGAGAAGGCGTGCGTTCTTTTCGCCTTGTGGCCGAGGCGAACAAGCGGCGGGATGATTTTATGTGTTGTCCATGTGTTGAATGTCGGAATGAGCAGGCTCACACTTCCTCAAGAGTCATTCAGAGCCACCTGCTTCGGTCCGATTTCATGTCCGGCTATAATGTTTGGACCAAGCACGGAGAAAGAGGGGTTATGATGGAAGACGACGATGAAGAAGAGAATGATGATGACAACTACCAATCTATGTTCCCTGAATACGATGATACCGCAGTTGAAGATAATGAAGAAGAAGGGGTGAAGAACGGGAACTAGATGAGCCCGTTGATGATTTTGGTCGGGTCATTAGTGATGCAAGGCGAGACAGCAACACAGAAAAGGAGAGGTTGCAGTTCGAGCAGATGTTACATGACAACAACACATTGTTGTATCCAACTTGTGAAGATGGCCAGAAGAAGCTGGGTAGCACACTGGAATTGTTGAAGTGGAAGGCAGAGACCGGTATGACTGACTCGGGATTTGAAAAGTTGCTGGTAATAATGAAGAAGCTGCTTCCAAGAAATAACCAATTGCCCTCCAGTACGTACGAAGCAAAGAAACTTGTCTGCCCTCTAGGATTAGACGTGCAGAAGATACATCCATGCCCTAATGACTGCATCCTCTACCGCGGTGAGAAGTACGAGAATATGGATAAATGCCCGGTATGCACTGCATTGCGGTATAAGATCAGAAAAGATGACCCTGGTGATGTTGAGGGTGAGCCACCCAGGAAAAGGGTTCATGCCAAGGTGATGTGGTATGCTCCTATAATACCACGGTTGAAACGTTTGTTCAGAAATAAAGAGCATG
Source organism: Avena eriantha (assembly GCA_910589775.1). Classification (NCBI taxonomy): domain Eukaryota; kingdom Viridiplantae; phylum Streptophyta; class Magnoliopsida; order Poales; family Poaceae; genus Avena; species Avena eriantha. Next base: position 90,128,355 of record OU342740.1, read on the forward strand.
CTAAGTTGTTGCGATGGCACATGGAAGACCGTAAGAAGGACGGGATGTTGAGGCACCCTGTTGATGGTCGGCAGTGGAGAAAAATCGAGAGAGACTTCCCAGACTTTGCTGGTGACTTAAGGAACTTATGGTTTGGTCTAAGTACCGATGACATGAATTCTTTTGGGGAGCAGAACTGCACTCACAGCACCTGGCCCGTGACTCTATGTATCTACAACCTTCCTCCTTGGTTGTGCATGAAGCGGAAGTTCATTATGATGCCAGTGCTCATCCAAGGCCCGAAGCAACCTGGCAACGACATTGATGTGTACCTAAGGCCATTAGTTGATGAACTTCTACAGTTGTGGGCCAAACTAGGTGTACGTGTGTAGGATGAGCACAAACAGCAGGATTTGACCTACAAGCGTTGTTGTTCGTAACCATCAATGATTGTCCTGCTCTTAGTAACATTTCAGGACAGACGAACAAAGGATACATTGCATGCACGCACTGTTTAGATGAGACTGAAAGTATATATCTGGATAAATGTAGAAAGAATGTGTACCCGTACAATCGTCGTTTTCTTCCGCCCAGTCATCCCTTAAAGAAGAAAGGCAAGCATTTCAATGGCAAGGCAGAAACCCGGACGAAGCCTGTCCCCCGTAGTGGTGCTGATGTATTTGGTATGGTCAAGGATTTGGATGTAATATTTGGAAAGGGTCCTGGAGGACAACCTGTTCCGAAAGACCCCATTACCGGACACGCACCCATGTGGAAGAAGAAATCTATAATTTGGGAGCTACCCTATTGGAAAGTGCATGAGGTCCGCTCTGCAATCGACGTGATGCACCTGACGAAGAATCTTTGCGTGAATATTCTAGGCTTCCTGGGCTTGTATGGGAAGTCAAAAGATACCTCGGCAGCACGGGAGGACCAGCAACATCATAAAGGACGAGACGACAAGCATCCATGGCAGTTTCAAGGGCTTGCCAGCTACGCTCTTACCAAAGAAGAGAAGGAAATCTTTTTTGAAGTCCTTTTCAGTATCAAGGTCCCATCTGGCTTCTCGTCGAATATAAAGGGAATAGTAAATATGAAAGAGAAAAAATTTCAAAACCTAAAGTCTCATGACTGCCATGTGCTTATGACGCAATTGCTTCCAGTTGCATTGAGGGGAATTCTACCAGAAAATGTTTGACTAGCCATTATGAAGGTATGTGCATTCCTCAATGCAATTTCTTAGAAGGTAATCGATCAGGAAAGTCTATCAGGGTTACAGATTGATGTGGTCCAATGTCTGGTCAGCTTCGAGTTGTTGTTCCTGCCATCCTTCTTCAATATTATGACGCACCTCCTAGTTCACCTAGTCGAAGAGATTAGAATTCTCGGTCCTGTGTTTCTACACAATATGTTCCCCTTCGAGAGGTTCATGGGAGTCTTAAAGAAATATGTTCATAACCATGCTAGGCCAGAAGGAAGCATCTCCAAGGGCTATGGAACAAAGGAGGTCATTGAGTTTTGTGTTGACTTTCTTCCTGACCTTAAGCCGATTGGTGTTCCTTAATCTCGGTATGAGGGGAGGATGACTAGAAAAGGCACACTAGGAAGGAAATCAATGGTATGTAGGGACGGGCATTCTTTCACTCAAGCACACTACACAGTTCTACACAATTCCACCGTGGTGGCTCCGTATATCGAGAAACACAAGAATATTCTACGCTCCGAAAACCCGGGGAAGCCTGAAACCTTGATTAAAGGGGAACACGATAAGAATTTTGGCAATTGGTTGCAGACACATCTCATGAATAACACCACTGTTGGAGATGAGTTGTACTCATTGGCCAGGTTACCATCTTCGACTATATGTACTTTCCAAGGGTGCGAGATAAATGGGAATACATTTTACACGATCGCCCAAGATAAAAAGAGCACCAACCAAAATAGTGGTGTCCGCTTTGATGCAACAGATGACAATGGGCAGAAGGACACATATTATGGGTACATAGAGGAGATATGGGAACTTGACTATGGAACTACTTTTAAGGTCCCTTTGTTTCGGTGCAAATGGGTCAAGCTAACAGGAGCCGGGGTACATGTAGACTAAAAGTACGGCATGACAACAGTGGATCTCAACAATATTGCGTACATGGATGAACCATTCGTCCTAGCCAACGACGTGGCTCAGGTTTTCTATGTGAAGGACATCTCTACCAAACCGAGAAAAAGGAAAGATAAGCAAAAGAGTACAAAATACGATGAGCCAAAGTGCCACATAGTTCTTTCAAGGAAAAGAAACATCGTGGGAGTGGATGACAATACAGACATGTCAGAAGATTACAATAAGTTTCATGAAATTCCGCCCTTCAAAGTGAAAACTGACCCAAGCATCCTGTTAAATGATGAAGATTCTCCATGACTACGGTGCAGAAGAAAACCACAACACTAGATATTGGTGATGTGTAATAATGTATTAAACCTTTTATTTGAGACATAAATCTATGTAATGTATTAAACCTTTTATTTGAGACATAAAGGTCCCCTTCTATGTAATACATCTTGCTCAATCAAACTAGACGTTGACGAGCGGGTTCTGAGCCGCGGGAGGTGATCACCCAAAGAGAAGGAACCATCACAAGAGAAGGAACCCACAAACACTAAGGATACATAGCACAACTGAAAATTAAGATACATAGCACAACTAAAAATTAAGAAACATGCCTAATGTTGGAGTGATTCAGTCATGTTTCTGCCTAGCCCTGTAATACGCGCCACTATAGTCATCATAGTCGCCGGCGCCGTCGTCGCTGTCATCGTCGGGGTCGCCGTAGTCGAACCTTGAAGGTTGGGCACGCGTGGGCTGGATTTGAGGGTACCGCAGGCGGGGGTTATTGTCGGTCGTGTTGTAGGCCATGACACTCTAGAGAGTCCGGCCGCGCCACCACAGCCGACGGCCGGCCTCGTTGAAGTTCTAAGGAGGTGGGCCGTCCTCCTCGTGCCTGGCGAGCTCCCTCTCACGCCGATTGATGAAGAAGGCTTCCCAAGTCGGGAAATAGTCGGGATGCCAGTTGGGATTCCTCCGCTGCTCTGGCGTAAGCTCGAGGTAGTAGTGGTTCGTGATGGACATCTGGCGCTCCACACCTAGAGGGACAGGAGGGACCGGCACGCCTCCGGCGCTCAGCATCCAGCCGGTGGGGACGCGGTAGCCCGGTGGGCAGGGGTAGTTCGAGGCGCAAAGTGCCTCCGCCTCCCGGGTGGTTAGAGATACGATGGAAGCCATGTGAAGAGAATGATGAGTCTAGATGTGATATGTAAATGGAGGCCAAGCGTACATATATATACTAAAAAAATGGCGGGAAGACAGAGGTGGGAACCGGTGGAAAGCGCGGGAACGCAGTGGCACGGGAAACTTTCATCCCGGGTGGGGGCTCAACCCGGGACAAAAGATGGGGGGCCTTATTTGGGGGAGGCTTATCTCGGAGGGCCTTATCTGGGGGTGGCTAACCTTTAGTACCGGCTGGTGGGTGCAACCGGGACTAAAGGTGGTTTTTGTGTCATCTAACAAAACTGTCGGTGGGATAAGGACGCGTGGGTAACCTTTAGTACCGGCTGATGGATGCAACCGGGACTAAAGCTGTCGGCAGGATAAGGACGCGTGGGTGGACGCACTGCTCGATGAGATAAAGCATGTAGCGCATGACGCCCTGTCGGAGGAAGAAGACAAAGTAGAAGCGGCGTCGTGCCTATAAAAGGAGCATCGATACGCCATGGGAAGCAACTCAACAAGCCAACATGGATGGAGAGTTTCATCCCCATGGATAGAGGAAAGGGTTGGGAAATCTCCCGTGGCGGAACTTCTCGAAGATGCCCTTGGTGCACACGCCCTATGGCATCTTCGGAAGTTCCGCCTCAGAAAATATTTTCCTGCTAGCCCATGAAAGACTCCATCTCCGCCTCCCTAGAGTTAGAGGTATGGTGGAAGCGATGGGATAGAGTGGAGAGAGGCGGCAGATATGAGTCTAGATGTGCCATGGCAACGACCAAGCCTACATATATATAGTGAGAAATGGCGGGAAGTCAGAGGAGGGAAGCCTAAACCCTAAACCCTAAACCCTAAAGGGGCTACCCTTGTACGGAGAAAGCTATAGGGGTAGACGATCCGGGGCCCCCGGTCTAGGGTTTCGCCGGAGGAAGACCACCCGAGCGTCGGAATCACATGAAAATGGCAAAATGGTTAATAGTTTGACTAGTTAGAATAATTATTTTATAAAACTGAAAATGGATTTGAATCTCTTATTCAAATTCAAGCACTTTTTATGTTAAAATTTTAGTGAGATTCAAAAATATGCAAAATATAATAGTTAATGCATTTTTAAATTGGAAATGGAAAAATGGTTATTAGTTTCACTAGTTATAATAATTATTTTATAAAACAGAAAATAGATTTGGATTACTTATTCAAATTCAAAAACTTTTCATGTTGAAAATTTTCTCAAATTCATAAGTATGCAAAAACTGTATAATTCAAATGATTAAAAAATCTAATAGTTACAAAAAACAGGCGCCAACTTAGGCCTAGCGCGCGCAAATTTGGCCTTTAGTCCCGGTCCAGAACACCATCTGGGACTAAAGGCTCTGCAGGAGAAAAGGCATCCAAAGCCTTTAGTCCCGGTGCGTGGCTGGAACCGGGACTAAAGACCCCCCTTTAGTCCCGGTTTATGCCACACACCGGGACTAAAGGGTGTGGGGGTATTTATTGTGCCGCCTTCTTCCCCGGTCGAATCCATCGACTGGAGGAGGAGTAGCACTACCCGCCAGGCTGCCGAAATTTACCTCGCTACCTCGCCGCCTCTCCGCCCGTCCGCGTAGCCACCCCGCACCACCGCCCCTCGAGACGCGCGCACGTCCGTCCCGCTGCTGGGAGGTAATCCCTCCCCCCACCGCGTGCTCTGCCTCCTCTCCGTCCCCGGCCCCAGCGAGCCCGGGCGGCGCTCCGCGACCGCGCGCTGCCTCCATCCCCCCAGCGAGGCCGGGCGGTGCCCCGCGACCGGCGAGCCCGGGCGGCACCCACACCGCCTACCATTTTTTTAATAATTATTAGTACTATATGTTAATAATTATTAGTAGTATATATAGATATAGTATATATATTAATTTCTTGTATTTTTTTTATATTAATTAAGAATTATTACTAGTAATAGATAGAATTATTACTAGTAATAGATAGAATTATTACTAGTATAGTATATATTAATTTCTAGTGTATGTTTTTTTATTAATTCTAGTATAGTATATTTCTAGTATAGTATAGATTAATTTCTAGTGTATGTTTTTTTATTTCTCGTATCTTTTTATATTGTAATATTTATTACTAGTATATAAATATAGTATATATGTTTGTGTATATATATTTATTACTAATAATAATATATATAGTAGTATATTATATAGTATGTAGTATTATAGTGTCGATTGAGACAGACAAGCATTAGTGCTAAATAAAGCTACCCTAAGTTCGGTAGTGCTCGCGGGCCCCAGACTTAGGGTTAGGGTGGTGGTACTCGCGGGTCCCCGGACTTAGGGTTAGGGTGGTAGTGCTCGCGGGCACCCGGACTTAGGGTTAATGTGGTAGTGCTCGCGGGCCCTTGGACTTAGGGTTAGGGTGGTGGTGCTCGCGAGCCACCGGACTTAGGGTTAGGGTGGTAGTGCTCGCGGGTCCCCTAGACTTAGGGTTAATTTGATAGTGCTCGCGGGCCCCTGGAATTAGGGTTAGGGTGGTAATGCTCGCGGGCACCCAGACTTAGGGTTAATGTGGTAGTGCTCGCGGGCCCCCGGACTTAGGGTTAGGGTGGTAGTGCTCGCGGGCACCCGAACTTAGGGTTAATGTGGTAGTGCTCGCGAGCCCCCGGACTTAGGGTTAGGGTGGTAGTGCTCGCGGGCACCCGGACATAGGGTTAATGTGGTAATGCTCGCGGGCCCCCGGACTTAGGGTTAGGGTCATGGTGCTCGCGGGCCCCCGGACTTAGGGTTAATGTGGTAGTGCTCGCGGCCCCCGGACTTAGGGTTAGAGTGGTGGTGCTCGCGGGCCCCCGAAGATAGGGTTAGGGTGGTGGTGCTCGCGAGCCCCCGGACTTAGGGTTAGGGCATCACTAGAATTTTGCTATTGTTTAGTATTATTGTAGCAAATTGCGTGTTCATATTATTGTTTAGTATTATTTTATGCAGCAATATTGAATAAAAAATGTTATTGTGTGCATTTTGTAGAAAACTATGGATCCAATCCAGAGAGATCTAGCATAGGAAGAAATTCTCTAGGATATGATCAACGACACCCCCCATGTTGATCCACCCGAATCTCCGTCGATTTATCTGAACCCCTCAGGTGAGGGAGAGGAGGTCAACCGAAATGATCAAGGAGAAGCCGACGGCTCCGGTGGTGGAGAAGCTGACGGCTTTGGTGGACCCTTAACAAAGTCCGGCGAGGTATATATATGAAGTATGGTGATCATTAGATGCATTAACTGAGTTGTATATATATATAAATTGACGAATGTTTCTTCTCTTAGGCCTCCACATCGAGCAAAAAATATTCCAAACGAGGCCCGGCCAAAAATTTGGACGCATCTACACGTTATACAATTACACGGGTATCACCATGGGGTGAACCGTTGGAACCTGAAAAGACTAAAACTGTATTTAAACAAAAATGCGGAGTTATGGTTAGGGATCGCATCTCGATCACCGTTCGAGAGTGGAATAAGACCAAAGGGGCGAAAGAGGGTGAGTATGTCGCCGACAGGTGCAAAGAGGGTCTTTGGAATGACCTCATGACACATTTCACCCTGCCAGAATGTGAGGATGATGCCGACACAGCTGCATTGAGGAAGAAAGTCAAGCAGTGGACTCTTACGAAGATGGCCGAACTATTCAAGAACTGGAAGAAAGAATTATGGAAAAAGTATCAGAAGACGAAGACTCCTCCTAAATTTGAATGCTATCTAACAAAACAGCAGGCTAACTGGGATGCATTTGTGAAGTACAAGGAGTCAGAACCTGCTATGGAAATGTCGGAAAAAAACAAGAAAAATGCCGCGATGAAGAAATATCACCATCACCTGGGGCCAGGGGGCTACGCGGCTGCCATGCCAAAGTGGCATGCTAAAGAGAATGAGCTGCTTGCTAAAGGGATCACTCCAGAACCAATACGCGAAGAATGGGATCTGAGGGCAAGGAATTGGTTCTTTGGGCATGGGAGTGAGTATGACGAAAGTACAGGGGACCTTATTTGTAGTGACGGGATTAGGATACCCTGGGATACATGGCAGAAAGTGGTGAAGGAGATTAAAGCGGGGACAACAAAGTTCCGTCCTGATAGAGAGAAAGATTTGCTGACAAGGGTCCTCGGGAATGACGAACGCGGAGGACGTGTACGAGGCCTTGGCCCTAGTTATACGTGGGAGATGGGGTTTCCCAAAGACAGAGATACTTAGAGGAGCCGAGAGAGAGCAAAGAGGCAACGGCAGGAGGAGGAGGGAGACGGGTTCACCGAGTTGCTAGGAACACTTCGAATGCATCAGCAACAGATTGACGAACTTCGAGGAGCAGCGCGCCTGCAAGATCCTGTACTCGATATTACCGCCGTCCCATCTCAGCGGAGAAGCAGCGTGGCTGAATCGGAGGTCCCTTCTGACGATGCACGTATGGTAGATGGCGGTTCCGGCTACCCCGTGGATGGAATCAAGGAGCAGGCATCTTGTGAGCTCCATCAGAAGGTGAAGAACCTATCCATCAAGGTGGCGGTCGGATGTGCTTTACCTTGTCCACCTGGCGCACGCTGGCATGGCCGTGAGATTCCAGCTGGCTATGCTAAAGTTGCTGTGGATGAAATCGCAATGGGGTGGGACTCAATGGAGCTTGACATCCCTGGACCTAAAGGTGAGAGGACACTCGGAGAAGTACTGGGTGGTATCATTCTATGGGACAAGAACAACATCAAGCTTCCAGGCTAGACGCCAAAGCCAACACCGCCTCCGAGTGGTCGCATGTCACCTTCACCTCCATCACCTCCAAGAAGCCCACCCCATGACTACGACCACCACAGCCCGAGTCCATCTCGATCTCCGCCGCAGCCTCCGATTAGTACTAAACGACGCAACAGCCCAAAACGACAAATGTCGCCCCTCCCAAGAGTACCTCATAAGAATCTTCCCATCAGACCTTACGATCGTACTGACGAGGAAACCGACATGATCGTAAAGGCCGAATGTGTTGCGCAACTTCAAAAGAAGAAACCCGAGCCCGCCCCGCTATACACCGAGAAGCAAAAAGCGTATGCACTTTCTTTTCTGAATACAAAATTGCAACATGAATTGCACCATAAGCCAGATGACTATCGACGCACGGTTCAGAAGGTAGTGAAGAAGAGCAAATCAAGTAGAAGTGCAAGCGGGAGCAAATCATCAGGTCAAAGTGCAACCTAGAAAAGAATGGACGTCCCCCAGCTCGGGAAACAGGCCAAAACATCGATCCCACCCCTCCAGGTGTTATCCTATGACACTCCCCAGCAGGATATGGAAGAAGCTAAGAAGCTTGCGGCCGCTATGAATGTGACTGTTGAGGAATTGCTACGTGCCTAGGACGACAAGTTACCCAAGGCTCAGGTAGTCCCTACATATGTCCCAGGGAAGCCTCTGGTCAGCTTTGAGCAGTTCCAACAACTGCCAACACAAATACGGAGTTTACATAAATGGTACTTGAAAGCCGTAAATCAGGAGAGAATAATGATCGTGGCGAAAGTCCCACATGACTACTACTTCCGAGAAGAAGAGGTCCATGTTGAGTTTCCAGAACCCTTCCAGTTATATAGTTTCGACGCCCTTGACAAAAGTCTCATGAATTTCTATTGTCTGTAAGTTGTTGAATTCATTGTCTATATATAAGTTGTTCATTTTTTCAGTTGTTCGGTTCATTGCATGTAATTATCCTAATTATATCCTTTTGTACTCTATTATTATGCAGAATAAAGATCATGGAATGTAAAAGAAGGTCAATCTTTAGTGTTGGGTTCATTGACCCAGATAAAATACATGTAAAGACGCTAACGACAAAACCCGAGGAGACGCAGGAAAACCTTCTAAGGTTTCTAACGGAGCAAAATTTCTGTGACCACATACTGTTTCCTTACAATTTCGCGTGAGGGTCTTACTCTATTGTACACATTCTCTTTTGCTTACTCGATGTTAAGTGTAATTGATGAGTTACTGATGTATATATAAATGTGTACAGTTTCCACTGGATTCTCATGGACATTCAATTTGATAAGGGAAGAGTTGAAGTCATGAACCCATTAAAGAGACCCCTGGAAATGTTTAGGGACATGCAGGACATGCTCCAGAGGTAATTTTCGCGCTACATCGGTCTCTTTCGTTGATTTCCTGAGATATCACGTAATAAATAACTCATTCATTTTCTTTACCGGTAAGGATTTGGAACCAGTTCAAAAGTGCGGTTACGGGTGACTTTAGTGAGAAGCTGACGTTTAAACCGGTCTCGGTAAGTAGTACGCGCATCTCTTTACTTCTAGTTTCAATACAATTATGATGCTGGATTATTATTTTGATTGAATTCTATTCTCGTAAAGTGCGCGAGGCAGCCACCGAAGACGAATCTATGTGGATTCTACGTTTGCGAGTTCATTCGCACGTTTACCAGTGAGCTGAATGATTTATAGAGTCGATGTAAGCAATAGATTCATAACATTATTTTATTACCATCACTTTTTGTTATCATGATTGATATTCATATTGATCTTCTTTTCTTATATAGTTCGAGAAAATGCGGGATCAGCTCCTACCAGAGCAACGCGTAGTAGCAATTGCTGAAGAACTGGCAGGATTCTTGATCAACGAGATGATAGATGGCGCCGAAGAATTTAGTGTGAATAGGCGCCGATAATCCCGACCGTGTAATTGAATAGACGGGCTCTAGTCCCGATAATTGTGATCTCCATGTGTAACTATCATGTATATTTGTATGCTCGATCTTAAGAGAAGTTATCTTATGTATGCACGAACATGTACGATATGTGGTAGCGTAGAAAACTATGTTGAAATAAAAAAAAGATACAAATTGAATTCTCTGCCGTGGCAGAGAAAGTGCCTAAAATTCTGCCGTGGCAGAGAACCATTTGTCCCGGTTCATAATACGAATCGGGACTAATGGAGGGGCACCCAGCGCCCGCAGAGATGGCCACGTGGATGCCCATTGGTCCCAGCTGGTAAGAGGGTCGGGACTAGTGGGTGGGCCTTTAGTCCCGCCCCTCCAGTCCCGGTTACCAGGACCCGGACTAAAGTCCCTTACGGGCCGGGACTGGAGGCCCGTTTTCCACTAGTGGCTCCTGGTAGCTAATTTTTTTTTAAAAACATCAAAAAGTTAGGGAATTTTTTTTGGCACGTATAACTTGACATTCTATGTGCTCACAAAGTCGTTCGCGAAAAAAAGATATGCTTTGTGTCATGTATGAAAAGACAAAGAAATATCTTGTTACCCGTCTTTTTAAGTGCTAAATTTTGTCTTTGTTACCCACGATACAAAACATATCGGTTTTCCATGAAACGACTTTGTGAGCACATAGAATGTCAAGATATACACGCCAAATGTTTTTCCCTAATTTTTTAATATTTTAACTTGCATTTAAAATCCAATTCAAAAACCAGGAGCATATGCTCCCGGGAGAAAAAACGCCGTGTCCATGAACTGTGTGCATTAAAATTTAGTTTAGTTACCTTAAAGACTTGGGCCTACATATATATAGACGCAAGTATGCAATGATTGCAAATGACCACCTACACCAACTTCGGTGACATCCTTTAGAGTATAAGTATCCTAAACATGACGTAGTTTTGATTTGGATTTCTTGGTTGCATCACCGCATCATACCAGCATGATTCTAGCATCTACTTACTCCGTTCAGAAATATAAGACATTTTAGTGTTATGAAACAAATATATCTAGGTGTCTGTATGATTCACTCCGAATCTATACACAAAATTCGTCCAGATACATTTGGTTCATAAAATTAAAACGTCTTATATTTCTAGACGGAGGGAGTATCTTTTAAATTTTCATAGGCATATATGCAATGTTTCCCTTTTCTTCGTTTCTTTTTTATTTTCTTCTTGATTGTGTTTTGAGTACTCCGTAAGAAGAGAGCAAAGCACCCGAAAAATAATCCAGATTAGCATACCAAGATTCACACGACACCAGAAGGAAAGAAAAACTGAAGCGGGTATATACCTTTGCTATCTTGGGCTCCTGGCACGGTTGAACCGATCGTGAAATGCCGCCGGCCGCACGGACCTGATGAGGACATGATGTACATCCGCGCCGCCACCATAAGGCAAGTACTCGTTCCGCCGTAGTAGTCGCCGCTTGCGGCGCGGCCTCTCCAACGACCTCTGGTTCGCCATGGTCGACACCTCGTATTCACTCCAGCGGCGGCTTAGGCCAGCAGGCGGGTCTCTCTTCTCTTGAATGTTCTTGGGACCTGGAGGAGTACGATCGCTTCCACTTCGCTCGGACAATCATCCTTGCTATATTGTCACAGGTTGTGCATGTGTTGCCATTCGCAGACACTGCAACTTCTAATTTCTGATGACCCATGAAAAATAGCCAAATAGGGACGAAGCACAAGCAAGATTAGGCATGTATAGAGATCTACAAACATATGATCCTGCCTCCGCTCGCCCCGCGTAGTACGGGATTCGTCACCCCCACACGTCCGCCGTGACTGTTCCGATGGAACGCGCCCGGGGTTTAGTACCACCTCGCTAGTTGACGGAGGCCGACACCAGGTTATATAGCTGGGCAAACCTCTCCCTTCAGTCATGGATTTTGGGATATGAGAGGCCTTGGGTCTTTTGACTACGTTGATTGAGCGTGGGCTGGCCTTTGTGTCGCTAACATCTGGTATCAGAGTCAATGTGTGCCCCGCTATTAAGTGTGTGGCGATTTGCATCGCTCCTATTTAGGAGGATGGGATGTCAGCACTCGAACGGGTGGCCGGCTAGGATGATCCGGTGGAACGCACCCGGGGTTTAGCCTCACCTCGCTAGTTGACGGACACCGATACCAACTTATATAGCTAGGCAAACCTCTTCATTCAATCGCGTCTTTTGGGATGAGAGAGGCCTTGGACCTCCTAATACGCTAGTTGAGTGTGAGCTGGTCTTTGGGTCGCTAACATCATGACTCTAGAGCTCGGCAATGGCGTCGTGTTAGCCTGGGTGTTGTGTAGAGGTGAGATGAGAGAGAGAGAGTCGGTTCGGCGAGAGCGGTGGTGGTCAACGGATGGAGATTGCGGCTTTGTTCTGTTCGTGCGAATACACTCATAACTCTCGTCAACCCGAAGTCCAGCAAGAGCTCTCCGACCTTCCTCTCTATTCTTCCTCCTTGCTTCCGACTTTCTATTTGACACACTAGAGGAAAGAACAATGCGGGGTGAGTCTCCAGGAGAAATTAGAGGAACGTAAAATCCATGGGAGAGAAAATAACGCGAGGGTTTGGGCGTACCACCAACGAAATTAGCGAGAGCATCGGCCAGAAAAATGGAGGCGACTACCCGGCGGGAGGTCCAAAATCTGGCGGACGGTTCCGACATCTCCGACTCCAACAGCAGCGCGCGACAAGACATTCTGGTCTAAGCAAGCACTCTCGCACGTGTTATGCGCTGACAAAACACTATAGTCCTATTTAGGATTTGTTATCCCTTAAGCACAAAAGGACAAAAAAGTTGACGTCATTCTAAGTAAATATGAAATTTGAAAATGCAAAATATTTTGTAGGTCACATTGTTTATCCAATTTAAGATTCGCTTTAATCGTTGGGCTAGTCTCGACGAGATCTTTGAATCTAGATCTCATGTTGCTAAGTTTCAATAATTTTTTCGGAATAAAAGTTATCCATCCGTAACACGTGAGTTATTCAGGTCACAGTATATAAGTTACCCACCAATAAAACATGTTGTGTTGCGACTCTTTTACATGGATGTAGAAAATGTATCCGATGAGCGTCTCGGTGGGTTTTCGATAGCCTACACGAGTGATGTCCGGTGTGCATGCTCTAGCTAAATAACACAACTTTTTTGTCCCAAAAGTTACCCACCAGTAACACGAGTGTTATTCAATCTTCAGCATGTAAGTTATCCACCTAATAATATGTAAGCTATCTACTACTATAAAAATTTACCCACAGATAAAATATAAAAGTTATTCTAGCGGCTCAGCTTTATCAACCGTTGCCTTTCTCGCGGCGTACAAGCTACTCAACCTCGAAAAGATACTGCATCAACCATCAAACACAATTTATTTAAAGGAACTAAAGTTAAGTTTTTTTTGCATATGATATAATAAATAGGGTCTTATACCCCACCTACCCACCACTGTAATTTGTACTGAACAAACGTAACACACAACCAGTAGCCTAGCGGCTCGGCTTCGCCGCCCGTTGCCGCTACCGTGGTGTACGGGTGATGAAGCATCGAAGAATGTTAGGGTACCGAGTCTTCATCTCTCGTCGACGATGACGAAGCCTCGGTAGTTGGTACCTTAACACCTAGGCTACCACGTCTTAAACAAACTAGTTTATAACTCACATTTAATTAAACTAACTAAAATACATGAGGCAACCGAGATTTTATGAGACAAAAAAAGAATACAAAAGTTATCCACATGAGAAATGCGAGAACGTCTTTGCCCGACCCGTTTATATGGTGGTTAACTTATTTGTATCAGGATAGATAACTTAACTATTATGACATGGATAAGTCACGTGTTAGGGGTGGGTAACATAATTTTATTTGCCCCAAAAGTTATCCACCAGTAATACCAGAGTCGCTCGTTGCCATCTCAGACGTACACGCGACTGAATCTTGAAAGACTACCACGTCAAACATCAAGCATAATTTTTTAAGAAATTAAATCTAATTTTTTTGCATAGTATATAATAAATAGGGTCTTATGCCCTACCACCAACCACCCTAAGTACGTAACGCGCAACTAGTAGTCTAGCGGCTCGGCTTCATTACCCATCGATGGTACCGCCGCGTATGGATGAGGAAGCCTCGAAGAGTGTTAGGGTACCCAATTTTCATCGCTCGTCGATGCTAACGCATCGTAGTATCAACAGAGTAAAGTCCCGGTGCCCTAACACCTAGCCTACCACATTTCAGTTAAACTTGCTCAACACGTATGCAAGAACACCTGTATCCAACATGTTTATATGGTGGGTAACTTATGTGTTATAGGATGGATAACTTATATTACGGTATGGATAACTCACGTGTTAGGGTGGGTAACTTTTTGGTCCGATTTTTTCCATCGAAATCTATGAACATGAGATCTAGTTTTGGAGATCTCATTGCGACTAGTCTAACGGTAAAATCGGATCCTAAATGGTACAAACGATTCGATCTACAAGATATTTTAAATTTTTAGGTTGATCCTAAACTGACTGACAGCGCGCGTTCATACTTTTAGCAAGGTTTGGACAACCAGCGATCGGTCTAAGAATAGATTTGGTCCTACACATCTGGATAAGTTCATAAATAATAAGTGGATGACTATTACCTATATATAGTGGTAATTGCATCAATTTGGTGATGATAGCTATACCGCAAAGATCTGGGTAAATCTATCATCCATATTTGGATAACTCCAGGTGTAATCAGTTGGTAACTATACTCTAAACGCATGGATAACTCTATAAATACTAGGTTCATAACTATTAGCTATAAGGCAGGTAACTGCATTAATTGCTTGGTGTTAACTTACCCTAAACACAAGAGTAACTCCTTAATTAGTGGATGGATAACTATTAGCTAGAGGGTAATGTAACTATATCAATATCATGGTGATAACTATACTTGGTAACTCTATAATTAATTTTTGGATAAAAGTTAGTAGGAGGCATGATAACTATATCGATACTGTGGTGATACCTATGCAATAAGCACTTGGATGTGTGTTTCCGAGAAACTCATCAAGTTGATCTCAATGCGGTGAGCCCAATGGCCGGAGCAACCGAAGGACCGGTGGGAGAGTTCCATGGCCGTAAAGTGGCCCACAATGACGACATGCACTCTCATTGTGGCGTCATATTGGCCCACGCATCTGCTTGGCCGCTGTCGAGCGACACAACACCATGTTGACACGGTGTCAGCTTTGGCCTCTTCTTGGAACCTCTCCACGATGAGTGGTAGTGCAACGATGAGGAACTCGAATAGGAACAACAACAACAACATGAGCTACCACACGATGCATTGGAAAACGACGAGCTGCGCCATGAGGTTGTATCATGAAACTTGCATGTAGTTCATACGTTGAGACAATTTTTTCTAACAAATTGGAAAGTATCTTTACTATTAAATGAGAGTTGGTGATCGTAAGTCACATCAAACATTGGAGCAATCTCAGCCATCAATATGTAAACATCAAATATTGAAACAATCTTAACCATTAAATCTGAGACATTCCCTCCGCGTGTGAATTACATGGAAACTCACATCACAGATCTATATGGAGAGTCACAATAAATGAAAAATTATGGAAATCAACAATCACGAAAATTAGAAAAACGAACGATCAACCCCTTCATATACCTCCTCCTGCTCGCTCTCGAGGAGAATTAAATTAATTAATCAAATTTAATAAAAGCATCTAAAAAATGCCATTAATTGCCTCCTAATATCGTGATTGTAAAAATGTCTCATTCCAATCATGTTAACTGCAGCCCCCGCATAGCCATCTCCATGTCCATGCCACGGACCATCTTCGCTCCGTCTTCAAGCCTCTAGACTCTAGCCATCCTCGACGTCACCCTGTCCGCGCCGTCGCGCCACCTGTAGACCTTCCTCTTCACTATGTCGTGACTGCATGTCCCGCCACGTCCTCTTCCTCTCGCGCGGAGGACGCGAACTGCCCTGCCCTATGCAGCCTACTCCTCCAACGATCGGCTCGGCTGGATGCGTTGAATATTGCAACCTACTCTCCTTCTCTGTTCTTACCACGAACCAAGGTCAGCTAATTTTCTAATCCATGTCTATTCATGTTTAGTCTGCTCAAGTGCACATTCTTAGATTGAGTATAAAAGGGACCATTTTCACGGATTCAAAGTCAACCATGTTTTAAATTGATACCTGTTCAGCCATCATGACTTCGTGACCACAACTAAGTGTATGTTCTTGGATTTCAGTTGGAGCCCTAGAGGGGACCTGATTCACATATGTACTGTACAATGGATGAAACATGTAAGTCTAAGAGCGACTAGCACACTTTTCCTGTTATTCTAGGCTAACAGTGGTTCTGTATCCCCCTTCTTGTTCTGAAAAGGGTATATTTGAATCATTGAATTTGTTTAACTGTAGAACTTGTCCAAGTGGAAGAACTAAATGGACAAAGAAAAATAATATTTGACCATGAACTATTTCTCTTAAGTAAGAATGTTTGGTAGGAAAGTGCTCGATTTACTATCAGATTGAATAGTTTTGATGGAGTTGATCTACTCTGCAGGATACACTTGACCTCTGTAGGGCATGTATCTCCTCTTCTTCTTTATTTTGCTAAAAAGAGGAATCAATCTACCGGTCTAGATTTTTGCTATTAGAATTGGATGTGAACAAGTATATGCTCTTTCACATTAGGAGCTAATGTCTTAAAAAATTGTGTGATTTTTGCCAAACTGCAATGGATTTTTTTTGTGCGAAACATGTGCCTTCTATGTATGTTAGCACAAAGGCACCTTTTCTGTTCAGACGTGCTATTGATTTAATTGGTCTCATATTGGTTCACCTGGTTTCACTTTTCAGCTATATATATAGAATTGTCACAATAAAGCCAAGGTAGTTTCAGGTGTACCATTCGAAAAGAAGCAATTTGATGTACTTGTTCGACAATATTGTTAGTTATTCCATGTGAAGGAATTAATGGATTTCTTATGGAATCATGGTGGTGTTGTAGAAAAAGCAAGGCGCATGTGTGAAGGGGCATGCACAGGTAAATATATGAACCATCTCGTTAGTGACCGCTTCACAGAAAAAATATATGTTTCAACAATTTGGATGCTGCATATCAATGGAGTTTTTGCTCCTTGACTTGGTTCTGTAATATATCCAAAGACTTTCTTCATGGTATCAAAGTCATTAGCAATGCAAAGCTATGTCGATATTCAGTTATTTTACAATCTATGTAGGTTAGCTACATGTAGTGGAACAATGTGAGAGTAAGTTCTCTTATATTCTTATGCCATCCATAACATATTCTGGTATGTAGGTTCGGACTTTAGACGATATGATCTATGCATCATTTCTTCTTGGCCCTCCATTTCTAACCCATCCACAATTCATTTGTAACATGAACATTTATTCTGCCATGCAGTGATTTTTTTACTCCATGTAGGTTAGCTAAAAGTAGTGGCACAATGTGAGAATAAATTCTCTTATATTCTTATGCCTTCTGTAACATATTCTAATATGTAGGTTTAGGCTTCAAATGATATGATCTAAGCAAAAGAGATTTGTTTATTTGTACTAGGGAACATGCCCGTGCGTTACAACAGGATATAAATCATTTTTTGATGAAAACATTAACACGGCCTAAATTTTGCTCAAAGTTGATCAAACCAAGTTTTCCTAACCTCGTTCACCTTTCTTGTAAGTGGTAATAATGTCAAACATCGCATAGCAAATATCACTCGGATATTACAAGTGCCAAACATATTATCCTTTCCTTGGATAGCAAATATCTGAATTTGTTTATGTTGAGTACTTGTGTGATCATATATAGTGTCTATCCACGAGCACAAGCAAGCTGACACTACTACACATAACAAAATCAAAGAACACTGCATCTTAGCAGCACCGACCTGTCACAGTCTAGCTGGGGTAGTGAACTAATTATTCGTCTTCACATGGAAAAATATGAACATGCAAAATTAAACTCATTTCTTTACAAGCTGAATTTTGAATAGGTGTTAGGCATCAAGGTTACACAAATCAGAGTTTCTTTGAAAGATTGTATGTTCTCTTGAGGAATTTTGAGGCTGTCTCATCATTCTAGGAGCACAAAACTTGCAAGACAGGGTTGAAGTTGCTTGCGCTCCACTGGGTGGGCACATGAGGTATCAGGAACCTAGATTTGGTTGGATATCCATAACATTCAGCGATTGGTTGCTTGAAACACTGAATGAGGATTATGTGTCCATTCGCAGGAGGGGCAGATTTTTCTTCACCTCTAGTGAACTGTTGTAAACTAATTCATTTGATAGATCATCATCATTTGCTAAGTACAATCCTCTGAGGGTTCTGAAATAATTCTCTATAATTTGAGAGTCTTGAAGTGTGAAAGCACGTCTTGGTCCACTAGCAAGAAGCACCAATGAGAATCCATCAAAGTAGCTTTCATCAACAGTCATTAAATGGCCCCACACCTTAGTATACATTATGCCAGAGAAACCATCCAAAGGATAGAGTGAAGCTCTATTATTAAAGGATCCGCCATGTTTGATGCAGTACCACCAACATACAGTGTGTCCAAAAAACATGGCTCAAATAACTCAAAACCACATTATATGTCGTTGTGTCACATCACCAATGGATGTCGTCTTAACAACTTGTCTGGGATAGCTCAAAGTTGATGTTCATTCCATTAGTGGTACCATCCTTAGCTAATTCACTGTTTTGCAAGTATTTTCTCGCCTTCTTCTTCAGGTTCTCCACCTCATTTCAGATGTAGTTGAGTGTATTTATTCCTACACGAAGTTTAGGAGGATTTGACGAACACACGCCGTTTCCAGTCGATGATCCAATTTGTGAGACACACGTCATAAGAACATGGGGGTTTTTCCCTTTTGTTGAGAAATTTGGGTCCAACATCGCATCTCATTAAATGAGGTAGTTATGGAATTGGAGTACTCTGGGTCTCTCTGAATCAAAATTTAAATTAATCCAGCATGTCTAAATATTGTATGGAAATAAAAATCTCCACACTCATATGTACCACAAGATTTTTCTTTGGAGGCATAATGTTGTAGAATCCTATCGAGCCCAACTGCTAGATTATGAAACAGAGTAGAGTGCATGGATATGGGCATCTCAAAAACTTCTAAAACTACATCTATCATCTTCAACATCTCAATGGAAGAAGGGGCCAATCTCTACCTTTTATCTTTTTGACTCCATGTCTGCATACAAATTCACATAATTAGTGGAATGCTCAAATAGTTATTGTACTTTGATACCAGACTTTCCATCATTGCACAAAATACTGTGCTATTTTGAGCCGATGGTTGAGCATGGCTTAGTGCCTAAATAGCTAATCATCAGATATTAGCCGTTCATCATTTCAATAAGCATGCAATGGTTGTGATCAACTCAGTTTAAATGAATTGGTTTAGCAAGCAAGTTGAACCTCACAGAATGAATGATAAGAAATGGCCAAAAATACAGGGGAGCTACTCACCTACACCTTTCTCTGAGTGCCCTTCAGGCAGCAGCCTCTCACCTCCACTTCTCACACGCACATGCATCTTGCAACATCTATCGATAGACAATACAAAATAAGTCAGTATAGAGCTTCTAATAATAGAAGTTTAATATGCTTTAAACGGGAGAAGAGATTGATTGGAAAACTTTCTCTAAAGCAACAGCTTCAGGCAAGGAGGAGAACCTGGAGCCAAAAAATCATGGTAAGAAATATGGTACGCCATCTATTCCTAAAACCATAAATTAGCATACCACTTCTAATGTCCAATTTTGCAGCACAGTTAAAACCATTACCCGACACAGATGGTGACATAAAAGAGAATGCCTCGTAAATAGATCCCAAGCAGATAAAGTTTCAATATTAACTTATTGGAGGAAAAGCAGCACATAGTGATGAGTGTATATAGGTTTCTATCCTGATGCACACTACATCAGTCTGTTCCGTATATTGGTTTCTATACTGCTGCACACTACATCAGTCTATTATCTCCTTCTAACATGGTATTCTGGAGATATATCGTCAACCATAATCTTCGTTGTTGAGACTCGTATCTATATAATGCCTTGCATGGAATCAATAATATACTCACAGCATAATGTTGCTTCTTAGTGAATTTAGTGCATCTACACAGCTGGCCATCTTTTTTTTCGAAATGGAGGCATCACCCCGGCCTCTGCATCAAAGTGATGCACACGGCCCCTTATTTTATTGCAAGGAAACTAGTCTCATGAAAAGTTACAAAAGGTCCGAAAAGAAACAAAAACATAAACAAAAGTACTAGTACAGCTCAATCCCAAAAGAAGGAGAGACAAGCAAAGGCTAAAAGCATCATGGGGTGATTCTAAGATCACAATGCCACTCACATTGGCTGAAAAGGCCCCGTGTAACCTTCTCTAGCAAAATGTAACCAGTATGCATAACCTGTCTGTCCTCCGCAGGCTGTAGGAGTGACCAAGACGGATCCAGTGGGACACCATAAGTATAACCTGCAAAAAAGATATGGATCGATTGTTGTTAAAGACAAAATCATTCCGGGCATTCCAAATTGTCCAAACAACTGCACAAGCTCCTACCCTAATATTAACTTTTTCCTTCTTGGGATACCCTTGAGCCAATTCCCAAAAACATTAAATATACTAGAAGGTGGAGATAAATTTATAGTCATGTGAATTATACGCCATATGATTTTAGCAAAAGGACATTCAATGAAAATATGTTGTATTGTCTTGGCCTTGTCACAAAAACAACACCCATAATCCCCATTCTAATTTTGTTTTTTCAAATTATCTTTAGTAAGGATCTCTTTACGGTATATGAATCACATGAAAATTTTGATTTTTAGTGGTACCTTAATTTTCTAAATGTACTTCTTTAAAAACCTTGTACTTCCATTCATTAAATCAAGGTACATGGACTTAACAGAGAACTCACCACATTGAGTCAAACGCCATATAAATCTATCTTTTTCGCCTGTCTAATTAATTTGCAATAACCTATTAACCAGATGTAACTATGAGATCCATTTGTTACCTGTCAAAGCTCTTCTAAAAGGCATATTCATTGGATTTGGAGATAGAACATCAGCTACAGAAACTTGTTTCCATAAAGTAATATTATATAAAGAGCTATATTGGTTTGCTAAAGAAGTCTCCCCTAGCCATACATCTTCCCAAAATCGTGTACTAGACCCATTACAAACTTTGAAGCGACCCTTGTCAAGAAAATGTTGCTTCACCTTCATCAGACCTTTCCAAAAAGGAGAATCATTCGGTTTGCAGTCACCTGTGACAAAGATTTCGAATGCAAATACTTATTCGTTAGGATTTCCTGCCAAACTCCCTCTTCATTCATTAATTTGTATAGCCATTTACTTAGGAGGAAAATATTCTTAATTGCAAGGTCTTCAATCCCTAAATTGTCTTAGTCTTTTGGCTGGCTAATAATGTTCCATTTTGTTAGCCTATACTTTTCCTTATGATTGTCACTTTGCCAAAAAAATGAGATCTAAAAAAATCCAATCATTTCCTAACACCAATCGGTATTTCTAGGAAAGACAGCAAGAACATGGGTAGACTTGTTAGAACTGAGTTAATTAGGATCAGACGATCATCATAGGATAATAACTTTCCAATCCAATTTCCAAGCTTAGTTTTAAATCGATCTTCCACGGGCTTCCATTCTCCGTTTTTTAATTTGCGGAAGTGAATAGGTATACCAAGGTACTTAAAGGGTAGAGTCCTAGATTGACAGCCAAACAGATCCTTGTATTCATCCTCTACGGCTTTGGCTTGTCCAAAACAAAAAAGCTCTTATTAAAGTTTATTTTAAGACCTGAAAGTTGTTCGAATATACACAAAATGAGTTTCATGTTCAGAGATTTCTGTAGATCGTGTTCCATAAAAATGAGTGTGTCATCCGCGTATTGAAGAATGGACACCCCCCCCCCCCCCGTCCACTAAATGAGGAATGATACCACTGACTTGTCCATCCTCTTTAGCCCGATTAAAAATAATTGCCAACATATCTGCAATAATGTTAAACGGAATTGGTGATAAAGGATCACCTTGGCGCAACCCCTTGTGGGTTTGGAAATAATGCCCGATAGTATCATTAACGCTGACTCCCACACTCCCGCATGTAATAAAGTTCTTTATCCAGTTACACCACTTTGGACAACAACCTTTCATTCGCATTACTTGTTGTAGGAAAGGCCACCTAACTTTATCATAAGCCTTTTCAAAATCTATTTTAAGAAGAACCCCATCCATCTTCTTCTCGTGTAACTCATGTATAGTTTCATGTAAGACCATCACACCCTCTAAAATATGTCTCCCTGCCATGAAAGCAGTTTGGGATGGCCTAATAACCTTGTTAGCTATTCCAGTTAGCCTATTCGTACCCACTTTCGTGAATATCTTGAAACTCACATTAAGTAAACAAATAGGCCTATATTGTTGAATTTGTATAGCATTTTATTTCTTGGGCAATAATATAATTGTACCAAAGTTGAGTCTATATAGAGGTAATTCAGCATTTTGGAATGCAGTAAACATCTTTAACAGATCAAGCTTAATGACTTCCCAAAAGGTTTGATAGAATTCAACGGGAAAACCATCCGGCCCAGGTGCTTTATTTTTTCCCATTTGCATAATAGACTCATGAATTTCCTTTTCATTAAAATCCGCGCACAAAATGGCATTCTCTTCCAAAGATAATTGAGGAATATCTTGTATATCCACCTCATTCATGGAAAAAAAAGTTTTGATATGGTTGCTGCTTGTTGGCCCAAAATATATCGAGCTCGTTGGGAACCCCAAGAGAAAGGTATGATGAGCACAGCAGCAAGTTTTCCCTCAGTTATGAAACCAAGGTTATCAATCCAGTAGGAGCAAGGAAACACCTCCAAGGTGTTGCTAGCTGAACTTTGACAGGGCGCACTACCGGTGCCAGTAGCAACGTGGAAACCTGCACAACACAACCACAGAACTTTGCCCCTAACTTGCGATGAGGTTGTCAATCTCACCGGTTTTGCTGAAAACAAAAGATTAAACGTATCGAGTGGAAGAAAGTAAAAGCTTGCAGAAAGTAAACAGAAAGCAGTAAACAGTTATAGATTGATGGTAAAAGAAAGGACTGGGGTCCATAGTTCACTAGTGGTAGTTCTCCTTAAGATAGATAACATGTTGGGTGAACAAATTACAGCGGGGAAATTGACAAACATCGAGAAATCATACATGCATATACTAATCATCTTGACTCCTTTGAGATTCGATTGGGCATTACAACATTATACATAGAACATAATCCAACTTCATCTATGTGTTGGGTTCACAGCATAGAAAACAAAAAATACCAACGATGAGAACTATGCGCCAAGATCTACCTACTGGATACAGAGCAACAAGTGGATATACATCCATAGAGAACTTACCCTCGAAGACAATAGAGTTTTGTTAACGATTTGGAACTCGTGGATGATGTAGTCGTACGCTTGCCGATCTCAAGATCGTGTGGAAGTCCTAGCGCCACAAATCAGCAGCGCATCTGTCCTCGCACACACGTTCAAGCCACCGGATAACCTCCACCTCCTCGCTCCAGCGAATCAGCGGAAGCAGCAACTCCTTCCAGACGGAAGGCCACCGGGAACATGTATCTTGCTAATCCGAGACCATGGGGGAATATATCTAGAGGGGGAGAGAGATCCTTCACGAGGAGGTGTGCTTTGTGAGGGAGGAGAGGGGGGCCTTTTATAGGAGAGGGGGACTCCTCCCCTCCCATGGCCGGCGGCCAAGGGGGGTGCCCCCACCTCTTCCTCATTCATGTGGTGGAAGCTCCACTCACATCAATTTTGACTCCACCCAAAATTCCACTCACATGCATTAAATTTCCACCAAATTTAATGCAACTCTCAATTAATAAAACTCTTTTATTTATTTTATTCAGAATTTTGTTAATTACTTAATTAACAAACTTTCACATAAAACCCCTTGAAAAATTTCACATAAAACTCTTTTATTTCAATATCACATTCAATAAAACCCCTTTGCAATTCTTTCATCTGAAACATATGTGCCCCAAAATGGTGTCCGGCAACCTTTAAGTGTGTCACCCTACGGTTCACGAATAATGCAGACATGATTGAGACTCCTCTCAGATCAATAATCAGAAGCAGGACCTGGAGATCCATACTGACTCCTGCACATTCAACGATGACTTCTATGATCATGAGAACCTTTAACGCTAGTAACTTAATCCCTTTGTCTCATGATATAATACATGTCCAAGATTTGATCATCGGTATCTAAATACCTAGTTTGATCTCGTTACCGACATGCACTCTTTTCTCGTTCCCGTGATATAACATTCTAGTGATCACATCACTTGCTTGCGAGCTATCTTAATGTGATATCACCAAGAGGGCCCAGAGTATATCTATCCGTCATCGGGATTGAAAAATTCTACTCTTGATCCATGAGACTCAACATAACACCTTCATAGCACTGAACCCACCTTTATAGTCACCCTGTTACGGTGTGACGTTTGATGTTATCAAGATACTCTTCTGGTGTTAGCAATTAACATGATCTCATGGTCTATGGGCTAAGATTACTTCGTATGATGTTATAGCAATATAAACATAATGACTTTGATCATAATGCTATACTTCGGAAGAATGTTCATCACATCATTTCACAAATGTTGTGACCTCGTTATTAACAACATCCAATGTCCATGATCAGGAAACTTTGATCATCTTGTTAATCAACGAGCTAGTCTATAAGAGAGGCATAACTAGGAACCTTTTTGTTTATTAAAGACACATGTATTGATATTTCCTATCAATACAATTATAGCATGCAAAATAAACATCTATCATATGCAAGGAATACATAATAACAACTTTATCATTATCTCTCAGGGCATATTTCCTTCAGTCTCCCACTTGCACTAGACAATAATCTAGTTCACATAATGATAAATCTAACACCCATGGAGTTCTGGTGTTGACCATGTTTTGCCCTAGGGAGAACTTTAGTCAACGGATCTTCTACATTTAGGTCCGTGTCTAGTTTACAAATCTTTATATCTCCATCCTTGACATGCTCGCGGATGGAGTGAAACCGACGCTTAATATGCTTGGAATTCTTGTGAGACCTTGGTTCCTTGGTGTTGGCTATGGCTCCATTGTTGTCACAATAGATCATCATAGGATCCAATGCACTAGGAACCACACCTAGTTTCGTTATGAACTCCTTCATCCAAACCGCTTCCTGCACCGCTTTTGAAGCAGCAACATATTCCGCCTCCGTCGTTGATCCAGCCACCACAGGTTGTTTGGAACTCCTCCAACTAACTGTTGCTCCGTTCAAGAGATACATATCCGGATTGAGACTTAGAGTCATCTAGATCGGTGTCAAAGCTAGCATCGACATAACACTTAGCGACTAGCTCTTCTTCACCTCCGTATACAAGAAACATATCCTTAGTTGTCCTTAAGTACTTAAGGATATTCTTGACCGCTATCCAGTGTTCCGAACCTCGATCATATTGGTACCTACTAGTCAAACTAATAGCATGTGCCACATCCGGTCTTGTACATAGCATGGAGTACATTATAGAGCCTATGGCTGAGGCATAGGGGATCTTATCCATTATCTCTCTTTCTTCCGCCGTAGCCGTACTTCGAGTCTTACTCAAAGTCTTGCCTTGCAACATAGGTAAGAACCCCTTCTTACTTCCGTCCATATTAAACTTCTTTAATATCTTATCAAGGTATGTACTCTGCGATAGCCCAATTAGGCATCTTGATCTATCTCTATAGATTTTAATGCCTAATATATCTGAAGCTTCACCAAGGTCTTTCATCGAAAATTTGCTGTTTAGATAACTTTTAACACTATTTAAAAGATCTATATCATTTCCAATCAATAATATGTCATACACATATAATATTAGAAATGCCACATTGCTCCCACTCACTTTCTTGTAAATACAAGCCTCTCCATAAGTTTGGACAAATCCAAACTCTTTGATCACCTCATCAAAGCGGAGATTCCAACTTTGGGATGCTTGCTTCAGTCCATAGATGGATCGTTGAAGCTTGCATATCTTATGAGCATCCTTATGATCGACAAAACCCTTAGGTTGTATCATATACAACTCTTCTTGAATATTACCATTGAGGAACGCGGTTTTGACATCCATCTGCCATATTTCATAATCGAAATATGCAACAATTGCTAACATAATCCTAACCGACTTTAGCATCACTACGGGAGAGAATGTCTCATCGTAGTCAACTCCTTGAATTTGTTGAAACCCTTTTGCGACAAGTCGAGCTTATAGATGGTCACATTACCATCAGCATCAGTTTTTCTTTTGAAAATCCATTTATTCTCAACGGCCTTTCGATCATGAGGTAAGTCCACCAAGGTCCAAACCTAGTTTTTGTACATGGATTCCATCTCGGATTTCATGGCTTCTAACCATTTGTTGGAATCCGAGTTCATCATCTCTTCTTCATACGTCACAGGGTCATCTATTTCATCAATCATGAAATTCATAACAGGATTGCTATACAGTTCAGGAGCTGCACGTGTCCTGCTTGACCTGCGAGGTTCGGTAGTGTCCTCTTTCGGAGTTTCATGATCAATATCATTAGCTCTCTCTTCATTAGGTGAAGTCAACTCCGAAACAACTTCTGGTGCTGCGCTACTCACCATTTCATGAAGAGAAGGTTCAATAACCTCTTCGAGTTCTACCTTCCGCTACTCACACATTTCGTGAGAAACTCCTTCTCAAGAAAGGATACATTCTTGGTAACAAAAACCTTGCCCTCGGATCTGTGATAGAAGGTATACCCAATCGTTTCCTTAGGGTATCCTATGAAGACGCATTTTTCCGCTTTGGGTTCGAGTTTATCTGGCTGAAGTTTCTTCACATAAACATCGCATCCCCAAACTTTAAGAAATGACAGCTTAGGTTTGTTTCCAAACCATAATTCATACGGTGTCGTTTCAACGGATTTAGATGGTGCATGATTTAAAGTGAATGTAGCGGTTTCCAGTGCATAACCCCAAAATGACATTGGCAAGTCAGTCAGAGACATCATAGATCGAACCATATCCAATAAAGTACGATTATGACGTTCTGACACACCATTACATTGTGGTGTTCCGGCAGGCATGAGTTGTGAAACTATTCCACAGTCTTTCATATGTGTGCTAAACTCGTAACTAAGATACTCTCCATGGTCGGACCGCAGAAATTTGATCTTTTTGTTACGATGATTTTCCACTTCATTCTGAAATTCCTTGAACTTTTCAAAGGTTTCAGACTTATGTTTCATCAAATAGATATACCCGTATCTACTCAAATCATCCGTGAAAGTAACAAAATAACGATATCCACCTCGCACCGACACACTCATTGGTCCACACACATCAGTATGTATGATTTCCAATAAATCTGTCGCCCGTTCCATTGAACCGGAAAACGGCGTTCTAGTCATCTTGCCCATAAGGCATGGCTCAGATGTATCAAATGATTCAAAATCAAGTGATTCCAAAAGTCCATCAGAATGGAGTTTCTTCATGCGTTTAGCACCAATATGACCTAGACGACAGTGCCACATATATGCAGATATATCATTATCAAGTTTAATCCTTTTAGCATTAACATTATGAATATGCGTAATACTACTATCGAGATCCAACAGAAATAAACCATTCAACACAGGTGCATGACCATAAAAGATATCATTCATATAAATCGAACAACCATTGTTTTCAGATTTAAAGGAATAACCACTTCGCATCAAACACGATCCGGATACAATGTTCATGCTTAGTGCAGGCACCAAATAAAAATTATTCAGATTTATAACTAATCCCGATGGCATATGGAGAGGCAGCGTTCCAACGGCGATCATATCAACTCTTGATCCATTGCCGACCCGCATCGTGACCTCATCCCTTGCTAGTTGTCGCTTGTTCTGCAGCCCCTGAATCGAGTTACATATATTAGCAACCGATCCCGTATCAAATACCCAGGTGCTACTGCGAGTACTAGTCAAGTACACATCAATAACATGTATATCACATATACCTTTGTTTGCCTTGCCGGCCTTCTTGTCCAGCAAATACTTGGGGCAGTGCGCTTCCAATGGCCAGTCCCCTTGCAATAGTAGCACTCGGTATCAGACTTAGGGCCAGCTCAGGATTTCTTTTCAGGTGCGGCAATAGATTTGCCGCCCTTCTTTCCCTTCTGCTTTCCTTTCTTGTCCTTCTTGAAACCAGTGGTCTTCTTGATCATCAACACTTGATGTTCTTTCCTAATCTCCATTTCTGTAGTCTTAAGCATTGACAGAAGCTCGGGAAGAGACTTCTTCATGCCCTGCATGTTATAGTTCATCATGAAGCTCTTGTAGCTAGGTGGCAGCAATTGGAGAACACGATGTATGCCTAAGTCAATGGGAATCGTTATTCCCAAGGACACAAGCTTATCGGCGTACCCAGACTAACGAAATTGTTATCCTCCATCATGCAGCTAAAGAACTTTTCAGAAGCATTATAACTCTCTATGGAAGCATGGGTATTGAAAATAATTTTCAATTCTCCCATGGTATCAAAGGCATTGCCATTTTCGAAACGCTTTCGAAGTTCTGGCTCTAGCCCATACAGTATGTCGCAATGAACTAAGTTGTGGGTCCTCTTGATGAGTTATATAGACATTCTTTTCCTCGTCAGGGGCATCAGGAGCTGGTGGGGGCCCTAGTGGCGCCTCTAGCACATATTGCTTTTGTGCAGCAGTGAGGAGAATCCTCAAATTCATAGCCCAGTTGGTGAAGTTGCTACCATTCGCAGCAAGTTTCTCTTTCTCCATGAACACATTGAAATTAAAAGCAGGTGGTGCCATCTACAATAGAATTTGTAAAGTTTATTTAGACTAAGTTTATGATAGATTGAGTTCAACTAATCCAAATTACTAATGAACTCCCACTCAAAAACGACATCCCTCGTGTCTTTTTGTTGATTACATGAACCAAATCCACTACACCAAGTCCGATCATCACGTGAGTCGGTGTAGCTTCAAAGGCGAGCATCTATATGGTCATCATATCAACTATATGACTCATGCTTAACCTTTCGGTCCGTGTTCCGTGGCCATGTCTGTACATGCTAGGATCGCCAAGTAAAAACCTTAGTATTCGCGTGTGTAAAACTGTCTTACACCCGTTGTATGAAAGCATAGAGTCGAGTACACCCGATCATCACATGATGTCTCGAAACACGATCCATAGAACGGTGCATACTTAAGGAATACCACATTTTATCTTGATATTTAAATGAGGGATCATCTTACAATGCTACTAAAAGTGCCAAACCAGCAATATAAGATGCAAACATCTAATGTGTGAAGTGGGATGATATAGTCCATGCATTTGATCTCTATCATGTGCATCGTGGTATGATCTTTATCATTCCTTTGTGTGTTAGGCCAAGGTCTATGGAACTTACACGTTAAGTGTGTTGTAAGAGTATCCATCATACATCTACTTATAACAATACCATATCAAGATACTAGCCCAGCAACGATCTAAACTAGACGCCTCTAATTTATCCATTGCAAGTTTTACGTGGCTCAGGGCTTTCGGAGATAGAACCGTTCTTACCTACGAACATGGAACCACAATGAGGATAACCAAGTTATTAGAAACTCGTTGTAAATCATATATTCACTATAGTAGGAGAGACAGACACCTGTCAGCCACTAGTGCAAAACTAGTTGCATGTCAGTCGTGGAACCGGTCTCATGTACGATGACATGTAAGGTTGGTCCGGGCCGCTTCATCCCACTATGCCACCAATATCCAAAATACATGAAAGAAGCAATAACATGATCATCATCGCCCACATATAAACATATGTGTACTATCCGTGCAAAGCACCTACGCATAGATCAGGCTCTGATACCATTATTGGGTTCGCAGCATAGAAAACAAAAAATTCCTACGACGAGAACTATACACCAAGATCTATCTACTAGATACAGAGCAACGGGTGGATATACATCCATAGAGAACTTACCCTCAAAGACAATAGAGTTTTGTTAACGAGTTGGAAGTCGTGGATGAAGTAGTCGTACGCTTGCCAATCTCAAGATCGTGTGGAAGTCCTAGCGCCGCAAATCAGCAGCGCATCCGTCCTTGCACACACGTTCAAGCCACCGGACAACCTCCACCTCCTCGCTCTAGCGAATCAGCGGAAGCAACAACTCCTTCCAGACGCAAGGCCACCGGGAACATGTATCTCGCTAATCCGAGACCATGGGGGAATATATCTAGAGGGGAGAGAGATCCTTCATGAGGAGGTGTGCTTTGTGAGGGAGGAGAGGGGGGACTTTTATAGGAGAGGGGGATCCTCCCCTCCCATGGCCAGTGATGACCCACAAGTATAGGGGGTGTATCGCAGTATTTTCGATAAGTAAGAGTGTCGAACCCAACGAGGAGCAGAAGGTGCTGGCTAATGGTATGGATCAGGAATTCTCTGCAAATACTTAGCAAACGGATTTTTAGGGGTTTTTGATAAATAAAGTAAACAAAGTACGAGTAAATAAAAGACAGTAGGAATAAATGCATCAAGTGTCCCAATCCTTTATGCAGCAAAGGACAAGCCGGTTGTATTACTTAAGATGACCAAACATTCTCGAGGACACATGGGAAGACTGTCAAGTGCTTTCGCTTCATATAGTTGATTAATCTTCTTTAGCTTGCTAAGTGTTGTGTGGGTGAACCTGTGCTAGTGTACCGACCTTCCTAGGACTAATACATACTTGTGATTATACCCATTGCAAACATCTGTAAGTACAAGAAAGTAATTAAGGTATAAACCTAACCACACCTTTAAACTCTAAGACCCTTATGTCCCTTGTGCAATGGTTTCCTAACGGGGGTTCATCTTTCTGTCACTCCGGCAACCCCTACGATTAGTAGCCAAATACACAATGCATTCCCCTAGGCCCGTATAGGTGAAGTGTCATGTAGTCAACGTTCACATGAAACCACTAGAAGAAGTACACCACAACTTAAATATCAAACTATTGAATCTTTCTCAACACAACTCCACTACTAACAACATGACTTCTCCCATGTCCTCAAGAACAAAACGAACTACTCACAAGACATCATATGGATCATGATAAGAGATGGAATAATGATGTATAACAATCTGAACATAAACAATAATTCAACGGTTCACTCAATAGGATCAACTACAAAGAGTAATCAACACCGGGAAAGTTTCCCCTATGAACTATGCAAGATTCAACACAATTGTTACAGCAATATGGAGATGGTGATGAGGGTGCTGATGGTGGTGGTGATGATGATGATGATCCCGATGAAGTCTAGCTTGATGGTGGTGTTGATGGCGACGATCTCCCCTCTCCGAGAAGGAATTCCCCCGGCAGAAATCTGTCTGTCTGAGAGATCTTTCTCTCTCGGTGTTTTCCGCCCCGCAGAGGCGGCGGAATCTTTCTATGGTCGCTCCCCGAGTCTTAGGGTTTCGGGAGAAATATATACGCCAGAGGGGAGTGCCAGGGGTGGACCAGGGCGGCCACACCACCTGGTGGCGCGGCCTAGGCTGGCCCGCGCCAAGGGGGTGGTGTGGGCCCCCTGTGGCCTATCTCCAGCCCCCTTCTGGCTTCCTTCGTCTTCTGGAAAAATAGGATTTTCCATGTATTTTCCCGGATTTTCTGATCTTCGCGAAAACTTTTTCCTCCAAACAGCACCTTTTCCATCAGAATCCTGACTGCAGCGGTCCATGCTCCAAAAGTCATCAACCATGCAAAAACAGATGAAATAACATAAGTATCACCTCTCAATATGAAATATATCAATGAATAACAGTTAATTATGACATAGAATAGTGTTGCAAAATGGACGTATCAACTCCCCCCAAGCTTAGACTTTGCTTGTCCCTAAGCGAAACTAAGCTCAATAAACATGGCCTCGGGTTTATGGAGTGAAGAGTCGATAAAACAATACGGACAAGAAGCATCACATTCATCAATACATAGATCATAATAGAACACAACTCACTATTATATAACTTAAATTGCAATAAATAAAGGAAACACAATAAAGATACATAAAGTGAATCATAATTGGTAACGGCAAACTTAGCTCTTGGTCGAAGAATAATTGATAATTTGCTGGAGTTCACAAATAACTAGTTTTTAATGATAGCTTTCAAAGTAGTAAACATCAAGATAAGAGCAATGTGCAAAACAAGGAACATAAGAAACATGATTGAATAAATCATCATATAAACACAACAACTCAAAATACTTGTGAGATAGAAAGGAATAGGTTTACTGGCTCCACTACAAAGTAAAAAGAAAGGCCCTTCGCAGAGGGAAGCAGGGATTGCAAGTCTCATAAAGAGCTCCCAAAAATTATGATACTTACTAGCTTTCAGCTCTCATTGCCCCTATCATAGGCATCTTTTGGTGATTAAGGTTAAAGTGACACAACTAAGAGGATATGCTTGACAAGTTATAAGTTGAAATCTCATGCCCCTTACTTATGAGTACCGAACCTCATGCTACTCAACTTCAGTCACGAGTAAGCTCTTGTCATTGTAAATACATGTGTATCATTGAGAACCACCAACGGGGTACCCCTTGCACATGACATAGGAGCTATCCCATAATCAAAATGACAAGGCAAGCAGATAGTGAGCATCTCAGCGATCTTTTTATTTGCTATTTGCATAGGTTTTTATTGAGGATGCTTCATAGAATGCTCACTATAGTTATGTTGCAAGTTTCCACCATGATTAGGCATGGCTTAGGCTGGCGGCCCAGGCGTTTCTCTAACACACATATAAACTCCATGATCTTACAAGTTCCAC
Organism: Avena eriantha; assembly: GCA_910589775.1. Taxonomy (NCBI): domain Eukaryota; kingdom Viridiplantae; phylum Streptophyta; class Magnoliopsida; order Poales; family Poaceae; genus Avena; species Avena eriantha. Next base: position 90,161,281 of record OU342740.1, read on the forward strand.
TTTTATTTCACACCGTCGGGATCCATAGGAAAAAGATCATGATATCAACTAGGTACAAAGTACCAGCGCAATGTTGAAAGCGTTCCCCATGATACATGGTTCTGCTAACTTCAACTCATAAAGTGCAAGCATATACGCAACAAAGAAGGACCCAATGGTTCAGGTTATTAAATGCAAGAAAATTAAAGTGAGCCATCAAGTTTGTGAGAGATTTAATCACTAATTTTCACATAATAAGTTTAATTTGGGAGGTAGATAAAACAAGAATTTTCTTGGAATAGCAATAATGGTAATAGGTAGGTATGGTGGACACAAATGGCATGGGTTTGGTTTAAAGGAGGTGGATGCACGAGAAGAATTCCCTCTCATTACAGGTTTTTGGCTAGCAAGGCTGGGTAGCAAGTATAAGAGTTGAAGGAAACAAACAAACATACAAGTGATTAAGACAAACATGCAATCTTCCTTGGAAGCACAAGATCTTAACTAGAGAATACTAAACTTATGAGAAAATCAAGAAAGAAAGATGATGAAATTATATTTCTTTAGAGTACTTTTATCTTTTCTTTCAACTCTCAAAAATAGTGTTGCTACTGACCAAGCCAAGTTTGCCAAAACCAACTAAATTAACTCAATGATCCCAAAGTGCTACCAATACTAACAACAAGATCAATCATATAACCACGAATTGAAAAATAATATAAGCTATGCAAAAGAGTAAATGATAGAACTTCTCATTAATATTCCATAACGGCAACTCACACCAAGGGATACATATCTAACGAGAGAGGGGACACTTCCCTAATGCAAACCATCCTACATGATAACTTCTCTATTCATGATATGACTCTACTAATAAGGTAAAAAGATAGAAGATAGTGATGTGATACCGCGGCACTCTCCCAAGCTTGGAACAAACCAAGGGGATGCCAAACCTGATGACGAATTACTCCTTTGGTGGTGGTGGTAATATCTCATCTTTGTCCTTTCCTCTAGACTTACATCCTGTCCTCCAGACTTCCTTCACCTTTAGGGCCTCGAACCTCTTTTATCCGGAGTTCCCCATCTTCAAGCAACAACTCCTTGGGATGAATCTTCAACTCTCTCATGTATGGGTTGATGATATCCTCTAAAGAATCTTCCTTGGCTGGTCCAGAGGAAGACATTGTAGCTCCAAATCTGGGGCTCTACCTGTCAGAAACAGACGAAACGAAAACACGACGAAAACACGATATACAAACCTCGAGAGATCCGGGGGATTATATATTACGAAGTTTCATGACGAAAGGAAGGTACTGGGAGAAAACGGGTCAGAGATGGAGTCTGGGATGTCCACACCACCTGGTGGCGCGAACAGGGGTGGGCCCGTGCCACAGGGTGGTGTGAGCCACCCTGGCTCCGTTTTCGTCCCTCTTTCACTTCGTAGCTTTCCTTATCGACTGAAAACTGCAAAAATATAGTTGGATAGTATTTTCGTGGAACTTTTCTTACCAGAACTGTTACCTATTTGAAAGCGGACTCTGCAGGTCTCTGAATTTGGTCCTTGATAAATTTTTCCGGAGTTATAACTTGGAAGGCATCAACATCTTCATTATAAGAATCCCCAGCAATATAGTGTTTGAGTCGCTGCCCATTCACTATTTGTGTAGTATTATCTTTTAAAGAAGAAATTTTTATTGCTTATGAACGGTATACTTCTTTAATAATGAAAGGTCCTTCCCATTTTGATAGTAGCTTTCCTGCAAAAAATCTGAGACGAGACCTATACAATAGAAATTTTTCACCAACATGAAATTCCCTGTTAAGTATTCACTTGTCATGCCATCTTTTAACTTTTTCCTTAAAGAGCCTAGCATTTTCATAGGCTTCACTCCTCCATTCATCTAAAGAACTTAAGTTAAATAATATTTTCTCACCAGCGAGCTTACAATCTCTATTTAGTTCTTTAACTTCCCAGTAAGCTTTATGTTCTAATTCTAAACGTAGGTGACAAGCTTTCCCATAAACCATTTTATAAGGGGACATCCCCATAGGATTTTTTGTAGGCTGTTATATAAGCCCATAAAGCATCATTCAACTTTTTAGCCCAGTTTTTTCTAGATCTATTAACAGTCTTTTGCAAGATAGATTTAATTTCTCTATTTGATAACTCTACTTGCCCGCTAGTTTGGGGGTGATAGGATGAAGCAATTCTATGATTAACATCATATTTAGCAAGGGTCTTTCTAAAACCACCATGAATGAAATGAGAACCCCCATCAGTCATGAGGTACCTAGGCACTCCAAACCTAGGAAAGATAACATCTTTAAGCATTTTAGAGAGGTTTCCCTGTTAGCACTCTTCGTAGGAATGGCTTCTACCCACTTAGTAACATAATCAACGGCCACAAGAATATGAGTATAACCTTTCGAAGGAGGGAAAGGACCCATAAAGTCAAATCTCCAACAATCAAAGGGTTCAATAACTAGAGAGTAATTCATAGGCATTTCATTGCGTCTAGAAATATTACCAACCCGCTGACATTCATCACAAGATAAAACAAATTTTCTTGCATCTTTAAAAAGGGTAGGCCAGTAGAAACCTGATTGTCACACCTTTTGTGATGTTCTATATCCTACATGATGTCCTCCGTAAGCTCTACCATGACATTTACGCAATATCTCCTTTTGTTCATATTCTGGAACACATCTTCGCATAATACCATCCACTCCTTTGTATAAGTGTGGGTCATCCCAAAAATAATGCCTCAAATCATAGAAGAACTTCCTTCTTTGCTGAGCTGTAAAAGTTGGAGGAAAATACTTGGAGACAATAAAGTTAGCACAATCAGCGTACCAAGGGCTCCCTCGCAAGCTTACCCCTACTGCGGCTAATTTCTCATTTGGTAAACTATCATTAACAGGCAGAGGGTCAAAAGAGATGTTTTCCAATCGAGATAAATTATCAGCTACAGGGTTTTCAACACCTTTCCTATCTACTATATGTAGATCAAACACTTGTAAAAGCAGCACCCACCTAATAAGCCTAGGCTTAGCGTCCTTTTTTGTCATAAGGTATTTAATAGCAGCATGATCAGTATGAATGGTGAATTTTGAGTCTACAATATAGGGTCTAAACTTATCACAAGCAAAAATGACAGCTAGAAATTCCTTTTCAGTAGTAGCATAATTCCTTTGAGTAGTGTCTAAAGTCTTACTAGCATAATGAATAACGTTTAGTTTTTTATCAATTTGTTGCCCAAGGACAGCACCTAATGCAAAATCACTAGCATCACACATTATTTCAAAGGGTAAACTCCAATCAGGTGGTTGAACAATAGGGGCCGTCGTTAAAGCCTTCTTAAGAGTTTCAAAAGCTCCCTTACAATCATCATCAAAAACGAAGGGTACATCTTTTTGAAGAAGATTTGTGAGGGTTTTTGAAATCCTAGAGAAGTCTTTAATAAACCTTCTATAGAAACCAGCATGACCAAGGATACTACGAATAACTTTGATGTCTCTTGGGCATGGCATCTTCTCAATGGCCTCAACCTTAGCTCTATCAACTTCTATGCCTCTTTCAGAAACTTTATGCCCAAGGACAATCCCTTCATTAACCATGAAGTGGCATTTCTCCCAATTAAGAACAAGATTAGTTTCTTCACATCTCTGCAAAAATTTATCAAGGTTGTGTAGACAATTATCAAAAGAAGTTCCATAGACAGAAAAGTCATCCATGAACACTTCTACAATTTCCTCGCAAAAACCATGAAAGATAGCAGACATGCACCTTTAAAAAGTAGCAGGAGCATTACATAAACCATAAGGCATACGTCTGTAAGCATAAGTTCTGTAAGGGCAAGTAAAAGTAGTTTTTTCTTGATCTTGTTGTTTAACAGCAATTTGAGAGAAACCAGAATAACCATCAAGAAAACAAAAATGGGTCTTTTTAGACAACCTTTCCAACATTTGATCAATAAAAGGAAGCGGGTAGTGATCTTTCTTAGTAACTTTATTGACTTTTCTAAAATCAATGCACATCCTATAGCCTAGTACTATTCTTTGAGGAATAAGCTCACCATTATCATTAGGAACAACGGTAATACCTCCCTTTTTAGGAACACAATGAACAGGACTAACCCATTCACTATCAGCAATAGGGTAAATAATACCAGCATCAAGGAGTTTCAATACCTCATTTCTTACCACTTCCTTCATCTTAGGATTTAAACGTCGTTGGTTCTCTACTACTGGCTTTGCATCTGGTTCTATGTTGATAGAATGCTGACATATAGTAGGTGAAATCCCTTTTAAATCATCCAGAGTATAGCCCATAGCTCCTCGGTGTTTCTTCAAAACCTCCAATAACCTTTCCTCTTCTTTTCCTGAAAGTTTAGAGCTAATAATAACAGGATATATCTTTTTATCATCTATATAAGCATATTTAAGATCATTAGGGAGAGGTTTTAGATCGAAAACCAGATCCTTTTTAGGTGGCAACGTGGTACCCAAGTCTTCTACAGGCAAGTTATGCTTAAGCATCTTAGGCTGATCACGGAGAATCTCGTCAGTCAAATTCCTTTCTTCCATGAAGATTTCACTTTCATGATCTTCCATAAATTGCTGCAAAGCATTGTTAGGAGCAAGAGAAATAAAAGCAAGTTGTTCAACTCTAAAATCCTCATTATGGGTTTCCTCTTCACAAGGTTCTTTAGCGAATTTCGAGAAATTAAACTCATAAGATTCCCCATCAAACTTAGTCAAGATTTTCTCCCTTTTGCAATCTATAATAGCTCCACAAGTACTCAAGAAAGGTCTACCAAAGATAATAGGATAAGTTTTACTAGCAGCTGAACCAAGTACTAGAAAATCAGCAGGGTACTTAATCTTACCACAAAGAACTTCCACGTCTCGTACAATACCACTTTGAGAGATGGTCTCTCTATTAGCAAGGTGAATAACCACATCAATCTTTTCGAATTCGCAGGGACTGATTTCATGCATAATTTCTCTGTAAAGCTCATAAGGGATAACACTAGAACTTGCACCAATATCACATAAACCATAATAGCAATGATCACCAATTTTAACAGAAAGCACAGGGACACTAGATTTTAGTTCTATTAGGATGTGAAACAATGTTAGAAGCATCCTCACAAAAGACTATGTGTCCATCTTCTATGCTTTTAGTGACAAGGTCTTTCACAATTGCTACCACAGGTTCAACGTTTATTTGTTCATCAGGTTTTACAGTTCTTTTTTCACTTTTGGTGATTACATTAGTTAACATAGGATGATCCTTTACCTTATCTGGGAAGGTAATGTTCTCAATATAAGGTTCAGGTAAGATGGGATCAATAATGCAATACTCAACACTCCCAACAGGAACACAGTCAACACTATCTTTATAAGGTTCATGGTACTTGTTCCATCCCCTTTTTGGAATTTCAATATAAGAAGCAAAAGCCCTAAAGCAATTCGTAATAACTTGCAAATCAAGACCATAAACATTTTTGATATTTTGAAAGTCATCAGTTCCCATAAAAGATTCAATGCATTCATAATCATAGTTTATACCTGACTTTCTACCTTTGTCATTCTCCCATGCTTCAGCATTATCTTGAATACGATCCAGAAGATCCCATTTAGCTTCTTCCATGCGAGTAAATGATCCAGCACAAGAAGCATCCAATAAATCCTTGTCATGTAGAGGAAGCCTTGCATAAAAGTTGTTGATAATAATATTGTTGGGGAGCTCATGAATGGGACATTTGAGCATTAGTAACTTCAATCTCCCCCAATCTTGAGCTGTACTCTCTCCATCAAGAGGCCAAAAGTTGTATATTTGATTCCGATCTTTATGAATCTCACTAGGAGGATAAAACTTTGAATAAAAGAGAGGCACTATTTCCTCCCATTCCAGAGCTTGACCGTTCTTCAGCAGCTTATACCATTCTTTAGCTCTTCCTTTCAGCGATAATGAGAATAACTTCTTCTTAACTTGATCTGTGGTAATACCTACACACTTGAACAACCTTCATAATTCGTGTATAAAGAGTAAATGATCACCTGGATGGACAGTTCCATCCCCAACATAGTAGTTATCCATAATACGATCAATAATTCTTGTAGGTATTTTAAAAACATCATTCTCAGCAGGTGGTGGCTTATCTACTACCTTAGCAGTGGTAGTAGCATTACCAAATAAGAAACTCAGCGAATTATCCATAACGAAAATAAAGCAACTAACAGAAGTAAACAATACTCACAGTAGAAGTTTCCTTTACCAGTTCCACTCTCCAATAGCGCTTCACTCCCCGGCAATAGCGCTAGAAAATAGTCTTGATGACCCACAAGTATAGGGGGTGTATCGCAATATTTTCGATAAGTAAGAGTGTCGAACCCAACGAGGAGCAGAAGGTGCTGGCTAGTGGTATGGATCAGGAATTCTCTGCAAATACTTAGCAAACGGATTTTTAGGGGTTTTTGATAAAGAAAGTAAACAAAGTACGAGTAAATAAAAGACAGTAGAAATAAATGCAGCAAGTGGCCTAATCCTTTATGCAGCAAAGGACAAGCCGGTTGTATTACTTAAGATGACCAAACGTTCTCGAGGACACATGGGAAGACTGTCAAGTGCTTTCGCTTCATGTAGTTGATTAATCTTCTTTAGCTTGCTAAGTGTTGTGTGGGTGAACCTATGCTAATGTACCGACCTTCCTAGGACTAATACATACTTGTGATTATACCCCTTGCAAACATCCGTAAGTACAAGAAAGTAATTAAGGTAGAAACCTAACCACAGCTTTAAACTCTAAGACCCTTATGTCCCTTGTGCAATGGTTTCCTAACGGGGGTTCAGGTTTCGGTCACTCTGGCAACCCCTACGATTTAGTAGCCAAATACACAATGCATTACCCTAGGCCCATATAGGTGAAGTGTCATGTAGTAGACATTCACATGACACCACTAGAAGAAGTACACCACAACTTAAATATCAAACTATTGAATCTTTCTCAACACAACTCCACTACTAACAACATGACTTCTCCCATGTCCTCAAGAACAAAACGAACTACTCACAAGACATCATATGGATCATGATAAGAGATGGAATAATGATGTATAACAATCTGAACATAAACAATAATTCAACGGTTCACTCAATAGCATCAACTACAAAGAGTAATCAACACCGGGAAAGTTTCCCCTATGAACTATGCAAGATTCAACACAATTGTGACAGCAGTATGGAGATGGTGATGAGGGTGCTGATGGTGATGATGATGATCCCGATGAAGTCCATCTTGATGGTGGTGTTGATGGCGACGATCTTCCCTCTCCGGGAAGGAATTCCCCCGGCAGAAATCTGTCTGCCGGAGAGATCTTTCTCTCTTGGTGTTTTCCACCCTGCAAAGGCGGCGGAATCTTTCTGTGGTCGCTCCCTGAGTCTTAGGGTTTCGGGAGGAATATATACGCCAGAGGGGAGTGCCAGGGGTGGACCAGGGCGGCCACACCACCTGGTGGCGCAGCCTAGGCTGGCCCCCGCCAGGAGGTGGTGTGGGCCCCCTGTGGCCCATCTCCAGCTCCCCTTCTGGCTTCCTTCGTCTTCTGGAAAAATAGGATTTTCCATGTATTTTCCTGGATTTTCTAATCTTTGTGAATTTTGCCTCCAAACAACACCTTTTCCATCAGAATCCTAACTGCGGCGGTCCATGCTCCAAAAGTCATCAACCATGCAAAAAGAGATGAAATAACATAAGTATCACTTGTCAATACGAAATATATCAATGAATAATAGTGAATTATGACATAGAATAGTGATGCAAAATGGACGTATCAGTCGGCGGCCAAGGGGGGGGGGTGCCCCCACCTCTTCCTCATTCATGTGGTGGAAGCTCCACTCACTTCAATTTTGACTCCACCCAAAATTCCACTCACATGCATTAAATTTCCACCAAATTTAATGCAACTCTCAATTAATAAAACTCTTTTATTTATTTTATTAAGAATTTTGTGAATTACATTAATTAACAAACATTCACATAAAACCCCTTGCAATATTTCAATATCGCATGCAGAACCATTTTCTGCAATTTCACCCGAAACAATTCCGTTTTCTATCGAAACAATTCCTGCGCTTTGCAATTCTTTCGTCTGAAACATATGTGCTCCAAAATGGTGTCCGGCAACCCTTAAGTGTGTCATCCTACGGTTCGCGGGTAATGCAGACATGATTGAGATTCCTCTCAAATAAATAATCAGAAGCGGGACCTGGAGATCCATACTGACTCCTGCACATTCAACGATGACTTCTGTGATCGTGAGAACCTTTAACGCTAGTAACTTAATCCCTTTGTCTCATGATATAATACATGTCCGATATTCGATCATCGGTATCCAAATACCTAGTTTGATCTTGTTACCGACATGCACTCTTTTCTCGTTCCCGTGATATAACATTCTAGTGATCAGATCACTTGCTTGCTAGCTATCTTATTGTGATATTACCGAGAGGGCCTAGAGTATATCTATCCGTCATCGGGATTGACAAATTCCACTCTTGATCCATGAGCCTCAACATAACACCTTTGTAGTACTAAATCCACCTTTATAGTCACCCTGTTACGGTGTGACGTTTGATGTTATCAAGATACTCTTCCTGTGTTAGCAATTAACATTATCTCATGGTCTAAGAACTAAGATTACTTCGTATGATGTTATAGCAATATAAACATAATGACTTTGATCGTAATGCTATACTTCGGATGAATGTTCATCACATCATTTCACAAATGTTGTGACCTCGTTATTAACAACATCCAATGTCCATGATCAGGAAACTTTGATCATCTTGTTAATCAACGAGCTAGTCTATAAGAGAGGCATAACTAGGAACCTTTTTGTTTATTAAACACACATGTATTGATATTTCCTATCAATACAATTATAGCATGCAAAATAAACATCTATCATATACAAGGAATACATAATAACAACTTTATTATTGCCTCTCAGGGCATATTTCCTTCAGTCTCCCACTTGCACTAGAGACAATAATCTAGTTCACATAGTGATAAATATAACACCCATGGAGTTCTGGTGTTGATCATAGTACTTCAATCAAAGCATTGATAGCTGGGATCATAGTACTTCAATCATAACATGGAGATAAAGTTCCAACAATAAGACAAAGCAACTAAGTTGCAACATGAAAAGGCACAAACAAAAGATTCATGAATAACAATGCTTCGCAAGCCGTTTGTTTGTTTCACATAAAGAAAACATAGATTAGTGGCATTCAGCTTATCCCTCATTGAGTAGCAAACATAAATGCATAGGACACCTTCAAAGTTCATAAGATTGACTAGATACAAATAGTTTAAAACAAGCAATATCAAAGTTATGCATCAATCAACAAGTCTTGGGACAATGCACATAGAACTAAGAATGGCCATTATGCTCTCAAAATAGGTGCATAAAGATAGAAGGTGGAGACTCAACATAAAAGTAAAAGAAAGGCCTTCATAGAAGGAAGTAGGGATTCAAGTTTCATAAAGAGCTTCCAAATATTATGGTACTTATTAGCTTTCAGCTCTCATTTCCCCTATCATAAGCATCTTCAAGTGATTAAGGTTAAAGTGAACAAACTATGGAGTATATGCTTGACAAAGTATAAGTTGGAAATCTCATGTCCCTTGAATACGAGGGCCGCTCCTCATTCTACTCAATTTTAGTTACCGGTATGTTCTTGTCATACTAAGTACATGTGTATCATAGAGAACCGCCAACGGGGTACCCCCTGCCCTATGATATGGAAGAATCCCCATATCAAAATGAAAAGGCAAGCAGACAACGAGCATCTCAGCAATCTTCTTATTTACCATGGGAAAATGGTGCTTTTTCTCTCTTTCCTCTTTTCTCATATCTTTTTTTCTTTTCTCTTTTTTTTCTAAATATCTAACTCTTTTTTTATAAGAAGAATGCTTCATAGACAGCTCATTATGGTTACGCTGCAGGTTTCCACCATGACGGCATGGATCAGACTAGCGGCCCAAGAGTTTCTCTAACACACATACATAACTCCATGGACTTACAAGCTCCCCTTTCATTTCACACCGACGACATCCATGGACAAAAGAGCATGATATCAACTAGGTACAAAGTACAAGTGCAATGTTGAATGTGTTCCCCATGTCAGCATTGTTCTGCTAATCCCCAACATATAAGTGCAAGCATACACAACATAGACGACTTAATGGTTCAAGTTTATTAAGGGCAAGAAAAGTAAAGTGTGACATCAAGTTCGTGAGAGCTTTAATCACTAGTTCCTCATAACAAGTTTAATTCGGAAGGTAGATAAAAACATGAATATACTTGGAATAGCAAGTGCTAATAGGTAGGTATGGTGGACTCTTTGGAATAACTTGGTTATAGGAGTTGGATGCATGAGTGGAGCTCATACTTGGTTACGGAGGCTAGCAAAAGACTGGGAGCGACCGACTAAGAGAGCAATAATGGCCATAATCATGCAGAGTGACAAAACATCATTAATCAAAGCATAAAGTGATATTACAAGTCGACAACTTAAGGATCATAAAGGCTATGGTGACTTGGGATAGTCATAACATGGTGTGAGCATGTGCCAAGTCAACCCAAGTAAAGCATCAAAGGAGAATACCACAATACTATGCTTTAATATGCTAAAGCAACGCATGATTCTTCAAAGGCACTTTAATCAATCTCATTTGTTTATAACAAGTCATACTAGAGCAAAGAATACTAAGCATAAAGCCAAAGAAATATCAAGCATGACATGACAAAGCATAGGTCACAGTCAAAAACAAGCTCTCTTTACCACTTAAGCATGAACTTTCCTACTCTTTTCCATCCAAACCAGAATATTTGAAAACCAATGTATGAAAGAGGGGGTGCAACCAATTTATTCAGAAGCAAACCAAACAAACCAAAACCAAAACCAAAACCAAAACGAAAAATAAGAGGCTCCAAAAACAACGCAATTGTGCAAGAAACAATAAAAATGAAGCGTTTGGAAGAAACCTGGTATTTTTATTGATGAAGAAGGGGATGCCTTGGGCATCCCCAAGCTTTGACGCTTGTACTTCTTGGATATTTCTTGGGGTGACACGCGTGGCATCCACAAGCTTGAGGTTTAGTCCATTCTTTATCTTATTACTCATTCCTTCCATACACCTGAAATTTTTCCTTCATACAAAACTTCACACAATCTTTATTAGCAACATTAGTGCACTCAAGATAATAAGTCTTTGGGTTTAGTTCCAACACTAATAAAACTTCCATTAAAACACAAGCTACTGTAGCACTTCCCTCAAAAAGCTCAATTCCCCAAAAGAACTCAAAAAGGAACCAACAAAAAGCAAATCCAAATAATGGCAGAAATCTGTCAAAACAGACCAGCAGGTAAAGAAGAATTTTTTCGAAGACCTTATGTAGATCAAATAAAAACGTGTTGAACTAACGAAAGTTATATAACAACCTGGGGCAGAAGCACAAAAATTCACGCCTGAAATGATGTACAGAGATTTTACACGAATTTTTACGGTGGAGAACAGAAATCTGTTTCGGGACAGCAACTTTCCCAATCATTAGTTCTCTCTCATTAGAGGTTACTCTTGGCACAAAAAGAAAATAAAAAGGATTAGGAGCGGTTATTACAGAAGTAATAACTTCCAAGACTCATCTAAAACTTTTGGGTTATCTCCCAATAAGTACTTTTCTTTAACGCCTTTAAGTTAGGCATAAGAAGCAAGAAGAAGAATCAAGTGTTCTCAAATGAAGAAGCATTAAGATAAAATTTTGTTTTCATAGGAGAGGCAAAAAAATCTTCTCTCTCTTCTTAGGGAAGTCTTCTATACCTTTCTTGAGTGGGAGTTGATATTTAATGGTGCCTTCTTTCATATCAATAATGGCACCAATAGTTCTAAGAAAAGGTCTTCCCAAAGTAATAGGACAAGAAGCATTGCATTCAACATCCAAAACATAGAAATCAACGGGGACATAGGCATTGTTAACCATAATAAGAACATCATTAATACTCACCATGAGTTTCTTTTTAGCATTATCATCAAGTGGGACATTCAAATAACAATCTTCCAATGGTGGCAAATCAAGCATATCATAAATCCTTCTAGGCATAATAGAAACACTACTATCAAGATCACATAAAGGTTTGAAATCGAAATCATTCACTTCCATATTAATGATGGGTTCCCAACCATCTTCTTGTTTTATAGGAATAGAAGCTTGGTGTTTCATCTTTTCTTCTTTAATTTTTATGAGAGCATCAATAATGTGTTTTGTAAAGGCCATATTCATAGCACTAGCATTAGGACTTTTAGCATGCTTTTGTAGGAACTTAATAGCTTTAGAGATATTGCAACCATCAAGATCAAAATCATAATTATCATCTAAAGTAGTAGATCTATTACTAGCCTCAACACTAGTGGTAGTGATAGTAGAAACACTAATGTTTCTAGCAATTTCATCTTTTCTTTCCCACTTAGCATGTAATTCAGCTAATAGTCTAACATTTTCATCAATTCTAACTTGTATGGAATTAGTAGCTGCAAAGGGATTATCAATAGTTTCAGGTTTAGCAGCCATTTTATTAATCAAAGAGGATTGTGCTTCAGACAAAGATGATATATTTCTTTCAGCATTAGAGATTTCCTCAATAGTTTTATTGAGAGCAGTTTGTTTACTAATAAAATCTTTAAGCATAACTTCAAGTTCAGAGGGTTCACTCTTATTATTGTTGTAGGAATTTCCATAAGCATTACCATTGTTGGGAGGATATGGCCTATAATTGTTATTACCAAAATTATTCCTGTAGGCATTGTTGCTAAAATTATTTCTTATAATGTTCACATCAACTTTCTCTTCTTGAGCAACCAAAGAGGCTAAGGGAACATGATTTGTACAATATGGGCTTTCCCATTAACAAGCATAGACATAATAACATCAATTTTATCACTCAGGGAGGAGGTTTCCTCAACAGAATTTACCTTCCTACCTTGTGGAGCTCTTTCAGTATGCCATTTGGAATAGTTAACAATCGTATTATCCAGAAGCTTTGTTGTAGCACCCAAAGTAATGGTCATAAAGGTACCTCCAGCAGCAGAATCCAATAGATTTCTTGAAGAATAGTTCAATCCTGCATAAAAGGTTTGGATAATCATCCAAGCAGTCAGTCCATGAGTGGGACAATTCTTTACCAAAGATTTCATTCTTTCCCAAGCTTGAGCAACATGTTCATTATCATATTGTTTAAACATCATTATTTCACTTCTCATAGATATAATCTTGGCAGGAGGATAGTATTTTCCAATGAAAGCATTTTTGCATTTAGTCCAAGAATCAATACTATTCCTAGTTAAGGAATTCAACCATTCTTTAGCTTTTCCTCTCAAAGAGAAAGGAAATAATTTAAGCTTAGTAATATCTCCATCTATATCCCTATTCTTTTGCATCTCACAAAGTTCAACAAAGTTATTTAGATGAGCAACAGCATCTTCATTACCAATACTAGAAAATTGTTCTCTCATAATAAGATTGAGTAAAGCAGGTTTTATTTCAAAGAAAGTAGCTTCAGGAACAGGTGGAGCAATAGGTGTGCACATGAAATCATTGTTGTTGGTGCTAGTGAAATCACACAACTTAGTATTTTCCAGAGTAGTCATTTTTTGTGTGTTTTTAATAAAGAAAGCAAACTTGTAAAACTATTTTTTTGTGTGTTTTTGATAAAGAAACAAGCAAACAAAGCAAAAAGTAAACCAGGCAAAACAAAAAACAATAAACTAAAGAGGTTGGTTATGAGGGACTCGCCTTGTGAAGATGTCCTTGACTCCCCGGCAACGGCGCCAGAAAAAGTTGCTTGTTGGCCCAAAATATATCGAGCTCGTTGGGGAACCCCAAGAGGAAGGGATGATGAGCACAGCAACAAGTTTTCCCTCAGTTATGAAAACGAGGTTATCAATCCAGTAGGAGCAAGGAAACACCTCCAAGGTGTTGCTAGCTGAATGATGACCCACAAGTATAGGGGGTGTATCGCAGTATTTTCGATAAGTAAGAGTGTCGAACCCAACGAGGAGCAGAATGTGATGGCTAGTGGCTTGGAGCAGGAATTCTCTGTAATACTTAGCAAACGGATTTTTAGGGGTTTTTGATAATGCAGGTAAATAAAGTACGAGTAAATAAAAGACAATAAGAATAAATGCAGCAAGTGGCCCAATCCTTTCTTTAGCAAAGGACAAGCCGATTGTATTACTTAAGATGACCAAACGTTCTCGAGGACACATGGGAATATCGTCAAGTGCTTTCCCTTCATATAGTTGATTAATCTTCTTTAGTTTGTTAAGTGTCTTGTGGGTGAACCTATGCTAATGTACCGACCTTCCTAGGACTAACACATACTTGTGATTATACCCCTTGCAAGCATCCGCAAGTACAAGAAAGTAATTAAGATAGACATCTAGCCACAACTTTAAACTCTAAGACCCTGACGTCCCTTGTGCAAAGGTTTCCAAACGGGACTTCACGTTTCTGTCACTCCAGCAACCCCTACGATTAGTAGCCAAATACACAATGCATTCCCCTAGGCCCATATAGGTGAAGTGTCATGTAGTCGACGTTCACATGACACCACTAGTAGAAGTACACCACAACTTAAATATCAAACCATTGAATCTTTCTCAACACAATTCCACTACTAACAACATGACTTCTCCCATGTCCTCAAGAACTAAACGAACTACTCACAAGACATCATATGGATCAAGATCAGAGATGAAATAATGATATGTAACAATCTGAACATAAACGATAATTCAATGGTTCACTCAATAGCATCAACTACAAGGAATAATCAACACCGGGAAAGCTTCCCCCTAAGAACTATGCAAGATTCAACCCAATTGTTACAGCGGTATGAAGTGGAGATGATGGTGCTGGTGATGATAATGATGATGATGAAGTCCATCTTGATGGTGGTGTTGATGGCGACGATGTCCCCTCTCCGGGAAGGAATTCCCCCGGCAGAATTCGGTCTGCCGGAGAGATCTTTCTCTCTTGGTGTTTTCCGCCCTGCAGAGGCGGCATAATCTTTCTGTGGTTGCTCCCTGAGTCTTAGGGTTTCGGGAGGATAATATACGCCAGAGGGGAGAGGCTGGAGTGGACCAGGGCGGCCACACCACCTGGTGGCGCGGCCTAGGGTTGCCCGCACCAGGGGGTGGTGTGGGCCCCCTATGGCCCATCTCCACTTCCCCTTCTGGCTTTCTTCATCTCCTGGAATAATACGATTTTCCTTGTATTTTCTCGGATTTTCTGATCTTCGCGAATTTTTCCTCTAAACAGCACCTTTTCGATCAGAATCCCGACTGCAGCGATCCATGCTCCAAAAGTCATCAACCATGCAAAAACAGATGAAATAACATAAGTATCATCTCTTAATATGAAATATATCAATGAATAATAGTAAACTATGATATAGAATAGTGATGCAAAATGGACGTATCAACTCCCCCCCAAGCTTAGACTTCGCTTGTCCCCAAGCGAAACTAAACTCAATAAACATGACCTCAGGTTTATGGAGTGAAGAGTCGATAAAAGAATACGGACAAGAAGCATCACATTCATGAATACATAAGTCATAATAGAAGACAACTCACTATTATATAACTTTAACTTGCAATAAGTAAAGGAAACACAATAAAGATACATAAAGTAAATCATAATTGGTAATGGCAAACTTAGCTCTTGGTCGAAGAATAGTTAACAATTTGCTAGAGTTCACAAATAACTAATTTTCAATGATAGCTTTCAAAGTAGTAGACACTAAGATAAGAGCAAAGTGCAAAACTAGGAACATAAGAAACCTGATTGAATAAATCATCATATGAATAAATGAAACACAGCAACTCAAAATACTTGCTGAGATAGAAGGGAATAGGTTTACTGACTCAACTAAAAAAAGTAAAAGAAAGGCCCTTCGCAGAGAGAAGCAGGGATTTCAAGTTTCATAAAGAGCTTCCAAAAATTATGGTACTTATTAGCTTTTAGCTCTCATTGCCCCTATCATAGGCATCTTTAGGTGATTAAGGTTAAAGTGATCAAATATGAGGATATGTTTGACAAGTCGTAAGTTGAAAATCTCATGTCCCTTGAATACAAGAATCGCTCCTCATGCTACTCAAGTTTAGTCACCGGTAAGTTCTTATCATAGTAGTACATGTGTATCATGGAGAACCGCCAACGGGGTACCCCTTGCCTGATGATACGGAAGAATCCCCGTATCAAAATGACAAGGCAAGAAGACAACAAGCATCTCAGCACTCTTCTTATTTACCATGGGATATGGTGCTTTTTCTCTATTTCCTCTTTTCTTATCTTTTTTTCCTTATTTTCTTTTTCTCAATCTTTACCTCTTCTCTCTTTTTTATCAGAAGAATGCTTCATAGATGCTCATTATGGTTACGCTGCAGGTTTCCACCATGATAGCATGGATTAGACCGGCGGCCCAGGCGTTTCTCTAACACACATACATAACTCCATGGACTTACAAGCTCCCCTTTCATTTCACACCAACGATATCCATAGACAAAAGAACATGATATCAACTAGGTACAAAGTACCGGTGCAATGTTGAAAGAATTGCCCATGACAACATGGTTCTGCTAATTCACAACTTACAAAGCGCAAGCATATACGTAACATAGATGGGCACAATGGTTCAAGTTTATTAAATGCAAGAAAGAAAAGTGTGTCATCAAGTTCGTGATATCTTTAATCACTAATCTTCTCATAACAAGTTTAATTTGGAAGGTAGATAAAAACATGAATTTACTTGGAATAGCAATAGTGCTAATAGGTAGGTATGGTGGACACAAATGGCTTAGGTTTTGGTTTAAGGATTGGATGCACGATAAGCATTCTCTCTTAGTACAGGTTTTTGGCTAGCAAGGCTGGGTAGCAAGCATAAGAGTTGAAGTAAATAAACAAACATATAGGTGATAAAAACAAACATGCAATCTTCCTTGGAAGGACAAAAGATCTTAACTACAGAATATTAAACTGATGAGCAAATCAAGAAAGAAAGATGATGAGATTATATTTCTTTAGAGTACTTTTTATCTTTTTCATTCAATTCTCAAAAATAGTTTTGCTACTGACCGAGCCAGGTTTGCCAAAACCAACTAAATTAACTCAATGATCCCAAAGTGGTACCAATATTAACAACAATATCAATCATATAACCATGAATTGAAAACTAATAAAAGATATGCAAAAGAGTAAATGATAGAACTTCTCATTAATATTCCATAACGGCAACTCACACCAAGGGATACATAGATATCTAGCAAGAGGGGGGACACTTCCATAATGCAAACCATCCTACATGATAACTTCTCTATTCATGATATGACTCAACTGAAAAGGTAAAAAGATATAAGATAGTGATGTGATACCGCGACACTCCCCCAATCTTGGAATAAACCAAGGGGATGCCAAAACCTGATGACGAATTACTCCTTCGGTGGTGGTGGTTGATGTCTACGCACTTCTATTCTTGTAGACAGTTGTTGGGCCTCCAAGTGCAGAGGTTTGTAGAACAGCATCAAGTTTTCCCTTAAGTGGAACACCCAAGGTTTATCGAACTCAGGGAGGAAGTGGTCAAAGGTATTCTCTCTCAAGCAACCCTGCAATCAAGATACAAGAAGTCTCTTGTGTCCCCAACACACCAAATACACTTGTCAGGTGTATAGGTGCACTAGTTCGGCGAAGAGATAGTAAAATACAAGTGGTATGGATATAAGACAGCGGTGCTAGAAAATAACTTGATGGCGTGGAAAAGACTAAAGTAAAACTGAAATAAAGATAGAAGCAAGCAAACATGCAAGAGATCTAATAGCAAACGGTGTTTCAATGCTTAGAAACAAGGCCTAGGGATCATACTTTCACTAGTGAACACTCTCATATAAATATCTTCTCTTTATGATACTACGCTGAACTACTCTCCGGTTGGACACTCTAATCGTTGGTAGGGCTATAACATCACACCTCAAAGTCCATATTTCCCATCTAGAAAACCCCACATTGTCACCTTGAGTACTAGATGAGTCCAACAAACACCACAATTTCATAGAAACATCCAACTCCAAATATAACTCATTACAAGTATTTGTAATCTCTAGCCTAAGTGCCACCATGGTGAGCACGCTGTCACTTTCACACACATGGGGACAACAGAGATCTAACAAAGCACTTGTGTAGCAAGGTAGATCTACTTGATTACAAAGCTCATGATCACAATATGATCGTGCATAGAGAGAGAGATGAACACATAGCTACCGGTAGAACCCTTAGCCTCGAGAGAGAACTACTCCCTCCTCATCATGGGAATCGGCAATGGTGATGGAGATGGTGGTGGAGATCGATGGAGATGGCTCCGGGGGCACTTCCCCATCCCGGCAGGGTGCCGGAACAGAGACTTTCTGTCCCCCGAATCTCCCCTTTGGTGGCAGCGGCGCTGCGGAACTTTTCGTGGCTGGAGGTTTGATGACTTAGGGTTTATGCATCGGGAGGCTTCTTATAGGCGAAGAGGCAAGGTCGGTGGAGTGCCAGGGGGCCCACACCACCTGGTGGCGCGGCCAGGGCTAGCCCGCCCCACCATATGGTGTGGCCAGGCCCTGGCCCTCCTCCGTCTCTGCTTCGGGCTCCGTGAGTCTTCCGGTAAAATCGGAACTTTGGCTTTTGTCCCGTCCAATTCCGAGAATATTGATTTTGTGAATTTCCTGGAACCAAAACAGCAGAAAACAGGCAACTGGCACTATGGCTCTTGTTAATAGGTTAGTCCAAGAAATCATATGAAAAGTACTCCAAAGTGTGGACAAAACACAAGAAAGTAGATAAAACCAAGCATGGAACATCAAAAATTATAGATACATTTGCAATGTATCAACATCCCCAAGCTTAACTCCTGCTCGTCCTCGAGTAGGTAAGTGACAAAAAGAAAGAATAATTTTTGAGGTGACATGCACCATCATAAACTTGATCAAAGTATTTGTAAAACATTCATAGCTGGGATCATAGTACTTCAACATAGCATGAAAGATAAAGTTCTAACAATAAGGCATAGCAACTATGTTGCAGCATGAAAAGGCACAAACAAAAGATTCATGAATAACAATGCTTGGCAAGACGTTTGTTTGTTTCACATAAAGAAAACATAGCATAATAGTATTCAGCTTGTCCCTCATAGAGTAGCAAATATAAATGCATAGGACACCTTCAAAGTTCATAAGAGTGACTAGATATAAATAGTTTAAAACAAGCAATATCAAGTTATACATCAATCAACTAGTCTTGGGACAATGCACATAGAACTAAGAATGGCCACTATGCTCTCAAAGTAGGTGCATAAAGGTAGAAGGTGGAGACTCAATATAATGGTGGAAGAAAGGCCTTCATAGAAGGAAGCAGGGATTCAAGTATCATAAAGAGCTTCCAAAAATTATGGTACTTATTAGCTTTCAGCTCTCATTGCTCCTATCATAAGCATCTTGAAGGTGATTAAGGTTAAAGTGAAAAAACTATGGTGTACATGCTTGACGAAGTATAAGTTAGAAATCTCATGTCCCTTGAATACGAGGGCCTCTCCTCATGCTACTCAAGTTTAGTCACCGGTAAGTTCTTGTCATCGTAAGTACATGTGTATCATAAAGAACCGCCAATGGGGTAACCCTTGCCCGATGATACGGAAGAATCCCCATATCAAAATGACAAGGCAAGCAGACAACAAGCATCTCAGCAATCTTCTTATTTACCATGGGAATATGGTGCTTATTTCTCTCTTTCCTCTTTTCATAATCTCTTTTTTTTCTCTTTTTCTCTTTTTTTTCAATAGAGGACTCTCTTTTTTTATAAGAAGAATGCATCATAGACAGCTCATTATGGTTATGCTACAGGTTTCCACCATGTCAGCATGGATTAGACCAGCGGCCCAGGCGTTTCTCTAACACATATACATAACTCCATAGACTTACAAGCTCCCCTTTCATTTCACACCGACGACATCCATATACAAAAGAGCATGATATCAACTAGGTACAAGTACTAAGTGCAATGTTGAAAGCGTTCCCCATGACAGCATGGTTCTGCTAATTCCAAACAAATAAGTGCAATCATATACAACATAGACGACACAATGGTTCAAGTTTATTAAGGGCAAGAAAAGTAAAGTGTGACATCAAGTTCGTGAGAGCTTTAATCACTAGTTTTCTCATAACAAGTTTAATTTGGAAGGTAAACAAAAGCATGAATATACTTGGAATAGTATAAGCTAGTAGGTAGGTATGGTGGACTCTTTGGAATAACTTGGTTTAGGGAGTTGGATGCATGAGTGGAACTCATACTTGGTTGTGGAGGCTAGCAAAAGACTGGGAGCGACAAACTAAGAGAGCAATAATGGCCATAATCATGCAGAGCGACAAAACATCATTGATCAAAGCATAAAGTGATACTACAAGTTGAAAACTAAAGTATCATCAAGGCTATGGTTACTTGGGATAGTCATAACATGGTGTGAGCATGTGCCAAGTCAACCCAAATAAAGCATCAAAGGAGAATACGACAATACTATGCATTAATATGCTAAAACAACACATGATTCTTCAAAGGCATATTAAGCAATCTCAATTGTTTATAACAAGTCATGCTACAGAAAATAATACTAAGCATAAAGCCAAAATAATATCAAGCATGGCATGACAAAGCATGGGCCACAGTCAAAAATAAGCTCTCTTTACCACTTAAGCATGAGATTTCCTACTCTTTTCCAATCCAAACCAAACTATTTG
This sequence comes from Avena eriantha, assembly GCA_910589775.1. Lineage (NCBI taxonomy): Eukaryota > Viridiplantae > Streptophyta > Magnoliopsida > Poales > Poaceae > Avena > Avena eriantha. Next base: position 90,182,151 of record OU342740.1, read on the forward strand.
AAACCAATGTATGAAAGAAGGGGGTACAACCAATTTATTCAGCAAACTAAGAAAACCAAGAAAATGAAAAATAAAAACAAAAACGAAAGAACAGACGCTCCAAGAACAACACAACTGTGCATGAAACAATAAAAATGAAGCGTTTGGAAGAAACCTGGAATTTTTATTGATGAAGAAGGGGATGCCTTGGGCATCCCAAGCTTTGATGCTTGTACTTCTTGGATATTGATTGGGGTGACACACGTGGAATCCCCAAGCTTGAGCTTTAGTCCATCCTTCATCTAATTACTCATTCCTTCCATACACCTAAAATTTTTCCTTCACACAATCTTTATTAGCAACATTAGTGCACTTAAGATAATAAGTCTTAAGGTTCAGTTCCAACAACAATAAACTTCCATTAAAACACTAGATCCTGTAGCACCTCCCTCAAAAAGCTCAATTCCCCAAAAGAACTCAAAAACGAACCAACAAGAAGCAAATGCAAATAATGGCAGAAATCTGTCAAAACAGACCAGCAGGTAAAGACGAATTTTTTCGAAAGCCTTCTGTTGCTCAAATCAAAAATTGTTGAACTAAATAAAGTTAAATAACAACCTGGGGCAGAAGCGAAAAAATTCACGCATCAAAAGGACGTACAGAGATTTTACACGAATTTTTACGGTGAAGCACATAAATCTGTTTCGGGACAGCAACTTTCCCAATCATTACTTCGCTCTCATTAGAGGTTACTCTTGGCACAAAAAGCAAATAAAAAGGATAAGGAGCGGTTATTACATAAGTAATAACTTCCAAGACTCATCTAAAACTTTTGTGTTATCTCCCAATAAGTACTTTTCTTTAACGCCTTTAAGTTAGGCATGATAGTTTGAGAAGATGCTCACATAGGAAATATGAATTGAAGTAAAAGAGAGCATCAAGAAGCAAATTCAAAACACATTTAAGTCTAACCCACTTCCTATGCATAGGAATATTGTAAATAAACAAGTCATGAAAGCACAAAGCAACAAGCATAGGAAAGCAAAACAAGTGCAACTTCAAAAATTTCAACATAAAGAGGGGAAACTTAATATTGTTGAGATGCATAAAACCATGTTTCCCTCTCTCACAATAACTTTCAGTAGTATCATGAATAAAATTAACAATATAACTATCACATAAAACACTCTTATCATGAGCCACATGCATATAATCATTATTACTCTCCACATAATCATAGTCATTCTTATTAATTGTAGTAGGAGCAAATTCAACAAAATAGCTATCATTATTATTCTCATCACCATAATCATCAAATATAGGAGGCATATTGTAATCATAATTAATTTTCTCCTCAATAGTAGGTGGACTGAAAATATCATATTCATCATTGTAATCATCATATATTGGAGGTTTGGTAACATCATAAGGAATAGAATAGCTATCTTCCAAAGCTAGGGAACTAAAAAGATCATTTTCGTAAAAACTAGCTTCCCCAAGCTTAGACTTTTCCATAGCATTAGCAATAATGGTGTCCAAAGAATTCATACTAACAACATTGCTATTAGCATGCAAATAAAGTTCCATAGGTTTTTTAATTTTCTCTTCAAACACTTCATGTCCTAACTCAAGATAAATACTATAAAGCTCTCTAATTTTTTTGTTGTTTTCCATTAAGCCTAACTAGTGAAAACAAGAAACAAAAAGACAAAATTGCAGAATCTAAAGGAAATTACTTCGAGCACTCACACCGGAGGATGTGAGTACCTTTTACCTTACCTCCCCGGCAACGGCGCCAGAAAATAGGCGTTTTCCGTGGGAGGTTCTTCTTCTTTAATCCTGCTGACATGGGTATACCCTACAGGTACTCAAGCTTGGTATATACGGTCCAAATACATACAGGCCCACGGTGTCGCCAAGGCCCAAGCAAGGGCCTCGAGTAACCTAAGGATTCTCGATTGCTTGAAGAACAAGAAGAAGTTAAAGATAGAAAGTTTGAAGGGGAAAAACCCTAATTTGTAACCGACTCGACCTGCTACCCGAGACTTAGCCTATCTATATAAAGGCTAGGAGGGGGCGGCGAGGAGGACACACGCAACCTTAGTTTCCACAACCCTCGCCAGATTGCATCTGTGCACCATTGTAACTTTCGACTCCTTCGATAATTCCACGAGCAGACAAGCAGGAGTAGGGACCTCTATGAGGCCTGAACCTGGGTAAATCCTTTGTCCCCTGTGTGCTTGTTTGCTAGACGATAGATGTCTCCAGTGCTCCCTCCTTCTCCAAAACCCAAGTCCATAACAATGGGCATTGATGAGTTAAACCCTCGTCAATTGGCGTCGTCTGTGGGAATTGGGAGTGCTGATGTTGTAGCTTCTTCGGCCCCATCAACTGCGATCTACAACTCCGCAACAGCGGAGATTCGCCAGCTCTTTGGTGCCTTCGACTTCACCGTCCACACGCCGGCCACCCGCCCGGCCTTCGAGTCTGTGGACGACGGAATCAGCCTGGCGATTGGGAGCTTCCGCTTCCAAGTTGGTCAGATGGGCACCCTTCGCATGCCTGATCAGCCGACAGCACCGGCGATTGCCCCGGCATCATGGTTCCCTCCATCGATCGACACCCTCAGCGAGCTCAACGCCCCGGTGGCAGTCGAGAATACGATTAGCGACAGTAGTCGCGATTCCGATCTGAGCGATCTGGCCATTGAAGGTGGAACCTATGGTTCCGGATCTGAAAGTTGTGGAAGCAACAGCTTCCCCAATCACTTCATGTGCGTCGTCATCAATGCAGGCGACACCTCCGCCAATCGCGACAACGGTGGTAACACCGGTAACGGCACCGATCCACCCAACGCCGGCAACGGTAGCAACAGCGGTAATGGCGGCAATCATGCTCCCTTCAACAAAGGAGGAGCAGTTGAACCTCCCAGCATAATCAATGAGCAAACTGGCGAACGCGTCGTAATCAAGCTCAACGAGCAAGAGTGGGATCGCTGCCGCGAAGCCCTACGGGGCACACCTCTACCCTTTGGGTCCCCGCAGGAACTGCTGATGGGCTATCACTGGCTCCTGAAGGAAGAATTCAAGCGCCAACTGCAAACAATCGCTCAACTTGAGGCACGTAAAAAGGCAGCGGACGAATCGAGCCTTCGTCGTGTTGGGCTCTCCTCCTATGGAGGATCCTCCTCAAGGGGCAACGAGTACCTCGCCAAGAAGAGGCAATTGCGGATGGCTCATCTTACCGAGCAAGAGCGCATAGAAGCCGCGAAAGTCCTCGACTTCGGCTCTATGATAGTCGACACGAGGGGCAACGTGGTCCCCAGGACGCCGCAGGCTGCGGTGACGGCAGCCACCATGTACCTCCTTAATAACCAGCCGCCAGCTGGAGATCCTCAAACTGCCAGGCACCGATCTACGATCGCGGGCTTGGGATTAATTGAGGCCGCCCTCGACAAGGAGCCAACACCAGACCCAAAAAAGGGCAAAGCGCTAGCAAAGCGCCACTCCTCACCCTCATCCAGCGACGATAGTCACGACCTGTCTCGGCGCCGCTGCTCAGGGCGACATGATCATGACTACGATGTGCGCGACGACCTCACACAGCGCAAGATCGACAAGTCAAGGGCACGACGTGCTCGGTCGACTGACACGGAAGAGGAAGATGGGGAGCTCTGCGGTGCCAGATGCTTCAGTAGATCCATCAGGCAGAAACGAATGCCTAAAGGGTTTAAACTCCCGTCGGAGAACCTGAAATTCGACGGTCTATAGGACCCCAAGAACTGGCTGGAGGATCACATCTCCTCCGTCAGACTCCATGGAGGCAGTCGAAGCACTGCCATGCAATGCTTGCAGCTACAGCTGCAGGGCGCCGCCGGAGCATAGCTCAATAACCTCCCACGCGGATCCATTCGCAGTTGGGATGAGCTGGTTTACAGCATCGTGCGCAACTTTAAGGGCACTTACAAACGACCCGCATCAATCGAAGAGCTGAGATGCTGCCAGCAAAGATCTGGCGAATCGCTGCGCTCCTACATCCAATGGTGGTCCATCATCAAGAATTCCGCGGAGAACATATCGGAAGACCGCGCGATTGATGCATTCAATGGTGGTGTCCGCCGCTTAGAGCTCAGGGAGGAGCTGGGCTACTCAAAGCCCCAGACCATCGACCACCTGATGGAAATCGCGAATCGGTGGGCCGATGGAGAAGATTCGGTGAAGAATCGTGCTCACTCCGACGAGGAGGCGGAACTCGAACGCAGACGTGACCACCGAGGCAAGCGCCGCATGCGCATCTATGATGATCGCGACAACGTCAACATGGTCGCAGCCGGCTACGCTGATAGACGCGACGATAACCGCAACAACGGATATCGTAGCGGTGGATACCACGACTCCGGGAAAACCACGCAAGTATGGCAACGCCGCACTCGCGATGAGGCACCGGCAACCTCCATCGAGGACAAGCTGTCCGGGCCATGCACGGTACACTTCTACATCGAGAAGCATGATGGCAAGAGAAAGTCCAGCTACCTCCTCAAAGACTGCCGCGAGTTCCTCAAGCTACACGAGGGATTGGTTCGGATGAACCGAAAAGTAGTCGAAAGAGGCTACGGAGCCGCTCTAGGCGCCGTGGCACATGGCGCACCACCACCACCACCTGGGCCACCCCCGAACGGAGCCGCACCGGACCAGCACCACGGAGGAGAACCGTACCCACAGGCCATGGGTACCATGATGATCCAAAAAGGACGCCCCTCCAACAGGGTGCAGAAGGCCATCACTCGCCAAGTCAACTTGGCCACGCACTCGCCACCATCCACCACTGAGTACCTCAGTGGGAGCGAGTCGTGCATCACCTTCGACAAACGCGACCACCCGCCTCAGATAACTCGCCCAGGTCATTGCCCCCTCGTACTCGAGGCGCAAATTGGAGGTTACGACATGAGTCGCGTCTCCATGGACAGCGGAAGCGGCATCAACGTCATATTCATGAGTACCTTGCGAGCGATGAGGATCCCTCTAACCTGCCTGGAGTCATCGGACACAACGTTCCACGGCATCGTCCCAGGGAAAGGCATATACCCCCTGGGCAAAATCAACCTCAACGTCATCTTCGGCACGCCGAAGAATTTCCGGCACGAGCGCATCGACTTTGAGGTCGTCGACTGGCCCTCACAATACCATTGCATCCTTTGGCGCGTCGCATTCGCTAGGTTCATGGCAGTGCCCCACTACGCCTACCTGCAGATGAAAATGCCAGGTCCCAACGGCGTCATGACGATCAACGGGACCTTTGAGCGATCTGACAGTTGCGACGAGAATTCAACAGAATCTCCCAGTCCTTCGGCATGCAGGAGGAACTCGCAAGACTGAAAGAGACGACAGACAACAGTTCGCCTCCCCTGAGTAGGCCAAGATCACCTGACCTCTCCTTCGAATCATCTGTGCACACAAAGAAGGTGCAGGTCCATCCATCGGATTCCGCCAAGACGGCCCTCATCGCCAACAACTTGAGTCCCGCATAGGAACTCGCACTCGTCGAATTCCTCCGTGAGCACTGGGAAATTTTTGCCTGGTGTCCTGCGGACATGCCAGGAGTTCCCAGGGAATTCGCCAAGCACACACTCAACGTCAACCCCGACGCAAGGCCAGTCAAGCAAACAATCAGGCGACTGTCTGAGCCACGAGCGTAGGCAGTCGGAATGGAGATCAACAGACTCCTCGAGGCCAAGTTCATACGCGAGATCAAGGAAAGCACTTGGCTCGCCAATACGGTGCTGGTACCAAAAAAGGACACGGATATCCTACGGATGTGCGTGGACTTCACTTCTTTAAAAAAGCACTGCCCAACAGATCACTTCTCGCTGCCACGGATCGACCATCGACTCCACCGCTGGATGCGAGCGCCTCTACTTCCTCGACGCCTACTCAGGCTATAATCAAATTCGAATGAAGGAGGAAGACCAGGAGAAAACAGTGTTTACAACGCCCTTTGGTGTGTTCTGCTACAACACAATCCCTTCGGGCTAAAAACGCGGGAGCCACCTATCAGCGGTGCATGCAGGCTTGCCTCAAGGAACAACTGGGTCGCAACATCCAAGTCTATGTGGACGACATAGTAATCAAGACCAAGGAGGAAGCCTCTCTAATCGACGATTTGCGTGAAACCTTCGCCAACCTCGATCGCTACCGGATCAAGCTCAATCCGGACAAATGCGCCTTCGGCGTACCATCTAGGAAGCTACTCGGATATCTCATCTCCGCGAGGGGAATCGAGGCGAACCCAAAGAAGATAAAAGCCATATTGGCCATGGAGAAGCCGAAGAACATAAGAGGCGTCCAGCAACTGGCCGGACGAATCGCGGCCCTTAGTCAGTTTATCAGTCGGATGGGTGAAAAGGCACTGCCCTTTTACCAACTCCTCCGCAAAGCTGAAAATTTCGAGTGGACCAATGAAGCGCAAGAAGCATTCGAAGATCTCAAGCGCCTGCTATCCACTTCGCCAGTACTGGTGACTCCACGAGAAAGGGAACCACTATTGCTGTATATCTCCGCCACCAACCAGGTGGTCAGCACAGTGCTCGTCGTCGAGCGAGCTGAGGAAAACAAGGTCCACGGCGTACAACGCCCGGTATACTACCTCAGCGAGGTCCTCACGCCAACAAAACAGCGGTACCCGCACTAACAGAAGCTGGCGTACGGCGTCTTTATGGGCGCTCGGCGACTGCACCATTACTTCCAGGAACACCCAATCGTGGTAGTCAACGATGCCCCGTTGGGACATATCCTCAATAACCCCGACGCCACGGGGCGAGTCGCTCTTTGGGGAATAGAGCTGTCTCCACGAGACATCACATACGAAAAACGCGACGCAATCAAGTCACAAGTGCTCCCTGACTTTCTCGTGCACTGGATGGAGAACCAGCTCCCGGACAAGCCAGATATGTCCTACCTCTAGACAATGCACTTCGATGGGTCCAAGCGGAAAGACGGAGTAGGCGCAGGTGTCATACTGACATCACCTCAAGGGGACAAGCTGAAGTATATCCTGCGAATGCAGTTCATAGCCTCAAACAACGAGGCTGAATACGAAGCCCTGTTGCACGGGATGAGGATGGCAAAAGCTTGCGGCGCCAAGAGGCTCATCATATATGGCGACTCCAAGTTGGTCGTCAACCAAACAATGCACGAGTGCGACGCACTGAACGACAACATGATCGCGTACCGCGACCTCTACAACACACTCGAAGGAGACTTCGATGGTTGCGAGTTGCGACACGTAGGACGTGAAAGCAACGAGGAGGCGGACGCACTCGCCAACATAGGCTCTACCTGCGCCCCCATACCACCTGGGGTATTTCTCGAGCACATATGCGAACGCTCCATCAACCCAAAGGCCGCAGAGAAGAAAACAAGCGCAGCAACGGACTCGGGGGCTACACCACCCAATGAGCCAATGGCACTCGATGACTTGGAGCTGGACACAGGACTCGAGGGACCAATGGGCGTCATGATGATCGAGCAATCTTGGACGCAGCCGTACATTACGTACCTCCTCAGCAAGAGACGACCGAACGACCCGACAGATGCACGGCACATCGCGCGGCGCTCCAAGGCGTTCGCCGTTATCAACGGCGAACTGTATAAACGCAGCATCACAGGAGTGCTACAACGATGTGTCTCCATGGCCGATGGAAGAGCAGTTCTCCTCGACATCCATGAAGGGACCTGCGGGCACCACGCCGGCAGTCGCGCCCTCGTTGCCAAAGCTCTAGGAGCTGGATTTTACTGGCCCACGACCATGCGCGATGCCAAGGACATAGTCCAAAAATGCAATGCTTGCCAGCGATTCGCGGACAAGCCAGACGCACCAGGCGCAGAGCTACGGCCTATTCCATTGGCCTGGCCCTTCGCACAGTGGGGGCTCGACATGGTTGGCACCTTCCAAGGTCCTCGCACGGAGGTTACGTCTACCTCTTGGTTGCAGTCGACAAATTCACCAAGTGGATCGAGGCCATGCCGGTGACCAACCAATTAGGGCTCAGCGCAGTCAAGTTCTTCGAGTCCATCGTCTACCGCTTCGGCGTGCCGCACAACATCATCACCGACAACGGGGCGAACTTCACATCCAAGGAGTTCCAAGAATTCTGCGAGAACCTGGGGATCAACATCAGCTACGCCTCAGTAGCGCATCCACAGACCAACGGTCGGGTGGAAAAAGCAAACGGGCTTGTCTGCAGCGGCATCAAGAAGCGACTCCTCCGACCACTCGAACAAGCCGCGGGTTGCTGGCCAGATGAGCTGCAATCCGTACTCTAGAGCCTACGTACAACTCCAAACAGCGCCACGGGCTACACGCCATTCTTTATGGTGCACGGAGCAGAAGCAATACTACCCGCCGAAGTACGCTACAAGGCGCCGCGCGTGGTCACTTACAGCAAACAAGAGTCATCCCTTGCACTCGAAGACTCCGTCGACCTCCTTGACGAAGCAAGAGAAATTGCCGCAGAAAGATCCACGATCTACTAGCAGAACCTGCGCAACTACCACAGTAGAAGGCTTCGCCCCAGATCCTTCGTCGAAGGTGACCTGGTCCTGCGACTGAAGCAGCAGGGGCATCTCAAGCTCGAGTCCCCCTGGGAAGGACCGTACGTGATTATAGAAGTAATCCCAGGTGGCGCCTATTGCCTTCAAGATTTAGAGCCCGGAGTCGCATACTCCAACCCCTGGAACGTGGCACAACTGCGACGCTTTTACCCCTAGTGGCTTTTTACTTTTACATCACAAATAAGGCTACTCAGCCAAGGCTACTTAGCCACACATTATACCTCGCACTGTTCTTCGAATAAATAAAAGCTAAGTGCCCCAAAACTCTGTGTTCTCCTTCACTTTGTCAATTTATGTACTCGGGGGCTGCGCCACCCTATACACATCTGTTCTTCGAACCAAAACGCGATATCCTGAGTAGCTGGCACATCAATCGAACCCCTTAACACAAACTCAACCCAGCTGCAACGCACCTGACAAGTTGACAAGGGACTGAGATAAAAGATGGCCAGGCTAACAAAAAGGACTCGCATAGTGCAACGCACCTCACGCTCATAGAGCTCTTTATACACATACGACAACAAATTATTTACAAGACCTATACGAACTTTACAACACAAGTACACTTATGTGCAGGATACAAAAAAAGGCTACTACGGCAGCAGAAGAATGTTGGTTTGTTCCTCAAAGAAGTCGATGTCTCTTCTGCTGGGCGGTCCACCGCCTATTAGTGCGGCACCATATTCCAAGCAGAACCTGCTGGCGGTGCTGGTGGCCTAGACGCAATGGCGGCGACATCTACGTCAGGCCTGTGCAATTGCACCATTGAGAGAGCAGCCTTGGCACCAGCCACCAACTGTTGCCTCACACATTCGCGAACCGCAGATAGATCTTGAAATTTGGCAAGAAGGGCCAACAGGCTTGATGGAGTATCATCCAGCGGGAACATCGCCCGACAAATGTTCTTCAAGCATGACTGCGACTTCTTCAGGAAGAGCAGCACTCGCGATGCGCGATCCTGCAGGGTCGCTAGCGTAGTTGCACGATCATGATCTACCCAAAAGTATCCACTCTCTTGAAGCTGCTCCTGGGTGAGATCATGCAGGCGAATGGCAATTCTATCTTTCTCCTCCTGCGGACGACGCGCGCTAACAACTACACGAAGCAACACGAGCAGCATGAGTACAACGTACCACTGCGAGTGACTACAAAGAAAAGATGAGAACAAGCAAACTAACGCTTGAATTGGTCGCCCAGCTGCGCCACCTCACCAAGCAGATATTGCTCTCGGGCGGCGGCTTTTTCCGCCTTCGACTTCCACACGTCCGCACTACCACGGATCACGGGCAACTCACGCTCCAACTGCTTCACGCGATCACGAAGTCGCGAAAGAAAAGACAGCTCCTCTACACTGGAGCGCGGTGGTGCCACGGTATCATCAAGAGTTGGCGAGTCCTGGTTTCCCCTCATAGGATCACTTGATGTACCCTACCACAAGTCAAGATAGAAGCAAATAAGACGACAAAATCAACACAAAGACAAAAGGGTCAGATGCATTCAAGACTGGCATAAGTATCAACAGACACACTCGCCAGCAGGCATGTTCTTAAACAAAAGGACAATTAATCAACTATTACAAAAGCTAACTACGGAGCAGCTGGCTTCTTCGACTTCGACGGCTTAGGGGGCTTCATCAAGTCCGTGGCAGTGTCAGACGCCACTGACTTTCCGCCAGCCCCTGAGGCCGAAGCCTTCGCCGCCTTCTTGGCACGTTGGAGCTCCTCCGAGTACTTCGCAATAGTATTTATCAAGTGATGCCCATATTTGCCACAGGCAGTCACGAAAGGAGCGAAGACTACCTACTAACCGTCTGCGCCAACAGGCATCGCCTTCGACACCGCGGAGGGATCGATCTCGACTCCGTGGGCCTGCGCCATGGCGAGTGACATGGACGCGCCAGCCGCGCAGAGGGAGTTCTTGTAGGTGGAAGGCACACCCCCAGTGAGTGACTCCACCAGCTCATCCATATTATCGACTAGCCCTGCCTTCGGCATCTTATCCTCCCGGAGGCGACTGAGGGCGACCTTGGCCTTGGAAAGTGTATCTTGGATGGCGGCGCTACGGTCCTCGACTGCAGACACCGCACCTGCCAGAGCGTCATCGCGACGCAGAGCCTGCGGGTTAAAGCTCAAATCGCCAACATCTGTACATGAACCCACACATGGATCAAAACTTCAGCGCCACCAGCAAAAACACTAGATGCAGAAAAGGACAACAATATCCACAAGAAAAGGTACCTGAGAGAGCCTTGGCGATTGAGAAAAGTTGTTCTTTTCCCTGGCCGCAAAGGAAGCACGCAGATCCTCTTCACGCTTCTGTGCCTCGTCACGCGCTACGATTGCCTTGTCGCGACCCTTCACAGCCGCGGCAAGTGTCTTCTCCATGGTGGCGACGTTACGCAATAAGGCGTTATGTTCAGCTACACGGCAATCAAAAGTTGACTATCAGTCGACTATACCAAAAAAGGAGAAGACGAAAAAGAATAAGTGTAGAACACTCACTTTCGACCACGCAGTGACGCGTCTCCAGCATTGCATGCTGGCGACCCATCGCCATCACCTGCTCTGCCACTTGCGCGGCTTCCTTTACAAGGAGCTGTCGCACGAACAAGGAATCAGTGAAAGCAATGGATAACGTCGACTACCACACTAAAAAGAAGGAAAGATATACTTACATGATCCTCCAACGACTCTGAAGAGGTTTGCTGTACCGTCATCCGAGCAACCATTCGATGCTCCCCTATGTGAGGAGAGCTCGAAGAATTGTGCCCGGAGTGGGCCGCCACCGGAGGGGAAGGAGCGCGCTCGACCTCTACCTTGGCCCTTGAGATCGCGACTCCAGATTCCTTCAAAAATTTGACGTCGCCAGAAGATGACTACGTCTCATGACTACAAGACAAACCCACCTTGAGAAAGGGCAAACTCCAGGGCAAGCCAAAAAGAAGAAAACAGAGAAGAACAAATGAACTCGAAAACTTACCAGTCAAACTTGTCAAAATCAAACATGGCCTCCGCCGACTCCGACGAAGACTCCTTAGGCAATCGCATCTTCTTGCGAGAAGACGGTGCCACAGCCCTCACAGGGACGGCGAGAATTGGCGACTCCGCGCCAAGAACCATACCTTCTGGAGTCGAAGGAGACGACGCGTCAGAATCCTCGCTGCGCGAACGCTTGCGAGTGTCCAGACTCTCGGACTTCGGGGCTTCCTCCTCCACATCAGAGGGGACAGTCGACTCAGACTCATCCTCTTCCAAGGCTTCGTGAGGAATAACCCCCTCAGGGAGAGGAGGCATACAAGGCGACACCGCCCAATCCTGCATACAGACAACAAAAATCAGCAAAAATTAAGTAAGCAAACAGAAAAGCAATCGACAAAATAAGCTACTGCGTAGCACAACTATACCTCAGGAGGAGGATTCGAAGCATCAAAAGGAGGAACAACTGGCTCACTCGGAAGCACATCCTTGCCAGTGTACTTCGTGACCAGTCGAACCCTCTTATCCACCTCACTCGCGGACATGACATCGGCAAACACGCAAGTGGCATCATCAGTGCCAGCCCACTGAAACATGGGATGAACTCTGGCTTGAATGGGTTGGACGCGACGGCGCAGCCAAGTTCGGATAAGGGCGCAGCTTCCCTCTTCTGCGCCTATGCGACTCTCGAGGTCGCAGACGCGTTGATACAGCATGTATGTCTCCGCGAGTTCGCCAAGCATAACTACGTTCTTCCAGGAACACATCTTCTTGCAGGGAGTCGCGGGATCGAAGGGCGCGAGTCCAAAGTGCTCATCTTTGGACTTCTGATCGCGGACATAGAACCATTTGTCCCTCCATCCCTGGACAGACTTGGTGAGCTTGATGTCGAAGTAGGTGGCGGATGGGTCGGCGTGGATTCCGCAACCACCTACGTCATAAACTAAAGAGCCAGATGCGTACTAACGCTTCAATTTAAATATGCCCTTGAAAAGACCAAAGTGTGGCTCGATTCCGAGCCAGCACTCGCAAAGAGTGATGAAGCAGGTGATATGGAGGATCGAATTTGGGGACAGCTGATGGGGCTGGAGCCCGTAGAAACAAAGAAGGCCCCTAAGAAAGGGGTGGAGAGGCAAGGAAAGACCGCCTATGACGAATGCAAGAAACATCACTCGGAAACCAGCGGGAGGAGCAGGAATGGTCTCACCGCCGGGGACGCGCGCATCGGTGACAGCTGCAGAGATAACTCCGTCTTGGCGAAGAAGACGGAGATCCGACGCCTTGATGATGGAAGTGCGCCATGCACCATTTGTCACGCGGGTACCCACGACCTTCTTCTTCCCGCCGGCGGCGGCGCTGGTGCCCGCAGCAGCGGAGCCACCCTTCCTCTTTGCTGCAGTGACGGTGGCCGCGGAATCAGCAACAACGCCTCCTTTCTTCTTCCCCATTGAACGGCGGTGATGCGAGCGCAGAAAGTAGCTCGGAAACGAGCGGAGGTGGTCCAGCGTTGTGGAGGAAACGAGCGCAAGAAAAAGCAGAAGAGCAGCAGCAATGGCGATGGCAACAAGGAAGAAAGAGCGCAGATGGGAAATTACCGCCGTAGCATCGCTACTTAACCCCTAGAAGATGCAATCCAACGGCTCAAAAAAACCCTACTGGACGCGTGGCGCACATCGTGTTGGACACGCGGAGAGGAGGAAGCGCGAACCGTCCCTCCACTACTCCCATTACGCGCGGAAATCGAGGAGGCGCAGTTAAAATAAAGATTACGCACGCCCAGTAAAATCAAAGTCGGGAAGTGGGACCCACCGTTCGTTACGTCCCGTCAAACTCGCTCATGTGGGCAACTGAGGTCATACAAGCGTCAGCACTGACGTCATCAAAGCTACGCAGTGGAAAATTTTGACTACTTTAGTCCTTGCTGGAGTCTTCGACTCCACCAAGCACTCGGGGGCTACTCCCATAGGTAGCGCTAGCCGTGCACCCTACAATTTTATTTTCTTTTTGTAGGAACAAGGGCAATCAGAAGCAAACCCAGGCCATTCGAAATACGATTCGATTGAGGACATGGGTTACTCCCATAGGGAGCGCCGGAAACAAATTCGACTGAACCAAGCAAACAAAAGATGACAGCAGTCACAAAAGTTATTTAGTCCCTGCCTAAGTCTTCGACTCAACCAGGCACTCGGGGGCTACTCCCATAGGGAGCGCTGGTCGTGCACCCTATGATTATTTATACATAAAACTGTGTATTGATAACATCCGCACTCGAAGCTCATGGTGACACCGCCTCATAATTTTCCCTACAAAGAGACTGCGTCTCCTGGGTCACCCGAATCGTCTCCGCGATGATAAAATTCGGATGCCGCGCTTACAGCGTGAAGGTAAGACCTGAATAAGGCCTGGAAATGCATTTAGCTGCGCACTACCAGAAATGTATCCGTGCCTACAGGTACGATGAACATGCCTTGATGGACGCGTCGAGTGCTCACACCCATATAACTGGAATTCGACTCCTGTAAGACCTCTGCGGCCTGAGTCGAATTACACCAACACTTTTCCGGATTCGAGTCCGGGGACTCGAGTTCGAAGTAGATTGTGTTGTTTCACCCTAAAGTGGTTAACTGATACCGATACTTTGGTTATATCAGGCACGTATATCAACAATCCCTATGACACAAATAAAAGCAGTCGAAATACACTCGTTTAGGCACTCGAAGACTTCAAAAAGTCCCCAGTCGAATATGCGATTCCATTGGACACTCGGGGGCTACTGACATGGATATACCCTACAGGTACTCAAGCTTGGTATATACGGTCCAAATACATACAAGCCCACGGTGTCGCCAAGGCCCAAGCAAGGGACTCGAGTAACCTAAGGACTCTCGATTGCTTGAAGAACAAGAAGAAGTTAAAGATAGAAAGTTTGAAGGGGAAAAACCCTAATTTGTAACCGACTCGACCTGCTACCCGAGACTTACCCTATCTATATAAAGGCTAGGAGGGGGCGGCGAGGAGGACACACGCAACCTTAGTTTCCACAACCCTCGCCAGATTGCATCTGCGCACCATTGTAACTTTCGACTCCTTCGATAATTCCATGAGCAGACAAGCAGGAGTAGGGACCTCTACGAGGCTTGAACCTGGGTAAATCCTTTGTCCCCTATGTGCTTGTTTGCTAGCCGATAGATGTCTCCAGCGCTCCCTCCTTCTCCAAAACCCAAGTCCATAACAATGGGCATTGATGAGTTAAACCCTCGTCACCTCCGGTGTGAATACCTTTTACCTTACCTCCCCGGCAACGGCGCCATAAAATAGCTTGATGTCTACGCACTTCTATTCTTGTAGACAGTTGTTGGGCCTCCAAGTGCAGAGGTTTGTAGAACAGCAGCAAGTTTTCCCTTAAGTGGATCACCCAAGGTTTATCGAACTCAGGGAGGAAGTGGTCAAAGGTATTCCCTCTGAAGCAACCCTGCAATCAAGATACAAGAAGTCTCTTGTGTCCCCAACAGACCCAATACACTTGTCAGGTGTATAGGTGCACTAGTTTGGCGAAGAGATAGTAAAATACAAGTGGTATGGATATAAGACAGCGGTGCTAGAAAATAACTTGATGGCGTGGAAAAGACAAAGTTAAACTGAAATAAAGATAGAAGCAAGCAAACATGCAATAGATCTAATAGCAAACGGTGTTTCAATGCTTAGAAACAAGGCCTAGGGATCATACTTTCACTAGTGAACACTCTCATATAAATATCTTCTCTTTATGATACTACGCTGAACTACTCTCCGGTTGGACACTCTAATCGTTGGTAGGGCTATAACAACACACCTCAAAGTCCATCTTTCCCATCTAGAAAACCCCACACTGTTACCTTGAGTACTAGATGAGTCCAACAAACACCACAATTTCATAGAAACATCCAACTCCAAATATAACTCATTACAAGTATTTGTAATCTCTAGCCTAAGTGCCACCATGGTGAGCACGCTGTCACTTTCACACACATGGGGACAACAGAGATCTAACAAAGCACTTGTGTAGCAAGGTAGATCTACTTGATTACAAAACTCATGATCACAATATGATCGTGCATAGAGAGAGAGATGAACACATAGCTACCGGTAGAACCCTTAGCCTCGAGAGAGAACTACTCCCTCCTCATCATGGGAATCGGCAATGGTGATGGAGATGGTGGTGGAGATCGATGGAGATGGCTCCGGGGGCACTTCCCCATCCCGGCAGGGTGCCGGAACAGAGACTTTCTGTCCCCCGAATCTCCCCTTCGGTGGCGGCACCGCTATGGAACTTTTCGTGGCTGGAGGTTTGATGACTTAGGGTTTATGCATCGGGAGGCTTCTTATAGGCGAGGAGGCCAGGGGGCCCACACCACCTTGTGGCGCGGCCAGGGCTAGCCCGCGCCACCATATGGTGTGGCCAGGCCCTGGCCCTCCTCCGTCTCTGCTTCAGGCTCCGTGAGTCTTTCGGTAAAATAGGAACTTTGGCTTTTGTCCCGTCCAATTCTGAGAATATTGATTTTCTGACTTTCCTGGAACCAAAAACAGCAGAAAACAGGCAACTGGCACTATGGCTCTTGTTAATAGGTTAGTCCAAGAAATCATATGAAAAGTACTCCAAAGTGTGGACAAAACACAAGAAAGTAGATAAAACCAAGCATGGAACATCAAAAATTATAGATACATTTGCAATGTATCGGTGGTATTCTCTCGATGAGCATGAGGAAATCTTCTAGTATCTTGCGAAGCTTGTTATTATCCTCTTGAAGTATATCCACCTTCCTCCTGAAGACTCGGTACTTGTCGCAGAACTCATCGGTTACTCCTAGAGCTTCCACCACTGCAGGGTAGGAACCGAGATCTAGAGGGGGAGATATCAGCCCCTTCATGCATGCTATCATGTCCTTTACTTCCTCCACGATATTCCGATCTATGTCTTCGCACCTAGTTGCGATCCTTCCTGGTTTCACCCGTCCCACGAGAGTCTCCTGCTCGAGATTGTGATGGAGTTTGCGACGGCGTCGTAACTCGTAATCCTTTGAAGACGAACCCTTGAACGACATATGAACAAAACAGATCAAAATGAAAACAAGACGAGAACACGATATACGAACCTCGGGGGATCCGGGGGATTATATATTACGAAGTTTTACAACAAAGGAGGGTACTGGGAGAAAACGGGTCGGAGACGGAGGCCGAGGTGGCCACACCACCTGGTGATGTGGCTAGGGGTGGGCCCACACCACAGGGTGGTGTGAGCCACCCAGGCTCCCCTTCCGTCCCTCTTTCGCTTCATAGCTTTCCTTGTTGGATAAAAATTCCAAAAATATAACTGGACAGAATTTTCACGGAACTTTTCTTACCAGAACTATTACCTATTTGAAAACGGACTCTACAGGTCTCTGAATTTGGCATTTAACAGATTCTTGCAGAGTCACCACTTGAATAACATCAATATCTTCATCTTCATACTCATATTGCTCGAGTCATGAAACCTTTCTCTTTCTCATTACACCATTTTCTCCAATAAAATTTCTTTCACACAATTCTCATTAGCAACATTAGTGTAAGCGAGGTAATAAACCTTTTTAAGTCTAATTTCAACTGAAAACCATCAAAACATAAGCTATTGTAGCAAATCCTTCCGAAAACCCAAAAAAGAACTCAAAAAGGAAATCGATTAAAGAAGCAAATGCAAGAGTGGCAAAATCTATCAAAGCAGACCAGCAGGTAAAGATCAATTTTTTCGAAAATCTTCTGTTGCTCAAATCAAAAAGTGCAAAGCAAACTAAAGTTAAATAACAACCTGGGTCAGAAGCACAAAAAATTACAGCTCAATCCGACATACAGAGATCTCTCATGAATTTTTACGGTGAAGCAAAAAAATCTGTTTTGGGACAGCGACTTCCCCGAATCTTACTTCTCTCTCATTAGAGGTTCATCTTGACACAAAAACCAAACAAAAAGGATAAGAAGAGGTTATTACCGAAGTAATAACTTCCAAGACTCAAACAAATTTTGTAACCCACTTCCTATGCAAAGGAACCTTGTAAACAAACAAGTTGTTGAAACCAGAGGCTAAAAGCATAGGAAGGCAGAGCAAGTGCAACATAAAGATTTTAAGCATAAAACAAGGAAACTTGATATTATTGAGATGCATAAGAACAGTCTTCCCTCTCTCATAATAACTTTCAGTATCATGCATAAACTTAATGATATAGCTATCACAGGAACCATTGTAGCAATGGTCGGTTATCCTAACAGAAAACACAGGGACACTAACTCTCATAACACTACTTTGTGAAGCAATATTAGGGATATCCTTACAGAGGATAGCGTGTCCATCTTCCACATATTTACTGACAAAGTCTTTCACATTTGCTATTATAGGTTCATCATTTTGTTCATCAGGTTCAACAGCTTTACTTTAACTTTCATTAACCATACTAGCTATTATAGAATGTCCCTTGATCTTAACTGGGAAAGGCATTTTCTCAATGTAAGGTTGCAATAGCTTGAGAGTCTAGACCATAAGCATTTTGAAAGTCATCAGTTCCCATAAAATATTCAATGCATTCATAATCATAATTTATACCTGACTTTCTTCCTTTGTCATTCTCCCATGCTTCAACATTGTCTTGAATACGGTCCAGAAGATCCCATTTACCTTCTTCTTCCATGTGTGTAAATGATCCAGCACAAGAGGCATCCAATAAATCCTTATCATGAAGAGAAAGCCTTCCATAAAAGTTATTGATAATGATATTGTTGGGGAGCTCATGAATGGGACATTTGAGAATTAGTGACTTCAATCTCCCCCAAGCTTGAGTTGTACTCTCTCCATCAAGAGGCCAAAAGTTGTATATTTGATTCCGATCTTTATGAATCTCACTAGGAGGATAAAACTTTGAATAAAAGAGAGGTACTATTTCCTCCCATTCAAGAGCTTGACCATTCTTTAGCATCTTGTACCATTCCTCAGCTCATCCTTTTAATGATAATGAGAATAACCTCTTCTTAACTTGATCTGTAGTAATACCTGCACACTTGAACAACCGGCCTAATTCGTGTATAAAGAGCAAATGATCACCAGGATGGATAGTTCCATCTCCAACCTAATAGTTATCCATAACACGATCAATAATTCTTAGAGGTATTTTAAAAGTATCATTCTTAGTAGGTGGTGGTTCATCTACTACCTTAGCAGTGGTAATAGCATTATGAAATAAGAAACTCAGTGAATTATCCATAATGAAAATAAAGCAACTAACAGAAATAAACAATACTCATAGTAGAAGTTTCCTTTACCAGTTCCACTTTCCAATAGCGCTTCACTCCCCGGAAATGGCGCCAGAAAATAGTTTTGATGACCCACAAGTATAGGGGGTGTATCGCAGTATTTTCGATAAGTAAGAGTGTCGAACCCAACGAGGAGCAGAGGGTGCTAGATAGTGGCTTGGAGCAGGAATTCTCTGTAAATACTTAGCAAACGAATTTCTAGGGGTTTTTGATAATGTAGGTAAATAAAGTACGAGTAAACGAAAGACAATAAGAATAAATGCTACAAGTGTACCAATCCTTTCTTTAGCAAAGGACAAGCCGGTTGTATTACTTAAGATGACCAAACATTCTCGAGGACACATGGGAATATCGTCAAGTGCTTTCGCTTCATATAGTTGATTAATCTTCTTTAGTTTGCTAAGTGTTGTGTGGGTGAACCTGTGCTAATGTACCGACCTTCCTAGGACTAATACATACTTGTGATTATACCCCTTGCAAGCACCTGGAAGTACAAGAAAGTAATTAAGGTAGACATCTAACCACAACTTTTAAACTCTAAAACCCCGACGTCCCTTGTGCAAAGGTTTCCTAACGGGGGTTCAGGTTTCTGTCACTCCGGCAAACCCTACGATTAGTAGCCAAATACACAATGCATTCCCCTAGGCCCATATAGATGAAGTGTCATGTAGTCGACGTTCACATGACACCACTACAAGAAGTACGCCACAACTTAAATATCTAACCATTGAATCTTTCTCAACACAATTCCACTACTAACAACATGACTTCTCCCATGTCCTCAAGAACTAAACAAACTACTCACAAGTCATCATATGGATCAAGATCAGAGATGAAATAATGATATGTAACAATCTGAACATAAACTCTAATTCAATGGTTCACTCAATAGCATCAACTACAAGGAATAATCAACACCGGGAAAGTTTCCCCTAAGAACTATGCAAGATTCAACCCAATTGTTACAACGGTATGAAGTGGACATGATGGTGCTGGTGATGATGATGATGATGGTCACGATGAAGTCCAGCTTGATGGTGGTGTTGATGGCGACGATGTCCCCTCTCCGGGAAGGAATTCCCCCAGTAGAATTCGGTCTGCCGGAGAGATCTTTCTCTCTCGGTGCTTTCCGCCCCGTAGTGGTGGCGGAATCTTTTTGTGGTCTCTCTCCGAGTCTTAGGGTTTCCGGAGGATAATATATGCCATAGGGGAGAGGCTGGAGTGGACCAGGCCGTCCACACCACCTAGTGGCATGGCCTGGGGTTGCCCGCGCCAGGGGGTGGTGTGAGAACCCTGTGGCCCATCTCCACTTCCCCTTGTGGCTTTCTTCCTCTTCTGGAAAAATAGGATTTTCCATGTATTTTCTCGGATTTTTTGATCTTCGCGAATTTTGCCTCCAAACAACACCTTTTCCATCAGAATCCTAACTACAGCGGTCCATGCTCCAAAACTCATCAACCATGCAGAAACAGATGAAATAACATAAGTATCATCTCTTAATATGAAATATATCAATGAATAATAGTATATTATGATATAGAATAGTGATGCAAAATGGACGTATCACTGAACTTTTGCAGTGCGCACTACCGCTGCCAGCAGCAACGTGGAAACCTGCACAAGACAACCACAGAACTTTGCCCCCAACTTGCGATGAGGTTGCCAATCTCACCGGTTTTGCTGAAAACAAAGGATTAAACGTATCGAGTGGAAGAAAGTAAAAGCTTGTAGAAAGTAAACAGAAAGCAGTAAACAGTTGTAGATTGATGGTAAAAGAAAGGACCGGGGTCCATAGTTCACTAGTGGTGGTTCTCCTTAAGATAGATAACATGTTGGGTATTACAACGGGGCAATTGACAAACATCGAGAAAGCATACATGCATATACTAATCATCTTGACTCCTTTGAGATTCGATTGGGCATTACAACATTATACATAGACAGTAATTCAACTGCATCTATGACTAATAATCCACCTTCAGGTTATCATCCGAACCCCCTCAAGTATTAAGTTGCAAGAATCAGATAATTGCATTACGCATTGCGTGTAAATTAAACAATACGATTGTTCTATGAACAAAGGATTGTTGTTTTCTCCCTAGTAGCAACATCACATCTAAAACCTTAGAGATTTCTGTCACTTCCGCAGATTACTAGAGGCATGAACCCACTATCGAGCATAAATACTAACTCTTGGAGTTGCTAGCATCTACTTGGCCAAGATAGCTACTAACAACGGAAAGCATGCAAGATCACAAATAACAAAGACATGATAGAATCAATAATCAGTCTGAAATAGCATCTCAATATCCATCGGATCCCCGCAAACACAACATGTAGGATTACAAATAGATGATCTTGATCATGAACGGAGCTCACAAGATCTAAACATGATAGCACAAAGGAGAAGAACCAACCATCTAGCTACTACATGGACCCATAGTCCAAGGATGAACTACTCACGCATGACACCGGAGGCTTGCATGGTGATGAAGAAGGCCTCCAGGGTGAATTCCCCTCTCCGGCAAGGTGCCGGGAAGAGCTTCAGATCCCTCCCGATATAGGTATGGAGATGACTGAGGATACAGACTCTTTCGTGGAATTTTGATTGGGTACTTAGGGTTTCTGTATCGGAGGCATCTTATAGGCGAAAGCGGAGGCCAAGGGGGTGCCGGAGGCGGCCAGACCACCCCCTGGCGCGGGCCAGGCTGGGGCACGCGGCCAGGTGGTGTGGTGGCCCCCTGGCCCTCTCTGTCTCGTCTTCTGGCTCCTTGTGTCCCTTAGTGAAAAACTGACTTTGGCTTTTGTCCCGTCCAATTTCGAGAATATTCATTTTCTGACTTTCCTGGAACCAAAAATAGCAGAAAAATGGCAGCTGGCACTGTGGCATCTTGTTAATAGGTCAGTCCAAGAAAGTATATAGAAAGTACTCCAAAGTGTGGACAAAACATAAGAAAGTAGATAAAACCAAGCATGGAACATCAAAAATTATGGATATGTTAGCAACGTATTAGTGGCCCGAACAGGGATTTGTAAAATTCCGAAATATATATTCTCAGACTTTCTTCCCCAACAATTGTACCTTCATCCTGCTCCAGCTGGAAAATCATTTTTCTACGATGTTTTCCATTAGAAATTAAATGAAAGTATTTTGTATTTTATCCACCTTCCTGGACATGCTTAACCTTTGCCCTTTGTGCCCATTTAGTTTCCTCATCCCTACGAATTTTAGCTAGCTCATCATTTGCCTTTCTTAACTCCTCTCTTTCGGTAGGAGAGAGAGTAGTGGTTTCCGCTCTAGTGTCTAACAGCAAAATTATATCCAAAAGTCGTTCATTTTGTTGCTTTAAATGACCATTTAAATATCTAGCCCATCCTCGTAAAAATTGCCTAATATGGCGAATCTTGTTCTGCCAATTCAAAAGAGAGTTATTGTGGGGAAGTATCGAATTCCACTCGATTGCAACCATATCAAAGAAACCATCCTTATGCAACCAGGAAAGTTCAAATGAGAAATTGGATTTGTTCCCCTAATGAGCTTGTACACCGGAATGCAAAAAAAGGGGGGTATGGTCTGAACCTGTTCGAGTAAGACCTCTAATAGTGACCAAAGGAAAAAAAATCCCATTCAACACTAGCTAAAACTCGATCAAGTTTTTCATAGGTTGGGTTTTCTCTCCGACTAGACCAAGTGAATTGATGACCAGAGAGAACAATCTCCCTCAAATCAAGACTCTCAATAATCACATTAAAAATGTCCTTATTTTTTTCCTCATTCCTTCGAATAATATTGAAATCACCCCCAACTAACAAAGGTAGAGTTTCGTGTTCACAAGTGCGCACAAGCTCAGCCAAAAACAGATGCTTGTTGACATTCTGGGCTGCCCCATAAACAGGTACTAAAATCCACTCAAAACCATCACTCTTAGACTTGAGGTGAAACTTAACACAGAAATCACCATTTATCACTTTATTGACTCGATGGGTTGTAGCATTTATGCCAACCAAGATACCCTAGACTGCCCTTGTGGCGGAAGACAATACCATTGGAAATCAAGCCCCCCCCCGACAGATGATGTAAGAAAGGTGACGAGAATTTATCTCTACTTGTTTCCAAAATAGCAAAAAAAACTAGTTTAAAGTATTTAATAGATTCATGAATGAAATTATGTTTTCCAGGATCACCGAAGCCCTCACTATCTAGGGCTATTTGAAAAATAAAATGTTCTTCACGACCAGTTACTGGGTGGTTACCTAGAACTTTGCAACGTGCCGGTGTTGTATGCGAACACCATGATCGCTGATGCTGCTAAAAGCCCTGCTTGACGCGTTAGGTGGCTCACGCATGTCATCTTTGAGTGAGAGAGCACTTGCCGCCATGATGTAGTCTGAATGAGGCTTAACACTGGATAAAATAAAAGTGAATGGAGACCTAATTGAGCACAACCAACTAAGATATTCAGGGATGATAGATCTTTCTACATTCAGTATCCGAGTGTCTAGAAGTAGAGCAACTGATCAAGTTAGCTAAATATTTCACAATTTTGGTTTGAGTTCAGAAAGGCACTGGAATCAAACACAAGGAAGCTAGCTATGCATAACTCATAAAATAGGCTACTGACACCACGACACATGATGCAGCTGACAACTAACAAAAAGGATCGATGGATCTGTAATCGAAGCAGGCGAGCTATGCGAATGTTGACACCAAAACCCCCATTTTTCAGTTCAACTGAGCCAAACCTAGCAGCAAGAAATCGCAACACCATCTAACATCCTACAACATGAACAAACAACATAATCAAAACCCTAAACAAATCAACTTCCAAATATACATGATCATAGGTACTAAACTATTTGAATGTTGACAACAAAAACGCCAACTTTCAGTACAACATCGTTTATATTGTTAATAAAAACTAATACAATAATTTCTTTGTGCCCTGATTACGAGCTATCATGGAGAGGTTTCAGTTATACACTTTTACATTTCACCTTATGGAAAGCATCATAGCTCTTGTTGTGACTATGTGAGCCTACCCCTTCTTCTGTTGTTTCTCCTCATTCATAGATTACATTAATCCATCTCTATCAAAAAATTGACATCATGCACCTATATACACCATTTTCAACTGTATCCATCAAAGTAATAAGAAAAAATATCAGGATACCATAAGAGGATTAGACACTACGAGAATGAAAATTACAATATAAAATGTTTTTACAAATCAAAGGGACTATCTTCTTTTATCATTACACAAGCTTCAGGTTACACCATGTATAACATACATACATGAATTCATGGAAGCTTGAAACATCAGTTTAAAAGTGCAGTTTTGAATTATCTGCATCCAAACACATCACATGTATAAAAATCAAACTATCCCTCTCATCTCTATTTTTATTTTTGAAGAAGACAGAAATTCCTTCCTCGTGTATGGTCAAATATTTGGATAAAAACAAACAAGAAAAACATTCACATCAAGATAGAAGTTTCTGAAAAATAACTAATACCAATTCTAAGCCATCTTTAGCAGCAACGTCACCGGCATAGCTGACCTGCACGGGGCTCTCACATGCTCCTGTGCCATCAATGTCTATGAATCAATTCACAACTTTTGTCCCGTCGTAGCAACACCTGCAAGCAATACTTCTTCTCTTCTCTGCTGAAAATAAACCTGAAATTAAGCTAGTCAACTAATTATGACCATTTTTGTGAACTATTGGTGAAACTCAATGTCATTCATTCGCAAATTTTTACCAAGTGTAGTATGAGATGGTCACACTGATTTGTAGGCGAAGTAATAAAGCTAAAAACTAAAATGGTACCAAGTCAAATGCCAACAAGAAGAACACATACTACATGCATAGTTAACCCGTTTGTCAATTAGTCCTAGAATTGATGTTGAACAGGAAACAATATGATGCATAGTTCATTTGTTCAAAAAGCTCTCTTCATTTTTCTTCTGTACTGGCAACATCGAGGACTTTTGGATTACTAATTCCTTACACTAATATTCTTAGATCCAAAAATTTATAAAAAAAGTAAAAATAGTAAGCGGGCATGAAACCTGGAAATGTGGCCCATAGTGCACACCAAAAAAACAAAAACTGCATGCATGGAAAGTTCTTGTGGGGCTTAACACCATCCTTCGTTTCCCCCCAATTCAAATAGGTCTGAAGAACTAAGAAACCTATCAATACAAAGTAGAAAATAAGAGAAAATATAGAAGCCTATGAAACCACGAGAAAACTCAAATAAAATGCAGTTGATAGAAAGTACCGATAAGTAATCTGTCAAATGGAACCTGTATAGGTGGATCGCTCCTTCAACTGGATGGAGAGCCTGATGTTGCAGAGAAGAAGTCCATGGCGTGTTGTGGGGCGTCCACCACCGAGCTCGGAGGAGTTGGTGCAGGATGAGGGGGAGCGACAGAGAGCGAACGATGACGGAGCATCTAACGTGGAGGTTATGGCCTCCCTTCCTATACCCCTGTGTCCACCACTTGATCTACAACACCTCCATCGTGGTTGGCACCGGCATATCCCACCCAAACACCAGCACACCGCAAGCCCTCCTTGGAGAGGTCAAGCTAGCAACCAGGTAACGTAGTGGTGCAAAGTGGCAGCGGAACCCTAGATCACGCTAGCAGCGCATAGAGGCAATGCTAGAGCCTAACTACAGTGTCAACAACTTGCAGATGAGCTCATGGAGGAGGTGGAGAGGGCTAGGAAGGGTGGTTGTGGCGCAGGGTCGTCGTGTCGATATTGGCCCGTGGGGGTGGCAGCGGCGGATGGGGCGAGGAAGCTAGACGGTTTGGATCCTAGGAATTTTGTGCGAGGGGAGAGAATGAGGAAGGAATGGATGCAAATCAGTGACGAGCAGGGAGTGTGCATGGATTCACTGGGCTTGGGCCACTTGGGTGTGTAGGCATGGGGCGATGCGGTCAAGAAGGTTGGACGAAGCAATACTGACATATCAGTGACGATGGAACCTGACTTTTTTTAGGTAGTACTAGTTAAATGTTCGTGCGTTGCCACGGGCCGCAAGATTTTTCTTCTTCTCATGCATATATCAACATAATGCACTTGTATCAAAATAGATAGTTGTATGCTCCTTTGAATTTTTTCACGCATGTAATATATTGAACTTTTCTGCACACCCTAGTTAGCAAGTTTTTGGCATATCCTACAGGTGATACAATATTACAACACACATAAGAAATAAGCTAACGTCCCATGGTTAAATAGAAAAAACTTAATCTTTTCTATCATCAGGACCCTTCATCTCCTTTGGTTATGGGTGATGCAGCTCCCTCCTCTAGTGAGCATGAAACAAATGTAATTATTGAGCCGCATGAAGTGTTTCCTCCATGATCCTAGCAACAATTACACAAAAACTTATACAAAGATGTGAAAATTGTAATTGTTCACAATTCGGTCCCTAAGTTTAAGTGGATGTTGACAAGTCAACGCTATGCAATCAACAAACAACATCTATATAAAACTCACACCAAATTCATCTTGTCAATCGGATTCATCTTGTCCAATTATTATGTCCTGCTAGATTCATAGAAGAAAATATAAAGATAGGAAGCTAAAAGAACATGAAGGTACAAGGCACCCTTTCACACAAAGGTTTCAACGTTCCACATACCCGTATCACAACCCTTTTATTTCATTAGATCTGTTCTGAATTCTATTAGGATGAACACAATGGTGACCTTGCATGGTCGTATCTCACCTAATCTAGTAATGTTTGTGTCCCTCCGATCTAAATTAATGGCCTCAGATTTGTCTAGATTCGGATGTATGGAGTCATGTTTTAGTGCTAGATACATCCGAATATATGCAAATTCAAGGCCATTAATTTGGATCGGAGGGAGTAATTGATAAGAGACAATAGACAAATTGTGGAAACTGTACATATGATACTTAAATGAAAAGAAAATGAGGACTATGTGTATGCTGCAGTGGGGATTTGGATATGGAGTAAATTTATATGAAGTTTTAATAATAAATATGACGGTACTGATTATTCAATCTGCGTCTTTTCACATCGTCAATTTCAAAGCCAATAGCATGTGAAAAACAAAACTCTAGTAATGCTGCACTATTACTAAACAATTATACTCCCTCCGTACAAAATATAAGATGTTTTAGCTTTGTGAAAGGAGTGTATCTAGACAAATCTCGGGCAATAACAGAAACTACAATCGTAATGAAACTAAAAAACTGAAGTACTGAACTGCTCACACTGCAGTGGCACATACTAATGTT
The DNA here is from genome assembly GCA_910589775.1 of Avena eriantha. Lineage (NCBI taxonomy): Eukaryota > Viridiplantae > Streptophyta > Magnoliopsida > Poales > Poaceae > Avena > Avena eriantha. The sequence goes on from OU342740.1 coordinate 90,209,311, forward strand.
ATAGTCACACGAAACTGAAGTATTAGGAGAATTAAAGCCTGCAATCTCATCTTCAGCATACAATATTTATTCAATACACACTTTATGATATAGTCACACATACTAATGTTCTCATTTGCTCTATAATATCATTTATATAAGGGAGTTAGGCATGCAATGTTGTAAAGATATAAAAGGAAATTGATTATTACATTTGATTTGATGATCTTTGATTTGAACACGAGGAGCTCTTAACAAACAAAATGCAATGTAAGAATTATTTTTTTGCGAACAACAAATTCAATAACACAAGATAATAGTGGATTTTGTACCTTACTAGGAGTAAAACATGCTTACTGGAAGTAAAACATGATTCAATAGTATGTAAACACCGAGTCAACACTAAGCCTAACAATACAAACATGATTGGCTTACACTACCAACAATAGAACAAAAATAATGCACCATTTAGAACTCTGCTTGATATGGCGCAACTGGCATGCTCCTATCTGACATTTTTCTTTTGCTTCCCTTATCAATGGCTGCTAAAAATGAATCACGGGTTATTGGAGGGATCTGACAAATGGTAACATGTGCTATGCATTAACATCTTGATGCAACCGTGGTCTTGAGATAATTTTCCACTACATCACTTGCAATGGAAGGCACATTCTGACCATGGACATGAACTAAACATCAAACCTTGGTGCTCCTTATCGGGTAAAATAAGATGTGTGAAGGATTGGCCAAGATATCATGGGCATGATTCAGGTAAGCTAGTTCACAATTCTCCAAGACCAGTGTAACCAAACAAGATGTAACATCAACCTACACGCAAAGTAAACTAATATCAACACAATGGGGTAAACCATAAAATTCAGTAGTAAGTATAATGTGAAAACTTTACCCTTGGAGAGAAAAGCACACTATAGCCACATATAGTTTTCAATGGAATTTTAGTTCTTCACCTGACCTGTTGTTGTATTGTACACCCTTTATGTAACATCCCAATTTCAGCGACCCTGGTTAGTTGTCCAGAATGCAAAAATCAGGGGGAACAAAAACTTTTTCTTGTTTAATGCTGAAGTATTTGCTTGTTGTTTGGATATGCGTATGCATATATGTGTATTGGATGATATACTCCTTACCTTAACACCAGTTGACAAAAGCTACTTCGCAAAATAGTCTTGGCTTAATTTCCATATTCTAAAATGTTCTGGCATTTCAAAACCTGAGCCAAGAAGCCTTTGCAAACCAATTATTTTAATAGCTTCTATTAATCAAGCTATGGAGAGATATAGAATATAATCTCCTTATGTTTCATAGACAGAACCTTCAACTATTCTTATCTCTAGGTTTCCCAAAAAACTCTTTTTAAAGATTTGAATTCTACTCTTGGTAGAGATACCAAGGACCTTACCTTGTTCAAACTCCAACCTATCTCAAAATACCCATCCTTACCTCAAGATAAGCTTGATGGTAACCCTAGTAGTAGTTGGTTTGATTGTAAGATGAGTTGCCTTGATCTGTTGTCTGATAAATTGCCTTGATCTGCTGTCTAATGAATTGTCTTGATCTGCTGTTTGACTTGATTGCTTAGAATTAGTCTGAGCTACTCTAGGAGCTCATCCACTAGAATCAAGATACTTGAAATCACCACACCCTAAGCAAGGGTACCATCTGGATCTAATCTCTATCCACCAGGTGATCATCTAAAACCCTTAGCCAGATAAATTCTGTAGTGAGCTATTCTAGAAGCTTCCAACTCAATGAAGCCCAATATCAAGCATGGATCCCTCCTACTCAAACTACACTACAAAATCATTCACTTGATGATGCTTGGGTACCTTGCAAACCAACAAAAACATCCCCTCTCATGCTCTAGTCAACAACCTCAAATCTGCCAAAATTGGCTAAGTCTGGAAAACTATTTCCAACATCACCTTTTTGAATGCCTCCCTTTCTCAACCCTTGTGCATTATTGGAAATGCACTTGAACCATTTTGTTAACCATCTTAAGGACTACCAAGGCCCACTTTTTCCCTTGGTTATATCACCCTTAAACCCACTAGTTCTTGATGGTTTTGCAGACAAGAAAATAACTTTTCCTGCAAATCTAGTCAACATGCCTACTTTGATAAAAGCTCACACCACCATCCAACCTTCTATGTACCAACCCTTTGCATGGTTGTGTTCTACTCATATAGTTCTATCATTACCTACTTCACTTGATCCAATTGGATCCTTGAGCTGTTTACACCCACAAGGTTTTAAAGGCTAGATGATAATCTGCTTTGGCAGCTTATTTTATTCAAAGTTTGAAAGCATGTCATGGTGAGCTCAAGTAGTATCAAGATCAAACCCCTACACCATTGCAATCTACATCACTTGGTATAGCCAACCATATATCCCATGACACAAGGGGAGCCCTGAGCTCCAAGATCCAACAAGGTTTTGGTGGCATGAAAACAATCTTACCCAAGATCCCCAAATCTCTAGTTCTCACCAAAATCAACTTGGATTATCCAATCCCAAGGTTGAAAATGCTTGCTACACCTTGTATACATCATCAACCTTGATCATCAAGATTTATAAAATATTATCCATAATTATTATGGCTCCAAATCTAATTAATGTCTTTAATAGTCAAAATCTCCAAAACTCCTCTCATAAAGGCAATTTTGGTTTTTACCAAAGAACTTCCCTAACTTTGGGCACACTTGAGTCCTAAATATCATATCACATCTTCCCACTTCAAAAATAAATATTTTTGAAGAGCTTTATTATTTCTTCTTGCCCATTTTCTTAAATGGCTGAAGTGGAATAATAAATGTTTTAAATACTTTTAAGCCCCAATAAATCTTGGAAAATTCCCCTAAGTATGTATTCACATTTGGGATCATCCCACATCAAAAACTCCACCTGTCCAATAAAAATTTATCAAATGATCCTCTAGAAACTATTTCTGTACTTTTTGAATAAATGGATTTAAGTGGACTTTAAATCTCTAGAAAAATCCCAAATAATTCCTGGATATCTATCTTGACCTCAACTACCCACCAGTACAATTCCCCTACCTTGTCCAATGTAAGTTTTTGGACTCGCTTCATAACCATCTATTTGATCAAATTAAGCAAACTAAGGCATTAGTGAGCCAAACCAAGAATCAAACACCACCAATCTTGCTCAGTACACCTCCTCAGCACCAGGACACTCCCCCAGGTCGACCAGCACTATAGCATCCCCTGTAGCAGTTTGTCCTCTAGTGCTTGGACACTAGAGCTTAACCTCTTGTGGTTGTCTTGGCTTGCAAAACCCCTTGCAGCAGCTAACCCTTCCCCTCTGCCCTGCAACTCGACCAGAAACAACCTCCCCTGCCCACAACATCCCTCCTTCCCTGGTTTCCCCTCCTCTCCTCCATGCCCAATAGACCATGTCCATGATGGACTACTCCCTCCCGTTTAAATAGGCCAGAGGCCACCCCCGGAACCCTCCTTGGCTTATTTGCCCCCTCCCACTCTACCTCACCACCCCAGAGTACCCCTCTCCCCCTCCACTGCTCTACCCTACTCGAGAGAAAGCAAGGGAGAAGCTTCGGCCCTCTCCAAAACTCGAGCTAAGCCCTCTATCCTCGCCCCCTCCCCTACTGCATGTCCCTCTGTAGTGATCCCCTCCTCCTCCTCGTTCTAACCATGCCCTTTTTATTGACCAGGATCATCCCTTCCGGCCTCACCGACGCAGACCGACGACTTCGCCTCGGCCTCCATCGCCCGAGCCAACTCCAGTCGCGGAAGGGGCCCTTGCCGTCCCTCGACGGGACCACCGTCGCGCACCGCGTCCCTTCGTCGCCTCCCCGACGCTGGCGAGCCCTCCGGTGAGCCACCCGCGCACGCGCTGCCGTCAGCTAGGGTTCCCGCCCTTGCGCCCTGCCGCGAGGTGTAAGACGGCCGGGAGCCGTCGATCTCGATCTAATCGAGCGGCTCCCATCGCTCCTTACCCGTTCGCCCCGCTAGCCCACTGACCGCTGGGCCCCGCCCTATGGGATTTGAATCTGTCCCGCGCGCGGCGTCGCCCATCGTGGGCCGATTTCACCCTTCCCGACCCAGTTCACCTCAAATCTAGCCCGGCTGGCACAGGTGCCTTTTCTTTTATTCAAAAACCTCTAGCTCTGCTGTTTATGCCTATTTGGTTTAATTCAATATGAAAATGGAAAACAAGTTGTATTGTCTAGATCTAACTTTTATCAAGTACCCTAGGGTTTTGTGCAACATGTAGAGCAGATAGTAACTAAAATGTTTGACTAGGGTGACGTTAGGGAATTAAATCCTCAGATGTATACTTTTTCACTAATAAATTCTTTCTGTGAATTGTAGAACTCCACTTGGAGTGAAACCAACTGCCTCTGAGAGATATTAGAAGCATCTATCCTTGGACATTGGTCTCATGCCAAGGTGAACAGTAGGTTACCTTGAGGAAAAATAACAAAAGCAATTCAGTTATGACTTTAGAAAATTACCTACACTAAACCTTGAGTCCACTTGACCCAATTCCAGTTATCCTAGATGAGATACATCAATATCTATCTAAATCCAGGAGCTCATGATTTATTGAGCCTTGGATGTTTTTCTGTGATTTAAACTATTATGTGCATAGTTTATTCACCTCTAAATTCACTACAGTAGCTATACAGCTCCAAAAAGGGTGATTCCAATTTCTATAGAAAGGTATTCTAAATACCTATAATGTGCCCTTGGATTTACCTCAAAAGCTTCTGTATATTAAATCTGGTTAAAAAGACAAATTGTCTACAGAACTGCCTTTGGGAATTTCCTGAGGGCATTCTGGTAATTTTCTTGACCTAATTCCAACTCTCAGTGAACAAGTACATCAAACCCTCCTGAACCATCCAGGGAAATAATTTTTGGAGCTCTAGACCTTTTCTGGCGAACTATTTCCTAAAACTAGAGCCTTTACCACTAGAATATTCATAGGAAATTAAAGAAAAGTGATAAAATAGTGAAACCACTTTTGTTGGTTTCATATTATCAATACCTATCTGTTGGTATCATGTTTTTACAATGGTACCATACAGAATATGGTCTTGCTCCAAAATCCATCTCTTAGGTAGTTTCTAGACTATAAATCCTAAGGGATTTTCATCCCCTTTCTCCAAGGCCATCTCAATCTTTTATTTCCAATCCTCTCAAACCATCTGAATCTTAATCTGGTATTATTCAAGTGCTTGCTGTATGTATTGTTGCTTGTATGCCTTGTGTTGATTGTGGCTTGCATGTGTTGTCTGGACGACGATAGTTGCGATGAAATCGGAGAGCGGAAGAAGTGGTACTTATTATTGATATTGGTTATTATGGTTTTCTAAGAAGAAGTCTAGGGACAATTATGCCATATTGCTGATCTCAGGCAAGCCACCTTCTTGTTCATAAGCCTTGTCCTACTATTTTACTTATGCATGTTTTATCTACGGTTTACAAAAACTGCATTGTTTTGCTATATATATTGATGTATATACATATATGGTAGGGGTTTGGTTCCTCCGAACCCCTTACAGTATTGTACTACTAAGTACAACCCCCTTGGTGACACCTACTCGTCCCTAGTATAATAGATGGTGTATATCACCATGACCCTTTGGAAACCCCCGATTTAGCCGAAGCAAAAGCTAGAGGATGGGAAGACCCCAGGAAAAGTTTTACTAAATGTTTTATGATAAAACCTTGGTGAGGTGGGACCTCCCAAGAGATGTTGAGAAAGAAAAATGTTTTGTTTTACAAAATGCTGAAGGAAAACCGGAGGAAAAAAGATTTACGAAAACGCACCTGGTTCTCTGCATGTTTTGCTAGAACAATTAACCCTGTGCAACCACATTACTCTGGAATGGGACAGGGCTGGATTTGATGTTTGTCTATTCTAGTATAAGCTGCCTCGCAACAACTACAGGGGATCGGGGATCCCTGGAGGGTGGTCCTTCTCCGATAAAGGTGGGACCTGGAGAAGGAACAAAGGGTCAACAGGCCTCCACGCGTTACTATGAGCCCCTCATTGAAAGCACACACTCGAGAAGTGGAAAAGGCGCTCCGGTTGGTCCTCACCCGACGTCCCGGTTTTGAGGGGATTAACACTCATAGGGTAGGCACTTATATTGGAGTGGGAATCCGGAGAGTCTTGATCGGTTACTCGACCCACGATCGGTGAAGATCAGGGTAGTGTACCCGGATGGTGTGGGTAAAGTGGGCAACCTCTGCAGAGTGTAAATCTATTCGAATAGCCGCGTCCGCGGTCATGGACGGTTGGGAAGGTTGCTGTAGAGCGGTGCTGGTTTTGTTTTCAAAAAGGATTTTTAAAAAGAAATGGTTTTCAAAATGTTTTGACCATGGGATGGTCGGAAAGGGATGGAAGGAGTTTGGTCGTGGGATGACCAGGAGAAGGAAACAAATGGGTGACCCAGTCCGAATGTTTTCCAAAACTTTTCAAAATGGTTTCCAAAATGGTTTACAAAAGTTTTCAACAAAGATATGTTGATGCTATATCTACAAGAGAAACTAATTTAGAAAAGAACCCCTCTTGGAGCCCTCCTACTACCACAGCCATAATGCATATCCTCTTGTTATTACTTTTAAGTTAAGGTGGTTTGTGAGTACATTCAATGTACTCACCGGCATTGTCCCTGGCTATTAACTTGGCCAGATTTCAAGAAGAAGATGGAGTCGGTGACTTTGCGAGCTAGGACGTTCTCCCAGTCAGTTGCCTGTAGGTTAAGGCATGGCTCGGGCCCTACGCCTAATGAAGTTCCGCTGTTGTTGATCAATGTAGCCATAATGGCATATAAGGTATGTCATGTATTCGTTATGTACTAGATGTTTACTATGATACCTGTCGGTTATGTGCCACGACTAACTGATCATGGGATCGTGGTTGTATGCATAACAGGGATTCTCGGAGGATTAATCCAGGGGCCCCACACTTTAGACAAAAACTATACCATTATCTTCAAGCAAACATGTAACTATTCCTTGCTCTAACTGGGCACTCGAAAGCAAAAAGTCAAATCACTCACGGGGTAGTCTAATTCCAGCTATCCAAAACCTATGCCAACTTCTCAATGGTACTTTCTTTTACACAAATACTAACTATCGCAAAAAATTATATAACTATGATTTCTTACCAAAGATCTAATAATTACCTAGCTTGTTGATGGTACTACGTCTTACAAAAAATAATTCTCATAATAATATAATACTATGATTTGTTATTACAAATCGAGTTATACCCAAATCATGCATCATGTCTCCTAATTTCTCAGGTTCACTTCCTCTTAATGGAAGAATGAATCCATGATCCTCACCTAATCTTAGATATTTACCAATGGGATTGAACACAAATGCAGAAATGATTTGACTATAGGGTTCTTGGTGTGGATCCCTTGAAATAAAAATAAATGTCGTCCTTAGATGGCCCTTGAGAATTAGTAAGTGAAGCACTAGGATCTGATAGTTAGAATAACATAATGGATAGATGCATTAAGGAATTCCTAAAGGGAAACATGCACATAATCAAATTTCTAAAGAAGTTGTTTGAACTTACATGGACAACTATACTTTCTATAAATAGTTGCTAGAGGCAACGGACCCAAACATGTTGCGGCCCCTTGTACCAGTGGACAACTTGGCAAACTCATCATTCAGCAGTGCCGCATCAACACAAGTGGAGCACACTTGGAAGTATAGAAAGTATAGCATGTTAGTGATAACCGCCAATAGGAAATTTGGACTACATTGAACTGACCAGCACATCTCAAATACAACTTCTGATATTTGTCTTTCTTCATCTTGTGCAATAACAACTTGACCTGGACATATTCCCTATCAAACATAATATGGAAATCGTAATGTAAAACTTCATCCCTCCCACCATATGGATAAAATAGAAAAAACAGTTTGTAAAATCTCAATAGAGAACAAAAATAGAAGCATTTGATAATCTATATTTTTATTGGATATGTACATCTCTCAAATAAAATTAGACTATCCCTAACAAGTTGACCATACATCGGGAGTGCACATAAGAGTATACCTTTACATCTTGTATCACAGGGGTGCTTAGGATGTGGTTAATTGTCAATGACATAGGTATGATTACTCAGGTCCTTATGATTTGCTACCTAGGACCTGCAGTGAAGCTTACAACCCATGAAGAGTCAAGATGAAGATCCAAAAGAGCAACCAACAAATATTATAGTTGTATTAGGAAAGGCGAACAAAGACAACCATGGAGTTGGTGTTGTAATCATGTAACCTATCTGTGTAAAGCTTTGAGACCTGACCTATTATATATAGGGTGGGAGAAGCCTAGGACAGGCACCGAACAATCCCTAAGCAATTTGTAACACATCAATCTCCCATATTATTCAGGCAACTTTGATCCCATTGTTTCCTAACTTCCAACGAAATCCCCAGCGTTCTATTTTCCTCAAACCTTAAGTCCTTGTTTGTGGACATTGCCGAGATCTCCCCTCCTCAATTGGCACCGTCTGTGGGAAACTTGAGCGCTAGAACCATGGATTCGGCAGAATTCCTTTCACCAAAAAGCAACCCCACAAAAGCAGATCCACACCCTCCCACCCCTGTGACAGTACCCACCGATTTCAACGCGGATCTGATATGATCATCGGAAGCTTCTACTTCCAAGTTGAAGACCCTCAAGAGCCACGCCCTTCAGCCCTGATTGCATCAGAGCCGTCGGTAGGGAAAACTATGCTTACAGTGATTCCAACATCATCTGTCGGATCCTCCATGGATGCCATGCGAAAAATCAAAGCACCCGACAAAAATAAGCAAGATAAGACGGATATGGGGGACCTTGATGGTCTTTTCGACAATCTCTCCTTTAGATCAGATTCCCCACTAACTCCACCATGCGGAACAAGTCCAGCGAACTCCGAACCTGAAGAAAGCAGCGAAAGCATCAATTTTGGAATAAGGATAGCAGAAATATACACGAAGGAAAATTGATGGACTTCACTGATCCACCCGACAGTGTCTACTCCAACCCAGATAACGACACCACAAGTCCATATATGACACGCCACCAAGTGTGCATGATCAATGGAGCCACCTTGACACCATGTGACTCTAACAGTAACCCTATCCTCGACCCTAACGATATTTTATCGGATGATAACACAGGAAATCGTGGCAACGAAGGAAATCCTGGCAACAAAGGAGATCACGGAAATGGAGGAGGTACAATGGATAACCACATACTCCCAGGAGGAAGAGCGGAACTAGACGGGGAAGAGAGACGGACCCTTCGGCTACCAGCCACGGCATGGCAAAAGGCCAGAGAAGCAATTTCAGGTGCGGTCCCAATGACAAATGACGCCTCACACGAAGATTTATTAGCATATCAATACCGGCTTCACCATAAAAAGAGAGACCTATTAAGGATGCAGAGGCAACTAGATGAAAGAAAAGGCTAGCCGAAGAATCCAACCTATGACGGGCACAACTCAGCTCGACCCGAAGATCCGGAAGCATAACAAGAGGAGAACCACCAGGAAGGGGAACATCTCGGCTGCAGAACATCCCCGAAGCAGAAAGAAACAAATTGATCTGAAACCTCGATCTGTCATTCATGTCAGTAGATCAAGCAGGAAATATCAAAACAAAAACGGCCCAAGCAGCAATTGTGGGCGCACAAACATGACTAATCACAACTCAACCTGCATCCGACGACCCTCGTGCAGCTTTTCACCGCTCTGCCTCGATAAACCTCGGCATGGTGGGAGCAGCTCTCGCACAAGCAGAACAAGGACTTACGCATCAACCCAATAGATCACCATGCTGTCGCAGCAACCCTGGACACACGGGCCACACTAGGCGATCACAATCTCCACACTAGGAGCGTCTTTTAGGACTAGAGCCACAAAGCAATACAAGAGACAAAAACCACAGCCGAAGAAGGCATGGCGATGACAATGAAGACAACTACGAGTTATGCGGAGCCAGCTGTTTCACTCAGCGAATTCGGAAAGCCGTAGTACCCAAGGATTTTATACTTCCACATGACCGTGAAAAATACGATGGACTTCAAGAACTCGAAGCTTGGCTAGCAGATTACCTGGCCACTGTCAAGGTACAAGGCGGCTCAACAACCACAACAATGCAAAGTTTAAAATTGCTCCTCACTGGCGCCGCAAGGTCATGGCTCTGACAGCTACCTGAAGATTCTATCCGCGGCTAGAACGACCTCGAAGACAAGTTCATCCGACACTTTCATTCCACATTCAAATGACCCGTGTCTTTAGAACAATTGCGGGCATGCGAACAGAAGCTCGGAGAGTCAATAAGAGCATTCATCCAACGATGGAACAACATCAAAAAATACAGTCGAATCCATATCCGACGAAAGAGCAATTGATGCCTTCAATGACAACCTCCATCGTCGAGAATTCATAGAAGAACTGGGGCGAGTCAAACCCAAGACAATCTCATAGTTAACAGACATAGCAAATCGATGGGCTGATGGAGAAGATGCGCTTCATAACAAATGAGCGTGGTCACCCGAAGAAGATAGGGATAAATGCGGCAATGATAGGAGGCGACGAAACAATGACAGAAACACGGGACCAAGATACATCGCGACCAGTTTTTGGGGTGAAGGCAACAATAGGGATAACGACTACAATAGCGGGTACCGCCGCAACAGGGACGAAGGCGGAGGAGGTCAATCAGCACATTGATATCAGCCAAGAACTCAGGACCCACCCGTGCGCAATGCAAATACTGGAAGGGCCCTGCAATATGCACTTTTACATCGATTCAGCAGGAAGAAGACAATCCAACCACATCATGAAAGATTGCCGAACATTCTTAAAGATGCAAGAGCTATGCAATGCAAAAACAACCGAAGCAACAAGAGGATACACATCCACGCCTGGCACGTTAGCCATCGATGCACCGCCTCCGCCAACAGGACAACCACAAAACACAACCAATCAAAATGACGATTACCCTAGGTCAAAAGGGGCAATGTCGATGATTCAAATAGGACGTCCATCTAATAGAATTCAGAAGCTAATCACAAGACAAGTCAATACGGTAGTAATGGATCCTCCAAGCACACCCGAATATCTCCACTAGTCAGAACAAGAAATCACATTCAGCAGAGATGACCACCCTCATCGCGTACCAAGACCGGGCCATTCGGCCTTGATAGTTGAAGCACAAATTGGCGGATTCGACATGAGTAACGTCTTCATGGACGGAGGAAACAACATTAATCTGATGTACGCCAAAACACTTAGGGCAATGAATTACCCCTTGGCAAATTTGGCAGCAACAGAAACATCTTTCCACGGCATAGTACCAGGTAAAGCCGAAATTCCTTTAGGTAAACTTTTTCTTGACGTTGTGTTTGGATCTAAAGAAAATTTCAGGCAAGAAAAGCTTGAATTCGAAGTCATGGACTGGCCATCATAGTATCACGCGATCCTGGGGAATACCTAGTCATGAATATGCCAGCACCAAAGGGAATCATCTTAGTAAAAGGGAGCTTCACACGTTTCAACAATTGTGATCGGGAATTCAACAAAATTTCTGAATCTTTCGGGATGGCAACCGAGTTTGAGCAGATCAAAACGACAACAATCGCAGAGCCTCTCACAGTAACACACGTTAACCCCAACTAGGCCTTCGACACCGCAAAGGACACTAAAGAAGTACAGATCCATCCCACCAATCCGAAGAAGACAACATTTGTGGCCTCCAACCTTGATCCCGCATACAAAATCGCGCTCATCGGGTTCCTCCGTGAGCACTGGGAAATCCTTGCATGGCTACCTTCTGACATACCGAGAATTCCCAGGGAACTCGCTGAGCATGCACTAAATTTGGATCCAAAAGCAAAACCAGTCAAGCAATCGCTTCGTTGTTTTGTGGAACCAAAGCGCAAAGCTATTGGAAAAGAGCTACATCGTCTCACTGATGCTAATTTCATAGAGGAACTAAAGAAAGCAGAGTGGGTCGCAAACCAGTATGCTTCCCGGAGAAGAACACCAAAGAACTATGGATGTGTATCGACTTCACATCACTGAAGAAACATTGTCCAAGGGATAACTTTCCACTGCCACGAATCGATCAAATAATCGATGCAACTGCAGGATGTGAACGTCTTTCCTTTCTGGATGCATACTCAGGATACCACCAAATACGGATGAAGGAGGAGGATCAGGAGAAAACAACCTTCATCACACCTTATGGCGTATTCTGCTACACAACAATGCCGTTTGGCCTCAAAAATGCCGGAGCAACATATCAACGAATGATGCAAAGTTGCGTAGGAAACCAAATTGGCACAAATGTACAAGCGTATATTGACGATGTCATAGTTACATCAAAACAAAGTTCGTCACTTATCAAGGATCTCAAAGAAACATTCAACAACCTAGACAAGTTATGCATCAAGTTAAACCCGACAAACTGCTCCTTTTGAGTCCCAGTGGGGCAACTCCTCGGATACCTGGTATCAGCAAGAGAAATCGAATCCAATCCCGAAAAAAGACAGGCAATCTTAACAATGAAAAACCAACAAATTTACGAGGAGTACAACAGCTGGCTGGACGAGTGGTAGCGCTTAGCTGTTTCATTGCACGGATATGAGAGAAAGCATTACCGTTCTACGCCCTGACGAGAAAATCAGATAAGTTTGAATGGACAGAAGAAGCTCATCACACATTTGAAGACCTTAAGAAGACACTTTCGACGCCTCTCGTCGTCGTGTCCCCACGAGAAAAAGAGCCACTACTTCTTTACATAGATGCCACAAATCAAGTGGTCAGCACAGTCCTAGTTGTGGAGCGACCCAAAGAAGGAAAACCCACGGGGTTCAGAGACTAGTTTATTTTTTGAGCGAGGTCCTTTCACCATCCAAACAAAGGTATCCACATTACCAAAAATTTGCATATGGAGTATTCATGATAGCACGGAAACTACGCCATTATTTTTTGGAACATCCGATCATAGTGGTCAATGAGGCACCTCTGTCGAATATCCTTAATAACCCAGAAGCAACTGGGCGTGTCTCCCTATAGGGTATCGAATTATCCCCTCGGGACATCACAAATGAGAAGCGAAAAGCCATCAAATCGCAAGTTTTTGCCGGATTTCATCACAAAATGGACCAAGCTACAATGTGCAGGTCCACCTGATCTTTCAAGCGCCTGGACAATGTACTTCGATGTATCAAAAAGAACAGAAGGAGCAGGAGCATGGGTCATATTAATATCACCAAAAAGGCAACAAGATTCGATATATACTTCGGATGAGTTTCGCGAACGCATCCAACAATGAAGCTGAGTACGAGGCCTTGTTGCACAGCATGCGAATGGCAAAGGCTTGCGGCGCAACTCGTCTAAAAATCTTCGGTGACTCTAATCTCGTAGCACAGCAAACGATGAACAAATGTGATGCTGTCAGCGACAATATGATTGCTTACCGAGATCTCTATAGCATCATGGAAGCTCGGTTCGATGGATGTGAAGTATCGCATATAGGAAGAGCAAGTAATGAAGAAGCCGACAATTTGGCAAACATCGGGTCCTTATGCTTACCAATGCCGCCCGGGGTTTTTTGGGAACAAATATCCAAGCGTTCTATCAACGCAAAAAGCGTTTCCGAGCTCATATCTCCCAAGACTAGAAAAAAGAATAAACCGAAAAAAGACTCGGGGGCTTCATCAGCCAGTACAAGGATAGAGGAGACCTTCGAAGAAGAACTAGATATTGATGAGGTCATGATAATGAAACCCACATGGATGCAACCGTACATAGCCTATATGACTCAAGGACAATTACCCGAAGATGTGACAGAAGCCCGACGAATCACTCGTAGATTGAAAGCCTTTAGGATAGTCAAAGGAGAATTGTATAAAAGAATTATTTCGGGTGTGTTACAGCGATGTGTTACACCCGAAGAAGGAAAAGCCATACTCAAGAATATACATGAAGGATTTTACGATCATCACGCTAGCAGCTGAGAAATTGTCGCTAAAGCTTTCAGGTCAGGATTTTATTGGTTTACAGCAGTACAAGACACAAAGGATATAGTCAGAACATGTGAAGCATGTCAACGATTCGCAACAAAACAAGGAGCACCAGCAGTCGAACTAACCCCAATACCTCTAGCTTGGCCTTTTGCTCAGTGGGGGCTTGATATGGTGGGTAAACTTCACAAATCATCTCCAGGAGGATACATCTTTCTGCTTGTAGCAAATTTACTAAATGGATTGAAGCAATGCCAGTCACCACTCAAGATGGAACTTCGGCTGTGAATTTCATAAAGTCCATAGTATTTCGATTCGACGTGCCAAACAACATCATCACGAACAATGGAACCAACTTTACTTCCAATGGATTTAAAGAATACTGCAAGGAGATGGGAATCAAAATAAGCTACGCTTCAGTGGCTCATCCACAAACCAATGGACAAGTGGAAAAAGCCAATGGCTTAGTAACTATTAGCCTCAAGAAAAGATTGCTTGCACCACTCGACAGAGCGAAATGAGCATAGGTTGATGAGTTACCTTCTGTTTTGTGGAGTTTGTGAACCACCCCCAATACTGCAACACAAGAAATACCCTTCTTTCTGGTCCACGGCGCTGAAGCCGTCCTTCCAGTCGAATATTCACATGAATCTCCCAGGGTAGCTGCATATGATGAAGAAGAATCAAGAGAAGCACTCGACGATGACGTTGATGCACTCGACAAAGCTCGAGATGAAGCCCTGCAAAGAGCTACTATATACTAGCAAAACTAGTGAAATTATCATGGGCGACGATTATGTCCAAGATCCTTCGTAGTAGGAGATCTAGTTCTTCGACTCAAGCAAGATGGTCACCGAAAGCTGGAATCACCTTGGGACGGACCCTACATCGTTACAGAAGTTATTCCTGGAGGAGCGTATCGTTTAAAAGACAAGATCGAAGTACAATATTCCAACCCATGGAACGTTGCACAACTACGACACTTTTATGCTTAGGAAATCCAATATTTACTTATAAATTCAATAAGGCCTATGGCCCGGCTTTTTAAAGCCAAAATACTTCGGCCTACGACCAGAGAGTGTAACACCCTCAAATCGGCCCTATGCAAGTTTTAGCGCTTCCCGCCAAACCCGCATAGAAACGATTCAAGGACGCCCACCAGGCACTTTCGTGCGGGTGGAAAATGAAGTAATATCATTACACAATAGTCCATGATGGAACCCATAGAACATATATATATACAGCAACGACTCATTGAGTCAAATATACTGTACAAAGATCCAAATCACCTAAAAAACGATAGAGCATCCGACTACGGACAAGATGCAAATGGGGCTAAGAGCCCTGAGGCATAACCAATGGCGTCCATAACCCTGCCTAGGCCAAGCCGGAAGGGTAACCCTGCTAACGACGTCGATCTTAAACCTGCTAAAACAAAAGGGGTGCCGACAAAGGGCAAAGGAAAAAGAGGAGCGTCATTACCGAGGCCAGTACACGGCGAGGCTAGAATTTGGCGGCTCTAGCCTACATAGGTATGGTGGACTGAAGCGGCAGCGCAACATGCACTAAACAACCTATAGAGACTCGGTACATCTGTCGGCTATTAGAGAGGGATAAGAAAGACCTATTCGGAACCAACCTTATACTAACACCAATCATACCCATCCTGGTATTCCCCCTCGAGACCAAACGAGGAAGTCAAACCGAGGAACTCACACAGTTGGCAGTTTTATTCATTCCATTATAGTTTCAGCACTTACTAGTCAGGTATAGATAGCATGAGTCATCCTGATAGCATAAGTAGTGGGCAGTTTTAATTAACCATTCAGTGGTAGTTGTGGTACTTACTAGTCAGATACAATTAGCGAGTGACATCTCAAACCCAGCAGTTGTTGGCACTTCTATTTCATTCCATTGGAGTTGCGATACTTACTAGGCAGGTATTACAAAACACGATACACCCCAATTCCACCAGTTGTTGGCACTTTTATTATCCATTCCATTGTAGTTAAGCTGATTACTAGTCACATATTAAGTCAAATTTATAGTAGTACTTTAGTTATGCTTGTCTATGATCGAGATACTGTGCTCCATGTCGTCCATAACCGCGGACACGGCTTTCAGAAAGATTTACCCTGCAGGGGTGCACAAATAGCAACACACACACGATTGACCTCGGAAAAACCAAATCAAAACCCAACGAGGCTTTCACGACAAAGCAATCACAAGATTCATAAATCATTTCAGGGGGCCACCCCACTAAGCTACCAGCAACAAAGTTGGCCGGCTCCAAGACGGACCCAGGGTTTGTGTCAATGGCTGTAAACGACTGGGAACCCGAAAGTGTGACTTGGCTTGTCGATAGCGCGAAAACATTCCACGTTCCAAAACAGTACAGGTGCTCCACGCACAATCTTAAATAAAGCGGTAAAGCATGGCATAAGTACAGGATAGTAATAAAGCCCCAAACTACTTTGTGGCCCCAAGAAATAAGAAATGAATCAAGCTCTGGCTAAGGGGGATTCATAGACTCTCCCGGATGTGGATAGTGCGAATAGTCAAGGAACAGGTATCAAGTACTCGGGGCCTACGGGACACAAGTTGACATAAAAACCAAATAGCATATATTGCCCATCGGTGCCTCTTTCATTAGTTATCCTAGCAATTTAATAGTTGTATTTAAAGTCATGAACATCTCCACCATTAAGCATCTCCACCATTATCATGTGCCAACTTTCCAACAATGGTGGAACAACAACGACGCGAAGCAACACATAAGCAAGCAACTACGACTCACAGGGCCGACTGTCTATCAATCAATAGGCAATAGGCTGTGTCTATGGCAATATAGAGACTGCAAAGAGTATAAATCGTGCACGAAAACTAAAGCATCGCAACCCGGATAGCAATAGATCAACAGGAGGAAATAAAGACTATAAAAGCAAAATAGGTAGAAGGGGAAGGGATGCTCGCCTGGGAAACACTGCAGAAGCTTCATATCCGGAGAACTTATCGATACTCGCATCCACTCATCGACATAATCCGCGAAGAAGCAAACACTAGCAGAAACACCGGATGCATATTTAATACTACGGCAGAAGAAACGGCATGTTTATGATATCATGCATGACATGGCATAGATGCGGTGCAATTAGGAAATATTAAGCGGAACCGGGGTCCCGGCAATTAATTCGATGGTTCGAGTTGTTTCACTATCCCGCAATTTAAATGTTGTATTAACAGGGTGAAACATGGCATCGGTTCGCTACACCAATTTAAATGGAGGCGGTATAATACAAGAATAGCCCGCATATAGTCTCCATATTTAATTATTAGGTGAATCGATAATATACCCCCCCATTGAAGATGTATGCAATAGGATCAATTTATATGCAACAAGTGACAATGTCATATATTATAAAATATAGGGGTCTCGGATAGGATCACACATCTGGGTTCGGAAGATCTTGGGTTCCGGGGGTTCGGGTCTAGGTCTCAGGATTCGACAGGGGGAACGGTTCGACGGGAACGTTCTCAGAAAATGGAACGTTCTCGAAAAACGGAAGGAGAGGTTGGCGTTCCGGGAAGAAGGACTTTGTTTGGCGTCAGGGGCGTATCGGATTCGCCCCGGTCGGTGTCGATCTTGTCGTCGCGAAGATCTTGTCGGGTCCGCGCCTTCGAGTCGGTCTTGGCGTGTGGGATGAAGAACTTGGCATTCTGCGTCGACGACCTCGGTGTTCCGCAGTGAAGTGCTTGTCGTTCTGGAATGGAGAACTCGGCGCTCCGGGAAGAAGGTCTTGCGGTTTCCGTGTCTTCGGTTCCATGAAGGAGTGCTCGTCATCCGTGATGGCGAACTCGATGTCCCGAGAAGTAGATCTTGTCGCACCGGCGGTATCGGATCCTCGGAGGAGGGCATGGCGTCCTAGGATGGAGAACTTGTTGTTCCGAGGGTTCAGCGTCGAGGGTTCATTCGGTACGTGCCTCGAACTCCAGGATCGGTCTTCGGGTTCCGTGTAGAGGATCATGGCGTTCCGCTTCCGTTGTCGATGGCGAACTTGAATTAGGCACCGGTGACCTTGTGCGGATCTTCGGGTCCTCGTCTCAAGTAGGGGTGTCTCTCGAACAACATCGGCAAGTGGCGGTGGATGAACCGAATCACCCGGGAGCAACGCCACTTATCCAACAACCACATCAGAGTATCTATATGCCACCAGGACAACACCAACCTGACCTGGTACTGCAGTAAAACATCGACGCCGAGGCAGACGTGCTCGAGGAACGACGAGCTGGGGCACGGTCTTGCAGAGGGCGCACGCGGAGTTGCCGGAGGAGAGCGAGAGGTGGTGGCGGCTCCTAGAGGGGGTCGCGCTGCAGGGACCCAACAAGGGAGAGCCGAGGAGGGCACTGGCTGGAGGAGCTCTAGGTAGAGGTCGCGCCTGGTACCGACGAGGAGCCCACGACGGTGCTGGAGAACGGCCAGTGACGACGGCCAGACGTGGCGAGGGGCTCGAGGAGGACCACGGGCGGAACGGAAGCTGAGGCAGAGAGCGCGGCTCGGTCGTTGGGTTCCAGCGGGACAGCGACACGGAGGGGCCTATCGGCCGAGCTCGAACGGAGACGAGGCCGACGGTGGGGAGGAGCTTGTGGGGTCGGTGGCGGTGCTCGACGGCGACCTAGGGCCAGGGTGGCGCGGATCAGGTCGAGGAGAGGGCCACGGCAGCGCCAGGGCAATGCGGGCCGGGAAGGACGACGAGCTCGCTGCGGGGATGTGGCCCGCGAGGAGAGAAGGCGAGGCGAGGTTCGGCGGTGAGCGGGCGGATATCCGGGGGAAGGCCGATAGGAGGCCGCGGGGCCAAGAAAGAGGAGGGCCGAGGCGGGAGGAGGTCGAGAGGGCGGCGGAGCTCTATGGGCCGGGTGCGGCGCTGGCGGCGGTGCTCGAGTGGGAGGCGAGCGAGGCGAGGGCGACGAGGTAGGTGGCGATAGGATCGAGGAGGAGTAGGGGTCGCGATGGGATCGTGGGGATTCCGTGCAGGGGAAGGTGCCTGCGGGGTGGGGCTAGGGCACGTGGGGATCAACGCGGAGGTGGGGGCTGGGGCGAGCGGGAGTTGGGCGCGGTGGGGCGTGCGACGCGACCTGGGTGGGACCGGGGGCGTGGGAGAGCGGGCCGACGGGAGTGCCGGTCGGCCAGGTGGGCGGGAGCGAAGTGGATTGGCGCAGGGTTGGGCGTGGGAGTTGGTGGAACGGAGGTGGGGTGCATGCGGTGTGGAGGGAATTGGACTAGGGGGTGGGATGCGCGCCCGGGTGGGGCTTGGTCGGCGGCAAAAGGGAGAGCGGGCGGTGTGTAGTGCGTGTCCACTGAGACGTGGTGTGAGGCGGGGTAGGTGTGGCTTAGGACTGGGTCGGGCATGGGGTGGTTGGCGTGCTGTGCTGGTGCAGCCGCGACGGGGTGGGGAGGAAGTGTGGTGAGTGTGTGTGGCAGCGGGTGAGGGGAAAAAGGGGTAGGGGATGGGGGTTAGGATAGACTAGGTTTTTATACGGGTCGGGTAATAGGTGGCCTGGCCTAACGGCTGGGCTGCCTCCCCGTAAAAAAATAGCTTTAATTATTTTTATTTTGTCCGAATAGACTCTGGTAAATATTTTGTAGACAAAACAAAATATCCGAAAGAGGCCGGGTTTTAATTTGAAATAAAGACGGGAATATTTAGAAAACAAATATAGTCTTTTAGAAAAATAGTTTTAGGCAAACATATGCATGATGATGACGATGCTCAAATGCAATGTGGCATGATGACATGAGCATGTTGTCATGATGATGCAATGCAGAAAACACAGCGATTTTCTAGTAGTGGTTTTAGCGGGGTGCTACGATTCGACACCACTAATAATGGATCTCGCCCTCGAGATCCGCCTCGTGGTACCGAGAAGAAGGTCGGCGATCTGAATCTTCTCGCTTCGTGTAGATGCTCGCGACACCACTAACAAGAGGTCGTTGTCCGTGATCGTCGAGAGAACACTCCAGAAAACAAAGGACGAAGGTAAAGGTATCCACAAATAAAGCCACATCTAACTTTGATAGAAGAGAGTACCAATGCATTCTCATCCACTTCAATGTACACGAGCAAATAGAGTGAGTAGTCGGCATGGGGGCCAATCCATCACGCACCCAAACTATTACTCCGCACAATCAGTAGAAAAGCATGCAACCATTCTCGGAATCAGACTGAAGATCTCGACAATCGAGGTTCGGAACAAAGGAGTGATGCAGGCTTTGCATCGGATCTGGCGTAGATGATGTCGTCGCGTCGGAAAACATCGGAAGGCACAAACAAGGAACAAAGAATGGTACCACAGATAAAGGATCACTCAGATAGCATGAAGTCCGGAGGTAGAAACACCGTTGCCAAAGGAGGAAGCGAAACCCTGAAGGTACGACGGAACCCAACCACGAGAAATCCAGGACTTGAAGAAAGGTAAGAGAGCAGATTCAAAACACGCAGAGGTAAGAGGAGAATAGCAGAGGGGTAAGGAGTAAAATCAGACCTAATCAGATCTATCCAACCGATTTTACAAAATAGTTTTGACACACTACTTCGGCCGTTAGCTAGGTTATCCTACAGGCTGGACTTGTGGGGTATCGCAACTGCTGGGCTCTGATACCAATCTGTAACACCCTCGAATCGGCCCTATGCAAGTTTTAGCGCTTCCCGCCAAACCCGCATAGAAACGATTCAAGGACGCCCACCAGGCACTTTCGTGCGGGTGGAAAACGAAGTAATATCATTACAGAATAGTCCACGATGGAACCCATAGAACAGATATATATACAGCAACGACTCATTGAGTCAAGAATACAAATATACTGTACAAAGATCCAAATCACCTTGACGATAGAGCATCCGACTACGGACAAGATGCAAATGGGGCTAAGAGCCCTGAAGAATAACCAATGGTGTCCATAACCCTGCCCAGGCCAAGCCGGAGGGTAACCCTGCTAACAACGTCGATCTCGAACCTGCTAAAACAAAAGGGGTGCCGAAAAAGGGCAAAGGAAAAAGAGGAGCGTCAGTACTGAGGCCAGTACACGGCGAGGCTAGAATTCGGCGGCTCTCGCCTACATAGGTATGGTGGACTGAAGCGGCAGCGCAGCATGCACTAAACAACCTATAGAGACTCGATACATCTGCCGGCTATTAGAGAGGGATAAGAAAGACCTATTCGGAACCAACCTTATACTAACACCAATCATACCCATCCTGGTATTCCCCCTCGAGACCAAACGAGGAAGTTAAACCGAGGAACACACACAGTTGGCAGTTTTATTCATTCCATTATAGTTTCAGCACTTACTAGTCAAGTATAGATAGCATGAGTCATCCTGATAGCATAAGTAGTGGGCAGTTTTAATTAACCATTCAGTGGTAGTTGCTGTACTTACTAGTCAGATACAATTAGCGAGTGACATCTCAAACCCAGCAGTTGTTGGCACTTTTATTTCATTCCATTGGAGTTGCGATACTTACTAGGCAGGTATTACAAAACACGATACACCCCAATTCCACCAGTTGTTGGCACTTTTATTATCCATTCCATTGTAGTTAAGCTGATTACTAGTCACATATTAAGTCAAATTTATAGCAGTACTTTAGTTATGCTTGTCTATGATCGAGATATTGTGCTCCAAGTCGTCCATAACCGCGGACACGGCTTTCAGAAAGATTTACCCTACAGGGGTGCACAAATAGCAACACACACACGATCGACCTCGGAAAAACCAAATCAAAACCCAACGAGGCTTTCACGACAAAGCAATCACAGGATTCATAAATCATTTCAGGGGGCCACCCCACTAAGCTATCCACAACGAAGTCGGCCGGCTCCGAGACGGGCCCAAGGTTTGTGTCAATGGCTATAAACGACTGGGAACCCGAAAGTGTGACTGGGCTTGTCGATACCGCGAAACATTCCACGTTCCAAAATAGTACAGGTGCTCCATGCACAATCTTAAATAAAGCGGTAAAGCATGGCATAAGTACAGGATAGTAATAAAGCCCCAAACTACTTTGTGGCCCCAAGAAATAACAAATGAATCAAGCTCTGGCTAAGGAGGATTCATAGACTCTCCTGGATGTGGATAGTGTGAATAGTCAAGGAACAGGTATCAAGTACTCAGGGCCTACGGGACACAAGTGGACATAAAAACCAAATAGCATATATTGCCCACCGGTGCCTCTTTCATTAGTTATCCCAGCAATTTAATAGTTGTATTTAAAGTCATTAACATCTCCACCATTAAGCATCTCCACCATTATCATGTGCCAACTTTCCAACAACGGTGGAACAACAACGACGCGAAGCAACACATAAGCAAGCAACTACGACTCGCAGGGCCGACTGTCTATCAATCAATAGGCAATAGGATGTGTCTATGGCAATATAGAGGCCGCAAGGAGTATAAATGGTGCACGAAAACTAAAGCATCGCAACCCGGATAGCAATAGATCAACAGGAGGAAATAAAGACTATAAAAGCAAAATAGGTAGAAGGGGAAGGGATGCTCGCCTAGGAAACACTGCAGAAGGTTCATATCCGGAGAACTTGTCGATACTCGCATCCACTCATCGGCCTAATCCGCGAAGAAGCAAACACTAGCAGAAACACCGGATGCACTATTTAATACTACGGCAGAAGAAACGGCATGTTTATGATATGATGCATGATATGGCATAGATGCGGTACAGTTAGGCAATATTAAGCAGAACTGGGGTCCCGACAATTAATTCGATGGTTCGAGTTGTTTCACTACCCCGCAATTTAAATGTTGTATTAACAGGGCGAAACATGGCATCGGTTCGCTACACCAATTTAAATGGAGGCGGTATAATCCAAGAATAGCCCGCATATAGTCTCCATATTTAATTATTAGGTGAATCTATAATATACCCCCCCCCCCCCAAACAATTGAAGATGTATGCAATATGATCAATTTATATGCAACAAGTGACAATGTCATATATTATAAAATATAGGGGTCTCGGATAGGATCACACATCTGGGTTCGGAAGATCTTGGGTTCCGGGGGTTCGGGTCTGGGTCTCAGGGTTCGACGGGAGGAACGGTTCGACGGGAACGTTCTCAGAAAACGAAACGTTCTCAAAAAACGGAAGGAGAGGTTGGCGTTCCGGGAAGAAGGACTTGGTTTGGCGTCAGGGGCGTATCGGATTCGCCCCGGTCGGTGTCGATCTTGTCGTCGCGAAGATCTTATCGGGTCCGCGCCTTCGAGTCGGTCTTGGCGTGCGGGATGAAGAACTTGGCGTTCTTCGTCGACGACCTCGGTGTTCCGCGGTGAAGTGCTTGTCGTTCTGGAATGGAAAACTCGGCGATCCGGGAAGGTCTTGCAGTTTCTGTGTCTTCGGTTCCATGAAGGAGTGCTCGTCATCCGTGATGGCGAACTAGATGTCCCGAGAAGTAGATCTTGTCGCACCGGCGGTACCGGATCCTCGGAGGAGGGCATGGCGTCCTAGGATGGAGAACTTGTTGTTCCGAGGGTTCAACGTCGAGGGTTCATTGGGTACGGGCCTCGAACTCCAGGATCGGTCTTCGGGTTCCGTGTAGAGGATCATGGCGTTCCAGTTCCGTTGTCGATGGCGAACTTGAATTAGGAACCAATGACCTTGTGCGGATCTTCGAGTCCTCGTCTCGAGTAGGGGTGTCTCTCGAACAACATCGGCAAGTGGCGGTGGATGAACCGAATCACCCGGGAGCAACGCCACTTATCCAACAACCACATCAGAGTATCTATATGCCACCAGGACAACACCAACCCGACCTGGTACTGCAGTAAAACATCGACGCCGAGGAAGACGTGCTCGGGGAACGACGAGCTGGGGCACGGTCTTGCAGAGGGCGCACGTGGCGTTGCCGGAGGAGAGCGAGAGGTGGCGGCGACTCCTGGAGGGGGTCGCGCTGCAGGGACCCAGCAAGGAAGAGCCGAGGAGGGCACTGGCCGGAGGAGCTCTAGGTAGAGGCCGCGCCTGATACCGGCGAGGAGCCCACGACGGCGCTGGAGAAGGGCCAGCGACGACGGCCGGACGTGGCGAGGGGCTCGAGGAGGACCACGGGCGGAGCAGAAGCTGAGGCAGAGAGCGCGGCTCGGTCGTTAGGTTCCAGCGTTACAGTGACACGGAGGGGCCTGTCGGCCGGGCTCGGCCGAAGACGAGGCCGACAGTGGGGAGGAGCTTGCGGGGTCGGCGGCGGTGCTCGACGGCGACCTGGGGCCAGGGTGGCGCGGATCAGGTCGAGGAGAGGGCCACGGCGGCTCCAGGGCGATGCGGGCCAGGAAGGACGACGAGCTCGCTGCGGGGATGTGGCCCGCGAGGAGAGAAGGCGAGGCGAGGTCCGCCGGTGAGCGGAGGGCGCCCGCGGTGGCGGATATGCGGGGAAAGGCCGGTAGGAGGCCGCGGGGCCAAGAAAGAGGAGGGCCGAGGCGGGAGGAGGTCGAGAGGGCGGCGGAGCTCTGTGGGCCGGGCGCGGCGCTGGCGGCGACGCTCGAGGGGGAGGCGAGCGAGACAAGCGCGACAGGGTAGGTGGCGATGGGATCGAGGAGGAGTGGGTTCGCAATGGGATCGTGGGGATTCCGTGCGGGGGAAGGTGCCTGCGGGTGGGGCCGGGGCACGCGGGGATCGACGCGGAGGTAGGGGCTGGGGCGAGCGGGAGTTGGGCGCGGTAGGGCGTGCGACGTGACCTGGGTGGGACCGGGGGCGTGGGAGAGCGGGCCGGCGGGAGTGTCGGTCGGCCAGGTGGGCGGGGAGCGAAGTGGATTGGCGCGGGGTTGGGCGTGGGAGTTGGTGGAACAGAGGTGGGGTGCATGCGGTGTGGAGGCAATTGGACTAGGGGTGGGATGCGCGCCCAGGTGGGGCTTGGTCGGCGGCAAAAGGGAGAGCGGGCGGTGTGTAGTGCGTGTCCACTGAGACGTGGTGTGAGGCGGGGTAGGTGTGGCTTAGGACTGGGTCGGGCATGGGGTGGTTGGCGTGATGTGCTGGTGCAGCCGCGACGGGGTGGGGAGGAAGTGTGGTGCGTGTGTGTGAGTGCGTGTGTGTGACGGCGGGTGAGGGGGGAAAGGGGTAGGGGATGGGGATTAGGGTTAGGATAGACTAGGTTTTTATACGGGCCGGGTAGTAGGTGGCCTGGCCTAACGGCTGGGCTACCTCCCCGTAAAAAAATAGCTTTAATTATTTTTATTTTGTCCGAATAGACTCAGGTAAATATTTTGTAGACAAAACAAATAATCCGGAAGAGGCAGGATTTTAATTTGAAATAAAGACGGGAATATTTAGAAAACAAATATAGGCTTTTAGAAAAATAGTTTTAGGCAAACATATGCATGACGATGACGATGCTCAAATGCAATGTGACATGGTGACATGAGCATGTTGTCATGATGATGCAGTGCACAAAACACAGCGATTTTCTAATAGTGGTTTTAGCGGGGTGCTATAGATAGCAATCTGCCAGAATAATGTATCCGCGATTACACCATATATGTATAAAGATAAGTTATTCATACCTTTCAGTTTCGTTCATATAAACTCGAAAGGATGACTTATATATTTGCATAATTTAATATCAGTGATGAGCCTATGTCTAGATACAGGCATCCGAACATAGCCTCGGGGCCCATCGGGAGCGTTGTCGCGCATCCGATAGAAAAAATATGCAGACCAAGAAAAAGGCAATCATTGCCTAAAAAACTTGTGAGTTTTACATTTATGTATTCTCCAAAGGTTACTCCCATCAGGAGATTTCATGAAATATCAAAATATATTGCTAAATTTAGAAATATTAGTAGCCCATCAGGGCAGCCGACAAAAGATATATAAATCTCGGACCGCAGCTAAATGCAATAAAACTCCGAATGTCGTGTTCAGAAACATGAAGGTAATACCTCGAGATTCGTCCTGAGTGGCCTAGTAATCGCACAAGAATGCTCTCTGTCAGTATTATATCCATATCTATGATACGATGAAAAATCCCGACGGAGGCGTTGGGTACCCGATAAAATAAAAATGGAACTCGGTATTCGATAAGACCTCAGCGGCCCGAACTGAGTTACGTTGGTAATAAATTCTGAGTTCAGGCCTAGGAACTTGAATTTGATGTAGGATAACCTTACTTTTGCCCAGGAGCAATTAACTGATTTCCGATCCGTCGGAAGCATCAGGCTCATTGTACCGAATCCCTATAAAAGCTTAAAAATAAGTGAAAACAAAGAAAAAGGATTAAACATTTTCTTGAGACTCAACCCGAATCTACAGTTCGGGTAGAGTCTCGTGGGCTACTGACATAGGTATGACTACTCGGGTCCTTATGATTTGCTACCTAGGACCTGCAAGAAGCTTACGGCCCATGAAGAGTCAAGATGCAGATCCAAAAGCGCAACCGACAGAGATTATAGTTGTATTAGGAACGATGAACAAAAACCGACATGGAGTTGGTTGTAATCATGTAACCTATCCGTGTAAATCTTTGAGACCCGACCTATTATATATAGGGCGGGAGAAGCCTAGAACAGGCACCGAACAATCCCTAAGCGATTTGTAACATAACAATCTCTCGTATTATTCAGAAGACTTTGATTCTATTATTTCCTAACTTCCGACGAAATCCCTAGCGTTTTCTTTTCCCGTAAAACCGTAAATCCTTCTTTATGGACATTGCCGAGATCTCTCCTTGTTAGTCAACAACAAAAAATAGAACTAAATTTCTTGATTAGTGCATGGTCATCATAATTAATGTCTCCTTTTAACTTCTGTAAGAACTACTCACTAACATGCACACTCCACACTTAACGAATTAAACTATATACTCACTTCTTTCTTTGTGGCAACTTCTTTGATCTTCTCAATGTAGCTCTCAAATCCTAAGATTCTTTCCCCTTAGAAAGGAAAACACACTTAAACACATGATCAATAGCATCAGCAGAGATGTACATGTAAACAAGAAAATATATATCCACCACGCTACCTTGTTGAAGAAAACAGCTGACACTGGAATTGGGAGGAACCACAAGACAAACACTGCATCGATGCACCCAGTACTTGGTATGGGTAGCATAATTTGACAAACAAGTAAATCGCCAACTTCGCAATCAAACTCCATTGAGCATTGTTGCCTTATTATAGATAACAACTCACACCCGTACCATGTATTGGAAGATATCCAGTAGTGAGAGTTCCAAATCTCTAGTAGGGTTCAGTGAAGTAGTCCATAAACATGCCAGTGTGTGCCAAAAGGATCCGGGTACCTTCCAGTAGATCCTTTGAGGCGCCTCCGCCACGGTAGAATAGGTTGTTTGAGGAGACACCATAGAATAATCTAAATCTCATTAGCCAGTATAATACTCCAACTTAACAATTACAGTAGAACAAAACTGAATTTGTAGACATGCATGTACAACCAAATTACACTAGAACAAGAAAGAGACATTTTTGTACGACCAAATTCTAGATTGGTAGATACCAAACAATCGTTTCAATATACCAAAAAGAACACTATTTCTGAATATGCACAAGGCTTCAGATATACGCTGCAAACTGCACCTAGAAACTGTGAGTAGCAGAGGAAGAGCACTGAACCTGCTGGCTATTTGCTGCTGGAGTCATGGATAGTCACCTCTCGTCATCGTGAGAGCAAAGAATGTGTCGATCTCGGCCAGATTCTAGTCCGCCATGGCCAGCTCTACCTGGCGGATAACACGTCCACGAGATTTTTTTTTTGAAGGGATTTCTCCGGGATCCACGATGTCACCATGGTGGCGGCCTCCTTCGCGAGCACCCGGGTGATCAGCTCCCTCCTGGCCATGCGTTGCGGAAGGGGCGAATGAACCTACGGAGGCTCTGCTCTCATCTGTCCCCAACCCGTCACGTAGGTCTAGGAACAGAAAAGGGGATCAGGCCATCGTGGAGGCTGCTCCTATAGGATATTTTGCCGCGCGCATGTTTCGGAAGCCCCATCTGGGCAGACCGGCGGAGGTGCCACAGCGGCCCCCGCGGCGTCGAGCTCAAGGTGACGAGGGTTCGGGAGAGGATGGTCAAGCTAGAGAGGATGGGGGAGGCGGTCTCTGAGCGAGGTTAGCGGCGGCGGCTGGTGAGAGAGGAGCGCAGACTTCGCAAGCGTTTCTTGCTTCCCTACGGTCCCACCTGTCGGCGCTACGACTTTTCGGGAGGTGTGACGAAGGGGAGCGAGGTATTGGACGACGACGGAACGGTTTATCTTTTTTCTTTACTACTATATACTAGAAAAAATGCCTTTGCGTTGCAACGGAAGAAAAAAAAATCAGCGTCCCAAAAATTGAATTATTTCTAGACCCTGTAGAATTTTAGTACTTAAATCAATTTCTGTTAATGGAACAAAGGAAATTTCTCTTCTAAATTCAGAGAAATTTTCGTGCTGAGAATCCTCATGTTGCTTCCATTTGCATGTCAATTCTAATATTGTATCATATACGATGCTTTGTTTGACCGAAATTCTTTTCATCAGCGGAAAATCTCTCAAAGAGATGCATCAGGAGAAGTGTAGTTGGTTTGGATTGACAAATGATATGCAAAATTTCAAGGCGCAATAATCATGAATATGATGGGTGATGAATAGTCATAAAAGGTTAATCAATCGTTTGCATACATTGAAATTAAATCAGCTATTTAGCTAGTATAAAGTTATAGAGACGCACCAACAATCAGCCATAATAGTGCATGCATGATGCATTTAACCACGATGTGCATCAATTACACATCTCCCGTCATGTAAACAGGGGCACATCATGTATTCATGTTCATCCCTTTCCCATCCTCATCCGCACTCCAGTTAATTCTTTGACTTAATTTTTCCTCAGTTGCCTCTTATGTGCATCGATCGCCTGAATTTATTCATGCATGCTTGTTGCAGCACTCAGTTTGTTACTGGAGTTCCTGGGTAGGTAGGGTGGCTATCTTGTGGGGCTAGATCTTCTGAAGTATAACAGTCTCTGAATCTTGCCATCAGTGGTTGTTGTTTCATCAATTTTCCTTGCTAGGACGACCATGGGACCAGACACTAATCCTTGGGTAAGAGCCCTGGTATAAAGTTCTCGAGAATAACACTGTACCACGCGAAATTCTACACAGTACCATAATTTATCAGTCTATGTTCGACCTCTACGATATTAAGAGAAGCCACAAGATGAAGATACTCTTTTCTTTACCTGTCTTGTACCTATTAAATCAATCCATTTGGTCAATATTGAGTGAGTGAGCTTTGCTTACTTCTTCCTGCAATTTCTGGTTAGCTGCAGACAATTAATACCTCAGTCCATACATTACAAGACTCTTTATGTGCATACATCAACTTCATAAGCTTGCTTATTATTGGATTCACTTTTAATGTGATTCATGTACTGATTGAACACATCAATTGTGCCTGAATATATGAAATTCATAAGAGGCTCAAATTGGCATATCATACTTCATCCACGAATCATCCAATTGCATCTTAAATTCTTCAATATGAAATTCCATGGAGTTTCCATGGTTGACTGTTTGAGAAAACCAAAGGTACTTTATCCGACAGTCCATTTTTCCATTAGATATAAATGTTATAGCACGAGAGACTGACAGTAAAACTCTTCATTGTCCAAGTTGCTCACTGACTCACTGAGGCATGCATAGCAGGGACGCCTTGTGTGACCAGCTCATGTAGCTGCTGAGTGTGGCAAAACAGTTCTGCGAGCAGGTGGTTCGACAATCATGGGCACCACTTGCTCTGTTTGCTGAACCGTTAACATAATCTCAGATGGTATGGCTATGTCACCTTATTGTGAATGTTATATGTTGATCCAAATTCTATAAAGTAGAGGCCAACTTCTGACGGAGCGGAGCGAGGCCCGGCGCCGGAGGCTTGGGCCGATGCGGGGGGCGACAGCCCCCCGCGGTACGGATCGTTGATGACCTAGGTTACCACCGCTATATATACTTCTTGTAAGCCGCCGGCTGGGATAAGTTGCATCTGTGAAATCCCTGGCGTTGTGTAAACACTCTCCGTTATAGTGAAGTTTCGCTGGTTGGCGCCCGTGGTTTTTCCCTTCTCTTTGTTGGAGAGGGTTTTTCACGTTAAATCTGTGTCCCCTTGCTGTGATTTTGTTTTCGTTTTTCGTTATTTACTTGTCGCAAATCTAACAGTGAACCTTCACAACTGGCATGTCGCTTTTTCACGGTGCCCCCAACGTTGTTGCTTCTTGCTGCTGCATGACAAACCAAGCCCATGTAAGAACTGGAAAATATGCGTTAGCTTAGTTTATTGGATGGAATAAGGAACATGAACATTAATAAACCAAGTTAGGATTTAGAAAAAAAATCACAATTGTCACAAGTAACAGCAATTTGCCCACGCTAAATAGAGATCCAAAACTTGCTCTGAATAAAAACGAAGGAGAATGCAAAAGCACAGGTGAATTACAAAACGGAAGTTCAGAATCGTTTTAGCCTATAAACCAACACTTTGCAGATGTTGCTGCTAGCAGAAAGAACCTACCTCTCCTCCCTCTGCTATTGCCAGCTCCATTCTTCAAGTGCTTAGTTTCTTCTTCACTGCCTTGCGGTACTAAACGTTGCTGTCAAAATTTGAAACCATGCCTATCTCTGCTTGTTGATCTGAAGCTATAGTTCACGCAAACATTTGATAAAAAAAACTGAATACTTGCATCTGAAACATAAGAAATAAGATTGGATTTTAGAAAAATGTAGGTCTGCTTAGATCTACACTCCAATCAACCCATGTGAACAGGGAAAAATTTCCAAATTAAATTCTATTGACAGAGGAAACTACACGAGTAAACCATCACACAATTAGATTGTGTTTGCACCAATATTTCTCAAACCGTTGAAGATGCAACTATCTTCTGTCCTCATCCAAAAACATGCCGTAAGCGGTGGCCGATGGACTGCTGCCAAGGGAGACACCTACTCTGAAAATTAGGTTCGCACATCAGGATGTCACAGTAATCTGTAACGGTTGTAGGTGCAAATTTAGTGGAATCAGATGCACTGAATAACCAATCAGTAGGATAACAAATTGTACTAAACGATTGATTTAGTTGATACTGTGACGAGGATATTTGACATCCAAAATTTTTATGGGCCAGAACTAACATCTACAATGAGTAGTTCAAGCAAAATTGCAATCTGGATGCCTCAAACCGAAAATACTCTATATATTCCAGAAGTATTAAGTGTATGCTAGTGAGGACGTCAAATAAACATCTGATTCGAATCTAAACGTTTACTTGAGCATACAAACTAAGAGCAATGCACAAACCTTTACGCGTGACTATTTATTCCCCTTGATCGAAGGCTCTTCAAGCCAGTCCATGATCCGTCGACGGACGCTCCAACCTTCTCTTCATACCTCCATCACTTGCGCTCTTCCTCCTCTCCTCTAGCAGTCTGGCGGGATGGATGGCGATGTCAGGTGAGTATTTGCATCCTAAAGCATCACCGAAGAGTTCTGCTCCATGCTTCCATGGCGCTAGATGCCTGCTCAAATCCAATAATTAGGCCCTACAACCCATAGATATACATGTGAGCTTCTTCTGATCTCATTACGCACTGTTAGGGGTCATTCCCTTTTCCTTCAACAGTTCGAATCATCACAATCCATACATGGTAATTAAAAATAATTGCAGAATATTGTCATACCTGGGACAGTATGTTGTAGGAAACCAGTCTGAGATGGTACCCTGCTTCTGCCCCTGAAAAGCCAAAATCGAAAGCTCATGACATTGGAGCTCCCCCGAACACAGGACCAATGATAATATAATAGGAAGGAGCAGCTTCACCTTGAGGAAAAGTGAGAAAAATACCTCGTTCGTAATCATATGATCATTGTCATGTAACACATCATATAACCTGAATAATTAGGGCCTGGAATGAATTGTCAGACCATACCAACTTTTAGAGAATGAAATTGTGAAAGGATGGTGTACATGAATACATAAGACGGACGGAATGCAAAAGGTCGGATTATGAATGAACTGATGTACATCTCTCTAATTAGAAATGGCAAAATAATTTAAATCGTGGAAGGCAACGTAGTTCAAATCAAGTATTGTACAATGTCTTAGTTTACTACGGGGATTTAGAGCGAGGAATTGCTGAATTTGTAGGCTACCTGCTACACAGACTAAAAGACTATCGTTTATGCGATCTGTCCATCTTAGGAGTCTTGTCCACAATTATTTGTGAGTGCAACCAAAATTTCAGAATCGTGTCCAACCAAAAATTTAGGAAGAAAAAGGAAAGAGGAGGAACTCATCTTCCACCTGCATCCTGCAGAGCATGCACGACAGCGAACGAAGCAGGGCCCGCGGTTCTTGGTGGAAGAAGACGTGCAACAAGGGAAGAAGGCGCACGGAGGCAGAGGACCGACGCGACAGGCACCAGCAATGGCTGGCGGAGCTACAGCGCGTGAGGCCAGGGAGAGGTCGCGAGCACGGCGCGGACGCGCGGCGTCTGGGGACGCGAGGTGGTCAGCGGCAACGGCAAGGTCGATGCCGAGACGGGAGTCGTGTTGGTCGGGGATGAGGTTGGGCAGGCGCCGGATTCAAATCCTTGGAGGCGGTGGCATTTGATGCATCTTGGACGGTGTACGGCGGCGGTGGTGCTTGGGGCGCGTGGAGAAGGACGCGTGAAAGCGGCGGGTAGGGGAGCAGCGGAGACGTCGGACGGAGGCGACTTCGGGGGACAGAGGGTCTACGGTGGCGGCCTCGGTGGCCAGTTTGTTTCAGGCGCTTTTGGAGAATTGATTGATGGAAGGTGGAGACGTGATTAGCGGGGACGGGATTTGCGTAGATGAGAAAAACATCTGAGCCTAGAGTGTTGGACGAAGACCACGTATTGGCAGAAATTGTCTTACCTAATTGATTAGGTGGGAGGATGAAATAGTCTTATTTGAAAAGTGTTAGACGAAACCAGTGACCGGAGGAAACAGAGGAAATTCGTCCTTTTTAAGTAGTAGAGATAAGTAGTAGAGAAGAGATAGAGATAGAGATTAAATGGGAGTCGGTGATCGTAGGTCGTCACTCAAACATCAAACATTGAGAGAATCTGGATCGTAGGATCTATATCCGATGGCCTATATCTGATGGTACAGTGAATCGTCTCAATATTTGATTTAGTTAATTACGATTATCTACCACCGCTAAGTGGAAAAAACCCGTTCAGAAGTTCATAAAACCCAAACAGAAAAAAACGTAAGCACGGGCCACCACGCATCATCTGCCCTCCCACGAACCCTAGCACAGGGTCCTGCCGCCGCCGCCCCTCCTGTCTTGCCCAGTCGTCCTCCCACCGCCATTAACGGCCCGAGAACCTCCATGGCAGATGCCTTCCTTCCGGAGCGCTTCAAGCCTGACATGGTCGAACATCGGCGCAACAGTCTAGCACGCGTGCCCAGGCCCCAGTACCAAATCCTCAATCGGCGGTGCAGGTCCCTCCTCCGCTGAGGTAGGGTGTCACGGTCTTCTCGCCCCGTCGCCCTCTCCCGCCCTTCTCCACTCTGTAGGTACGAGAGGGGACGAACAGGACATGGGAGACCGGCTCCATCCGTCCAGGGCCGACCGGCGCCGCCAGGTAGTCCTCCACTAAATCGCCTCTCCAGTTGGGCATCTCCGTTCGGTATCGGAGAAGGGATCCTCGTCCATACGGGCGGAGAGGGATCGTTCTACTCAAGGCGATTGGCCTGCTGGACTTCGCGGCCGCTCCCATCTCTGCTTTGCTAGCTACCTCCTTGGTCCCGTACAACAACAACTTAATTCTAGACGGCGGCGCGTCGCGATGGCATCCAAGACGACGCTCTAGCACCACAAAATCGCAGCTTGCCTGTCCTAGCCGTTTTACCGGCGGCAGCCACATCAAGCCGCCACAGTAGCAACAGCGGTAGGTCCTCACCATCTCATCGTCCACTGCCTCCCAAGTAAGCCGCCTATCCCCCTCACCTCTCAAGTTCTTACATGTTGATGTGATGTTGGTTTCTCTTGATTCGAATTGGACGTGTGCTCCAATTCTCGGGATTTCACCGCGATTGGCGGTGTGCCTGATGGGCCGTTGAACACCTTCTTTATGATGCTCCCGTCCCTTTCCCATCTCGACGCTACAAGATCTGGATCAGGAAATCATGTCTTTTCGTATAGCTCAAGTAAACTCTCGGCATTAAATAGGTTGTTCTCGTGAATATTGATCATAGAAAGAAATGCATCTGGATGAAGGAGTAGCCAGTAGTATTAGTTTTATTCTTGGGAATATAGATTTAGCAATGATTGGTTTGGAACTTACCAATTGGAGGATATTAGTTTTACTTTTCAGGTTATTGTATTTTCTACCACAAGTCTACTGTTATGCGCTGAATTATTTCTGCACTGATTCCTTAACGAATTCATATTTTCTGGTTCTAAACTCATTTTGTTGTGCTATTTTAATTTTACTGGGGTCGCGGAAAACACTCTATGACTGGTTCTGGAATCATGATGCTGGTAGTTTTGCATCATTCAGGATCTAATTAACTTTATTGTGCTATTGAGATTTTTTTGCAAAATAGTGTATACTTAATGCTGGCCATCCGAATTCTTTACTTTTCTTACTTCGTGTTGTTAGGACATACTCCCTCCGTTCGTAAATATAAGACATTTTAGTTTTGTGAAACGAATGTATCTAGACACCTTTTAGTTTATAGGTTCACTCCGAACCTCTACGAACCTATACACTAAAGGACGTCTAGATACTTTCGATTCACAAAGCTAAAACGTCTTATATTTCCAAACGGAGGGAGTACGTAATTATCATCTTGTTCTATGCTTTCTCCATTGAGAAAGTAATTTAGAATTGTTTTTCTAACCATATATCATTACTATTAAATGGAAGTTGGTATTGGTAGAATTGTCAATCAACACTTTGACATTGGAACCATCTAGACCATACAATTTTCCGTAGCCAAAAATAACCGCCTGGTCCTGTGTTCTTTCCCGCTTGTGGAAAATTACCCACTGATGCCATCCATTGGATCCAATCCACTCGCACACATCTCTTCTCTCATGTGGCGATTCCCTAGATTGGTCGCCTACTGTCTTCCATGAAGCATGTCGTCTACTGTGACGCATGCCGGAGTTGCATTCTCTCCCTTCCTGGGCGCTGCCGCTGGCCCACTGCCTCCTAGGACCGTATGTCAGGCGCCCACCCACCTGTCCGGTAAGCCCTTACCATGTCGCCGCTCCCCCGCCGAATCCTCCTCCTCATCGTTAGGATCGAGGCGCTGCACCGTTCCCACCAAGATCGAGGGACCTAACATTGCCAACAAAGTCACCCACGTAACCAATCACCTTCGCCTCTCATTCAACTGTCTGGCCAGTAATAGATCTAGGATGATAGGATTACTCCAAAAGATCTACTGCCCATCCTGTTGCGACATGTCTCATAGGTTTATTTTTTGTTGAATCTTGAATTCTTGATGAGCAGCTCATCGGCAAGACGCCCATGGTGTACCTCAACAAGATCATCAAGAGCGCCACCAATCTTAGATAATGGAATCCTGCTGCAGCGTCAAAGACGGGTTGCATCAACTATAATAATCTTCCTCCTCATTTTTCAATGTTTTCATTTCCTGACCTTGATGTACCTGCCAACCAACTAAACATGCACCCTAGCTGTGTTTGATATTCGACTATGAAGAGAAGGGCTTGATATAACACCCAAATAGGTGATTCGACCACATCTTCTCCTTGTGAGTCTCCGAACACACACACATATGCTCAAAGTGTTCTCTACTCAGAGAGGTGTGCACCATAATTATTAAGAGGGAAAGCGGGTACCATTACGATATTAATTTGTGTTCTCTACTCAGAGTGTTTTGGTGGTAGAGACGAGCGGGAACACACGCATAGGTCTCTCTTTCATCGTCACCTTCAAGGGATACAAGCTGGTAATGAGAATGCCCACGTTCATGAGCATAGAGGAGAGAGTTCTACTCAAAGTTTTTAGTGTCGTCCTTACGGATGCTACAAAAGGGAAGAAAAGGGCCTTGAACAAAGCTGCAAATATTTTGAACAAGGCGCCTAACTCATATATGACTCAAGCCGTGTCTAACCTACTTGCCTAATTTTTAGTCAGGTACGTTATGAGACAGCTACTAGGCCAGAATTCAGGGCAATGTCGTTTCCTAGGTTCTTGGAATGTGATGTTCTCAATGAAGTAATGCAGGTCAGAGCTTATTCCAATCTTAATATCAAAAGCAAGACTTGAATGTTGTATTTTGTTTTCTTGAATTCATCTAAAATGGTCATGCTATTTCATTTAACTATGTTTATAAAATGTTTCACCACATATCGGTAGATATGAGTGTAGTCGTCACTCCTTTTGATCTGCCTGGTACAATATATTTATTGGGATTTCCATGTGTTTCTACTTTTTTAGGATTATTTTTGTAGAGTATTCTTTTATTATCACATCCTGCTTATGCTCTAGATATCAAGAGACTAGGTTGTTGAGATGGCAAAACAGCTGGCTCTTCGGGAAGGATTGCTGGTACCGTAACTTTGTTGCATAGGACATTATATTGTGTCATGGCATACTCATTGATATATTGTCCTTTAGTTCCTACCATTCGTATGCTTAAAGAAAGTAGGAATAAAATGACTCAAGCCATGCCTATCAATGTCTACAATTTGTAGCACTTTTTATGTCTGGCCAGTACATTATATTGACATAGCATAGAGAGATTGTTTTTTAGGTCTCAACGCTCATATATCTTTACTATTTTTTTACATGATACATCTTTACTATTATATAGGAGTTGGTGTCGGTATGTTACCACAAAACACTTTGACATCAAACATCGGGAGAATCCACACTGTCAGATCTACATCCGATGATACGACGAGTCATTCTAATACTTGGCTTAGTTAATTACACTTCACTGCCATCGACAAGTGAAAAGTATCGGTTCAGAACACACAACCAAAAGAGGAAGCAACGGCCCGACCCATCATCCTCCGACCTCCTCCCATGGAACCCTAGCACAGGGTCCCACACCGCCGACCCTCCCATCTTGCCCCTATCCTTCCGCCGCCACTAACTACACAAGCACCTGGAAGGCAGAGCACTCCTCCTTACGGAGCGCCTCGTCGGGGACCTGCATGGGGCGAGGATCCGGTAGCCGTCAACGTGCAGAGGAGCGATGAGGCTGGAGCGTCAGGCTGGGCTGGCGCAGCGTCTTTCTCCGGCGGGCGGAGCGGGGCAAGCAGGAGCCAGGCGGAGTATGGGCAGGGGGCAAGCAAATGTTGGGTGGTGGAGCATTGTGGGTCTGCAGCTGCGCATGCCAGCCTGCGAGCAAGATGAGAGGGAGGCGAAGCAAATGATATAGCAGGGAAATTGGGCAGTGTGGTCAACGGGCGCCACCATGCCAACCTAGCAGCACGGGAAAAAATATTGCATCCCGAACACGATACCTACTGCCATCAAAGATTCGGATCGAGACTCAGTACCCACAAATCCCACGTCGGTGAGGTGCCTAACTCTGGTTCTCTCTATTGGCTACAAAGACAGAATTATATATAATTCAGTAGAAGGACATAACATATAGGTAGCAAATTGTTTAGGGATTTCATTTTGTTCAATCTGTCAGATCCCCTTCTCTGCCATGGATTGGATGATTGGCAAATTTAGATTGGGGCATAGAAGATAGATGAATAAAAATAAAGCACAAAAAACAAGTGAGGAAGATTTCTGGTATTTTTTGATACCCTATCCTTTCAAGTAATTCTTATTTCGGAACACCTCTTAGTACTTGATTTTATCATCCTATTACAGAGAGTTGATTTATAGATCGATTTTGGACTAAGAAAACATAAAAAAATCCAATTGAGAAAGTGGAAGAGGCCTCTGTTGCTAGCCATGTATATTTGCCTGTTGATTTTGCTCAATTGTATAAGGTATTGAACGCTTCTTTATTAAGTTCACGTTAGTTAGGAAATCAAAGAATAAATAAATGTTGTTGTCAAATGAGTATATTGTTGTTGTTTCTTTTTTTCTTCATGCTGCACTTAGAATTGGTTATACAAGATCTTCAAAAATATGCGCATGAGATTTCGTGTTTTCCGGTAAATAGATATAATATGTGCAGGCAGTCTGAGAGTTTCATTGTGTTCTAAAAATGTACCATTATGCAATTTTATATATGGGAACAAAACATGAATATTCTTGTGTACTTGTTTCGGTTCCGATGTATCTCATTCCTCCAAGCCTCTCCCGAGAGATGTCTCGAGAAAAGTACCAGCAACACAATTTCATTCATGATGCAGATCTCGGTCATGCTCTCATCCAGCCGCCTTTGGCTCACCCCACCAAGCTTGTCCCGAGAGTTGTACCAGCGGCACGCCAGGTTATTAATCGCTCTCACCAGCTATGTTAAA
The DNA here is from genome assembly GCA_910589775.1 of Avena eriantha. Classification (NCBI taxonomy): domain Eukaryota; kingdom Viridiplantae; phylum Streptophyta; class Magnoliopsida; order Poales; family Poaceae; genus Avena; species Avena eriantha. The sequence continues at coordinate 90,247,832 of OU342740.1, forward strand.
ATACAATTTCTAAATCACCTGCCAGGAACATCCATCAAAGTATCATTGATTAGTTTCTTCTTTCTTCATTTTCTTCCTACCTAGACTGATACTAAATGCAATCTTGTATCAAGATTAAATATTACGTATGGCACATTTAGATACATAGAAAATATTAGCGGGTGGTGGACAACATGGAGATAATGGCGGTGGGAAGGCGGGTGTAGTGTTGGGTGCGTTCTAAGCAGCAAATATGGTGGGGATTTCCCGGCATAGTGTTCAAGAGCGTTAGCCTAGGTATGATGACTAATCCATGCGCCTCGAGCTCGTCTGATGCTCGCTCCTTCCTTCTGTCATTCAGCAGTTTATGTGACATTACTTAAACTTTTCTATTTTGATTGATGTACCTTTTGGTACCACTACAATTGCTGAAGTTCCTCACATGTAAGTTTTATGCATAGCTTTGTGGGATGTGTGCATAGTCGTTGTCCCCATGAAACTGTTCTTAAGCAATGAGCACCATCGAAGGAAAATCCCATACTTGTTTTGGACCCTCTTAACATACATATATGTTAGATATGCTAGACAGCTTTTAGGATTTATCACTTGTTGCCTTATAGAAAGTTCCACTCTCCATGAATACCTTTTGTTGTGTTTAATTATTATTTTTTCTACTATTATTGGTCAAGTAACTAAATTTATTCGGTACAAAATTCGCAAACAACACTGCAAGCAGTATCTTTCTGTTATCTTGGTGGAGTAACTATGAATTTGAGCATGCTCTATTGGGTTTCGATAAATGCTTTTGGAGGAGTCAGCATTTTACAAACTTTATTTTGGTTGCCGCCTCTACATCCAGTGTATTGAAAACTCAAATGTTCCTTTGCTATATACTATTGCATTGCGGGAGAAAATAATTTTGGTCAGCATAACATATGTTGGGGTTGTAAGATCGAGTTGGTCGTTTTGACAGGTCATGTTGGTACTTGTGTTTTCTATAGGACAAAAAAGATGATTGCAACATCATGGTGTGCTGCCATTGATTATGTTTGCATGGATCACATGCTCCACTGAGCTTCTTTTAGGAAAGAATTCCTAAAGCAGATTGACTTCACTCCATTAGCACCCTAGATTAGTAGTTCTCGAGGAAGGCTCTTACGTATCAACAACTACTTCCTCAAGATAATGTTTGTTATTACTAAAAATTTCTGAATCCTTGGGCAAATGCTAATCCTGAATTAGTAGCAGGACATGTTGATTAGCACGATATAACATGTAATTGCATTTGGTTCATGTTTAGTAGTTGGTAGATGAACCTATTTCTCTTTGATCCATTCTGATATGCCCCTTAGTTTCCATATCTTTAATTCTCTTCTGAAGTCAACTTTGTTTCTCCACACATAAGGATTCCAATTTTTTAAAATATACTTTTAGCCAATATCAATGTTTTTTTGTCTACGGATAACTTTTGCTAGCTGTCAACGATTGCCCTACCATGATCAAGGTATTGGTATATATAGTATTTAATTCATAAGATGCTTTTCTTTTTTTTCCATTGAATTGTTCTTATTCCTAATTACAAGTTTTTCTGCATCATTTAGTTCTATTTATCTCTTTTTTGGTAGGAAGCAATTTAATTCATGTGTTTTGTGGATCTTATATTCTGATACAGCTTTTTGACTTATTTTTGGTAATATGGAGTAATTGCACAAACAAGATTAGGTATTTAGGTAATGACATTTTTGCACTATATGTCTTGCAGCTGGCAACACCGATGGTGTAAAGGGTCAAAGCAAACTGCTAGGTGGAGGTACATCCCGATGCAACATCATGCAAAGTAGAAACATAATGTATAGGTCCACATTTGTCAACACCCGGATTTTTAATCCCAGATGCCCGTTATGCCATACCTCGCAATCCCAGGATTACCATTTTTGCGAGACATAACGGATTGGATATCACAGTACATCATCCATTACAAACCATACATAAGGTCTTACACAAATAAGGATCTCATGATCCAGTCTTAATACAACAAGCAGCGGAAATAAAAGATAAGCGTAGCGGTGGGGTCCATCTTCAGGGCCACATGCAATGCTGACGAAGGCAGATAGTCCTAGTTATCATAGCCGTCATGCTGGCCATCATCTTGATAGTCTCCTTCATAGTCTGGCCATAATATTAGCCAGGGACAAAAGCCATGAGTACTCTTTAAGTACTCGCAAACTACCACTAACAAGTAGGATAGTTCTAAAGTTATAGTGCTAACTCTATGTTTAACTATAAAGTTAAGTTTGAAATCTAAGCTGAGTTCTGAAGCAAAGAAAGATAAAGTAAAGTTCTAGAATCACTTAAGTTGGGAAGCTATTGTCATAAACACAACCCTGTTGTGGTCAAGTCAAAGTTCATCATTCATTTCAAGTTCTTTATAAAACATCTGACAATGAAACAATATGGCTATTCCAACTGTCCATAACCACGAACGCGGCTATTCGAATGTTTGACACTCTGCAGAGGTGGTACACTTTCACCACAAGATTCAATACATCTATCAGGGACAACCCTGAATCATCATACTTAGTATGCAGATAATCAAACATAACCTTCCCTTTACACACCCTAGTATAAGCACCTCTCCTATGAGCATGGCCTCCCAACCATGACCATCTGTCATCTTGGGCACTGCATAGGTGGACAACATTGAGAGGTAGCCTCATCTAAACCTCTCCCGCGAGGGAACTAATACTAATGCATATAAATTTCCAGCTAAGCCTTAGCCAATTTAGGTAGTGTGGTTGTACGGTAAATTTGAAATGGTATCGCATCCGAATCCAACCATCAGTTTTATAAAAGGGTTAAGGCTCATGCCTCAACATTTTTATCATCATAAACCATATGTGTTTCTCAACACATGTCAAAACATCTCAATAGAATGACTCATCATTCCAAGGTTTTCATAATTCATTTTCACCAAGTGTTCCCATCTAAAGTGACTCAAGTTTTTGATCTACTCCAAACTACTAAGTTAAGAGTGTTCACTAAGGTGGAAAAGATGGATTCAATCTCATGCCATAGAATGACATCAAAAGGTTCTAAACAGGTCAAGTTTTATACTTTTTATGCTACCTTCAAAACAAGTAAAGAACTTTGTGTAAACTAAGGGAGGTAAAACTTGTAAATAAGACTTGGGGTAGCTAATAGTCAAAGGAGTGTGATCAAAGCATGCCTAAGGCATCTTTGCTAAACCATCTAGTTGGATCCTAGCTTGCTAAGCACTAAACTTGCAAGTGTTAGCTTGCATTGTTAATGGTGGCTTGCAAGTACAACTTGCAAGGGTTATCTTGGATAGTGCTAGCTTGCCTTGGTTGGTTCAATGGTTGAAGTTTTCTTCTTCTTCTTCTTCTTGGTAGCACTCCTCCTCCTCGTAGACTTGGTCGGTACTATCGTCTATAAAAACATACAGAGCACATAATCACCAAACAATACTTAACTAGTCTAAATAGCATTCTAAGACACACATTAGATGAACTATTATCATCACAGGCATCACAAGTTTAAATCACTAGTTTCATTCTCTTTTAAACTAGAAAAGTAATTTCTACTCATTGAAAAATTAACTAAGATTTAATATTCACCACTTAAAATATGGGATCATATTGACACATGTCATCACCACATATCTTAACACATGGGAATGAGAATTAAAGGTTGGATCAATATTACTTTGGTTCAAGTTTATTATTTAATGATTTAAAGTGACTAGAAATGCCTATATAGCATTATTTTGGTACTAGTCCAAAGTCACTGCATGTAAACCTTGATATTATTACATATTCAGATAGATATGATGAAATGTCATTTTTGAGAGTTGGAATCAACTCAAAACCTATCTTAGTTGATTTTATAAAAATGTTGCAAGGTGCAAAAGCTTCTGTTTTGTTATTTTTACTCGGAGAGATCTATAACTCTAATTGGATTAAATCCAACAGGCTTGGATAGATCATTTCAATACTTTCCAGCCAAAATTGGTTTCATGCTATTTGGATTTGTAAAACACCCAGAATTGAATTTTAAACTTGTGGACAGAAACTAGATTTAACTTAAAAAGAAAAATCCAATTTTGAATGGCTGGGCTAGCGCGGGAACGAACATGGGCCGGCCAGTGGCGCTCCGCTGCGTGGGGCTCAGCTAATAGGGGGTCCCGCTGGTCAGTGGCCCTTAACCCGCGAAACGGTACGCGCGCTGTGGACCGTAGGATTAGAAGTGGGATCTACGACTAAGGTTCGTCGTCGACGACGAATAGGTCGCCGGCGAGCTCGAACCCTAGCGGCTTGGTGGGGGTCTACCGGGGACGTACCAGGGCCCCAGCGACGACGGCGAGGCGGGCAAACGGACTGGAAGACGACGGCGAGGCGAGGCGCGGTTGCCGCGGAGCTTGGGGTGCCCTAAATCGCAGGCACCCTTCTCCTCCTGCTGCGGTGGCTCCGACTCAAATTCCGGCGAGGCAGAGCTCGAGCGGCGTTGGCGAGAGGTGGGTGAGGTTCAGTGAGAGGTGGGGAGTGAGTGGGTGTGGAGAAAAGAGGCTGGGGAGGCCGACTTATATAGGCCCAACGGTGAGACCGAGCGGTATGGGCAGGTGACTCCGGCAAGGGCGGCACAGGGGGCTAGCGGCGTGGCTCGAGGTAGGGGGCGGTGGCCTGTCTCTTGGCGGTCCGCTGAGGCTTAAAGGCGTGGCAAGGCGAGCTCTGTGCTGGTCGGGAGCGTCACGCGCTCTGGGCGGCAGAGGCGGCGGGTTCGACGGCGAGCGGTGGCTAGGGTGCATTGGGTGGCCAGCAGGGGTGTCTGGGGTGTTCCCTAAGTCATGGCGGAGTGGTAGGCGTAGGCTGCGGCCGAGGGGCGGTCTGTGCACGCGGGGACAGGGCGTGCTCTGCGGGCGGCGTCGGCATGGTCGACCAACTCCGGGCGTGGCGGTTCCTGGCCATTCTGCTCTCTGTCTCTGGGCTGGGGCTGGTTGGACGGTGGCGGTGGACCACTGGCGAGCGTGTAGACATGGCGAGAGAGGGGGAAGCGGTCTGCTGCTGCGAGGGCCAAGTTGGCCGGCAAGGTGCTCTCGACATGGCATGGCAGTGCAGCTAGGAGGTAGGGGAGGTGTTGGTGTTGGTCTGGTTAGACTTGGAGGATACAAGGGTGATCAAAGCACTCCAATTTTCTAGACAAGATCAACCCTAAAACAGTAATAGTTAGGCCACTTTGATCTTGCCCACAAGGTGTTTGATAGAATGGCCGAAATAGAAAAACTTTTGAATTTTGAGTTCAAAATTTTTGGGTGATCTACACTAGTGCTAGGTAGTCTCTAGGTGCAAGCGTTTTGAAAGTGGAGCTCATTTTGATGGTTTGTCAAATAGGGGTGATCTATGCATATGCATTGAATTCAATTTTCACATGCCATTTAAAATAACCAAAAGAATCTTTTTAGCAGATCAAAAGGTGGGCCTTGGTACCTCATTATGTGTACTAGCAAGGGGTGCAAATATCATGAATTGTTTCTGTTAAGAAATGAGTGCTAGGAACACTCAAAGTAGTCTAGTGGATTAAAATGGCCAAAATGACCATTCCTCCCTTTTAATTGTTTTTTATTTGATTTTTTTAGTAAAAGTTTGGGAATGATGTATATGATGTTTAAATCACCTAAGAAACATTTTACAACCAAAGAATCACAGAACCATGGCAATTCAAATCAATTCCTAATTTAAATGCACATACACATGACTGCTTTTATTTTTAATTTGGAAAAGTTTTTGTTAACCCTAAATTTGATGATCTGGATCTTGATAAGCTTGGATTGAAGTTTTGGGATGTTACAAACCTTCCCCCCTAAACAAAATCTTGTCCCAAGATTTACAAAGAAAACTAGGAACTAAAGAGATCTGGGAACTCTGTCCTGATGTAATCTTCTCGCTCCCAAGTGGCTTCCTCCTCGGTATGGTTACTCCACTGAATCTTGAGAAACTTGATACTCCTGGTCCTGGTGGTTCTGTAGGCTTCTTCTAAGATACGGATAGGTACTTCTCTATAGGTCAAGTCATTGTTGATTTCCACCGCTCTGTGATCGATGTTCTTAAAAACTTCAGTCTTCCCGGGCACTTCCAAACATTTGCGAAGTAACGAGATATGGAACACATTGTGGCTGGCTGACATCTCTTCAGGCAGTTCCAGTTGATACGATACTTCTCCTCGACGGTTCAGAATTTTGAAGGGCCTGATATATCTGGGGGCTAACTTTCCTTTCAGACTAAAGCGTTGAGTTCCCTTCAATGGCGAAACTTTGAGATACACAAAATCTCCGACATTGAAAGTCCGGCCTCTCCTTCTCTTGTCAGCATAACTCTTCTGTCTGGATTGGGCGGTCTTGAGGTGCTCACGGACTTTGTGAACTTTCTCTTCTGCTTCTCGAAGAATGTCAGGTCCAAAGATCTGACTCTCTCCTACTTGCGACCAATTCAAAGGGGTACGACACTTTCTTCCATATAGGAATTCAAATGGTACTAGCTTGATAACTGTTGTTATATGAGAATTCTGCGAAAGGCAGGCAGTCTTCCTTTTTTGATCCGTATTCCAACACACAAGATCTAAGCATATCCTCTAGGATCTGGTTGACTCTCTTAGTCTGTCCATCAGTTTGCAGATGATACGCGGTGCTAAAGTTCAACTTGGTTCCTAATCATTCTTGGACTTTCTGCCAAAATCTTGAGGTAAACTAAGTTCCTCGATCTGATACGATGGTCTTGGGGGTTCCATGCAGACTAACAATCCTAGCAATGTATAGCTCTACTAACTTTGCACTCTGGTAAGTTGTCTTGACCTGTATAAAGTGGGCTACCTTGGACAGTCTATCAACTATGACCCAAATTGAGTCATTTCCCCTACTAGAAGTAGGCAAACCGGTGATAAAGTCCATTCTGACGGAATCCCATTTCCATTCCGAAATCTGCAATGGTTGTAACAGTCCTGCAGGTCTCTGATGCTCTGCTTTGACTCTTTGACATATGTCACACTTGGCGATGTAGCTTCGGATTTCCCTCTTCATTTTGTGCCACCAAAATTGCTCTTTCAAGTCTTGATACATCTTTGTTCCTCCGGGGTGGATAGAATAAATATTATCATGAGCTTCCTTCATAATAACTTCCTTCAGCTCCGAATCTGCTGGTACATAGATACGTCCTTTGTACCACACTACTCCTTCTTCGTCTTCCGTGAATCCAGGTACCTTTCCTATACCAATACGACGTTTGATTCCATCGATACTTTCATTCCCCTTCTGGGCTTCCTTGATTTGGCTAATCAAAGTGGGTTGAAGTTCAATGCTAGCTAAGAATCCTTTGCTAACGAATTCAGTCCTGAACTGCTCCAACTCTTCATACAAACTTGGTTGTTTCTCCTTGATCATGGTATTTAGCCTACACGGTAATCTGCTAAGAGCATTCGCTACCACATCGGCTTTGCCGGGGTCATAGTGAATGTCAAGGTCATAATCCTTGATTAACTCTATCCATCTCCTTTGTCTCATATTCAGCTCCTTCTGAGTGAAGATATATTTCAAGCTCTTGTGATCTGAGTAAATCTCACAGCGATTACCCATTAGATAATGACGCCATGTCTTCAATGCTAGAACCATAGCTGCTAGCTCAAGATCATGTGTCGGATAGTTCTGCTCATGCTGCTTCAGTTGTCGAGACAGATACGCGATGACTTTGCCTTCTTGCATCAATACACATCCGAGACCAATCTTGGATGCGTCACAATACACATCAAATGGCTTCTTGATGTATGGCATGACCAATATTGGGGCTGATATCAATCTCTTCTTCAGCTCCTGAAAACTGGCTTCACATTTGTCTGTCCATTCAAACTTCTTATCCTTTTTCAACAATTGGGTCATAGGTCGGGCGATGCTCAAGAATCCTTCTACGAACTTGCGGTAGTATCCCGCTAATCCGAGAAATGTACGGACTTGGGTTTGAGTGGTTGGGGCTTCCCATTCTTCGACATCTTTGATCTTGGCGGGATCAATAGAAACTCCTCTGGCAGACACAATATGTCCTAGGAATCCTACCTCTTTCAGCCAAAACTCACACTTGCTGAACTTGGCATATAACTGATGCTCTCTCAGGGTTTCTAGGATAACTCTCAGATGTTGCTCATGCTCTTCTGACTTGGAGTAGATAAGGATGTCGTCGATAAACACAACTACAAACTTCTCTAGGAAATTCATAAAGATCTTATTCATGAGATTCATGAAATAAGCAGGGGCATTGGTTAATCCAAAAGACATAACCGTATACTCGTATAAACCATAGCGAGTAGTAAAGGCGGTCTTCGTTATATCCGTTGCACGAATCTTAAGTTGGTGATAACCAGTCCTAAGATCAATCTTTGAGAATACCTGAGCTCCGGTCAACTGATCAAATAGATCCTCTATCTTTGGCAAGGGGTACTTGTTCTTGATAGTGACATCATTCAACTTTCTGTAATCTGTGCATAGACGGTTGCCTCCATCTTTCTTGTCGACGAATAACACTGGTGATCTCCATGGCGAAGCGCTTGGATGAATCAAGCCTTTTTCTAACATAGCATCCAACTGCTTCTTCAGTTCCACTAACTCTGAGGGGTTCATGCTATAGGGTCTCTGGGCTATGGGTCCGGTTCCGGAGATTAGTTCGATAATGAACTCAATATCCCTATCCGGGGGCATACCTGGCAATTCATATGGGAATACGTCGGGGTATTCACAGACTACTCGGACTTGGTCAATGGTAGGCAAGGGTACACTCTTGTTGCACTTGAATTGACGGGGTAAGGTTTCAGAGATATGCCCTACTGTTACTCCAGAACTACTGGTCATGGTGATGGCTTTCTTAGCATAGTCTATCAGTCCTTTATGCCTTGACATCCAGTTCGTACCTAGTACTACTTCCAAACCTTTGGTTCCAAGTATAATTAGGTTGGCATAAAAATCTATCCCATGTATTCTGATAGGTACAACTTTGCAAATTTTTCTAGCTTTGGTTGTTGGACCGGGGATTTGAACTATCATGACATGCTTCAGGTTGGTTGGGCGAATCTTACTAGTGCATGCAAATTCTTCGGTGACAAATGAATGCGATGCTCCAGAATCAAACAATACTCTTGCTAAAACTGAGTTGACAGAAAACATACCCAGCACTACATCTGGCGCTTCCTGGGCTTCTTTTGCGTTCATGTGGAAGAGACGGCCATTGCGGTTGTGAGGGTTCATGGGGAAAATTTCCTTCCTGGTTGAACACGACGCTGCTGCTGAGCTGGGGCATTCACATTGGCATTGGCTCCAGTCTTCTTGGGACACTCATTGGAGTAGTGACCCTTCACTCCACACTCGAAACAAGTGATCTGGGACTTGTCCTTGACTGCGACAGGCACAGCATTGCTGCCAGTTCTAGGTGCAGTGTTGTTGTTGTTGCTGTTGTGGTTCTTGGGAGGTGCACGGTTGAAATTGTTGGCATTACCGGAGTTGTGATTGTTTCCTCTGGACTTCACATTGCCTCCGCTACGGTTGGGGTAGCTTGGGCGAGACGTTGGGGGTCGGTTGTTCCTTTGTGCATATCCTGGTGAAGGGTTGGGACAGTACTTCTGGTGACTACTGGATCTAGACTGCTGCATCATACGACGCTTGCGGTTGTCGTTTGCCTGGTTAATCTTCCCTTCCATCTGAATGGCAGAGTCGACTAGCTCTTCGAGATCCTGGAAACGGATGTTGACTAGGACAGTGTGCATCTCATCATGCAGTCCGTTCAAGAATCTCTCCTTCTTCTTGGCCTCCGTGTTTATCTCATCAGGTGCATATCTGGCAAGTGACAGGAATCTGTCATGGTACTCCACCACAGTCATTCTTCCTTGCTTCAATTCGTGAAATTCATCTCTCATTCTGTTGACTAGACCTTGCGGCACGTGGGTGCGGCTGAACTTGACTTTGGATGCTTCCCATGTCATCACTTGACCATGGTTCATATTGCGGATGCTATTCCACCAAGCTCTGGCATCTCCCGCCAGATAGTGGGTGGCGAAGAGAACTTTCTCATTTTCATCAACTCCTGCAACTTCGAGGTTGTTTTCCATGGTTTGTAACTAGTCATCAGCATCTAATGGGTTTTTAGAAGTTCTAAAGATTGGTATTCTGAACTGTTTTGAGTTTGGATCCCTGATGATCCTGATTTCCATGCCCTTGGTTGTTGAGAGCCATCTGGGCGATATGCTGCAATGTTGCTAAGTTGGCTTGGCCCTCCGCCCTGCTTGCTTCACAGTCTGCGATGAGATTCTACAAGATCTGCAGCATTGGGTCTTGCGACGAGCTGCTCCCTCCTTGGTTTCCATGAGTCATCTGAAGATTGAGATGGATATAGGGGTAAGAGGGAAATTCTAAGGTTCATGGTTTTGGTTTTTAGAGCTAAAACTTTTGAGTTAGACTCAGGTTTTTCACATAACTTCATTTCATTCATGCAAGCAAGCACACGATACAACACACACCACAACAATCATAGGGAAAACATATGGTTTGAAGAACCATTCTACAAGCTACAATACAATGAGACCGATACATCTCATGCTATGACAGTGCTCTAGTGCATCTACTCATCGTCGATGAAGTCGGAGTCATCATCAGTGTAAAAGTCCACAACACCCTCCTCCAGAAAGTCATCATCGTTGCTGAGGTAAGAATACATGTCTCCTTGGATGTCCTCACCCTCATCTTCTTCTTCCTTGGCTGCAAGCTGAGCTTCCTGCTCCTTGATGGTCTTCTCGAGGTCGGCCACCTTCTTGCGAAGACGGGCGATGGTGCGATCCTTCTTGGCACGTTGGCGGCGAAGAGACTGGCGGTCTTGGACAAGCAGTGCGAAAGTCTGGGCCTTCTGGTCGGCAATGGCATGGTTCTGGTTGGCTAACTCTCTGGCATTTTCTAGTTCCTGCTGTCTGTCATGCAGCAAGAAGTCAAGGTTCTCCACTTGACGCCTCAACTCTAGGTGACTTGGCATCTCCATTGGCATTTCCATGAAGTCACGTCTTGCATAGTGGGCAAAACGAGTTCCTTGGATCTTGTTGACGCCGAGGGCACATAGACGTGCGAGAGCTTCATGCATTGCCCTGGCTAATCCATCTAGCCAGTTGTTCTCTCTCACGGAGAACTGAATTCTCCCAGAAGTTGGTGCTTCAATGCTTCCTCTAAGATCTGCGGTGACTAGCCACTGTAGGTCTCCTCCTGGGGGTCCTAGAAGTTGAGCTCCAAGAAATTCCGATGCGGGCGTCCCAGTAACTCTGACAGTGAGTCCAGATCCCTCTCAAAGATCAGCTGACCTCCGTTTCCCAACTGGTAAAACTTGCTGAACTGAGTCTCCATCTACAAGAATTAAGGATGAGGAAGTTAGTGAAGTGATCAAGTGTGTCAAATTTTAAGTAGTAATGTAAGAATTTTGAGGAACATGAATTTTTGAGAAGGAAAGAATTCCCAAGGGTAAGAGAGGAGATAGTTTTTCGTAAATACTCACTTTGGTTTTGAAACTAAGTTTTTGTTTGAACGTCCATTCTAACTAGGGTCTCCTATGGTCAGGATGGCTCTGATACCAACTTGTCAACACCCGGATTTTTTTATCCCAGATGCCCGTTATGCCATACGTCGCAATCCCAGGATTACCATTTTTGCGAGACATAACGGATTGGATATCACAGTACATCATCCATTACAAACCATACATAAGGTCTTACACAAATAAGGATCTCATGATCTAGTCTTAATACAACAAGCATCAGAAATAAAAGATAAGCGTAGCGGTGGGGTCCATCTTCAGGGGCACAGGCAATGCTGATGAAGGAAGATAGTCCTAGTTATCATAGCCGTCCCGCTGGCCATCATCTTGACAGTCTCCTTCATAGTCTGGCGATGATAATAGCCAGGGACAAAAGCCATGAGTACTCTTTAAGTACTCACAAACTACCACTAACAAGTAGGATAGTTCTAAAGTTAAAGTGCTAACTCTATGTTTAACTATAAAGTTGAGTTTGAAATCTAAGCTAAGTTCTGAAGCAAAGAAAGATAATGTAAAGTTCTAGAATCACTTAAGTTGGGAAGCTATTTTCATAAACACAACCCCGTTGTGGTCAAGTCAAAGTTCATCATTCATTTCAAGTTCTTTAGAAAACATCTGACAACGAAACAGTATGGCCATTCCAACTGTCCATAACCGCGGACGCGGCTATTCGAATAGTTTGACACTCTGTAGAGGTGGTACACTTTCACCACAAGATTCGATACATCTATCAGGGACAACCCTGAATCATCATACTTAGTATGCAGATAATGAAACATAACCTTCCCTTTACACACCCTAGTATAAGCACCTCTCCTATGAGCATGGCCTCCCAACCATGACCATCTGTCATCTTGGGCACTGCATAGGTGGACAACATTGAGAGGTAGCCTCAGCTCAAACCTCTCCCACGAGGGAACTAATACTAATGCATATAAATTTCCAGCTAAGCCTTACCCAATTCAGGTAGTGTCGTTATACAGTAAATTTGGAATGGTATCGCATCCGAATCCAACCATCAGTTTTATAAAAGGGTTAAGGCTCATGCCTCAACATTTTCATCATCATAAACCATTTGTGTTTCTCAACACATGTCAAAACATCTCAATAGAATGACTCATCATTCCAAGGTTTTCATAATTCATTTTCACCAAGTGTTCCCATCTAAAGTGACTCATGTTGGGGGGATACCCCTGGGTAGGGTCACGCCGGGGTATAAAGGCCGAGTTAGCCGAGGTTCGGCAAAGCCAAAGCAGAGGCTAGCCGGGTCACCTCAAGGCCGGCCGAATCACGGAGTGACCCGGACCAGGGGGTGTTCACCTAACTAAGTCTCAACCGACTTAAGGAGTAAGTCGGAAGTATATGTTTACTTGTATGCAGGAACAGGGGTGCCTGGATCAGCTGTGATCCGGGTCATTTTTGGCTTCTAGGAGAATGAAGGAATCTTGCTGGTCAAAAATAGGACCCGGTACGCACTGCATGAGCGAAGCAGACAAGAGCAGGACCACCGGGTCATGGCCGACAGGGGTGACGACGCCCATGTCGGCTGACGCGGGGGGAAAAGCACCCCGGTCGGCTTACCACTTTGGGAGGAGGCATATTCTTAGGAATATGCCTCCACGTATGCCCTAGGCAGAAACCGAGCCTCCTCTATAAAAGGGGGGCTGGGGCTTCTATAGAAGGGGTTGGTCTTTCTACTATTCTGTTTTGGCTAGGGTTTCAGGTGTGATCTATGGGTGAGAGTAAGAGAGCTCCTTCTTCCTCCTCTCGCCAATACAGCTCTAGGAGCACTTGTAATCTTGGAAGGAAATCAATACAAACTTCTGTGTGGAGAATCACTCCTCTATCCCTCCCTGGATTCCCCTAGCATGTATTAGTCCCCACCTTTAGCCCATCCATGGCATCTGCTGTGACACCACCACGACAGTTGGCGCCCACCGTGGGGCTAGCGGCGCTAGCAGGGGTCAAGATCGGGACGGGAAACATCATCGGCACCGGCGAACGCATCGTGTCCGGGCTCGTTCAGCGCTTTGGAGTGTGGGACTTCGTCAGCGACAACGCTGGCTGCTTCGGCACACACCCTCTTCCATGCAATGGCCTTTTCGTCAGGCTCGGCGCGTACAAGGTCTACATTGCTGTGGAAGTGTCAGGTGTTCATTCGCGTCACGTCGTCGACGCGGGGGAGCCTCCCCTCACCGTGGTCCCCGGGACGCGTATCGCTCGCTCCCCGGACCATGCAGAGGTGATGATGACTGCGCCAGGTGCGGGCGCGAGCAAGGATCCGGCGCCAGATCCGGAGGTAACGCCTAGGGCACCGAGGAAAGGTAGAGGTCCTCCACTAGAGAGGCCAGAGAACGTGTTGAGGGAAGCAATGGATAGCTTGGCAAACCCTGTAGTAGCAGCTGTAGATCCGGCTCGAGCGCAGGGCGAGCTGGAAGAAACTAGGCAGAAAATCCTAGAGGGCGCAAAAAAGATAGCCGCGGCGCAGCAGTCGTTGAATATGACGCTGCGCGAGTACGCGAAGGCGAACAAGGTTGACGCTGTAAAAGTGAAGGGGAGAAATCTCATGAGCGAGATGAATAGAGAGGGTGATACTGGAATTGAGGTATCAGAAAACTGTTTGTCCGTGGGGCTGCCGAGGTACAGTACCCCGGCAAAAAACCTCAGAGCAGCGGATGCAGCTGCATCCGAGTTGGAGGGTCTAATAGGTGAAGCCCGGCAAAGACAACAAGATAGGGTTAACGAGTTGGTTCGGATTGCGAATAGGCAAAACGAGGAACTGCTCAGGGCTAACCCGGAGAGAGCTGGAGCCTCCAAGATCGTCCATTCGGCGGTGGGTAACCCGGAGAAATCCGCTGGAGCCGCATCGTCTCCTCATGGTGATCCAAGGAGAGAAGAGGTGGTAACCTCGGCCAGACGGAACAAACAGATCGTCCCGTATGACCCGACGCGGGCAGGGAAAGGAAAAGAAGCGCAGAAAAATGATGATCGACGGAGTGTGAGCCGAGGTGAAGCTGGCCGAGGTAACCGCGACCAAGGCAATGCCGGTCAAGGGAACATTGTCAACGGCAATGCCGGACAGCGAAACTCGGCTTGAGCAGGACAACCGCAACAGCGGAATATACCAAGGCAAGAGCAAAGTGTCGGCCGAGGTATGCAACAGAAAGGCGCTCCAAGAGAGCAAGACAGGTATAATGATGGAGACTCGGAAATGGAAAACACGGGATACCCAAGGACGGACTATCATGTGATAGGGACAAGATTGGGGAGCAGGGATTTGATGCCGGATGATGCCAGGTTGAAACTAGATCGACTGTATAGGTCGGAACAAATTGAATGTCAAGGTCCACCGGGCCCAACATGTTTTGGACCCCGGATCATGAAGGAGCCACCGGTACCGAACTTTCAGTTACCCAGGGGCATGAAGACGTATGACGGCAGTAAAAAGCCAGAGGATTGGCTGATAAATTATGCTATGGCCGTGAAAATTGCCACTGGCAACCTGAGATGGGCTGTACGATATGTACCCCAGATGTTGGAAGGCCCGACAAGGGTATGGCTGAACAATTTGCCACCAGGAAGCATCAACAGCTGGATAGATTTCGAGGAGATGTTCATCAACAATTTTTCGAGTACGTATCAGAGGCCAAATAGGCCACAGACCCTAGCTATGTGCAAGCAAAGACCAAATGAGACGGATCAGGAGTTTTTAACCCGGTGGTGCACTATGAGAAATTCGTGTGAGGGCATGATTGAATCACAGGCCATAGCATGGTTTGCACAAGGGTGCAGGTATGGAAGCGAGCTATGGATGAAGTTGCAAAGGAAAATGTCAACTACGTTGTCAGAGATGATCCGGATCGCAGATTCGTATGCTTTGGGTGATCCGACTCAGCCTAGGCTCGTATCAAACGAGTCAAACGATGAGTACTATCAGAGAGATGGAGCCGGATCATCCCGAAGAAATGAATACAGAGGAAAAAGGAGAGATGATAGACCGGATCATAGATACGGTTCGCACCAAGTTGCAACTGTGAGTCAAGATCAGCCCGGAGCAGGGGGCAGTCAACGCCAAAAAACTGGAGGGCAGTGGACTCCGAGAAATGATGGCAAGAAGACTTGGACACCAGAGAAAAAGAAGCAGTGGCAAGAAAGGAAAGACCATCCGAGGTATACTTATGAGTCAATGTAGGACCAGCCGTGTAAGTTTCATACACCAAATCCGAACAACCCAGCGGGTCATACGACGAGGCAATGTGAGTGGATGTGCAAGATCGAACAAGGTGGTTCGGGGAATGCTCAGGCACCCCGGAATGATCAGCCTCGGCAGGAGTTACCCCGGCAGCAACTGCTCTCCGAAGCGAACACGCAACAGCTAATGTTGCCTCCCCCTCCGCTGAGGTATGATAACAATGAGGGAAGGGATGCAGTACATCAGGTAGAAAATCAGCATCAGCCGGATCAGAGGTACCCCGGAAATGAGGGGAGAAACGAGTATAGGGAACACCATCAGAGCTATTGTGTGTTTACCACTGAGGAAACCGATAGAAAAAGCTTGCAGGATAGGCATATGGAGGTGAATGCAGTAATGCCTGCAGTGACGAGGTACCTGCCTTGGTCCGATCAGGAAATCACCTGGAGCATCAGGGATCATCCCAAGCTCATGCCAAGCCCTGGTTCGTATGCATTGGTGCTAGATCCGACATTCATTAGACCTAGCATTAACATAAGATTCTCAAAGGTGTTGATCGACAATGGCAGTAGCATTAATATCATGTATGCGGACACAATGCGCAAGTTGGGTATCTCGGAACATGCTCCAGGCCACGAGGACAACTTTCCATGGCATTATACCCAGCATTTCTTGTGATCCCATAGGCAAGGTCCGGGTTGACGTCTTGTTCAGCATGAGGGATAACTGCCGAACTGAAAATCTGGAGTTCGAGGTGGTGAACTTGGAAAGTGCTTACCACGCATTACTCGGAAGGCCAGCCCTGGGCAAGTTCATGGCAAGCTGTCACGTTAGCTACTTGAAGATGAAGTTGCCCGGACCAAACGGAGTGATAACCATTGCAGGGGATTTCCGACGTTCGATGGAGTGTGCATCGGCCGGGTCGAACTTAGCCGAGTCACTTGTGATTGCGCAGGAAAAAAGGAAAATTCAAGAGGTGGCGGCATTGGCTCAGTCCGCGCAGCAGTATATGCTGGCGCTGAGTAACCCACATGGAAGTGTCTCTTTCCAGGCCACGGAAGATACCAAGAAGGTTCCTGTTGATGACATGTTCCCAGAGCGCACCGTAACAATTGGTGCCGGGTTAAATGATAAATAGGAAAGCGAGCTCGTCAGCTTCCTCCGTGAGAATCGGGACATTTTTTCTTGGTCCACACAGGACTTGCAAGGTGTTCCGAGGGAGTTGGCCGAGCACTCTTTTAATGTGAGACCCGGAGCTAAGCCGGTGAAGCAACCTCTCCGCCGCTTCGCCGAAGATAGGAGGAAAGTCATTGGGGATGAGATAGCTCGGTTGCTAGCTGCAGGATTTATCATGGAGGTTCTTTACCCGGATTGGCTGTCTAATCCGGTGCTGGTGGAAAAGAAGAAGGATGACCCGGACGTGGCAGTGGTTTGGCGCATGTGTATCGATTACACGAACCTGAACAAGGCGTGTCCAAAAGATCCATTTCCGCTGCCAAGAATAGATCAGGTCATAGACTCAACTGCTGGGTGTGAACTGTTGTCATTCATTGATGCATATTCTGGTTTCGACCAGATACCTCTGAATCCGGATGATCAAATGAAGACTGCATTTATTACCCCCGCATGGGGCTTATTGCTATCGCCCATGCCGTTTGGTTTACGTAATGCAGGGGCAACGTACCAAAGATGTATGCAAAAATGTTTGCACGACCAAATAGGTCAAAATGTACAGGTGTACGTGGATGATGTGGTTATCAACACCAAGGAAAGCAAAATGCTCCTTGACGATATTAGGCAAACGTTTGCGAACCTAAGGAGGTTCCGGATGAAACTTAACCCGGAAAATGTACCTTCGGTGTCCCGGCTAGGAAATTGCTCGGTTTTCTTGTTTCCAGCCGAGGTATCGAGGTTAACCCAACCAAAATCCGGGCCATCGAACGAATGGAACTGCCGAAGTGTCTTAACGATGTCCAGAAGTTCACAGGTTGCCTAGCCTCGTTAAGTCAGTTTGTATGTCGGTTGGGAGAAAAGGCGTTGCCTCTTTACCAACTCATGAAAAAGTCGGATAAGTTCGTTTGGACGCCACAGGCCGATGAAGCCTTTACCCACCTAAAGAAAATGTTAGCCACGACACCAGTGCTAGCCTCACCACTATCGAAGGAGCCAATGTTGCTCTATATAGCCGCAACCAACCGAGTTGTAAGTGCAGTGATAGTGGTGGAGCGCGACGAGGAAGGTAAGTCGGTGCAAAGGCCAGCATATTACTTGAGCGAGGTGTTGTCAGCCTCAAAGCAGAACTATCCACATTATCAAAAGGTGGCATATGGTGTGTACATGGCCGCTAAGAAACTGAAGCACTACTTCGAGGAGCATCCCATCCGGGTCATATGTGAGGCCCCCATATCCGAGATAATGAGTAACAAGGATGCGAGTGGCAGAATTGTAAAATGGGCAATTGAGCTAGCTCCTTATGCGCCACAATATGATAGAAGAGAGGCCATCAAATCTCAAGCTATGGCGGACTTTTTCGTGGATTGGGCCGAGGTACAATACGAACTACCACTTCCAGATCCGAACTATTGGCGAATGCACTTTGATGGATCAAAAACCAAAACCGGGCTAGGTGCCGGAGTTGTACTCACATCGCCAAAGAAGGACCAGTTGAAATATGTGCTGCAGATCCATTTCACCGCATCAAACAATGTCGCTGAGTATGAAGCACTTATGCATGGGCTTAAGGTAGCAAAAGAAATTGGGATACGTCGGATCATATGCTTTGGCGACTCAAATTTGGTGGTGCAGCAAGTGTCGGGAGTGTGGGATGCCCTTGATCCAAACATGGCACTATACAGATTTCATGTGCAGAAGATATCTGGTTACTTTGAGGGATGCGAATTTCACCATGTACCCTGGGTGGAAAATGAGGCTGCCGACATGCTGTCGAAGCTCGGGTCAACACGACAAGCAATTCCACCGGGTGTAGCATTAGAGCACCTCAGGAAACCATCCATCAGGCCATCCCTAGAATCCGAGTCAATCTATGTCCCGGAGGACACGGAATCCGGAGCTGTGCCCATGGACATTGACAAGGGAAGTGGTGCGCGAACCCCGGGGACTGCCTCGGCAAACCCAGGGACTACTTCAGTAAACCCGGGGACTGCTCCGCAAGACTCGGGGACTGCTCAGCGTGATCCGGTTGAAGTTATGCCGGTGGATCAAATGGAGATTGATGAGGATGTATTCCCTGTGCGAACGATACCATCTTGGGCATTACCTATATTTCAGTTCCTGAAGGACGGAACATTACCCACTGAGGAAGTGCTGTCCAGGCAAACACAGAGGAGGGCAAAGGCTTAAACGATCATCAATTCCGAACTATACAAAAGGATTGTGACCAATGTCCTCCAGAGATGTGTTGACCCGGAAGAAGGGCTTGGCATCCTCCGAGATATACATCAGGGGGAATGCGGGCATCATGCCTCATCCCGAGCCTTGGTAGCAAAAGCTTTCCGGCACGGATTCTATTGGCCAAACGCCTTAGAGCAAGCAGAAGATCTGGTGAGAAAATGTAATGGTTGTTAGAGGTACGCTACCAAGACACATATGCCAATGTCGGAACTCAAGACCATACCAATCACTTGGCCATTTGCCGTATGGTGCTTGGATATGGTTGGCCCGTTCAAACCAGCAAGGAGAAATATGACTCACATTCTGGTAATGGTGGACAAGTTTACGAAGTGGATTGAGGTAAAGCCTATAAGAAAATGTGATGGAGCTACGGCCGTAACGTTTCTCAAAGATATCATCTTGAGGTACGGTTATCCTCACAGTATCATAACTGACAATGGCACAAATTTTGCGGAAGGAGCACTTGCTCGTTTCTGCCGGGATAAGAGGATCCAGCTGGACGTAGCCTCGGTAGCCCACCCTGCATCGAATGGGCAAGTGGAAAGATCCAACGGATTAGTATTATCCAGGATAAAACTCCGGCTCATTGAGCCGCTGCAAAGATCAGCGGGGTGCTGGATAGAAGAACTACCAGCGGTACTATGGAGTTTAAGAACAACTCCGAATCGATCAACAGGCTATACGCCATTCTTTCTGGTATATGGGGCAGAAGCTGTATTACCAGTCGACATAGAGCATGATTCGCCTAGGGTCACCCAATACACAGAAGCCGAAGTGCAAGAAGCCCAGAAAAATGATGTTGATCTGCTGGAAGAAGCGAGAGAACTGGCACTGTCCAGATCCGCCATATATCAGCACAATCTCCGACGCTATCATAGCCGGAAAGTGTGCCCCCGGGTCTTTCGGGAAGGCAATCTGGTGCTCCGGTTGGTACAACGTACTATGGGCATGCATAAGTTATCCCCCCCATGGGAAGGGCCGTTCATCGTGAGCAAAGCATTGCACAATGATTCTTACTATCTTATAGATGCAAAGCCACAGGAAAAGAACAAGGCGGACAGGTCCGGAGAGGAATCCAAGCGACCACGGAATATAGCTCTACTTCGTCCTTTCTACACTTAGCTAAGAAGTCTATGTATCCGAGTTATCTCATATGTCGGTATGTATGTCGGCAATGAGCTTATCAATGAAATGTTGGCACCTCGAGCAGTAACTCGGGGATTGCCTTAATAATGTTTGTTGTTTTTCGCGCGTCAGCTGGAATAAGTTATTCTACTTAACTCGGATTAGTAATGTGCGAGCACCAAAAACCCAACTCTTCGACTTGCTGCTGTCCAACAAAAAATGGCTTCATGGCAAGCAAGAGAACAAGTTTGGAATTGCGTAGCACATGAAAAACGACCAAGGAGAAGAATTTATTCGACCCGACGTTTGTTTTTCGAACTAACCCTGCATTTATTTTCAAGTTATTATGCGGTTTTATTTTGGTGCTAAGTCTAAAAGTTTCCCAGTATTATTAAGACAATTTTTGAAGCTCGGGTTCGTAAGTCATAAAACTAAATCAAGGTAGACATGAACCGAGCCAAGAGATTGAACGAACAAGAAAAAGAAACTCGGGGACTACGCCCAAGTTAATTCGGCATAAGAACTTAGTAGCAAAATATCACATGTGTTCGGAATACAAATCCACCAGGCATACCGGGGATCTGATAAATTTTTAAGTGTTTTAGCTCAAGGAGCAGCAGGAGGAGGAAGTTCGGCATCATCCTCGCTGCTCTCAATATCAGAGGCATCATCTTCTCCGTCATCATCCGAGCCATCTGGTCCATGCTCAACCTCTTCGTCTCCAGCAGCTTCCAGGAAGCTCGGCCCCTCAACCCATTCGTGAATGGGAGCGTATTCAATGAGGCTATAGGCACAAGCCTGGCGCCGAGCTACCCACTCCGGGTCATTGGTCCATCTGGATCCTGTGCGCAGACGTGTCAGGAGGTTGAGATCAATCTTCTCGTACCACGTGAGTATGTGGTGAAGGATGGTATCAGCTGTGGCACGTCCAGCGGACTCTCTCCAGAGGTCAAGCTGAGTCTCGGTTTCCATTAACTTCTCAATGAGAAGTGCGGTGGTCTCCGGGGCTTCTTCGCCGGGCCAGAAAGTGTTAAAGATGCGAGCTGCAGCGCCGAGGATGTCCTTGCCGTAGTTCTTGATGAGCTCCACGCGAGATGATAAGCTGACCAATAGGTCCTCCAGGTCGTAAGGAATCCCTTCACTATCAGAAGTGACCGGAGTACCCCTTTGTCGGCGGAAGTTGGCAACTGCTGTGCTCGCGATAGGAGTGCCCTCTGGAAATTTGCCTGGAAACGAGACAAAGGAGAAAGGTCAAGAAAAGACATATGAAGTAACCCGGAGAAGTAGGTCGGAAAAGGGAAAGAAACTTACGAGATATATGACTGAGGATCCGGGTCAACTCCTTGGTGCAGTCATCACGTCTCTTCCGGAGCTGCTCAAGCTTAGCGTTTGCCGACCCAAGCTGGATGCCGGACTCCTTGAGAAGATCCTGGTCCTTGGCGATCTGGAGGTTGAGGCGCTCGCGCTCTTCTATGAAATTCTAGCCAGCCTTTTGAAGTTCGGATTGGTGCTGGGCCTTTATCTTCTCCATCTCAGCCTTGAGCCTAGAAATCTCATTTTCCTTGGTCCGGAGGAGGGCGAGCTCATCATCTTTCTTCTTAAGCTCGGCTTGGTGCTTCCCTGCTTGTTCGAGAAAATGCAGCATCATATCAGGCACGGGCACACTATCTTCAAGCGATGCTGAAATAGTGCGTTGGCCCGGCAGAGCCGAGGTATGAATCTTCGCCGAGCCAAGGAGAAAAGGGAATGGAAAGTACGGCAAAGTCGGACAGAAATGACTTACCCTTGATCTGCTCCAAATTTTTGCGCATAATGATGTTCTCAGCTTCCACCCCAGCTGCAGGAACCGAATGATGAGGTTAGTCCGGCAAAGGAAAATTAAGCAAAACGAAGAAGCGCTAAGGAAGAAATTTACCCCTCTTCTCATATTCCGCAATAAGTGCAGCCTGCTTTGCGCGTAGCAGCTTGTGGGTATCCAGCAAGCGTTGGAATTTAGCACTCCGGCGATTAGTGGTCACCTAAAAAGGACAAACACAAGTTAGCTCGATGCATATTCGAAGTGTACTAAAATCCGGGCCAAGTGGAACCTAACCCGTCTCTAGGTGTGTGCATATTCGAAGTGTACTAAAATCCGGGCCAAGTGGAACTTAACCCGGCTCTAGGTGTGTGCATATTCGAATTGTACTAAAATCCGGGCCAAGTGGAACTTAACCTGGCTCTAGGTGTGTGCATATTCGAAGAGTACTAAAATCCGGGCCAAGTGGAACTTAACCCGGGTGTAGGTGTGTGCATATTCGAAGTGTACTAAAATCCGGGCCAAGTGGAACTTAACCCGGCTCTAGGTGTGTGCATATTCGAAGTGTACTAAAATCCGGGCCAAGTAGAACTTAACCCGGCTCTAGGTGTGTGCATATTCGAAGTTCTCATGGAGCTACGTTAGTTTTCTAAAGAGCATCCGGCCAAGTAACGAGTTACTCCCCCGGAGGCTCGGGGACTAATGGTTACTATCTACAACTTGTAAAGGGGAATCAACGTACCTCCATCATTCGCCCAGCGAGGTTAATTGCCTTTGCGGCTGTGTTCATCTGAGCGGAAAACTCGGCAGGGCCGAACTTCTCCGGAATATCAGTGTCTTGAACCACCTCTGCCTTATTCCAATTCATGACGAATTCAATTAAGCTCGGAGGGTACCGTTCACCGCTGGGCATATGGGGCGCCACCAAGCCCTTCGCATGCGCTTCTTTCCTTTCGATCAAGGCAAGGGCTGGGCTGGTGTGCAGAACCATTTGCTGTGTGTCAGTTGGCTTGGCAGGCGTGTCCTTCACTGCTGGTGCTTTCTTGGGAAGCATTGACACAAGGATACGTTGCCCGGTTTCGACGGATGGTGGCTTGGTAGTGTCCGGAGCTTTCTTTTCCTTGGCTTGCTGGGAAGAGGAAGCCGGCGCAGCGGTTTTTCCCTTAGGAGCTGGCGGAGTGGTTCCTCGCCGAGGTTGAGAAGACTCGGACGAGGCAGAGGAGCTAGCGCTAATGCTCTTGGGGCTAGACTTGGTGCTGCTGCTGATGTTTTAGCAGCCGGAGTTGGTGCTGATGCCGGAGTTAGTGTTGGTACGGGTCTGGTTGTTGGTACTAGTGCTGGAGCCGAAGTTGCTTCAGTGGATGCTAGCTGCAGCGATGTCGAAGTGGTGGATGCCGTCACCTCGGCCGGGCCGGTCTCCCCCGCTCCAAGGTTACCCCCCTCTTGCCGAGGTGGAGCAGAACCCGGAGCGGCCGCAGAACCCTCTGGAATAGGGCTCAGTGGACGGGACTCGTCATCGCGACGGGGAGAAGGGTTGGGTCGGAGAGGTGAAGAGATGCTCGATCCACTTCGAGGGACCTCCATCAGAGCCCTGCAAAAGAGAACAATGTTAGAAGAGAAATCACAACGATGCAAGGAAGGGCAAGTTACAGAAGGCAAAACAACTTACGCATCCAAGGTTTGGGCCTCCTTAGGTTTCCGAGCCCTTCGAGCTGGGGCCTTGCCTGCTGGCTTGGAGGCAGTCTTGTCCCCGGACTTGTTTCGCCTTTTGGCGGGCTAAGAAGGTCCGGAGGATGAACTTGAAGCAGCCCCGCGCTTCTTCTTCAGAGCCACCAGAACAGGTTCGCCCGTAGCGAGGGGAGGATCCTCGTGGATATGACCACCGGGGTGAGCTGATGGCGGAAAAGCAAAAGAAAGGGGGACAGCCTCAACAGGTTCAATCACCTCGACATCCGAGTCATCTTCATCATCGGGCCAATCTCTAATGGAAGAGGATTTACCCGTGGGTCGTTTCGTGGCATCGGTCATTGGGAGGAACATCTCCTGGTCCGGCTCCTCCTCATCCGGGTTCTCCCGGTCCGGCGCCCACTTAAGGGTCGGATCGGTGCCGTCCTCGATGGTCTGCTGAAGAAATTGCTGAGGAAAGAAATGAACGAAGAGTCAAAAATGCAACAATAACTGACATATAATTGGTCCGGAGTAAGTTCGCAACATGAAGCTTACCACGGGAGGAAGCCTATCGCGGCAGTAATGCTCCCTTCCCCAAGTCCACTCGGAGGAGAAGTCCTTGTGGGTGGTAAAAAGAGCTTTAACCCGGCGATAGATCTCCGTGTTGCTCAGCTCGAAGGAGGAGGTCCGGTTGCGATCGCGGCCGAAGCTCATGTGGCACACCTTGTGGGTGCGCTTCTGGAGGGGGGAAATCCGGTTGCGCATGAAAGTGATCATGGCATCCTCGATGCGCAGCCCGAGCTTCTTCAGTTCCACGAACATCTTGTTGACTTGATTGGCCAAGGCAGTGGGCTTCTTGGGGATCTCATCCCACAAATCCGGGTTAGGTGGACCCGGAGTATAGGGGAGCAACCGGATCAAGTCTTCAGTGCCCATATTCCGGACATAGAAGAAGGTCCGGGCCCATCCTTTGCAGGACTCTAACCCGGTGACCCGGGGGAAAACAGAAAACCTCCGGGGTGAAATGGAAGCCTCTCCGAATTGAGTGAGCTGTTTGTCCTCCGGATCAGCGTGGATGTTGGGGATGACATTGCGACGAAGGCCGAAGGACCGGATCCATAGCTCCTTCGTGGGCCACAGTCCGGCATAGCCTTCGATCGTAGAAGCAAAGGCAGAGAGAAGTGATGGCGTTGGCTGGAAGATGGTGCGGCTGGAGCTGGTATGCACTGAGCTAGTCCCGGAAAAAATCGCTAACCGGCAACCCGAAGCCCCATTGGAAGTGGGACAAAAAGACAACGAACTCACCCGGATTGGGTGAGGGGGCCAGTTCGTTAGAAGGGAGACGAGCGGCGACGCCGGCGGGGATGCGCCTGGTTCGGTAAAGCCAGTCAAGATCATCTTGACAGACCCATGACCCGGCCCATGCGCCGCGGTCCGCCGCCGTGGCGTCCTCCTCCATCTCCTGCTCAGTAACAATGAGTTCTTCTTCCGTCATCTAGTCCTCGAGGCCCTCGCTGGCGCTAGAGGCGGCGGGGGACAGTGGCCGGGATTGACTAGGACCCGTGGCGAGAGATTTGTGTCGCGGTGGCGGTGACGCAGAGGTGCGACGGAGAAGCGCGGCGGCGACGCTGCTATTTGGTATCACTGGCGGTGGCGCGGTCGCGAGGAAGATGAAGCAAAAGGGCAACGAGCAGAGGGGCGCGGAAGGAGAAAGACCCTAAGGCAAGCACCCCCCTGCTATTTAACCACTCCCACCAGCGGTGAGTGGGATCGTATCCTGCGGACCCGCCACACGCAGTGGCCATGTATCACCTGTCCGGACCAATCAGCGGGGAGCCACACGGAGGGCAATAGAGCGGAGAGAATCCTATGACGTGACACTGTGATGCGAGAAACAAGGAGGCAGGCATGACGTGACCCGCGCACAGTGATAGCTGACAATTACTGCGGCGGTTACTACGCAGGCCCTTAAAATAAGATGACATAATGATTACCTTTCACATGGGCTAGCGTACGAGAGAAGAAAACAAGACCCGGATGAAACTATGGTAACCCGGCCGGCAAGTAAAAACTTGGAATGTGCGAAGGGAACGTAAATCCATATAATCCGAGGTAAAGAGGTAACTCGGCAATAACGACCGGAGCACAAAATTGAACCTGATGTGGCCTTAGCGGCCAAAGCAGCTAAGACCGCACCAGCTTGGGGGACTCATGTTGGGGGGATACCCCCGGGTAGGGTCACGCCAGGGTATAAAGGCCGAGTTAGTCGAGGGTCGGCAAAGCCAAAGCAGAGGCTAGCCGGGTCACCTCAAGGCCAGCCGAATCACGGAGTGACCCAGACCAGGGGGTGTTCACCTAACTAAGTCTCAACCGACTTAAGGAGTAAGTCGGAAGTATATGTTTACTTGTATGCAGGAACAGGGGTGCCAGGATCAAATGTGATCCGGGTCATGTTTGGCTTCTAGGAGAAGGAAGGAATCTTGCTGGTCAAAAAGAGGGCCCGGTACGCACTGCATGAGCGAAGCAGACAAGAGCAGGACCACCGGGTCATGGCCGACAGGGGTGACGATGCCCATGTCGGCTGACGCGGGCGCCGCAGAGGCTCACGTAGCTAAAGCAAGTGTGACGCGGGGGGAAAAGCACCCCGGTCGGCTTACCACTTTGGGACGTATGCCCTAGGCAGAAACCGAGCCTCCTCTATAAAAGGGGGGCTGGGGCTTCTGTAGAAGGGGTTGGTCTTTCTACTATTCTATTTTGGATAGGGTTTCAGGTGTGATCTGTGGGTGAGAGTAAGGGAGCTCCTTCTTCCTCCTCTCGCCAATAAGGCTCTAGGAGCACTTGTAATCTTGGAAGGAAATCAATACAAACTTCTGTGTGGAGAATCACTCCTCTATCCCTCCCTGGATTCCCCTAGCGTGTATTAGTCCCCACCTTTAGCCTATCCATGGCATCTGCCATGACACCACCATGACAACTCAAGTTTTTGATCTACTCCAAACTACTAAGTTAAGAGTGTTCACTAAGGTGGAAAAGATGGGTTCAATCTCATGCCATAGAATGACATCAAAAGGTTCTAAACAGGTCAAGTTTTATACTTTTTATGCTACCTTCCAAACAAGTAAAGAACTTTGTGTAAACTAAGGGAGGTAAAACTTGTAAATAAGACTTGGGGTAGCTAATAGTCAAAGGAGTGTGATCAAAGCATGCCTAAGGCATCTTTGCTAAACCATCTAGTTGGATCCTAGCTTGCTAAGCACTAAACTTGCAAGTGTTAGCTTGCATTGTTAATGGTGGCTTGCAAGTACAACTTGCAAGGGTTATCTTGGATAGTGCTAGCTTGCCTTGGTTGGTGCAATGGTTGAAGTTTTCTTCTTCTTCTTCTTCTTGGTAGCACTCCTCCTCCTCGTAGACTTGGTCGGTACTATCGTCTATAAAAACATACGGAGCACATAATCACCAAACAATACTTAACTAGTCTAAATAGCATTCTAAGACACACATTTGATGAACTATTATCATCACAGGCATCACAAGTTTAAATCACTAGTTTCATTCTCTTTTAAACTAGAAAAGTAATTTCTACTCATTGAAAAATTAACTAAGATTTAATATTCACCACTTAAAATATGGGATCATATTGACACATGTCATCACCACATATCTTAACACATGGTAATGAGAATTAAAGGTTGGATCAATATTACTTTGGTTCAAGTTTATTATTTAATGATTTAAAGTGACTAGAAATGCCTATATAGCATTATTTTGGTACTAGTCCAAAGTCACTGCATGTAAACCTTGATATTATTACATATTTAGATAGATATGATGAAATGTGATTTTTGAGAGTTGGAATTAACTCAAAACCTATCGTAGTTGATTTTATAAAAATGTTGCAAGGTGCAAAAGCTTCTTTTTTGTTATTTTTACTAGGAGAGATCTATAACTCTAATTGGATTAAATCTAACGGTCTTGGATAGATCATTTCAATACTTTTCAGGCACAATTGGGTTCATGCTATTTGGATTTGTAAAACTCCCAGAATTGAATTTTAATCTAGTGGACAGAAACAAGATTTAACTTAAAAAGAAAAATCCAATTTTGAATGGCTGGGCTAGCGCGGGAACGAACATGGGCCGGCCCAGTGGCGCTCCGCGGCGCGGGGCTCAGCTGCCAGGGGTGTCCCGCTGGTCAGTGGCCCTTAACCCACGAAACGGTACGCGCGCTGTGGGCCTTAGGATTAGAAGTGGGATCTACGGCTGAGGTTTGTCGTCGACGACGAACAGGTCGCCGCCGAGCTCAAACCCTAGCGGCTTGGTGGGGGTCTACCGGGGACGTACCAGGGCTCCAGCGACGACGACGAGGTGGGAAAACGGACTGGAAGACGACGGCGAGGCGAGGCGTGGTTGCAACAGAGCTTGGGGTGCCCTAAATCGCAGGCGCCCTTCTCCTCCTACTGCGGCGGCTCTGGCTCCAATTCCGGCGAGGCAGAGCTTGATCGGCGTTGGCGAGAGGTGGGTGAGGTTCAGTGAGAGGTGGGGAGTGAGTGGGTGTGGAGAAAAGAGGCTGGGGAGGCCGGCTTATATAGGCCCGACGGTGAGACCGAGCGGTATGGGCAGGCGACTCCGGCCAGGGCGGCACAGGGGGCTAGCGGCGTGGCTCGAGGTAGGGGTGGTGGCTGTCTCCTGGCGGTGCGCTGAGGCTTAAAGGCGTGAAAAGGCGAGATCTGTGCTGGTCGGGAGCGTCACGCGCTCTAGGCGGCAGAGGCGGCGGGTTCGACGGGGAGCGGTGGCGGGGGTGCTTTGGGCGGCCAGCGGGGGTGTTTCGGGTGTTCCCTAAGTCATGGCAGAGCAGTAGGCGCGGGCTGCGGCCGAGGGGTGTTCTGTGCACGCGGGGACAGGGCGTGCTCTGCGGGTGGCATCGGCATGGTCGACCAGCTCCGGGCGCGGCGGTTCCTGGCCGTTCTGCTCTCTGTCTCTGGGCTGGGGCTGGTTGGACGGTGGCGGTGGACCACTGGCGAGCGTGTAGACATGGCGAGAGAGGGGGAAGCGGTCTGCTGCTGCGAGGGCCAAGTTTGCTGGCAAGGTGCTCTCGGCATGGCATGGCAGTGCAGCTAGGAGGTAGGGGAGGTGTTGGTGTTGGTCTGGTTAGACTTGGAGGAGACAAGGGTGATCAAACACTCCAATTTGCTAGACAAGATCAACCCTAAAACAGTAATAGTTAGGCCACTTTGATCTTGCCCACAAGGTGTTTGATAGAATGGCCGAAAGAGAAAAACTTTTGAATTTTGAGTTCAAATTTTTTGGGTGATCTACACTAGTGCTAGGTAGTCTCTGGGTGCAAGGGTTTTGAAAGTGGAACTCATTTTGATGGTTTGTCAAATAGGGGTGATCTATGCATATGCATTGAATTCAATTTTCACATGCCATTTAAAATAAGCAAAAGAATGTTTTTAGCAGATCAAAAGGTGGGCCTTGGTACCTCATTATGTGTACTAGCATGGGGTGCAAATATCATGAATTGTTTCTGTTAAGAAATGAGTGCTAGGAACACTCAAAGTAGTGTAGTGGATTAAAATGGCCATAATGACCATTCCTCCCTTTTAATTGTTTTTATTTGATTTTTTTTAGTAAAAGACTGGGAATAATGTAGATGATGGTTAAATTACCTAAGAAACATTTTACAACCAAAGAATCACAGAACCATGGCAATTCAAATCAATTCCTAATTTAAATGCACATACACATGAATGCTTTTATTTTTAATTTGGAAAAGTTTTTGTTAACCCTAAATTTGATGATCTGGATCTTGATAAGTTTGGATTGAAGTTTTGGGATGTTACAACATTTCTCTTATGAAAATCTTTTAACTTGAGTTTTGCAAACAAATAAGCAGTGGTGTAGATAGTCCGAGAGATAAAAAAGTTGTTTGGTGGAAAGAGAGATGTACATTCCACTTGGGAAGTAGGGATGGTCGGCTGAATTATGATTGCTGTATTGTCATTGTTTGTCACAACGGGTGGACTTTCTAGAAGTGTGTGTTTCTTTCTTGATTATTACAGATTTTACCAGTGCTTATAAATTTTGTATAAAAATATGAATTCAGGGAAGTTGTATCATCTTGATAATGTCATTGTTTTAGGTTAAAGCTGCAAGCATAAGTACTGATGTTGAGTGTACCCGTTATGTTGCTTCGCGATTCTTAAATTGTCCATGATGTTGTTTTCTATGTTTACACATCCTCTTTGTGACGATAGATATTGTTGGAGTGACTACGCAAACGGGTAACTAACCAACAGTCCTAATGGTTATTGGTCGACTTTTACATGCAATTTTCCTTGATTTGATGTAAACTAACTCCAACCCCAAAGGCTCTAATTAACTCTCAAAATGGCAATTCGTTCTATGAGTCTGTCTGCTGATGGGAAGCTGACCTAAAATTGTACACGTGAAAAATGAAGCGATAAAATGGGATGGACGAACATATAGGGAGAAACATGACACTTTTTTTTCTAGGGTGGCAAAAGATGTACAACATAGATGAACATAATAAAATGAGAATACTAGAACAAAAGTATTTTACAATGATTTTGATTTCACTGAATAATTTATTGTCCGTAGCAACGCACGGGCATTCAACTAGTAAGTAGTAGAGAAGATATATAGATAAAATTTAATGCATCTCAGAATCCTCTTCACTTCATATGACATAAGGTGTTTGTTTTAGGAGATGCAAAAGCTCCTTGCATACATTTTTACGCCAGTTATAATACTTCATTACACACAAGCTCAGCGGATTGATAAAACTTGATCCTCTAATTGCATGTAAAACTAAATTAGATGTTAAGTTGTCATCAATTTGTTTAAAATTTTGCGGCAAGAATGTGTTCATGTGACCTGGAATGTTCCGTTGTGTTCTCGTGTGTTTTCAAGAATAAACTGGTACCTAGGTTTACGAACAAAATGAAGTGATTTCTGCCCTAAAACTTATGTGGTATAGGTACTCGGAAGATCTAGGAGCGAGAATAAGAACATAGAAAATGCTAATCATCCTGTCCAGTAAGTTCTAATTAAATAAATGTCTTGGCATAGTTTAAAGCATTTGACTACTATGTTGTATCATAAAATAAAAAGGGATTTTTGCACCATGTCGTATCTTTGCTACCCTTGAAAATCCTTTGATATAAACCCTCTTGTAGATAATTATGTCTGTTTAAAATTATATGTGAAGAATCTTGTGTAATGATGTACCTTTGCTGCTCTTTTTTCAAGACCCTTGGTTGTAAAAGAATCCGAGGGAACGTGATGATGGCAATAGAGAAGGAAGATGATGTCTTATTTTCTTGTTATTTCATATGCATGTTTAATAGGGTAATAGGGATAATTTTAACTATGGATGGGTGTTAGAATATCACATCCACCAAAGCTCGGGTGAAGCAGGCGGTATACTTTGACACACAAAATCCAACATTTTCCTTTGCATCGAAAACGCAAGGCACCCGGAGTCTATGGCATGATATGTGGATAGAGAGGCAAGCCAAGATAAACAATCACATGTCTGTCCATAAACGAGTAATACTCCTATCATTAATCTGATGCTTTGTTATTTCCAAATAAAATATTATTGAGTCATTTGTTATTATGTTATTTCTAAGATTGTTATTCTATAGCAACGAACGGGCACTGAATTAGTTTGCTTGAAATATCAAGTTGATTCCTTGATAAGTTAGTCTACATATACAACATCTAAATGTATACATTTACAACGAGAGCTCTCTTCCACCGAACTAAATAAAAATGAATCTGCCCATGTCTGCACCTTGATAACTTTTCTGCCATCACTTGCAAAGTGTATGCAAACATGCCATCGTTTACCTTGTAATCAATCCGCTAAACTGGTCAGCTTACCCATCTCTGTACCTTGATGACATAAAATCGACATCTCCTCTCCACTGCCTGCAACATCGTTGTGTGCAGCCCCACTGATGAAGTAACACACCCCATCAGATTTAGCTTTGTTCTCACTACAAGAAATGTTTCTTTCCTGAACGACTTGGCCCGACGGTCATCGTAAAAGACGCGTCTTCCACGACGAATTTCTCGGCTTGACCATGGCTGATGGAAAACTTTTTTTTCTGGTTTCGCGGTCCTCTACTACGACTGAACCGCTAAAAAGATGGAGGAAGCTCGGCTGGCGCATGACAGAAGCAAGATTTTCATTTCCTCACGCGATATTGACTCGCCGAACTCTTTTGAGGCGCGTGGGTCCCAGAAGTCAATGTCTCTAGCGGACTATACTTTTCCGTCGT
Organism: Avena eriantha; assembly: GCA_910589775.1. NCBI lineage: Eukaryota > Viridiplantae > Streptophyta > Magnoliopsida > Poales > Poaceae > Avena > Avena eriantha. Next base: position 90,279,925 of record OU342740.1, read on the forward strand.
GCATAATTAATTTGAACTCGATAACGTTGCTCGAGGCGTCTGCCGTTTAGTCAGGCTACTGGGTCCCACATGTCAGCCTCTCATTAGAAGAATCATGTGTATGATGGATTTTTTTTCTTCGCTCGCGCTACCCTTTTCCGAAGTTGATAGCGTTACTCGATGCATCTACCGTTTAATCAGGCTGCTAGGACCCACATGGCATTCTCACATTAGAAGAAACGTGTGTATGATGGAATTTTTCCTTCGCTCGCCCTACTCTATTACGAAGTTGATAGCGCTGCTCGATGCATATACCATTTAATCAACCTCCTAGGCCCCACATGTCATCCACTCATTATAAGAAACATGTGTATGATGGATTTTTTCCCTTGGTCGCGCCTTCGTGTTCTGAACTTAATAGCGTTGCTCGCTGTATCAGCCATTTACTCAGGCTGGTGGGTCCATTATGTCAGACACACATTAGAAGAATCGTGGCTATGATGGAATTTTTTTCTTCTCTAGCGCTACCCTGTTCCGAACTAGATAGCGTTGCTCGACGAATCTGTCATTTGCTCACGCTGTTGGGTCCCTCATTTCAGACTCTCATTACAAGAAACGTGTGCATGCTGAACTTTTTTCTCGCCCGCGCCTCCCTGTTTCAAACTAGCAATGTTGCTCGATGCAGCATCTGTATAAGGTCCCACTGCTAGGTCCCACATATCAACCTCTCTGTAAATGAAACATACGTATGATGAACTTTGTTTTGGCTGTATCCGCTGTTTTGACCTTGGCAACTTGCTGGGTCCTAGATGTCAACCTCCTCTATGCTGAAAACGTGTCTATGCTGGGTATCAGATGACAACCTCTATTTGAAAAAAACATGTGTATGTTGGACTGTGTCTTAGGTCCCAGATGTTAGGCTCAGAGTACAAAAATTGCTCATAAATGCCGAATTAAAAGGATTCTAGGCTAACTCGGGGTGGATGGCTTATTCGTTATGTCTTAATTCTATGGGCAAACTCCTAAATTGAATGGGCTATGGTCGGTGGCCACAAGACCACGAAAAGGCCGAATTAGAAGGATTTGGGCTATGCTTGGGGTTGATACGCTAATTTCATCGGCTATGCTTGGGCCTGCTGGGTCCGACATATCAGCTTCTCTATAAGTGCAACGTGTGTATGATGGACTTTTTTCGGCTGCATCCGCTGTTTCATCGTAGTAGTCATGTATGGTCTTACTGTTGGGGCCCTTATGCCAGTCTCTCTAGTATGTTCTGGCTCGTGGGTCCCGATGTAGCCTTGTATGTTCTATTTAGTGGGTCCCTCATGCCAGCTTCTCTGCACAAGTATTTACACTTTTTTCAAACCCACCCTCAAAAATTAACTCGAGGGACGTTGCATGATGGTGGGTCCGTGATATCAGCCTCTCTGTAATGCGATATTGCTAAAAGAAAAAATGTAAACCCAATACACACACATGCGATTCGAAAAAAGACCTTCAAATCAAATAAACATAAACTGAGTGTGTTGCCACTGCAATAAAGATATTTATAGAAAAAATATCATAGGACAAATTAAAAAGAGTTTGGCTATTCTAGATAGGCTTCTCTACGTGGGTTATACTCCATAGGCTATGCTCCATGGGCTTCTTTCTCAGATTTCACTTGGGTGTGCTCAGTAGTCCCCTGACCCCTAAAAGGCCGAATCAATATGTTCTAGGCTATGCTCCATGGGCTCCTTTCTCAAAGTTCACTAGGCAGTGGTCAGCAGTCCCCTGACCCCGAAAATACCGAATTAAAATGTTCTTGGCTAAAGAGGGGCTGAATGAGCTACTAGATTTCTTCTCTTGGTTAATAAAAATTGCATTGTGATGTGATCGGCCGGATTCGAAACAAAGACCTTAGAGAGGGAGGGGAAAAGCGATAATTCTTTTTGGCAGATATTTGTGTCAAAATTTAGCAGTACAGAATAAGATAGAAAAATTATCAATAGATTCAAAGTTCATAATCAGCAGCACTTGACCAATTCGGTAGCATTTCAAAAGTGACTAATTCAGCAATACAGACACTGAAATACAATAGTAGTAAAGAGAGAACCAGTTCTTAATTCAGCTCTAAAAACCTTGTCACGTGATCAATTTGCCCTTTTCACCAGGCACACTCGACCATTGGAGCAAGCAAAACTGACGATCAAGTTTCCTTTCAGTACCTTCTTCTCACATTAATGCCTGTGTGACCCCCGTATGCTACCCAAAATGCCCAAGTCTCGTCTAGATTGTGATAAGCCCAGGTTCCAAAAGAAAACAAAGACTATCTACTCCCCTTGATTTAAACAAGTACCAGTACAATAGTATTTCTACAAAATGCTTTAGTAATAGCAACGACAGAACATTTGAGAGATTCAATAGCTTTCCTACTTGAAATTTAGTAGTAGTACAGAGATAATAAATTCTTGTTCCATCTCAAAAAACCTTAGCGCATGATCAGTTTGTCGTGTTCTCCGAACAAGCTTGATCATTGGAACAAGAAAAACTGATGATCAAGTCTGCTTCTGTGTCAATACCACCTCATTTTGTCAATGCCTGTGTGACCCCCCATATGTAGCCCAAAATGACCAAGACTCATCTAGATAATTTTGACAATACTAGGTTTCAAAAGAAAAGCAAGAAAATCTGCTGCACTTGATCTAAACAAGTAACAGTACATAACTATTAGTTCAACAAAATACTTTGGTAATAGCAACGATAGAACAAAGGAAAAGCAAGACCATCTCCTGCCCTTGACCTAAACAAGTACTACCAGTATATAGTACAAAATACTCCAAAGTACAAGAACTAGTACTATACTAGTACTACTATGCATCCAAAATCCACCCTCCAACACACAGATATCCCCAAACAGGTTAAATCAATTTTGTGTCAATTGTGTATTCTTCCCCATGATTGATGCATATTGAGTAATGCAGGCCTTGGGTAATAAGAGATGGTTCATGGAACAACAAAAATGAATGATTTTTCCTCTGGATGCTGCCCGAGACCGCCCAACTCCCAGGCATGCAGGAATAGCAGATTGCACCGGTCCAAAACCCCAACTCTACTGTCGGGTAATACACAGTGATCAACACATTGTACAAGGGCGACGAGCATGTGTCCGGTTCACATTCAGCAGCTTGACAGCTTCAGCAGCAATTTAAAGTGGTTGATTCAACGGTGGCTGACATAGGTACTGTTCTTTGGGTCCCTATGATTTGCTCCCCTTGTTGTGTAAAAGGCTTACAGCCCATGAAGAGTCAAGATGATGGCCCAAAAGGAGAAACCGACAAAGGATTTAGTTGTATTAGGAAAGGGAACAAAGAACCGACATTGTGTTGGTATTGTAATTATACATATGTAAACTATCCGCATTGTCAACACCCGGATTTTTAATCCTAGATGCCCGTTATGCCATACCTCACAATCCCAGGATTACCATTTTTGCGAGACATAACGGATTGGATATCATAGTACATCATCCATTACAAACCATACATAAGGTCTTACACAAATAAGGATCTCATGATCCAGTCTTAATACAACAAGAAGCGGAAATAAAAGATAAGCGTAGCGGTGGGGTCCATCTTCAGGGGCACAGGCAATGCTGACGAAGGAAGATAGTCCTAGTTATCATAGCCGTCCTGCTGGCCATCATCTTGGTAATCTCCTTCATAGTATGGCCATGAGAATAGCCAGGGACAAAAGCCATGAGTACTCTTTAAGTACTCGCAAATTACCACTATCAAGTAGTATAGTTCTAAGTTAAAGTGCTAACTCTAAGTTTAACTAATAAAGTTAAGTTTGAAACCTAAGCTGAGTTCAGAAGCAAAGAAAGATACATAAAGTTCTAGAATCACTTATGTTGGGAAGCTATTGTCATAGACACAATTCTGTTGTGGTCAAGTCAAAATTCATCATTCTTCTCATAAGTCATTTTGAAAACATCTGAAAACGAAATAGTATGGCCATTCCAACTGTCCCTAACCGCGAACGCGGCTATTTGAATAGTTTGACACTCTGTAGAGGTGGTACACTTTCACCACAAGATTCGATATATCTGTCAGGGATAACCCTGAATCATCATACTTAGTATGCAGATAATCAAACATAACCTTTCCTTTACACACCCTAGTATAAGCACCTCTCCTATGAGCATGGCCTCCCAACCATGACCATCTGTCATCTTGGGCACTACATAGGTGGACAACATTGAGAGGTAGCCTCAGCTCAAACCTCTCCCGCGAGGGAACTAATACTAATGCATATAAACTTCCGGCTAAGCCTTACCCAATTCAGGTAATGTGGTTGTACGGTAAATTTGGAATGTTATCGCATCCGAATCCAACCATCAGTTTTATAAAAGGGTTAAGGCTCATGCCTCAACATTTTCATCATCATAAACCATTTGTGTTTCTCAACACATGTCAAAACATCTCAATAGAATGACTCATCATTCTAAGGTTTTCATAATTCATTTTCACCAAGTGTTCCCATCTAAAGTGACTCATGTTTTGATCTATCTCTAATCTACTAAGTTAAGAGTGTTCACTAAGGTGGAAAAGATGGGATCAATCTCATGCCATAGAATGACATCTAAAGGATTCCATATAGGTCAATTTTTATATTCTTTATGCTACCTTCTAAACAAGTAAAGAACTTTGTGTAAAGTAAAGGAAGTAAAGCTTGAAAATAATACTTGGGGTAGGTAAATATTCAAAGTGGTATAACCAAAGCATGCCTAGTGCATTTGCTTAGATTATCTAGCTAGCAAGGGCCAGGTTGAATTGTTAATGGTGGCTTGCAAGTACAACTTTCATGGGTTAACTTGGATAGTGCTAGCTTGCCTTGGGTAGTGAAGTGGTTGAAGTTTTCTTCTTCTTCTTGATAGAACTCCTCCTCCTCGTAGACTTGGTCGGTACTATCGTCTATTAATACATACGGAGTACACAATCACCAAACAATACTTAACTAGTCTAATTAGCACTCTAAGGCATATAGTTGATGATCTATTATCATCAAAATCATCACAAGTTTAATTCAATAGTTTCATCCTTTTTATTTTAGAAAAGTAATTTCTACTCATTGAAAAATTAACTAAGATTTAATATTCACCATTTCAAATATGGGATCATGTGGACACATGTCATCACCACATATTCTAACATTGGGAATGTGATTTAAGGGTTGGATTATAATTACTTTGGTTTAAGTTCATTATTTAATGATTTAAAGTGACTAGAAATGCCTATATAGCATTATTTTGGTACTAGTCCAAAGTCACTGCATGTAAACCTTAATATTATTACATATTCAGATAGATATAGTGAAATGTAATTTTTTAGAGTTGGAATCAACTCAAAATCTATCTTGGTTGATTTTATAAAAATGTTGCAAGGTGCAAATGCTTCTGTTTTATTATTTTTCCTAGGAGAGATCTATAACTCTAAATGAATTAAATCCAACGGGATTGGTTAGATCTTTTCAGTAGCTTTCTAGAAAAATTTGAATCACTCCATTTGGATTTGTAAATATTTCTGAATTGAATTTCAAACAAAGAGACAGAACTAGGTTTAAACTAAAAAGAAAAATCCTAATTCAAACTAACTGGGTTACGCGGGAAATGCTAACGGGCCGGCCTAGTGTCACTCCGCGGCGCGGGGCTCAGCTGACAGGGGGGTCCACAGGTCAGTGGCTCATAATGCGCGAAGAGGTACGGGGCAAAGTGGGGCATTGGATTAGAACGGGAATCAACGGCTAGGGATCATCGTCGACGACGGACCTGTCGCCGGCGAGCTCTAACCCTAGCGGCTCGGTGGGGGTGCATAGGGGGCGTACTAGGGCTCCAGCGACGACAGCGAGGCGGCCAAATGAACTGGTGGTCAACGGCAAGCTCAGGGACGGTCGAGGCAGCTACGGGGGTGGTCGCAATCAGCGGCGCCCTTCTCCTCAAGAGGCGGCCTGCTCCAGTGCGATTTCGGTGAACTGCTGCTCCCCTTGCTCCGGCTAGAGGTGTGGGATGATCATTGAGGTGAGGGGAGTTGAGTGGTGTGCTGCAAATGGCTGGGGGTGCTCTCCTTTTATAGGCTCGACGGCGGGACAGCGCGGCATGGCCAGGCGATGGTGGCAACATGGCTACGGCTGCTAGCAGCATGGCTGAGGGCGGCGATCAACGCGCGGTCTCCTGGTGGTGCTCTAGGACTTTAATGCGGGCTTAGGGGCGGTGGTATGCGGTCGGGCGCAGCTGGCGCTCTGAGCGGCAGAGATGGCGACTTCGACGGCGAGCGGTGGCTGTGAGGCATTGGACGGCGAATGGGGGTGTCTGGCATGCTCCCTGGGTCATAGCGACACAGTGGGCGCGAGCTGCGGTCGAGTGGCGGCTTGTGCACGCGTGTCGGGCGCGGCGCTCTGGCGCATGCTCGGCATGGTGTAGTCGCACTGGGCGCGGGGGTTTGGCGGTGGTCCACTGCTTGGCCTGGCTCAGGGAGGGAACAGTGGCGGTGGTGAGGTGCTGGCTAGCTGCTAGACATGGCGAGAGAGGGGGAGGTGGTCTGCTGCGGCGGTTGCAAGTCTTGGCCGGCGACATGTGCTCGGCATGGCTTGGATTTGCCAATAGGGTGTAGGGGAGTGGGGTGTAATTGCATGGTTAGATAATTAGGAGACAATGGGAGCAAATGGGGGTCAAATGGGAGACAAGTTTGGCCAGAACACTATTCAAAATAGTGAATTTCGTTTTGTTTGAAATCTGTCCACAAGGTGTTTGATGAAATGGCCGCATAAACTTTACTTTTGAATTTTGAAAAGATTTTTGGTGGGTGTGTTAGTACTAAGCTTGAGATTTTGTGGGTGCTTGGGTTTTGAAAATTGAGCATGTTTGAGTAGTTTTTGAAATAGTGGGATCTTCCCATATGAATTAGATTCAATTTTGAACTGTCATTTAAAAATAGTATTTGAATGTTTTTAGCAGATCACAAACTGGGCCTTGGTACCTCATTATGTGTACTAGCAAGGGGTGTAAAGATCCACAATTGTTTCTGTTAGGTTTTGAGTTCTAGGAATAGCCTAAGTAGGCATGATAGTTAATTTGGCCAAAATGACCATTCACTTCATTTATTCATTTTGAGTTGTTTTTCTTTGGGAAAAGTTTGGGAATGATTTAGATGATGTTTATTTCACCTAAAAATCATTTTACAAGCAATGGATCACAGAACGATGGCAATTCAAATCAACTCCTATTTTAAATGCACATACACATGAATGCTTTCATAAATTTAATTGGAAAAGTTTTTGTTAACCCCAAATTTGGTGATTTGGATCTTAATAACCTTGGATTAAAGTTTTGGGATGTTACAAACCTTCCCCCCTTACACAAAATCTCGTCCCGAGATTTACAAAGAAAACTAGGAACTAAAAAGATATGGAAACTCTGTCCTAATGTAATCCTCGCGCTCCCAAGTGGCTTCCTCCTCGGTATGGTTGCTCCATTGAATCTTGATCTCAACAGCTCTGTGATCGATATTCTTGAAAACTTTAGTCTTCTCTGGCAGTTCTAAGCATTTGCGAAGCAACAAGATATGGAACACATTGTGGATGGCTGACATCTCTTCAGGTAGTTCCAGCTGATACGATACTTCTCCTCAATGGTTTAGAATTTTGAAGGGCCCGATATATCTGGGGGCTAACTTTCCCTTCAGACTAAAGCGTTGGGTTCCTTTCAATGGCGAAACCTTGAGATATACAAAATCTCCGACATTGAAAGTCAGGTCTCTCCTTCTCTTGTCAACATAACTCTTTTGTCTAGATTGGGCGGTCTTGAGGTGCTCACGGACTTTGTGAACCTTTTCTTCGGCTTCTCGGAGAATGTCGGGTCCAAAGATCTGACTCTCTCCTACTTCCGACCAATTTAAAGGGGTACGACACTTCCTTCCGTATAGGAACTCAAATGGTGCCATCTGCAAACTAGCTTGATAACTGTTGTTATAGGAGAATTCTACGAAAGGCATGCAGTCTTCCCATTTTGATCCATATTCCAACACACAAGCTCTTAACATATCCTCTAGGATCTGGTTGACTCTCTCAGTCTGTCCATCAGTTTATGGGTGATAAGCGGTGCTGAAATTCAACTTGGTTCCTAATCCTTCCTGAACTTTCTGCCAAAATCTTGAGGTAAACTGTGTTCCTCGATCTGATACGATGGTCTTGGGGGTTCCATGCAGACTAACAATCCTAGCAATGTATAGCTCTGCTAGCTTTGCACTCTGGTAGGTAGTCTTGATAGGTATAAAGTGGGCTACCTTGGACAGCCTATCAACTATGACCTAGATTGAGTCATTTCCCCTACTGGAAGTAGGCAAACCGGTGATAAAGTCCATTCTTACGGAATCCCATTTCCATTCGGGAATCTGCAATGGTTGCAACAGTCCTGCAGGCCTCTGATGCTCTGCTTTCACTCTTTGACAGATGTCAAACTTGGCGATGTAACTGCCAATTTCTCTCTTCATCTTGTGCCACCAAAATTGCTCTTTCAAATCTTGATACATCTTCGTTCCTCCGGGGTGGATAGAATAGAGAGTATCATGAGCTTCCTTCATGATAACTTGCTTCAGCTCCGAATCTGCTGGCACATAGGTACGTCCTTTGTACCACATAACTCCTTCGTCTTCTGTGAATCCAGGTACCTTCCCTGTACCAATACGACGTTTGATTCCGTCGATACTTTCATTCCCCTTCTGGGCTTCCTTGATTTGGCTGATCAATGTGGGTTGAAGTTCAATGCTAGCTAAGAATCCTTTGCTAACCAATTCAGTCTTGAACTGCTCCAACTCTTCATACAAACTTGGCTGCTTCTCCTTGATCATGGTGTTTAGCCTATACGGCAATTTGCTAAGAGCATCCGCTACCACATTGGCTTTGCCGGGGTGATAGTGAATGTCAAGGTCATAATCCTTGATTAACTCTATCCATCTTCTTTGCCTCATATTCAGCTCCTTCTGAGTGAAAATATACTTTAAGCTCTTGTGATCTGAGTAAATCTCACAGCAATTACCCATAAGATAATGACGCCATGTCTTCAATGTCAAAACTACGGCTGCTAATTCAAGATCATGAGTCAGATAGTTCTGCTCATGCTGCTTCAGTTGTTGAGTCGGATACGCGATGACGTTGCCTTCTTGCATCAATACACATCCGAGACCAATCTTGGATGCATCACAATATACATCAAATGGCTTCTTGATGTCTGGCATGATCAATATTGGGGCTGATATCAATCTCTTCTTCAGCTCCTGGAAACTGGCTTCGCATTTGTCTATCCATTCAAACTTCTTGTCCTTCTTCAACAATTGAGTCATGGGTCGGGCTATGCTTGAAAATCCTTCTACGAACTTGCGGTAATATCCCACTAATCCGAGAAATGCACGGACTTGGGTTTGAGTGGTTGGGGTTTCCCATTCTTCGACATCTTTGATCTTTGCGGGATCAATAGAGACTCCTCCGGCAGACACAATATGTCCTAGGAATCCTACTTCTTTCAGCCAAAACTCACACTTTCTGAACTTGGCATATAACTGATGCTCTCTCAGGGTTTCTAGGATAACTCTCAGATGTTGCTCATGCTCTTCTTCTGACTTGGAGTAGATAAGGATGTCGTCGATAAACACAACTACAAACTTCTCTAGGAAATTCATAAAGATCTTATTCATGAGATTCATGAAATAAGCAGGGGCATTGGTTAATCCAAAAGACATAACCGTATACTCGTATAAACCATGGCGAGTAGTAAAGGCGGTCTTCGGAATATCCGTTGCACGAATCTTAAGTTGGTGATAACCAGTCCTAAGATCAATCTTTGAGAATACCTGAGCTCCGGTCAACTGATCAAATAGATCCTCTATCTTTGGCAAGGGGTACTTGTTCTTGATGGTGACGTCATTCAACTTTCTATAATCTGTGCACAAACGGTTGCCTCCATCGTTCTTGTTGACGAATAACACTGGTGATCTCCTTGGCGAAGCGCTTGGTTGAATCAAGCCTTTTTATAACATAGCATCCAACTGCTTCTTCAGTTCCACTAACTCTGAGGGGTTCATGCTATATGGTCTCTGGGCTATGGGTCCGGTTCTGGAGATTAGTTCGATAATGAACTCAATATCCCTATCCGGAGGCATACCTGGCAATTCATCTGGGAATACGTCGGGGTATTCACAGACTACTTTGACCTGGTCAATGGTGGACAGGGCTACACTCTTGTTGCACTTGAATTGACGAGGTAAGGTTTCAGAGATATGTTCTACTGTTACTCCAGAGCTACTGGTCATGGTGATGGATTTCTTAGCACAGTCTATCAGTCCTTTATGCCTTGACATCCAGTCCATACCTAGTAGTACTTCCAATCCTTTGGTTCCAAGTACAATTAGGTTGGCATAAAAGTCTATCCCATGTATTCTGATAGGCACCGGCTTGCAAATTTTTCTAGCTTTGGTTGTTGAACCGGGGATTTGAACTATCATGACATGCTTCAGGTTGGTTGGGTGAATCTTACTAGTGCATGCAAATTCTTCGGTGACAAATGAATGCGATGCTCCCGAATCAAACAATACTCTTGCTAAAACTGAGTTGACAGAAAACATACCCAGCACTACATCTGGCGCTTCTTGGGCTTCTACTGCGTTCATGTGGAAGAGACGACCGTTGCGGTTGTGAGGGTTCCTGGGGCAAATCTTCTTCCTGGTTGAACACGACGCTGCTGCTGAGCTGGGGCATTCATATTGGCATTGGCTGCCGTCTTCTTGGGACACTCATTGGAATAGTGACCCTTCACTCCACACTCTAAACAAGTGATCTGAGACTTGTCCTTTGCGGCGACAGGCACATCATTGCTCAGTTTGGGGTGCAGTGTTGTTGTTGTTGTTGCTCTTGGGAGGTGCACTGTTGAAATTGTTGGCATTGCCGGAGTTGTGATTGTTTCCTCCGGACTTTACATTCCCTCCGCTACGGTTGGGGTAGCTGGGGCAAGCCATTGGGGGTCTATTGTTCCTTGGTGCATATCCTAGTGAGGGGTTGGGATGATACTTCTGGTGACTGCTGGATCCAGACTGCTGCATCATATGACGCTTGTGGTTGTCGTTTTCCTGGTTAATCTTCCCTTCCATCTGAATGGCAGAGTCGACTAGCTCTTCTAGATCCGGGAAACGGATGTTGACGAGGACAGTCTGCATCTCATCATGCAGTTCGTTCAAGAATCTCTCCTTCTTCTTGGCCTCCGTGTTGATCTCATCTGGTGCATATCTGGCAAGTGATAGGAATCTATCACGGTACTCCACCACAGTCATTCTGCCTTGCTTCAAGTCGCGGAACTCATCTCTCATTCTGTTGACCAGACCCTGTGGCATGTGGGTGCGGCTGAACTTGACTTTGAATGCTTCCCAGGTCATCAGTTGACCATGGTTCATATTGCGGATACTAGTCCACCAAGCTCTTGCATCTCCTGCCAGATAGTGGGTGAAGAAGAGAATTTTCTCATTTTCATCAACTCCTGCAACTTCTAAGTTGTTTTCCATTGTCTGTAACCAGTCATCAGCATCTAGTGGGTTTTCAGCTTGGTTAAAGATTGGGGGATTGGAGTTCTGAATTTTTTTGAGTTTGGATCCATGGTGATCCTGGTTTCCATGTCCTTGGTTGTTTTGGGCCATCTCGGCTATCTGCTGCAATGTTGTTAAGTTGGCTTGGCGCTCTGCCCTGCTTGCTTCACGATCTGCAACTAACATCTGCATAATCTGCAGCATTAGGTCTTGCGACGAGCTACTCCCTCCTTGGTTTCCATGAGTCATCTGAAGATTGATATAGATACGGGGGTAAGAGGGAAAGTTCTAAGGTTCATGGTTTTGGTTTTAAAGCTAAAACTTTGATTTTAACTCAGGTTTTGCACTAACTTAATTTCATTCATGCAAGCAAACACACGATACAACACACACCACAACAATCAAAGGAAAACAGATGGTTTGAAGAACCATTCTGCAAGCTACGATAGAGTGCGACCGATACATCTCATGCTACGACAGTGCTCTAGTGCATCTACTCATCTTTGATGAAGTCGGAGTCCTCATCATCAGTGTAGAATTCCACAACATCCTCCTCCAGAAAGTCATCATCGTTGCTGAGGTAAGAATCCATGTCTCCCTGGATGTCTTCACCCTCCTCTTCTTTCTCCTTTGCTGCAAGCTGAGCTTCCTACTCCTTGACGGTCTTCTCGAGGTCAGCCACCTTCTTGCAAAGACGAGCGATGGTGCGATCCTTCTTTGCACGCTGGCGGCGAAGAGACCGACGATCCTGGACGAGCAGTGCGAAAGTCTGGGCCTTCTGGTCGGCAATGGCACGGTTCTGGTTGGCTAACTCTCTAGCATTGTCCAACTCCTTCTGACGGTTGTACAACAGGAGGTCGAGGTTCTCCACTTGGCGCTTCAGGGCTGGATGACTTGGCATCTCCATCGGCATTCCCATGAAGTCACGTCTTGCATATTGGGCAAAACGGGTTCCTTGAATTTGGTTGATGCTGAGGGCACATAGACGTGCGAGAGCTTCATGCATTGCTCTAGCTAATCCATCTAGCCAGTTGTTCTCTCTCACGGAGAACTGAATTCTCCCAGAAGTTGGTGCTTCGATGCTTCCTCTAAGATTAGCGGTGACTAGCCACTACAAGTCTCCTCCTAGGGGTCCTGGAAGTTGAGCTCCAAGAAACTCTGGATGTTGGTGTCCCAGTAACTGACAGTGAATCCAGACCCCTCTTGAAGATCAGTTGACCTCCATTTCCCAACTGGTAGAACTTGCTAAACTGAGACTCCATCTACAAGAATTTAGGATGAGGAAGTTAGTGAAGTGATCAAGTGTGTCAAATTTTAAGTAGTAGTGTAAGAATTTTGAGGAACATGAATTTTTGAGAAAGAATGAATTCACAAGGATAAGAGAGGAGATAGGTTTTCATAAATACTCACTTGGGTTTTGAAACTAAGTTTTTGTTCGGACGTCCATTCTAACTAGGGTCTCCTACGGTCAACCTGGCTCTGATACCAACTTGTCAACACCCGGATTTTCAATCCCAGATGCCCGGTATGCCATACCTCACAATCCCAGGATTACCATTTTTACGGGACATAACAGATTGGATATCACAGTACATCATCCATTACAAACCATACATAAGGTCTTGCACAAATAAGGATCTCATGATCTAGTCTTAATACAACAAGCATCGGAATTAAAACATAAGCGTAGCGGTGGGGTCCATCTTCAGGGGCACATGCAATGCTGACGAAGGCAGATAGTCCTAGTTATCATAGCCGTCCTGCTGGCCATCATCTTGGTAATCTCCTTCATAGTCTGGCCATGAGAATAGCCAGGGACAAAAGCCATGAGTACTCTTTAAGTACTCGCAAATTACCACTATCAAGTAGTATAGTTCTAAGTTAAAGTGTTAACTCTAAGTTTAACTAATAAAGTTAAGTTTGAAACCTAAGCTGAGTACAAAAGCAAAGAAATATAACATAAAGTTCTAGAATCACTTATGTTGGGAAGCTATTGTCGTAGACACAATTCTGTTGTGGTCAAGTCAAAATTTATCATTCTTCTGATAAGTCATTTTGAAAACATCTGACAACGAAACTGTATGGCCATTCGAACTATCCCTTACCACGAACGCGGCTATTCGAATAGTTTGACACTCTGTAGAGGTGGTACACTTTCACCACAAGAATCGATACATCTATTAGGGATAACCTTGAATCATCATACTTAGTATGCAGATAATCAAACATAACCTTTCCTTTACACACCCTAGTATAAGCACCTCTCCTATGAGCATGGCCTCCCAACCATGACCATCTGTCATCTTGGGCACTACATAGGTGGACAACATTGAGAGGTAGCCTCAGCTCAAACCTCTCCCGCGAGGGAACTAATACTAATGCATATAAACTTCCGGCTAAGCCTTACCCAATTCAGGTAATGTGGTTGTACGGTAAATTTGGAATGTTATCGCATCCAAATCCAACCATCAGTTTTATAAAAGGGTTAAGGCTCATGCCTCAACATTTTCATCATCATAAACCATTTGTGTTTCTCAACACATGTCAAAACATCTCAATAGAATGACTCATCATTCTAAGGTTTTCATAATTCATTTTCACCAAGTGTTCCCATCTAAAGTGACTCATGTTTTGATCTATCTCTAATCTACTAAGTTAAGAGTGTTCACTAAGGTGGAAAAGATGGGATCATTCTCATGCGATAGAATGACATCTAAAGGATCCCATATAGGTCAAGTTTTATACTCTTTATGCTACCTTCTAAACAAGTAAAGAACTTTGTGTAAAGTAAAGGAAGTAAAGCTTGAAAATAATACATGGAGTAGGTAAATATTCAAAGTGGTATAACCAAAGCATGCCAGCATTTGCTTAGATTATCTAGCTGGCAAGGGTTAGCTTGCATTGTTAATGATGGCTTGCAAGTACAACTTTCATGGGTTAACTTGGATAGTGCTAGCTTGCCTTGGGTAGTGAAGTGGTTGAAGTTTTCTTCTTCTTCTTGGTAGAACTCCTCCTCCTCGTAGACTTGGTCGGTACTATCGTCTATAAATACATACGGAGTACACAATCACCAAAAAATACTTAACTAGGCTAATTAGCACTCTAAGGCATATAGTTGATGATCTATTATCATCACAAGCATCACAAGTTTAATTCAATAGTTTCATCCTTTTTATTTTAGAAAAGTAATTTCTACTCATTGAAAAATTAACTAAGGTTTAATATTCACCACTTCAAATATGGGATCATGTGGACACATGTCATCACCACATATTCTAACATGGGGGAATGTAATTTAAGGGTTGGATCATAATTACTTTGGTTTAAGTTCATTATTTCATGATTTAAAGTGACTAGAAATGCGTATATAGCATTATTTTGGTAATAGTCCAAAGTCACTGCATGTAAACCTTAATATTATTACATATTCAGATAGATATAGTGAAATGAGATTTTTGAGATTTGGAATCAACTCAAAATATATCTTGGTTGATTTTATAAAAATGTTGCAAGGTGCAAATGCTTCTGTTTTATTATTTTTACTAGGAGAGATCTATAAATCTAAATGAATTAAATCCAACGGGCTTGGTTAGATCTTTTCAGTAGCTTTCTAAAAAAATTTGAATCACTCCATTTGGATTTGTAAATCTTTCTGAATTGAATTTCAAACACAGAGACAGAACTAGGTTTAAACTAAAAAGAAAAATCCTAATTCAAACTAACTGGGTTGCGCGGGAAATGCTAATGGGCCGGCCCAGTGTCACTCCGCGGCTCGGTGCTCAGTTGACAGGGGGGTCCACAGGCCAATGGCTCATAACGCGTGAAGCGGTACGGGGCAAAGTGGGGCATTGGATTAGAACAGGAATCAATGGCTGGGGATCGTCGTCGACGACGGACCTGTCGCCGGCGAGCTCTAACCCTAGCGGCTCGGTGGGGGTGCATAAGGGGCGTACCAGGGCTCCAGCGATGATGGCGAGGCGGGCAAACAGCAAGCTCATGGATGGTCGCAATCAGTGGCACCCTTCTCCTCCAGAGGCAGCCTGCTCTGGTGCAATTTCGGTGAACTGCTGCTCCCCTTGCTCCGGCTAGAGGTGTGGGACGATTAGTGAGGTGAGGGGAGTTGAGTGGTGTGCTGCAAATGGCTGGGGGTGCTCTCCTTTTATAGGCTCGACAGCGGGACAGCGTGGCATGGCCAGGCGACGGTGGCGACATGGTTATGGGCTGCTAGCGGCATGGCTGAGGGCGGCGATCGATGCGCAGTCTCCGGGCGGTGCTCTAGGACTTTAATGCGGGCTTAGGGGCGGGGGTATGCAGTCGGGCGTAGCTGGCGCTCTGAGCGGTAGAGAGGGCGACTTCGACGGCGAGCGGTGGCTGTGAGGTATTGGACGGCGAATGGGGGTGTCTAGGGTGCTTCCTGGGTCATGGCGACGCGGTGGGCGCGGGCTGCGGTCGAGCGGCGGCTTGTGCACGCGTGTTGGGCGCGGCGCTCTGGCGCGTGCTTGGCATGGTGCAATTGGACTGGGCGCGGGGGTTTGGCGGTGGTCCACTGCTTGGCCTGGCTAGGGGAGGGGACAGTGGGCGGCGGTGAGGTGCTGGCTAGCTGCTAGACATGGCGAGAGAGGGGGAGGTGGTCTGCTGTGGCGGTTGCAAGTCTTGGCCTGCGACATGTGCTCGGCACGGATTGGCTTTGCCAATAGGGTGTAGGGGAGTGGGGTGTAATTGCATGGTTAGATCATTAGGAGACAATGAGAGCAAATGGGGGTCAAATGGGAGACAAGTTTGGCTAGAACACTATTCAAAATAGTGAATTTGGTTTTGTTTGAAATCTGTCCACAAGGTGTTTGATGAAATGGCCACATGAACTTTACTATTGAATTTTGAAAAGATTTTTGGTGGGTGTGCTAGTACTAAGCTTGAGACTCTGTGGGTGCTTGGGTTTTGAAAATTGAGCATGTTTGAGTGGTTTTTGAAATAGTGGGATCTTCCCATATGAATTAGATTCAATTTTGAACTGTCATTTAAAAATAGTATTTGAATGTTTTTAGCAGATCACAAACTGGGCCTTGGTACCTCATTATGTGTACTAGCAAGGGGTGTAAAGATCCACAATTGTTTCTGTTAGGTTTTGAGTTCTAGGAATAGCCTAAGTAGGCATGATAGTTAATTTGGCCAAAATGACCATTCACTTCATTTATTCATTTTGAGTTGTTTTTCTTTGGGAAAAGTTTGGGAATGATTTAGATGATGTTTATTTCACCTAAAAATCATTTTACAAGCAATGGATCACAGAACGATGGCAATTCAAATCAACTCCTATTTTAAATGCACATACACATGAATGCTTTCATAAATTTAATTGGAAAAGTTTTTGTTAACCCCAAATTTGGTGATTTGGATCTTAATAACCTTGGATTAAAGTTTTGGGATGTTACATGCATATAGCTTTGAGACCCGGCCTATTGTATATAGGACGGGAGAAGCTAAGGCGAGGGTACGGAAAAAATCCCCAAGCGATCTATAATAGTGCGATTCAGCAAATATTCAGGCGACTTTGACTCCATTGTTCTCCTGACATCCAACGAAATCCCCAACATTCTCTTTTCCGAAAAACCCTAAGTCCTTCTCTATGGACATTGCCGAGGTCACCCCTTGTTAATTGGTGCCATCTGAGGGAAACTTGACTGTTGGAACCATGGATTCGGAGGAACTCTCTTTTCCAAGCAGCAACCCAACAAAAGCGGTTCCACACTCACCCACGCATGTGATAGTACTCGCCGAATTCAACGGCGGATCCGATCTAATCATCGGAAGCTTCCACTTCCAAGAATAAGAACCCCCTAAGAGTCACACCCTTTAGCCCTGATTACATCATAACCATCGGTGGAAAAGAATGTGCTTACGACGATACCAGCATCATCTGTCGGATCCTCCGAGGAGGTCACGGTGGAAATCGAAGCAGCCGAAGAAAACAAGCAAGATGAGATGGATCTGGGGGACCTTGATGGTATTTACAACAATCTCTCCTTTAGATCAGATTCTCAACTAACCCCCACCACGTGGGACAAGCCCAACAAACTCGGAACCCGAGGAAAGCGGTGAAAGCATCGACTTCAGGATAAGGATGTCAAAAATCTACCCAGAACAGAAACCAATGAATTTCACTGGTCCACTTGACAGTGTCTCCCTCGGTTCAGATGACGACGACACCGACCCATGCATGACACACCACCAAGTGTGCATGGTCAACGAGAATACCTCAACACCGCGTGATTCTAACAGTAACCCTATCCTCGACCCCAATGATATTTTATTGGTGACAATATAGGAAACCATAGCAACAAAGGGAACCATGGACACGGAGGAGAAACAATGGACAACCGCATAGTCCTAGGAGGAAGAGCAGAACAAAACGGAGAAGATAGACGAACTCTTCGGCTACTAGCGACAGCATGGAAAAATGCCAAGGAAGCAATTTCGGGTGCAGTTCCAATGATAGACGATGTCTCACACGAAGATTTATTAGCATATCAATACTTGCTTCATCACAAGAAGAGAGACCTACTAAGGATGCAGAGGCAACTCGACAAAAGAAAGAGGTTAGTTGACGAATCCAGCTTACGACTGGCACAATTAAGCTCTACCCAAGGATCCGGGAGTGTAACAGGAGGAGAACCGCCAAGAAGGGGAACATCTCGATTACAAAACATCCCCGAAGCAGAAAGAAGAGAACTGATCCGATACATTGATCTATTGTTCATGTCAATAGATCAAGTAGGAAATATCAAGGAAAAAACGGCTCATGCAGCAATTGTGGCCACACAAACATATCTGAACCCAAACCGCACCCGACGATCCTCGTGCGGTGCTTCACCGTTCCACTCAGATTGACCTCATGATGGTAGGAGCATCTCTCGCACAAGTAGAACAAGGAATCACGCATCAACCCGACATACACCTGATGGCTGCAAGTGCACAGATCGTTTGTAGCTAGTTTTGAAATAAAGATATCTATCCCATAAGGACCAGCAGTCTGAAGTCTAATAACTCTTGAAATAAATATTACGATAGAAATGCGAAATAAAGTTCTAAGTGACAATATAAAATGCGTTTATTGTGTAAAAAGGTGTTTTGGGGTTTTGGTATAAGATCAATAATAAAGTAAAACAATTGAACACAGAAGTAAGTATCTCGTATGTAAGAGAGATTGGAACTACAATAGGGGAAAAGCATTCTCATGGAGTAGCGGATACACCACTAGAATTATAAGGAGCTAAGGTAAAGATTATTATCATGAACATTCTCAACTATGTATGTGTGGGAGGAACTCCGTATTTGGAAACCGCTACTAACATCATCCTCATAACCACATCAGTCAGCAATCGACATCAATCGAATTACTGCACTATTAAGGGACCTAATCCTATAGGACGTATCCCATGGCATGTATAGTGTTCCATGAGTTTCCTCAGTTTCCCAAGTTGATACGTAAGGAGTTCCAAAAGCTTTAGAGTCACTATAAGTGCTAGCACACCTCCGTCTACCAACAAGTAGTTCCCTCCATCAATCCCCATGAGAGTCAAATATTGAGAGGTCGACTTCTCTCAACATCAAGATGAAGATAATCTAACACATGGTCACATCGATGAATATCATAATAAACTTTTTTCTTATTTCAATCTCATACTAGGGTTTCTCCATCTCCCCAAGAACTAATGATTTACTTAGACATGGAGGCAATCAACATCACGGCAAAATCAATGGAATCTATCATAGATGAATAGTACTTGTATAAATCCACAACGAGTACAGAAATTACAACAAGATCTAGACAAGATGTAGATGGGATGGATGGAGATGGTTGTGATGCCGTGGTGGATGATGAAGATCGATGCCTTAGCCTCCCGGATCTGCGCAGGGCGAAGATGGATCCCCGGTGGATGAGTTCCTCCTCCAGATGCCTTCCGGAGGTGAGGTTTTGGCGATTTCTGGGTGTTCTGTATGTCGTATCTCTGATCTAGTTGCACGGGGTGAAACTATTTCAGGAGGCGGAGGTGGCGCCAATTATACGGCAGGAACTATGCGAGCGGAAAATTTATTTCGCTATATAGTTGGTCTTTAAACCGTTTGTCTCCTTTGATCGCTTTGGGTTTTCTTCTAGTATTATTAATATTTCCCAAATAAGAGATTTATGTTATTTTTTACTCCTTTTCTCCTCAGTACAACTGCTCCAAGAAGTGTGTCCATTGGATCCATCATCTTTCCTGATCCTGGTTAAAACCGACATAAAATGTGCACACGAGCGCCGTAAAAAACCAAGATCCTACATCTACAATGCAAAATAATAGCGTAAAACATGATGCAAATATGCACTCATCAACTTCCCCAAGCTTAGACTCTTGCTCGTCCTGAGCAAGTTTAGCTTAATGGATGTGATCCTCATATTCATGAAGCTGACTCGATAAAATAAATGAGGAAGTTGTAGCATGTGTTTATCATACGCGATACATAGGAATAGGTTCATGAATAGTACCTTACTCAAACCATCTGAATAGTATTAGCAGGCTTCCACACCTTAGTGATCAACAGTTCATAAAAGATGAATCTCAACATAATGTAAAAGTATCCGGTTCAACCGAATGAGTTAGAGAGGTAGTCCCAAGTGTTTTAGGATTAACATATTCACTTGGGATTCAAAATCTCAAAAGTGTTTCTTTGTCATACTACAATATAGTGGTATATGCATATTTGCTCTTTGCACACTCGCTCTTTTTTCTTCTTTCTTTTCTTCTCTTTTGTGTATATGCTCACACTTTTGTTTAAGTGTTGTGCAAAGGAGCTAGCCATACGTTCCACTTCATGTAGGAATTCAAAGTTTAACGAGCTCAATTATCAAATTCCAATTGTATATGAAGCATTATTATGACTTGAAGATTCTACCTTGACTTGGTCTCACTCTATTTTGATAGCACTTTAATTTTGCTTTGTTCAAGGTTTCTTTTTCAACTTAACTGCAAAGATAGTTTTTCTTTGTAAATCGAGCCGTAGACTTACAACATATTGACCAAATTATCTTTATATGTACCATTAATACCAACGGTGTGGAAGACTTCTATCACTATCATCAAATGCAAGTAAAATTATACTCAAGCCATTCATATATCTAATAAGACAAACACAAACTCAATATTGCTCCATATATAATAATAATCTCGGAATTTCATAAAAGGGATCGACTATTTTTGAAGGGAATTCTAATGATGCAAACTTTATTTCTAGTTTGAACTAATGCGAAAATAGTAATAAAAACTTATAAGATAGATTACAAGTTCTTAAAGATCTCCCTAGGCTTGGAATCAAGCTAGGCGGGATTAAATGATACCTTGCTATTATTTGATACCGCGATTATTGTAGATCACTGTGGCGCCATGGCATGTAGCACCGCGGTGCGTAGCTTATTGTTGGTATCCTCCAGAGCAGTGATGCGATTGTAGCACCTGCGCAAATCAGATTGCAGTGTGTCGACTCTATCCGCGAGCTTAGTCATCAATGGGAGGAGATCATCCTTCTTCTCTATCTCCTTAATACGGTGGCAGACTTCGACGCGATGAAGTAGTTCATGCTTCTGATATATCTCTAGTGCTCGCACGCATCGTTGGTCTTGGGAACAACTTCTTCTTCCTCATCCATAATTGATGGATCGGGGAAGTGGAAACCGTACCTCCACTCTTCTTGAGGCTTTACCCTTATACGAGCACCAATGGTAGAATTCGAGAGTGGCTCCTTCGCTCCCTTCCTAGCACCTACACCAATATTAGATAGTTCATTACACTTGTGTGGCATGTGGTCTGTGGCGATGAACTTGACCATCTCCACGCGCCCTTTTCCATGTGGCTTGTAACCTTCTCTTTCTTCTTGAGCTCTCTTCATTGCCGCCCAATTGATCCTCAGGGGATCATAGACATCACGGTGGATGTAGACGTCAACCACATCATAATCGGAATCGTTGTTGTAGAAGCTTGGCTTGATGTACTCCTTGTACCCCGAGCTAATCCTCTCCACCTCCTCATCATCGTCCTCCATGGACGGGATGCTAGAGCGGTCCATAGAAGGAGTAATGAGCCCCATGGGTTTCCCACGACCTAGGATGGGATAGTGCATTGCTAGATTGGTTCCTAAAGATTATGATTAGAGAAGGAGACAATTGGCAGTATATAAGGGGGGGTCAGAGGTCGGTAAAACTCGCGAGAAAGACCAAATTGTCGCCCAGGAAAAGAATCTTAACGAAATAGGGAAAGAAATCACGGATTTGGAAGAGTCCTGCTGCGTAACAACCAACTATACAGACGTGACCCGTATAGCTCCGATCGTATAGTTGGTTCCGAGTAGATATTTCCAAATATCTCGAGTCCAGGTCGGTTAATTCACGACTCGGAACCGACAATAACCTTTTTTTGGCAATGAATAAAAAAATGCAAAATGAAAAGTGTCTGGCAGTTTAACGACCAACTATACGACCGAAAAATTGGCTCCGGTCATATAGTTGCGACCGTATAGATACATACATCAAAAATCGAAAGTGTCTGAGAGTTCAATGACCACCTGTACTGTGGGAATTTTAGCTTCGGTCGTATAGTTCCACCCGTATAGGCCCAGATATCGAATTTTTTTTCACAAAGATGATATAGATAGTTTAACGACCAACTATACTGCGGGAGCTTCCTCTCCGGTTGTATAGTTCCGCCCATATAGTTGGTAAAACCCTCAAAAGCTTCAAAAACACACAAGGAATTCAAAGGCAAAGTATTCAGAAGTAAAATTTGTAAAAACAAATCACTTATTTGGGTAAGAACACTTACCATGAACTTACCATTTGCTTATTCGCGGATGAAAAGCTCCTCCAACAATAAAGACTTCTTATCATTTGGAGGAATTAAACTTAGTTCATTGAATAATTCTTGTAAAAAAATATCCCCAAGATTAAAGTTCCTCTCAATAAGATTGGTGTCTTGCTGGGAAAATATGGATACTTCCTTCAATGTCTTTGTTTCCTGCCGCTGCATAATCTACAACTCAAATTCTTGAAGAGAAAGAATCCAATGGATCAGTCTTGGCTTATGGTCTTTCCACTCAAGGAGTTCTTTTAAACCATCATGATCCGTATGAACTCTTACTTTTCCATCAACTATATAAGAATGAAATTTATCACAAGATAAGAATACATCAAAGAGTTCCCTTTCTTCCTTAGGGTAATTCTTTTGAGCACCATTAAGAGTTCTACTAGCATGATGTATAATATTAAATCTGCGACCAATGTGTTGTCCCAGAGTTACTCCTACATCATCATCATTAGTTTCACATATTAAGTCAAAGGTCGTATCCCAGATAGGAGGTTTAATAATAGGAGCACTGGATAAAGCATTTTTGAGTTTATCAAAGGCTTCAAGACATTTATCATAAAAATTAAACCTTACTCCCTTTTGAAGGAGGTTAGTTAAAGGTTTAGATATTCTAGAGAAATTTCTAATGAACCTTCTATAAAAACCCACATGACCAAGGAAACTTCTTATACCTTTAATATCCCTAGGTTGTGGCATTCTTTCTATGGCCTCAACCTTAGCTCTATCCACTTCAATTCCCTTACCTGATACCTTATGTCCAAGGACTATACCTTCTTTGACCATAAAATGGCACTTCTCCTAGTGTAGAACAAGATTAGTTTCTTCACAATGCTACATAACTCTTTTGAGATTATCCAAGAAACTAGTAAACGAAGTTCCATAGACAGAAAAGTCATCCATAAATACTTCCATTATCAGTTCTATAAAATCTGCAAAAATAGCAGTCATGCATCTTTGAAAAGTAGCTGGAGCATTACATAAACTAAAAGGAATACATCGGTAAGCATGTAAACCATAAGGACTAATGAAAGTTGTTTTAAGTTGGTCATCTGGATGAACAACTATTTGGGAAAAACAAGAGTATTCGTCCAAGTAGAAAAAATGAGTGTGGTTTGCTAACCTTTCTAAAGTTTGATCAATGAACGGTAAAGGATAGAGTTCTTTCCTAGTTTCTTTATTCAATTTCCTGAAGTCTATGCACATCCTATGCCCAACAATAGTTTTAGTAGTTATCAATTCATTGTTTTTTATTAGGAACAACAGTAAAACCGCCCTTCTTAGGGACACAATGAACGTGACTTATCCATTCACTTTCTTTAACATGATAGATTATACCTGTGTCCAGTAGGCATACAATTTATTTTCTTACCACTTCCTTCATTTTAGGCTTCAATCTTCTATTAAATTCTGCAACAGGTTTAGCACCTTCTTCCATGAATATCCGATGGACGGTTATCATGGGAATAATGGCCTTCAAATAATCCATTGAGTACCCAAAGGCCTTGTGATGCTCGTTAAGTATTTTCATGAGTTCTTCTTCTTCTTCTCCTGAAAGTTTAGCACTAATAATAACAGGAAATTTATTTGTATTATCTAAAAACTTGTATTTAAGATTATCTAGTAGAGTCTTCAACACTGGGGGTGGTAATTCCTCGTCCCCTCTCTTTTCTGGCTCTTCAAAATCCTCATCAGTTGGAGGCCCCATAATAGGAAGTGAATCGAATTCATCTTCTAGTTCTTCTAGGGACTTATCCTCCATAACTATTTCTTCATAATTTGAGTCTTCATTTATTTCTTCTTCTTGATTACTAAAGAAAAGAGCTGGCATTTCCTCAATAGTTTTCTCTTCCTCTTGTTCTTGTATTTGTGGAGGCCTGTCTTTAAATTTGGAAAAGTGGAATTCCTTTTCCGCTCCCCAAGCTTAAGAGACAAAATCTCCTTTTTAAAATCAACATAGGCACCTATATCACTTTAAAAAGTTTCTTCCAAATATAATTGGGCAAAGAGTGTCAGCTGGCATATCCACAACTACAGAATGAATAGGAATTTTTTTGTTGCCAATTGTGACAGTTGCATCTTCAACTACTCCCATTGGAATTCTAAGATTTTTATTGGCTAACATGATTGTCATATCAGTATTTTCAATTGTAGCCGGTTCTATTTATTATTTTATTTCTAAATAGAAATCATAAAGATATAACATTTACTTCGGTGCCAAGATCACATAAACTATAATGCGAGGTTTCTTTAAATATGGAGGGAAGAATAGGCTTACCCACATCTTTTACCTTTGTTTCACCTTCAACCAATACGAAAGTCTCTTCATCAAGTTCAACTATGTTACAATGTGCGTACATGGCCATAATTCCTTCCTTGGTTACCTCTTCATCTTTGGTTTCTTCTAGATGTTCCACGACTTCTAGCATACTTCCTTCTTCCTTCCTCTCCTGTACTGCCTTGACCTGTTCATATTCAAAAATATGCTTCTATGCAGTGTTAGGGAAAGGCATCTCATGTATTAGTTCTAGGGAGGCCAGTGTTGCTTTAACTTCTCTTTTCTTCTCAGGTTCAGGTGGTGGATCGTACTTGACCAAACCCTCTTTTGGAGCTTTGATATTATCTGTAAAAGCTTTAACAACTTGCAACACAAGATCTGAATCCAAATAAAGTTCTTTAGATAATTCTTTAACATGGCCCTTTTTATTATAGTCATGAATACAATCGTGCTCTATTTCTATGCCTCCTTCACTTCCTAGACCAATATTCCATGAAACTCTATGCTCACGAATTCTATTAAGTAAAGCCTAAGCTTTAGTTATAGGAAGCTTCATAAAGGCTCCTTCGTGAAAGAGTCTAGTTCAATTTTATTAGGTTCAATTAAACCTCCATAAAAGATATGCAATAAATACCATTCAGTAAAATCATGATGAGGACATAGACGTAGTAAATATTTAAATATGATATAAGCTCTTACTAGTCCTTCATTAGAACGGTTCCTCCAAGTCATTATAAGACGCATGATTCCAAAAGACTTTGATAATGGATAATATTTTGTTGGAAATTCACAGGCTAGATTATCCCAAATAGTAGTGGCTTCAGGGGGTAGAGATCTGTACCATGAGAGGGCTTTACTAGTCAAAGTCTGACTAAATTTTTTGACCCTTACCTCATCAGCGGTATATCCCGTCAATTGAAAAGTGCCACATATATCTTTAAAACATGCAATATGCTCATGTGGATCAGGATCTTCTTCATCTCCAGTAAATTGCTTCTTTTGTAGAATACCAAGCAATAGATGATTTATTTCAAACCCCCTTGTTTTCTCATTGGAGTTGTATATTTTATAAATATCATAGGGCTTCTCAAAGTGGTTGAGTGGGTTAGCACTAGTCATATGCTCAAACTCCATCATGTTGGTGGAAACCTGTAACTCAAAACAAAACTTAGCAAGAAAAAAATAAGCAAAAACTAAAAGACCTACAGTGCTTAGCTCCCCGGCAACGGTACCAGAAAATAGCTTGATGACAGCAAGTACACAGATCGTTTGTAGCTAGTTTCGAAATAATGATATCGATCCCACATGGAGCAGGAGTCTGAAGTCTAATAACTCTTGAAATAAATATTATGATAGAAATGCTAAATAAAGTTCTAAGTGACAAGATAAAATGCGAGTATTGTGTAAAAATGTATTTTTGGGTTTTTGGTATAAGAGCAACCATAAAGTAAAACAACTGAACGCAGAAAGTAAGTATCGCGTATGTAAGAGAGCTTGGAACTGCAATAGGGGAAAAGCATTCTCAGGGAGTAGCGGATACACCACTAGCATTATAAGGAGATAAGGTAAAGATTATTATCATGAACATTCTCAACTATGTATGTGTGGGAGGAACTCCGTATTTGGAAAAATAGGCAGCAACTCCTGCTCACATCATCCTCATAACCACAGTAGTCAGCAATCAACATGAATCAAATTACTGTGCTATTAAGGGACTTAATCCCGTAGGACGTATCCCATGGCATGGATAGTGTTCCTTGACTTTACTCGGTTTCCCAAGTTGATACGTAAGGAGTGCCAACAACATTATAGTCACTATAAGTGCTAGCACACCTCCGTCTACCAACAAGTAGTTCCCTCCATCAAGTCCCCATGAGAGGCAAATATTGAGAGGTCGACTTCTCTCAACATCAATATGAAGGCAATCTAACACATGGTCACATCAATGAATATCATAATAAACTTTATCTTATTTCAATCGCATACTAGGGTTTCTCCATCTCCCCTAGAACTAATGATCTACTCAGACATGGAGGCAATCAACATTATGGCAAAATCAATGGAATCTATCATAGATGAATAGTAATTGTATAAATCCACAACGAGTATGGAAATTACAACATGATCTAGACAAGATGTAGATGGGATGGATGGAGATGGTGATGATTCAGTGGTGGATGATGAAGATCGATGCCTTAGCCTCCTAGATCTGCACAGGGCGAAGATGGATCCCCATTAGACGAGTTCCCCCTCCGGATATCTTCCGGAGGCGAGGTTTTGGCGATTTATGGATGTTCTATATGTTGTCTCTCTGATCCAGTTGCACGGGGTGAAACTATTTGAGGAGGCGGAGGAGGAGCCAACTATACGATAGGAACTATACAGCTGAAAAATTTATTCTCGCCATATAGTTGGTCGTTAAACCATCTCTCTCCTTTGGCCGCTTTGGATTTTCTTCTGGTATTACTAATATTTCCCAAATAAGCAATTTACGTTGTTTTTGAATCCTTTTCTCCTCAGTACACTTGGTCGAAGAAGTGTGTCCATTGGATCCATCATTTGTCCTGATCCTGGTGAAAACAGACATAAAATGTATGCGCGAGCGTCGTAAAATACCAAGATCCTACATCTACAATGCAAAATAATAGTGTAAAACATGATGCAAATATGCACTCATCAACACCCACGCCGTCGCAGCAACTCTCGATAAGCAGGTCATACCCGACGATCTCGGTCACCACACCAGGTAGATCTCTTAGGATCGAAGCCATGAAGCAACACAAGAGGCGACAATACGCATTACAAGGACGGTGAGGCAAGAGACGAAAACCGCAACCGAAGATATCATGACGGCGACAATGAAGACGACTACGAGTTATGCGAAGCCAGCTATTTCACTCAGCGGATCCACAAAACCTCAGTACCCAAGGACTTTAAACTTTCACTCAGCGGATCCACAAAACCTTAGTACCCGAAGCTTGGCTAGAAGATTATTTGGCCACTATCAAGTTACAGGGTGGCTCCACATCCACCACAATGCAAAGTTTACAATTGCAAGGTCATGGCTCAGACAACTACCTGAAAATTCTATTGGTAACTAGAACGATCTCGAAGATAAGTTCACCCAACACTTCCAGTCCACATTCAAATGACCTGTGTCTTTAGAACAATTGCGTGCATGCTAACAGAAACCAAGAGATTCAATAAGAGCATTTGTCCATTGATGGAACATCATTAAAAATACAGCTGAATCCATATCCGATGAAAGAGCCATTGATGCCTTTAATGACGTCCTCCGTCACTGAGAATTCATAGGAGAACTAGGGCAAGTCAAACCCAAGACAATTTCATAGTTAATGGACATAGAAAATTGCTAGGTTGATGGAGAGGACGCGCTACATAACAAACGAACACGTTCACCCGAAGAAGATAGGCATAAACGCGGCAATGACAGGAGACAAAGAAATAATGATGGAAACACGGGACCAAGTTATGTTGCAACCAATTTTTTGGGTGAAGGCAACAACAGGAACGACGACTACAACATCGGGTACCGCCGCAACAGGGACAAAGGCAGAGGAAGCCAATCAATGCAGCAATATCAGCTAAGAGCTCGGGACCCACCCATGGCCGCAATGCAAATACTGGAAGGACCCTGTAATATGCACTTTTACGTCGACTCAACAGGAAAAAGACAATCCAACAACCTCATGAAAGATTGCCGAACATTCTTAAAGATGCAAGAGCTACGCAATGCAAAGGCGATCGAAGCAGCAAAACAAGGACACACATCCACGCCTGGCATGTTAGCTATCGGTGTGCCACCCCCCACCAACAGGGCAACCACAAAACACAACTGATCAAGGCAACAAGTACCCTAGGTCAAAGGGGGAAATGTCAATGATTCAAAAAGGGTGTCCATTCAATAAAATTCAGAAGCTAATGACAAGACAAGTCAACATGGTAGAGACGGCTCCACCAGCCACACCCAAGTATCTCCATTGGTCAGAATAGGAAATCACATTCAGTAGAGCTGATCACCCACTTTGAGTACCATAGCCAGGTCATTCGGCCTTGATAGTTGAAGCACAAATTGGTGGGTTCGACATGAGCATGGTCTTCATGGACGCAGGAAGCAACCTAAACTTAATCTACACAAAAACACTAAGGGCAATGAACTACCCCTTGGCAAATTTGGCACCAAAGGAAACATCCTTCCACGGCATAGTACTAGGTAAAGCCGAAATTCCTTTAGGTAAATTTTTCCTAGACATCGTTTTTGATCCACAGAAAATTTTAGGCGGGAAAAGCTTAAGTTCGAAGACATGGACATGTCATCACAGTATCACGGGATCTTGGGATGCCCAGCTTTCGCACGATTCATGGCAGTCCTGCACTATGCATACTTAGTCATGAAGATGCCAGCACCAAAGGGAATAATAATAGTAAAAGAAAGTTTCACACGTTCCGACAATTGCGATCGGGAGTTCAATAAATTTCCGAATCTTTCGGGATGGCAACCGAGTTTGAGCAGCTCAAAATAACAACAACTGCAAAACCTCTAGCAGTAGCGTGTGTCAATCCCGACTAGGCTTTCGACACTGTGAAAGACACAAAAGAACTACAGATCCATCCGATCGACCTGATGAAGATGGCATTTGTGCCTTCCAACCTTGGTCCTGCATAGGAAAGCACGCTCATCGAGTTCCTCCATGAGCACTAGGAAATGTTTGCATGGTTACCTTCTGACATGCCGGGAATTCCCAGGGAACTCGCTGAGCACGCATTAAACTTGGATCCAAAAGCAACACCGGTAAACCAATCGCTTCGTTATTTCATAGACCAAAGCACAAAGCTATTGCAAACGAGCTACATCGCCTTACTGATGCTAAATTTATAAAGGAACTAAAGAAAGCAGAGTGGTCGCAAAGCCAGTATGCGTCCCAAAGAAAAATACCAAAGAGTTATAGATGTGCATCGACTTCACTACAGTAAATAAACATTGTCCAAAGGATCACTTCCCACTATCGTGAATTGATCAAATAATCGATGCAATTGCAGGATGCGAACGTCTTTCCTTTTTGTATGCATATTCAGGATACCACCCGATTTGGATTAAGGAGGAAGATCGGGAGAAAACAACATTTATTACACCTTTTGGTGTATTTTGTTACACAACAATGCCCTTTGGCCTCAAGAAAGCCAGAGCAACATATCAGCGGATGATGCATAATTACCTGGGAAGCCAAAATTGGCACAAACGTACAAGTATATACTGACGATGTAATAGTTACAACAAAGCATGTATCATCGCTTATCAAGGATCTCGAGGAAACATTCAAAAATCTCGACAAGTTTTGCTTCAAATTAAACCCGACGAAGTGTTCCTTTGGAGTCCTAGCAGGGCAACTCGTCAGATATCTGGTATCAGCAAGAGGAATCAAAGCCAATCCTAGAAAATACAGGCAATTTTGACAATGAAAAAACCAACAAATCTATGAGTTGTACAGTAGTTGGTTAGGCGAGTGGTAGCGCTCAGCCGCTTCATTGCTCGACTAGGAGAAAAGGCACTACTATTTTACGCTCTAACGAGGAAGTCAGATACGTTTGAATGGACTAGATAAGCTCAACGTGCCTTTGAAGACCTCAAAAGACGTGTTCGATGCCTCCCGTCGTTGTGTCTCCATGAGATAAAGAGCCACTACTTCTTTACAACCTAGCCACAAATTAGGTGGTTAGCACGGTTTTGGTTATGGAGCGACCCGAGGAGGAAAAACCCATGGTGTCCAAAGGCTAGTGTATTTCTTGAGTGAGGTCCTCTCGCCATCCAAACAAAGGTACCCACACTACCAAAAATTGGCATACAAAGTATTTATGATAGCATGAAAGCTACACATTATTTTTCGGAACATCCGATCATAGTGGTCAACGAAGCACATCTATCAAACATCCTTAATAATCCAAAAGCAACTAGGCGTGTATCCCTATGGGGCATCGAATTACCCCATTGGGACATCACGTATGAGAAGCGTAAAGCAATTAAGTCACAAGTTCTGCCTAATTTCATCATGGAATGGATCGAGTTACAATGTGCGGGTCCACTTGATCTTTCTAGCGCCTGGACAATGTACTTTGATGGATCAAAAAGAACAGAAGGAGCAGGAGCAGGAGTCATATTAATATGACCGCAATGCAACAATATGTGATATATACTTCGGATGAGCTTTGCGAACGCATCCAATAATGAAGCTTAGTAGGACGCCTTGTTGCACGACATGTGGATGGCTAAATCTTGCGGTGCAACTCGTCAAATTTTTTTCGATGATTCCAATCTTGTAGCACAACAAGCAATGAACAAGTGCGATGCTGTCAGCGACAACATGATTGCTTACCGTGATCTATACAGGATCATGGAAGCTCAATTCGATGGATGCGAAGTATCGCACATAGGAAGAGCAAGTAATGAAGAAGCCGACAATTTGGCAAACATCGGGTCCCTGTGCTTACCAGTGCCACCCAAGGTTTTTTGGGTAGAAATATCTGAGCATTCTATCAAAGCAAAAAGAGCTTGGGATTTCTATTTTTGTGCCCCTGGTTCGTTAGTTGTACTCAGTTTTCCCTAGCCGCTTAGTTTTTCCTCATGTTTCCCCTCCCTCCATTCCGAAACCCTCACATGCGCTCGGATAGGGGGATGCCGTCAGGTCGAAGGCTTGACCGTTACATGCTGATAGGTGGGATCGCGTTGGGTGGGTCCTGCGTTGAGCGATATGTTACATCGCCTCGACCATTACATGCTGATAGGTGGGGCCAGGATACACGGCAGACCAGCCATCCGTCTCTCGCTGACTTGTGGGCCCCGTTTTTACTGATGGTGTGGCTGGTGTAGCCAATGACAAATGGGGCCGTTCTGTGGGGCCGTCGAACCCAATGAACGATGGGCCCGCTATGTGGAGCCATTCTGTGGGGCCTTCGTAGCCAATGACCGGTGGGGCCATCATGTGGGGCTGGAGGGGGGATTTCATATTTTCCACGTTTTACTGTGCAACTTGCATATTTGCCATTTTTTGTGTCACTGGCATGTAGTGGTCATGTGGCAAATATGCAAATTTCAAAGAAAAAGTTTTGCAGATATGCAAAATTGGCAAATATGAAATAATTGATAGGTGGGGTCGTGTATGACACATCGACTCTCTCTGTCATCCGCTCCTAGCCCCCAGCCCCGAGCCGCTCCTATCCCACCGGCGGACAGAGCAGCCATCATCGGTGCGACGACATGTTGCCGGATCTGTTCTAAGGCAGTATCGGATGGACTGTCGCGCTGCACCTCAATCATGGCTCTATCACCTGTTTCATCCACACACATTGTATGTTGAGGTAGTACTGACCGCAGGAAGGTCTGCTGCCCACGACGACCAGGATTTGGTTCCGCCGCCATAGCTTGACGAACAATCACAGCAATTTCTAGTAGTGCTTGCTAAGACCTCCGCTCCTGCTCCGCCCACCCTAATCGATTTGTTTCCCATAATTTCCTCAATATTGTAGCTGCAAATTAGTCCTCAATGTCTGGTCGTAGCGGGTACACCAGCGAGGGTGGGGAATCGATCATGTCGTGGACACATTCTCGTTCTCCTACCACGTCGGAAGTGCATGTAGCTCCTTCTCATTGTACTACCGTTGAATTTGAAGTGCTGACATGGCCTGTCGGACTGATTCCAATTTAGTTTGTTTTGGGATTGTCATAGTGTGTTATACAGGCTGATGATCCATGCTACATTGCATACCAAGATGAATCAACTTAGTGGTCTAGCCATAGGATGGATTTGGAGGAGATGGTTGCCAAGTTAGGCGATGAATTGGCCCGTAAAAACCTGTTGATATTCGAGCCGAAGCGCACTGTTGAGGAAGAATTCAGAGCTTATTCGCAAAGAGAAGTTGACACACTGAGGTTGATCTTGCCGTATCTGATTAAGTTGTAAAAAATCTAAAACATGAACTTCAAGTGAAGAGGGGGGATAGTAGATTCATGTGGGCAGTTTTAGTAGTTGTCATCTGCGTCCTAGCAGTTACAGTATGCGGTTGTGGTGAAGGGTAGAACCTGTAATGATTAGTTGAATAGATAGCTAATTTAGAGAGTAGAATTGTTATTCAATAGATGGTTGTGAGTTCCTGCTAATTTAGTCACTTTGCGGTCCCAAAGTTGTCGAGAGAATGCATTGCGGTGCCCGAGATGCTTGCCATTGGATCTAGCGGTCCCAAAGTGGTTGAGAGAATGCATTGCGGTACCCGAGTTGCTTGCCATTGGATCTAGCGGTCCCAAAGTTTTCAAGAGAATGCATTGCAGGGCCGAGTTGCTTGCCATTGGATCTAGCTGCCCATAGTTGGCGTGCCAAATGCCTAGAGGGTCAAGTTGGGGCCTATCAGTTTTGACTGTTCTGTCGCTTCCATCGTGGCTGCCATGTAGAGTTGCAGCGTTGGCGGCAACATCCATTCTCCGTTCCAAATTAGTGGCTGATATTGTCAATCCAAGTTAGCCGACTCAAATTCCTCAAGATACAATCGAATCTAGTCAAATCTAAATCAACTAATTTGGGTCGGAGGGAGTACTACTTATGAATCAGCTTCAGAGAATACCCGCCGTCCTCACTGCTCAAATACATATCAATTTTGATTCAAATCATACATATTTCAATCAAATTTATACAAGCCCACCGGAGATTGTCAAAGCAAGTACTACTACTTATGGATCAACTTTAGATCATATCCATCTGTATCACGACTCAAATACATGTCAAATTTATTCAAATCATACATATATTTTAAGTCACAGAATTTTGGTTCAAATTGGGCTTAAATTTGTCCCAATTTTAAGTGGACGGTGAGCTTGTCGCCCTCCCTGCCGTATGTGCACTCCAAGAAGTACGGGCAAAGTGCTCCCATCTGGCCTTCACCATCGAGTGCACCTCAACGTGCCAGCTGCGGCCGCGGCCTGCCTCCCACAGCTTCGGTTCACGAGGGCTTGATATGCGCCGTCGCAGTGATGTTGCAGATGATGGCTTAAATCATCTTTGCATCGATGACCACTGTCGGAACCACAACTGTAGAAGTTGCGGATGATGGCTTCAATCGTCGTCACATCGATGACCATTGTCGGCACCACAGCCGTAGATGTTACGGATGATGGTTTCCATTAGTGTCTTTCATCGATGGCCACTGTCGGCACCACCGCCGTCGCAGTGATGTTGCGGATGTGAACGAAAGTGATACAAACATAGACAAAAATTTCAGATGGTTAGACCCTCACCACCGCATGCCGTTCTAGCAGACGCGCTTAGATCTGCGCCGCCGTAAGCCGTTCTGACCCCCACGTGTAGGTCCGCGATGTCGTACGTCGATAGGAGGGGAGGAATATGCGGCTGGTATACGTGCGGCATGGAAAGGGAGGGAGAGACCTCCAGCCTATCGGATCATGATGTATCCAATGGTGGTTGTCCAAGATCCACGTGACATACATCTTGACCAATCAAAGCATAGTCAAACTGAGTGCTAGTTGATGCGGCTGGTATACGCGCGACCGAGAAATGGAGGGAGAGACATCTAGCCTATCAAGCTCTCCTCGTCGTACAAAGTTAGGTGCGCCCATCGGGAGAGAGAGGCCTCCAGCCCGTCGGATCATGATGTATCTAATGGTGGTTGGCCAATATCCGTGTGACATACATCTCGACCAATCAGAGCGCTAGCCAAACTGAGACATGAGATAGGGGAAAAGTGAGGAAAACTTTAGCGGGAGGGGAAAATTGAGGAAAACTTTAGCGGGAGAGGAAAATTGAGGAAAACTTTAGCGGGAGGGGAAAACTGAGTAGAGCTAAGGAAAACAAGGGCGCTCAGATAAAAAAATGACTAAGGGAAATTCAAGCTTTTGGCATAATAAATGGAAAATGTGTTATTTGAACAAAAACTCCATCTTGGCCGACATTATATTGTTTGCAACTGAAAGATACACAAGTGTGCCAAATTTGGCCTCATTTAGACAAAGTATGTTTTGGGATGGGTTATCTTGGAGGTCGACTGAGTATAAAGCCATGCATCTTCATAGCTAGTAGCTCATTCTAAGAAGTGGTTTAGGAGCGAAGTCCATTTCTCTTTATTTACTTTTCCTTTATGATTCATGCTAGGTTTTAGTTAACATAACAAGACTCCATGCAAAGGTTGCACTATGTTTTGACTTCTTTTTTGAATTAAACTAACGCTAAAACCATTTACTTGAATTTAATCACTTAGAAAAAGAAAAATGTGGCTGAGTACAAGTAGATTCAAAATTTCCAATTTCATATGGTAAATCAATCCAGGTTACACAAGTGTGCCAAATTTTGGATTAATTGGTCAACGTTTGCTATGGTTTAAGCCATGAACTAGCTAAACCCCATGTGTTGACCACATGTCGAGGGCAAAACTGAGCAGTGCTAAGCAACTAGGTGCATGACAATAGAAACTTACAATAACACATACATTATGGGGTTATCCAACATACAAACTTGGAAGCATCACAAACATTGACAATAGTTGAAATTCAATACAAACATTGATAGTAGTTCAAATTCATCATACAAATTCAAATTAATAATTCAAATTCATTTTTTTCTTGCTCCTAGTTTTTTCGCTAGAATATTCTTGGAGTTCACCACCTTACTCCGGGTGATCCTGGCTAGAATATTCTTGGAGTCCACCATCAGCTTCTTCCGTTTGTTCCCTTTTTTATTTTTCTGTACATCAAATGAATCAAGTGCTTCAGTCTGTCGTACAATTGGCTCAACCACGTTTCGATTCATTGGTTCATACGGTTCAAAACGCATTGGAATCATTTCTTCAATATCCTCTTGTGTAATTCCTTTACTTTTGAACTCTGCTTCGAATGAATAGATTGCTTCACTCTCCCATGCATTTGGTGCAATCTCCCCTTCATATGGTTCAATCTCCTCTCGATCCATTGGTTCAATCTCCTTTGCATCTAGTTCAATCTCCCCTTCATTTGGTTCAATCTCCCATGCATCTGGTTCAATCTCCTCTCGATCTGTTGGTTCAATCTGCAATGTATCCATTGCTTCATTCTCCTCTCGTTCAAATACTTCATTCTCATCTGCGTTTGCTGCTCCCGCCTGATCATCCATTCCATAAGCTGGGTCCACTGCATTTTTACAAAGCATAGCTATGTGCCCTAGGATCCCACAATGTTTGCACTTACGTCATCGAGGTGGTGCACCACCCTCTGCACTAGCTCTCATCCTATTCTTCATTGGCCTACCTACTGGTCTAGTAAAAACTGGAGGGTATAGCTTGAAGCCTCGATTCACTTCCATCCATTGGTCTTTTCCCAACAAGGCTAGAACATTCTGAGCATATGCTGCCCTAAATTTGGGAATAGAGAAATACTCCGACACGTACTGATCAACTTCACCCTCTTCACATCCTAGAACACCCATGAAAAACAATGCATGTATGGATGGTTTCCCATGGAGCTGCCATTGCCTGCAATGGCATGTCCTGTCATCCAAACTCACTGGATACCTCCATTGCCTATCTTTACTGTCAGTGTACGTTACCTCAGCCTCCATTCCTTTTCTAATGCATTTCATATTCAATTGTTTGGCCCTAGCATGTAATGCCTTAATCAAACATGGGAGGATGAGATGGCCAGCATATACTGTTGATGCAATTCTTCGACGCAAATCGATCTTTATCATGATCATCTGCCTAATCTTATCAAATATTTGCCACAGTATAAGCCCTTTCAATGAGTTGACCTTTGCATTAAAACTCTCTGCAAGGTTACTTGTCACATAGTCTACCTTGCAAATTTCATTGAATTGGCTTCTTGACAACACCATTCCATGATGTGCATCCAAGTACTCCTTCATCGCAGGTTTTTGTTTATACAACACTTCCAAATGATACAGATGCTTCCTCAAACTGCTTGTGTATGAAGCTGGCCATAGGTTGTCAGTATAAACTTTACCCTTGAATTTCTTTGTAAAATTCTGCACTAAGTGTCGCATACATTCCCTATGCTCCACTCCGTGGAATACTACTTCTACAGCTTTCTCCAAACCTTTGCAAGCGTCCGTGTGGATAGTAAGTCCTGGTGGATGACCTATAAGGTTGCACAAATTCTCCAGAAACCAAGTCCAACTTTCTTCTGACTCAATCTCCAAAACTCCAAAAGCAACAGGGAACATCCAATTGTGTCCATCAACTGTAGTAGCAGCTACTAGTTGTCCTTTAAATCTGCCATGACGAGTTGTTGCATCCACGGCCAAATAAGGCCTGCAACCATCCAGAAACCATTGCCAGCAAGCTTTGAAACAAACAAAAGCCCTTCTAAAGAACTCCTTCTCCATTGTCTTCCCTCTTATTTTGTACTAAACTATATGCGTGTCTATCTATACAACACTACCTGGACTAGCCTTCTCCACTTCAGCTTTGAAGTTATAAAGCAACTGAAAACTTTCATTCCATGGACCAATGATCCTATCAAGAGCCATTTCCTTTGCATAGAACATCCTCATCTAAGGTACTGTAATATTAAAATTTTCAGAAACTTTTTTTATGAGCAATGTTGCACCAAGTGATGGGTTCGCTCTCATCCAATCCATGATTGCATCTGCCAACCACCTAGTCTTTGCTAGTTTTGTTTTGTCCTTTGGGTGTCCCCCTTGAGGTGGATAAGAATGTTCGAACCGGTTACCTTTTATCTAAAACATAATGAAAATGTCAGGTACAGTTAACAAATTCTACACAATGATCTAAAATACACATCTGGTTGTAGTACCTGAACCAAACTGCTCCTGAGCATAGTGGATGCGTGCATCCTCCACCTACACCTCTTGTATGGGCACTTCACTGTGAACCTTGCTAGCTCATTCTTAATAACAACATAATCATTATTGGTGCAGATGCAATATGTAGTAAGGGCATTACGATAGTCCCGCATTGTTTCAAATACGGTGCCTTCTAAAATCTTAGGATCGTTCCTGTCCCACTCAATTACTGGCAAGTCCTGACCATTGTACTCGGCTAAAAGAAGACTGTCATTGTTCTCCTCGTTCTCTTCTTCATCAGTGTCATCAAATCTGGCATCATGGGCCAATTCCTCCGTGTATTGATCCTCTAGTGCATGTTTACTGAATCTATCTACCAATTCAGGAAACATCCACTCATCCTCATCATCTAGTGAAGGCGCTCCCTTGGCAAGATCTACTTCATCCTACACATCGGCCACATCACCGTGGCTTACACTCGAAGTGTGAACAGATGGTACTATTGTGGACCTACAAGGAGCGCGGGGCGCACACTATTAGTAGAGACACATGATGCCCGACCACCTGATGATGCCTAACCACCAGCTGATGCTTTAGCCCTCTTTCCCGTGTGTTCAACTTTAGGTTGCACATGAAGACGAATTCGACCAAAACGTTCGAAACATTCAAAGAAAAAAGCATAACCAGATCAGCTTTGCTAGTTAGTGGGAGAAATCTTTGCTCGTTAATGTTGAAATATTGCAAATCAACTGAATCGCAATTGCTCCAGGGGAATTTAGAATATATTTTTATCTTTCAAATCTCTAAGAGTTATGGAGGTTACAACCACCACTGGGAAGTAAAATCCAGAGAGATAACGTCCACAACCATGGATTATGCTAGTATCCAGTTGAACCACCAACTGAATTGCCAGCGCTGGATCAATCCTATTCGAAAAGCAAGGCAGTTATGTGAGAACCAGCGATTCACGCTCAATTAATGCCTATAATCAATCCACAATATGAAACAATACTTACCCAGATGGAATCCATGCGTTAGATCCTTCCGATTCCACCAAATCTTCTCCACGCTTGATGGGGAGGACCGGTATACCCGCCGACATCGCATACTATTCCGTGAGAGGGGTAGATCTAGCGGGGAAGGAAGCGGAGCTGGAGTGGGCTCCGCGGCTAGGGGGAGGTGGCGGCTC
Organism: Avena eriantha; assembly: GCA_910589775.1. Classification (NCBI taxonomy): domain Eukaryota; kingdom Viridiplantae; phylum Streptophyta; class Magnoliopsida; order Poales; family Poaceae; genus Avena; species Avena eriantha. The sequence goes on from OU342740.1 coordinate 90,318,684, forward strand.
GGGGGCTGAGGATGACATAAGGTAGGAGGGGCTCTCAGGTAGGAGGGCACGATGGCGGGGGAGCGGAGTGCAGGGCGGTGTGGGAGCTGTTCCAGGCTCGGAGCAAGAATGGCTGGTCTGACGTATCTCCATGCAGCCCCACCCTTCACCACGTATGCAAGACCCGTCCCAACATGGCCGCACCCTTCACCACGTATGCTGGACCCGTCCCAACATGGCCCCACCTGTCAGCATGTAACGATCGAGGCGACGTAACATAACGCTCAACGTAGGACCCGCCCAACACGGTCCCACGTGTCAGCATGTAACTGTCAAGCCTTTGACCTGACGGCATCCCCCCGTCCGAGCGCATCCGAGCGCATGCGAGGGAAAAGTGAGGAAAAACTAAGCGGCTGGGGAAAACTGAGTACAACTAATCAACCAGGGGCATGAAAATAGAAATCCCAAAGAGTTTCTAAGGTCATAGCACCCAAAACAGGGAAAAAGTGTAAGCCATGAAAAGACTCGGGGGCTCCATCAGCCAGTACAAGCACAGAAGAGGCCATTGAAGAAGAACCAAAAATTGATGAGGTCATGATAATAGAACCTACATGGATGCAGCCATACATAACCTATACGACTCAGGGAGAACTACCCGAAGATGTGATAGAAGCCCGACGAATCACTCGAAGCTCGAAAGGCTTCAGGATAATTAAAGGAGAGTTATATAAAAGAAGTATTTCGGGTGTGTTGCAGCGCTGCGTAACACCCGAAGAAGGAAAAACTATACTCAAGGAAATACATGAAGGAATTTGTGGCCATCATGCCAGCAGCCGAGAAATTGCTGCCAAAGCGTTCAGGGCAGTATTTTATTGGTTCACAGTAGTTCAAGATTCAAAAGACATAGGTAGAACATGTGAAGCATGTCAATGATTCGCAACAAAACCTAGAGCACCCGCCGCTAAGTTAAACCCTATACCTCTGGCTTGGCCCTTCGCTCAATGGGGACTTGATATGGTAGGTAAACTTCCCAAGTCATATCTAGGAGGACACGTCTTTCTGCTAGTAGCAGTCGACAAATTTACTAAATGGATCGAACCAATGCCGGTCACCACTCAAGATGGTACTTCAGCTGTGAATTTTATACAATCCATAGTATTTCAGTTTGGCATGCCAAACAACATCATTACAGACAATGGAACTAATTTTACTTCCAATGAGTTTAAGGAATACTGCGAGGAGATGGGAATCAAGGTAAGCTACGCCTCAGTAGCTCATCCGCAAAGCAATGGACAAGTTGAAAAAGCCAATGGCTTAGTAACTGCTGGCCTCAAGAAAAGGTTGCTCGCACCACTCGATAAAGCGAAAGGAGCGTGGGTTGATGAGTTACCATCTGTTCTGTGGAGTTTGCGAACCACCCCTAATACTTTAACACAACAAACACCCTTCTTTCCGGTCCACGTCGCTGAAGCCGTCCTTCCAGTCGAAGTATCACATGAATCTCCTAGAGTAGCTGCATATGATGAAGAGGAATCAAGAGAAGCACTCGAGGATGATGTTGATGCACTCGATGAAGCTCGAGATGAAGCCCTACAAAGAGCTACTATATATCAGCAAAACTTGCACAACTATCACGGTCGACAATTACGTCCAAGGTCCTTCGTAGTAGGGGACCTAGTTCTTCGCCTCAAACAAGACAGGCATCAAAAGATGAAATCACCTTGGGAAGGACCCTACATTGTTATAGAAGTTATTCCTAGAGGAGCATATTGATTACAAGACAAAAAGACAGGAGTCAAACATTCCAATCCATGGAATATTGCACAACTACGATGCTTTTACGCTTAAGATTTTATGTTTACATCCAATTCAATAAGGCCTATGGCCTGGCTTTTAAGCCAGAATATCTAGGCCAATGGCCAGGTGGCAATCGGCCAAAATAATGTATCATCGGTTGCACCATGTATATATAAAGATAAGTTCTCCGTACCTTTAGTTTTTTGTTCATATCAGCTCAAGGGATTTTATATTTATAATCCAAATTAACAACAATTATGAGCCTATGTCCAGATACAGGCATCCGAACATAGCCTCGGGGGCTACTCCCATCGGGAGTGCTGGCGTGCACCCGATAGAAAAAATCTGCATATCAAGTAAAGACAATCATCACCCAAAAAACTTGTGAGTTTTACATTAATGTATCCTTAGAAGGTTACTCCCATCGGGGGATTTCATAATATCAAAATATTTGATAAAATTCAGAAATACTGACAGCCCAGTAGGACAACTGACAAAAAATAATATAAAAATCTTGGATCGCATCTAGACAGGATAAAACTCCGAATGCCATGTTCAAAAACATGAAGGTAAGACCCTAGGATTCATCCTGTGTGGCCTTGTAATCTCACAAGAATGCGCTCTACCAGCAAAATAACTGTACCTACGATACGATGAAAAATCCCTTCGGACGTGTTGGGTACCAGATAAAATAGAACTAGGATTCAATATTTGATAAGACCTCAGTGGCCCGAACAGAATTACGTAGTAATAAATTTCCGAGTTCAGGCATGGGGACTTGAATTTCATGTAGGACAACTTTGCCTTTGCCCACGAGCAATTAACTGATTCCCGATCCGCCGGATGCATCAATCTCATTATACCAAATCCCTATAAAATTAAAGATAATAAAAACAAAGGAAAACAATTAAGTGTATATTTGAGACTCAACCTGAATCTATGGTTCGGGAAGAGTCTCGGGGGCTACTGACATAGGTACCATTATTTGGGTACCTATGATTTGCTACCCTGGCTCTATAAAAGGCTTACAACCCATGAAGAGTCAAGATGATGGCCCAAAAGGAGCAATCGACAAAGGCTTTCGTTGTATGAGGAAAGGGAACAAAGAACCGACATCGTGTTGGTATTGTAATTACGCATATGTAACCTATCCGCATACAAATTTGAGACCCGACGTATTATATATAGGACAGGAGAAGCCAACGCGAGGGTACCGAATAATCCCCAAGCAACCTGTATAGTGCGATTCACCAAATATTCAGGCAACTTTGACTCCATTGTTCTCATGACATCCGACGAAATCCACAGCGTTCTCTTTTCCGCAAAACCCTAGTCCATCTATATGGACATTACCGAGGTCACCCCTTGTCAGTAGAAGAAAATGACCAAAAGAATTGACAGATTCAGCAATGCCGACATTGAAATTCAATGGATGTACAACAATGCGGCAAGGCCATGTTTCAAAAAGAAAGCGAGACCATGCATATTCTCCACTCGATCTGAACAAGTCCTAGTACATAGGTATTACTACAAAATAGATTAGCATTAGCTGAACTCCATACAAAATACTTAGTAGAAGTGTAGAACTACAAGCTTAAACTAGACTAGGAACCACTACATGTCTCATCATACACACTCAAAGAAAAGAGAATGCTTCATCATGTCAGAGTGCTAGCCGGGCTGCGAATTTGATTTCCTTCCTGGGACGCGTCTCTGGCTTCATTGTCGCCTGTCGGCCTCTAGGTCGGTAGCATACATGTAAAATTCATATGACAAACCAGGAAATTTGGGATCCTTAATTTTGGCAATTCCAATTACGAAGGGAACCTGCCACCAACATAAACTCGCTAATTAGTACAATATTACATACACACATAGTAGGATCATCACAAGAGGATTACAATGTGATATCTCACTGGTGAATCTTGTCCGATGACAGGTTCAGTAGTATGCCAGTAAAGCTATGGCTTCGATTCAAAATACGTGAGCACTTTTTGCGCGGTGTTGGCCGACGACGGCCTAATCGTTGAGTCTGATGACCTTGTTAGTACAACCTGATTGAAACTAGTGAACAAAACCAACAACCAAAACCTCAGCTTATACCGCGGCGATTCGCACGCCGCCAACCTGACCGGCCTGACGGACAGGAGCAAGTCCGTGCTATGCCTGTAAATTTGGATGATGAACAACCCTCCATCCTTCCCGATGCTGATGACCTCATCTTTGAGCGAGCCCGGTGCACAAACCGGCATAGATGGGTCCCATTTTGGGGGCTGTATCTGGGCATTGTCATTGAGTGGGCAGATATGGGGTTCTTGACGAACACTTTCTTGACGCCAGTGAACTCGCATCCTGGCTCCATACACACACCGGCGGTAGTTGCATGCGATCTTGTAGTCATAGATGTCCTTGTAGGAGACCAAAGTCCAGTAGATGTCGTTGGGGCATCTACTACCTTTTCCGCCAGCAACTTGGCGGTACATCTCCTTAGAGCATGCAACCAGCCAGACGGTGCTGGTAGTGTCCAGACGCTTAGCTATTTCGTTGAAGACATGATTGCCAATCTTTGTCTAGACGTTGTTCAGCCGGTTGTTCCTCAAATCCACATTCATCACGTCCGGATGGATTATGGGCAAGGACGGATCTATGTATGACTATTGGGCTTATTTGGAGGGTAGGGGTGGCAGCCTGGAAGGATCGATGTTGTGGGTGAGATGGCGAGAACAATGTGTGAAGTGCGCGCTCGAGAAGATCCAAATGCGGAGTTGCGGAGTTGGGGATGCCTCTTTGAAGGAGGGTTTTTGCCGTGCTCCTTCCGCTATCTTCTGCCAGGCGTACTGCATCGAGCACACGAACAAGAGTTATGGAGTAGGGAGTACTATAGCTACTCTAGACTGGCATGCTGCCATGGAGTGTTCTCTCATCAGATCTCAGTTATTAGAACTAAGAGATGATTTATTTACTACTTCCATTTTTATACTACTACCTCGAGTTCATATTCTAATGGCCTCAACTTTGTCCAGATTCACATCAGTTAGATAGAGTAGTTGTAAGTTGAGGTTGAGTCACTTAAATTTTTCGGTACTTCATACGTACACCAAGATGCTGAACCTCATATAAACTTTCTAGAAAGGTACCCCTTTGCAAAGTTTGGCAATCCTGCTAAAATTGCTGAAACTTCTAGAAAGGCAAGAACCGACAACATAAATTGCATCATGCTTGGTGAAATAACGACAGGTTCCTAGTTCATATTCAGCAGCATTTCAGTGATAGATTCAGCAATACAGAGTCTAAAGTTCAATAGCAGGACGGGTAGAATCAATTCTTGTTTCAGTACTAAAAACCTTGGCGTGAGACCAGTTGTTGTTCTTCGAACACACTCGAGCATCGGAGCAAGCAAAACTGACAATCAAGCCTGCTTTTCTGTGCATACCTTCTACTCACATCAATGACTGTGTGACCCACATATGCAAACCAAAATGCCTAAACCTCGTATAGATTGTTACAAGGCCAAGATTGAAAAGAACAGTAAGACCATCTACCGTCCTTGATCTAAACAAGTACCAGTACGTCAGTATTAGTTCTACAAAATACTTTAGTACTATAATAGAACGATAGAACATTTGATAAATTTACTACCATTTGAAAGATTCAGTAGCACTGAATAAAAAATATCAATAGATTCCAAATACATAATCAATGGCACTTAACAGATTCAATAGAATTTCAAAGTGATCGGTTTAGCAGTACAGATAATGACAAAAATTGACAGATTTAACAATGTAGCAATTGAAATTCAATAGATGTAGCAAGGCCATAATTCAAAAGGACAGAGAGACCATATTCTGGCCATGTTCCAAAAGAAGAGCAAGACCATCTACTGGTCTTGATCTAAACAAGTACCAATACATCACTATTAGTTCTAAAAAAGTATTTTAGTAATAGCAACAACATAACATTTGAACATTTTTCTGGCATTTGAAAGATTTAGCAGTACTGAATAAGACATAATAATATCAATAGATTCCCAGTTCATAGTAAGTGGCACTTGATAGATTTAGCACTATTTCAAAGTGACCGATTTAGCAGTACAGATAATGACCAAAGGAATTGATAGATTCATCAATGTAGACATTGAAATTCGGTAGATGTAGCAAGGCCACGATTCAAAAGGAAAGAGAGACCATATTCTGCACTAGATCTGTCGGTATGAAAAGTACCAGCACATAGGTATTACTCCTACTACAAAATAGATTAGCATGTAGTAGTAGAACTCCATACAAAATACTCATAACTACCTTAAGCTAGGAACCACATGTCCCAAAATGATAAGAAAAATCCTTTCGAGGAGTACATGTGTTCAAGTTAGGATCATCACAAGAAGATTAAGATGTGTTATTCTCTAGAGAACCCCGTTGATACGAAGCTTGTATCCCACGGTGAACTCCGATGGTCGATTCTGACGACGAGCGACCATATTAGATCGAAAAACCGACAAAGAGCAAGTGGCTTTAGGATTCACATGGAATACCTTCGCACACAAGCCATTTGGATGTGCAGAGCTCAACTTCACCCTGTACTGTGGTGACAAGCGCGCCACCGGCCTGACGCACACGACGGATATCAATATGACTTCGTCACGCCCGTCATATAGAACATAGAACACCGTGCCATCATCCCTGGTTACCCCGATATCTACATTATGCGAGGCCGGTGCCGGCACCGGCTTAGAGATGTACCTGCCTTTCCTACCATAGTGGAAAATGCACAACCTCATGGAGTGGCTTCTCTGAGGTGGCAGTGGAGCACAAACGGTATTGTGGCGAACTCGCAGCTATGCACCACATAGTTCCATGGGATTGTAGCATCGAGAATTGAACATGAAGACATATTTGGCTGGATAGCCCATACCAATTGGGTATGTCACCAACATAAAGTAATTAATTAGTACGACATTACATATATTCATATTAGGATCATCACACGAAGATTTATCTGTGTTAACTCACTCTTGGTTGATATTCTTGTAATCTAGGGGGAATTCCGACAACATTTTGAGAAGCTCGTAGTTAACATCACGGTTTCGACAGGTACGGCATGAGCCCTTTCAACGCAACTTCATCCGATAAAGGCCTGCTCGTCTACTCAGATGTCGCCACCATTTCAACCAAATGGGAGCTTATCCCATGACAGCAGTGACCATAATATCACCTTGTACCATGGCGATTCGCACGCCGCCGACCTGATGTACCTGACGGATAGGAAGATGTCCGTGGTGTACCCTTCAATTAGGGCAGAAAACTCAATGTCCTCTTTCCCGATGCCAATGATCTCTAGTGCGGGCATCGGGTCAGTCAGGTACCAGTGCTTGTTGGAGTAGGTCACTTCGGGCAAATACATCTTGTGGGCAAGTTTCAAGTGGTCAAAGTGATTTTGTTGAAGACGTCGTCTCCAACCTTGCTCTAGCCGCAGGTTGCACCTTGAATCCACCATCGCGTCCAGACGTATTGGGGGCGTGGGTGGATCTATGTAGAGTGATGTAGCGGGCAAGATGGCGAGTAAAATGTGTGAAGCGCGCCAGAGATGCGGCTAGGCGGTGTTGACGAGTGGGGATAAACTAAACGTAGATGGGGAAGATGGGATGTCTATTTGAAAGAGGTTTTTTCTTTTGTTTTGTTGTAAGATGTGGCTTCATCAAGGATGCCGGCTAGCGTGGATGCGTGATAAAACTAATGCACCCCTATGCAATAAATTAAACATGCCACTTCCTAGCGCAGTACAGTCTCATCACGTCAGTTTGACCAGACATATTATTTACTATTTACATCTTCTATTTTCATACTAGTATTAGGGCATCACCTATGTATGTGGAAGAATTGGTCTATAAGCTAGGAGGTTTTAAGAAAAAAGCTTTTTGATAGTTTTCGATGTACTGAATTCCTGGTTAGCTTCAAAAGTTTTTTGGAAAATGTTAAGAGGAATCTATCTATCATGCTTACTTGTAGTTAAAATTTGACATGGTCAGTGGGAGTACGGTTTACATCGAAGACCTCAAAAAAGAGAAAATTACATAGAGGTCCATAAATTTAGCATAAAGGGCTCTAGAGTTAAGCAAGGAAAAGCATTCAGGTCCTTCTCGAGCGAGAAACTGACCATACCCGTAGTACTACTTTACTTGCTTCACATAAACACACAAAATTCTCCTCACACTTTCGAACCAGCGTGCTGGGGGTGTGCTTGGTGCTTCCTCTTCACAAGGTAAGAAATGGAGCAACAAGGCAGGTCGACGCACGTGGGCAGCGCCATGATATGTTGCTAACGTATCCATAATTTTTGATGTTCCATGCTTGGTTTTTATCTACTTCCTTATGTTTTGTTCCAACTTTGGAGTACTTTTTATACACTTTCTTGGACTAACCTATTACAAGATGCCACAGTGCCAGCTGCCTGTTTTCTGCTGTTTTTGGTACCAGGAAAGTCAGAAAATGAATATTCTCGGAATTGGACGGGACAAAAGCCAAAGTTAGTTTTTAACCGAGGGGTGATACGTCCATTTTGCATCACTATTATATGTCTTAATTCACTATTATTCATTGACATATTTCGTATTGAGAGGTGATACTTATGTTATTTCATCTATTTTTGCATGGCTGATGACTTTTGGAGCATGGACCGCTGCAGTCAGGATTCTGATGGAAAAGGTGCTGTTTGGAGGCAAAATTCGCGAAGATCAGAAAATCCAGGAAAATATATGGAAAATCCTATTTTCCCAGAAGACTAAGGATGCCAGAAGATGGAGTGGAGGTGGGCCGCAGGGGGCCCACACCACCCCATGGCGCGGGCTGGCCTAGGCCGTGCCTGGAGGTGGTGTGGCCGCCCTGGCCCACTCTAGCCTCTCCCCTCTGGCGTATATCATCCTCCCAAAAGCCTAAGACTCAAGGAGCAACCACAGAAAGATTCTGCCGCCTCTGCGGGGCGGAAAACACCGAGAGAGAAAGATCTCTCCAGTAGACAGATTTCTGCCGGGGGAATTCCTTCCCGGAGAGGGGAGATCATCGCCATCAATACCACCATCAAGCTGGACTTCATCGGGATCATCATCATCATCACCACCATCATCACCATCAGCACCCTCATCACCATCTCCATATTGCTGTAACAATTGCGTTGAATCTTGCATAGTTCATAGGGGAAACTTTCCGGGTGTTGATTATTCTTTGTAGTTGATGCTATTAAGTGAACCATTGAATTATTGTTTATGTTTAGATTGTTATACATCATTATTCCATCTCTGATCATGATCGATATGATGTCTTGTGAGTAGTTCGTTTTGTTCTTGCGGACATGGGAGAAGTCTTATTGTTAGTAGTGGAGTTACACTGAGAAAGATTCAATAGATTGTTATTTAAGTTCTGGTGTACTTCTTCTAGTGGTGTGATGAGAACGTCGACTACATGAAACTTCACCTATAAGGGCCTAGGGGAATGCATTGTGTATTTGGCTACCAATCGTAGGGGTTGCCGGAGTGACAGACACCTGAACCCCCGTTAGGAAACCATTGCACAAGGGACGTAAGGGTCTTAGAGTTTAAAGTTGTGGTTAGCTTTCTACGTTAATTACTTTCTTGTACTTACATATGTTTGCAAGGGGTATAATCACAAGTATGTATTAGTCTTGGATGGAGCGGTACATTAGCACAGGTTCACCCACACAACACTTAGCAAGATAAAGAAGATAATCGACTATATGAAGTGAAAGCACTTGACAGTCTTCCCATGTGTCCTCGAGAACGTTTGGTCATCTTAAGAAATACATCTGGCTTGTCCTTTTCTGCATAAAGGATTGGGCCACTTGCTGCATTTATTCCTACTGTCTTTTATTTACTCGTACTTTGTTTACTTGCTTTATCAAAAACCCCTAAAAATCCGTTTGCTAAGTATTTGTAGAGAATTCCTGATCCATACCACTAGCCAGCACCTTCTGCTCCTCGTTGGGTTCGACACTCTTACTTATCGAAAATACTACGATACACCCCTATACTTGTGGGCCATCAAGGGGGACATAGAGCCAGAATACGAGACGAAGAGGGGCCAGAGGGCTGCCACACCACCTAGCCGCGCAGGCTAGGCCTGGCCGTGCCAGGGGGTGGTGTGGCTGCCTAGGGCACCCCCTCGGTCTCCCCTTCCGGCTATAAGATGCCTCCCATACAGAAACCCTAAGTACCCGATCAAAATTCCACGAAAGTGTCTATAGCCGCCGTTATCTCCATCCCTAGATTGGGAGGGATCTGAAGCTCTTCCTGGCACCCTGCCGGAGGGGAGAATTCGCCCTGGAGACCTTCTTCATCACCATGTGATGTGTGAGTAGTTCATCCTTGGACTACGGGTCCATGTAGTAGCTAGATGGTTGGTTCTTCTCCTTTGTGCTATCATGTTTAGATCTTGTCAGCTCCGTTCATGATAAAGATCATCTATTTGTAATCCTACATGTTGTGTTTGCGGGGATCCGATGGATATTGAGATGCTATTTCAGATTGATTATTGATTCTATCATGTCTTTGTTATTTGTGATCTTGCATGCTTTCCGTTGTTAGTAGCTATCTTGGCCAAGTAGATGCTGGCAACTCCAAGAGTTAGTATTTATGCTCGATAGTGGGTTCATGTCTCTAATAATCTGCGGAAGTGACAGAAATCTCTAAGGTTTTAGATGTGATGTTGCTACTAGGGCGACATAAATCTCTTACTTATCGAAAATACTGCGATACACCCCCTATACATGTGGGTCATCAAGACTATTTTCTGGCGCCGTTGCCGGGGAGTGAAGCGCTATTGGAGAGTGGAACTGGTAAATGAAACTTCTACTGTGAGTATTGTTTACTTCTGCTAGTTGCTTTATTTTTGTTATGGATAATTTGTTGAGTTTCTTATTTGGTAATGCTACTACCACTGCTAAGGTAGTAGATAAGCCACCACCTGCTGAGAAAGATGTTTTCAAAATACCTACAAGAATTATTGATCGTGTTATGGATAATTACTATGTTGGGGATGGAACTGTCCATCCCGGTGATCATTTACTCTTTATACACGAATTATGCAGGTTGTTCAAGTGTGCATGTATTACTACAAATCAAGTTAAGAAGAAGTTATTCTCATTATCACTAAAAGGAAGAGCTGAGGAATGGTATAAGCTGCTGAAGAATGGTCAAGCTCTGGAATGGGAGGAAATAGTGCCTCTCTTTTATTCAAAGTTTAATCCTCCTAGTGAGATTCATAAAGATCGGAATCAAATATACAACTTTTGGCCTCTTGATGGAGAGAGTACAACTCAAGCTTAGGGGAGATTGAAGTTACTAATGCTCAAATGTCCCATTCATGAGCTCCCCGACAATATTATTATCAACAACTTTTATGCAAGGCTCCCTCTACATGACAAAGATTTATTGGATGCCTCTTGTGCTGGATCATTCACTCGTATGAAAGAAGAAGCTAAATGGGATCTTCTAGACCGTATTCAAGACAATGTTGAAGCTTGGGAGAATGACAAAGGTAGAAAGTCAGGTATAAATTATGATTATGAATGCATTGAATATTTTATGGGAACTAATAACTTTCAAAATATTAAAAATGCTTATGGTCTAGACTCTTAAGCTATTGCTTCTTATTTTAAGGCCTTTGCTTCCTACATTGAAGTGCCTAAAAAGAAGTGGAATAAGTATCATGAACCTTATAAAGATGTTGCTAAGAGTGTTCTTGCAAGAAATACTGAAGTTTATACTGCTAGTCATGTCTTACCCAAACCTTACATTGAGAAAATGCCTTTCCCAGCTAAGGTAAAGGAACATTCTATGATAGCTAGTATGGTTAATGAAAGTACAAGTAAAGCTGTTGAACCTGATAAACAAATGGTTGATGAACCAATAATAGAAAATGTGAAAGACTTTGTTACTAAGTATGAGAAAGAGGGACACACTATCCTTTGTAAGGATACCTCTAATATTGTTTCACAAAGTAGTGTTATGAGAGCTAATATTCCCGTGTTTTCTGTTAGAATAAGTGATCATTGCTATGATGGTCCTTGTGATAGCTATATTGTTAAGTTTATGCATGATACTGAAAGTTATTATCAGAGAGGGAAAAGTGTTCGTATGCATCTCAATAATATCAAGATTCCTCGTGTTATGCTGAAAGTTTTTATGTTGCACTTCTTTTGCCTTCTTATGCAAGTTTCCTCTGGTTTCAACAACTTGTTTGTTTACAAAATTCCGTTGCATAGGAAGTGGGTTAGACTTAAATGTATGTGTGTTTTTTCTTCTTAATGCTCTCTTTCACTTCAATTCATATCCCTATGAGAGCTTCTTCAAAATTATCATGCCCATCTTAATGGCTATAAACAAAGAGCTTTATGGGAGACAACCCAATTTGTTTTTGCTTTTAGTTTGTTTTTGTTTCTTTGAGTCTTGTAAGTTATTAATTCGTTAATAACCGTTCCTTATCCGTTTTGTTTGGTTTTTGTGTCAAGATCAACCTCTAATGAGAGAGAAGTAAGATTTGGGGAAGTTGCTGTCCCGAAATAGATTTTTGTTCTTCACCGTAAAAATTCTTGAGAGATCTATGTATGTCGGATTGAGCTGTAATGTTTTGTGCTTCTGTCCCAGGTTGTTATTTAACTTGCGTTAGTTTTGAACTTTTTGATTTGAGCAACATAAGATTTTCGAAAAAATTGATCTTTACCGGCTGGTCTGTTTTGACAGATTTTGCCAAACTTGCATTTTCTTCTTTATTCGATTTTCTTTTTGAATTCTTTTTGGGTTTTCGGAAGGAGTTGCTACATTAGCTTATGTTTTGATGGTTTTCAGTTGTAGTTGGACTCAAAAGGTTCTATCACTTCACTTATACTAATGTTGCTAATAAGAACTGTGTGAAGTTTTGTGTGAAAGAAATTTCCAGGAAGTGGAGATAATGGTGTTATAAGAAAGAGAAGGGTTTTATGACTCAAATAATAAGTGTATGAAGATGAAGATATTGATGATATTCAAGTGGTGACTTTGGAAGGATCCACTAAATACCAAATTCAGAGACCTGTAGAGTCTGTGTTCAAATAGGAAACGGTTCTGGTAAGAAAAGTTCCGCGAAAATGCAATCCAACTATATTTTTGCAGTTTTCAGTCAAGAAGGAAAGCTACGAAGCGAAAAAGAGACGGAAACGGAGCCAGGGTGGCTCAGACCACCCTGTGGCGCGGGCCCTCCCCTGGCCGCGCCACCAGGTGGCGTGGCTACTCCGGACTCCGCCTCCGACTCGTTTTCTCCCAGTACCTTCCTTTTGATATGAAACATCGTAATATATAACCCCCCGGATCCCCCGAGGTCCATATATCGTGTTTTCGTCGTGTTTTCGTTTCGATCTATTTCTGCCAGGGCATACTCTTTGAAAGCTTAGAATCAGAATGGTGTCCGCCAAGGCTAAAGGGAAGGAGTCTATGGAGGAAGACCGCCAAGACCCCAAGCAGGGGCTAGTACCTTTTGTTACTTTCCCTGCATCAACGGAAGTCCTACGAGTCACTAAGGAGTTCTGAGATAAGTACCGAGACTTGCAGAGGAAGGTGGACATGCTTCAATGGGAGAATAATAGGCTTCACAAGATGCTGGAAGATTGCCTCACGTCAACTAAGAAAATATTACCACCACCACCCAAGGAGTAATTCGTCATCAGGTTTGGCATCCCCTTGGTTTGTTCCAAGCTTGGGGGAGTGCCGCGGTATCATATCACTATCTTCTAGCTTTTTACCTTATTAGTAGAGTCATATCATGAATACAGGAGTTATTATGTAGTATGGTTTGCATTATGGAAGTGTCCCCTCTCTCGTTAGATATGTATCCCTTGGTGTGAGTTTCCGTTATGGAATATTAATGAGAAGTTCTATCATTCACTCTTTTGCATAGCTTATATTAGTTTTCAATTCGTGGTTATATGATTGATCTTGTTGTTAGTATTGGTATCACTTTGGGATCATGGAGTTAATTTAGTTGGTTTTGGCAAACCTGGCTCGGTCAGTAGCAACACCTCTTTGAGAGTTGCATGAAAAAGATAGAGTACTCTAAAGAAAAATAATTTTATAATCTTTCTTTCTTGATTTGCTCATAAGTCTAGTATTCTCTAGTTAAGATCTTTTGTGCTTCCAAGGAAGATTGCATGTTTGTTTTTATCACTTGCATGTTTGTTTGTTTTCTTCAACTCTTATACTTGCTACCCAGCCTTGCTAGCCAAAAACCTGTACTGAGAGGGTATTCTTCTCGTGCATCCACCTCCTTTAAACCAAAACCCATGCCATTTGTGTCCACCATACCTACCTAGTAGCATTATTGCTATTCCAAGTAAATTGTTTTTTTATCTACCTCCCAAATTAAACTTGTTATGTGAAAATTAGTGATTAAAGCTCTCACGAACTTGATGGCACACTTTACTTTCCTGTATTTAATAAACTTGAACCATTGGGTCCTTCTTTGTTGCGTATATGCTTGCGCTTTATGAGTTGAAGTTAGCCGAACCATGTATCATGGGGACCGCTTTCAACACTTCATTGGTACTTGTACCTACTTCATATCATGTTCTTTTGCTTATGGATCCCGACAATGTGAAATAAAAGTGGAACTTGTAAGATCATGGACTTTATATGTGTGTTAGAGAAATGCCTGGGCCGCTAGCCTAAGCCATGCCTAATCATGGTGGAAACTTGCAGCATAACTATAGTGAGCATTCTATGAAGCATCCTCAATAAAAACCTATGCAAATAGCAAATAAAAAGATCGCTGAGATGCTCACCGTCTGCTTGCCTTGTCATTTTGATTATGGGATAGCTCATGTGTCATGTGTAAGGGGTACCCCGTTGGCGGTTCTCAATGATACGCATGTATTTACAATGACAAGAGCTTGCTCGTGACTGAAGTTGAGTAGCATGAGGATCGGTACTCATAAGTAAGGGGCTTGAGATTTCAACTTATAACTTGTCAAGCATATCCTCTTAGTTGTGTCACTTTAACCTTAACCACCTAAAGATGCCTATGATAGGGGCAATGAGAGCTGAAAGCTAGTAAGTATCATAATTTTTGGGAGCTCTTTATGAGACTTGAAATCCCTCCTTCCCTCTTTGAAGGGCCTTTCTTTTACTTTGTAGTTGAGTCAGTAAACCTACTCCCTTCTATCTCAGCAAGTATTTTGAGTTGATGTGTTTCATTCATTCATATGATGATTTATTCAATCATGTTTCTTATGTTCCTTGTTTTGCACATTGCTCTTATCTTGATGTTTACTACTTTGAAAGCTATCATTGAAAACCCAGCTATTTGTGAACTCCTGCAAATTATCAACTATTCTTCGACCAAGAGCTAAGTTTGCCATTACCAATTATGATTTACTCTATGTATATTTATTGTGTTTCCTTTGCTCAATGCAAGTTAAGTTATATAATAGTGAGTTGTCTTCTATTATGATCTATGTATTTGATGAATGTGATGCTTCTTGTCCGTATTATTTTATCGAATCTTCACTCCATAAACTTGAGGTCATGTTTATTGAGCTCACGGTCGCTTGGGGACAAGCGAAGTCTAAGCTTGGAGGGAGTTGATACGTCCATTTTGCATCACTATTCTATGTCTTAATTAACTAATATTCATTGATATATTTCGTATTGAGAGGTGATACTTATGTTATTTCATCTATTTTTGCATGGTTGATGACTTTTGGAGCATGGACCGGTGCAGTCAGGATTCTGATGGAAAAGGTGCTGTTTGGAGGCAAAATTCGCGAAGATCAGAAAATCCGGAAAATATACGGAAAATCCTATTTTCCCAGAAGACTAAGGATGCCAGAAGATGGAGTGGAGGTGGGCCATAGGGGGCCCACACCACCCCATGGCGCGGGCAGGCCTAGGCCACGCCAGGAGGTGGTGTGGCCACCCTGGCCCACTCCAGCCTCTCCCCTTTGGCGTATATCATCCTCCCGAAACCCTAAGACTCAAGGAGCGACCACAAAAAGATTCCGCCGCCTCTACAGGGCGGAAAACACCGAAGAGAAAGATCTCTCCGGCAGATAGATTTCTGTCGGGGGAATTCCTTCCAGGAGAGGGGAGATCGTCACCATCAACACCACCATCAAGCTAGACTTCATCGGGATCATCATCATCATCATCACCACCATCATCCCCATCAGCACCCTCATCACCATCTCCATATTGCTGTAACAATTGCGTTGAATCTTGCATAGTTCATGGGGGAAACTTTCCCGGTGTTGATTACTCTTTGTAGTTGATGCTATTGAGTGAACCATTGAATTATTGTTTATGTTCAGATTGTTATACATCATTATTCCATCTCTGATCATGATCCATATGATGTCTTGTGAGTAGTTCGTTTTGTTCTTGAGGACATGGGAGAAGTCTTGTTGTTAGTAGTGGAGTTGCGTTGAGAAAGATTTAATGGATTGTTATTTAAGTTGTGGTGTACTTCTTCTAGTGGTGTGATGGGAACGTCGACTACATGACACTTCACCTATAAGGGCCTAGGGGAATGCATTGTGTATTTGGCTACTAATCGTAGGGGTTGCCAGAGTGACCGACACCTGAACCCCCGTTAGGAAACCATTGCACAAGGGACGTAAGGGTCTTAGAGTTTAAAGCTGTGGTTAGGTTTCTACCTTAATTACTTTCTTGTACTTACAGATGTTTGCAAGGGGTATAATTACAAGTATGTATTAGTCTTGGATGGGCGGTACATTAGCACAGGTTCACCCACACAACACTTAGCAAGCTAAAGAAGATTAAATCGACTATATGAAGCGAAAGCACTTGACAGTCTTCCCATGTGTCCTCGAGAACGTTTGGTCATCTTAAGAAATACATCCGGCTCGTCCTTTGCTGCATAAAGGATTGGGCCACTTGCTGCATTTATTCCTACTGTCTTTTATTTACTCGTACTTTGTTTACTTGCTTTATCGAAAACCCCTAAAAATCCATTTGCTAATTATTTGTAGAGAATTCTTGATCCATACCACTAGCCAGCACCTTCTGCTCCTCGTTGGGTTCGACACTCTTACTTATCGAAAATACTATGATATACCCCCTATACTTGTGGGTCATAAAGGGGGACACAGAGCCAAAATACGAGACGAAGAGGGGCCAGAGGGCCGCCACACCACCTAGCCGCGCGGGCTAGGCCTGGCCGTGCCAGAGGGTGGTGTGGCCGCCTAGGGCACCCCCTCGGCCTCCCCTCCCGGCTATAAGATGCCTCCCATACAGAAACCCTAAGTACCCGATCAAAATTCCTCGAAAGAATCTATAGCCGCCGTTATCTCCATTTCTAGATTGGGAGGGATCTGAAGCTCTTCCCGGCACCCTGCCGGAGGGGAGAATTCGCCCTGGAGACCTTCTTCATCACCATGCAAGCCTCCGGTGTGATGCGTGAGTAGTTCATCCTTGGACTACGGGTCCATGTAGTAGCTAGATGGTTGGTTCTTCTCCTGTGTGCTATCATGTTTAGATCTTGTGAGCTCCGTTCATGATCAAGATCATCTATTTGTAATCCTACATGTTGTGTTTGCGGGGATCCGATGGATATTGAGATGCTATTTCAGATTGATTATTGATTCTATCATGTCTTTGTTATTTGTGATCTTGCATGCTTTCCGTTGTTAGTAGCTATCTTGGCCAAGTAGATGCTAGCAACTCCAAGAGTTAGTATTTATGCTCGATAGTGGGTTCATGCCTCTACTAATATGCGGAAGTGACAGAAATCTCTAAGGTTTTAGATGTGATGTTGCTACTAGGGAGAAAACAACAATCCTTTGTTCATAGAACAATCGTATTGTTTAATTTACATGCAATGCGTAATGCAATTATCTGTTGCTTGTAACTTAATACTTGAGGGGGTTCGGATGATAACCTGAAGGTGGATTATTAGGCATAGATGCAGTTGAATTACAGTCTATGTATAATGTTGTAATGTCTATTAGTATATGCATGTATGCTTTCTCGATGTTTGTCAATTGCCCCGCTGTAATTTGTTCACCCAACATGTTATCTATCTTAAGGAGAACCACCACTAGTGAACTATGGACCCCAGTACTTTCTTTTACAATCAATCTAGAACTGTTTACTATTTTCTGTTTACTTTCTACAAGCTTTTACTCTCTTCCACACAATACATTTAATCCTTTGTTTTCAGCAAACCGGTGAGATTGACAACCTCACTGTAAGTTCGGGGCAAAGTTCTGTGGTTGTGTTGTGCATGATTCCAAGTTGGCACCAACACTTTGGAGGTGTTTCCTTGCTCCTACTGGTTCAATAACCTTGGTTTCATAACTGAGGGAAACTTATTGTTGTGCTCATCATACCTTCCTCTTGGGGTTCCCCAATGAGGTCGTTATTACACGAGTCAACAAGTATTTTTCTGGCACCGTTGTCGGGGAGTCAAGGACATCTTCACAAGGGGAGTCCCTCATAACCAATCTCTTTACTTTGTTGTTTTTGTATTGCTTAGTTTATTTTCTTGCTTTGTTTGCTTGTTTCTTTATCAAAAACACAAAAAAATTAGTTGTACTAGTTTTGCTTTCTTTATTAAAAACATAAAAAAATTTAGTTCCTATCTGAAGTTGCCATTATGTCTAGCACTTCTGCAAATCACTATGTCACCCGAGGAAATGATTTTCACTTTTAAACAAGGAATTGAAGAGAGTTTCAAAGAAGCTTGGTCTAGAATCTCTGATCTACATGAAAAAACTGAACCTAAAATGACTCAAAGCTTGTTCCTTAGCAATTTTTACCTTGGAATTGCTCTTTGCTATAGATATGCTTTGGATGCTGTTGTGGGAGGAGATTTTGTCCAATGCAATGAGGATGATGTTGTTAGTTCCATAAAGAAGTTGGTCATTACTTACAACTTGCCTAGCAAATCTGATTCTTCCTTTATAAACATATTTGCTAGATTGAACACTCTTGAGACCC
This sequence comes from Avena eriantha, assembly GCA_910589775.1. Classification (NCBI taxonomy): domain Eukaryota; kingdom Viridiplantae; phylum Streptophyta; class Magnoliopsida; order Poales; family Poaceae; genus Avena; species Avena eriantha. Next base: position 90,337,453 of record OU342740.1, read on the forward strand.
ACACTACTAGTTTAAAGGATTGCTATAACACGCTTAGAGAGCATCATGATTATGTTCCAATAAATTTGGAACCCTCAAAATGGGTTCCTACAGTGAAGATTGTTATAAATAATGAAACTTTTCATGATCGCTGTGATATCATGTCTGAATTCTGTCTTATGCCTAAAGATATCTATGAATATTTGAATCTTTGGGGACTTTCTAAAGGAGGAGAAGAAATATTTCTTGCTAATAATGCCACAATATTACCAATTGTAATAGTTGAAGGAGTGTTTACAAAGATCCTAGGGAAAATGGTTTCTACTAATTATCTTGTTATTGAATGTGTAGAAAAAGGACAAATTACACTTGGAAGATCCCTATTGAAGCTCCTTGGAGCAATAATAGATGTGGGAAAGGGCACCATGCACTTTTCTTATCCACCAAAAAATCATATGTTCCCCAAGGTTAAGAATAAAAGTAAGAGAGGTAAGGGCAAGAAATTTGGTTTTAATGCTTCTTCATTAGAGAACAATTGATTATTTTTCTTGCTTCTTATGCCTAACTTAAAGGCGTTAAAGAAAAGTACTTATTGGGAGATAACACAAATTTTTTAGATGAGTCTTGGAAATTATTACCTATGTAATAACCGCTCCTTATCCTTTTTATTTGCTTTTTGTGCCAAGAGTAACCTCTAATGAGAGAGAAGTAATGCTTGGGAAAGTTGCTGTCCCGAAACAGATTTTTGTTCTTCACCATAAAAATTCATGTAAAATCTCTGTATGTTGTTTTGAGGCGTGAATGTTTGTTCTTCTACCCCAGGTTGTTATCTAACTTTCGTTAGTTCAACACATTTTGATTTGAGTAACAGAAGGACTTAGAAAAAATTTGTTTTTACCTGCTGGTCTGTTTTGACAGATTTCTGCCATCATTTGTATTTGCTTCTTGTTGGTTCCTTTTGAGTTTTTTTGGGGAATTGAGCTCTTTGAGGGAAGTGCTACAGTAGCTTGTGTTTTAATGGAAGTTTTATTGGTGTTGAAACTGAACCCAAAGACTTATTATCTTGAGTGCACTAATGTTGCTAATAAAGATTGTGTGAAGTTTTGTATGAAGGAAAAATTTCAGGTGTATGGAAGGAATAATGTAATGAGATGAAGAATGGACTAAAGCTCAAGCTTGGGGATGCCACGCGTGTAACCCCAAGAAATATCCAAGAAGTACAAGCGTCAATGCTTGGGGATGCCCAAGGCATCCCCTTCTTCATCAATTAAAATCCCAGGTTTCTTCCAAACACTTCATTTTTATTGTTTCATGCATAGTTATGTTGTTCTTGGAGCGTCTTCTTTTTCTTTTTTGTTTTGGTTTTCGTTTGCTTTGTTTTCTTAGTTAGCTTGAATAAATTGGTTGGACCCCCTCTTTCATACATTGGTTTTCAAATAGTTTGGTTTGGATTGGAAAAGAGTAGGAAAGTTCATGCTTAAGTGGTAAAGAGAGCTTGTTTTTTGCTGTGGCCTATGCTTTGTCATGTCATGCTTGGTATTGTTTTGGCTTTATGCTTAGTGACTATTGCTGTAGCATGAATGTTATAAACAATTGAGATTGCTTAATGTGCCTTGGAAGGATCATGCGTTGTGTTAGCATATTAGAGCATAATATTGTGGTATTCTCCTTTGATGCTTTATTTGTGTTGACTTGGCGCATGCTCACACCATGTTATGACTATCCCAAGTCACCATAGCCTTTATGATCCTTTAGTTTTCGACTTGTAATATCACTTTATGCTTTAATCAATGATATTATGTCGCTCTGCATGATTATGGCCATTATTGCTCTCTTAGTTGGTCGCTCCCAGTCTTTTGCTAGCCTCCGTAACCAAGTATGAGTCCCACTCATGCATCCAATTCCTAAAACCAAGTTATTCCAAAGAGTCCACCATACCTACCTATTAGCATTTTCTATTCCAAGTATATTGATGCTTTTATCTACCTTCCGAATTAAATTTGTTATGTGAAAATTAGTGCTTAAAGCTCTCACGAACTTGATGGCACACTTTACTTTTCTTGCCCTTAATAAACTTTAACCATTGTGTCATCTATGTTGTATATGCTTGCACTTATATGTTGGGGATTAGCAGAACCATGTTGTCATGGGGAACACTTTCAACATTGCACTTGTACTTTGTACCTAGTTGATATCATTCTCTTTTGTCTATGGATGTCGTCGGTGTGAAATGAAAGGGGAGCTTGTAAGTCCATGGAGTTATGTATGTGTGTTAGAGAAACGCCTGGGCCACCGGTCTAATCCATGTTGTCATGGTGGAAACCTGCAGTGTAACCATAATGAGTTGTCTATGAAGCATTCTTCTTATAAAAAAAGAGAGTCATAAAAAAGAGAAAAAGAGAAAAGAGAGAAAAAGGCATCATTTTCCCATGGTAAATAAGAAGATTGCTGAGATGCTTGTTGTCTGCTTGCCTTGTCATTTTGATATGGGGATTCTTCCGTATCATTGGGCAAGGGGTACCCCGTTGGCGGTTCTCTATGATACACATGTACTTACGGTGACAACTTACCGGTGACTAAACTTGAGTAGCATGAGGAGCGACCCTCGTATTCAAGGGACATGAGATTTCAAATTTATACTTTGTCAAGCATATACTCCATAGTTTGTTTACTTTAACCTTAATCACTTCAAGATGCTTACGATAGGGGCAATGAGAGCTGAAAGCTAACAAGTACCGTAATTTTTGGAAGCTCTTTATGAAACTTGAATCTCTACTTCCTTCTATGAAGGCCTTTCTTTTACTTTTATGCTGAGTCTCCTCCTTCTACCTTTATGCACATACTTTGAGAGCATAGTGGCCATTCTTAGTTATATGTGCATTGTCCCAAGACTTGTTGATTGATGCTTAACTTGATATTTCTTGTTCTTAAACTATTTGTATCTAGTCACCCTTATAAACTTTGAAGGTGTCCTATGCATTTATGTTTGCTACTCTATGAGGGACAAGCTGAATGCCACTATGCTATGTTTTCTTTATGTGAAACAAACAAATGTCTTGCAAAGCATTGTTATGCATGAATCTTTTGTTTGTGCCTTATCATGTTGCAACATAGTTGCTATGTATTATTGTTAGAACTTTATCTTTGATGCTATGTTGAAGTACTATGATCCCAGCTTTCAGTGTTCTACAAATACTTTGATCAAGTTTATGATGGTGCATGTCACCTTAAAAATTATTCTTTCTTTTTATCACTTACCTACTCGAGGACGAGCAGGAGTTAAGCTTGGGGATGTTGATACATTGCTAACGTATCCATAATTTTTGATGTTCCATGCTTGGTTTTTATCTACTTTCTTATGTTTTGTTCCAACTTTGGAGTACTTTTTATACACTTTCTTGGACTAACCTATTAACAAGATGCCATAGTGCCAGCTGCCTTTTTTCTGTTGTTTTTGGTTCCAGGAAAGTAAGAAAATGAATATTCTCGGAATCGGACGGGACAAAAGCCAAAGGCAGTTTTTCACCGAGGGGGACACGGAGCTAGAATACGAGACGAAGAGGGGCCAGAGGGCCACCACACCACCTAGCCACGCGGGCCAGGCCTGGCCGTGCCAGGGGGTGGTGTGGCCGCCTAGGGCACCCCCTCAGCCTCCCCTTCCGACTATAAGATGCCTCCGATGCAGAAACCCTAAGTACCCGATCAAAATTCCACGAAAGAGTCTGTAGCCGCCGTCATCTCCATCCCTAGATCAGGAGGGATCGGAAGCTCTTCCCGGCACCCTGCTGGAGGGGAGAATTCACCTTGGAGGCCTTCTTCATCACCATGCAAGCCTCCGGTGTGATGCGTGAGTAGTTCATCCTTGGACTACGGGTCCATGTAGTAGCTAGATGGTTGGTTCTTCTCCTCTGTGCTATCATGTTTAGATCTTGTGAGCTCCGTTCATGATCAAGATCATCTATTTGTAATCGTACATGATGTGTTTGTGGGGATCCGATGGATATTGAGATGCTATTTCAGATAGATTATTGATTCTATCATGTCTTTGTTATTTGTGATCTTGCATGCTTTCCGTTGCTAGTAGCTATCTTGGCTAAGTAGATGCTAGCAACTCCAAGAGTTAGTATTTATGCTCGATAGTGGGTTCATGCCTCTAGTAATCTAGGGAAGTGACAGAAATCTCTGAGGTACTAGATGTGATGTTGCTACTAGGGAGAAAACAACAATCCTTTGTTCATAGAACAATCGTATTGTTTACTTTACACGCAATGCGTAATGCAATTATATGTTGCCTTTAACTTAATACTGGAGGGGGTTCGGATGATAACCTGAAGGTGGATTATTAGTCATAGATGCAGTTGAATTACGGTCTATGTATAATGTTGTAATGCCCAATCGAATCTCAAAGGAGTAAAGATGATTAGTATAGCATGTATGCTTTTACGAGGTTTTTTAATTAGCCCGCTGTAATTTGTTCACCCAACATGTTATCTATCCTAAGGAGAACCACCACTAGTGAACTATGGACCTCGGTCCTTTCTTTTACAATCAATCTACTACTGTTTACTATTTTCTGTTTACTTTCTGCAAGCTTTTACTCTCTTCCACACAATATATTTAATCCTTTGTTTTCAGCAAAAACGGTGAGATTGACAACCTCGCGGTAAGTTGGGGGCAAAGTTATATGGTTGTGTTGTGCAGGATTCCAAGTTGGCAACAACACCTTGGAGGTGTTTCCTTGCTCCTACTGGTTCGATAACCTTGGTTTCATAACTGAGAGAAACTTACTGTTGTGCTCATCATACCTTCCTCTTGGGGTTCCCCAACGAGCTCGTTATTACACGAGTCAGCACGCCACATTGTGGGCGAGGGAGAGATCAGCGGGCTAGGGTGTGTGTGGATGGTGATGAGGCAAGGATGGAGAGAGAAAACTGATGAGTGCATATTTGCATCATGTTTTACATTATTATTTTGCATTGTAGATGTAGGATTTTTGTATTTTACGGCGTTCGCATGCCTATTTTATGATTTCTTTCACCAAGATCAGGACAAATGATGGATCTAGTGGATACAATTATTGAAGCAGTTGTACTATGGAGAAAAGGAGTAAAAACAATGTAAATCACTTATTTGGGAAATATTAACAATACCAGAAAAAATCAGAAGTGAACAAAGGAGGCAGAGAGCATAACGACCAACTATACGGCGGGAGAATATTCTCCGCCCGTATAGCTCCGGCTGTATAGCTGGTGCTGCCTCCGCCTCATCAAATAGTTTCACCCCGTGCAATTGGGTCGGAGAGATGACATACAAAACACCCAGAAATCGTAGAAACCTCACCTTCGGAAGGCATCTGGAGGGGGAACTCATCCACCAGGGATCCATCTTCACCCTACGTAGATCCGGGAGGCTAAGGCATCGATCTTCATCATCCACCGTTGCATCACCACCATCTTCATCCATCCCATCTACATATTGTCTAGATCTTGTTGTAATTCTTATACTCGTTGTGGATTTATACAAGTACTATTCATCTATGATTGTTTCCATTATCATTGCCATGATGTTGATTGCCTCCATGTCTGAGTAGATCATTAGTTCTTGGGGAGATGGTGAAACCCTAGTATGAGATTTAAATAAGATAAAGTCTATTATGGTATTCATCGCTGTGACCTTGTGTTAGATTCTCTACATCTTGATGTCGAGAGAAGTTGACCTCTCAATATTAACCTCTCGTGGGGACTTGATGGAGGGAACTACTTGTTGGTAGACGGAGGCGTGCTAGCACTTATAGTGACTATAAAGCTGTTAGCAATCCTTACGTGTCACTTGGGGAATCGAGGAAACTCACGGAACACTATACATGCCATGGGATACGTCCTACTGGATTACGTCCCATAATAGCATAGTAATTCGATTGATGTCAATTGCTGACTGGTGTGGTTATGAGGATGATGCGAGCAGCGGTTATTGCCTATTCGTCCACATTCGGAGTTCCTCCCACACATACACAATTGAGAAAGTTCATGATGATAATCTTTATCTTAGATCTTTATAATACTAGTGGTGTATCCGCTGCTCCCTTAGAACACTTGTTCCCTATTGCAGTTCCAATCTTTCTTTACATACGCGATACTTACTTTCTGTATTAAGTTACTTTGCTTTGCTTTATTATTGCTCTTATACCCAAAACCCAAAACACCTTTTTACACATTACTCGCATTTTATCTTGTTACTTAGAACTTTATCTAGCATTTCTATCGCAATATTTATTTCAAGAATCATTAGACTTCAGACTCCTGCTCCCTATGGGATCGATATCTTTATTTTGAAACTAGCTACAAATGATCTTTGCACTTGTAGTCATCAAGCTATTTTCTGGCGCCGTTGCCGGGGAGCTAAGCGTTGTAGGTCTTTTAGTTTTTGCTTATTTATTTTTGTCTTGCTAAATTTTGTTTTGAGTTACAGGTTTCCACCAACACGATGGAGTTTGAGCATATGACTAGTGCTAACCCACTCAACCACTTTGAGAAGCTCTATGATATTTATAAAAGAGACAACTTCAATGAGAAGACAAGGGGGTTTGAAATAAATTCTCTACTACTTAGTATTCTACATAAGAAGCAATTTACTAGAGAAGAAGAAGATCCTGATCCATATGAGCATATTGCATGTTTTAATGATATATGTGGTACTTTTCTATTGACGGGATATACTACCGATGAGGTAAGGGTTAAAATTTTTAGTCAAACTTTGACAAGTACAACTCTCATGGTAAAGATCTCTACCCCCTGAAGCCACTACTACTTGGGATAATTTAGCTTGTGAATTTCTATCAAAATATTATCCATTATCAAAATCATTTGGAATCAGGCGTCTTATAATGACTTGGAAGAATCGTTCTAATGAAGGACTAGTAAGAGCTTATATTAGATTTAAAGATTTACTACGACTATGTCCTCATCATGATTTTCCAGAATGGTATTTACTACATATCTTTTATGGCGGTTTAATTGAACCTAATAAAATTGAATTAGACTCTTTCATGGAAGGAGACTTTATGAATCTTCCTATACCTAAAGCTTGGGCTTTACTTAATAGAATTCGTGACCATAGAGTTTCATGGAATTTTGGTCTAGGAAGTGAAGGAGGCATAGAAATAGAGCATGATTGTATTCATGACTATAATAAAAAGGGCCACGTGAAAGAATTGTCTAAAGAACTTTATCTAGATTCAGATCTTGTGTTGCAAGTTGTTAAAGATTTTACGGAACATATTAAAGCTCCAAAGAAGGGTCCAGTCAAGTATGATCCACCACCTGATCCAGAGAAGAAAAGAGAAGATAAAGCAACACTTCCCTCCGTAGAACCAATATATTAAGTGCCTTTTTGTAACACTACACAAAAGCATATTTTTGAATATGAACATGTCAAAGCGGTACAGGAAAAGAGGGAAGAGGAAAGCATGCCAGACGTCAAGGAACATCTAAAGGAAAACAAAGATGAAGAGGTAACCAAGGAATCAATTATGGCTATGTACTCACATTGTAACATAGTTGAACTTGATGTAGAGACTTCCATATTGGTTGAAGGTAAAACAAAGGTAAAATATATGGGAAATCCTATTCTTCCCTGCATATTTAAAGAAACCTCTCATTACGTTTTTTTTATCTTGGCACGAAAGTCAATGTTATATCTTATGATTTCTACGTAGAAATAAAATAAGAAATAGAACTGGCTACAATTGAGAATACTGATATAACAATTATGTTAGCCAATAAAAATCTTAGAATTCCAACGGGAGTAGTTGACAATGCAACTGTCACAATTGGCAACAAAAATTTTCCTATAGATTTTGTAGTTATTGATATGCCAGTTGACACTTTCTTCCCTACTATATTTGGAAGAACCATTTTGGGTGATATAGGTGCCTATGTTAACTTCAAGAAGGAGATTGTGACTCTTAAGCTTGGGGGAATGGAAAATAAATTCCATTTTTCCAAATTTAAAGACAAGCCTCCACAAGCACAAGAAGAAGAGGAAGATAGAACCATTAAGGAAATGGCAGCTCTTTTCTTTGGTAATGGGGAAGAAGAAATAAATGAAGATCCAAATTATGAAGAAATAGTTATGGAGAACAAGTCCTTAGAAGAACTAGAAGATGAATTTGATTCACTTCCTATTTTGGGACCTCCAACTGATGAGGCTTTTGAAGAGCCAAAAAAGAGAGGGGACGAGGAACTACCACTCCCGGCATTGAAGACTCTACCAGATAATCTCAAATACAGGTTTTTAGATGATACCAACAAAATCTCCTATTATTATTAGTGCTAAACTTTCAAGAGAAGAAGAAGAACTCATGAGGATACTTAAGGAGCATCGCCAAGCCTTTGGGTACTCAATGGATGACTTGAAGGGCATTAGTCCCATGATAGCCGTCCATCTGATATTGATGGAAGAAGGTGCTAAACCAGTTGTGGAATTTAGTAGAAGATTGAAGCCTGAAATGAAAGAAGTGGTACAAAAAGAAATTGTATGCCTACAGGACACATGTATAATTTATCCTGTTAAAGAGAGTCATTGGGTAAGCCCTGTTCATTGTGTTCCTAAGAAGGGCGGTTTTACTGTTGTTCCTAATGAAAACAATGAACTAATACCTACTAGAACTATTGTTGGGCACAGGATGCGCATATATTTTAGGAAATTGAATAAAGAAACTAGGAAATATCACTATCCGTTATGGTTCATAGATCAAACTTTAGAAAGGTTAGCAAACCATACTCATTTTTGTTACTTGGACGGATATTCTGGTTTCTCTCAAATAGCTGTTCATCCAGATGACCAACTTAAAACAACTTTCATAAGACGTTACGGTTTACATGCTTACTGATGTATGCCTTTTGGTCTATGTAATGCCCCTAGCTACTTTTCAACGATGTATGGCTGCTATTTTTGCTAATTTCATAGAACTTTTAATGGAAGTATTTATGGATGACTTTTTTGTCTATGGAACTTCGTTTACTAGTTGCTTGGATAATCTCAAAAGAGTTATGCAGCGTTGCGAAGAAACTAATCTTGTTATAAACTAGGAGAAGTGCCATTTTATGGTCAAAGAAGGTATAGTCCTTGGACATAAGGTATCAGGTAAGGGAATTGAAGTGGATAGAGCTAAGGTTGAGGCCATAGAAAGAATGACACAACCTAGGGATATTAAAGGCATAAGAAGTTTCCTTGGTCATGTGGGTTTTTATAGAAGGTTCATTACAAATTTCCCTAGAATATCTAAACCTTTAATTAACCTCCTTCAAAAGGGAGTAAGGTTTAATTTTGATGATAAATGTCTTGAAGCCTTTGATAAACTCAAAAATGCTTTATCCCGTGCTCCTATTATTAAACCTCCTATCTGGGATACGACCTTTGACTTGATATGTGAAGCTAGCGATGATGTTGTAGGAGTAACACTTGGACAACATATTGGTCGAAGATTTAATATGATACATCATGCTAGTAGAACTCTCAATGGTGCCCAAAAGAATTACCCTAAGGAAGAAAAGGAACTTTTTGCTGTATTTTTCTCTTTTGATAAATTTCGTTCTTATATAGTTGATGCAAATGTGAGAGTTCATACGGATCGTGCTGGCTTAAAAGAACTCCTTTGAGAGGAAAGAACATTAGCCAAGACTGATCCGTTGGATTCTTTCACTTCAAGAATTTGAGTTGCAGATTATGGAGGCAAGAAATAAAGATTTTAGATGCAGTGTCCATGATTGCCCAGGAGGAAACCAATCTTATTGAGAGAACTTTAGTCCTGGTGATTTTCATTTACGAGAATTATTTGATGAACCAAAGTCAATTCCTCCAAGAGAGAAGGAGTTCTTATTGTGGGAGGAACTTTTCATCCCCGATTAAGCAAGTGGTAAGTGCAAGGTAAGTGTTCTTACCCAAATATGTGATTTATTTTCACAATTTTTTACTCTTGAAATTCCTATTTTTGAATTCCTTGTATTTTTCTAAAGTTTTAAAGGGGATTTACCAACTATACGGGCAGAGCTATATGACTAGAGTAGGAGCTCCCGTTGTATAGTTGGTCGTTAAACTCTCTATATCATCCTCGTGAAATTATTTTCGATATCTGAGTCTATACGGTCACAACTATACGACCGGAGCAAAAATTCCAGCCATATAGTTGGTTGTTAAACTCTCAGATGGTTTTGCTTTTTGGTGCCAATATCTATACGGTCGAAACTATAAGACCGGAGCAAAAATTCCGGCTGTATAGTTGGTCGTTAATCTCCCAGGCACTTTTTGATTTTTGGTGTTTGAATCTATACGGTCACAACTATACAACCGGAGCAAAAATTCCAGCCGTATAGTTGGTCATTAAGCTCTCAGACACTTTTCGTTCGATCTTTCTTATTATTAAAAAAATGTTATTGCCTGTTCCGAGTCGTGATTTAATCTACCTGGACTCGAGATATTTGGAAATATCTGCCCGGAACCAACTATACGCCCGGACCTATACGGGCCGCACCCGTATAGTTGGTCGTTACGCGTCAGGTTACTTCCAAATTCATAAATTCTTTTTCTGTTCCGTTTGGATTCTTTTCTTGGAAGACAATTTGGTGTTTCTCGCGAGTTTTAACGACCTCTAACTCCTCTTATATAGTGCCATTGTCTATCTCTCTAATATCAATCTACATAAACCAATCTAGCGATGCGCTATCCCACCCCAGGCCGTGGTAAACCCATGGGGCTCATCGCTCCTTCCAGGGACCGCACTAGCATCCCATCCATGGAAGACAATGATGAGGAGGTGGAGAGGTTTAGCCCGACCTACAAGGAGTACGTCGAGCCAAGCTACTTCAACAATGATTCCGATGGCGATGATGACATAGTTGATCCACCGCGACATCTACGACCCACCGGAGATCAATTGGGTGGCGATGAAGAAAGCTCAATGATGACCCACAAGTATAGGGGGTGTATCGCAGTATTTTCAATAAGTAAGAGTGTCGAACCCAACGAGGAGCAGAAGGTGCTGGCTAGTGGTATGGATCAGGAATTCTCTGCAAATACTTAGCAAACGGATTTTTAGGGGTTTTCGATAAAGGAAGTAAACAAAGTACGAGTAAATAAAAGACAGTAGGAATAAATGCAGCAAGTGGCCCAATCCTTTATGCAGCAAAGGAGAAGCTGGTTGTATTTCTTAAGATGACCAAACGTTCTCGAGGACACATGGGAAGACTGTGAAGTGCTTTCGCTTCATATAGGCGATTAATCTTGTTTAGCTTGCTAAGTGTTGTGTGGGTGAACATGTGCTAATGTACCGCCCCATCCAATACTAATACATAATTGTGATTATACCCCTTGCAAACATCCGTAAGTACAAGAAAGTAATTAAGGTAGAAACCTAACCACAACTTTAAACTCTAAGACCCTAACGTCCCTTGTGCAATGGTTTCCTAACGGGGGTTCAGGTTTCTGTCACTCCGGCAACCCCTACGATTAGTAGCCAAATACACAATGCATTCCCCTAGGCCCATATAGGTGAAGTGTCATGTTGTCGACGTTCACATGACACCACTAGAAGAAGTACACCACAACTTAAATAACAATCTATTGAATCTTTCTCAACGCAACTCCACTACTAACAACAAGACTTCTCCCATGTCCTCAAGAACAAAACGAACTACTCAAAAGACATCATATGTATCATGATCAGAGATGGAATAATGATGTATAACAATCTGAACATAAACAATAATTCAATGGTTCACTCAATAGCATCAACTACAAGGAGTAATCAACACCGGGAAAGTTTCCCCTATGAACTATGCAAGATTCCACCCAATTGTTACAACAATATGGAGATGGCGATGAGGGTGCTGATGGTGATGATGGTGGTGATGATGATGATCCCGATGAAGTCCAGCTTGATGGTGGTGTTGATGGCGACGATCTCCCCTCTCCGGGAAGGAATTCTCCCGACAGAAATTTGTCTACCAGAGAGATCTTTCTCTCTCGGTGTTTTCCGCCCCGCAGAGGTGGCGGAATCTTTCTGTGGTCGCTCCCCGAGTTTTAGGGTTTCGGGAGGATGATATATGTCCTAGGGGAGAGGCTGGAGTGGGCCAGGGCGGCCACACCACCTCCAGGCACGGCCTAGGCCTGCCCGCGCCATGGGGTGGTGTGGGCCCCCTGTGGCCCACCTCCACTCCATCTTCTGGCATCCTTAGTCTTCTGGAAAAATAGGATTTTCCGTATATTTTCCCAAATTTTCTGATCTTCGCGAATTTTGCCTCCAAACAGCACCTTTTCCATCAGAATCCTGACTATAGCGGTCCATGCTCCAAAAGACATCAACCATGCAAAAATAGATGAAATAACATAAGTATCACCTATCAATACGAAATATATCAATGAATAATAGTTAATTAAGACATAGAATAGTGATGCAAAATGGACGTATCAACTCCCCCCAAGCTTAGACTTCGCTTGTCCCCAAGCGAAACTGAGCTCAATAAACATGACCTCAGGTTTATGGAGTGAAGAGTCGATAAAATAATACGGACAAGAAGCATCACATTCATCAAATACATAGATCATAATAGAAGACAACTCACTATTATATAACTCAACTTGCAATGAGTAAAGGAAACACAATAAATATACATAGAGTAAATCATAATTGGTAATGGCAAACTTAGCTCTTGGTCGAAGAATAGTTGATAATTTGCTGGAGTTCACAAATAGCTGGTTTTTCAATGATAGCTTTCAAAGTAGTAAACATCAAGATAAGAGCTATGTGCAAAACAAGGAACATAAGAAACATGATTGAATAAATCATCATATGAATGAATGAAACACATCAACTCAAAATACTTGCTGAGATAGAAGGGAGTAGGTTTACTGACTCAACTACAAAGTAAAAGAAAGGCCCTTCAAAGAGGGAAGCAGGGATTTCAAGTCTCATAAAGAGCTCCCAAAAATTATGATACTTACTAGCTTTCAGCTCTCATTGCCCCTATCATAGGCATCTTTAGGTGGTTAAGGTTAAAGTGACACAACTAAGAGGATATGCTTGACAAGTTATAAGTTGAAATCTCAAGCCCCTTACTTATGAGTACCGATCATCATGCTACTCAACTTCAGTCACGAGGAAGCTCTTGTCATTGTAAATACATGTGTATCATTGAGAACCGCCAACGGGGTACCCCTTGCACATGACATAGGAGCTATCCCATAATCAAAATGACAAGGCAAGCAGACGGTGAGCATCTCAGCGATCTTTTTATTTGCTATTTGCATAGGTTTTTATTGAGGATGCTTCATAGAATGCTCACTATAGTTATGCTGCAAGTTTCCACCATGATTAGGCATGGCTTAGGCTAGCGGCCCAGGCGTTTCTCTAACACACATATAAACTCCATGATCTTACAAGTTCCACTTTTATTTCACAGCGCCGGGATCCATAAGCAAAAGAACATGATATCAACTAGGTACAAGTACCAATTAAGTGTTGAAAGCGGTCCCCATGATACATGGTTCGGCTAACTTCAACTCATAAAGCGCAAGCATATACGCAACAAAGAAGGACCCAATGGTTCAAGTTTATAAAATGCAGGAAAGTAAAGTGTGCCATCAAGTTCGTGAGAGCTTTAATCACTATTTTTCACATAAGAAGTTTAATTTGGGAGGTAGATAAAACAAGAATTTACTTGGAATAGCAATAATGCTACTAGGTAGGTATGGTGGACACAAATGGCATGGGTTTTGGTTTAAAGGAGGTGGATGCACGAGAAGAATACCCTCTCAGTATAGGTTTTTGGCTAGCAAGGCTGGGTAGCAAGTATAAGAGTTGAAGGAAACAAACAAACATACAAGTGATAAAAACAACCATGCAATCTTCCTTGGAAGCACAAAAGATCTTAACTAGAGAATACTAGACTTATGAGCAAATCAAGAAACAAAGATGATAAAATTATTTTTCTTTAGAGTACTCTATCTTTTTCATTCAACTCTCAAAAAAAATGTTGCTACTGACCGAGCCAGGTTTGCCAAAACCAACTAAATTAACTCAATGATCCCAAAGTGATACTAATACTAACAACAAGATCAATCATATTACCACGAATTGAAAACTAATATAAGCTATGCAAAAGAGTAAATGATAGAACTTCTCATTAATATTCCATAACGGAAACTCACACCAAGGGATACATATCTAATGAGAGAGGGGACACTTCCATAATGCAAACCATCCTACATAATAACTCCTCTATTCATGATATGACTCTACTAATAAGGTAAAAAGATAGAAGATAGTGATATGATACCGCGACACTCCCCTAAGCTTGGAACAAACCAAGGGGATGCCAAACCAGATGACCAGTTACTCCTTCGGTGGTGGTGGTATCCTCTCATCTTCGTCCGTCTTCCAGGGTAAAGGCTTCCCATCAACAAAGGACATCGCGGTTTCCAACATCCTAAAACTTGCAGCAACACTTATGCGTTTAAATCTAGCCTCATACTCACAGTTTTGATTTTGAACGTCACAGAACTGTGCTTGCAGTTTGTTGGTTGTTTGGCGGAGTGAGAAGACTTCGTCTTTGAGTTCAGTAGTCTCCTTTTGGTGCTCGGTGATGAGTCCGGAACAAATCTTATGGATCATATCCACTTCGCGCTCCGCCATCTTCCTGTACCTATAGACTTCTTGCTCCAGTGCTTCCATCCTGTCCTCCAAACTTCCTTCACCTTTAGGGCCTTGAACCTCTTTAATCCTGACCTCCCCACCTTCGAGCAACAACTCCTTGGGATGAATCTTCAATTCTCTCATGTATGGGTTGATGATATCTTCTAAAGAATCTCCTTTGGATGATCCAGAGGAAGACATTGTGGCTCCAAATATGGGATTCTACCTGGCAGAAATAGATTGGAACAAAAACACGACGAAAACACGATATACGAACCTCGAGGAATCCGGGGAGTTATATATTATGAAGTTTCATATCAAAAGGAAGGTACTGGGTGAAAACGGGTCAGAGGCGGAGTCCTGGGTGGCCTCACCACCTAGTGGCGCGGCCAGGGGTGGGCCCACGCCATGGGGTGGTGTGGGCCACCCCAGCTCCGGTTCCGTCCCTTTTTCGCTTCGAAACTTTCCTTATCGACTGAAAACTGCAAAAATATAGTTCTATTGTATTTTCGTGGAACTTTCCTTACCAGAACTATTACCTACATGAAAACAGACTCTGCAGGTCTCTGAATTTGGTCCTCAATGAATTTCTCTGGAGTTATAACTTGAAAGGCATCAACATCTTCATTGTAAGAATCTCCAGCAATAGAGTGTTTGAGTTGCTGTCCATTCACTACTTGTGTAGTATTATCTTTTAGAGAAGAAATTTTTATTGCTCCTGAACGGTATACTTCTTCAATGATGAAAGGTCCTTCCCATTTTGATAGTAACTTACCTGCAAAAAATCTGAGACGAGACCTATACAATAGAACTTTCTCACCAACATGAAATTCTCTCTTAAGTATTCGCTTGTCATGCCATCTTTTAACTTTTTCCTTAAAGAGCCTAGCATTCTCATAGGCTTCACTCCTCCATTCATCTAAAGAAATTAAGTCAAATAATCTTTTCTCACTAGCGAGCTTACAATCTCTATTTAGTTCTTTCACTGCCCAGTAAGCTTTGTGTTCTAACTCTAAGGGTAGGTGGCAAGCTTTCCCATAAACCATTTTATAAGGAGACATTCCCATAGGACTTTTGTAAGCAGTTCTATAAGCCCATAAAGCATCATTCAACTTCTTAGCCCAGTTTTTTCTAGACCTATTAACAGTCTTTTGCAAGATAGATTTAATTTCTCTATTTGATAACTCTACTTTCCCGCTAGTTTTGGGGTGATAAGCTGAAGCAATTCTATGATTAACATCATATTTAGCGAGGGTCTTCCTAAAAACCGCCATGAATGAAATGAGAACCCCCATCAGTCATGAGATACCTAGGCACTCCAAACCTAGGAAAGATAACGTCCTTAAGCATTTTTAGAGAGGTTTCCCCGTCAGCACTTTTCGTAGGAATGTCTTCTACCCACTTAGTAACATAATCAACGGCAACAAGAATATGAGTGTAACCCTTCGAAGGAGGGAAAGGACCCATAAAGTCAAATCCCCAACAATCAAAAGGTTCAATAACTAGAGAGTAGTTCATAGGAATTTCATTGCGTCTAGAAATATTACCAACACGCTAACATTCATCACAAGATAAAACAAATTTTCTTGCATCTTTAAAAAGGGTAGGCCAGTAGAAACCTGATTGTAGTACCTTTTGTGCAGTTCTATCTCCTGCATGATGTCCTCCATAGGCGCTACCATGACATTTACGCAATATCTCTTTTTGTTCATATTCTGGAACACATCTTCGCATAATACCATCAATTCCTTCTTTGTGTAAGTGTGGGTCATCCCAAAAGTAATGCCTCAAATCGTAAATGAACTTTCTTCTTTGCTGAGCTGTAAAAGTTGGAGGCAAATACTTGGAGACAATAAAGTTAGCATAATCAGCATACCAAGGGCTTCCTCGCGTGCTCACCCCTACTACGGCTAACTGTTCATTTGGGAAACTATCATGAACAAGCATAGGATCAAAAGAGATGTTTTCCAAACGAGATAAATTATCAGCTACAGGGTTTTCAACACCCTTCCTATCTATGTGGAGATCAAACTCTTGTAAAAGCAGTACCCATCTAATAAGCCTAGGCTTAGCGTCCTTCTTCGTCATAAGATATTTAATAGCAGCATGATCAGTATGAATGGTTACTTTTGAGTCCACAATATAGGGCCTAAACTTATCACAGGCAAAAAAAACAGCTAGAAATTCCTTTTCAGTAGTGGCATAATTCATTTGAGCAGCGCCTAGAGTCTTACTAGCATAATGAATAACATTTAACTTTTTATCAATATGTTGCCCAAGGATATCCCCTACAGCAAAATCACTAGCATCACACATTATTTCAAAGGGTAAACTCCAATCATGTGGTTGAACAATAGGGGCTGTAGTTAAAGCCTTCTTAAGAGTTTCAAAAGCTTCCCTACAATCATCATCAAAAACGAAAGGTACATATTTTTGAAGAAGATTAGTGAGAGGTTTTGATATCCTAGAGAAGTCTTTAATAAACCTCCTATAAAACTAGCATGACCAAGGATACTACAAATACCTTTGATGTCTCTTGGACATGGCATCTTCTCAATTGCCTCAACCTTAGCTCTATAAACTTCTATGCCTCTTTCAGAAACTTTATGCCCAAGAACAATCCCTTCATTAACCATGAAGTGGCATTTCTCCCAATTAAGAACAAGATTAGTTTCTTCACATCTCTGCAAAACTTTATCAAGGTTGTGCAGAAAATTATCAAAAGAAGTTCCATAGACAGAAAATTCATCCATGAAAACTTCTACAATTTCCTCACAAAAACCATGAAAGATAGCAGACATGCACCTTTGGAAAGTAGCACGAGCATTACATAAACCAAAAGGCATACATCTATAAGCATAAGTTCCATAAGGGCAAGTAAAAGTAGTTTTTTCTTGATCTTGTTGTTTAACAGCAATTTGAGAGAAACCAGAATAACCATCAAGAAAACAAAAATGGGTCTTTTTAGACAACCTTTCCAACATTTGATCAATAAAAGGAAGCGGGTAGTGATCTTTCCTAGTAACTTTATTGACTTTCCTAAAATCAATGCACATCCTATAGCCTACCACTATTCTTTGAGGAATAAGCTCATCATTATCATTAGGGACAACGGTGATACCTCCCTTTTTAGGAACACAACGAATAGGACTAACCCATTCACTATCAGCAATAGGGTAAATAATACCAGCATCAAGGAGTTTCAATACCTCATTCCTTACCACTTCCTTCATCCTAGGATTTAAACGTCGTTGGTGCTCCACTACCGGCTTCGCATCTGGTTCTATGTTGATAGAGTGCTGACATATAGTAGGTGAAATCCCTTTTAAATCATCCAGAGTATAGCCCATAGCTCCTCAATGTTTCCTCAAAACTTCCAATAACCTTTCTTCTTCCTTCCCTGAAAGTTTAGCACTAACAATAACAGGATATATCTTTTTATCATCAATATAAGCATATTTAAGATCATCAGGGAGAGGTTTTAGATCAAAAACAGGATCCTTTTTAGGTGGCATCGTGGTACCCAAGTCTTCTACAGGCAAGTCGTGCTTAAGCATCATAGGTTGATCACGGAGAATCCTGTCAATCTCATTCCTTTCTTCCATGAAGATTTCACTTTCATGATCTTCCATAAATTGCTGAAAAGCATTGTTAGGAGCAAGAGAAATAGAAGCAAGTTGTTCAACCCTAAAATCCTCATTATGGGTTTCCTCTTCACAAGGTTCTTTAGCAAATTTCGAAAAAATAAACTCATAAGATTCCCCATCAAACTTAGTCAAGATTTCCTCCCTCTTGCAATCAATAATAGCTCCACAAGTACTCAATAAAGGTCTACCAAAAATGATAGGGTAGGTTTTACTAGCAGGCGAACCAAGTACTAGAAAATCAGCATGGTACTTAATCTTACCACAAAGAACTTCCACGTCTCTTACAATACCAATTGGAGAGATGGTCTCTCTATTAGCAAGGTGAATAACCACATCAATCTCTTCCAACTCGCAAGGACTAATTTCATGCATAATTTCTCTGTAAAGCTCATAAGGAATAACACTAGAACTTGCACCAATATCACATAAACCATAATAGCAATGATCACCAATTCTAACAGAAAGCACAGGAACACTAGCCTTTTTTAATTCTATTGGGATGTGGAACAATATTAGAAGCATCCTCACAAAAGACTATGTGCCCATCTTCTACGCTTTTAGTGACAAGGTCTTTCACAATTCCTACCACAGGTTCAATGTTTATTTGTTCATCAGGTTTTACAGTTCTTTTTTCACTTTTGGTGATTACATTAGTTATCATAGGATGGTCCTTTACCTTTTCGGGGAAGGGAATCTTCTCGATATAAGGTTCGGGTAAGATGGGATCAATAATGCAATACTCAGCACTTCCAATAGGAGCATAGTCAACAATATCTTTGTAAGGTGCATGGTATTTGTTCCATCCCCTTTTTGGAATTTCGATATAGGAAGCGAAAGCTCTAAACCAATTCGTAATAAATTGCAAATCAAGACCATAAATATTACTAATATTTTGAAAGTCATTAGTTCCCATAAAAGATTCAATGCATTCATAATCATAATTTATACCTGACTTTCTACCTTTGTCATTCTCCCAAGCTTCAGCATTGTCTTGAATACGGTCCAGAAGATCCATTTAGCTTCTTCTTCCATACGAGTGAATGATCCAGCACAAGAGGCATCCAATAAATCTTTTTCATGTAGAGGGAGCCTTGCATAAAAGTTGTTGATAATAATATTTTTGGGGAGCTCATGAATGGGACATTTGAGCATTAGTAACTTCAATCTCCCCCAAGCTTGAGCTGTACTCTCTCCATCAAGAGGCCAAAAGTTGTATATTTGATTCCGATCTTTATGAATCTCACTAGGAGGATAAAACTTTGAATAAAAGAGAGGCACTATTTCCTCCCATTCCAGAGCTTGACCATTCTTCAGCAGCTTATACCATTCCTCAGCTCTTCCTTTCAGTGATAATGAGAATAACTTCTTCTTAACTTGATCTGTAGTAATACCTGCACACTTGAACAACCCGCATAATTCGTGTATAAAGAGCAAATGATCACCGGGATGGACAGTTCCATCCCCAACATAGTAGTTATCCATAACTCGATCAATAATTCTTGTAGGTATTTTGAAAACATCTTTCTCAGAAGCTGGTGGCTTATCTACTACCTTAGCAGTGGTAGTAGCATTACCAAATAAGAAACTCTGCGAATTATCCATAACAAAAATAAAGCAACTAGCAGAAGTAAACAATACTCACAGTAGAAGTTTCCTTTACCAGTTGCACTCTCCAATAGTGCTTCACTCCCCGGCAACGGCGCCAGAAAATAGTCTTGATGACCCACAAGTATAGGGGGTGTATCGCAGTATTTTCGATACGTAAGAGTGTCGAACCCAACGAGGAGCAGAAGGTGCTGGCTAGTGGTATGGATCAGGAATTCTCTGCAAATACTTAGCAAACGGATTTTTAGGGGTTTTTGATAAAGCAAGTAAACAAAGTACGAGTAAATAAAAGACAGTAGGAATAAAGGCAGCAAGTGGCCCAATCCTTTATGCAGCAAAGGACAAGCCGGTTGTATTTCTTAAGATGACCAAACGTTCTCGAGGACACATGGGAACACTGTGAAGTGCTTTCGCTTCATATAGTCGATTAATCTTCTTTAGCTTGCTAAGTGTTGTGTGGGTGAACCTGTGCTAATGTATCGCCCCATCCAAGACTAATACATACTTGTGATTATACCCCTTGCAAACAACCGTAAGTACAAGAAAGTAATTAAGGTAGAAACCTAACCACAGCTTTAAACTCTAAGACCCTTACGTCCCTTGTGCAATGGTTTCCCAACGGGGGTTCAGGTTTCTGTCACTCTGGCAACCCCTACAATTAGTAGCCAAATACACAATGCATTCCCCTAGGCCCATATAGGTGAAGTGTCATGTAGTCGACGTTCACATGACACAACTAGAAGAAGTACACCACAACTTAAATAACAATCTATTGAATCTTTCTCAACGCAACTCCACTACTAACAACAAGACTTCTCCCATGTCCTCAAGAACAAAAC
Organism: Avena eriantha; assembly: GCA_910589775.1. Lineage (NCBI taxonomy): Eukaryota > Viridiplantae > Streptophyta > Magnoliopsida > Poales > Poaceae > Avena > Avena eriantha. The sequence continues at coordinate 90,358,212 of OU342740.1, forward strand.
GAACTACTCACAAGACATCATATGGATCATGATCAGAGATGGAATAATGATGTATAACAATCTGAACATAAACAATAATTCAGTGGTTCACTCAATAGCATCAACTACAAGGAGTAATCAACACCGGGAAAGTTTCCACCCAATTGTTACGGCAATGGAGATGGTGATGAGGGTGCTGATGGTGATGATGGTGGTGATGATGATGATGATCCTGATGAAGTCCAGCTTTATGGTGGTGTTGATGGCGATGATCTCCCCTCTCTGGGAAGGAATTCCTCCGGCAGAAATATGTCTGCCAGAGAGATCTTTCTCTCTCGGTGTTTTCCGCCCCGCAGAGGCGGCGGAATCTTTCTATGGTCGCTCCCCGAGTCTTAGGGTTTTGGGAGGATGATATACGCCAGAGGGGAGATGCTGGAGTGGGCCAGGGCGGCCACACCACCTCCAGGCGCGGCCTAGGCCTGCCCGCGCCATGGGGGTATCAGAGTAGTACCGACGTAGGAAAACCTTTCTATTGGTCGATGTTGAGTCTAGTCCTTGTGAAAACTATTTCAAAGATGAAAAGTATTTGAGGAAACTCTAGTATGCTTCTTTTTATCCTTATGCAGTTTTGTTCTACCTCTGGGTCATCTTATCTTGTGTTGATTTGGAAAAAGTTTTGATATCTCTTCTAGTCATTCAAAACTTAGGTGCCTTCTAGGCATGTCGTTTCTCAGCCAGTTGACCTAGTGTAGAGTTCTCTAGAGTCAGTGTGTTTTGAATTCCTTGTCCCCTTTGCTCTGCTTCAGTTCAGAGATTCCTTTCTATCTTGATCTCTCTATCTTATGGGTCCACAACATCATGTTGATGGTTCCATAGTGTTCTATTCTAGGCTTCGAGGTTTCCTTTTTCCTCGTGTGCCTCCTTTTTATTTGTTTGGGTACTTCAGAAGTTCTTCCTCTTGGAAGCTACCTTGTGATTACTACCTTGCAGTGTACACTTTGTCACTCAAGTAGTAGTTACTTCTTTCTCGGGTTCTAACCCCTAGACTTGAACCAAAGATCTCGGATTGTGTTGGATTCTGGTGTTGTGAATCTTGTACATGAAGCTGATCTTTAACGCAAGGTCTATTCTGTTGACCCCTATCGTAATGTTCACACATCACCTCAGGATGGCTAGAACTATAATTCTAGTCTTCGAGCTTGTGCTAATTGTTGCGATTGAATTTTGACAATTAAGGACTACCCCAACCACATGTTATGGCAGATGTTCTTTATGGAACCAAATAGATCATGATAAGAGTACTCCTCGAGAGTCTCGCATCTATACTCGTGACTCTGCCACACTTCCCTTCTATGCATTGGTTTTCGGAAGATTGTTAATCTATGCATCCACATCTTGGGATTCTATCCTAAGCATGTTATTTTACCCTTGTTGTTTCTGACCTTTGTCTACCAGTTGGTAGCCAAGTAGTAATTTGTATTGGTGTATCCCAATGCAAGATACTCTTGTGGTCCTCCCGGACCCCTCCACCCTCTTCCTCTCGCCCCGTAGCGTGCCCTCATCGTTCACCATCGTTCGCCGCCGTCGGACGCCGTCATAGACGATGCTCTGGTGACCCAATCCGGGCGGCACCGCCACGTTAATGCTCCCCACGACCCCGCGAGTTGAACACAGTAGCCCACACATCCTAGCTCTCCACCCCGTGCCGTCCCCGTCGCTGATCCGAAGGATCCCCGCCGGTGTGACGTCATGCTGATGTCACCCGTGCGTTAGCAGGAGCGGTCAGCCCCGGTCAAACCCACGGTGGGCCTCTCCCTTGCTGCGTGGATGCCGATGTGGCACCGAGGCCCCTCGTCAGCCTCAGTGGCTAGGGGTGTAGCTGGTGTAAAAGGTTTCCCAGTTTTGTTATATTTTGTAAAAAGTTTAATAAATTGTTTTAATAAATCCAGAAAAGAGTATAATCTTATAAATTCAATAAGTAATTACTTAAAAGTCAGAAAAATACAAATACTGTATCAAAATGTTTAGAAAAATGAGATCTATCTCATAACATCAAAATCATGCATTGTTCAACAACTTTAATTACAAGTTCAATTAGAGAACTAAATGAACCCCCGCAGGTGATTCCGAGGTCTCTCTGTTTTAGGGTTTGGACCTTTAGATCCCGCTTAAATTGCCAAGCATGCCTTAGGGTTCCATTCCAATACAATTTAGATTATCATATCATCATCCTTTCTTGAGCATTGCATCGATGCCTTGTGTTGATTGTTGTTTCCCTTTCTTTCTGGTGTTTTGTTATTCCTGATAGAATACGATATCAATATCGAGATTGAAGAACGATATCAACACCATCGAAGATCGACGAACAATACTTGACCAACTGTAATCAAGTCAAGTACAATATATCCGAAGATCTGCTTTCTGGGTATCAACAAACAAGGAAAGCATAGCCCCACACATAAAAGAATCCTATGTTTTCAAAGTATTTCATTCTTGCCATGATGCATACGATTCTACTAAGGTCTTTTATCGATAGATAAAGTATCATATCTGTTGCATTACTCACTTTGAGCTTATATTACCTGATCCACTGCTCCTAGCATACCTAGGTTTGGCTTGTGTGCACTGCTAGAGATTATATCTATGTCTTGCTTAGCCATGCATAGTTGTTAGTGCTGGTTCATCCAGAAGATGTACCAAATGCAGAGAATCTAGTATGATAGGAGAACAAGGTATACTGATGAGGTAAGATCAGTGGTAAAGGTTAAACATGCTAAGGCTTGGATGGGAGGCCACAGTCGGATGTGGTTTTTGTAGTCCCATGCTCGCCACCACTAGGAACCGAGTTCTTGCCTTTGGACCAAGACGAGCATACAACCACGCAGGGTTTGTGGGGACCTCACGATTAACTAACTTGCCTAGTAGATTCCATGAGTCACCTAGTTCGGGCGTTCCATTTGGCATATGCATTAAAAATGTTTTCAAAAGAGGAGGTGAGGGAGGTGCATCATAATAGGTAGGTAAGCGTGGACCGGGTTGCTTGGGGTCGATGGATCCCCTGGTAGACCAATCTCGCCCACATATCTAGGGACTGACTTCGGGATTCGACCCGTTACGGTGGAACCATCCTTAGGGTGTGACTCATGGTCTCGGCGAAGCAAGGTAAAATGGTTGTGTCCAATCACCCTCTGCCAGCACACCAAGGAAGTGTGTCAAGTGGCGCTAAGAGTCGGTTGGTATGTGTGGGTAAAGTTGTGCACCCCTGCAGGGTTAAATATTTTCGAAAAGCCGTGTTCACGGTTATGAACGCTTGGTGACCAAATTCTAAGATCATAGAGAACGTTAATCTAATCGTAACACTTGGAAGTTCAACATATGCTTAAGCATGCTTCCTCATGGGTACGAGGGGTGATCCCAGTTGTGAGATGAGGATTACTTTGGTGGATATCAAAATATGATGATCAAGTCTTCAGAGATGTCGCTCTCTTAGCCCCTTTTAAAATATTCTGATTAGACGAGCTTCTTCTGCCTCTTGTTTTACAAAACAAAGATGGCTTTATGCAAAATAACCCTACTAGCCATAAGTCTTGCGGAGTACACCCTGTACTCACCCTTGCTTTGTTGATACTTTTGGAGCAGAGTAAGTGTTCCCCTGAAGACAAGTTTGGTATGACATCGACACCGACGAGTAGCTTGGGGTTCCTGGCCGGCAGCCTGGAATCTATGGGCTAGGACATCATCATTATGCTTCAGGCCTCTTAGGCCATTTGTTAAGTTTGCTATACTTAATAGCATAATTTGCCTTCCATTGTTTGATGTTTGTGGTGAGTGACCTCTGCTTGTAATATTTTGGTTCTTCGCTTAGTTATCAGCTTGCTGCAGGAGCTACTCCATCGCGTCGAAGTCCGTCACCATCTCAATGAGATGGAGAAGAAGGAAGACCTCCTTCCATTGGTGATCAAGCTCGCTGATAGAGTGGATACTCTGCAATCTATTCTACGTAGGTGCTAGAGCCGCATAACTGCTCTGGCGGAGACCAACAGGAAGCTACGCACCGTGGTGTTACATGCCATGGCGCCCTAGTGATCTACAACAATGACGGTATCAAATAACCGCAAGGGATTATTTAATCTCGCCCAGCTTGATTCCAAGCTTGGGGAGATCTTTAAGACCTTGTAATCTATCTTATAAGTTTTATTATTCTTGCATTAGTTCAAACTAGAAATAAAGTTTGCATCATTAGAATTCCCTTCAGGAATAGTCGATCCCTTTTACTATTATTTGGGCGCTAGACAAATTCACAACCTCTGTCAAGCGGCAAAATTTACCGTCTAGGCTATATGAATCATAGGTATCCAATGTTGCGTTCAAAAATCCAACCTACTATAATGGAGCAGTTTTGAATTTGATCCATAGTACCAATCCTGACCATTGGGCTATTAGATCCAATGATTCAGAGCAACTGGATTCATGTTGAAGGAGTTGTACCTAGAGCAAACTCCACCATGTTCTTGAACCATCATGTCACCATCCCCAAAATTTCATAACACAGTAGGTTGTATTCTCAATATGTGTAGATAGTTATTATTAATAGACTTAATTTATGCATTTTTTCTCTAACAAGACTATTGACTTAATTTCTGTTAAATCACATTTCATATAGTATATACGGGTGTGGCATATGTCTTTTACTAGTATGGATATGGATGATCAGTTGATGTGACTCTCGGCCTTGAATTGGACAGATAGCTTACGGTATACTACCTTTTTTATTACTAGATGGATGCTAGCCAAATTCAAAATCTAAAACAAGCGGAAAAATCACCCACCGACCTTGAAGCATTTCCTGCCCCCCAATTCAAAACGTTTGAGCCAAAATCTCCCACCGGATAGTACCATTTTTCTATTATTATTAGCTGGATGCTAGCCAAATTCAAATCTCAATCGAGCGGAAATATCACACACCAACCTTGAAGCATTTCGTGCCCCTCTATTTCAAAAACTTTTGTCTTTAAATTTCCTATTCTACCCATTTTTCAGATGATAGATTGGCATGCTAAAGTCAGTTGCTCCGGGGCATGATCATAATTATATTTCTATTCACCTCTATGGTCTCGATTCATGCAGTTTTTCCCGCTGGCCCTTCCAAAAATCCCAAGCTCCTTTGTCCCCTCCATGGCCACTGCGTGCACCGGCTCGATCCACGGTCTCGTGCGCCGCTGCGGAGCTGCTTCACCAACGCTCACCCACCGGATCTAGTTCACCGGGTCTCTCTGCCACTTCACCGAAGCTATAGTGTCGTTCACCATGCCGATGGTGTCATCGACCGCCCAAGCTCTACTTCCTCGCCGCCGAAAGCTACCCAACCGTACCGGATCCACTTCACCGGTGTCCACCGGACATGATCTAGTTCAAGGAGTTCCATGTGCACTACTACAGACCAGCTGCATGGCCATCGCCGTTCACTGCACCATGCTCAAGCCGGCATCGACCGCCCAAGATCTGCTTCCCTGACGCCAATAGCCACCGCAACCGCAGCACCCTCGGTGACATGGACATCACCCACACGGTACTGATGATGCTTAGATGCCTCTCCTACCAAGGTAACCAAATCTCCAACCCATTTTGTTTTGTCGGTGGTATAGTAGGTTCAATCCTGTCGTAGTGAGCTGAATTTTTGTAATCGTGCTACACAGCAAGACAATGCACACGCCTGTTGTACACACTACATACAAGGTCACTAGACATGTTTGTTTGCATTCGCTGCTCTACAAATTATAAAGTCATGCACATGTTCTTAGCTACTTCGTATAATAGTAATTGCTTGCTCGCTTGTAATTCTTGCAAAATGTGAAGTCAATGGAAAATATTTGTGTTGATTCCCTGCTCTAAAGTTACTGAATCTATCGGGTTCATCCTAAGATCATTTTGCTATCCTGTAGTAGCCGTTTAAACTCTTCGTAATAATTCGATTATAATTTTGTTGTTGCAATCTGGTTTTTCAAAAGATGCATCACTAACTATTTTCTTTTTCTTGCGTAGAGCTCAAAATGGAACAATGAACATGTTGGTTTGCATAGCCTATTCTACAGGTTCACAAGCGATGCCATTATTTCCTTATTTGGTGATGGTTCTTCCTGAGCAATGACATAACTATGCTCTACTATGTAGTTCACTTGTGGTTTGCATTCCTGCTCTAGAAGTTCTCTTATGATGCCATTATAATTTCTATCTAGTTGATTCTTAGCTATGATAGTAACTACATGCCATTGTGTAACTCACCGCAAATTCAGAGTCACCCAATGACTATTGCATTCTAGGAGATACCATTGTTTCCATATATATTTGCTGAAATGACCTGGCTAGTTTATATTTGCTGAAAGTCAAAGAAACACTTTGTTTGATTGCTCATTTCATTCTAGGCACACTTGTCTAATGATTGTTTGTCCTATTCTACAGGTTCACGAGAGATGCCATTATTTCTCGCATTTGGTTCTAGTTCGTCCTAAGCAACGACATAACTAGCCTCTACTATATATAGTTCATTCGTGGTTTGCATTCCTGCTCTACAACTGCTCTTATGATGCGGTTATAATTTCTATTTTGTTCATTCTTCGCTACGATAGTAATTGCATGCCATTTTGTGGCTCGGTGCAAATTCCAAGTCACCCAACGTCTCTTGCATATTATGGTATACACCTTCTTCCATATATATTTGTTGAAATGACCTGGCTAGTTTATATTTGCTGAAATTCTAATCCACACACACATTTTTGATTGCTTGTTTCACGGTAGGCACACTTGTTTAATGTGTGCTTGCTTGTCCTGTTTGTTTGACATGTAGGTCAATAATTGAACCATTGACCAGTTGTAAACTCTAGCTCATAGCTCCTGTCATATCAGTCAAATGAGTAGTTTTTCTTGTTTGATATATTAACTTGTTATTACTTAGTTTCAGACTACAATTATTGCTATCGCCACAAAAGAGGGGGCTGCAAGATCAGGTCTCCTCCAATGTAGTTGTCACACTCAAAGGAAGATGTAGGTGATCGATTGAGAAAGCAAATTGAGGACTCTGCTATCAACTCGATTGTCAACTGAAATGCCGAATTTTCTTTCCCTTGAGTTGATAATATGTAATAATTTTAAGAAGTTTGCAATTGATGTAATATATAGATAACTCGCATAGGCCATGTAGGCATTTAGTTGACGCTGTCCACACATGGCAGTAGTCGTTACCGTAACTACGCCAGCCAGGTCGATTAGGGAACATTATCCTGCTTTGTTATTGGGCCGTCTTGTATTCGGCCGATGATGAACAGTAAAAATGCTCGCTAATTATAAACCTTTTATGATATTTGCATGGTCTTCAGAAAGGCTGAAACTTCAAAAGTCTGTAAACATAATGGGCCAACCCACACATGCGACCCATTAACAGTTGCAGGCCATAACAGTAAGAGTCCAGAAAAGTAGTAGTCCCGAACAGAAACAGGCTATAACAGTAACATGCCACAACAGTAAAAGGCAAGAAACTGTAACATGATAGAACGGTAACATGCCAGAGTATTAACAGGCCAGAACAGTAGCAGTCCACAACAGTAAAAGGCTGCAACACTAAAGGGCCAAAGAAGTTAAAGGCCAGAACAGTAACGAACCATGAAATTTCCATACCAGAACAATACAGGCTGACAGAATTATCAGGCCATAACAGTAACATGCCGCCTGTGGGCCTGAACAGGAGACGGCTGGAACAGTTAAAGGCCAGAACAGTAACAAACTATCTCAAAGAAGGGCCATTAGTAGGCGACCCACTATGGGCTATGAGAATAGTGATGGGCTGGCAGTAGGCCTACATGCCACAGGCTGCTAATGGGCCGTAGTGTTGGACCAATGTGGACCTCCTGTAGGCCAAAACAGTATCGGGCCCAAAAGTTCGCGGGCCGAACCTGGCTACATTAATGGTCCCACTTCAAGTAGTGTAGGACGAAACAATAACGAACCGTGTACTTATTGGGCTCTCCTCATGGGCCAGCTCACTTAGTAATTAGTAGGCCTTAACAGCGCCAGGCTTCTACCATGGGTTCTATGAACATTAACGAAGGTAACTGGCTATTAACAGCGGCTACCACATGGCATTTTGCATGATGTCAGCAGTCAATGCGGCTTGTGAGCAGATCTATGACGGAACAAGTTTTCGTGGCTGAAGGGTGCGATCCGCCATGGTCGAAAAAAACTTGTGGTTGATTCATTTGTGACGAGGCTTTTAGCACGAAGGCCATCCGTCGCAGAAGACTTTTTAGCCACAAAAAATGGGCCTTCAACCACGAAAATCGTTCGTTGTAAATGCCAACTTTTCTTGTAGTGCTTATGTTGTTCCCATCGAATATCATTTCCCCATCTCCTTGCAATTCCTAGTAGATTGAAAGACAGCCATCATTGGTGCCCCTGATACTGTGTAGTCACACACAACCTTGTCGTCTTAGGTATCTTGACCCAGTCATTGCAGTCGAGCTCGGGGACCAGGCCAGTGGCTCTCACCTTGGTGCCTGCCACTGGATTTAGATATTTAGCAAGGACATACTTGACGACCTGCTCCATTGCCGTCATAGGCGACATGGACTTGGCCCTAGACGCCTATTTCCCATTGTACCAACCAACGATAGAGCTTCTAGCAGTTGTGGTCCCATCACGGAGAAGTAGGGAGAGAGGGAAAGCAAACGAAGGCCAAGCGAGCGGCGGGCAAGCGTTCCACACCAGATAGTCTCAACAGGAGAGAAAGAAGCGGCTATTTGGATCAGGCGGTGGGGGTGGAGGCGGCGTGGGCAGGGAATCGATAGAGAAGGGTGAGGCGAGCTCAGGCTGATGAGTAGTAGAATTGGGGCGGTGCCATAATCGGCTGAGTCTACGGGGTCTATGAAAAGAGGGGAAATGAGAAATATGACCAGATCGGGGGAGGGAGAGGGACACACGATGGCCATCTGACGGCCAGCAGGAGTCCGCTAGGTTTGGTTGTTTTCAAACCGTTCTAAGAATAGATTTGCCGAGAAAAATTAGCGCCTAGGGGTTTGATCTTTAAAAGTAAAGATTTGGAAACTCCAACACACACACACACACCACACACACCACTGCACCACACACACCATATCCTCAGCACACACCACACACCAGATTCACGCCCATGCACCCGACTCCAGCCCAACCCTACGCACGCCACACGCATGAACACATACGCGACCACACAATGCATACATCCCCTTCCCCCTGTGTCGCTACCCATCGAACTCATCCTTGTCCTCAGCCCCCGCTCGATCCATCACGCGCATCGTCCTTCCCATTGGCCAAGGAAATAATTTTGTGGACCGAAAGTTGAGACACAAGTGCATAGAAGGGTCCAAGTTGAGACACAAGTGCATAGAAGGGTCCAAGTTGAGACACAAGTGCATAGAAGGGTCCAAGTTGATCCTTCCCATTGCATAGTTCCTCACTGACTAGGGTAGCCCACTTCGGGTTAGAGCTTTGCTTCACAGGCGGCCCAGTCAGGGAGAAGAGACTGAGTCTAGTCCGGCTACAGGAAGGCCCATAAGACTTATCGACATAGGCCCATAGTGTTACTTGTAGTTCAAGATGTAGTATGTGACCGACTCTTAGTCGTAGCCGGATAGATCTCTCCTGTAAACCCTATGCCGGATATCTATATAAGCCATCGTAGGGAGAGACTTTAGGGCACAACCTACCTTGACAATAGTCTACAATCTCAACTCACATAGGCGAAACCCTTGTAACCCATATTCCGGCTCTACCGTATTACTGGATTGCTAGCAGGAGTAGGATCCGTCCAAAGCCGGCGAATTCGAACCTGGGTAAACTTGTGTGCTCACCGTCCCGGAACACCGTACGTCTCACACCCCTCTCTTCCACACGCCTCGAGGACCCCCTCATGGCGTACTTGTCATCAATCCGACGACAGTTGGCGCCCATCGTGGGGCAAGTGAGCTTCAGATCTGCGTTCCGAGCGGAATCTGCAAGAATCGGAATCGGCGAGACTATCGCCGTTGGTCGCATCCTCTACGCTAGTGACGTCCCGCTCATCGTTCGCGACAAGACTTGTATTCTGGCCAGGGAGGCCGTGACCACCTACACCATTATGTCTTTCGGTGAGATCGATGATTCCATCGGTTTTGCTGAACCTGTCCCACCCACCCCAACGGTGATGATAGAGGCAGAAGAAATTCCTGGGTCCCCTTTGTCCATGGAGGCGGCAGAGTTCCAGATCTCAGAAAACCCTAATCCCACCCAGCCCGCACCTATTGTGGAGATAGTGGAGAAAGCTGAACTTGAATCAGATCTTGCGGTTCAAGTCAAATCTAGAGTGGACCTCCCTGGTGAGGTTGAATCCCAGATCGATCTGTCCACTGAGGTTGAAATCCAGAAGGAGCGGAAAAACAACCTTGGTTCCGGCTCTGGTAATACCGGGACTGATAGACCTCTCCTGAGATACACCTTGAGGCGCATGATGATGCAAGACGCAAGCATGGACGATATTCTCGAGACCATCAGGTGTTTCGAGGAAGCCGATCGCGAGAGCCGCAACTATCTCAAGAGGCATGCGTCGCACTTTGTCGGATATGTTGGTTCCGGAGCCGGCTCTGCCGATGCTGGGTACAACACCGACTCAGTGCTGGAGGCGATGGGAACAAATGCCGACGTACCCGCATTCTCGGATGATTCGATGACGTTGGCAGATTTCCGAAAGTTCTCCGCGGAATACGAAGAGGAGTACAACTCCAAGGCTGCAGAGGAAGGAGAAGCCATGGATGAAGGATCCAGGGAAAAATCTCCCAAAGCATAGGATGACATGGATATCAGAGATAATCCTGAGATCCAGATGTCTCAAAGTACCGATCTGAGCTTGACTCCGGGAAACGGACCCAAAGCCGTATTTGTTACCGGCACTGCCAAGAAGGCAAAGAAGAAGAACAAGACCCCAGCAAAAGACCCTCCGACAGAGGAGGTGATTGCCAAGGAATATGAGGAAGACTCGGATGGAGCACTTATCCCAAATGAGCCCAAAGAAGAGTTGGTGGATGGTCACGTGATCACTGAAGGTGAGCGTAAACTCATCGATGCTACAGCAACCACACCTATCCCTACAGCTGCAGAACTTACTGCTGAAGAACTGGATGAAAGGTCCCAGGCCCTAGAAGCGTGTCGCCAAGGACTCCTGGATGAAGCCAAGAACATCGAGGAAGAAAAGATGCGCATGGCAACTGCGGAGAAGAACATCCCGGAGCAGCATCATAAGACCCGAAAACGCCACACGTGTGGCGACCAATTCCCAAAAATTCACAAGGTCCTCTTTGGAGGAGACCATGGGATGCCTAGACTCGACAGCAAGGGAGACTGGGTGTATCCAACACCAATGCAAAACACTGTTGCAGCTCGAGAGATCCTAGAAAATAACCCATGCCTAGAACATATTCGATTGGGCATTAAGCTACTCAACAAGGGTATGGAGCAGCAGAAGGCCGCCTTGTCCGGAAGCAGAAAACTGGTCTCCCAATCGGACCAATGCCGCACAGATCCGGCCTGGAATGACGTAAGACCCCAACGTGCTCCGGAGCAGCAACACCGCTCCGACCGTCAGGAAGACAACTACTCAAGAACCGGATCTTCAGGACAACATCACCAAACTGAACGTGACTGGCGCAATGTTACTCCAGCTGCAGAGCAAGACGCAATTGCTGCACTGAATCCGAAGAACCCTCCCCGGCGAGAGTCGAACGATTGTAGGGAAGAAGACAAAGAGAAACGTCGGGAGGAGGACCATCAAAGAATGCCACCTCCTAGACATGCAAGCCGTCCGAATGACGGACGAAGGAATAATGGACACCATGCTGAGACAAGCCGGCAGGGAGCTCGTCGTAATGAAGATCCTCCCCGAAACCAGAATAATGACGCTCCGGACGGAGGCCGACGATCAGTGATACATTGCAAATGTATCTATAATTTTTGATGTTCCATGCTTGGTTTTATCTACTTTCTTGTGTTTTGTCCACACTTTGGAGTACTTTTCATACACTTTCTTGTACTAACCTATTATCAAGATGACACAGTGCCAGTTGCCTGTTTTCTGCTGTTTTTGGTTCCAGACAGTCAGAAAATGAATATTCTCGGAATTGGACAGGACAAAAGCCAAAGTCAATATTTCACCGAGGGGAAAACGGAGCCAGAAGACGAGACGGAGAGGGGCCAGGGGCCAGCCACACCCTAGGGTGGCGCGGGTCCCCCTTGGTCGCGCCACCAGATGGTGTGGGCCCCTCCGGCCTCCACCGACCTTGCCCTTTCGCCTATATATTCCTCCCGATGCGAAAACCCTAAATCGTCAAGCCTGTAGCAACAAAAAGTTCCACAGCGCCACCGCCACCGAAGGGGAGATTTGGGGGACAGAAAGTCTCTATTCTGGCACCCTACCAAGATGGGGAAGTGCCCCCAGAGCCATCTCCATCGATCTCCACCACCATCTCCATCACCGTTGCTGATTCCCATGATGAGGAGGGAGTAGTTCTCTCTCGAGACTAAGGGTTCTACCGGTAGCTATGTGTTCATCTCTCTCTCTCTCTATGCATGACAATATTGTGATCATGAGCTTTGTAATCAAGTAGATCTACCTTGCTACTCAAGTGCTTTAATAGATCTCTGCTCTCCCCATGTGTGTGAAAGTGACAGCGTGCTCACCATGGTGGCAATTAGGCTAGAGATTACAAATACTTGTTATGAGTTATATTTGGAGTTGGATGTCTTTATGAAATTGTGGTGTGTGTTGGAACCATATAGAGCTCAAGGTAACAGTGTGGGGTTTTCTAGATGGGAAAGGCTTACTTTGAGGTGTGCTGTTATAGCCCTACCATTGATTAGTGTCCAACAGGAGAGTAGTTAAGAGTAGTATCATGAAGCTAATATATTTATGAGAGAGTGTTCACTAGTGAAAGTATGATCCCTAGGCGTTGTTTCTAAGCATTGATACACCGTTTGCAATTAGATTTGTTACATGTTTGCTTGCTTCCATCTTTATTTCAGTTTTCCTTTAGTCTTTTCCCACATCAACCACACGCCATCAAGCTATTTTCTATCACCGTTACCACTTATAATTATCTATACCACTTATATTTCACTATCTCTTCACCGAACTAGTGCACCTATACACCTGACAAGTGTATTGGGTGTTTTGGGGACACAAGAGACTTCTTGTATCTTGATTGTAGGGTTGCTTTAGAGGGAATACCTTTGACCACTTCCTCCGTGAGTTCGATAAACCTTGGGTGATCCACTTAAGGGAAAACTTGCTGCTGTTCTACGAACATCTGCACTTGGAAGCCCAACAACTTTCTACAAGAATAGAAGTGCATAAACATCAAGCTATTTTCTGGCGCCGTTTTCGGGGAGGTAAGGTAAAAGGTATTCACACTGGAGGATTAAAGAAGAAGAACCTCCCACGGCAAACATCTATTTTCTGGCGCCGTTGCCAGGGAGGTAAGGTAAAAGGTACTCACATCCTCCTGTGTGAGTGCTCGAAGTTATTTCCTTTAGATTCTGCAATTTTGTCTTTTTGTTTCTTGTTTTCACTAGTTAGGCTTAATGGAAAACAACAACAAAATTAGAGAGCTTTATAGTATTTATCTATAGTTAGGACATGAAGTGGTTGAAGAGAAAATTAAAAAACCTATGAAACTTTATTCGCATGCTAATAGCAATGTTGTTACTATGAATTCTTTGGACACCATTATTGCTAATGATATGGAAAAGTCTAAGCTTGGGGAAGCTAGTTTTTATGAAAATGATCTTTTTAGTTCCCCAGCTTTGGAAGATAGCTATTCTATTGCTTATGATGATACCAAACCTCCAATATATGATGATTACAATGATGAATATGATATTTTCTGTCCACCTACTATTGAGGAGAAAATTAATGGTTACAATATGCCTCCTATATTTGATGATTATGGTGATGAGAATAATAATAATAGCTATTTTGTTGAATTTGCTCCCACTACAATTAATAAGAATAACTATGCTTATGTGGAGAGTAATAATGATTATATGCATCTGGCTCATGATAAGAATGTTTTATGTGATAGTTATATTGTTAATTTTATTCATGATGCTACTGAAAGTTATTATGAGAGAGGGAAACATGGGTTTATGCATCTCAATAATATTAAGTTTCCCCACTTTATGTTGAAAGTCTTGAAGTTGCACTTGTATTGCTTTACTTTACTTTTTGCTTCGTGCTTTCATGACTTGTTTCTTTACAAGATTCCTATGCATAGGAAGTGGGTTAGATTTAAATGTGTTTTGAATTTGCTTCTTGATGCTGTTGTCGGATTGATGACAAGTACGCCATGAGGGGGTCCTCGAGGCGTGCGGAAGAGAGGGGTGTGAGACGTACGGTATTCCGGGACAGTGAGCACACAAATTTACCCAGGTTCGAATCCGCCAGCTTTGGACGGATCCTACTCCTGCTAGCAATACAGTAATACGGCAGAGCCGGAGTATGGGTTACAAGGGTTCGCCTGTGCGAGTTTGTAGATTATGAGGGTAGGTGCAGGTGCCCTAAAGGCTCTCCCTAGGAAGGCTTATATAGATATCCGGCCTAGGGTTTACAGGAGAGATCAGTCCGGCTACGACTAAGAGTTGGTTACATAGTACATCTTGAACTATAAGTAACACTATGGGCCTAAGTCGGTAAGTCTTCTGGGCCTTCCCGTAGCCGGATTGGACTCTGTCTTTTCTCCCTGACTGGGCCGCCCGTGAAGCAAAGCTCTAACCCGAAGTGGGCCACCCTAGTCAGCGAGGAACTGTGAGGATACCCGGAAAGTATATCCCCAACAAATGCTCTCTTTTACTTGAACTCATATTTCCTATGTGAGCATCTTCTCAAACTATCATGCCTAACTTAAAGGCGTTAAAGAAAAGTACTTAGTGGGATTTAACCCAAAAGTTTTAGTTGAGTCTTGTAAGTTATTCCTTCAGTAATAACCTCTCCTTATCATTTTTGTGTGGTTTTTGTGCCAAGAATAACCTCTAATGAGAGAGAAGTAATGCTTGAGAAAGTTGCTTTCCCGAAACAGATTTTTGTGCTTCACTATAAAAATTCGTGTAAAATCTCTGTACGTACGTTCGAGGCATGAATTTCTGTGCTTCTGCCCTATGTTGTTATCTAACTTTCGTTAGTTTAACACTTTTCGATTTGAGCAACAGAAGGTCTTCGAAAAAATTCGTCTTTATCTGCTGGTCTGTTTTGACAGATTTTTGCCATTTTCTGCATTTGCTTCTTGTTGGTTCCTTTTTGACTTATTTTGGGGAATTGAGCTTTTTGAGGGAATTTCTACAGTAGCTTGTGTTTTAATGGAAATTTTATTGGTGTTAGAACTGAACCTAAAGACTTATTATCTGGAGTGCACTAATGTTGCTAATAAAGATTGTGTGAAGTTTTGTATGAAGGAAAAATTTCAGGTGTATGGAAGGAACGAGTAATGGGATGAAGGATGGACTAAATCTGAAGCTTGGGGATGACACGCGTGTCACCCCAAGAAATATCCAAGAAGTACAAGCGTCAAAGCTTGGGGATGCCCAAGGCATCCCATTTTTCATCAATAAAAATCCAAGGTTTCTTCCAAACACTTCATTTTTATTGTTTCATGCACAGTTGTGTTGTTTTTGCAGCGTCTTCTTTTTCATTTTCGTTTTGGTTTTTAGTTTTCTTGGTTTCCTTAGTTGGCTAAATAAATTGGTTGGACCCCCTCTTTCATACATTGGTTTTCAAATAGTTTGGTTTGGATTGGAAAAGAGTAGGAAAGTTCATGCTTATGTGGTAAAGAGAGCTTGTTTTTGACTGTGGCCTATGCTTTGTCATGCCATGCTTGATATTGTTTTGTCTTTATGCTTAGTGTTCTTTGCTATAGAATGACATGTTATAAACAGTTGATATTGCTTAATGTGCCTTGGATGAATCATGCGTTGTTTTAGCATATTAAAGCATAGTATATTGGTATTCTCTTTTGATGCTTTATTTGGGATGACTTGGCGCATGCTCACACCATGTTATGACTATCCGAAGTCACCATAGACTTTATGATCCTTTAGTTTTCAAATTGTAGTATCACTTTATGCTTTGATCAAAGATGTTTTGTCGCTCTGCATGATTATGGCCATTATTGCTCTCTTAGTATGTCGCTCCCAGTCTTTTGCTAGCCTCCACAACCAAGTATGAGTTCCACTCATGCATCTAACCCCCTAAACCAAGTTATTCAAAAGAGTCCACCATACCTACCTATTAGCTTATGCTTTCCAAGTATATTCATTCTTTTGTTTTTCTTCCAAATTAAACTTGTTATGACAAAACTAGTGATTAAAGCTCTCATGAACTTGATGGCACACTTTACTTTTTTGCATTTAATAAACTTGAACCATTGGGTCCTTCTTTGTTGCATATATGCTTGCACTTTATAAGTTGAAATTAGCAGAACCATGTATCATGGGGAACACTTTCAACATTGCACTTGTACTCTGTACCCGTTGATATCATGTTCTTTTGCTTATGGATCCCAGCGGTGTGAAATAAAAGTGGAACTTGTAAGATCATGGAGTTTGTATGTGTGTTAGAGAAACGCCTAGGCCGCTAGCCTAAGCCATGCCTAATCATGGTGGAAACTTACAGCATCACCATAATGAGCACTCTATGAAGCATCCTCAATAAAAACCTATGCAAATAGCAAATAAAAAGATCGCTGAGATGCTCATTGTCTGCTTGCCTTGTCATTTTGATTATGGGATAGCTCCTGTATCATATGCAAGGGGTACCCCATTGGCGGTTCTTTAAGATACATATGTATTTACAATGACAAGAGCTTACTCGGGACTAAAGTTCAGTAGCATGAGGTTCGGTCTTCGTAAGTAAGGGGCATGAGATTTCAGTTTATAACTTGTCAAGCATATCCTCTTAGTTGTATCACTTTAACCTTAATCACCTTCAAGATGCTTATGATAGGGGCAATGAGAGCTAAAAGCTATAAGTACCATAATTTTTGGAAGCTCTTTATGAAACTTGAATCTCTACTTCCTTCTATGAAGGCCTTTCTTCCACTTATATATTGAGTCTCCACCTTCTACCTTTATGCACCTACTTTGAGAGAATAGTGGCCATTCTTAGTTCTATGTGCATTGTCCCAAGACTTGTTGATTGATGCATAACTTGATATTGCTTGTTTTAAACTATTTTTCTCTAGTCACTCTTTTGAACTTTGAAGGTGTCCTATGCATTTATATTTGCTACTCTATGAGGGACAAGTTGAATGCCATTATGCTATGTTTTCTTTATGTGAAACATACAAACGTCTTACAAAGCATTGTTATTCATGAATCTTTTGTTTGTGCCTTTTCATGTTGCATCATAGTTTCTTTGTATTATTGCTAGAACTTTGTCTTTCATGTTATGATTGAAGTACTATGATCCCAGCTATCAATGTTTTACAAATACTTTGATCAAGTTTATGATGGTGCATGTCACCTCAAAAATTATTCTATCTTTTTATCACTTACCTACTGGAGGACGAGCAAGAGTTAAGCTTGGGGATGTTGATACATTGCAAATGTATCTATAATTTTTGATGTTCCATGTTTGGTTTTATCTACTTTCTTGTGTTTTGTCCACACTTTGGAGTACTTTTCATACACTTTCTTGGACTAACCTATTAACAAGATTCCACAGTGCCAGTTGCCTGTTTTCTGCTGTTTTTGTTTCCAGAAAGTCAGAAAATGAATATTCTCGGAATTGGACGGGACAAAAGCCAAAGCCAATATTTCACCGAGGGGAATACGGAGCCAGAAGACAAGCCGGAGAGGGGCCAGGGGCTAGCCACACCATACGGTGGTGCGGGTCCCCCTTGGCCACGCCACCAGGTGGTGTGGGCCCCTTCGGCCTCCACCGACCTTGCCCTTTCGCCTATATATTCCTCCCGATGCGAAAACCCTAAATAGTCAAGCCTCCAGCCACAAAAAGTTCCGCAGCGCCGCCTCCACCGAAGGGGAGATTCAGGGGATAGAAAGTCTGCATTTCGGCACCCTATCGGGACGGGGAAGTGCCCCCGGAGCCATCTCCATCGATCTCCACCACCGTCTCCATCACCGTTGCTGATTCCCTTGATGAGGAGGGAGTAGTTCTCTCTCGAGGCTAAGGGTTCTACCGGTAGCTATGTGTTCATCTCTCTCTCTCTGTATGCATGACAATATTGTGATCATGAGCTTTGTAATCAAGTAGATCTACCTTGCTACTCAAGTGCTTTAATAGATCTCTGCTCTCCCCATGTGTGTGAAAGTGACAGCGTGCTCACCATGGTGGCACTTAGGCTAGATATTACAAATACTTGTTATGAGTTATATTTGGAGTTGGATGTCTTTATGAAATTGTGGTGTTTGTTGGAACCATATAGAGCTCAAGGTGACAGTGTGGTGTTTTCTAGATGGGAAAGGCTTACTTTGAGGTGTGCTGTTATAGCCCTACCATCGATTAGAGTGTCCAACCGGAGAGTAGTTAAGAGTAGTATCATGAAGATAATATATTTATGAGAGAGTGTTCACTAGTGAAAGTATGATCCCTAGGCCTTGTTTCTAAGCATTGATACACCGTCTGCAATTAGATCTGTTACATGTTTGCTTGCTTCCATCTTTATTTCAGTTTTCCTTTAGTCTTTTCCCACATCAACCACACGCCATCAAGCTATTTTCTATCACTGTTACCACATATAATTATCTATACCACTTGTATTTCACTATCTCTTTGCCGAAGTAGTCCACCTATACACCTGACAAGTGTATTGGGTGTGTTGGGGACACAAGAGACTTCTTGTATCTTGATTGCAGGTTTGCTTGAGAGGGAATACCTTTGACCACTTCCTCCGTGAGTTTGATAAACCTTGGGTGATCCACTTAAGGGAAACCTTGCTGCTGTTCTACAAACCTCTGCACTTGGAGGCCCAACAACTGTTTACAAGAATAGTAATGCGTAGACATCAATCAGCCGGAAACAACCCAGCCACTCCACCCTCTCCACCAAGCAGCCATCACAACGGCTCCCAAGGAGGCCAAGGAGGGTGTCGTGGTGGAGGAGGTGGTGGCACAAGCCGAAGTCCGGCTCCAAGGCACCGCAACCATAGCCGTCATTCGGGACGATCTTTATCCCTAAGTGACGCAAGGCACATGATCAATTCCAACATAGAGGCGCGGCGCTACGAAAATGATGATATATACGAGGGCCCAAAATGCTTCAGACCACGCATAAGAGATACAAAATTCCCAGGAGGATTCGCTATCTCAAGACAGATTCAAGCCTACGACGGTATAGCTCGGCCAGATACTTGGCTCCAGGATTTTTTCTAGGCTTGCTGCATCGCCAAAGGTGGAAACAACCTGGTCGCAACCCAATATCTCCCACTCATGTTGCGGAAGACGACACGATCATGGCTCAATGAACTTCCAGAGAACATCACCCACAACTGGTATGACATGCAAAGTGCGTTCTTTCGGAATTTCGAAGGCACATATCGGAGGCCATGTACTGTAGGAGACCTATAGCGTTGCACCCAGAAAGCTGGAGAAACTTGCCGGGATTATCTCGGACGATGGATCGACACCAAGAACTCCTGTGAAGGAGTAAATGACCAAACTGCGATTGAAGCTTTCATTGCAGGACTCCCAATTGGTTTACTACGTCATCGCTTGAAGTGTGACAAGGTCACTGACTTGGGAGAGATGATAGAAACAGCGAGCAAGTATGCAGATGCTGACGATGATTCAGAGGGATCTAGTTGTGCCACAGTTGGCAAAACAACCAAAGCAACAAGCTGAGAAGCGTAAGAACACCTCGGAAGAAAATCTCAACGCGGAAATGAAAGTGGTCACTGCTACTTTCGGGTCTGGAGGACGAAGAGGGCGTGGTGGTGGCTGTGGACGCGGTCGCAGGACATCAAGAGTCCAGGGTAGAGGAGACCAACAACCCGACAAAACCTACTCCTGGGCCGACATTTCCAATAACCCATGTGTGCATCACTTAGATGCCAATGGTGGCTCGTCCCACACAAATGCCGAGTGTCGTTTCAATGAAGATATCAAGAAAGACAATACCGCTGGCTACATGGCTAAGCGGAAGAAGGGGAAGAAGAATCCCGAAAAATATAAAGAGACCAAAGATGATTCCGACATGGAGAAGCCGATGCTTCAAATCCCAAGCCGGAAGGGAAGAAGAACTTTCCGACAAAGAAAGACACTTACGCCACCTTCCTTGGATCTCAACCAGCTAAGGTTAAGAAAGAAGTTCTACATGAGCTCAACGCAACAGTTCTGGCTATCCCTCAATTTTTGGACTGGTCGGAAGTGGCAATCACCTTTGACCGTGCTGATCATCTGACTAAGTTGCACAGGTGAGGAAAATACGCCTTAGTCGTCAATCCACTTATTGATGGCTATGGTTTCTCCAAGACTCTCATGGACGGTGGCAGCAGCATCAACATTCTATATGTCAAAACGCTACGCCGGATGAAGATCTCGGAGACCCAGCTGAACTACAGCTCTGTGATTTTTCACGGAGTTGTCCCAGGAAGACAAGCAAATTCCCTGGGATAAATCACTTTGGATGTTACCTTTGGAACTCCAAAGAACTATCGGACGGAAGCACTTTCCTTCGAAGTGGTCCCGTTCAAGAGCGCATACCACGCTATATTCGGACGTCCGGCTTACTGGGCTTTTATGGCTCGTCCGTGTTACATTTACAATATGATGAAAATTCCAGGTCCCAACAGCGTAATCACCATCAGGGGAGACCCGAAGAAGGCGCGAGAGTGCGAGGACGGAAATGCCGCCTTTGCTGAAGCCGTGCTGCACGCCCAGGAGTACTAGGAGATCAAGAAGAGCATAGATCTGTTTGAGATGCCCGCGACGAAGAAGGAGGTGACAAAGCCGAATCCGGAGTTCAAGGCATCAGAAGAGACGAAGAAGACACCATTGAAGGATGATGACCCCTCCAAGGTGAGCCAGATAGGCCTAGGCCTAGATAGTGCATAGGAAAGCACGCTCGTCAAGTTCCTCCAAGCAAATCAAGATATCTTCGCATGGCAGCCATCTGACATGACCAGAGTACCTAGGGAACTTGTCGAGCACTCTTCAAATGTACACCCGAACGCTAAACCCGTCAAATGGTCCCTACGACATTTTGGTGACGAAAAGCAAAAGGCAATAGCTAAGGAACTAGCACAACTCGAGTTAGCCAGATTCATAGAAGAGGTCATCCATACTGATTGGTCGGCCAACCCTATAATGGTCCCTAAAAAGGACAGCACTGATTTAAGGATGTGTGTTGATTATACTACCTTGAACAAGGCTTGTCCCAAAGATCCATTCGCTCTGCCTAGAATTGATCAAGTCATCGACTCTACGGCAGGCTCGGAACTCCTCTATTTTCTCGACGCATACTCTGGTTATCACCAAATTCGTATGAAGGAGTCAGATAAAATCAAAACTTCATTCATAACCCCTTTCAGAACCTTCTGTTTCGTTACGATGCCCTTTGGGCTAAAAACGCAGGAGCTACGTACCAACGCACAATGCAGCGTTGCCTCCACGATCAAATCGGACACAATGTACATGCATATGTGGATGATATTGCGGTGATGTAAAAAAGAAGGGAACCCTGATTTCTGACTTGGAGGAAACATTCGCCAATCTACGAAAATACAACATAATGTTTAACCCGAAGAAATGCTTCTTTGGAATCCTTGCCAGAAAATTGTTAGGTTTTATCGTGTCTCAAAGAGGCATAAAGGTAAACCGAGACAAAATCAAGGCTATACTCAATATTTCCAGGCCTACTTGCCTGAAGGACGTACAAAGACTAACTAGTTGCATTGCCACAGTCAGCCGGTTTGTAAGCCGGCCCGGTGAAAGAGCCGCACCATTATACAAGCTCCTGAAAAAGAGCAAGAATTTTGTTTGGACCGATGAAGTTGAAGCTGCACTATAGGACCTGAAAGCAGTACTCTCATCTGCTTCCATCCTTGTAGCACTAGAACCACAGGAACCGATGTTGCTCTATCTTGCTGCGATAAACAAAGTCGTCAGTATCATCATGGTGGTGGAGAGACCAGAGGAAAATCATGAACACTTGGCAAAGCGTCCGACTTACTATCTCAGCGAGGTCTTAACGGAATCAAAATAGCGATATCCACATTATCAAAAGCTGGCTTACGGTGTGTTCTTTGCATCTCGTAAGTTACGGCATTATTTTTAGGAACATCTAATCACCGTGGTGAGCACATCTCCCATGAGAGATATAATCAACAATAGTGACGCTACAGGACGCGTCGCCAAATGGGGCATAGAGCTCTCGGCTTTCGATATTGAGTACAAACCTCGTACATCAATTAAATCCCAAATCCTCGCTGACTTTGTCGCTGATTGGATAGAGACAATGGAGAGTATAACCCTGCCAGAATCAGAATACTGGACCTTGCATTTTGACGGGTCTAAAGCGCTCGGGGGCTGGCGTGGTGCTCAAGTCACCCCAAGGTGATAAACATTTCTATGTATTGCAGATACACTTCACGGCGATGAACAACATTTCCGAGTATGAAGCACTACCGCATGGAATTCGGATTGCTAAGGACATCGGCATCCGCCATTTAATGTGTTATGGAGATTCTGATCTTGTTGCTCAACAAGTGTCGGATATCTGTAAGGCAAACAAGCACATGGCGGCATATAGGGTTATCGTGGATGAATTATCTAAATTGTTTGAAGGGTTTGAAGTTCAACAGATCCCTCGAATAGAAAATGAGGAAGCAAATGCACTATCTCGAATAGGCTCTGCCCGGAAAAAAGTCTCGGATGGCGCTTTTCTAGATCACCTCAAAGTTCCCTCTATAAAAGGAGTAGATGAGGAATATCCGACCAAATCCGACTCACCTTTAGTAGCAGTTCTGGCTGTGGTTCCTAGCTAGACTCAACCCTACCTTGATTACTTGGTAGAAGAAAAATTACCCAAAGACAAAGTTCTCAGTCGTCAGATCGGCCGACGAGCAAAAGCCTATACTATAATTAGTGGTGAGCTCTATAAGCGGAGTCTATCTGGGGTCTTTTAGCGCTGTGTATCTCTGGAAGAAGGAGTGGAAATCTTACGAGAGATCCACAAAGGCGAGTGTGGTCACCATGCTGCAGCGAAATCTTTAGTGGCAAAAGATTTCTGACACGGTTTTCTCTGGCTTATAGCCAAGGCAGATGCCGAACGGCTGGTCAAGACGTGCAAGGGCTGCCAAAAGTACGCCAAACAAGCTCACGTTCTGGCTGATCAGCTGCGAACAATACCTATAACATGGCCTTTCAAAGTCTGGGGGCTTGACATGGTAGGACCATTTAAACGGGCTCCGAGTGGATTTACACACCTCTTAGTGATGGTGGATAAGTTCACCAAATGGATTGAGGCTAAACCCGTCACTAGTTGTGATGGAGCATCAGCCAGAAGATTTGTTGAGGATGTTATAATCCGATACAGTTATCCGCATAGCATTATGACGGACAATGGGAGTAACTTTTCCATGGGAGAGCTTGCCGAATTCTGCAATGAACAAAATATCCGGCTTGACATTGCGTCAGTCGCATATCCACAAGCTAATGGACAATTCGAAAGAGCAAATGGTTTAATCCTATAAGGCCTAAAACGAAGACTCGAAGCACCACTACGACATGCTGCGGGGGCTTGGGTAGAAGAATTACCCTCTGTAATATGGAGTTTACGAACAACTCCAACAAGTCAACCGGATACACACATTTCTTCTTGGTATTTGTCGTAGAAGCAGTTCTTCCTAGTGATTTGATCCACACCTCTCCTAGAGTGGCCGCGTATATTGAAGAGGATGCCGAAATTTATTTACAAAATGATCTCAACACATTCAAAGAAGTTCGCGTCGTTGCTGAGATGAGATCAACAGCCTATCAGCAGAAGTTACACAAGTATCGTAGCCAGAGAGTCAGAAACCGATCTTTTAATAAGGGCGATTTGGTTCTCTGGCTTGTGCAGCAAAGAAAGCACAAACTTTCCCCAATATGGGAAGGGACATTTTTAGTTAGTTGAGTATTGCACAATGGTTCGTACTACCTAACTGAAATGCGGCCAAGTCAAAGAAAGTCCTGCTACTAAGAAGAGAAAGAGAGCTGGAGGCAGTACAAATCCGGATGAGTTAGACATACCATGGAATATTGCTCAACTACGTCCCTTTTATTCTTAGTTTATTTTTTCTTTGTAATCATATATGTGTACATGTTCAATGAGAAATAAAAGTCTTGGTTCCCTCATAATCTTTCTGAGAAGTTTTACCATCTTATTTCCAAATGATCATGTCGCAGTCAAAAATTCCAGAATACTTGAAAGTACTTTATGCTCATGTTTGTTCTGGTTTAGATTTCCGATTCTAAAATTGCTACCTTCGGGTATAAAACTAAATTTTCTAGTCTATACTTTGGTTATTTGTCTGATTGCTGGATGCGGGCATTTTCCGAGTAGTGAATTGTTGGTACTGGAAGCCGACTTTGTTTCCGAGTTTAAACTAGTTTAGCAATTGAGCTTATGCAAACATTTCAGGCACATAATATCAAAACCATAAGTGCTGAATAGATAAATTAAAACTTAGCACTAGCAAAAGTATTGTACTACTTATTTACAAACCCAATTTTTTTCAGAATAACATATTGTTCTTTTGATACTCTATGATGCAGGAGGAGAGGTAGGAGCTGCTGGCTCGCTGGATACATAGGCCTCGGCTTGATAGAGTTCCGAGATGTTCAAGTCCGATATGGCTTGATCATCATCGGAAACTTTAGCAGATTCTTCGGAAGGCGGAGGCGGCGTGTCCACGCGGGTGAACAAGGGAGTGTCGTAGCTGGTCAAATCAGCTACGCGGCACCTGTATCTGGCGTAGGAGTCCATGATGGCCTTGATGTCTTGCTCCTGTCCGTCTTCGTCCACCTTGCAGTACCCTGTGGTTACTTGCCAGATCTCCATGTTTCCATGGTGGCTCATAACCATGGTGAGAGCATTTTGCACTGCGGTTCACGCGTAGGACATGTTCCAGTCCCAAACAAGCTGTGGAATATCCTTATCCTTGTCTCGCACCTCAAAACTGGACATGCTATGCATATTCGGAACCTTGAGAACTTTGCCAATATCTTTGAGGGATTGGCGGAAGTCATGAAGCAAATCACCGACTTGGGTAATCCGGTGGGTGCGAGGCTCGGTAGAGGCGGAATCCATCTAGTTCAGAGGACCTACGCATATAATGCAAAGGGTAAGTCAAAACCCCATACTCTAAAAGAGTCGGAAGATGTAGATAAGTCAGAAAACGGGAAACATACCAAAGATTACATCGTCGACTTTGGCCTTCTCTTCATGAAGACTCTGGAGTTCAGCCCGGAGTGCCTCAGAAATGTCCTTTTCTCTGAATAGCTCATTGCTGAGATCTGAGATTTTCTTATCCTGAGACGCAATCTTACGATCACACTCATCGGTGGCCATGGAGGTGGATTCGAGAATTTGAGGAATGCTCTTCTCATGATCTGCCTTAAGCTTATCCAGCTCTTGGCGAAGTTCTTTGTTTTCCACCACCAAGGTCTTAACTCGGCCTCTTCGATCATAGCACATGACTGGTTTACCAGTGCTGTAAGTCAAAAGAACAACAGTTCAACAAAAAATCGACTATGAAAACACAAGACAAGGTTTGAGTTTCGGAATGATTACCTTCGGCCTCATCCTTAGAAACTTTTAATTGTGCATTTTCAAGCCGGAGAGCTTTGATCTCTTTCCGCTTGTTGCAAACATTCTTCAACAAATCCTTCTTATAGGAATATACTTTCTGTAAGTCAGAATACCCAAAGTCAGAAGTCTACTAAAGACTCGAGCTAATATTTGTACTAATATTAGCACGAGCCTTGGGGGCTACACTAGTTCATTGTTTGTCATCCTAGTAAAGCATAAACCCGGATTATCTATCCAACTTCATACTTGGGGGCTAGAGGATATGATATAAAGTAACATAAAGAAAAATGGGAGTTGGAATTCCGACTTACATATTGTTCACGAGCGAGCTTGTTCAAACTTGGATTCACTTTGGTGGTAACTTTCTCGGCGAGGGTTAAGGGGAAAACTGGCGCAGCTGGAAGCTCGCTGGTCCTCAGCTTCTCGTCTCGAAGATGCACTTGTTCAAGAAGATCAGAGTTCTTGATGTCCTCTGCTTCTTGTGCTTCTTCTTCGGCAGAAATGGTCCGGATTTCAAGGCATTCCTTGGCCAACCGTTGGATCTCCTTCGCAGATTTCCGAGATAAGCCAAATTTGGCAAGTCCCGGGTTGCTCAGGAGGTTGTCGGTGAAAACTTCTGCCGATGGATCATAACCCGAAGAGGGTTCACCCTTATCAAAACCTGAGTCACCCATGGTGGCATCAGTTTGCGACTCAAGGATCGCTGGCTCTGCTGAAGGAGCCAGATCTTCTACAACGGTCGGAGATGGAGTAATCTCTAGCGCTGTAGATGCCTGAGGGGCAGGAGTTGGAGGAGCCACGGTAGGAGAAGCCAAGTTTAGATTCGTCTGACGCAGGGGCTTAGAAGTAGCTCCCTTCCCCTTGCCCTTGATGAGTTGCTTAGCTTTGAGAAGGTAATAGAACGAAGAACATTACATCTCAGAAGAAATCACAAATCAAGTACAAAGGTGGAAGTTGTGAGGAAAGTTACCTTTTCACAACGGGCACCTCCTTTGTGCCAATAGGCACTATCGAAGCTTTACGCTTCTGAGGAAGAACGTCCGGCAGTCGAACTACTTCCTCCTCCTGGGAAAACTTAGGAGGATATCCCTCGATAGGAGCTAATTCCGACTCGGGGAGGTTGGCAAGCTGAAAAGAGTATCTCAGTGTTGCGAAATAACTTAAAGATGAGCACATAAGAAAGGGTTGTTGCTGAATCTTACAAGCAAAACGGGATCTTCCGCTTTATGCATGTCTAGGGATACCTCCGGAATCTTCTTCTCGATCCGCTCCCTTATCAGCCATTTGATTTAGCATATGTAATCTTTATCCGTGTAGGCTTTGGGGCTGATGTAGAGGGAGTCTTTTTTTGACGACGTGATGGAATGCATCAGTCGATCTTCATGGTATTGGAGAGGTTGGATCCGGCGTGATACCCAACACTGGACCAAGTCGGACCCTCTCAGGCCCTTGTGCTTCATCAGATATTCGATCCGCCTCTTGGCGAGAAGCAGATCGTCACTGAGATCCAGAGCAACCTCATCCCAAGATGCTCGGGGCGTGGCGGATCCATCGACGAAATCCGGCAAAGCAGTAGCTTTGCCGGGAGCGGGAATATCCTTATGATAGAAAAAGGTAGCCGACCATTGCTTGGCCAACTCACTAGATAAGATCCGAGGATAGACGCGCTCTGCGTAACCGAAAAACTAATCGTATCTGTAATGTAAGGATTACCGGCAGTAATGGAATTTCTCCGGACATGAAAATAGTACCGAAAAAGAGTAAGGCTCGGCCTAATGCCAGGATACCCCTCGCACAAAGAGGCATACGCACTCATCTCTAAGATGGAGTTCGGGGGGAGATGGTGGAGATGAACACCAAAATGATCTATCACCTCGGAAAAGAAATCTGAGGGAGGAAAGGAAAGACCTTTGTCCAGGTGAGTGCCGAAGTGCACTCGCTCGCCGTCGCGAGGGTTGGGGATGGCTTCGCCGAGGCCGCTTCGCCAATCGCCGGCGCGGAGGAGCCCTTCTTCTTCTACACTGCGGAGCTTGGCCTCGTCAAGGACGCACGGGATCCAAACCCCACGATTGCTCTCCCTCTCCGCCGCTGCTACCGTCACTGCTACGCCGGAGGATGATGTGGAAGCCATTTTTCTGGTGCGCCGGTGACCTTGGATGGGCGGCGCTGGGAATTTCTGGGTGCGAGGAAGATCTGTGCGCGTGGGAGAAGTAGAGGATAAGGAAACAGTGCTAAGAACTGGTGAAGAAGATGGGGGAAGGAATCCACACCACTTATATCCATCAGGCGCATCAAGATTCGTGTAAATGCTACAGTGAACGTGCCACGTGTCATGGAAAGGACGGGGAAACCTCCGCGCGATGATTATGCCGCCTCGATCTCCATGCACGCATTGAAACAACGCCTCTATTCCGTGAAAGGCAGACCCACCAACGGTCGTGCTGACAGGAAATGTCTGTCAGTGACGTGACTTGACCATGACTGTTGTCAGATTACGTTAGAGACCAAGTTCCGGCTTAGTTTGAATTTCGAGCTGGAAACACGAATAAATGTACTGATAGGTCTGACTTATTTTTAAGAGGAGGATCGTATCTTAAGTTTTGAAGTTTCAGGAACCCTTCAAGATTCTGCAAGGCGAAGATCAAGCTAGACGATGATGAATCCGACTTTGGATCTTGGAGACTTCTGGGGGCTGCTGTTGGGGATATACTTTTCCGAGTATCCTCACAGTTCCTCAAGGACCAGGGTGTCCCACTTCGAGATAGATCTTTGCTTCACGGGCGGCCTAGTCAGGGAGAAGAGACGGAGTCCAGTCCGGCTACGGGAAGGCCTAGAAGACTTACCGACATAGGCCCATAGTCTTACTTGTAGTTCAAGATGTACTATGTGACCGACTCTTAGTCGTAGCCAGATAGATCTCTCCTATAAACCCTAGGCCGGATATCTATATAAGCCATCCTAGGGAGAGCCTTTAAGGCACAACCAACCTTGAAAATAGTCTACAATCTCAACTCACACAGGCGAAACCCTTGTAACCCATATTTCGGCTCTGCCGTATTATTGGATTGCTAGCAGGAGTAGGATCCGTCCAAAGCCGGTGGATTCGAACTTGGGTAAACTTGTGTGCTCACCATCCCGGAACACCATACGTCTCACAACCCTCTCTTCCACACGCCTCGAGGACCCCCTCATGGCATACTTGTCATCAATCCGACGACACCTAACTTTCGACACTAAATCGGGCTGCGGTGGTGGCGGTCCTTGTTCTTCCCTTCCACGACAATGAATCTGGCAGCAATGAAGGTCCTTTTTTCTTCCTCCCCTGACACTGAATCCGGCGGAGGCGGAGGCGGAGGCAGATGTCTTGCAAGGCGAAGGTGGTAGCTAAGTCGGCGACTGATTTGGGTCTATCGGAGCCATAGTCTTGGGCTCAACGCGAAGCAGCGGCGAGGTCTTTAGCCTCGGTTAGAGAGGAGGTCAACTAGAAGTCTGCTCCTAAGGTACCTACGAGTAGCGGGTTGAAGAGAAAAGCATGGCGGGCGTGGATTGTCTAGCGACGGTGGGGGGACACGGCACCCAGATCTCGAAGAAAAAACCCAAGAGTAGAGCGAGAGGTCAATTTTTATTATATGTATCTCTAGTAGATTAGTTACTGGGTAATAGAATTGAATGAACTGAAAAGTATCCTTTTTAATATAATTAGGCACAACTTCGATACAAGGGACTGATACGTTGTAAACATATCTATAATTTTTGATGTTACATGCTTGTTTTATATCTACTTTCTTATGTTTTGTCCACACTTTGGAGTATTTTTACACTTTTTTTGGAACTAACCTATTAACAAGATGCCATAGTGCCAGTTGCCTTTTTTTTGCTTTTTTTGGTTTCAGAAAAGCTAGTAAGGAAATATTCTCGGAATTGGACCGGACAAAAACCAAAGCCAATATTTTACCCAAAGCAACACGGAGTCCGGAGGGGAGACGAAGCGGGGAACCTGGGCGGCCACACCTTAGGGTGGCACGGCCAGCCCTAGCCACCCCACCACCAGGTGTGGGCCCCCTGTTGCTCCACCAACTTAGCCCTTCCGCCTATGAAAACCCCTCGGGACGAAAACCCTAAGGACCCGATCAAAATTCCACAAAAGAGTCTATAGCCGCCGTCATATCCATCCCTAGATCGGGAGGGATCTGAAGCTCTTCCTAGCACCCTACCGGAGGGGACAGTTCATGCTGGAGGCCTTCTTCATCTCCATGCTACCTCTGGTGTGATGCGTGAGTAGTTCATCTCTGGACTACGAGTCCATGTACTAGCTAGATGGTTGGTTCTCCTCCTTTGTGCTACCATGTTTAGATCTTGTGAGCTCCCTTCATGATCAAGATCATCTATTTGTAATCTACATGTTGTGTTTGCGGGGATCCAATGGATATTGAGATGCTATTTCAGATTGATTATTGATTCTATCATGTCCATGTTATTTGTGATCTTGCATGCATTTCGTTGTTACTAGCTATCTTGGCCAAGTAGATGCTAGCAACTCCAAGAGGGAGTATTTATGCTCGATAGTGGGTTCATGCCTCTAGGAATCTGGGGAAGTGACAGAAATCACTAAGGTACTAGATGTGCTGTTGCTACTAGGGAGAAAACAACAATCCTTTGTTCATAGAACAATCATATTGTTTACTTTACACACTTTGCTTATGCAATTATCTGTTGCTTGCAACTTAATAATGGAGGGGGTTCAGATGATAACTTGAAGGTGTGTTATTAGTCATAGATGCAGTTGGATTACGATCTATGTATAATGTTGTAATGCCCAAATCAAATCTCATAGGAGTCAAGATGATTAGTATATGCATGTATGGTTTCTCGATGTTTGTCAATTGCCCCGCTGTAATTTGTTCACCCAACATGTCATCTATCTTAAGGAGAATCACCACTAGTGAACTATGGACCCCGGTCCATTCTTTTACCATCAATCTAGAATCTACTATTTACTGTTTACTTTCTGCAATCCTTTGTTTCAGCAAAACCGGTGAGATTGACAACCTCACTGTAAGTTGGGGCAAAGTTCTGTGGTTGTGTTTTTCAGGATTCCAATTTGGAAGACAACACCTTGGGGTTGTTTCCTTGCTCCTATTGGTTCGATAACCTTCGTTTCATCACCGAGGGAAAATTTGCTGCTATGCTTATCATACCTTCCTCTTGGGGTTCCCAACAAGCTCATCACTTTTTGAGCCATCAAGCACTTTTTCTGGCGCCGTTGCTGGGGAGTCAAGGACAACTTCACAAGGTGAGTCCCTCATAACCAATCTCTTTACTCTTTTTTATTTATTTTGCTTAGCTTATTTCTGCTTTGTTTCCTTGTTTCTTTTTATCAAAAATACAAAACAAATTAGTTCCTACTATAGTTGTTATTTTCATTGGTATGTTATTGTCTTGCTTTATCATGCTTTCTATCAATGGTGGGTTTCTTTGAAACTAGATCTTACTGGCAAGATGGGTTCATGGAACAACAAAAATATTATGAGGAACACCGCTTGTCACAAAAAGGGAAACTCTTATGGGAACAAATTGATGAATTGTGTACCATTGCTAGAAACATGTGCTCTACTTATAATGTTACTTATTGCTTTGGTAAATCTTGTTGCTGTAGGAGGTATAAACACCTCCCTTTTCAATGTGAGTATAATGATGATGTTACCATATCTTCTTATGTTAAGGGAAATTATGATTTTTATGATGTGGAACAAATTGAAGAATTTATTGCTTGGAAGGGTGCATTCAAACTTGCTTATTTTCTTGAAAATACAGATGATGCACCTTACAAATAAGAGGTTTATGATATACTTAAATTTTGCTTTGATAATTACAAGGTAGAGAATGGATATATTCTTGAATATCTTAATAGATGCTCTCCACCAACGGAAGAAACTAATGCCTTGCAGGAGCCTATGGAAGAAATTGCTGAAACTAGAAGCTCATTGGATGAAAAAAAGGAGGAGAGTGATGATCAAGAGGAGGAAGAATGGATCTACCCATTCCTACCTTCTAATGAGAGTAACTCTTTACCCATTACATTAATTGAATGTCCTCCATGTTTACCAAAGGAGGATGAATGTTATGTTCCTATGGATTCTTCTGAAAAAATTATTATAAAGATCTAGATGATGGTCCTAGATTGGTTGATAAAATTAATTATACTACTATTGAAAATGAGATTGATCAGTCATCTTGTTATAAAATTGTTAAAAGTGGGTCTGAAGGTTTTAATCCCACTATTTTTGAGCTTGATAAAAATTATGTGTTTGTAGATCGTGAAAAGCATGCTTTATGTGATAGTTATATTGTTGAGCTTATTCATGAGGCTACTGAAAATTATTATTAGAGAGGAAAATATGGTTTTAAAAGTTTTCATGGCACTGAAACACCACTCTATTAGTTGAATGTTTTGAAGTTACTCTCGTTTAATCTTCCTATGGCTGTCACTTTGTTCTTTGTGAATTTATTTGTGTACAATATTCCTATGCATAGGAAGTGGTTTAGACTTAAATGTGTTTTGAATTTGCTTCTTGATGCTCTCTTTTACTTCAATTCATATTTCTTATGTGAGTATCATCGAAATTCTTATGCCTAGCTCAAAGGTGTTAAAGAAAAGCACTTATTGGGAGATAACCCAAATTTTGTTAGAAATATTTTGTTGAGTATTGGAAGTTATTACTTCTGTAATATCCTCTCCTTATCCTTTTTGTGTGGTTTTTCTGCCAAGAGTAACCTCTAACGAGAGAGAAGTAAGACTTGGGAAATTTGCTATCCTGAAACAGATTTTTGTGCTTCGCTGTAAAAATTCGTGAAAAATCTCTATACATCGGATTGAGCTGTAATTTTTTGTGCTTCTACCACAGGTTGTTATCTAACTTTCGTTAGGTCAACACTTTTAGATTTGAGCAACAGAAGGTCTTCGAAAAAAATCAGTTTTTACCTTCTGGTCTGTTTTGACAGATTTCTGCCATTATTTGCATTTCCTCTTAAATCTCTTTCTCTTTGAGTTCTTTCCAAATTCTTGAACTTTTTAAAGGAAGTTCTAAAGTATCTTTTGTATTAATGAAAGTTTTACTTGTGTTGAAACTTAACCTAAAGACTTATTATCTTGAGTGCACTAATGTTGCTAATGAAGATTGTGTGAAGTTTTGTATGAAGGAAATTTTGAAGTGTAGGGAAGAGTAATGTGAAAAGATGAAGTATGGACAAAAGCTCAATCTTGGGGATGCCACCCGCATCACCCCAAGAAATATTCAAGAAGTACAATCTTCAAAGCATGGGGATGCCCAAGGCATCCCCTTCTTCATTAATAAAAATCTCAGGTTTTCTTCCAAACACTTCATTTTTATTATTTCATGCACAGTTGTGTTATTCTTGGAGCGTCTTCGTTTTTTTAGTTTTCATTTGCTTACTTTGCTTGAATAAATTGGTTGGACCCCCGTATTCATACATTAGTTTTCAAATAAGTTGGTTTGGATTGGAAATGAGTAGGAAAGGTCATGCTTATAAGTGGTATAAAAGGAGCTTGTTTTTGACTGTGGCCTAGACTTTATCATGTAATTCTTGGTGTTGTTTTGGCTTTATGCTTAGTAATTATTGTTGTAGCATGAATTGTTACAAATAATTGAGATTGCTTAATGTGCCTTGAAAGAATCATGCGTTGTTTTAGCATATTAAAGCATAGTATTGTGGTATTCTCCTTTAATACTTTATTTGGGTTGACTTGGAGCATGCTCACACCATGTTAAGACTATACCAAGTCACCATAGCCTCTATGATCATTTAGTTTTTGACTTGTAATATCACTTTCTACTTTAATTAATAACGTTTTGTTGCTTTGTATGATTATGGCCATTATTGCTCTCTTAGTCGGTTGCTCCCAGTCTTTTACTAGCCTCCATACCAAGTATGAGTTCCACTCATGCATCCAACTCCAAATAAAACCAATTTATTCCAAAGAGTCCACCATACCTACCTATTAGCATTTTCTATTCCAAGTATATTCATGTTTTTATCTACCTTCCGAATTAAACTTGTTATGTGAAAATTAGTGATTAAAGCTCTCAAAAACTTGATGGCACACTTTACTTTTCTTGCACTTAATAAACTTGAACCATTGTGCCCATCTATGTTGCATATATGCTTGCATTCTGTAAGTTGTGAATTATCAGAACCATGTTATCATGGGGAACGCTTTCAACATTGCACTTATTATTCAGTTGATATCATGTTCTTTTGCTTATGGATCCCGGTGGTGTGAAATGAAAGGGGAGCTTGTAAGGCTCATGGAGTTTGTATATGTGTTAGAGAAACTTCTGGGCGGCTGGCCTAAGCCATGCCTAATCATGGTGGAAACCTGCAGCGTAACCATAGTGAGAAATATATGAAGCATCCTCTTTATAAAAAAGGAAGCCTATGCAAATAGGAAAGAAAAAAAAGGAAAAAAAGAAGCCTATGCAAATAGGAAATAAAAGGATTGCTGAGATGCTCACTATCTGCTTGCCTTGTATTTTTGATATGGGGCTTCTTCCGTATCATCGGGGAAGGGTACCACATTAGCGGTTCTCTATGATACACATGTACTTACAACGACAATAACTTACTTGTGACTAAACTTGAGTAG
Organism: Avena eriantha; assembly: GCA_910589775.1. Lineage (NCBI taxonomy): Eukaryota > Viridiplantae > Streptophyta > Magnoliopsida > Poales > Poaceae > Avena > Avena eriantha. The sequence goes on from OU342740.1 coordinate 90,392,708, forward strand.
CATGAGGAACGGTCTTCGTAAGTAAGGGGCATGAGATTTTCAGCTTATAACTTGTCAATCATATCCTCATATTTTTTCACTTTAACCTTAATCACCTAAAGATTCTTATGATAGGGGCAATGAGAGCTGAAAGCTAATAAGTACCATAATTTTTGGAAGCTCTTTATGAGACTTGAATTCCTGCTTCCTTCTATGAAGGGCCTTTCTTTTACTTTTATGTTGAGTCTCCATCTTCTATCTTTATGCACCTATTAAGAGAGCATAGTGGTCATTCTTAGTTTAATGTGCATTGTCCCAAAACTTGTTGATTGATTCATAACTTTGATATTTCTTGTTCTTAAATTATTTGTATCTAGTCACCCTTATGAACTTTAAAGGTGTCCTATGCATTTATGTTTTGCTACACTATGAGGGACAAGTTGAATACCATTCTCATTATGTTTTGTATATGTGAAACAAACAAATGTCTTTCAAAGCATTGTTATTCATGAATCTTTTGTTTGTACTTTTCATGTTACAACATAGTTCCTATGTCTTATTGTTAGAACTATATCTTTCATGCTATGTTAGAGTACTATGATCCCAGCTGTCAATGTTATAAATGCCTTGATCAAGATTGTGATGGTGCATGTCACCTCAAAAATTATTATTCTTTTTATCACTTACCTACTCGAGGACGAGCAGGAGTTAAGCTTGGGGATGTTGATACGTTGTAAACGTATCAATAATTTTTGATGTTCCATGCTTGTTTTATATCTACTTTCTTATGTTTTGTCCACACTTTGGAGAATTTTTACACATTTTCTAGAACTAACCTATTAATAAGATGCCACAGTGCCAGTTGCCTGTTTTCTGCTGTTTTTGGTTTCAGAAAAGCTAGTAAGGAAATATTATCGGAATTGGACCGAACAAAAGCCAAAGTCAATATTTTACCCGAAGCAACACGGAGTCTGGAGGGGAGACAAAGCGGGGAACCAGGGCGGCCACACCCTAGGGTGGCGTCGCTAGCCATAGCCGCACCACCACCAGGTGTGGGACCCCTGTTGCTCCACCGACCTAGCCCTTCCGTCTATAATGACCCCTCGGGATGAAAACCCTAAGGACCCGATCAAAATTCCACGACAGAGTCCATAGCCGCCGTCATATCCATCCCTAGATCGGGAGGGATCTGAAGCTCTTCCCGGCACCCTGCCGGAGGGGAGAGTTCACCCTGAAGGCCTTTTTCATCACCATGCCTGCCTCTGGTGTGATGCGTGAGTAGTTCATCTCTGGACTACGGGTCCATGTAGTAGCTAGATGGTTGGTTCTCCTCCTTTGTGCTACCAGGTTTAGATCTTGTGAGCTCCGTTCATGATCAAGATCATCTATTTGTAATCCTACATGTTGTGTTTGTGGGGATCCGATGTGTAACATCCCAATTTCAGCAACCCTGATTAGTTGTCCAGAATGCAAAAATCAGGGGGAACAAAAACTTTTTATTTTTCATTGGTGCAGTGTTTGCTTGTTATTTGTTTGTGCTTGTGCTTGTGAGTGTATACCATATGATACTCCTTACCTCACCCCCAGTTGACAAAAGATATTTAATAAAACTACCCTGGCTCATTTTATACATTCTCAAAGGTTCTAGCATTTCAAAATCTGAGCCAAGAAGCCTTTGCAAATCAACTATTTTAGTAGCTTCTATTGATCAAACTATGGAGAGCTATATAACATAATCTCCTTATGTTTCCAACACATAATCTTCTACTATTCTTCTCTCTAGATTTGACAAAACCTTTTCATGAAGCATTTGAATTCTACACTTGGTAGAGATACCAAGATACCCTCATCTTATTCCAAACTACAACCTTTTCGAAATACCCAAACTTACCTCAAGCTAAGCTTGATGTTAACCCTAGTAGTAGTTGAGTTGTTCGTAAGATGAGTTGCCTTGATCTGCTGTTTGACTTGATTGCTTAGAAGTAGTATGATCCACTCTAGGAGCTCATCACTAGGATCAAGAGGTTTCCAAATCACCACACCCTAAGCAAGACTACAAAGCAGGATCTAATCTCTAGATACTAGATGAACATCTAAAACCCTTAACCATATCAACTCTGAAGATATTCCTTCTAGGAGTTTCCAAGTCAATGAAGAACAATATCAAGCATGTATCCTTTATACTCAATATACACTTCAACATCATCCACTTGATGATGCTTGGGTACCTTGCAACCCCTCAAAATCATCCCCACCCACATTCTAGTAAAAAACCCTAAATCTGCCAAATTTGGCAGTCTGGAAAACTATCTCCAACATTACCTTTTTGAATGCCTCCCTTTCCCAACCCTTGTGCAGTTTTGGTAATGCACTTGAACAATCCATTTAACCATCCTAAGGAATACCAAGGCCCGCTCTTTCCCTTGGTTAGATCATCCTCCAACCCACTTGTTCTTGATGGTATTGCAGGCAAGAAAATAACTATTCCTGCAAATCTAGTCAACATGCCTACTTTGACAGAAGCTCACACCATCATCCAACCTTCTATGGACCAAATATTTGCATGGTGGTGTTCTACTCATATAGGTCTATCAATATCTACCTCATTTGTTCCAAGTGGAACTTTGTGCTTCTTAAACCCACAAGGTTTTGAAGGCTAGTTGATAATCTTCTTTGGCAGGCTTATTTTATTCAAAGTTTGAAATCAATTCTTGGGGAAATCAAACAAGATCAAGCTCAAACCTCTATACCATGATGAGGTACATCACTTGTTCTATCAACCCATCTACCCCATTCCCCAAGGGGAGATCTGAACTCCAAGATACAACCATGTTTTGATGGTATGAAATTAACATCACCCTAGATAATGAATCTAGGGTATTTCACCCAAAATCAACTTGGATTTCCAAATCCCAAGGTTGCAAATGCTTGATAAACCTTTTCTACATCATCTACCTTGATAATAAAGATTTATCAAATATTTTCCATAATTATTATGGCTCTAAATCTAATAAATCTCCCTAATACTCAAAAATCTCCAAAACTGCTTTCCCAAAGGAAAGTTTGGTTTTTGCCAAAACACTTCCCTAAATTTTGGCTCAATTGAGTCCTATATATCATACCCTAACTCCCAACTTTAAAAATAAATATTTTTGAAGGGTTTTATTATTTCTTTTTGCCTATTTTCTTAAATGGAAGAAATGGAATAATAATAGATTTAAATACTTTTAAGGCTCAATAAATCTTGGGAAAATTCCCCTAAGTGTGTATTAACATTTGGGAACAACCCGCACAAAAAAACCAACCTTGTCCAATGTAAAATTATGAAATGATCTTCTATAAACTACCCGGTAAACTCAGATTTTGGTTAACTCGGATCTAGTACCCGGTAAACACAATGAGAACAAGATGAAGACTAGCAACTATCAGCAAACACAAGGAGACTACAAGATCGCTCTACCAGCAGAATCCTCACAATCAGAAGACATCGGGTGCTACACTATCAAGAAGCATCCAAGATACAACAAAGACCCCATCTGCAAGATAGTGACTCCGACCTGAAGAAAGACGATATCTAGGGTCAATAGTCCTAAGATAGGATTCCCCTATATCGCGAGTAGTTAACTCCTTGGTCCCTAGCATTGACCGTGTTTTCTTGACTAAGTACATCTTGTGTTGCTTGATGTGTGTTGCCTGCCGAGGACATTGCCATTCCCTCGCTCTGTTCGTCTTGTTTGTATGCTCTCGTTTGCTTTAACCTCCCTAAAAATGTGAATCGGGGAGCGATAACCCACCTAATAACTCAGGAAACCCCTGTGTTAGCTGTCGATTTTGAGACCCCGACTAACCACGAGAGTAGATGAGAGGAAAAGCATCGCAAGAAACAGGATCTCGACATCGTCAAGGCAGAATCAACTTGAAGATTTCACCTCAGCAGGGTGGCATACCTCGTCAGACTCATCTCGCCAGACTGGTCAATGGCACCACACTCCCTTGTTCATCAGTCTACTACAGCAAAAATCCCGTTGAAGCCGGAACTCAATCCCTGAAGGATCCTAAATATCCACAAGAAACTACCTGATAAGTCAACCAAGACCAGAAGTGGAGATCTAACCACACTAAACTTTAGTGTATTCGAACTTCCGATCGCCTCAGGAGACTCCCTATTATAGTCGACCCTACTCAAAATGACAGAAGTTCCTCCCGAGAAGTCAGAAGTACCCCTGAATCCGGATGCTAAGGAAGCATGAAGAAAACGAGTCCACTCCGCCATCAAGCAGAAGCAATGTAAGAAATGCCAATGAAGACAGCTTACTCGACGCTGACTGCTTCAACCCTGAATAACTACTAGCAAGAAGAGACACAAACCGCTAATTCGTGCTGAGCTAACTCCTTGAAACATCATTAAGAAACCACCCACGTTAAAGCTGAAGCGATAAGACGTCACTCGAAGACCCCAGCTCAAGACTCCCAGAAGATACAGCCTTCCTCTAACATCGGGTCAGCACTCCAAGACAGAAGATCCGCACCCCTCCCGAAGCACCTTAGTGAAGCTCTAAGGTGGAAAGACTGCGTCTTTCCAACTCAATCTCCAAAAGACTGTCTACCGGAAAATACTTCAGAAAAAGAGATCCCCAGATTCGACGTCTTCTCGCCAAACCACAACCCGTGAGTTATTCGAGGAAAAACTAACTGAAGATTCTATAAAGTCCCTCCGCTACTTAAGCTGAAGCCCCAACGGAAGGACAACAGCATTGCCAACCCCTCGGTTCCAATCGCTTAGAGGTCGTAAGTCTCCAATGGCTTCAATAGACTAAGTACGAATACTAGTAGTATATAAGCCTCGTAGGCCATAGCTTCACGGACGCCTTCTGAAGACCTCGACTCCAGGAGAAGGACATACGACAGTCTTCAGAATCACCACCAACAAAGTCAAGAAGGAAGGAATGCGTTATCTCCGAGCTAACCTAGTCAAATCCTAAGGGGGAAAGACTGCATCTTTCCCACACAACTAGAGTAAAGACCTAACTATGCTGACCTTCGGTACATTAGAACTTCCCACAACCCCTAGAGGCTAACTAGTAATAGATCCCTCTACCCAACCAACGAGAAGTTCCTCACCAAAAGGCCCGAATACTTCAGTTCCCGGAAGACTGAAGCTCAACTTCATTGAAAAAGTAGTCACTTTCAAAGACGGAGTCCGTAAGATAGTATACGTAAGACACCAAGTATCAACCCAACTCAAAATCCCCTAACCCTACTCTCCTGAATCTTGGGACGAGATTCTTTTAAGGGGGAAAGATCTGTAACATCCCAATTTCAGCGACCCTGATTAGTTGTCCAGAATGCAAAAATCAGGGGGAACAAAAACTTTTTATTGTTCATTGGTGCAGTGTTTGCTTGTTGTTTGTTTGTGCTTGTGCTTATGAGTGTATACCATATGATACTCCTTACCTCACCCCAGTTGACAAAAGCTATTTAATAAAACTATCCTGGCTCATTTTACATATTCTCAAAGGTTCTGGCATTTCAAAATCTAAGCCAAGAAGCCTTTGCAAATCAACTATTTTAGTAGCTTCTATTGATAAAACTATGGAGAGCTATATAACATAACCTCATTATGTTTGCAAGACAAAATCTTCTACTATTCTTATCTCTAGATTTGACAAAACCTTTTCATGAAGCATTTGAATTCTACCCTTGGTAGAGATACCAAGAAACCCTCATCTTATTCCAAACTACAACCTTTTCGAAATACCCAAACTTACCTCAAGCTAAGCTTGATGGTAACCCTAGTAGTAGTTGATTTGTTTGTAAGATGAGTTGCCTTGATCTGCTATTTGACTTGATTGCTTAGAAGTAGTATGAGACACTATATTAGCTCATCACTAGGATCAAGAGGTTTTCAAATCACCACACCCTAAGGAAGACTACAAAGCAGGATCTAATCTCTAGATACTAGCTGAGCATCTAAAACCCTTAACCAGATCAACTCTGAAGATATTTCTTCTAGGAGTTTCCAATGCAATGAAGACCAATATCAAGCATGGATCCTTTCTAATCAATCTACACTTCAACATCATCCACTTGATGATGCTTGGGTACCTTGCAACCGCTCAAAATCATCCCCACCCACATTCTAGTCAAAAACCCTAAATCTGCCAAATTTGGCAAAGTCTGGAAAACTATCTCCAACATTACCTTTTTGAATGTCTCCCTTTCCCAACCCTTGTGCAGTTTTGGTAATGCACTTGAACAATCCGTTTAACCATCCTAAGGAATACCAAGGCCCGCTCTTTCCCTTGGTTAGATCATCCTCCAACCCACTTGTTCTTGATGGTATTGCAGGCAAGAAAATAACTATTCCTGCAAATCTAGTCAACATGCCTACTTTGACAGAAGCTCACACCATCATCCAACCTTCTATGGACCAAATATTTGCATGGTGGTGTTCTACTCATATAGGTCTATCAATATATACCTCACTTGTTCCAAGTGGAACTTTGTGCTTCTTAAACCCACAAGGTTTTGAAGGCTAGTTGATAATCTTCTTTGGCAGGCTTATTTTATTCAAAGTTTGAAATCAATTCTTGGGGAAATCAAACAAGATCAAGCTCAAACCTCTATACCATGATGAGGTACATCACTTTTTCTATCAACCCATCTACCCCATTCCCCAAGGGGAGATCTAAACTCCAAGATACAACCATGTTTTGATGGTATGAAATTAACATCACCCTAGATCCTAAATCTAGGGTATTTCACCCAAAATCAACTTGGATTTCCAAATCCCAAGGTTGCAAATGCTTGATAAACCTTTTCTACATCATCTACCTTGATAATAAAGATTTATCAAATATTTTCCATAATTATTATGGCTCCAAATCTAATAAATCTCCCTAATACTCAAAAATCTCCAAAACTGCTTTCCCAAAGGAAAGTTTGGTTTTTGCCAAAACACTTCCCTAAATTTTGGCTCAATTGAGTCCTATATATCATACCCTAACTCCCAACTTTAAAATAAATATTTTTGAAGGGTTTTATTATTTCTTTTTGCCTATTTTCTTAAATGGAAGAAATGGAATAATAATAGATTTAAATACTTTTAAGGCTCAATAAATCTTGGGAAAATTCCCCTAAGTGTGTATTAACATTTGGGAACAACCCGCACAAAAAAACCAACCTTGTCCAATGTAAAATTATGAAATGATCTTCTATAAACTACCCGGTAAACTCGGATTTTGGTTAACTCGGATCTAGTACCCGGTAAACACAATGAGAACAAGATGAAGACTAGCAACTATCAGCAAACACAAGGAGACTACAAGATCGCTCTACCAGCAGAATCCTCACAATCAGAAGACATCGGGTGCTACACTATCAAGAAGCATCCAAGATACAACAAAGACCCCATCTGCAAGATAGTGACTCCGACCTGAAGAAAGACGATATCTAGGGTCAATAGTCCTAAGATAGGATTCCCCTATATCGCGAGTAGTTAACTCCTTGGTCCCTAGCATTGACCGTGTTTGCTTGACTAAGTGCATCCTGTGTTGCTTGATGTGTGTTGCCTGCCGAGGACATTGCCATTCCCTCGCTCTGTTCGTCTTGTTTGTATGCTCTCGTTTGCTTTGACCTCCCTAAAAATGTGAATCGGGGAGCGATAACCCACCTAATAACTCAGGAAACCCCTGTGTTAGCTGTCGATTTTGAGACCCCGACTAACCACGAGAGTAGATGAGAGGAAAAGCATCGCAAGAAACAGGATCTTGACATCGTCAAGGCAGAATCAACTTGAAGATTTCACCTCAGCAGGGTGGCATACCTCGTCAGACTCATCTCGCCAGACTGGTCAATGGCACCACACTCCCTTGTTCATCAGTCTACTACAGCAAAAATCCCGTTGAAGCCGGAAGTCAATCCCTGAAGGATCCTAAATATCCACAAGAAACTACCTAATAAGTCAACCAAGACCAGAAGTGGAGATCTAACCACACTAACCTTTAGTGTATTCGAACTTCCGATCGCCTCAGGAGACTCCCTATTATAGTCGACCCTACTCAAAATGACAGAAGTTCCTCCCGAGAAGTCAGAAGTACCCCTGAATCCGGATGCTAAGGAAGCATGAAGAAAACGAGTCCACTCCGCCATCAAGCAGAAGCAATGTAAGAAATGCCAATGAAGACAGCTTACTCGACGCTGACTGCTTCAACCCTAACTAACTACTAGCAAGAAGAGACACAAACCGCTAATTCGTGCTGAGCTAACTCCTTGAAACATCATTAAGAAACCACCCCCGTTAAAGCTGAAGCGATAAGACGTCACTCGAAGACCCCAGCTCAAGACTCCCAGAAGATACAGCCTTCCTCTAACATCGGGTCAGCACTCCAAGACAGAAGATCCGCACCCCTCCCGAAGCACCTTAGTGAAGCTCTAAGGTGGAAAGACTGCGTCTTTCCAACTCAATCTCCAAAAGACTGTCTACCGGAAAATACTTCAGAAAAAGAGATCCCCAGATTCGACGTCTTCTCGCCAAACCACAACCCGTGAGTTATTCGAGGAAAAACTAACTGAAGATTCTATAAAGTCCCTCCGCTACTTAAGCTGAAGCCCCACCGGAAGGACAATAGCATTGCCAACCCCTCGGTTCCAATCGCTTAGAGGTCGTAAGTCTCCAATGGCTTCAATAGACTAAGTACGAATACTAGTAGTATATAAGCCTCGTAGGCCATAGCTTCACGGACGCCTTCTGAAGACCTCGACTCCAGGAGAAGGACATACGACAGTCTTCAGAATCACCACCAACAAAGTCAAGAAGGAAGGAATGCGTTATCTCCGAGCTAACCTAGTCAAATCCTAAGGGGGAAAGACTGCATCTTTCCCACACAACTAGAGTAAAGACCTAACTATGCTGACCTTCGGTACATTAGAACTTCCCGCAACCTCTAGAGGCTAACTAGTAATAGATCCCTCTGCCCAACCAACGAGAAGTTCCTCACCAAAAGGCCCGAATACTTCAGTTCCCGGAAGACTGAAGCTCAACTTCATTGAAAAAGTAGTCACTTTCAAAGACGGAGTCCGTAAGATAGTATACGTAAGACACCAAGTATCAACCCAACTCAAAATCCCCTAACCCTACTCTCCTGAATCTTGGGACGAGATTCTTTTAAGGGGGAAAGATCTGTAACATCCCAATTTCAGCGACCCTGATTAGTTGTCCAGAATGCAAAAATCAGGGGGAACAAAAACTTTTTATTGTTCATTGGTGCAGTGTTTGCTTGTTGTTTGTTTGTGCTTGTGCTTGTGAGTGTATACCATATGATACTCCTTACCTCACCCCAGGTGACAAAAGCTATTTAATAAAACTATCCTGGCTCATTTTACATATTCTCAAAGGTTCTGGCATTTCAAAATCTAAGCCAAGAAGCCTTTGCAAATCAACTATTTTAGTAGCTTCTATTGATAAAACTATGGAGAGCTATATAACATAACCTCATTATGTTTGCAAGACAAAATCTTCTACTATTCTTATCTCTAGATTTGACAAAACCTTTTCATGAAGCATTTGAATTCTACCCTTGGTAGAGATACCAAGAAACCCTCATCTTATTCCAAACTACAACCTTTTCGAAATACCCAAACTTACCTCAAGCTAAGCTTGATGGTAACCCTAGTAGTAGTTGATTTGTTTGTAAGATGAGTTGCCTTGATCTGCTATTTGACTTGATTGCTTAGAAGTAGTATGAGACACTATATTAGCTCATCACTAGGATCAAGAGGTTTCCAAATCACCACACCCTAAGGAAGACTACAAAGCAGGATCTAATCTCTAGATACTAGATGAACATCTAAAACCCTTAACCAGATCAACTCTGAAGATATTTCTTCTAGGAGTTTCCAAGGCAATGAAGACCAATATCAAGCATGGATCCTTTCTACTCAATCTACACTTCAACATCATCCACTTGATGATGCTTGGGTACCTTGCAACCGCTCAAAATCATCCCCACCCACATTCTAGTCAAAAACCCTAAATCTGCCAAATTTGGCAAAGTCTGGAAAACTATCTCCAACATTACCTTTTTGAATGTCTCCCTTTCCCAACCCTTGTGCAGTTTTGGTAATGCACTTGAACAATCCGTTTAACCATCCTAAGGAATACCAAGGCCCGCTCTTTCCCTTGGTTAGATCATCCTCCAACCCACTTGTTCTTGATGGTATTGCAGGCAAGAAAATAACTATTCCTGCAAATCTAGTCAACATGCCTACTTTGACAGAAGCTCACACCATCATCCAACCTTCTATGGACCAAATATTTGCATGGTGGTGTTCTACTCATATAGGTCTATCAATATATACCTCACTTGTTCCAAGTGGAACTTTGTGCTTCTTAAACCCACAAGGTTTTGAAGGCTAGTTGATAATCTTCTTTGGCAGGCTTATTTTATTCAAAGTTTGAAATCAATTCTTGGGGAAATCAAACAAGATCAAGCTCAAACCTCTATACCATGATGAGGTACATCACTTTTTCTATCAACCCATCTACCCCATTCCCCAAGGGGAGATCTAAACTCCAAGATACAACCATGTTTTGATGGTATGAAATTAACATCACCCTAGATCCTAAATCTAGGGTATTTCACCCAAAATCAACTTGGATTTCCAAATCCCAAGGTTGCAAATGCTTGATAAACCTTTTCTACATCATCTACCTTGATAATAAAGATTTATCAAATATTTTCCATAATTATTATGGCTCCAAATCTAATAAATCTCCCTAATACTCAAAAATCTCCAAAACTGCTTTCCCAAAGGAAAGTTTGGTTTTTGCCAAAACACTTCCCTAAATTTTGGCTCAATTGAGTCCTATATATCATACCCTAACTCCCAACTTTAAAAATAAATATTTTTGAAGGGTTTTATTATTTCTTTTTGCCTATTTTCTTAAATGGAAGAAATGGAATAATAATAGATTTAAATACTTTTAAGGCTCAATAAATCTTGGGAAAATTCCCCTAAGTGTGTATTAACATTTGGGAACAACCCGCACAAAAAAACCAACCTTGTCCAATGTAAAATTATGAAATGATCTTCTATAAACTACCCGGTAAACTCGGATTTTGGTTAACTCGGATCTAGTACCCGGTAAACACAATGAGAACAAGATGAAGACTAGCAACTATCAGCAAACACAAGGAGACTACAAGATCGCTCTACCAGCAGAATCCTCACAATCAGAAGACATCGGGTGCTACACTATCAAGAAGCATCCAAGATACAACAAAGACCCCATCTGCAAGATAGTGACTCCGACCTGAAGAAAGACGATATCTAGGGTCAATAGTCCTAAGATAGGATTCCCCTATATCGCGAGTAGTTAACTCCTTGGTCCCTAGCATTGACCGTGTTTGCTTGACTAAGTGCATCCTGTGTTGCTTGATGTGTGTTGCCTGCCGAGGACATTGCCATTCCCTCGCTCTGTTCGTCTTGTTTGTATGCTCTCGTTTGCTTTGACCTCCCTAAAAATGTGAATCGGGGAGCGATAACCCACCTAATAACTCAGGAAACCCCTGTGTTAGCTGTCGATTTTGAGACCCCGACTAACCACGAGAGTAGATGAGAGGAAAAGCATCGCAAGAAACAGGATCTTGACATCGTCAAGGCAGAATCAACTTGAAGATTTCACCTCAGCAGGGTGGCATACCTCGTCAGACTCATCTCGCCAGACTGGTCAATGGCACCACACTCCCTTGTTCATCAGTCTACTACAGCAAAAATCCCGTTGAAGCCGGAAGTCAATCCCTGAAGGATCCTAAATATCCACAAGAAACTACCTGATAAGTCAACCAAGACCAGAAGTGGAGATCTAACCACACTAACCTTTAGTGTATTCGAACTTCCGATCGCCTCAGGAGACTCCCTATTATAGTCGACCCTACTCAAAATGACAGAAGTTCCTCCCGAGAAGTCAGAAGTACCCCTGAATCCGGATGCTAAGGAAGCATGAAGAAAACGAGTCCACTCCGCCATCAAGCAGAAGCAATGTAAGAAATGCCAATGAAGACAGCTTACTCGACGCTGACTGCTTCAACCCTGACTAACTACTAGCAAGAAGAGACACAAACCGCTAATTCGTGCTGAGCTAACTCCTTGAAACATCATTAAGAAACCACCCCCGTTAAAGCTGAAGCGATAAGACGTCACTCGAAGACCCCAGCTCAAGACTCCCAGAAGATACAGCCTTCCTCTAACATCGGGTCAGCACTCCAAGACAGAAGATCCGCACCCCTCCCGAAGCACCTTAGTGAAGCTCTAAGGTGGAAAGACTGCGTCTTTCCAACTCAATCTCCAAAAGACTGTCTACCGGAAAATACTTCAGAAAAAGAGATCCCCAGATTCGACGTCTTCTCGCCAAACCACAACCCGTGAGTTATTCGTGGAAAAACTAACTGAAGATTCTATAAAGTCCCTCCGCTACTTAAGCTGAAGCCCCACCGGAAGGACAATAGCATTGCCAACCCCTCGGTTCCAATCGCTTAGAGGTCGTAAGTCTCCAATGGCTTCAATAGACTAAGTACGAATACTAGTAGTATATAAGCCTCGTAGTCCATAGCTTCACGGACGCCTTCTGAAGACCTCGACTCCAGGAGAAGGACATACGACAGTCTTCAGAATCACCACCAACAAAGTCAAGAAGGAAGGAATGCGTTATCTCCGAGCTAACCTAGTCAAATCCTAAGGGGGAAAGACTGCATCTTTCCCACACAACTAGAGTAAAGACCTAACTATGCTGACCTTCGGTACATTAGAACTTCCCGCAACCCCTAGAGGCTAACTAGTAATAGATCCCTCTGCCCAACCAACGAGAAGTTCCTCACCAAAAGGCCCGAATACTTCAGTTCCCGGAAGACTGAAGCTCAACTTCATTGAAAAAGTAGTCACTTTCAAAGACGGAGTCCGTAAGATAGTATACGTAAGACACCAAGTATCAACCCAACTCAAAATCCCCTAACCCTACTCTCCTGAATCTTGGGACGAGATTCTTTTAAGGGGGAAAGATCTGTAACATCCCAATTTCAGCGACCCTGATTAGTTGTCCAGAATGCAAAAATCAGGGGGAACAAAAACTTTTTATTGTTCATTGGTGCAGTGTTTGCTTGTTGTTTGTTTGTGCTTGTGCTTGTGAGTGTATGCCATATGATACTCCTTACCTCACCCCAGTTGACAAAAGCTATTTAATAAAACTATCCTGGCTCATTTTACATATTCTCAAAGGTTCTGGCATTTCAAAATCTAAGCCAAGAAGCCTTTGCAAATCAACTATTTTAGTAGCTTCTATTGATAAAACTATGGAGAGCTATATAACATAACCTCATTATGTTTGCAAGACAAAATCTTCTACTATTCTTATCTCTAGATTTGACAAAACCTTTTCATGAAGCATTTGAATTCTACCCTTGGTAGAGATACCAAGAAACCCTCATCTTATTCCAAACTACAACCTTTTCGAAATACCCAAACTTACCTCAAGCTAAGCTTGATGGTAACCCTAGTAGTAGTTGATTTGTTTGTAAGATGAGTTGCCTTGATCTACTATTTGACTTGATTGCTTAGAAGTAGTATGAGACACTATATTAGCTCATCACTAGGATCAAGAGGTTTCCAAATCACCACACCCTAAGGAAGACTACAAAGCAGGATCTAATCTCTAGATACTAGATGACCATCTAAAACCCTTAACCAGATCAACTCTGAAGATATTTCTTCTAGGAGTTTCCAAGGCAATGAAGACCAATATCAAGCATGGATCCTTTCTAATCAATCTACACTTCAACATCATCCACTTGATGATGCTTGGGTACCTTGCAACCGCTCAAAATCATCCCCACCCACATTCTAGTCAAAAACCCTAAATCTGCCAAATTTGGCAAAGTCTGGAAAACTATCTCCAACATTACCTTTTTGAATGTCTCCCTTTTCCAACCCTTGTGCAGTTTTGGTAATGCACTTGAACAATCCGTTTAACCATCCTAAGGAATACCAAGGCCCGCTCTTTCCCTTGGTTAGATCATCCTCCAACCCACTTGTTCTTGATGGTATTGCAGGCAAGAAAATAACTATTCCTGCAAATCTAGTCAACATGCCTACTTTGACAGAAGCTCACACCATCATCCAACCTTCTATGGACCAAATATTTGCATGGTGGTGTTCTAATAATATAGTTCTATCAATATATACCTCACTTGTTCCAAGTGGAACTTTGTGCTTCTTAAACCCACAAGGTTTTGAAGGCTAGTTGATAATCTTCTTTGGCAGGCTTATTTTATTCAAAGTTTGAAATCAATTCTTGGGGAAATCAAACAAGATCAAGCTCAAACCTCTATACCATGATGAGGTACATCACTTTTTATATCAACCCATCTACCCCATTCCCCAAGGGGAGATCTAAACTCCAAGATACAACCATGTTTTGATGGTATGAAATTAACATCACCCTAGATCCTAAATCTAGGGTATTTCACCCAAAATCAACTTGGATTTCCAAATCCCAAGGTTGCAAATGCTTGATAAACCTTTTCTACATCATCTACCTTGATAATAAAGATTTATCAAATATTTTCCATAATTATTATGGCTCCAAATCTAATAAATCTCCCTAATACTCAAAAATCTCCAAAACTGCTTTCCCAAAGGAAAGTTTGGTTTTTGCCAAAACACTTCCCTAAATTTTGGCTCAATTGAGTACTATATATCATACCCTAACTCCCAACTTTAAAAATAAATATTTTTGAAGGGTTTTATTATTTCTTTTTGCCTATTTTCTTAAATGGAAGAAATGGAATAATAATAGATTTAAATACTTTTAAGGCTCAATAAATCTTGGGAAAATTCGCCTAAGTGTGTATTAACATTTGGGAACAACCCGCACAAAAAAACCAACCTTGTCCAATGTAAAATTATGAAATGATCTTCTATAAACTACTTCTGCACTTTTTGAATAAATAAATTTAAGTGGACTAAAACTCTTTTGAATAATCTCAAATAATTTTGGGAGAGATACCTTGACTATATCTATCCACCAGTACCACCCCATCATTTTATAGTGACTACATCTATGTACTTCCTCCATAACCCTTGTTTTGACCAATTTTGCAAACTAATCAAAACTCATTACTCAAACCACCTCCAACCATCCTCAATGCTTGACTAAGCACTTCCCTCCCCCACCCATCACACCCATGGTCGTGCACCACTGTAGCAGCAGCCCTCTCCCTTGTCCTCTACCTATTGGAAGCTTAGAGAGAGGAGAGATATGGCATATCTCTTAAAGATCTTGACAAATCAATGTAGCTATCTCAGAAGGCTCCCCCTCCCTTTCTAGTCAATGCATGGCCCCACTCCCCTCCCCCCTACACCACTGAGAGCTTCCCTAGCTCCCCTAGCCCTCTCTCCCTCCCTTCTTTTCTTTCACCCGAGGTAAAAAGGGAGGAGACCCCAAGGCTCCTGGGGGCATAGACACCGCTCCTCCTCTGGTCCCTGGCACCACACCGACCCCTCCACCGCCCCTGAGAACCAATCCCCTGCCTGCAACTCCTCCCCCTTGCTCTTTATGAACTATGTCCATCATGGACCTCCACCTCTCCAAATAAATAGACAGAGCTTGTCCCAGAGACTCTCCCCACCTCCATTCCACTCCCTCACTCCCATATCCCTCTCTCTAAGCGTTGGATCTCGCTCCCTAGCTCTCCCTCACCATGGGGAGGAAGGAGTTCTTCCCTCTACCTCGCTCAAGATCGGGCTCGGTTACTCTTTCCCCCACTCCTCCTACTCTGCATGTCCATATACTAAGACCTCCTCGACCCCCTCTATCTAACCATGCCTCCCTTTCTCCTTGCAGGAACCGCGGAAGCGCTTTCCGGTGAGCTCCGACCCGTGCATGCAGACGCCACCGCGCGAGACGCATCTGGTCACCGAACAGGGCCGTGCCGCCCATCACCGGGACCACCGTTGTGCGCTGCGTCGCCTCCGCCGCCTCCCCGACGCCGACGAGCCCTCAGGTGAGCGCCCTGCTCCCATCCCGCCGCCCCTAGGGTATTCGCCGCCAGCCCCCTGTCTAATTGGGGACGATGACTAACGTCCGTCAATCTCCACTAGATCCAATGCCCCACATCTCGCCATACCTCTTCGACGCTGAGAGCAACTGCCGACTGGGCCCCGCCAGTCAGCTTCAAATCGGCCGCCCGCGCGCTCTGGTGCGAGATGGGCCGGCGTTTTCCCTGTGAGGCCCAGTATCCCCACGGATCTGGCCCGCACTGCTCTCCCTCCCTTTTTCCTTTTCTTTAATTTCCAGATCTGCTTCTGGCCAATTAGTTTAATTGCTAACAAAAATGAAAATCACTCTATTTTGGACAAATACAAATTTACACTTGTTCTCACATGTTTTCCTAAACATGCAGAACTGGTGTTGTGCCAAAAATCAATAATAATTATTATTTGGCAATTAATCTTCTAACAAGTATCCTTTACACTAAATACATCCCTCAGGGTGTTTTACATATCCATTTGGGATGAATCCAAGTTCTCCTGGAAGATAATTCCTATACCCATCAACTAGCATAAGCCTCATGCCAAGGTGAAAAGTAGTTTGTGTATAGTAAGTATAACGAAAACAGGGAAGAAATTCCCTAGGTCAAACCAAAATGGTTATTGACCTAATTCAAACTCTTAGAGAAGTGGACCATCAATACCTATCCAAAACCAAGAGATAAGGATTTATTGATCCTCTGTTCAATTTTAATGATTTAAATACTTCTGTATATAACTTTATCACTAGATAAATCACTACAGTAGTTTTGCAACTCCAAAAATAGTGATTCCAATTGGTACTGGGAGGTATTTGCAATACCTATCTATTTCCCTTTACCTCATATCAAAAGCCTCTGTAGATTTAATCTGGTGAAAAATACAAATTGTTTACGGAATTACATTTGGGAATTTCCTGAGGGCATTCTGGTAAATATTTTAGCAGGAATCCAACTCTCAGTGAACAAGTACATAGAACCCTACTGAACCATCCAAGGAAATAATATTTGGAGCTCCAAAACTTTTCTGGTGCATTATTTCCTAAAACTAGACGTTTTCCCACTAGAATCTTCATTATAAATCAATGGAAATTGACAATTTGGTGAAACCACTTTTGTGCATTTCATATTATCACTACCTACCCGATGGAATCATTTGAATACAATGATATCATCCAGAACCTAGGCTTGATCCAAAACCCCTCTCACAAGTATATCCTAGACAATAAATCACCAAGGCAAATCCACAAAGGCAATAAAAGTATTCCCGAGTGCTATGACCTTAATCTATCAAAACCTACTGAACTTAATGTTGTGTTGTATGTTTGTTTTCTATATTGCAAAGATGCTTGTATGCCTGATGTTAATTGTGCTCCTGCTTGTTTGCATGTGCGCTCCCTGAAGACGATAGTTGTGATTATCTCGGAGATCAAAAGAAGATGGTTATTATGGTTATTATTATTGTATTCTAAGAAGTCCAAGGACATTTATGCCATATTGCTGATCATCCGGCAAGTCACCTAAAAGCTCATGAGACTTGTCCCATCTTTAGTTTCATGCACTCCATTTTACTTACTCTATTACTGCATTGGTTTTACTCGCTATATTATTATTATGGTATTAGTTTGGCTCCACCAAACTGATGCCTAGGGTACAGTCTAAGTACTTCCCCTTGGTTTACACTCCTACCCTGGTAGTTAAGGTGGTCTAATATACCACAACCCCTTGAAAACCCCGGTTTAGCCTAACAAAAACTCTAGGTTGGGAACCCGAAGGCAAGGATGGTTTTATAAACAGTTTTGATAGAAAACCTAGGCAAGTGGGACTTGTCGAGGATCTTTTAAAAAGATTTGGTATTCGTGCCACTGGTGGAGGCACCAAAGATGAATTTGGAGGAAAAATTGTTTTCAAAAACACACCCGGTTCTTTGCAGTCTAGCTATAACAACCAGCCCGTGCAACCACACTATCCCTATATGGGAAGGGGCTTGACCCGAAAGTGGTTCTCTCTGATGCAAGTGCCTCATAACTGCTAAAGGGGATCGGGGATCCCTGGTGTGGGCCTTCTCTATTAAAGGTCCATGTGGGACATCGACCTAGAGAAGGAACGAAGGGTCTGCTGGCCTCCACGTGTTACTATGGGCCCCTCATTGAAAGCTCACACTCGAGAAGTGGAAAAAGCGCTCCGGTTTGTCTTCGGTACCCGACATCCCGATTTTGAGGGGAATAACACCCATAGGGTAGGCGCTTGTGTTAAGAGGGGATTATCTAGAAGGTCTCATCTGGTTATCCGAAAACCGCATACTAAGGTATGACGACCCGCAATAGTTCGCGGCGGATGTATCAGATCTTGTGGGTAAAGTGTACAACCTCTACAGAGTGTAAATCTATTCGAATAGCCGTGTCCGCGGTTAAGGACGGGTTGGACAAACTTCTGTAGAGCGGTGCTGGTTTTGTTTTCTAAAAGGATTTTGGAAAAGAAATGGTTTTGGGAATGTTTTGACCATGGGATGGTCGGCAAGGATACCTGCTTTGACCATGGGATGGTCAGAAGGGTATGGAAGGAGTTTGGTCGTGGGACAGCCTGAAGATGGGAACAAATGGGTGACCCAGTCCTGATGTTTTCCAAAACTTTTCAAAAAGGTTTCCAAAATGTTTACAAAGGTTTTAAACAAAGATATGTAGATGTTATATATACAAGAGAAACTAATTGAGAAAAGAACTTATCTTGGAGCCCTCCTACTACCACATCCATACCTTCTTGTTATTATTATTATCTTAAGGTGGTTTGCGAGTACATTCAAAGTACTCACTGGCATTGTCCCTGGCTATTAACTTTGTCAGATATCAAGAAGAGGTGAAGAGGACGACTTTGCGAGCTAGGACGTTCTCCCAGTCAGTTGCCTATATGTTAAGGCATGGCTCGGGCTCTGCGCTTGATGAAGTTCCGCTGATGATTATTGATTTAGCCATAATGACATTTATGTAAGTCTTGTAATTCGGTATATTCTTGGATGTTGTAATGATACTTGTGGGTTATGTGCCACGACGAACTGATCATGGGATCGTGGTTGTATGCATAACAGGGATTCTCGGAGGATTAATCCGGGGGCCCCACAGACTTGGTATCAGAGCCATCCTGACTGTAGGAGAACCTTAGTTAGCATGGTCGCTAGACAGGAACCTTATCTTGAAAATGCGGCTTTCGAAAACTAGTTTCTCAGTGAGTTTCAAAAGGTTCTACTTCTTCCCTTACTCTAAGTAAATGCTTTCGAAAATGGTTTCTTCTAACTCTCGTCCAAACTTCAAAACTACGGATTTTGGTTAACTCGGATCTAGTACCCGGTAAACACAATGAGAACAAGATGAAGACTAGCAACTATCAGCAAACACAAGGAGACTACAAGATCGCTCTACCAGCAGAATCCTCACAATCAGAAGACATCGGGTGCTACACTATCAAGAAGCATCCAAGATACAACAAAGACCCCATCTGCAAGATAGTGACTCCGACCTGAAGAAAGACGATATCTAGGGTCAATAGTCCTAAGATAGGATTCCCCTATATCGCGAGTAGTTAACTCCTTGGTCCCTAGCATTGACCGTGTTTGCTTGACTAAGTGCATCCTGTGTTGCTTGATGTGTGTTGCCTGCCGAGGACATTGCCATTCCCTCGCTCTGTTCGTCTTGTTTGTATGCTCTCGTTTGCTTTGACCTCCCTAAAAATGTGAATCGGGGAGCGATAACCCACCTAATAACTCAGGAAACCCCTGTGTTAGCTGTCGATTTTGAGACCCCGACTAACCACGAGAGTAGATGAGAGGAAAAGCATCGCAAGAAACAGGATCTCGACATCGTCAAGGCAGAATCAACTTGAAGATTTCACCTCAGCAGGGTGGCATACCTCGTCAGACTCATCTCGCCAGAC
Organism: Avena eriantha; assembly: GCA_910589775.1. Lineage (NCBI taxonomy): Eukaryota > Viridiplantae > Streptophyta > Magnoliopsida > Poales > Poaceae > Avena > Avena eriantha. The sequence goes on from OU342740.1 coordinate 90,412,696, forward strand.
TGGTCAATGGCACCACACTCCCTTGTTCATCAGTCTACTACAGCAAAAATCCCGTTGAAGCCGGAAGTCAATCCCTGAAGGATCCTAAATATCCACAAGAAACTACCTGATAAGTCAACCAAGACCAGAAGTGGAGATCTAACCACACTAACCTTTAGTGTATTCGAACTTCCGATCGCCTCAGGAGACTCCCTATTATAGTCGACCCTACTCAAAATGACAGAAGTTCCTCCCGAGAAGTCAGAAGTACCCCTGAATCCGGATGCTAAGGAAGCATGAAGAAAACGAGTCCACTCCGCCATCAAGCAGAAGCAATGTAAGAAATGCCAATGAAGACAGCTTACTCGACGCTGACTGCTTCAACCCTGACTAACTACTAGCAAGAAGAGACACAAACCGCTAATTCGTGCTGAGCTAACTCCTTGAAACATCATTAAGAAACCACCCCCGTTAAAGCTGAAGCGATAAGACGTCACTCGAAGACCCCAGCTCAAGACTCCCAGAAGATACAGCCTTCCTCTAACATCGGGTCAGCACTCCAAGACAGAAGATCCGCACCCCTCCCGAAGCACCTTAGTGAAGCTCTAAGGTGGAAAGACTGCGTCTTTCCAACTCAATCTCCAAAAGACTGTCTACCGGAAAATACTTCAGAAAAAGAGATCCCCAGATTCGACGTCTTCTCGCCAAACCACAACCCGTGAGTTATTCGAGGAAAAACTAACTGAAGATTCTATAAAGTCCCTCCGCTACTTAAGCTGAAGCCCCAACGGAAGGACAACAGCATTGCCAACCCCTCGGTTCCAATCGCTTAGAGGTCGTAAGTCTCCAATGGCTTCAATAGACTAAGTACGAATACTAGTAGTATATAAGCCTCGTAGTCCATAGCTTCACGGACGCCTTCTGAAGACCTCGACTCCAGGAGAAGGACATACGACAGTCTTCAGAATCACCACCAACAAAGTCAAGAAGGAAGGAATGCGTTATCTCCGAGCTAACCTAGTCAAATCCTAAGGGGGAAAGACTGCATCTTTCCCACACAACTAGAGTAAAGACCTAACTATGCTGACCTTCGGTACATTAGAACTTCCCGCAACCCCTAGAGGCTAACTAGTAATAGATCCCTCTGCCCAACCAACGAGAAGTTCCTCACCAAAAGGCCCGAATACTTCAGTTCCCGGAAGACTGAAGCTCAACTTCATTGAAAAAGTAGTCACTTTCAAAGACGGAGTCCGTAAGATAGTATACGTAAGACACCAAGTATCAACCCAACTCAAAATCCCCTAACCCTACTCTCCTGAATCTTGGGACGAGATTCTTTTAAGGGGGAAAGATCTGTAACATCCCAATTTCAGCGACCCTGATTAGTTGTCCAGAATGCAAAAATCAGGGGGAACAAAAACTTTTTATTGTTCATTGGTGCAGTGTTTGCTTGTTGTTTGTTTGTGCTTGTGCTTGTGAGTGTATGCCATATGATACTCCTTACCTCACCCCAGTTGACAAAAGCTATTTAATAAAACTATCCTGGCTCATTTTACATATTCTCAAAGGTTCTGGCATTTCAAAATCTAAGCCAAGAAGCCTTTGCAAATCAACTATTTTAGTAGCTTCTATTGATAAAACTATGGAGAGCTATATAACATAACCTCATTATGTTTGCAAGACAAAATCTTCTACTATTCTTATCTCTAGATTTGACAAAACCTTTTCATGAAGCATTTGAATTCTACCCTTGGTAGACATACCAAGAAACCCTCATCTTATTCCAAACTACAACCTTTTCGAAATACCCAAACTTACCTCAAGCTAAGCTTGATGGTAACCCTAGTAGTAGTTGATTTGTTTGTAAGATGAGTTGCCTTGATCTGCTATTTGACTTGATTGCTTAGAAGTAGTATGAGACACTATATTAGCTCATCACTAGGATCAAGAGGTTTCCAAATCACCACACCCTAAGGAAGACTACAAAGCAGGATCTAATCTCTAGATACTAGATGAACATCTAAAACCCTTAACCAGATCAACTCTGAAGATATTTCTTCTAGGAGTTTCCAAGGCAATGAAGACCAATATCAAGCATGGATCCTTTCTACTCAATCTACACTTCAACATCATCCACTTGATGATGCTTGGGTACCTTGCAACCGCTCAAAATCATCCCCACCCACATTCTAGTCAAAAACCCTAAATCTGCCAAATTTGGCAAAGTCTGGAAAACTATCTCCAACATTACCTTTTTGAATGTCTCCCTTTCCCAACCCTTGTGCAGTTTTGGTAATGCACTTGAACAATCCGTTTAACCATCCTAAGGAATACCAAGGCCCGCTCTTTCCCTTGGTTAGATCATCCTCCAACCCACTTGTTCTTGATGGTATTGCAGGCAAGAAAATAACTATTCCTGCAAATCTAGTCAACATGCCTACTTTGACAGAAGCTCACACCATCATCCAACCTTCTATGGACCAAATATTTGCATGGTGGTGTTCTACTCATATAGGTCTATCAATATCTACCTCATTTGTTCCAAGTGGAACTTTGTGCTTCTTAAACCCACAAGGTTTTGAAGGCTAGTTGATAATCTTCTTTGGCAGGCTTATTTTATTCAAAGTTTGAAATCAATTCTTGGGGAAATCAAACAAGATCAAGCTCAAACCTCTATACCATGATGAGGTACATCACTTGTTCTATCAACCCATCTACCCCGTTCCCCAAGCGGAGATCTAAACTCCAAGATACAACCATGTTTTGATGGTATGAAATTAACATCACCCTAGATCCTGAATCTAGGGTATTTCACCCAAAATCAACTTGGATTTCCAAATCCCAAGGTTGCAAATGCTTGATAAACCTTTTCTACATCATCTACCTTGATAATAAAGATTTATCAAATATTTTCCATAATTATTATGGCTCCAAATCTAATAAATCTCCCTAATACTCAAAAATCTCCAAAACTGCTTTCCCAAAGGAAAGTTTGGTTTTTGCCAAAACAGTTCCCTAAATTTTGGCTCAATTGAGTCCTATATATCATACCCTAACTCCCAACTTTAAAAATAAATATTTTTGAAGGGTTTTATTATTTCTTTTTGCCTATTTTCTTAAATGGAAGAAATGGAATAATAATAGATTTAAATACTTTTAAGGCTCAATAAATCTTGGGAAAATTCCCCTAAGTGTGTATTAACATTTGGGAACAACCCGCACAAAAAAACCAACCTTGTCCAATGTAAAATTATGAAATGATCTTCTATAAACTACTTCTGCACTTTTTGAATAAATAAATTTAAGTGGACTAAAACTCTTTTGAATAATCTCAAATAATTCTGGGAGAGATACCTTGACTATATCTATCCACCAGTACCACCCCATCATTTTATAGTGACTACATCTATGTACTTCCTCCATAACCCTTGTTTTGACCAATTTTGCAAACTAATCAAAACTCATTACTCAAACCACCTCCAACCATCCTCAATGCTTGACTAAGCACTTCCCTCCCCCACCCATCACACCCATGGTCGTGCACCACTATAGCAGCAGCCCTCTCCCTTGTCCTCTACCTATTGGAAGCTTAGAGAGAGGAGAGATATGGCATATCTCTTAAAGATCTTGACAAATCAATGTAGGTATCTCAGAAGGCTCCCCCTCCCTTTCTAGTCAATGCATGGCCCCACTCCCCTCCCCCCTACACCACTGAGAGCTTCCCTAGCTCCCCTAGCCCTCTCTCCCTCCCTTCTTTTCTTTCACCGGAGGTAAAAAGGGAGGAGACCCCAAGGCTCCTGGGGCATAGACACTGCTCCTCCTCTGGTCCCTGGCACCACACCGACCCCTCCACCGCCCCTGAGAACCAATCCCCTGCCTGCAACTCCTCCCCCTTGCTCTTTATGAACTATGTCCATCATGGACCTCCACCTCTCCAAATAAATAGACAGAGCCTGTCCCAGAGACTCTCCCCACCTCCATTCCACTCCCTCACTCCCATATCCCTCTCTCTAAGCGTTGGATCTCGCTCCCTAGCTCTCCCTCGCCATGGGGAGGAAGGAGTTCTTCCCTCTACCTCGCTCAAGATCGGGCTCGGTTACTCTTTCCCCCACTCCTCCTACTCTGCATGTCCATATACTAAGACCTCCTCGACCCCCTCTATCTAACCATGCCTCCCTTTCTCCTTGCAGCAAACGCAGAAGCGCTCTCCGGTGAGCTCCGACCCGTGCATGCAGACGCCCCCGCGCGAGACACTTCTGGTCACCGAACAGGGCCGTGCCGCCCATCGACGGGACCGCCGTCATGCGCCGCGTTTCCTCCGCTGCCTCCCCGACGCTGACGAGCCCTCAGGTGAGCGCCCTGCTCCCATCTCGTCGCCCCTAGGGTTTCCGCCGCCAGCCCCCTGTCTAATTGGGGACGACGACTGACGACCGTCGATCTCCACTAGATCCAACGCCCCACATCTTGCCATACCTCTTTGATGCTGAGAGCCACTAACGACTGGGCCCCGCCAGTCAGCTTCAAATCGGCCTCTCGCGCGCTCCGGTGCGAAATGGGCGGCGTTTTCCCTGCGCGGCCCAGTATCCCCACGGATCCGGCCCGCACTGCTCTCCCTCCCTTTTTCGTTTTCTTTAAATTCCAGATCTAGTTCTAGCCAATTAGTTTAATTGCTAACAAAAATCACTCTATTTTGGACAAATACAAATTTATAAATGTTCTCACATGTTTTCCTAAACATGGAGAACTGGTCTTGTGCCAAATATAATTTTTATTATTATTTGGCAATTAATCTTCTAACAAGTATCCTTTACACTAAATAAATCCCTCAGGGTGTTGTACATATCCATTTGTGATGAATCCAAGTTCTCCTGGAAATAATTCATATACCCATCAATTACATAAGCCTCATGCCAAGGTAAATAGTAGTTTGTCTATAGTAAAAATAACAAAAACAGGGAATTTCTGCCTTTAAGAAATTCCCTAGGTCAAACCAAAATGGGTATTGACCTAATTCCAACTCCCAGAGAAGTGTCCCATCAATACCTATCTAAAACCAGGAGATAAGGATTTATTGATCCTCTTTTCAATTTTAATGATTTAAATACTTCTGTATGTGACTTTATCACTAGATAAAGCACTACAGTAGCTCTGCAACTCCAAAAATAGTGATTCTAGTTGGTACTAGGAGGTATTTGCAATACCTATCCAGTGCCCTTTAGTTCATATCAAAAGCCTCTGTAGATTTAATCTGGTGAAAAAGAAAAATTGTTTATAGAACTACCTTTGGGAATTTCCCGAGGGCATTCTTGTAAATATTTTAGCAGGAATCCAACTCTCAGTAAACAAGTACATAAAACCCTACTGCACCATGCAAGGAAATAATTTTTGGAGCTCCAGAACTTTTCTGGTACATTATTTCCTAAAACTAGAGTTTTTCCCACTAAAATCTTCATTATAAATCAATGGAAATTGACAATTTGGTGAAACCACTTTTGTGGGTTTCATATTATCACCACCTACCTGATGGAATAATTTTAATACAATGATATCATCCAGAACCTAGCCTTGATCCAAAACCCCTCTGTCAAGTAGTTCCGAGACAATAAATCACCAAGGCAAATCCACAAAGGCAATAAAAGTATTCCCGAGTGCTATGACCTTAATCTATCAAAACCTACTGAACTTAATGTTGTGTTGTATGTTTGTTTGCTGTATTGCAAAGATTCTTGTATGCATTATGTGTATTGTGCTCCTGCTCGTTTGCATGTGCGCTCCCTGTCGACGATAGTTGCGATTATCTCGGAGATCAAAAGAAGATGGTTATTATGGTTATTATTATTGTATTCTAAGAAGAAGTCTATGGACATTTATGCCATATTGCTGATCATCAGGCAAGCCGCCTACAAGTTCATGAGACTTGTCCCATCTTTATTTTCATGCACTCCGTTTTACTTACTCTACTACTACATTGGTTTTACTCGCTATATTATTATTATGGTATTAGTTTGGCTCCACCAAACTTATGCCTAGGGTATTGTCTAAGTACTTCCCATTGGTTTACCTACTCCTACCCTGGAAGTTAAGGTGGTCTAATATACCACAACCCCTTGAAAACCCCTGGTTTAGCCTAACAAAAACTCTAGGTTGGGAACCCGAAGGCAAGGATGGTATTATAAATAGTTTTGACAGAAAAGCTAGGAAAGTGGGACTTGTCGAGGAGGTTTTAAAATGATTTGGTATTCGTGCCACTAGTAGAGGCACCAAAGATGAATTTGGAGGAAAAACTGTTTTCGAAAATGCACCCGGTTCTTTGTAGTCTAGCTATAACAACCACCCCGCGCAACCACACTATCCCTATATGGGAAGGGGCTTGACCCGAAAGTGGTTCTCTCTGATACAAGTGCCTCACAACTACTATAGGGGATCGGGGATCCCTGGAGGGTGGGACTTCTCCGATAAAGGTCCATGTGGGACACCGACCTGGAGAAGGAACGAAGGGTCTGCTGGCCTCCACGCGTTACTATGGGCCCCTCATTGAAAGCACACACTTGAGAAGTTGAAAAAGCGCTCTGGTTGGTCCTCGGTACCCGACGTCCCGGTTTTGAGGGGAATAACACCCATAGGGTAGGCGCTTGTGTTAAGAGGGGATTATCCCGAAGGTCTCGTCCGGTTATCCGAAACCCGCAGACTAAGGTATGACGACCCGCGACAGTTCGCAGCGGATGTGTCAGATCTTGTGGGTAAAGTGTACAACCTCTGCAGAGTGTAAATCTATTCGAATAGCCGTGTCTGCGGTTAAGGACGGGTTGGACAAACTTCTGTAGAGCGGTGCTGGTTTTGTTTTCAAAAAGGATTTTGGAAAAGAAATGGCTTTGGGAATGTTTTGACCATGGGATGGTCGGAAAGGATACCTGCTTTGACCATGGGATGGTTAGAAGGGTATGGAAGGAGTTTGGTCATGGGACCACCTGAAGACGAGAACAAATGGTTGACCCAGTCCTGATGTTTTCTAAAACTTTTCAAAAAAGTTTCCAAAATGTTTACAAAGGTGTTCAACAAAGATATGTAGATGTTATATCTACAAGAGAAACTAATTGAGAAAATAACTTCTCTTGGAGCCCTCCTACTACCACAGCCATATTGCATACCTTCTTGTTATTATTATTATCTTAAGGTGGTTTGCGAGTACATTCAAAGTACTCACTGGCATTGTCCCTGGCTATTTACTTGGTCAGATATCAAGAAGAGGTGAAGAGGACGACTTTGCGAGCTAGGACGTTCTCCCAGTCAGTTCCCTGTATGTTAAGGCATGGCTCAGGCTCTGCGCTTGATGAAGTTCCATTGATGATTATTGATGTAGCCATAACGGCATTTATGTAAGTCTTGTAATTCGGTATATTCTCGGATGTTGTAATGATACTTGTCGGTTATGTGCCACGACTAACTGATCATGGGATCATGGTTGTATGCGTAACAGGGATTCTCGGAGGATTAATCCGGGGGCCCCACACGATGGATATTGAGATGCTATTTCAGATAGATTATTGATTCTATCATGTCTATGTTATTTGTGATCTTGCATGCTTTCCGTTGTTAGTAGCTATCTTGGCCAAGTAGATGCTAGCAACTCCAAGGGGAAGTATTTATGCTCGATAGTGGGCTCATGCCTGTAGGAATGTGGGGAAGTGACATAAATCTCTAAGGTACTAGATGTACTATTGCTACTAGGGAGAAAATAGCAATCCTTTGTTCATAGAACAATCGTATTATTTACTTTACACACTTTGCTTAATGCAATTATCTATTCCTTGCAACTTAATACTGGAGGGGGTTCGGATGATAACCTGAAGGTGGATTATTAGTCATAGATGCAGTTGGATTACGATCTATGTATAATGTTGTAATGCCCAATCAAATCTCATAGGAGTCAAGATGATTAGTATATGCATGTATGCTTTCTCGATGTTTGTCAATTGCCTCGCTGTAATTTTTTCACCGAACATGTCATCTATCTTGAGGAGAATCACCACTAGTGAACTATGGACCCCGGTCCATTATTTTACCATCCATCTACAATCTACTATTCACTGTTTACTTTCTGCAAGCAATTACTATCTTCCACACAATACATTTAATCCTTTGTTTTAGCAAAACCGGTGAGATTGACAACCTCACTATAAGTTGGTGCAAAGTTCTGTGGTTGTGTTGTGCAGGATTCCAAGTTGGAAGACAACACCTTGGGGTTGTTTCCTTGCTCCCACTGGTTCGATAACCTTGGTTTCATCACTGAGGGAAAATTTGCTACTGTGCTCATCATATGTTCGCCTTGGGGTTCCCAACGAGCTCATCAGGGACCTATATGAGTTCACAGTTCATGTCCGCTAGTACACTGCAAAACTAGATTTTTCGTTGCGAGAGGGTTGTGTACGGGAAGGATGTGCATCTTCTTGTGAATTGCAAAGAGGTTGTGTCTGTTTCGCAGCTGGTAGATATGCTTCATGCTAGGATTCCCTAGGGTTCTATACATAGGACAAAATTGGTGTGGCGCTGATACCTTCGATCTGGATTATGGATGTAGTATAGCTCTTTTTCCCTTGTAGACCTAGGTTATCGAATCCTCGGGAAGCATAAAGCATAGTGAAGTTACTTTAACGAACCTTCCGGAGTTTTATATTTTTTTTGTTACGGACCAAGAGTTTGCTGTCTTTTGTTGTTGTCGATGATGGAGAGAGAGGACCTAGGGCTTTCGGTTTCACCTGTAGCTATGCAAAACATCTGATGGGAATAAAAGATAATAATAAAGTATGCATGTAATTGTTAGAGCAAGATAATTATATGTGAGTAGTGCATCCATAATTTATATTGCCTTCGCAACCGCTTGTAGCAATAACCTACTAGTCTCATCCATAGAAAAAAGAGAACTAATGATATGCATAGTGACGTCACCGTTAATCCCAAGTAAATCCCTCACATACAACCGTATTACCCCTTCTGTCACTGGGGTTCCCAACCTGCAGATTAGTCATTACTCATACTCCCTGTACATGGCTCAATCCTCGGGGTCTTGGGTACCTGAAAAGTCCTTGGACTGAGGCAAGAGAGGATACAATAATCATCATGTCAGACAAATTGATACACGATCCACTCTATGATAAATAAAATGCACGAAAGCTACATGGCTAGGCCAAAGCCCTTATCCAAAAGAGAATTACTCACGCATAGAGATGAAATCAACAATCATAAACATTGCAATGGAAATCATGAGATGAATAGTAAATAGTCTTACAATGTCACCAATCGAAGACGATATCTACTATTACAAGTGGTGGAATATGGCTATGGCGGTGGAGAAGGGTTTTGAGATTAGATCTATGTCTATTCGTCCGGCGGCTCTTCGGTGTTCTGGATGCAGGTTTCTAGGGTTCTGGGGGCGCTGTTTCTCATCGCTCGAAGCCTTTTTATAGGGGTCCCTTCATGAAATTTGTTTTGTTTGACCTAGCAGTGTCGATGGCAACTATACAGCCGGAACTATACGACCAGAATTTTATTCCCGCCGTATAGTTGGTCGTTAAAGCTTCTGTCTCCACTTCATGACCCTTGGTTTCTTTGGGTTGTTAGAAATATCGTATCTTTGAGTTTAATGTTGTGATTTCCATCATCAAACGTCATTATCTGCGCAGGGAAAAATAGAAAGAAAGGATTGCATACCCCTTTGATCATTAGGCATTAGTGGTAGGGTTTAGAGAGATATTTCATCAAAAATATGAATAATATCCAGTTTAAATGTGGATGTAGATGGCTATATTTCACAGCCATCAATGTCCCCAAGCTTAAAATTGATCTTCCTTGAGCAAGAAAACCAAAATAAAAAAGGAACACAACATTTAAACTGAAATAACGAGATGGTGATCTTACTCATGATTGGTAGTCTCATGTTTCCTCCACTTTATTAATCTGAAAAACTTCAGCATAGATAGAGTAATGGCAAGCATATCATACGGGGTTTTATGCATTCTTATAGCGCAGAAAAATTATTTTTAACATGGATGATTCAAATGAGTAAACCTTATTCCATGTCATGTAATCAACTCATAGGCTTTCCTTTGAACAATAAAGTATAATCATGTAAAATTGAGAGTGTGAGAGTTTATCATGAAAAACATATACACCAGAGTATCTCAATTATCCCACATAAACAATCTTGCCCAATTTATTGATTCAACACAAAGGGAGCCAAAGTATATTTATAAGCCTTAACAACCGAGTTGTCAATTCACTCCACACTCAAAATAAGTAATTTGAGACTTGTCTTTTGCTGCCACGGGCACAACACTACTTACAGTTCTAGGTGCAGTGTTGTTGTTGGGCTTGGGCGGTGCACGGTTGAAGTTGCTGGAGTTGTCGGGGTGGTTGTTGTTGTTTCCTCCGGACTTCACACTTCCTCCGCTACGGTTGGGGTAGCTTGGACGAGACATTGGGGGTCGATTTTTCCGTGGGGCATATCCGGTAGACAGGTTGGGACGGTACTTCTGGTGACTATTAGATCCCGCTAGGTGCATCATCCAACGTTTGCGGTTGTCATTGGCTTGGTTGATCTTCCCTTCTATCTGAATGGCAGAGTTGACTAGCTCTTCGAGATCCTCGAAACAGATGTTGACGAGTACAATCTGCATCTTATCATGCAGATCGTTCGGGAATCTCTCCTTCTTCTTGGCCTCCGTGTTGTTCTCATCAGGTGCATACCTGGCTAGGGACAAGAATCTGTCACGGTACTCCACTACAGTCATTCTGCCTTGCTTTAGCTCTCTGAATTCATCTCTCATTCGGGTGACTAAACCCTGCAGCACATGGGTGCAGCTGAAATTGACTTTGAAGGCTTCCCACGTCATCACTTGACCATGGTTCATTGTGCGGGTGCTGTTCCACCATGCTCTTGCATCTCCTGCCAGATATTGGGTGGCAAACAGAACTTTCTCGTTGGCATCCACTCCAGCGACTTCTAAGTTGTTCTCCATGGTCTGCAACCAATCATCAGCATCTAGCGGGTTTTCAGACTGGCTAAAGATTGGGGGATTGGTATTCTGGAAGTTCTTGAGTTTGGATCCATGATGATCCTGATTTCCATGGTTCTGATTATTGTGAGCCATCTAGGCGATCTGCTGCAAGGTGGCTAGATTTGCTTGGCGCTCTGCCCTACTAGCTTTACGGTCTGCAATGAGCGTCTGCAGAATCTACAGCATTGGGTCCTATGATGAGCTGCTCCCTCCTTGGTTTCCACGAGTCAATTGAAGATTGAGATAGATAATGGGGTAAGAGGGAAAGTTATAAGGTTCATGGTTTTGGTTTCAAAGCTAAAACTTTGAGTTTGACTCAGGTTTTGCAACTAACTTCTTTTCATTCATTCAAGCAAAACACACGATACAAACACACACACCACAACAAAAGGAAAACATATGGTTTTAAGAACCATTCTGTAAGCTGAGATACAATGGGACCGATAGTTCTCACTCCTACGATAGTGCTCTAGTGCATCTACTCATCATCGATGAAGTCAGAGTCATCATCGTCGGTGTAGAAGTCCATGGCATCATCCTCTAGGTGGTCATCGTCATTGCTAAGGTATGAGTCAATATCCCCTTGGATGTCTTCACCTTCCTCATCTTCTTCTTTTGCTGCAAGATGAGCTTCTTGCTCCTTGAGGGTCTTCTCGAGGTCGGCCACCTTCTTGCAAAGACGGTCGATGGTGCGATCCTTCTTTGCGCGTTGACGGCGAAGTGACTGACGATCCTTGACTAGCAGTGATAACGTCTAGGCCTTTTGGGCGGCAATGGCAAGGTTGTGGTTGCAAAATTCTCTAGCATTGTTCAATTCCTTCTGTCTGTTATACAACAGGAAGTCGAGGTTCTCCACTTGACGCTTCAACTCCGGGTGACTTGGCATCTCCAGAGGCATTCCCATAGAATCACGCCTTGCATAGTGAGCAAAGCGGGTTCCCTGGATCAAGTTGACATTATGTGCGCAAAGTTGATCGAGAGCTTCATGCATTGCCCTGGCTAATCCATCTAGCAAGTTGTTCTCTCTCACGGTGAACTGAATCCACTCAGACATTGGTGCCTCTAACTTGCCTCGAAGATCAGCAACTACTAGCCATTGTAAATCTCCTCCTGGGGGTCCATTGAGTTGAGATCCAAGGAATTCCGGATGCAGACGCTCCAAGTACTCAGACAGTGCATCAAGATCCCTCTCGAAGATCAGTTGGCCTACGTTGTCCAACTGGTAGAACTTGATGTACTGAACTTCCATCTATAGGAATTTAGGATGAGAAGTTAGTGAAGTGATCAAGTGTGTCAAAAATTTATGTAATAATGTAAGAGTTTTTGAGGAACATGTATTTTTTTGAGAGAAAGAATCCAAAGGGTAAGAGAGGAAATAGTTTTTCATAAATACTCACTTCTTTGTTTTCGAAACTAAGTTTTTGTTCGGACGTCCATTCTAACTAGGGTCTCCTATTGTCAGGATGGCTCTGATACCAATTTTTCAACACGCGGATTTTTAATCCCAGATGCCTGTTATGCCATACATCGCAATCCCAGGATTACCATTTTTGCGAGACATAACAGATTGGATATCACAGTACATCATCCATTACAAACCATAATAAGGTGTTACACAAATAAAGGATCTCATGATCTAGTCTTAGTATAAACAAGTAGCAAAATAAATAGCGTAGCGGTGGGGTCCATCTTCAGTGTCACAGGCAATGCCGACGATGTGAGATGATCCTAGTTGTCATAGCCGTCCTGCTGTCCTTCTTCAACATAGTCCTCCTCATAGTCTGGCCACGGGAATAGCCATGGACAAATCAATGATTACTCTTTAAGTACTCGCAAACTGTCACTAACAAATATGGTAGTTCTAGTAGGAATACTAAGTGCTATGTTTATTTGTAAAGTTAAGTTTGAAACCTAAGCTGAGTTTAGAAACAAAGAAAGATAAAATAAAGTTTGAAATCACCTAAGTGGGAACTTAGTTTTCATAGTCACAGCTCTTATGTGGTCAAGTCATGTCACAATTCATTTCATAAGTCATTTTGAAAACATCTGACAACTGAACAGTATGGCCACTCCAACTGTCCATAACCGCAGACGCGGCTATTCGAATAGTTTGACACTCTGCAGAGGTGGTACACTTACTCACAAAATTTGATACATCTGTCAGGGATAACCCTGAATCATCATACTTAGTATGCAGATAATCAGACATAACCTTTCCTTTACACAATCTAGTATAAGCACCTCTCCTATGAGTTTGGCCTCCCAGCCATGGCCATCTGCCATCCTAGGCAATGCATAGGTGGACAACATTGAGAGGTAGCCTCAGATCAAGCCTCTCCCATGAGAGAACTAATACTAATGCATATAAACTTCCGGCTAAACCTTACCCAATTCAGGTATTGTGGTTGTATGGTAAAATTGGAATGGTATCGCATCCGAAGCCAACCATCAGTTTTTATAAAAGGTCTAAGGCTCATGCCTAAACATTTTCATCATCATAAACCATTTGTGTTTCTCAGCACATGTCAAAACATCTCAATAGAATGACTGATAATTCCAAGGTTTTCACAAGTCATTTTCACCAAGTATTCCCATCTAAAGTGATTAAGTTTTTGGTTTGGCTCTAATCAATAAGTTAAGAGTGTTCACTAATGTGGGATCCTAATCTCAATCTCATGCCATAGAATGACATCTATGTCTAACTAGATAGGACAAGTTTTATACTCTTTATGCTATCTATAAACAATGTAAGAAACTTTGGTAAAGTAAAAGGAAGTAAAACTTGGGGTAGGTATAAGTCAACATGTATAACCAAGCATGCCAAATGCATCTTGCTTGAGTTAACTTGCATCTAGTGATGGCTTGCCTTGGTTGTGGAATTGGTTGAAATTCTCTTCCTCCTCTTATTGGTAGAACTCCTCCTCCTGGAAGACTTGTTCGGTACTATCGTCTATAAATTCATACGGAATACACAATCACCAAACAATACTTAACTAGTCTATTTAACACACTAAGGTACACGTTTGATGATCTAGTATCATCACATACATCACAAGGTTTAATGAACTAGTTTCATTTATTTTATTTGAGAAAAGCAATTTCTACTCATTGAAAATAATTAAGATTTAATATTCTCCAATTAAAATAAGGGATCATGTGGACACATGTCATCACCACATATTCTAATACATGGGAATGTGATTTAAATGTTGGATCCCATTTTAATAAGTTTAAGTTTAATATTTAATGATTTAAAGTGACTAGAAATGCCTATATAGCATTATCTTGGTACTAGTCCAAAGTCACTGCATACAAACCTTAATATTATTACATATTCAGATAGGTATGTTCAAATGTGATTTTTGAGAGGTGGAATCAACTCAAAAACTATTATGGTTGATTTTAGAAAAATGTTTGAATGTGAAAAATCCTCTGTCTTGTTATTTTTGCTAGGAGAAATCTCTAACTCTAATTCATTTAAATCCAATGGGCTTGGATAGATATTTTAATTATCTTTCCAACGGCGCTGAGGATAGCTGACAGGGGGGGCTCTCCTGTCCGTGGCTCTTTAAACACGAAGCGGTACGGGGCAACGTGGACGTAGGATTAGAACTAAGATCTACGGCTGGGGCTTGTCGTCGACGACGGACAGGTCGCCGGCGATGTGGAACCCTAGCCGCTCGGTGGGGGTGCAGTGGGGGCAAACTAGGGCTCCAGCGAGTGCGGCGATGGGGGTGATCGAACGAGACGATGATGACGGACTCAGGAGAGGTCACGACAGCTCCAGGGGTGGATGAAATCGACAGGGACTTCTCCTCCTCTGCTGCGGCTAACTCTAGCGCAATTCCGGCGACTGGCTGCTCGAGCGGCTCCGGCGAGAGGGGGGAAATGATCATTGGTGAGAGGGGAGCTGAGTGGGGTGAAGAAATGGTGTTGGGGAGGGCTCCTTATATAGGCTTGATGAGGGGACCGAGAGGGCGACGGCGAGCTCGTCGGTGACGACGACACATGGTGCTATAGGCGTGGGCAAGGTAGGCGGACTGTGGGTGGTTCCCTGGCGGTCAGCTATGGCTTAATGGCGATATTAGGGGAGGGGGCCAACGGTCGGGTGCGTCTCGCGCTCTGAGTGGTAGAGGTGGTGCTCGACGCGGCGGGCGGTGGCTACTGGTCGCGCGTCAGGAGAAGGGGATGTCCGGGAGTGTGCTTGGGTCAAGGTGGAGCGGCGCGCGCGGGCTGTGGTTGAGGGGCAGCGTGTGCGGCGTTGCCGGGGATGGCGCTCTGGCGTGCGCTGGCATGGCGTAGAGGCTCAGTGCGGGGCTTTTCCTCGGTGGTCCAAGGCGTGGCAGTGCTTGGTGAAGGGACAGGGGACGGCGGTGTGGTCACGCCTAGCTCCGTAGTGCGGAAGAGAGGGGATGGTGGTCCCCTGCGAGCTGCCCATGCTCGACCGGTGGGCATGGCTTTGGGGTGGCACTGCACTATGCCTAGGGACTAGGGAGTGGCTGGTTTATGGCCTGGTTAGAACAAGGGGAGACAGAGGGAGTGAAATGGGGTCAATTGGGTCGACAAATCCTTGATCAAAATAGTATTAGTTAGGCAGGTTTGATTCTGATCACAAGGTGTTTGACATAATGGCTGCATGAACCAAAGTTTTGAATTTTGAGATGATTTTTGGTGGAGTTGTTGGTCTTATGCTTTAGCATCTATGATTGCTTGGGATTTTCAAATTGAGTTCATTTGAGTGACAGGCATAGGAAGATAAAACGAGAGGAACTTCAAAACTCTCAGCACATAGAGAGGTGTTTCAGTACCATGAAAACTTTTACAACCGTATTTTCATCTCTCATAATAATTTTCAGTAGCCTCATGAATAAACTCAACAATATAACTATCACATAAAGCATGCTTTTCATGATCTACAAACACATACTTTTTATCAAGCTAAAAATAGTGGGATTAAAACCTTCAAACCCAATTTTAATAATTTTATAACAAGATGACTCATCAATCTAATTTTCAATAGAAGTACAATTAATATTATCAACCAATATAGGACCATCATCTAGAGCTTTATTATAAACATTTTCAAAAGAATCCACAGGAACATAATATTCATCCTCATTTGGTAAGCATGGGGGACAATCAAATAATGTAAGGGGTAAAGAGTTACTCTCATTAGAAGGTAGGCATGGGTAGATCCATTCTTCCTCCTTTTTTTCATCACTCTCCTCCTCTTTTTCGTCTAATGAGCTTTTAGGTTCAGCAATTTCTTCTTCCATAGGCTCCTGCAAGGCATTAGTCTCTTCTGTTGGTGGAGAGCATCTATTAAGATATTTAAGAATATAGCCATTTTCTTCCTTGTAATTATAAAAGAAAATTTTAAGTATATCATAAACCTCATATTAATAAAGTGAATCATCGGTATTTTCAAGCAAATAAGCAAGTTTGAATGCACCCTTCCAAGCAATAAATTCTTCAATTTGTTCCACATCATAAAAGTTATAATTTCCCTTAACATATGAAGATATGGTAACATTATCATTATACTCACATTGAAAAGGGAGGTGTTTCTACCTCCTATAGCAACAAGATTTATCAAAGTAATAATTAACATTATAAGTGTAGCACATGTTTCTAGCAATTGTACACAATTTATCAATTTGTTCCCGTAAGAGTTTCTATTTTTGTGACAAGCGGTGTTCCTCATAATATTTTTGTTCTTCCATGAACCCATCTTGCCAATAAGATCTAGTTTCAAAGAAAACAACCATTGATAGAAAGCATGATAAAGCAAGACAATAATAGACCAACAAAAATAACAACTATAACATGAACTAATGTTTTTGTGTTTTTGATAAAAGAAACAAGCAAACAAAGCAAAAATAAACTAAGAAAAACAAAAAACAAAGTAAAGAGATTGGTTGTGAAGAACTCCCCTTGTGAAGCTGTCCTTCTCTCCCCGGCAACAGTGCCAGAAAAAATGCTTGATGTCTCAAGATATATCGAGCTTGTTGGGAACCCCAAGAGGAATTTATGATGAGCACATCAGGAAGTTTTCCCTTAGTTATGAAACCAAGGTTATCGAACCAGTAGGAGCAAGGAAACAACCCCAAGGTGTTGTCTCCAACTTGGAATCCTGCACAACACAACCACATAACTTTGCCCCAACTTATAGTGAGGTTGTCAATCTCACCGGTTTTGCTGAAAACAAAGGATTACACGTATTGTGTGGAAGATAGTAATTGTTTGTAGAAAGTAAACCGTAAATAGTAGATGATAGATTGATGGTAAAATAATGGACCAGGGTCCATAGTTCACTAGAGGTGATTCTCCTTAAGATAGATGACATGTTGGGTGAACAAATTACAGCGGGGCAATTAACAGACATCGAGAAAGCATACATGCATATACTAATCATCTTGACTCCTATGAGATTTGATTGGGCATTACAACATTATACATAGACCATAATCCAACTGCATCTATGACTAATAATCCACCTTCAGGTTATCATCCGAACCCCCTCCAGTATTAAGTTGCAAGCAACAGATGATTGCATTAAGCAAAGTGTGTAAAATAAACAATACGATTGTCCCATGGACAAAGGATTGCTGTTTTATCCCTAGTAGCAACAACACATCTAGTACCTTAGAGATTCATGTCACTTCGCCAGATTACTAGAGGCATGAACCCACTATCGAGCATAAATACTCCTTCTTGGAGTTGCTAGCATCTACTTGGCCAAGATAGCTACTAACAACGGAAAGCATGCAAGATCACAAATAACATAGACATGATATAATCAATAATCAATCTGAAATAGCATCTCAATATCCATCGGATACCTGCAAACACAACATGTAAGATTACAAATAGATGATCTTGACCATGAACGGAGCTCACAAGATCTAAACATGGTAGCACAAAGGAGGAGAACCAACCATCTAGCTACTACATGAACCCGTAGTCCAGAGATGAACTACTCACGCATCACACCGGAGACACGCATGATGATGAAGAAGGCCTCCAGGGTGAACTCTCCCTCCGGCAGGGTGCCTGGAAGAGCTTCAGACCCCTCCCAATCTAGGGATGGAGATAACGGCAGCTACTGACTCTTTCGTGGAATTTTGATCGGGTCCATAGGGTTTTTGTCTCGATGGGTATTTATAGGCGGAAGGTCTAGGTTGGTGGAGCAACAGGGGGCCCACACCTAGTGGTGGTGCGGCTAGGGCTGGCTGCACCACCCTAGGGTGTGGCCGCCATGGTTCCCCTCTTTGTCTCCCCTCCGGACTCCGTGTTGCTTCAGGTAAAATATTGACTTTTGCTTTTTTCCATTCCAATTCCGAGAATATTTCTTTACTAGCTTTTCTGAAACCAAACACAACAGAAAATAGGCAACTGGCACTGTGGCATCTTATTAATAGGTTAGTTCCAGAAAATGTTTAAAAATACCCCAAAGTGTGGACAAAACATAAGAAAGTAGATATAAAACAAGCTTGGAACATCAAAAATTATAGATACGTTTACGACATATCACTCACTTAGGCCAGATGAGTGGAACACCCACTCAAAAATAGTTGGCCTTCAAAGTGATGGCCTCCTTTTCATCATGTTTGGCTTTCTTCTTCCTGAGAAAATGAATAACAAAAGGATCCCACGAAGGCAATTGAATCTTCACGTTCCCTTCATGTAGATTAATAAAAGCCTTAATACTTCTTAAGAATGGACAGCCTAATATAATAGGAGTAGTATCATCTTTAGGCATGTCAACAATAATAAAATCAATAAGAGCGGGACAGCCTTTAATGTATACTAAAGTATTTTCCTTAATCCCTATAGCTTGTCTGTAGGTAGAATCTGCTAGATGTAATTTTAACTCGGTGATTTCAAAAGTGCCAAGATTTAACTTAATAAAAATACTTTTTGGAATTGTTCAAACGCTTGCACCTAGATCACAAAGTGCAGTTATCTCATTGGTTCTAATTTTAATATTAATTGTAGGCTCAAATATATCATCAAGCTTCACAGGTAGTTTTTTAGCAATTTTCTTATATTCTTCCTCAAGCTCACGTACCTATATTGCTACCTGATTAACGAAGTGTTGATACATAGCTTCCTCATTTCCTTCACTTACTGGAATCTTGATATTGATCCTTTTTACAAGACCTTCAACGGTGTAATTTTGTGAAGGAGCATTACTATAATCAAGTTCTTCAGGCTCCTCCCTTTGGATTCTCATCATCTTGAGGTCTACAACAGGATTGGGCTCAGTTGTACCTTCAAATTTAGCTAGAATGATAGTTTGAATCTTGGTTATCCTTACCTAGTTGTGCCTCAACAATCCTTGTTCTTTCTTGGAGGGCCTGCAAATCGTTCCTCAAACTTACAGCTTGGTTAGATAATTTACCAATCATAGCATCATGGTTCTCCGTTATTTTAATAGGATATTGTTTTCTCATTTTGTGAATCTATAAAGGACTTAAGTGTTTCTTGGAGACAACCATTACTTGTTCCCATATTATTATTATATTTATCTGCAGGACTAGAATAATGTTTCTGAAAATTAGGATTATAATTCTTCTTCCAAGCAGGGTTATAATCATTATGACCTATGAAGTCTATTTATTCAATATTTGATTCTGGGATAGCTCTTACCTGGTTTTCCTTACCTTTTACGGCTAATATGAGCTCATCCATCTTAGCATTGAGTTCTTCATTTTGTTGTGGTGAGACAGAGTTCACCTTCTTCGTGTTTGATCTATCCACATGCCACTGGGCATGGTTGTCTTGCATATTGTCTAGCAGCTGCTTTGCTTTGATAATATGTTTGCCCATAAATATTTCTCTAGCTGCAGTATCAAGAAGAGACTTAGACAAAGGGTTAAGAGCATTATAAAATAAATAGAGAATTAACCCATCTTCCATCCCATGACTGGGACTGTTTCTCATGCATTCTTTCATCCTCTCCCATGCAAGCGCTAGTGGCTCATGCTCTTTCTGTCTAAACCAGTAATATTAGATCTTATTTGCATAGTCTTTGCTGGTGGGAAAAATTTAGTTATAAATAAAGAAGTACACTCCACCCATGATGCAATAGTATTCTAGGCAAACATAGCAACCATTCTTTTCCTATTCCTCTAAGAGAGAAAGTAAATAAGCGTAATTTGACCGCATCAGGGTCAACATCTTTAATGTGCATCATATCACATATTTCATTGAAAGTGTTCATGTGCATACCTGTTTCCTCAATAGTAGAGCCTCCAAATTGATTATGTTGAACCAAACATAAATAGTGGGGCGTAATTTCATAATCATCAGTAGTAATTGATGGTTGGGTAATATGAGTATGCAAATAATCATTGTTGGGAGTTGCAAACTCCCCAAGCTTCTTTTCAGCCATATTTCCTATGTTTTTGGATTATCTTAAACAAAGGCTTATGATAGTAAAAACAAGAATTTTAAGACTAACTATTTTTTTGTTTTTCAAATAAAGAATGAAAGCAAACTAACAAAATTGAAAACAAGAATTAAAAGTACCAAGGTGTCTACTAACCTCACCAGGGTAGCTATTGCTTCCCCGACAACGGTGCCAGAAAAAGGATTAATACCTTCGATCCGGATTACGAATGTAGTATAGCTCTTTTTCCCTAGTAGAACTAGGTTATTGAATCCTCGGCAAGTAGAAAGCATAGTGAATTTACTTTAATGGACCTTTGGGAGTTTTAGAATTCTTTTTGTGTTTTATCGGACCAAGAGTTTGCTGTCTTTTGTTGTTGTCGATGATGGAGAGAGAGGGCCTAGGGCTTTCGGTTTCACCTGTAGTTGTGAAAAACATCTGATGGGAATAAAAGATAATAATAAAGTATGCATGTAATTGTTAGAGCAAGATAATTATATGTGAGCAATGCATCCATAATTGTTATTGCCTCCGCAACCGCTTATAACAATAACCTACTAGTCTCATCCACAGAATACAGAGAACTAATGATATGCAGAGTGATGTCACCGTTAATCCCAAGTAAATCCCTCACATACAACCATACTACCCCTTCTATCACTAGGGTTCCCAACATGTAGATTAGTCATTACTCATACTCCCTATACATGGCTCAATCCTCGGGGTCTTGGGTACCTGACAAGTCCTTGGATTGAGGGAAGAGAGGATATACATGATCCCATCTATGATAAATAACATGCACAAAACCTACATGGCTAGGCCGAAGCCCTTAGCCCAAAGATAATTACTCACGCATAGAGATGAAATCAACAATCATAAACATTGCAATGGAAATCATGAGATTGATAGCAAATAGTCTTACAATGTCGCCAATCGAAGATGAGTTCTACTATTACAAGTGGTGGAATATGGCTATGGTGATGGAGAAGGGTTTGGAGATTGGACCTAAGTCTATTCCTCCGGCGGCTCTTCGGTGTTGTGGATGCAGGTTTCTGGGATTCTAGGGGCACTGTTTCTCGTCGCCTGAAGCCTCTTTATATAGGGGTACCTTCACGAAAGTTGTTCTGTTTGACCTAGCGGTGTCGATGGCAACTATACGGCTTGAACTATATATCCGAAATTTTATTCCTGTTGTATAGTTGGTCGTTAAAGCTTCTGTCTCCACTTCACAACCCCTGGTTTCTTTGGGTCGTTGGAAATCTCGTATCTTTGACTTTAATGTTGGCACTCCCATCATCAAACGTCATTATCTACGTAGGGAAAAATAGAAAGAAAGGATTGCATACCCCTTTGATCATTCGGCATTAGTGGCAGGGTTTAGAGAGATATTTCATCAAAAATATGAATAATATCAAGTTTAAACGTGGATGTAGATGGCTATATTTCACAGCCATTAGGCACAACATCAATGATACCTATATGCAAATTGAGCACTCCCATGAGCTTCATATGGTTTGGGAGTATTGTGCGGCTGATCTTAAGGTGAAAGTTGAAGCAATGATTGATGATATGTATGCAGATGTTGGAGATCTTACTGTCAGAGCTTCGGCTCCTAGGGACTACATACCAATAGATGTTTATCTAGATAAGTTCAATAAACAATCAGAGATGGATTCATACATGGCAAAACTTGATGAGGGAGTTAATAAGCTAGTTTCATCATGTACTATGGAGATCACTGTCGATTCCAAAAACATAAATTTTGATGAAATGAGAGAGATGATCAGTAAGGAAATCAGTATTGGCCCTAAGCAGATGGAACAAATCTGGTGGTGGAATCATAAGAAGCAGGAATTCATAGAGGTTTTGTAGATTATGCGATGAAAGAAGCGAACTAGGAAGGTGTTCTTCATGGCTACCATTTCTGATGTTGTTGAACAGGTTATAGTGGATGTAGAGGCCCATGTAGTGGCTGAATAGAATGAGGTGATCGACGTTGATGAGATTTGATGAGAGCTACTACCCTAGGCTTGTTATATGGACCATGGGGTTCCCCTACCCATATTTGTAACATTGGCTGTTGTTGCATTTAGACCATGTTTCTGTGATTATCTTTTCTGAGAGATTGCGATATAATGTGGTGCGAGCTATTGAGATTTTCGGACATATCACTCACTGAAACCATTGTTGTTTTAATAAGACATAAGTACATTCTAGTTGACATGATTATGTTTCTTGAGATGATGTAATGTAATTGTTTCTATGATTATGTTTGTTGAGAGATTTTAATGTAATGATTTGTGAAACCATGACTAGACAAGTGATTCATAAGTACCTTGTAGTTGACATGATTTTGTTTCTTGAGATGATGTAATGTACTTGTTTCTGTGATTATGTTTGTTGAGAGATCTTAATGTAATGATTTGTGAAACCATGACTGGACAAGTGATGCATAAGTACCTTGTAGTTAACATGATTTTGTTTCTTGAGATGGTGTAATATACCTGTTTCTGTGATTATGTTTGTTGACAGATTGTAATGTAATTTTTTGTGAAACCATGAGTGAACAAGTGATGCATAAGTACCTTGTAGATGACATGATTATGTTTCTTTAGATGATGTAATGTACTAATATCTTGCTATTAGTCAAAGAAATTGGGATGGAGGAAGTGCAAGTTTAATATTTGAAATAAGAATGTATGAAGATAAAACCTATTAGGTAGGAGACAGTAATCGAGGGAAAGGGCATGGTATCTATTAAACCATTGTAACATGCAAAACTAGTCATTGCTGGAACGGTGACACACTTCACTTTCCCCACTCTTTCGTTCTCTCTCAATCACTCACTCGCCTCCTCTCTCTCTCTCCTCACCATCGCTGACACTAACGCATTCGCCATTACGTCCTAGAACGACGAGGAGGACCAGTCGAGCAGCGACAGCCTTCTCCCCGACATCGACTATTACTACCCTGATGTGATTTCCTCTGTTTTTTCGGCCAGGGTTAGGCATTGGTAAATCCCTCAATCTAACCTCCATTTGTGCATACAATCATGTTCAATTCCAACTTTGCGTTTCCTTATAGGTACCATGAACGATCTACCACCCCGGATGGGAGGGTCTACATCTCGATGGAGAAGTACCATGTGACCATGGGCTAAAACTGAGGAGATATGTTGCATTCAAAGGCACTAACATTGGGAGAAGGTTTTTGGGCTGTACAAATTTGGTTTGTTTATATTATGTGCAGCGGTGACATGAAAAAAAAAGTATCGTGTTATGTTCATAACATGATAGTGTGTGTTTTTTTAGGTTGGCCCAGTATGTAAAGCAGTAGAGTGGGTGGATATGGAGCGGCCAGATGCACTTAAGAAATGTTTGGCCCAGTTATGGGAGATGCATGAGTTGGAAAGGCCGAGGAGATTTACTGATGCTTGTGATGCAGCTAAAAAAATTACAAGCTGTCAGTACAAAATAAGGAGCTGAAACAAGAGATCAAGAATTTATAGTCAGAACTAAGTGACACAATCAATTGGAGCCTAGTTGTGGGAACTACACAGAAGCTTCAGGATAGTCATAGGTTGCTAATTCATAATGCAGAAAAGGAGAGGGATTAGCTCAGAAAAGACAAGAAGAAGCTAGAGTACTACATTGCGGATACGTTTAAGGACTAAAGAAGACGTGTGAGGGTGAACAAGGACAGACTATAGAGGATAAAGGAAATTCTAGATGAATAATTTATGCTGTGTTAATGCTTGAAACTAGTTAACTGTAAGACTTGTAGTTGCGCTTTCTTAACTAAACCAAACTCAACCGTCGAGCAAATTAATTTTAGACAAACACATATTATACATAGATTTAAGTTCACATTTACAAAATCACCACTATAGAGGATAAAATAGGAAGTTCAGTACTAAATAGACATATGTTGGGTTCAAGCGAGCCTGGCTTGGAGCTACTTGTTTTCCTTCCTAAGATCGCCCAGGTCCACTTTGGTCTTTGCATGCTCCTTCGGTACTTGGTCGTGTGCCTGCTGCATGTTCCAGCACTCCATCAGGGATTCGAGAAGTTGGTCAACAACCTTACAATTTTCCTCCATGAGCCCCTCCATGATCTCTGTCTGCTTACTAGCCGAGGTGCGACCTTCCCTGTGAAGTTTCTCCCAGCCGGCATTTACCTCCTTTACTTTCTGGCACTTGTCAAAAAGGATCGCAACTTTGGCACGCAGATGGTCAAAGGCTAGCTTCTTAGAATTGTTCTTCTCCCTTTGGATGGATATCTTATCATTTAGCTAGGTCGCCAGGTCCTGGTTGAGCTTTTGCCTCTTTCCCTGCAACAAAAATATATAGTATGGTTTGTTCAGTTCACCAAGACAAGGTGGTTAGTTTCCATAATTAACTGAATCATCTTGTGGCACAGTCATAATTTCAAGGAAGAAGCAATCTAGGACTTATCAACATTTTATGAATGGACTAGTGGCACTGTCATAATTTCAATTTCAAAGCAAATAAGGTTTTTCTGCAGTTTAGTGTGATGTGGGTTCTTCCCATGTCACCAAATAGTAGTGGAAAACTCATAATGCAGAAACCCATGTCTAGATACAGAATGGAAATAGCTCATGGTGTCCATTCATGAACTTGAACACCAACACATGTCTAGATAGGTAAGGAGTTACAAAAAGAGTGGAGCGCGAACTGATATTCATGCCCCCTCTAATGGGAATCAAACTTCAGCATTGCTACGATATGCCTCCAGACAAGCCCTTAGCTCCTCGTTGTCTTTCCAAACACCCTCGAGTATGGTGATCCCTCGGCTCATGTCCTCCTTCATCTCTTTCACTGCATCCAGGCAACGGTTGCTGTCATGGTAGGCTTGGATGGCAGCCTTTGTTTTGTCGACGCGTCCTCTAAGTGCCTCGGTGATCTCGTCCTGCAGGAGGGTGCATCTTATCTAGAGATTCTTCTTGTCCTCCATGAGCTCATTGATTATCTTGATGGCCTATTCTTGCCTATTCGAGTTACAGTCGAGCAAGTTCTGTAGCCTCATGATGTGACGTGCAAAATCTAGCGATATCTCCTTCTTCATAGATAAATGCTTGTGTAGGCTCACATTATCTTGGGTGAGGGAGCGTGCAAGCTCATGTTGGTTGTCAATCTTGGCATTGATCACGACGACCTTGTCACGGTACTCGGCCTTCTATCACTGCATCGTTCATGTTATTTGAAATAGAAATTCTATAATTACACTCCAGGTTTCTGATGAATACTAATACAAAACACAAAATCCCCATTGAATCTATGAACATCAATATTAAAAAAAGACCTAGAGATCGAGTCATAACAACGAAAACTTATCCTAATCACAAAATCCCCATTGAATCTATGAATAGCGGTATTAAAGAAAGACCAAGATATCTAGTCATAATCATGAAAACTAATACAACTGGCAAAAAAACCAATGCAGGGCAGACACGATCTAAGAAATCCACATTAATACTTGAAGAAATAACAGTGTGGAGATTTGCTACCTCGCTGAGACGTGCAACGGGACCGAACGGGTCCTGCAATGCCGCCGTCGTGGTGGATTCTAGGTCCACGATCGCCCT
This sequence comes from Avena eriantha, assembly GCA_910589775.1. Classification (NCBI taxonomy): domain Eukaryota; kingdom Viridiplantae; phylum Streptophyta; class Magnoliopsida; order Poales; family Poaceae; genus Avena; species Avena eriantha. Next base: position 90,438,727 of record OU342740.1, read on the forward strand.
GTTATACGTAGAAGAGGAAGAGCAAGAAGAAGAAAAACAAGAAGCATAATAAGGTCATGATGGAGAAGGAGATGGAGAAGAAGTAGAACAAGAAGACCGTACCGGGAGGATCCCTCGTCTGCTGGAACATTCGGCGCCGTTGTCGAGAGAGATTGGGCGTTAGTGAGAGGGGGGCTTGAGGGGCTGGTAGAGCAAGAACTTCTAGGCGGCAAGCTCTCTCCTTTTTCTCCGCGAGGATGGTCGCCGACCTCTCCTCAGGGGAGCCATGGCTTGCAGGGGGAGGGAGGTGGTAGCATGAGGAAGAAGAGAGTGATTAGTGTGGGAGAAGAGTCAAAGAGTACATGCCATGGTCTAGTAGTATTATACAAGACCATCATCTACCTTCTGAAAGAAGCTAGGGATAGGAAATTGATGGGACTTGATTGGACTTGTAATTATTGCAATGGATAGTTCACTGGTCCTAGGCACCACCTAAAATCCAGTATATAATAAAAGGAGCGGGATCTTACCTTTAAAAAATGAGTGGGGTCGGGTGGTAATCATGGGAATTAGCGTGCACCTCCCGCGTGCGTGTGTCACGTGTTGACGGGGCAATGACGGGCGCAACTGCTATACGATCACGTCGGCACGTTGAACTCCATGTTGATAGGAACGCATGTTGAACTCCACGTCGATAGGCATGCACGAGATATTTACGAGTATAGAATACGCTATGCCACTTTTGTTGTGATCAAATTATGTCCAGTACATGAGATAATACACTTTTTAATAATCTACAAATGCATGCGTGTAAACAGCGCACGTAACTGTAGTTCGCCCCTTGAACAGATCGGCACCAACTCTATGTACCCTCCATCGCTCATTCTAAACAACTCCTCGATCATGATGGCCCCTTGCCGTGGAAATGGCAGATCTAAGCCAGCCACTGACCGTCCTCATCTACTTATCTTCGTGGCATTGTTCGTGCCAGTGAGTCGCTCACTGAGGCAGCACGTCATATCTGACTGCGGAAGGATCCATTGACATCGGCACTCGAGGACACCGCAATGTCAAAGCTTGTACTGGCCGCGCAGGAGGAGCGTGGTGCACCTGCAGCGACGGACGAGCACAAAGTAGCAGCCAGGACGAGGGCGTGTGTTGCACCGGCGAGTACGGACAAGAAGAGGAACGAGAGGAAGACCAGGAAGAAGAGAGGAGACAACTATTTGGACAACTCCGACTAGGCCAACAAGGAGGAGTTCATAGATCAGTTGGAGGCAGAAATGGAAGAGAGTGATGTGGACCCGTGGGACTACGAGCAGGAGGAGGACTCTGACGAGGAGAGAGCGCATTCATATGAAGAAGGGGTGGTGACGAGTCATCTGAGGAGGACACTGACAATGGTGAGGGAAAGGACCACGACGGTGACGAAGACGACGACGATCCGAAAGACGAAGCTGAGAGCTTCTTCAAAATATGGTCATTTATTTTATTTATTTTTATATGGTTTTCATTTGTTTACAGAGGTAAAGTATCGGTGGCACGAATAGAGAGGTGGCACGGATAGACCCTGCAAGAAAAGAGGAGGAGAGAGGGTTTATCCTGCTCGTTGGATCATAGAGGATCAACGGTTGGTGGGCATGATCTGCCTGACATCTGTGTCAGCCAATTAGGGCACACATTTGGGCTTTTGTGAGAGAGGGAAAAACACACTAAAGGATTTAGATAGAAAATAAACATATTAAAAAATGGAAAATGCATGTTTCATACTACCTACGTGACATTGCATGTGTTTTCTTTTCCTAAACCATATTGATCCACTAGTGACATTGCATGTGTGTTCTTTTCTTGAACCACATGGATCCACTGGAGTCATTGCATGTGTGTTCTTTTCGAAAACCACATTGATCCACTGGTGACATTTGCATGTGTGTTCTTTTCCTAAACCACATAGATCGACTGGAGTCATTCCATGTGTGTTCTTTTCCTAAAGCCCATTGACCCACTGGTGACATTGCATGTGTGTTATTTTCCTAAACCACGTGTGTCGTCGGATTGATGACAAGTACGGCATGACGAGGTCCTCGAGGCGTGCGGAAGAGAGGGGTGTGAGATGTATGGACGGATCCTACTCCTGCTAGCAATCCAGTAAACGGTAGAGCCAGAATATGGGTTACAAGGGTTCGCCTGTGCCAGTTGAGATTGTAGACTATTGAGGGTGCCCAAAGGCTCTCCCTTGGACGGCTTATATAGATATCTGGCCTAGGGTTTATAGGAGAGATCTATCCGGCTACGACTAAGAGTCGGTTACAGAGTACATCTTGAACTACAAGTAACACTATGGGCCTATGTCGGTAAGTCTTTTGGGTTTTCCCGTAGCCGGACTGGACTCCGTCTTTTCTCCCTGACTGGGCTGCCCGTGAAGCAAGGCTCTAACCCGAAGTGGGCCACCCTGGTCAGTGAGGAACTATGAGGATACCTGAAAATTATATCCCCAACAGCAGCCCTCGGAAGTCTCCAAGATCCAAAGTCGGATTCATCATCATCTAGCTTGATCTTTGGCTTGCAGAATCTTGAAGGGTTCCTAAAACTTCACAATAAAAAATATGATCCGGGTCTTAAAATAAGTCGGACCTATCAACATGTTACTTGGATTTTCCAGCTTGATTTTCAAACTAAACCGGAACTTGGTCTCTGACGTCATCTGACGCTGGTCATGGTCAAGTTACGTCATCTGACAAACATCCTGTCAGCACAACCATTGGTGGGTCCGTCGTTCGGGGAACCGAGGCGCCGTTTCAATGCGTATGCGGAGATCAAAGAGACGTAATCATCGCGTGGGTCCTTCCCAGTTCCTTCCACGACGCGTGGCGGTTACACAGTGCCGTTTGCACGAATCTTGGCGCAGTTAGGAGGTTATAATGGGTGAGGATCACTTTTTCCTCATCTTCTTAACCTATTCCTGTGTCGTTTCCTTCTCCTCCACATGTCCCTCCCTCGGAATTCTTTTCCGAGGTGATAGATCATTATGGTGTTCAGCTTCACCATCTTCCCCCCAACTCCATCTTAGAGATAAGCGCCTATGCGGCTTTGTGCGAGGGATATCTCGGCATTAGGCCGAGTCTCACTTTTTTCCGGTACTACTTCCATGTTCGGAGAAACTATATCACTGCCGGTAATCCTTATATTACCGGTACAATCAGCTTTTCAGTTAGGCGTGAGCGCGTCTATCCTAGGATTCCAGCTAGTGAGTCGGTCAAACAATGGCTGGCCACTTTCTTTTACCACAAGGATGTTCCTTCTCCCGGCAAAGCCATTGCTTTGCCGACTTTCATCGACGGAGCCGCCACGCCTCAAGCATCTTGGGACGAGGTCGCTCCAGCTCTCAGTGACAATCTGCTTCTTGCCAAGAGGCAGATTGAATATCTGATAAAACACAAAGGCCTGAGGGGATCCGACTTGGTCCAATGTTGGGTATCACGCCGAATGCAACCCCTCCAGCACCACGGAGACCGACTGATACATTCCATCACGTCGTCCAAAAAGGATTCCCTCGGCATCAGCCCCAAACCCTACACCTCGCAAGGTTATATAGGCCAGATTAAATGGCTGATAAGGGAGCGGATCGAGAGGAAGATCCCGGAGGTTTCTCTGGACATGCACACAGCGGAAGACCCTGTTGTGCCGGTAGGTTTTTAACAATAAATTGGTCCCACTGTCGGACGTTGTGCCCAGAAAGCACAAAGCTCCAACAGTGGTTGTTGGCAGAAAGGAAGTGCCAGTTGTGAAAAGGTAACTTTCCGCACAACTTCTGCCTTTGTACTTTACTCGTAACTTCTTCCGAGATATAATGTTCTTTGTTCTATCAATTTCTAAGACCTACGGAGCTCATCAAGGTCAAGGGGAAGGGGAATATCTCGAAGCCCCTGTGTCAGACGAAGCTAACCATAGCTTCTCCTGCCGTGGCTCCTCCGACTCATGCCCCTCAACCTTCTGCAACGCCGGTGATTACTTCATCCCCAGTCGTCGCGGAAGATCCGGCTCCCTCATCAGAGCCAGCGATCCTTGAATCGCAGACTGACGTCACCATGAGTGAGTCAGGTTTAGATAAGGGTGAACCCTCTTTGGCTAATGATCCCTCGGCAGAGACCTTCGCCGAGAACCTCCTTAACAATCCGGGGCTTACCAAATTTGGCTTGTCCCGGAAATCTGTGGAGGAGATCCAGCGGCTGGCCCGGTAATGCCTGTAGAGCCATAATCTCTCTGTCGAAGAAGTAGCACACTAAGCGGAGGACGTCAAGTACTCCGACCTTCTTGAACAAGTCCGTCTTTGCAACGAGGGACTTAGAGCTGGTGTGCTTCCACCACCTTCGATTATTCCACTCACCCTCACCAAGAAGGTTACCACCGAGGTGAACATGTGCCTGAGCAAGCTCACACATGAACATCATGTAAGTCGGAATTCCAACTCACGTTTTTATTTATTGTACTTTATATCATATCCTCTAGCCCCCAAGCATGAAGTAGGATATAAAATCCGGGTTTATGCTTCCTTAGGATGCCAAAGAATGAACTAGTGTAGCCCCCAAGGCTTGTGCTAATATTAGTAACAATATTAGCCCGAGTCTTTAGTAGACTTCTGACTCTGGGTATTCTGACTTACAGAAAGTTAATTCATATAACAAGGATTTGTTAAAGAATATCTGCAACAAGCGGAGAGAGATCAAGGCTCTCCGACTTGAAAATGCTGAGCTGAAGGTTTCCAAGGATGAGGCCGAAGGTAAACTTTCCGAGACTTAAGCCTTGTCATGTATTTTCATAGTCGAATATTTTTTGTTGAACTATTGTTCTTTTGTCTTACAGCACTGGTAAAACAGTCCTGTGCTATGATTGAGGAGGCCGAGAACCTCAAAACCCTGGTGGTGGAGAATAAAGAACTTCGCCAAGAGCTGGATAAGCTCAAGGCAGATCATGAGAAGAGCATCACTCAAATTCTTGAATCCACCTCCATGGCCACTGATGAACGTGATCGCAAGATTGCGCTTTAAGATCAGAGAATCTCGGATCTCAACAATGAGCTTTTCAGAGAGAAGGATCTTTCCGAGCCGCTCCGGGCTGAACTCCGGAGTCTTCGAGAAGAGAATATCAAAGTTGACGATGTCATCTTTGGTATGTTTCCATCTTTCTGACTTGTCTATATTCTTTGACTCTTTCGATGTCGGATTTACTTAACCATTTTTGTGTTATCTGTATAGGTCCTTTGAACTTGACGAACTCCACTTCTTCCGAGCCTTGCACCCACCGGATTACCCAAGTCGGTGATTTTCTTCATGACTTCCACCAATCCATCGAGGACATTGGCGAAGCTCTCAATGTTTCGGACATGCATGGCATGTCCGACTTTCAGGTGCGAGACAAGGCAAAGGAGATGCTGCAGCTTGTCTAGGACTGGAACATGTCCTACGCACCAACCACAGCGCAAAACGCTCTCACCATGGTCATGAGCCACCATGAAAACATGGAAATCTGGCAAGTGACCAGAGGGTACTTCAAGGTGGACGAAGACGGACAGGAGAAGACATCAAGGCCATCATAGACTCCTGCGCCGGATATGGGTGCCATGTAGCTGATTTAACCAGCTACGACACTCCCTTCTTCATCCGCGTGGACACACCGCCTCTGCCTCCGGAAGAAGCAGCTGAAGTTTCCGACGATGAACAGACCATATCGGATCTGAACATCTCGGAGCGTTATCAAACCGAGGCCGATGCATCCAGCAAGCCGGCAGCTCCTACATCCTCTCTTGCATCATAAATTACCAGGAACAAATGTATTATTACGAGAAACATTATGGGTCTGTAAATATGCAGTACTATACTTTTGCTAGTGCTAAGCTTTTATCTATTCAACACTTTTTCCTTAAATTTTTGTGTGCCTGAAATGTTTACATAAGCACTTATACTTTTTCGTCTACACTTTCCGCCTTGTCCCTTTCGTGAGCCGGCTAAACCTTCTGCACGGAAACTTTGCCGAGCAACGGAGCTCAATTGCTAAACCAGTTTAAAGTCGGAAACAAAGCCGGCTTCCAGTACCAACAATTCACTACTCGAAAAATGCCCGCATCCGACAAACAGACAAATACCCAAAGTATAGACTATGAAATTTAGAGTTATACCCGAAGGTAGCATTTTTAGAATCGGAAATCTAAACCAGAACAAACATGAGCATAAAATACTTTCAAGTATTCTGGGATTTTCGACTATGACATGATCATTCGGAAATAAGATGGTAAAAACTTCTCAGAAAAACTTGAGGCAACCAAAACTTTTATTTCTCACAGAACATGTGCACATATATGATTACAAAGAAGGATAAACTAAGAATAAAAGGGACATAGCTGAGCAATATTCCACGGTCTGTCTAACTCATCCGGATTTGTACTGCCTCTAGCTCTCTTTCTCTTCTTAGTAGCAGGTCTTTCTTTGACTCGCCTCATGTTAGTTAAGCAGTACGAACCATTGTGCAATACTCGACTAACTAAAAAGGGCCCTTCCCATACTAGGGAAAGTTTGTGCTTTCTTTGTTGCACAAGCCGGAGAGCCAAATCGCCTTTATTGAAAGATTTGTTTCTGACTCTCTGGCTATGATACTTGCGTAACTTCTGCTGATGGGCTGTTGATCTCATTTCAGCAACGACCTGAACTTCTTCGACCAAGTCGAGATCATTTTGTCGAGAAACCTCGGCATCCTCTTCGATATACGCGGCCACTCTAGGAGAAGTGTGAATCAAATCACTAGGAAGAACTGCTTCTGCGCCATAGACCAAGAAGAAAGGTGTGTATCTGGTTGACCTATTTGAAGTTGTTCGTAAACTCCATATTACAGAGGGTAATTCCTCTGCCCAAGCCCCCGCGGCACATCGTAGTGGTGCTTCGAGTCTCGGTTTTAGGCCTTGTAGGATTAAACCATTTTCTCTTTCAACTTGTCTGTTAGCCTGTGGATGTGCGACTGACGCAATGTCAAGCCGGATATTTTGTTCGCTGCAAAATTTGGCCAATTCTCCCATAGATAAATTACTCCTGTTGTCCGTGATAATGCTATGCGGATAACCATACCGGATTATAACATCCTCGACAAATCTTTTGGATGTTGCTCCGTCACAACTGGTGACAGGTTTAGCCTCAATCCATTTAGTGAATTTATCCACCATCACTAAGAGGTGATTAAATCCACTTGGAGCTCGTCTAAATGGTCCTACCATGTTAAGCCCCCAGACCGCAAAAGGCCATGTTATAGGTATTGTTCGCAACTGATCAGCTGGAACATGAGCTTGTTTGGCGTACTTTTGCCAGCCCTTGCACGTCTTCACAGCCGTTCGGCATCTGCCTTTGCTGTAAGCCAGAAAAAACCGTGTCTAAAAGCTTTTGCCACTAAAGATTTGGCTGCAGCGTGGTGACCACACTCGCCTTCGTGGATTTCTCTTAAGATTTCCACTCCTTCTTCCGAAGATACGCAGCGCTAAAAAACCCTAGAAAAACTCCGCTTATAGAGCTCACCTTTAACTATAGTGTAGATTTTTTCTCGTCGAATGATCTGCCGGCTCAGAACCTCGTCTTCAGGTAATTTGCCATCTACCAAATATTCAAGGTAGGGTTGAGTCTAGCTAGGAATTAAAGCCAGAACTGCTGTCAAAGGTGAGTCGGATTTGGTCGGATATTCCTCATCCACTCCCTTTATTGAGGGAACTTTGAGGTGCTCTAAAAATGCGCCATCCGGAACCTCTTTCTGTGTAGAGCCTATCTGAGATAAGGCATCTACTTCCTCATTTTCTGCTCGAGGGATGTGTTGAACCTCAAACCCTTCGAACGATTTAGATAAATCATCCATGACAGCTTTATATGCTGCCATGTGTTTATTTGCATTACAAATATCCAACACTTGCTGAGCAACAAGTTCCGAATCTCCGTAACACATCAAAAGTTGGATGCCGATATCCTTAGCAATCCGGATTCCATGTAGCAGTGCTTCATACTCGGCAATATTATTTGTCGATGTGAAGTGGATCGGTAATGCGTGTTCTTTTAACAAACCACGTATGGATCCACCAGTGTCATTGCATGTGTGTTCTTTTCATTAACCACATAGGGATCTCTTAGTGTCATTGCATGTGTGTTCTTTTCATTAACCACAACTAGAGTCATTTCATGTGTGCTCTTTTCACATAAAAAAACCACATATGGATCCACCAGAGTCATTGCATGTCTTTTCTTTTCATTAACCACATATGGATCCACCAATGTCATTTCATGTCTTTTCCTTTCATAAATAACATGGATCCACCAGTGTCATTGCATGTGTGTTCTTTTAAAAACCCACAGCTAGAGTCACCGGATGTGTGTTATTTTCATAAACCACAACTAGAGACATTGCATGTGTGTTCTTTTCACAAACCACATATGGATCCACCAGTGTCATTGCATGTGTGTTCTTTTCATTAACCACATATGGATCCCCTAGTGTCATTGCATGTCTATTCTTTTCATTAACTACAACTACAATCATTGCATGTTTGTTCTTTTCATAGATCACATATGGATCCACCAGAGTTCATTGCATGTCTGTTCTTTTCACAAACCAGAATTGGATCCACCAGAGTCATTGCCTGTGTGTTCTTTTCACAAACAACATATGGAACCACCAGTGTCATTGCATGTGTGTTCTTTGCATTAACCACATATGGATCCCCTAGTGTCGTTGCATGTGTGTTCTTTTCATTAACCACAACTAGAGTCATTGCATGTGTGTTGTTTTCACAAACCACATATGGATCCACCAGAGTCATTGCTTGTCTGTTCTTTTCATTAACCACATATGGATCCACCAGTGTCATTACATGTCTGTTATTTTCAAAAGCCACATGGATCCACCAGTTGTAGGGGTTCTGCGTATGAAAACAATAAAAATTTACCCTACGCCCCTGAACCCCTGATGCTGCTAGGACCTATCTATTAGTAATATAGTAACGGGGGGGGGGGCTTTTCGCGAACTTATCCTTGAAGAGCGAAAATTGTTGTCAACGCTCAGGAGAGCGTGGTTGATGTAGACGAGCCGAAGATGACCTCAAGGTCGTGATCAAGTCCTTGCACTCCTGCGACTCCAACGACTTGTGTGCCTCAAGTGTGACACCTCGCGGGGAGGTACACACGTTTGGTGCCTGACGATGACTCCCACTTCCCCCGATCTAGCAGCAGTTTCGGAAGTAGAGCTCCTGGATCCGAATCCCGCAGCGTGATGGTGCTCCGCGGTGAAGGTGTCTCTCGTTCGCGCAGTTCGAACTTGGGACCACGGTCACGATAGAGAGAGAGAGAGAGAGAGAGAGAGAGAGAGAGAGAGAGAGAGAGAGAGAGAGAGAGAGAGAGAGAGAGAATATCAATTGGAGGTCTTCCCAAAAGTGAGAAGACCTTTATTAAATATTGTGTGTATTTATCTGGCCAAATACCCCCACTATATATAGGGGGAGGGGAGGTACTACCTCCATCAAAGTCCTAGGGTGGTACTAAAGGAGAGGGAGAGGGGGAGGGGTGGTGCCGCCGTCCACCCCCATGGGCCTCGCGCGGGGGCTAGCCCACTAGGGCGCCGGTCACCCCCTCTAGCCCTTCTCCCTCTTGCCTTTCCCTAATGGGCCCTCTTCCCTCCGGAATTGGCCCATTAAGCCTTTGACCTTTAAATTGATTTTCTCTTTTATTAAATAATTATGAATAAATGATTAAATAAATATTTAAAATTCATTCATATATTATTCAATATCCCTGGCTATGGAATACCTTCCACCTCCACTCTGAACATCCTCCGGACTTACCGAAACCCCTCCGGATTTCTCTCTACTATTCTTTGGAGATTCTACTGATCCTATAGACACTCTCTAAGCATCATAAAACCCTTAAGAGTGATACCCTATGGTTCGGGAACACTCCAGCCCGGGACACTCCCGGACCAATGATCGACATAGGGACATGGATGGCCATGTGACCCATGTGCGTTCCACGAAGATCTTTTGTCGTTTGAACCGAGACAGTCGTGTCTTATTCCCTTTGTCTCTCGATACTTGCATTGACTGAGATCTGATCAATGACATCATGATGTCGTGTTCAATCTCGTTACCGAACAATGCTACTTGACTCGTTCCAACAAGTGATATCCCTGTGATCAAATCACACGTTGTGCAGCTATTGGATATAACTTCTCCGAGTGGGCCCTTGAGTATCTTTCGGTCATGTGGACGGAAAAATCCCGCTCTTGACATATATTTCCTCTACGGTTTCCTCCGAGTACCTGAACACACCTTTATAACCACTATATTACCAAGTGGCGCTTGATGCTATCTAAGCACTCTCGGGAGACAGTGATTGATATAGCCTCACGGTCTAAGGAATAGTCTATGATGATCCATTTCTAATCGTTGTAACTTGAACTTCATGACATGATCGGTTCACGATGTTTAGTTTGGGTATTGGTTCATCATCTCATTCTCAGAATGAGTTGACTCCATTTCCAACTAGCATAAATGCCACAAGATCAAGAAACTTGATCATCTGTTGACCAATGAACTAGTGAATAGAGTTTCACTGGGATCACCTGGTTGTTTATATATCACACGTGTATTGATGTTTCCACTCAATACAGTTATAGCATGATATAAAACTTAATCATAAACTTTATGAAATACGATAATAGTCCTTATTACTATTTGTCTCTAGGGCATATTTCCAACAGTCTCCCACTTACACTAGAGTACAAATACACTAGCTGCATTTTTTCTTAATCATTGGCACCATATATCCGGTACCCTGAACATGCTTGCTCATGGAAGAGTTTGAGTCTTGGGTCTGTACTTTATAGTCCCAAATCTTTTGCAACTTACTAATGTCAGCTTGATTGACATTAATACTTTATCATCACATGATAACATCTGTGTGTATGCATCGTTGCTATGGTGGCAGAACGAGGCTTGATTCTAGGAGCCTACAATGACTTTAAATCAACCTCGAGGGCTTTCTCATGGGCATTGTGCCCTGGGACACATCATTCTATGTTAAAAGCGAACTAGCCCCACCATAACATTATACAACACTTTAGATGGTACCCTTATCTATTATTATAAATTAATCATCGAAACACGAGTGCACTCTGTGCAACTTTAGATGTTTTTGTTCACCTTGCTTCCTACTTGACTTTAATTGGTTTACGGGAGTTTCCAACATGTTCCCTTATAACATAACCCTTTATGTTTTAAGACATGTAATCCTTTATGGATTTGGAAAATGTGTCTGCAGTTCTCTATTAGACATTGTGTACAAAATTAGCTGAATGTTCCGTGATTCAAACTTAATCACCTTCTAAACGTTCCTTCTTGGATCATATATTATGTTAAGTTATCATCGTGGTTTTCCAATATAGAACCTATGTCTCAACATAGTGGATGATGATCATCCTTTTCTTTCTTTGAACCATTGATGTTTAACTTAACACTATTCCTAATTTGAGTTATTAAGGACCAGTTCCTTAATTAACTTCTATTCTGAAACCCTTTTCAGAATCCCTTAAGGAATACTATATAATATTATAATACACTTATTCTTAACTTCTACACCTTATAAATCATTATTTATTGGTACTTGTGCTTTTATTATTAACACACTTAAGAATCACTCCTATAAGCTCCCACTCAAAATATGTTCCTAGCATATTTGGGTATGAGTCACTACTCTTAGTCAAACTATGTTCCTACATATTTGAATTTGAGACTTATATTGCTCCCACTCAAAAATATGTCATTCACATATTGTTTTAGGAAGACTTTCATAGATCCCACTCAATTTCGTGCAAATTGCATATTCACTCACTATTTTGAACAATTTCAAAATCCTTTGATCAAATACCAAACTTGGAGATTTACTATGAGATACTAGTACTTTTACTAGTTTTAGATCCACTATTAGCACACCTGAATCAAATTCATTCGAATTTGTCTAATACTTGACAAATTGTGATTTTTTCATTCACCCCCTTTTCCACTATGGCTTTGCAGTCATTTGGGAAAATTCCAAGTAACCCATTTTACTTGTCTTGTGAGATTCAGCAACAAATTCCTTTCTAATCTCAAGGGAATTCTGCTTCTAGGATTTCTCATAATTCTAGTTTACCATTATTTGTTTAGTAGTTCGTAGGTATGCCATATTCCGGTAATCATGACAAATGATTCACAAATATCTCCATACAAGATATGGGTTTACATTTTGAATCCTACTTCATGTAGTGAAAACACCAGTGGGGAAAACACAATGATCATTATCATTGATTCTTTCCTTCTATGAAGAGAATCGTTCAGGAACGTTGTCCGTTGCGCTTCTCAACCATCTCATGCAGGGATTTAAATCCTCATCGTTTTTTTCACTATCTTCAATTTGCTCCATAATCAAGAAATATCACTAAATGCGAACTTTCTCAAAAATGTACCAAAACCCAAGCAATACAAGTTTTGCTTCTTTTGGTTTTAGCTATGGATTTCGTATTCAAAGTTTCCAATGAATAATCTACAAGGACTTATTCTCTATTTTTTTGGTTATATCGAATAACCCCAAAACTTCCATGACTATCTATACGAGATATGGAGCCTCTTTCACGAATTCAAATGGTTCACTATATATTCTAATTGAGTGCTAACTATTTCTAACTAATGGTCTCTACATATAGACTTCAACGATTTATTGGGCGCCATTTATTCACCCACTTTGATATCTAATATCACATTGTGATGCTTTGAATTTTGACACTTCAAGTGCATTGCATTTCACAATTTCTTTTATGCCATTCTTATAAAGTTGAATTTCATTAATATTGATCAAATCGTAGTAATTAGATTCTCTTTTATCTTTATACCGTTTGTTTATGAAACACTTTGGTCATATCAAATAGTTTCATACCTTATGTTTCCTTTGGTAAACTACTTTACACATTTAAACAATCATATAATGATAATTACCATTTTCGTTAAAACATAGTACAAAGAATATGTATTTACTTTTAACATTTCATTAAAACACTTTGTATTCAAGTAATACACAGTGTTCAAGTTATTTTGCCGAACTTAGGCATGATTTATATGTGATAATAAATCGAATGTCTTTCACATATTATCAACATACCTTTGAATTCAAACAATGGTTTCATTCAAAATGAATATATCATTAAGTTGGGTATTTTAAGGCATTTCAATATTTTACAATTGTTCATGTATTATCAATTAGTTTCAAACAACAAGGATAACTCACATATAATCAAACAAGATATGAACACAAATAGAAATCATTCATAAAAGTGGAACAAATGTTTGTTACAAGCTCATATGAATAACCGTCTCACAAAGTGTGAGACACACTAAAGAAGTTCACAATATTTTGATTACAATAATCATCCTAAACATAAAATAAATGATAAATGTTGAGGGACAGTGTCGTTGGCCATCATCATCATGCTCGCGATCAACACGCAACGTCACATTCTCTCTAGCAAGCACCTCTCATGCAGAAGGACCTGTTTTCAGTAAAACAGAACAAGTATCAAATATACTTAACACTACAAATTTGTTTGCAAGATTATAACATTTATGAAATTGTATATCAAATATATACCTTTGTCATTAATTACCTCAACAAAAACATGTTCAACCGTCACATTCCTTAGATGTGATACGAACATGTGGAATTCCATTGATTCCGCGTCGCGACTCATAATGCACGTCCTGACTTGTGCTTGGTAGCTTGGTGGCAGCGACCGCAGCACAACGCCATTTGCAAAAGAGCCCGTCATCCAGCTATCCAAGAAGTATGCAGGCCTCATGTACGCATCATGCATGCGCTCCAAGTGGTCGTAAAGTGATTAGTTATCCTCTATCTTAATGGAGAGGAAGTCTCCCATCAGCTCATGCTCCCATATGCGTGGTTGTTCCACCAAATGTGTCCTAAGTTGTACCATAGTTGCACGAGGTCAAGATTACCCACGACTGGCCACAACTCATCCACAATCCCGTGGCACATTATAACTGATATGAAGGTGGACATCTCACGACAGTAATAGCAGTCTTCCCGCTGCTCTGGGGTCTCTAGGTCAATGGGTTGATCCAAATCCATCTCGTCGAGTATGTAGTCGACCACGTCATTCTCGCTAAGGACAACGTGGAGACACGCAATCCATATAGAGAAGTTTGATCCATCTAGTCTGAGCTTCTCTTGTTCTAACCAATCAATCGTCAATAGGAAAGGTGGCATTGGGGAGAACCTTTTCTACATTTATAATTGCAAAAGGAATTTAGACTAAGTTTATAATTAAATGAGTTAATAATAACTCCACTCAGAAACACCTATCCCATGAAGGGTTCCTAGTGATAACACGACCCCCTTTTCCCTACATCTCCCCCGATCGTCACGGCCATCAATGTGGGTTCAAGGGTGGATGCTAAATGTCGGTCACATCATTCATGCGACTCATGCTCGATCTTTTGACCATCCGTGTTCTAAGGCCATGTCTACACATGCTAGGCTCACCAACTCAACCTTAGTGTATTCGCTGTGCAACATGGCTTACACCCACTGTATGCGAACGTAGATATGTCTGACACCCACTCACCATGGGTCGCCTCATACCGAAGAACTTTCTTGGTGGTGTACACTAAGGGGGAACACAATCATTGGTAATTTTAATAGGGATCATCTTATTAGTCTACCGTCGAGTATCTAATACTAGAACACAATAAGATATACAAACAATAACATTGAATGTAAATGCGATGTGATATGGTCCTTCACGTCGTGATCTCCATCCGTCATCACCGGATTCCGGCGCCGTAGACACCAGGGTACCGGTGTCTTTCCGGCGTGGTAGTCTTCACCTCTGTGACTATCTACTACCACATAACATAAGGAAATCACTTTACCTTTGCCACAACCATATCACAAAGCAACGCCCCCCTGCAAAACAAAGTTAGATGCCTCTACTTTATCTTTGCATGTTTTACGTGGCTAAATGGGCTTTTGCACAAGAACCGTTCTTACCTACGAACTTTCAGCACAACGCTGATCAAGTAGTTGTCTCTAATACACCCCTTTCGGGGCCCTCCGTTGTAAATGGAATACCAACTATTTCGAGAGAGACAGACACCCCCTAAGCCACTTTATACGGTACAAGCCGTATGTCAAGCGTGGACCAGTCTCGCGAATGAACGCGTAAAGTCGGTTGGGGCCCGCTTCATCAAGCATTACTGTGGTATACACAAGTACACATGGGAGAGTAACAACTAAAAGGTCAATGCCCACACGCTACATCTCGTGTGTTCTACCCATACTAGCATTACTACGCATAGATCTAGCTCTGATACCACTGTAGGGGTTCCGCGTATGAAAACAATAAAATTTTACCCTACGCCCCTGAACCCCTAATACTTCCAGGACCTATCTATTAGTAATACAGTAACAGGAGGAGATTTTGACCCCCTCTTGCCTTTCCCTAATGGGCCCTCTTCCCTCTGGAATTGGCCCATTTAGCCTTTTGACCTTTAAAATTGAGTTTCTCTTTTATTAAATAATTATGAATAAATGACTAAATCAATATTTATCATTCATTCATATATTTTTCAATCTCCGTGGCTATGGAACACCTTCCACCTCCACTCTGGACATCCTCCGGACTTACCGAAACCCTTCGGGTTTTCTCTCTACTATTCTTCGGCGATTCTACCGATCATATAAACACTCTCTAAGCATCATCAAACCCTTAAGCGTGATACCCTACGGTTCGGGAACACTCCAGACATGCTCGGGACACTCCCGGACCAATGATCGATAGAGGGACCTAGATGGCCATGTGACCCCTGTGCGTTCCACGAAGATCTTTCGTCGTCTAAACCGGGATAGTCGTGTATTATTCCTTTGTCTCGCGATACTTGCATTGCCCGAGATCTTATCAATGACTTCATGATGTCGTGTTCAATCTCGTTACTGAACAATGCTACTTGACTTGTTCCGACAAGTGATATGCCTATGATCAAATCACACGCTTCACAGCTATTGGATATAACTTCTCCGAGTGGGACCTTGAGTATCTTTCTGTCACGTGGACGGACAAATCCCGCTCTTGACATATATTGCCTCTACGGTTTCCTCCGAGTACCTAAACACACCTTTATAACCACTGTATTACCAAGTGGCGCTTGATGCTATCTAAGCACTCTCGGGAGACAATGATTGATATAGCCTCACGGTCTAAGGAATAGTCTATGAGGATCCATTTCTAATCATCATAACTTGAACTTCATGACATGATCGGGTCACGATGTTTAGGTTGGGTATTGATTCATCATCTCATTCACTGAATGAGTTGACTCCATTTCCAACTGGCATAAGTGCCACATGATCAGGAAAATTGATCATCTGTTGACCAATGAACTAGTGACTAGAGTTTCACTAGGAACCCCTGGTTGTTTATATATCACACGTGTATTGATGTTTCAACTCAATACAATTATAGCATGATATAAAACTTAATTATAAAGTTTATGAAATATGATAATAGTCATTATTACTATTTGTCTCTAGGGCATATCTCCCACACAAGTGTCATTGCATGTGTGTTCTTTTAATAAACCACAACTAGAGTCACTAGATGTACGTTCTTTTCATAAAACATAACTAGAGTCATTGCATGTGTGTTCTTTTCACAAACCACATATGGATCCACCAGTGTCATTGCATGTGTGTTCTTTTCATTAACCACATCTAGAGTCATTGCGTGTCTATTCTTTTCACAAACCACATGGATCCACGAGTGTCATTGCATGCGTGTTCCTTTAATAAACAACAAATAGAGTCATTTCATGTGTGTTCTTTCGAAAACCACATATGGATCCACCAGTGTCATTGCATGTGTGTTCTTTTCATCAACCACATATGTATCCACCAGAGTTCATTGCATGTGTGTTCTTTTCATTAACCACATCTAGAGTCATTGCATATCTGTTCTTTTCACAAACCACATAAGGATCCACCAGAGTCATTGCATGTTTGTTCTTTTCATAGACCACATATGGATCCACCAGTGTTATTTCATGTGTGTTCTTTTCACAAACCACATATGGCTCCACTAGTGCCATTGCATGTGTGTTCTTTTCACAAACCACATATGGATCCACGAGTTTCATCGCATGAGTGTTCTTTTCATTAACCACATATGGATCCCCTAGTGTCATTGCATGTGTGTTCTTTTCATTAACCACAACTAGAGTCATTGCATCTTGTTCTTTTCATAGACCACAGATGGATCCACTAGAGTTAAATGCATGTCTGTTCTTTTCACAAACGACATATGGATCCACTATAGTCATTGCATGTGTGTTCTTTTCATTAACCACATATGGATCCCCTAGTTTCATTACATGTGTGTTCTTTTAATAAACCACAGCTAGAGGCACTTGATGTGTGTTCTTTTCATAAACCACAACTAGAGTCATTAAATGTGTGTTCTTTTCACAAACCACATATGGATCTAGTAGTGTCATTGCATGTGTGTTCTTTTCATTAACCATAGCTAGAGTCATTGCATGTGTGTTCTTTTCACAAACCACATGAATCCACCAGTGTCATTGCATGTGTGTTCTTTTAATAAACCACAACTAGAGTCATTGCATGTGTATTATTTTCATAAACCACATATGGATCCACCACTGCCATTGCATGTGTGTTCTTTTCATTAACCACAGCTAGAGTCATTTCATGTGTGTTCTTTTCATAAACCACATATGGATCCACTAGAGTTCATTGCACGTGTGTTCTTTTCATTAAGCACAACTAGAGTTATTGCATGTCTGTTCTTTTCACAAACCACATAAGGATCCACCAGAGTCATTGCATGTGTTCTCTTTTCATAGACCACATATGGATTCACCAATGTCATTTCATGTGTGTTCTTTTCACAAACCACATATGGATCCACCAGTGTCATTGCATGTGTGTTCTTTTCACATACCACATATGGATCCACCAGTGTCATTGCATATGTGTTCTTTTCATTAACCACATATGGATCCCCTGGTGTCATTGCATGTGTGTTCTTTTCATGAACCACAAATAGAGTCATTGCATGTCTATTCTTTTCATAGACCACATATGGATCCACCAAAGTTCATTGCATGTCTGTTCTTTTCACAAACCACATATGGATCCACCAGAGTCATTGCATGTGTGTTATTTTCACAAACCACATATGGATCCACCCGTGTCATTGCATGTGTGTTCTTTTCATTAACAACATATGGATCCCCTAGTATCATTGCATGTGTGTTATTTTTGTTAACCACAACTAGAGTCATTGCATGTGTGTTCTTTTCACGAACCACATATGGATCCAGCACAGGCATTGCATGGATGTTCTTTCCATTTACCACATCTGGATCCACGAGTGTCATTGCATGTTTGTTCTTTAAATAAACCACATGGATCCACCAGTGTCATTGCATGTGTGTTCTTTTAATAAACCACAGCTAGAGTCACCGGATGTCTGTTCTTTTCATAAACCACCACTAGAGTCATTGAATGTGTGTTTTTTTCACAAACCACATATGGATCCACCAGTGTCATTGCATGTTTGTTATTTTCATTAACCATAGCTAGAGTTATTGCATATCTAATGTTTTCACAAACCACATATGGATCCACCAGTGTCATTGCATGTGTGTTCTTTTCATTAACCATAGCTAGAGTCATTTAATGTGTGTCCTTTTCATAAACCACATATGGATCCAGTAGAGTTCATTCCATGTCTGTTCTTTTCATTAACCACAGGTAGAGTTATTGCATGTCTATTCCTTTCATAGACCACATATGGATCCACCAGAGGTGATTGCATGTGTGTTCTTTTCATTAACCACAACTAGAGTTATTGCATGTGTGTTTTTTTCACGAACCACATATGGATCCACCAGAGTCATTGCATGGCTGTTCTTTTCATTAATCACATATGGATCCACCAGTGTCATTGCATGTCTGTTCTTTTCATAAACCACATGGATCCACCAGTGTCATTGCATGTGTGTTCTTTTAATAAACCACAGCTAGAGTCAGTAGATGTATGTTCTTTTCATAAACAACAACTAGAGTGATTGCATGTGTGTTCTTTTCACAAACCACATATGGATCCACGAGTGTCATTGCATGTGTGTTGTTTTCATTAACCACAACTAGAGTCATTGCATGTCTATTCTTTTCAAAAACCACATGGATCCACTAGTGTCATTGCATGTGTGTTCTTTTAATAAACCACAGTTAGAGTCACTGGATGTGTGTTCTTTTCATAAACCACATATGGATCCACCAGTGTCATTACATGTCTGTTCTTTTTACAAACCACATGGATCCACCAGTGTCATTGCATGTGTGTTCTTTTAATAAACCACAGCTAGAGTCACTAGACGTGTGTTCTTTTCATAAACCACACATGGATCCACTAGTGTCATTTCATGTATGTTCCTTTCATTAACCACATATGGATCCACTAGTGTCATTACATGTTTTTTCTTTTCATAAACCACATGTATCCACCAGTGTCATTGCATGTGTTTTCTTTTAATAAACCATAGCTAGAATCACATGATGTGTGTTCTTTTCATAAACCACAACTAGAGTCATTGCATGCGTGTTCTTTTCACAAACCACATGGATCCACCAGTGTCATTGCATCTGTGTTCTTTTAATAAACCACAACTAGAGTCATTGCATGTGTTTTCTTTTCACAAACCACATATGGATCCGCCAGTGTCATTGCATGTGTGTTCTTTTCATCAACCATAGCTAGAGTCATTTCATGTGTGTTCTTTTCACAAACCACATATGGATCCACCAGTGTCATTGCATGTTTCTGTTTTTATAAGCCACATATGGATCCATGAGAGTTCATTGCATGTGTGTTCTTTTCATTAACCACAGCTAGAGTCATTGCATGTCTATTTTTTCACAAACCACATAAGGATCCACCAGAGTCATTGCATATTTGTTCTTTTCAGAGCACATATGGATCCACCAGAGTTCATTGCATGCCTGTTCTTTTCACAAACCAGATATGGATCCACCAGAGTCATTGCATGTGTGTTCTTTTCACAAACCACATATGGATCCACCATTGTCATTGCATGTGTGTTCTTTGCATTAACCACATATGGATCCCCTAGTGTCATTTCACGTGTGTTCTCTTCAATAACCACAGCTAGAGTCATTGCCTGTGTGTTGTTTTCACAAACCACATATGGATCCACTAGAGTCATTACATGTCTGTTATTTTCATAAACCACATGGATCCACCAGTGTCATTGCATGTGTGTTCTTTTAATAAACCACAACTAGAGTCACTGGACGCGTGTTCTTTTCACAAACCACATATGGATCCACTAGTGTCATTGCATGTCTGTTCTTTTCATTAACCACAGCTACAGTCATTTCATGTGTGTTCTTTTCACAAACCACATATGGATCCACTAGTGTTAAATGCATGTGTTTTCTTTTCATTAACCATAACTAGAGTTATTGCATATCTGTTCTTTTCACAAAACACATAATGATCCGCAAGAGTCATTGCATGTTTGTTCTTTTCACATAACACGTATGGATCCACCGGTGTTATTTCATGTGTGATCTTTTCACAAACTACATATGGATCCACTAGTCCCATTGCATTTGTGTTCTTTACACAAGCCACATATGGATCCACCAGTGTCATTGCATTTGTGTTCTTTTCATTAACCACATATGGATCCCCTAGTGTCATTGCATGTGTGTTCTTTTCATTAACCACAACAAGAGTCATTGCATGTGTGTTCTTTTCACAAACCACATATAGATCCACCAGTGTCATTGCATCCCTGTTCTTTTCATTAACCATAGCTACAGTCATTTCATGTGTGTTCTTTTCACAAACCACATATGGATCCACCAGTGTCATTGCATGTGTTTTCTTTTCATAAACCACATATGGATCCACCAGAGTTCAGTGCATGTGTGTTCTTTTCATTAACCATATCTAGAGTCATTGCATATCTGTTCTTTTCACAAACCAAATAAGGATCCACCAGAGTCATTGCATGTTTGTTCTTTTCATAGAACTCATATGGATCCACCAGTGTTATTTCATGTGTGTTCTTTTCACAAACCACATATGGATCCACCAGTGTCATTGCATGTGTGTTCTTTTCATTAACAACATATGGATCCCCTAGTGTCATTGCATGTGTGTTCTTTTCATTAACCACAACAAGAGTCATTGCATGTATGTTCTTTTCATAGACCACATATGGATCCACTACAGTTCATTGCATGTGAGAGCGACTAGCGCGCGCGCTGTCGCGGAATCATCCCGGGAAACTACTCTCGCAGATGTCACCGGTTTTTTCTCTTTCCGGTTTTTTCTCTTTGTACGCTGTTGTCCGCTCCGCATGTTAGGTATACACTTTCTCTCACTTTCGTTTTTAGTGCGTTTTCTTTTCCATTATCGTTTATTTTGATTCTTCTCTTTTTCATTTTTGTTTATTTTTATTATCTTTTTTCTCTTTACGGGGAATGGAGATTTTATGGGGTGTAATAGGAGGGGTCTGGTTTGTACAACACAATGTATTGTCTTTGAATTGATTACAGTAACGCAGTGCATTTGTATATTAAGAGCAGTACACAGATGATTCAGCGTAGCAGAATGTATTGAGTTTGAACGGATTACAGTAACGCTGTGCATTTGTATATTAAGAGTAGTACACAGATGTATTTCGGAGTGCCATGTATTTCGGAGCGCCGTGTATTTCGGAGCGTCATGTATTTGAGAGCGCCTTGTATTTCGGAGCGCCTTGTATTTCGGAGTCTGTGTTGTGGGCTCCGCCCGTGGGCACGGCGGCTTCGGCGCATCAAGCATTCATATAGATCTTGAAGCATCGTGTATTTCGGAGCGTCTTGTATTTCGGAGTGTATGTTGCGGGCTCCGCCCGTGGCATGGCGCCTTCAGAGCATCAAGCATTCATATAGATCTTGAAGCGCCGTGTATTTCGGAGCACCGTGTGATGGGCGAATACCAATCGGGGTATGCCCACGAAGCGGAGGCGCCAGCTGGAGCGAGCCGACTGAATCCAAGCCCGGAGCGGGTCGACTCGCTGAATACGATGACTGGCCGAACACCCAAACGCCACGCCGACCAACATAGAGACTCCAATAGAAATCCCATTAGCACAATTTGTAAACCCTAACTGGCTGCATATATAAAGCCACTAGGGGCACCCCTTTGGGGGACAACTCTCTCACGTCATATTAGATCTCATTAGACAGATCCATCTCTCTCGCTCTCCCACATCTCTCATTAGATCTAATCTCACTCCCGGATTCTCCTACGTTGCCTTGCCCTTTCCTCTATGTAAGCTACCCTGTAGCATCTGCCGTGGCCAATTCCACGACAGTTGGCGCCCACCGTGGGGCAAGCGGTCCTTCGAGGTGATAATCCAGGCGGGATCTCTCATCATCAACGGTGACCTGATATCCTCCGATCGATTCGCCCACGTGAGCGCACACGACTTCATCATCAACAAAATCCTCCACGACGTATCGTGTTTTCGAACGCGAGCGTGCGGTCAACTCGCCGTGAGTCGTGTGTTCTGCACGGCCAGTCTGTGAACCGCTGAAACAAATCAAGCGTGTTTTCGTGAACGGAAGCCAGATCGATTCCCATGCCATCGATCCAGACTTGCAATCTATCAGGCCACGGCGGTTTTTTCTCTTCAATCTAATTTTTCTCACGCGTTGATGACTAAGTAAATATATTATTTTGTTTAGATCTAATTTTTACTCGTTTATTCTGAATACATGTGCCGCATGACGTCAATTGGTGAGCCACCTTCACCTGAGAATCATTCGTCCGTGACTCTGCAATTATCTGCCACCAGCTCCACACTTGAGGACTCAGCCCGTCGTGGACTCGCCGTCGTGGATTCGTCGCGCTCGGGGACTCGTCCGGCGCGAACCTGTTGTCGCGCGCTCGCTCGCTGCCTACTTGCCATGTTAGGCGACTCGCCCGCCATAAACTTGTCATCAATGGCTCGCCACGTCCGTGAACTCGCCACGCCGGGGACTCGTCCGCCGCGGATTTACCCTCGCGGACTCGCCACGTTTGACGACTCGCCTCTCGCCAACTCATCGTCGCAGACACGCCATGCTAACAGCTAAGTTTCTTTATGTACGTACATGCTATAAGTCCAAAACATATTCATCTTTTTGTTCAATCTATAAAACCATAATTGGGATCGGTTTCAGTTTTGTCTGCCATTTCTTTGCGTCCATCGAAGTAGTGAGGCCGGGTACCAAAAGGCCGACCTTGTCTTCGGGTTCAACAGTTTGGCATTGCGTCCCTATTTCCGGCAAGCGTTTGATGCTAGAGGTCTGCCTACTCATGAAAAGATACGCATAAACCTTTTATACTGCTAACTGATCCATTTAACAACGTGCCTTTTATTTCAACATCTACAAATCGCACTCTTTACAAATATTTAATATATTTCATAAATACACCTTACTGTAGTTGTACATTTTTCACCTTCTCAGCAAACAGTCTAGTGTCTTTCTCGCCACTCCCCGCGCTCGGGGACTCGGTGCGCTACACACAGCGCCGCTCGCCGGTCGCCCAACCTCGCCACTCGCCGCGCTCGAGGACTCGGCGTGCTACACACAGTGCCAGTCACCGGTCGCCCGACCTCGCCACTCGCCGCGCTCGGGGACTCGGCGTGCTACACATAGCGCCAGTCACCGGTCGCCCGACCTCGCCACTCGCCGCGCTCGGGGACTCGGTACGCTACACACAGAGCCGCTCGCCCGTCGCCCGACCTCGCCACTCGCCGCGCTCGGGGACTCGGTACGCTACACACAGAGCCGCTCGCCGGTCGCCCAACCTCGCCACTCGCCGCGCTCGGGAAATCGGCGTGCTACAAACAGCGCCAGTCGCCGGTCGCCCGACCTCGCCACTCGCCGCGCTCGGGGACTCGGCGCGCTCAACACAGCGCCGCTCGCTGGTCGCCCGACCTCGCCACTCGCCGCGCTCGGGGACTCGGCGCGCTACAGACAGCGCCAGTCGCTGGTCGCCCGACCTTGCCACTCGCCGAGCTCGAGGACTCGACGCGCTACACACAACACCGGTCGCTGGTACCCCGAACTCGCCACTCACCGCGCTCGGGGACTCGGCACGCTACACACAGCGCCAGTCGCCGGTCGCCAGACCTCGCCACTCGCCGCGCTCTAGGTAGCGGCACTCGTCGGTCGCTCGACCTTGCCACTCGCCGCGCTCGGGGACTCGCCGCGCTACAGATAGCGCTACTCGCTGGTCACCCGACCTCGCCACTCGCCGCGCTCGGGGACTCGGCGCGCTCCAGACAACGCCACTCATCGGTCGCCCGACCTCGCCACTCGCCACGCTCCAGGCAGCGACACACGCCGGTCGCTCGACCTCGACACTCACTGCGCTCAGGGACTCAGCGCGCTCCAGACAACGCCACTCGCCGGTCGCCCGACCTCGCCACCTGCCATGCCTAGGGACTTGGCACGCTTCACAGTCAGGGACTCGCCGCAACTGGCAGCTTCACCGACTTCCTGCTCCTTTGCCAACTGGCCCTCACCGATCGACTCTCGTCGACTGGCTCTCGCTGATTGGTCCACACCGACTGGCTCACGCCGACCGCCTCCCACTTCACGGTTCTTTCTTCTGTTCTGGAGATCGT
Organism: Avena eriantha; assembly: GCA_910589775.1. Classification (NCBI taxonomy): domain Eukaryota; kingdom Viridiplantae; phylum Streptophyta; class Magnoliopsida; order Poales; family Poaceae; genus Avena; species Avena eriantha. Next base: position 90,463,541 of record OU342740.1, read on the forward strand.
CGCCGATTCGCCACGATCCATCGCCAAGACTGTTCGCGCCCTGCCTCAAGCCCGCATCGAATCCACGACGCGCTCGGAGACTACTGATGGGGGAATACCAATCGGGGTATGCCCACAAAGTGGAGTCGCCAGCTAGAGCGAGCCGACTGAACCCAAGCCCGGAGTGGGTCGACTCGCTGAATACGGCGATTGGCCGAACACCTAGAAGCCACGTCGACCAACATAGAGACTCCAATAGAAAGCCCATTAGCACAATTTGTAAACCCTAACTAGATGCATATATAAAGCCACCAGGGGCACCCCTTTGGGGGACAACTCTCTCACGTCATATTAGATCTCATTAGACAGATCCATCTCTCTCGCTCTCCCACATCTCTCAATAGATCCAATCTCACTCCCGGATTCTCCTACGCCGCCTTGCCCTTTCCTCTGCGTAAGCTACCCTGTAGCATCTGCCGTGGCCAATTTCACGCCACCGTGTATTTCGGAGCGCCTTGTATTTTGGAGCGCCATGTATTTCGGAGCGCCGTTTATTTCAGAGCGTCTTGTATTTCGGAGTGTGTGTTGCGGGCTCCGCTCGTGGGCACAACACCGTCGGCGCATCAAGCATTCATATAGATCTTGAAGCGCCGTCTATTTCGGAGCGGCTTGTATTTCAGAGCGCCTTGTATTTTGGAGTGTGTGTTGTGGGCTCCTCCCATGGGCGGCGCCTTCCGTGCATCAAGCATTCATATAGATCTTGAAGCGCCGTGTATTTCGGAGCGCCGTGTATTTCAGAGTGCCTTGTATTTCACAGCGCCTTGTATTTTGGAGTTTGTGTTGCGGGCTCCGCCCGTGGCACGGCGAATTCGGTGCATCAAGCATTCATATAGATCTTGAAGCGCCGTGTATTTCAAAGCACCGTGTATTTCGGAGCGCCTTGTATTTCGGAGCGCCTTGTATTTCGGAGTGTGTGTTCCTGGCTCTGCCCGTGGCATGGCGCCTTCGGTGCATCAAGCATTCATATAGATCTTGAAGCGCCATGTATTTCGGAGTGCCTTGTATTTCGGTGTGTGTGTTGCGGGCTCCGCCCGTGGCACGGCGCCTTCGGTGCATCAAGCATTCATATAGATCTCGAAGCGCCGTGTATTTCGGAGCCGCGTGTATTTCGGAGCGCCTTGTATTTCGGAGTGTGTGTTCCACGAAAAGAAACATATTTGACAGTCCGCACATCACTATATTGTAGCACACGAGATACAACATACATAGGCAGTGCATACGCCTATCTTGCAGAGTGCATTAGGATAACCAGTAGTGCATACGCCTCTCACGAGCAGTGCATTCCTGAGATGCAGTGCATATCTTTGGTGTGCCTTACCTATGCACTGCATCTCGGGAATGCACTACTCGTGAGAGGCGTATGCACTGCTGGTTATCCTAACGCACTGTGCAAGACAGGCGTATGCACTGCCCGTGTGTGCTGCATCTCGTGTGCTACAATATAGTGATGTACGGCCTCATTCAATATATTCCTTCTTCCACGAAAAGAAACCAAACCTTATTCTTCTGTCTGGAGCAAAAGAAAACAATCTATTGAATAGCGATGTATTTTACTAGATCTGGTTCCTCGATCAGTCGCGTGGGGGAGGACCTAGATTTGGTGCAGGAGATTGTTTTAAGGTTAGCGTCTACGAAATCTTTGATCCGTTGAAGTATCCTCAACAAAGATTGGTATACTGCACTCAAAGAGCCTGGATTTCTTTCGCGATATATGAAGAAAAATTCGCCATCATGCCTAGGATTTCTTGTTGATTATCATTGGATGCCTGTGGTTGGTAATAGGCTACAGGATCTGGAATATTCATCTAAATATGAAACATCTCTAGCTATTTCTTCGAACTTAGATTCAACATATCTTCTAAGGGAATTGGTCGTCTGCTGTCAAAACGGAGTAGTCCTCATTCAGGTCTTTCTACATGGTTCTAGAGATCCTGGGTACTATGTTAATTATCCTTCCAGGCTCCAAATTTGTTCACTTTCCTTGCCTCACCTGTTACACGAATGTCATGAATGTCGAAGAGTGATACAGATCATTCATATGGGCAATTATGTTTGATTCCAAGTGCAGCTAGCTCAGGAATGACATTCTTCCGTAGAAATATGCAATGCTTGCAAGGTTTCACATCATGGTGTTACTGATAATACAACATCTGGCATATTTGTGTGATGGGTTCGTAGCATGGAAAACAAAAAATTTCTACCGCAAGAACGAACAAAACCCAGATCTAATCTAGATAAAATCCAAGATCTAATCTATTAGACATGTGCAACGAGATAGATCGGTACTAACCCTTGTAGACCCGAAAGCGTTAACGAGATTGGATCTCGTGGTTGATGTAGTCGATCACTTGCCGATCTCAAGATCGTGTGGACGATCCTTCCGGCGCCGCGTTCCGGTAGCGCTTCCGTAGTCGGTCACACGTGCGGAGTCGAAGCAGACCTTCCTCTCCTCGTTCCAGCGAGCAGCGGAGGTAGTAGATCTTCTCCACGGAATCCCAGCAGCACGACGGCGTGGTGGTGGTGGTGGAGTAGAGAATTTTGCAGGGCTTCGCCTATGCCTGTGCAGAAGAAAGGAGGAGGAGAGAGGCGGCGGAGATTTGGAGTTGTGGAGAAGGGCCTGGAGGTGGCGCCCCCACCCCTCTATTTAAAGGGGGGAGGCGCCATGGGAGGGGGAATCCTTGTAGGACTCCCCTCCCTCCTATGGCTGGTAGATTGGGGAGGGGGGAGGAGTCCTCCTCCCCCACGACTCCTTGTCTTGACCCACCAAGATTCCTTGATCCCTTCCTTGGTTTTCAAGTAAACTCCAAGAAACCTTCCAGAACCTTCCGGAACATTCCAAAACCTTCTAGAACCCTCATACAAATACTCCAGAACATTTCCTAACTCAGAAAATGATCCCCAATATATGAATCTTATTCTCCGGACCATTCCGGATCTCCTCATGATGTCCCGAATCCAATCCAAGACTCCGAACAACATTCGGTCTCCAACGCAAATTCCATATCTACTTAAAACAACTTTGAACCTGAAGTGTGTCACCCTACGGTTCGTCAATATGTAGACATGACAGAGACACATCTCCTATCAATAACCATCAGCGGGACCTGGAGATCCATAATGGCTCCCATACTCAACAATGACTTCGTGATCGATAGAACCATTTACATACGAAACCAATTCCCTTTGTCACGCGATACTGTACTTATCCGAGGTTTGATCGTCGGTATCTCCATACCTAGTTCTACCTCGTTACTGATAAGTACTCTTTACTCGTTCCATGTTATGTCATCCCTTGTGACCCAGTCACATGCTTTCAAGCTAATTAGATGACATTCCACCGAGAGGGCCCAGAGCATATCTATCTGTCATATGGATGGACAAATCCCAATCTTGGTTCATGCGCTTCAACACATACTTTCAGAATACCCAATGACACCTTTATGACCACCCAGTTACGAAGCGGTGTTTGATGTCATCGAAGTATCCATCCGGTGATGGTGATTAACATAACCTCATGGTCGAAGGATTAGGTTACTATGCATTTGAAAGCTTATAGCAATATGAACTTAATGACTTGATCTTTATGCTACGCTTACTATGGGTGTGTGTCCATTACATCATTCTCCTAATGATATAACCTTGTTATTAATCACATCCAATGTCCATGATCAGGAAACCATGATCATGAATTAATCAACAAGCTAGTTCAACAAGAGGCTTACTAGGGACTCTTTTATGTTTACAAAACACACATGTATTAGTGTTTCCTAATAATACAATTATAGCATGGGATGTAAACATTTATCATAAACATAAAGATATAATAATAACCACTTTATTATTGCCTCTTGGGCATATCTCCAACAGTCTCCCACTTGCACTAGAGTCAATAATCTAGTTAAAAACTTGTGCATTCAACACCTATGGCTTTCTGGTGTTGTATAAACAATATTGCTAGTGGTGAACATAATCTTCGGATCTGACACTTCCAGGTCCGTGTGTATTTGCATGTCCTTGCGTCTCTACGCATTACTCATTCTCCAATGAGGTGGCATTGTATAAATTTGGTCCTTTGGTGAGACCTTTAGTTCCTTGGGATTAAATTATGTTGATACAATTGTCATACAATGTATCTTCATAGTATTATCCCGCTATGAACCACACCTAGTTTGATAACAAACTACTTAACACAAATGCCCTCCTTTGCTGTTACTATAGCAGTTATATACTTAGCCTTTTGTTGTAGTATCCATCACATATCTCAACTTTGGAACTCATCCAAATCCATCATGGAACATCCTTTCCATTGTATTGTGCCACCCATAGTCTAAATTGAGATAAATTTAATTTGTATCTTGTGACAAAACTAGTATCAATGTAACACTTTACAATGAACTACCTTTAACTATTTGTCACTTATACATGATATATTCTTAGTTCTTCCAAAGCTCATGAGAATATCTTTACTATTGTCCAATGATCATCTTATGAATCATTCTGGTATATGCTCATAACATTTAGAGCATAGGACATATCTGGATGTGTACATCTCAAAGAATGATTGATCAAAATATTCTTGTGATTTCACCAAGCGTCAAAACACTTGAATCTCGTGTCAACACACTTGAATCTTGATTTAGTCCTTTCCGTGCGTCAAGAACCTTTCTTGTTGTTTCCATATTGAACTCATTCAACATCTCATCTATGTACATTTGGCAAAACCATATAAGCGCCTCAATCTATTCATATAGACATTGATGCCTAATTCTTGGGTTATGCCTAAGTCTTTCATCGAAATGAAATTCTTAACCTGTGTCAATACAAGATACATCATTTCCAATCAACAATATGTCCTCTACATAATGTATTAGAAATATGTCTCAGCGCTCCCACTTAATTTCTTGCAAATGCTAGCATCTTCATCATCTCCGATGAATTTAAACTCTTTTAACAGTTTCATCATGGTGAAGATTCCAACTCCGTCTATGCTTACTTCAACCATTGAAGTTTTGCATACTCTTTTAGCATCCTTTTAATTTAACAAAACCCTTTGGATTGTGTCATGTACACGTCCTAGGTAACCATTCTATTAGAAGAACTTGTTTTGTTTGTTCAACTACCATATACCAAAATATATGTAGTGGTTGCTACATTAATCCGTCCAGACTAAATATCGCTATGAAAAATCAAATCTTATCATAGTCAATTCCTTGAACATTGTCGTAAACTTTTTCCGACATGTCGACTATTTCATAGATTTGAAACATCCATGTCTATTTCTTTATAGATCCAAACACGATCGATAGGCTTCACGCCTTTCCGGAGGGTATTCAAAGTTCAGAAACTTGATTTCTCGTGTATGGATGCTATCACGGATTCCATGACTTCTAGTCGTTTTATGGAGTCAGGGCCCATCATCGCTTCTTTGCATGTAGTCGGTTCATCATTGTCAAAACAATAACGACTTGCTTGTCAAATCTTACTATTTGATTCTTACAGACCCACATGGTTCTATAGGAACTCTAATCTTCGAGATCACACCTTTTGTAATCACGAGAGCCATGAGCATTGTGGCCGTCACCGGGACACTTTCCGGCGCTGCGCTACTTAGCACATATAGCTAAGGTTCAACAACCTTATCAAAGTTCTATTGTCCTCCCACTTAACTTTTCACGAAAAATTCCTTCTCAAAAAACTTGACGTTCCAAGTAACAGACTCTTTTGTCCTCAGTGTTATGGAGAAATTCCCAACAAATTCTTTGGAATAACCTACAAAGACGTGCTTATCCGACATTGGTTGTAAACATTCTACTTATGCATAACATACCAAAATTTAAGAAAAGACAATTCGGGTTTTATCCCAAACCATGACTTATATGGTGTCATTTCAACGGATCACGATGGAGCTCTTTTCAGTGTAAAAGCGGTAGTCACTAAAGCTTTAATCTTTAATATATAATGGCAGTTTTATAAATGACACCTTTGATCTTACCATGTCAAACAAGGTTTCATTACATATCTCGAACACTTCATACTCCTATGGTGTTTTGGGAAATGCAAATCCATGGAACGATTCCTCAAATCTTAGGTGTTTTGCTAAACTTGTAACTCAAACATCTTTCTTTATGATCCAATCATAAACTCTTTTATTTTCTTGTTACAATGATTTTCCACTTCATCTTGAAAGTCTTTGAACATTTTTCAAATGTTTCATACTTCTTCCTTATTGAGTAAGTATATACATATACTCACTCAAATCTTCGGAGAAAGCATATGAAGTTGAAATCCATCGCCCACGACTACACATAATGGACTATATACATCAATATGTACAAATTCCAATCAGTTAGTCGTCCGTTCCTCTTTTGGCCTACGAACGGAGTTTTAATTATCTCCAGGAAAGTATCACAAGCGTCATTTGATCCAAATCAAAGACTCCAAAAATCTATCAACATGGAGTTTCTTCATGTATCCCTTTCAATATAATTTAAACGGCGATGTCACTTCACAAGTGATCTTTCAATCATTTGTCTTGCGACATTTTAGCATTAGTTTTATGGTCGTTATTTCTCCATCCAGACTTGTATATCATCCATCTATTATGGAATACCATAATTATTTGAACAACCTTTTGTCGTCATAATACTTGATCAAAATAACAATTATTGAAACAAATCTTGAAGGCAAGCTTTGATGTTAACGAGCAACACAACAACCCTTTGTTCGTTTTCGATGAACATCATCACATATTCTCTTGCTAGTTACTTAGGCCATTGCAGTTCATGAATTGTGGTGTCCTGTATGACACTTCATACCAACCAATTCGGTATCCAATACCAGAGAACCACATTGTTTAATAAGCAAGGAATACAACCATAACATGTATATCTTCTATATGCCTAAGTTGGACATCTCCAACCTTTTATTTTCTGCCAAATATTTTATAGATTCTCTTTCAGCAATTCCTTTTCTTTTAAAAGAATCTATCAACATCAATAGTGGTGTCATCAACATGACACATGGTACAAACCGTATATAGTCAACTACTAATACCTTTGGACTTGCACTTTGAGGTGGATCACCATCATCAAATGTTTGGTGTTCTTTTCAAAATTCCATTCTTTAGTAATCTTTTAGTGTAGTAAACATTTTACTTACATCTTCTATTCATCCTTATCATGACAACTTTCATGATCAAGCTGCTATAGCTTATAAAGGTGAATTGCGAGTATAATGTTTCTTTTTCGAAACCTTTGGAGGATTAGGACGACTAGCGTCTCCAACCTTCACAAATTCTCATCAAATATGAGGACGTATACTCTATCATGTTGTAACCAACACATTGTTTTAGATATCGCAATACCTTTCACATATGATGGTTTCTGAAACATTGCTTTCAGCTCTTAGATAAACTTGATATTAAAAACAATCTTTTGAGTATCAAGAATCATGGAGGCAAACATGATACATTAGATACTAACACTGGAATTGTTACTCTTGATTTAATACTACTTATTAAACTTCATGGAGCAAATAGAGTTTGCTGAAAGTTTGCAATAGGACTTATAAACTTTAAATTGACATTCAAAACAATACGATACCAGTTCGTAAAGTAAATATCTAGAATTTCTATAGTTCCACTATCTCAACTATAACTAAGCGTAAGGTGGTGAACGGATGCCAATGACTACAACAAACTATGAAAATTCACTTTGATTGTGTTTATGATAAATTGAGTTCGACTAATCCAAATTACAAATGAACTCCCACTCAAAACAACATCCCTCGAGTTGTTTTAGTGATTACACGAACCAAATCCACTACACCAAGTTCGATCATCACGTGAGATGATGTAGCTTTAAAGGAAAACAATCAGCATGTTCATCATATCATCCATATGACTCATGCTTTACCTTTCGGTATTCCGTGTTCCGAGACCATGTCTGTACATGCTAGGCTCGTCAAGGTTAACCTTAGTTTCCGCATATGAAATCTGGCTTGCACCCGTTGTATGCACACGTAGAGTCTATCACACCCGATCATCACGAGATGCTTCGAAACGACGAGACTTAGCAACGGTGGCAACTAAGGATGAACACTTTATTACTTGATATTTAGGGAGAGGGATCATCTTATAATGCTACCGTCGCGATCTAAGCAATACAAGATGCATAAAGGATTAACATCACAGGAAATTCATAATATGTGATATGATATGGCCTTTCTTCTTGTGCCTTTGATCTCCATCTTCAAAGCATGGACATGAACTCCATCATCACCAGCGTGGCGTCAAGGTCCGTGGCGCCGCTTCATGGTTGTCCATCACCAACAGCAACTATTACAACTACTTGGAATAAAGCTATTACATGATGAATAGACACGCAGGTCTTAAACAAAATTTAAAGACAACCATTAGGCTCCTGCCGGTTGCCATATTACAATAAGGATCATTGCATACATCAAATATAATCACAATCACATAATGGCCATATCACATCACATAACCCCTGCAAAAACGAGTTAGACGCCTCTAATTTTCTTTGCATGTTTTACGTGGTTTGGGGCTTTCGCATAAGACCGATCTTACCTACGAACAAGAACCACAACGTTGATACAAGTGTTGTCAGATGCTCATTGTAAATTGAATCTTAACTATGGTGGGAGAGACAGACACCCGCAAAGCCACTTGTGCAAAGCAAGTTGCACGTCAAGCGTGGAGCAAGTCTCATGTGCGATGACATGTAATGTTAGCCCGAGCCGCTTCATCCCACCATGCCGCAAGATGTAAAGTACACGCTAAGACACCGACAAAAAAAGCATCAACGCCCACAAAAACATTGTGTTCTACTCGTGCAACAGATCTACGCATAGATATGGCTCTGATACCACTGATGGGTTCGTAGCATGGAAAACAAAAAATTTCTACCCCAAGAACGAACAAAACCCAGATCTAATCTAGATAAAAGCCAAGATCTAATCTATTAGACATGTGCAACGAGATAGATCGGTACTAACCCTTGTAGACCCGAAAGCGTTAACGAGATTGGATCTCGTGGTTGATGTAGTCGATCACTTGCCGATCTCAAGATCGTGTGGATGATCCTTCTGGCGCCGCGTTCCGGTAGCGCTTCCGCAGTCGGTCACACGTGCGGAGTCGAAGCAGACCTTCCTCTCCTCGTTCCAGCGAGCAGCGGAGGTAGTAGATCTTCTCCACGGAATCCCAGCAGCACGACGGCATGGTGGTTGTGGTGGAGTAGAGAATTCTGCAGGGCTTCGCCTATACCTGTGCAGAAGAAAGGAGGAGGAGAGAGGCAGCGGAGATTTGGAGTTGTGGAGGAGGGCCTGGAGGTGGCGCCCCCACGCCTCTATTTAAAGGGTCTTGTAGGACTCCCCTCCCTCCAATGGCCGGCGGATTGGGGAGGGGGGAGGAGTCCTCCTCCCCCACGACTCCTTGTCTTGACCCACCAGGATTCATTGATCCCTTCCTTGGTTTTCAAGTAAACTCCAAGAAACCTTCCAGAACCTTCCGGAACATTCCGAAACCTTCTAGAACCCTCATAAAAATACTCCGGAACATTTCTAACTCAGAAAATGATCCCCAATATATGCATCTTATTCTCCGGACCATTCCGGATCTCCTCGTGATGTCCCGAATCCAATCCGAGACTCCGAACAACATTCGGTCTCCAACGCAAATTCCATATCTACTTAAAACAACTTTGAACCTTAAGTGTGTCACCCTACGGTTCGTCAATATGTAGACATGACAGAGACACATCTCCTATCAATAACCATCAGCGGAACCTGGAGATCCATAATGGCTCCCACATACTCAATGATGACTTCTTGATCGATAGAACCATTTACATACGAAACCAATTCCCTTTGTCACGCGATACTGTACTTATCCGAGGTTTGATCGTCGGTATCTCCATACCTAGTTCTACCTCGTTACTGATAAGTACTCTTTACTCGTTCCATGTTATGTCATCCCTTGTGACCCAGTCACATGCTTGCAAGCTAATTAGATGACATTCAACCGAGAGGGCCCAGAGCATATCTATCCGTCATATGGATGGACAAATCCCAATCTTGGTTCATGCGCTTCAACACATACTTTCAGAATACCCAATGACACCTTTATGACCACCCAGTTACGAAGCGGTATTTGATGTCATCGAAGTATCCATCTGGTGATGGTGATTAACATAACCTCATGGTCGAAGGATTAGGTTACTATGCATTTGAAAGCTTATAGCAATACGAACTTAATGACTTGATCTTTATGCTACGCTTACTATGGGTGTGTGTCCATTACATCATTCTCCTAATGATATAACCTTGTTATTAATCACATCCAATGTCCATGATCAGGAAACCATGATCATGAATTAATCAACAAGCTAGTTCAAGAAGAGGCTTACTAGGGACTCATTTATGTTTACAAAACACACATGTATTAGCGTTTCCTAATAATACAATTATAGCATGGGATGTAAACATTTATCATAAACATAAAGATATAATAATAACCACTTTATTTTTGCCTCTTGGGCATATCTCCAACATTGTGCATGTTTGTGTTCAACAAAATGGTCAATGGGAGATGCATATTTCTGATCCAGTTCCTGTGCCAACACCAACCACGTACCTTAGTCAGCCTTAAGGAATCCTGATAGGCAAAGACTTGTTTATGGCGTATGTTGTAGGGCTTCTTCTATGTTACAACATATCCACACATTTAACTTCTGTGATACAATTCCCTGAATCAGTCAGGCCGACAACAAAGGATTAGAGGAATTATTGTATTTCAGAGGATAGATCAGGAAGCATTTTACTAGCTGCCTTTTCTAGTGATGGTATACTGACAACTTGGCTCCTTGACTACAAGAATGGTCAAAATAAGTGGATCATCCAGACAATGTTAGATCTGCCTATTGCATGTAGAACTGCTTTTGGCTGGGATATTGAAGACTACTGGAAGGAAAGAGTTGGTAGTATGTGTGAGAATTGCAATCTCCCAGTTTGTGGTCTGTTGCGTGTTATAACAATGTCAGCTGATGGTCACTATGTTTTGATGACAGTTGATTTTGATGTAGTCTTGTTCTGTGCAGACATGCTGAAGAAGACTGTATCAGTTTTATCTAAGTTATCTACACCATTAGTTGTCCGTAGTGCTTTTGCAATGTCCGAACCCTGGCCACCTGCTCTATAGTGATTGATCGAAATGCAATCAAAATTAAATATCTCTTTGTAATGTGAGTACACTAAGCCTTTTGTTGCTTCTTGTGATCTTCTTGCACCGTATGCTGCGTCCAATTATGTACTATGTTGCTTTTTATAATCTTCTTGCACTGTATGATAAATTTGGCATCCTAGTACTGCCATGGTAATTGCTAATTGATGCAGTGCAAGTATCAACCAGAGAAATGCATATATGAATATATGAGCAGTGTACATAGATTGCACAATCGTTTTGGCTACTAAACTAAAGGCAGCGCAAGTCGTTTGAGTACAAGGCAGTGCACGAGGGGGTTAACTAGCGTAGTGTTTCATAGTAAACTAATTTGGCTGCATCATCTCACGGAGTAGTGCATCTATGAAAATGATGGCAGTGCAGGTAGAGTACACAGTCTTAGGACATTAGGAATTTCTAGGTACGATAGTGCATGTAGCCGAGGAAGCGCAGTGCTTCAAACAGGAACCAGTGTACCTGCAGCATTACATAGAGCAGTGCAATTGTGGAACTAAAGGAAGTGCAAGTAGTCTGAGTATAGGCAGTGCACGCAGGATGAATAGGGCAGTTCTTCGAAAGTACATAGGTGTATTTCTGTACAAAGTAGTTTTCTATATGACTATATGAGCAGTGCACTTAGAGTGCAGGGTCGTTCCGCATTCGTTAGGGGCTAGTATAGTTTCTAGGTAAGGCAGTGCATGTGGCTGAGGAAGCGCAGTGCTTCAAACAGAAACCAGTGTACCTACAACATTACATAGAGCAGTGCAATTGTTGAACTAAGGGCAGTGCACGCAGGATAAATAGGGCAGTTCTTCGAAAGTGCATAGGTGTATTTGTGTAGAAAGCAGTTTTCTATATGAATATACGGGCAGTGCACTTAGAGTGCAGGGTCGTCCCGCATTCGTTAGGGGCTAGTATAGTTTTTAGGTAAGGCAGTGCATGTGGCTGAGGAAGCGCAGTGCTTCGAACAGAAACCAGTGTACCTACAGCATTACATAGAGCAGTGCAATTGTCGAACTAAGGGCAGTGCGCGCTGGATGAATAGGGTAGTTCTTCGAAAGTACATAGGTGTATCTGTGTAGAAAGCAGTTTTCTATATGACTATACGGGCAGTGCACTTAGAGTGCAGGGTCGTCCCGCATTCGTTAGGGGCTAGTATAGTTTTTAGGTAAGGCAGTGCATGTGGCTGAGGAAGCGCAGTGCTTCGAACAGAAACCAGTGTACCTACAGCATTACATAGAGCAGTGCAATTGTCGAACTAAGGGCAGTGCGCGCTGGATAAATAGGGTAGTTCTTCGAAGTACATAGGTGTATCTGTGTAGAAAGCAGTTTTCTATATGACTGTACGGACAGTGCACTTAGATTTCAGGGTCGTTCCGCATTCGTTAGGGGCTAGTATAGTTTCTAGGTAAGGAAGTGCATGTGGCTGAGGAAGCGCAATGCTTCGAACAGAAACCAGTGTACCTGCAGCATTACATCGAGCAGTGCAATTGTCGAACTAAAGGCAGTGCAAGTAGTCTGAGCAGTACATGGCAGTGGACGCGAGGGTTAAATAGTGTAGTGCCTCATAGTAAACAAATTTGGCTAGATCATCTCACAGGACAGTGCATATATTTAAATAATGGCAGTGTAGGTAGAGTACACGATCGTAGCATATTATTCTGTGTTGGTAGAACACCACGGTTAATTGGTTGCACAGGCAGTGCATTTAGTGTAGAAGCGGAGTGGTTCTAAACTAAACCAGTGTACACTTGTAGTGCACTGTAACTTTTTGGTAATCCAGTGCACTCAGGATAAATAGGGCAGTTCTTCGAAAGTACAGAGGTGTTTCTGTGGCATAAGCGAAAACAGTTTTCTATATGAATGCAAGTAATTTCTTTATATGGTAGTGCACGTGGGCTAACAAGTGCAGTTACAGTGCTTCGAAATTAAACTAGACTGCGCACAGCATTACAGAGAGCATGGCATATATGAATATAATGGTAGTGTAGTTATAATACACAGTCGTAGCACATTAGTTCATTGTTTCTATTACGGTCGATGTATTACAGACTAATATTATTGATTTGTACATAATGTAGTCCAATCGTCATCACCTTCATGTGATATTTCGGTCACACTTTATAAGACACTCTTAATTAAAAATGTATCTTATGTAGTGCACCAAAACATCAAAGCAGCAACGGACTGCGGAACAAATTGTGATTTCATGTAATATGCTTCACCCTGTAGAGACAAAGGTAGAAAACAAATATATTAGTTTAAGCATATGAGTTATATTTTTTGAGTGTTCAGTCATTTATTCTTACTAGGTAAAACTCTCACCTCGGTATTCAAGGTCTGGGTTTGCAAGCATTCTGATATCCCTCTCGTACAAAGGATTTCTTATACAGTGTGACCGAAATAATATACCTATTTTTATATTTTGTAGCAGCGTTAGATGTTTGTCTCATACACCAAGATTAGTCTAAATCTATTGCATATTAACTTCTGTATATCGCTATTGTGTAGTAAACTTATACATAAAGTAGTACCTTGGGTGTGTAAAATGACTTGGGCATGGCAGATGCACTTGACGATATTGATTTGCTCTTGAATTGGTAGATCCCTTCCTATATGTAATTCTCTGGTTGGCTTCACCTCTAGCTGAACAATTTGATTTGTATCTAATATTTTTTAGACATATGATTCCATCTACAAGCATGTATTTTTTCATCGACCCGCGTAGCATGCTGCAAAATGGAAGGTGGCGGCTTCTCAGCTGTGTGAGACTAGGTGTGGTCGATGTATGTCTTTATATACAATTACTTGGTTGTTCTAGGGTTTTCGTCTAGTGGGTCTTGTTGGGCTAAACTATTAGTGTAGACGTTGCAGTTCTTTGAAAACTTGGTTTGTACATGTACCGCTTGAGTTTTATATTTTTTCATTGTATGTCTATACACTTATAGCAGATAATTATTATTTAATCTAATATTATTTTTTCCATTGTAATTACAATATGTTCATGTTAAATATGTATATTGTGCACCAATCAAATCTGTAGGAGCACAATGTCTATTGTTTATATTCTGGAAATTTGATTCCACATAGAATTTATAACAGTCAGTGCGTAGTTAAAGCACCAGTAATAGTATTACGAGATAACAGTAGGACACAAACATTTCGTTTCAGTACATTGCATATTCTAAACAAACATAAGAGATAAACAAGTACATATTCTTAACATACATAAGAAATAAGCAAATTATCAATCGTAGTTTGATTCCGACGACTCTGCTAATGCCTGGCTACTATGAATAATGATGTTCATGACAAACATCATTTCAAGGTTAAGCTATGAATCTTTTTTCGCTGTAATCAGTATTGCTTGTCCAACACTGAGATTTGTAGTTTCAACGAAGTTCTTCCATGCGTCTTTGTTGAATAAGAAGCGGCCATCTTGTGTTGTTTGTTACGCTATGGTGTTGACATTACCACTTGCTCCTAAGCGTACTCCAACAAGACCTTCTTTAGCAATTTCACGTGTAGAAATGAATTTCAATGGTAGTTTCTGAGTTGCAATAGAAGGAAGATGTTTTTTAGGGATAACATTATGAATGTATTAAACCAATGTGAAATCAATAAACAAATAAATAAAGTTAAATTTAGAGACATACCATATTGTGGTGTTTAATGTTTGTTTTTATCAAACGAGTCACAAATGGCAACCCTTCAAATGAATTGGCTGAGGGGAAGATATCGAATAAGTGATTTTCCTCAGAATCTGTAAGGGTGCATGTCTTGGAAAAAATTGTACAATTAAGCACTTGGACATTGCTATTTTCATCATCACTTTTGTTGTTATCTTCTTCAGAATCAAAATATATCACAGTGATCGTTGGACCTAGAGCTCCCAATGAAAAGAATAGGTGTGCTCCTGCGCTGATCCTGTTCTCTGTGATGAACCTTGTCCAACCTGGACCTGTAATGCGAGTAATTGTGCGTTCTTTGTGGACTTCAACATAATAAATTTTTCTAAGAGTTTGGAATTCCACTCCAAGTCTAGTTATGTCATTGAATTGCAACCTTAGATTGCAGGGTATAGTCTGCTGAACGGTATAGTGAAGGAGAGGACTATTATGTTAACAAATATTAAGAAATGGATTTATATATATTGAAACATAGTGTATATATACCAGTGAATGCTCGAACTGGCCTTCTACAAGACGAACAATGAATTCTGAGCCTGAATGTCCTAAATTTTTACCATAGTGACTGAAACAAACTTGACATGGCGCCATTTGTTCTGCAATAAAAATAGTTGTGTGTTATTAAATGTCTATACATATATAAAATAATTTATAATTTGTGCCTGGAATTTTTCTTATAATTTGTAATTATGCTGCTTCTAATAATCTGATTTTGTAGATATGGTTCAAGCTGTTTATGTGCCTAGCAGATGCGATATTTTTTCGTTCAGACTGGAACTAATAAGTAGGGTTAATCTAGTAATTAAACTACTATTGATGTTTGTCAAATGAAACAAATGAACATTCTCATCATACCATTAATAAAAGTATAAGAACTTTAGTGTTAGTTCAAGATCATATAGATATATCGTGTTCTATCTTTAACGCATACTAATGGACTCATATTTGTGAAAATATGGATAGTATAAATCCTAGTACATTGATTTAGATCTGGAGGAATATAAGCACGCACACATTTTTGCTAATGTTTGTACAATGTAAACGATTTGCTAGAAAATTAATTGATGTTGGTTTCTTACAGAAGACGCGGGAGTGGTGAATCGATGATGTTTCGTTCAAGGCGGTGGCAGAAGTTTGGCTAAGAGTTGGTTTCTTGGCGGCGGCAGAAACAGGAACGAGCTTTAGAGGAAGTTGGAAAAGGAGTACTTAAATGGATAGGTTGTGTCGCTTCGTTTTATAGAAAGAGACTATAATGCTAATTATTTCAATGAAAACCTTCGTGTACTTCCGTTTTATGCAGTTATCGGTAGATAGGATAGGCAGTGCAGAGAGACGGAATGCAGTGCGCCTGGTGCGGTCAGTTCACTACCACCGTTCAATATTTTGAACCGTTTGCACAGCAGTTTTATGGATGACGTCAATGTAGTGCGTTCATGATTAACAAGAAGTGCATTGTACTGTAAATTTTAGTTGCAGTTCATTACACGGTTATTTCTCTGCCTTGGCACCTTATTTTCTCCATACGCACGGTAATTTAACGAAGCATAAGAACGCAGTGCATACTTATTTGTCAGGTGCAGTGTATTGCAGTTACAGGTGCAGTGTATTGCATGGTCAGTGCACTGCCGCGAGTCTTTATCTTACACCGATCGCAAAGCTTCTTTAAGGATAGTACCACAGTGCATAGTTATTTCGGAGGCAGTGGGTGTCAGTATTTATTACAGGTGCAGTGCGTGGTACTTTAAATTTTAGGTGCAGTTTACATTGCACGGTTATTGCTCTGCCTTGGCACGTTATTTTGAACCATACGCACGGTACCTTTACAAACCATAGGAACGCAGTGCATACTTATTTGTTAGGTGCAGTGTATTGTAGGTATAGGTGTAGTACGCTGCAGGTGAAGTGCATTGCACGGTCACTGCACTGCCGCAGCACCTTATCTTTTCCTATTCGCAAAGCAGCTTTAAGAAGCATATGACCGCATAGGAGCATAGGACCGCAATGCATATTTATGTTGGAGTCAGTGTGTATCACTATTTGTTACAGGTGCACTGTATTACACGGTTAGTGCTCTGCCGTGACACCTTATTTTGCACATTAGGAACAAAGTGTACTATCGTCTTCACATGCTGTGCGTGTCATGGTGCATTGTAGTTGGTGTGCCTTGCATGATCAATGCATTGTCGTGACACCTTATGATGAACCTTTCCCACAACAACTTCAGTCGAGGACCATAATTACGCAGTGCATACGTGTTGCACAGGCAGTTTCAATTCAATGTGCATTGGGTGAGCAATGCATTGCATCGTCAGTGTACTGCCTTGGCACGTTAACTGGCACAGTATGTACAGTAATTTTACGGACCATAGTAAGGCAGTGCATACCTGCTTCACAAGCAGTTTGTTTCTGTTTGTATTGAAGGTGTAGTGCAATGCATGTTCAGTGCAATGTCGTGGCACTTACGTTGCACCATGCGCACATGTATTTTATGAAAATAGGAAAGCAGTGCATACGCCATACACACGTAGAGTCTGTCCATGTACATTCAAAGTGCCTATATTAGTTGCATGTATTATTAGCATATTGATACATACAAACATCTTAAATATAAGACATATTTTATTTACATAGATTTACTGAACAACCTAGTATATTAATATTATTACAAGTATCAATCTAATGATCATCTTCAGTCAGGGATGTCCTTCTCATTGACAGTAGGACTGAATGCTCTCAATACTTCAGGAAGTTCATCAAGTAGATCGTTTTCTATCCCGTATATCATCTTGTAGTTAAATTCTTCTCTCATTGCGGAAGGAGAGAACTGTTTAACAATCAGGAAATCGGTATATTTTGAACGTAGGTTGCCAATAGAAAAAATCCGAAGCAAATTATATTGTAACATAAACAACACGACTTACCTCTTCTTGGTTGCATTTTATCGTGTCTCCATTGTACCACTTTATACTTCTTAGGATCGAGTAAACACACTCATTCTCTTTTTACTTTGGCCACCTAGGGAACTTTGTTTCGTTGAACTTCTCTGTGAATTTTGGAAAATTGTGACTAGGATATGCCGCTTTAAGAAGTTCATCTATTTTTTAAGCTATTTTCATGAAATGCAACATTGATTGATCAGTATTCTAAATAGTGCAGTTGGAAGATTAATATGAAAGTAATGTTCTAACCATGATTGGTCCAATGTTGTTATGATATTCTTCTCTTGTTTTAAACAAGTTATCCTTGGTGTATTTCCTTGAGTCAATTATGTTAAGGCGACCTCCACTGATATACATGTTGAGGGAGTAAACTGTAAAGTAAGAGCTGTAGACAACAGGTATTTCAATCTGCAATGAATACATGACAGTAAGTCCATTAACAGAAAAGTTTATTTCATTAATAGTAAGCTCTCGAAATTTATTGTATAATCCTCTTCGAAATAGATGTTTTGAAAATTTAGAGAAACTTACCAGTTTTGCCATGTCTGGTTTAAAATTTTCCATCAATGATTTGAATTGCTTCACACGTTGTTCTGTCCAGATCCAGTTTTCCTTCTCGAATTCTGTCAGCATAGAGACTGAAAGGTTGCATATGAATCTTTTGCCTCCGTCCA
Organism: Avena eriantha; assembly: GCA_910589775.1. NCBI lineage: Eukaryota > Viridiplantae > Streptophyta > Magnoliopsida > Poales > Poaceae > Avena > Avena eriantha. The sequence goes on from OU342740.1 coordinate 90,482,118, forward strand.
AAAAGACTTTGTAGGAATTGCTTATCATAAATATGTCTATGTAATGCTGAACCGATTGATCGTTAGCCATCCCTTCTTGTTTAAGATTGTTTTTCAGATCTCGGCCTGTCCATTCTGCTTCTATCATTATTCCAGATTCGATTCTTCGAATCTGAATAATGAATTTGCTCTAATAGCAGAGAAGTTTGTTGTCATTACTCAAAATTATTATGGTAAAGCAAGTACTGATACTTATTTTCCAAAACTGTAATTTGTTTTTAACCTTTTATTATAAAATTGAACAAATCTTGATGCATTTAAGCTTTTATCCTCGGAACAGTGAAAATTTAGCATACTATTAATTACTTTTATATGTGCATGTTTTAAACGAAAACGCTAGAAAAAGGGCGCCCTCGCGGGAGTGTTTTAAATGAAAGATCTGAAATATGTCTTTTTTTAAAACAACATTAGTATGTAAACACAACTCTATATTATGTCTTACTCAGCATATTTATCTTGAAAACTTTCATCCAAGATAGCCTTTCGAGCAGTGGCTACGTGCTTCTTGTATTTAAAAGGGACATGCTTGAAAACTGGAAAGGTATTTTGACCTTGCCGAGCCGGCCTTGATGGCATGCTCGATGTTTCTGGTAGTGTTGTAATAGATTCAGATTGTGACATTTTTACCATAGGTGTTTCATCCCTAGTTTTTTTGTTTCTGGTTACTCTTCCGGATGTTCCAGCCTTTTTTGGAGACATTGTTGATATCATAGCCAAGGTTTTGGGCTTTCTGCTCTTCTTGATCTTTTTTTTCCCACGGTCCTGACTAGATTCATTTTCATTGTCCTTAGCCAATCTGATTACTTCTATGTCTGTGAAATGGAGTTGAGCTAGACTCCTTTCGTCAATCAGCAATCTCTTTGTTTCTTTAGCCGTCGACTCAAGAGACTGCATGACAGTGTTTTGTTTTGCATCTGTGCTCAAATCAAGTTCAGGAATTCCTACAAAACAAAATCAAAAGCATGTTGTTAGTCTGCATACATCATGATTCTAATTGTATAAATTGAACTTCTAATTGTTATTATATTATTGTTATATTATAACACAACGTACTTTCGGTATTTGTAGTCAACCCACTCAACAGTATATAGGTGTTTTCCATTTCGTTGAACATTCTATAGAACCACAGGTAATAGGCATGTCTTCTGCTGTAAATTCTGTGTAAGAATCTATTACTGTGGTTTCCATCGCTTGTAGCATCATGAAGGTACCGTCTTCACTGGGAATTGAATAAAATGTAATAATAAATTATCAGTTAATTCTAAAACATAAATTGATATATCTAAATTTAAAAACAAGGGGAGCAGTTAGTGCTTACACATTGATATGTTTTGGCAAATCACCAAACTCAATGTCGAAGCTTATTAATTCTTTATGCTCTTGACCGAACCAATGTTGTCATAAATTTTTAACATTGTTTACGACTTTGATAGCTATTCTTTGCAAACTCTCATCGTCTGGATTTCTTCCTTTGTCTAGTATTCTCATCTTCCTTGATACGAAATCAATTATAAATAAGAAGTAGTGATTTCTCACTCGATTCTCATATGCATACGTGGCGTCTGGTATAGTAATCATTACCTATAAAAATGATAGGAATCATTACTAATTATGTAATATGTAAACAATTTAATATAAAATTTATGAAATATATTACTCGACGATTATTCACTATTCTTTGGAAAAATTCAACTTACGAAATTATATGCGGGTAACATGTCTTCTACTTGAGCCAAAAATAAATTCCTTGTCCTTTGTGGAATTTGCGTGATATCCGCGGTTAAATATACATGTAACAAGCTTATATTGTTTACTATCATTTAAACAATTGAAAAAAGTTTTATTTTTATTTTTTGCATGAACAACAAGGTTATGTTGAAATATATGTAAACATATTTATTTACATTATATATGATATACTAGTTTTGTGAGCTTACCCCTATGTTAGGACCAAAACATTTCATTCCTTGTTCTTCTTTAGAAATTGCAAGATAATCTACAGCTAAATCGAGAACATTTTTTTCTATAGTTCCTCTATCACGGAATGAATCTGCAATTTCTCCTACGGTTACTATCTTTCCTCCTTTTCTTTTTATCAAAATGTATGACCTGAATGAATTATTGTGAATAAGTTAGTTTGATAATAAATTTCAGTATATTATAGCAATACTAATATATATTAGATTACTATATATAATTGTTTCTTGAAAAAATTGCCTTTGCGGTTTTTCTGCAGTGTGGAATCTTAACATCATACTGTGAAACTTTTGACTAGTAAATCGCCAGTCTTCGTGTGCTTCCTCCTCTGCAACTTTGTGATAAACTGTGTTATTTCGTTTACGTAGGATTAATTTTTTTCTTATTATTGTTTTTCTGTGTAAAAACCACCTTGGTTGAAAGGCGCCTCATCGCAAACAGGTACTATAGCACCAGGTTGTTCGTACTGTTGTTTGCCTGTTCCATGAGTAGAAACAAATTGATATCATCATGGTTAATTGTAATAACAATCTTGATAGCCATTCATTATATTTTTTTAAATTGTTTAGTTATTCACAGGTAAATCTTTTTTTTGACAAAATATCTTTTCACTATAACTGTACTTACCTTCTTGGATATTACAACCATGTAAATCTGTAGGAGCATTGCCGTCAATAATCTAGCTATCTACTTCGGCATCAAGGTCTGGGTTTGCTATGTTCTTACCATTGTCTATGCAACTTTCCTGGTTAAATTATACATTTAAAAGTATCAGATATAATGTTTATAACTATACGTAGAAATAAAAAGAATAAATATCGTTGGTAAGATCTAAAAGATAGATAACCTGTCGGTATGGCATGGTTTCATTAAACTGAACTCCCTGCCAATTCAATTGATCCATATTATCAACGGTGTTGAAATCTTTCATGCCATCGATAATTATCATTTCTTCATCTAGCATTGAGTTATTTTCAAAATATGATGCTTCTGGTTCTTCTTGATGTTCAGGTGTGGGAGTCTTTTCGTTATCATATGGCAGTTTTTCATCAGAAATCCTCATTCTTGATCTTGTATAATATTATTATCCATGTTGCATAAATCATATTCTTGTTCTTCATTATGTCTTTCCTGCTCAGCCAGATTACCATCCGTGTTGTTGTCAATCTTTTGCTCCACAAATGTAACAGGTGTTACAACTGCATTTGATGCAGTTTTTGCAGGTGCTGGTATTTGCAGTGTGTTAATAACAATTTGTGCATGCGTCAATTCGTCCAAATCATCACCCTTCGTTGAATACTCATCATCAATTGATGTTTGGTTTTCTCCTTGTTCTGCTGGCTGCTCAGTTTCTGTTTCATTGACTTCAACATCCTGCTCCTGGTCCCGTGTGCTCCCTGAATCAATTTGTACCTCAGTCACGAATTGATGAACTTCATCTTTAGCGCATTGAAGTTCATCGTTTTCATCTTCAATCTGAATATCAGTAATCCCCTCTGTTAAATCATCATGACATGCATTTGTATCTGCTTTACCATAACAAGCATTTCTTTCTGTCGGAATCTCAGATGTAATTATTGTATCACTAGGATCATTCATTCTCTAGTCGCTGTCTTCTTTCATTTCTTCGTCAACAAGTGCTTCTAACTGCTCACTGATAAGTTCAGCAACTTCTGTGCTAGGTGTACTTGATGATGGTACGGTGGTGTCTTCAGCATGTGAGGTGGAATTATCATCAGTGTTTTGCTCGACATACCCAACAGGTGTTGTAACTGTAGACGCCACAGTGTTTGCAGTTACTGGTATTTGAGTTATTTCAATAATATTTGATGCATCCGACAGTTCTTCCAGATGATCACTTGTCATTGAATATTCAACATTGATATTAGTTTGGTCTTCTAGTTGTCCTGCCTACTGCTCTACTCCTGTTTCATCGTGTTCCACATTATGATCCTGGTTCCTTGTGGCTGTAACTGAAACTATGTATAACTGAGGCACGCAAACATCAAATTTATCATTACCATATTCAAGTTGTCTCTCGTTGTTAACAACCTCCATGATAATATCAGTAATGTTGTCTATTAAATTTGTATCACATATATTTGTATCTGTTGTACCAGAACAAGGCATGTTGTTTGCCGCAATCTCATGTGTAATTTGAGTTGTACTAGCATCATTCATTCTCTAGTCGCTATATTCTTTTTTCCATCGTCCACAGCTTCTGTAGCTCCTTTACTTAATTCCGTTGTCTGGTCATTGATCAGTTCATTGATGTTTGTGCCAGGTGTACTTAATGATGGTATGGCGGTGTCTTCAGCATGTATGGCAGGGTGCTCCTCACTTGAATCTGCTTCTGGTTTAGATGAAGAGGGTTCAGTAGATTCATTTAGCACCACTTTCTCTGGTTTATCTGCTTGGTCCACTTCCTCCATTTGGTCCATGTTTGCTACAACTTGTTCATACTCTGCATTGTGTATGATGATGTTTGATATGGCCATTTCCTTCTCCTTGGCCATAATATTGTTCCTTTCCATGAGGTCAACCTTCACAATCCTTAATATAGCCAGAGATACTTCCAGATCCTCCTTTCTTGACCGAACAATCTCACTGAGCTTACCAACCTCCTCTTGGTTAGATGCTTCATCATCTATGTTTTGTATCAATGGAGTGATGTTACCAATTGTATTTATGGTTTTGGTTAAATCGATATTTGCTGTTTCAGAACCTGCTGCAGCATCCGAGCTTTGCCAAACCGTTAGGCAAGTAGTGTTGACACATCTAATTAAGTCTGAATGTTGATAGTCACTTCATACCTGCGGTATAAAATAATTAAATAAAGACAGTCAGATGATATGTTCTTTATCGTAGGTGTTTTGTTGCATTAGTTTAGACTTTTTCGTAGTAGTGATTAATTTTATTTTACTTGGATAATTAACATAGTTTAAATTTATTTGACTCAAAACAAACCGGAAAAATTCTTAGATGAATATATAAACATGATTTTTATAATAAATACAACTTACCCTAAGACTTCCATAGCTTCTAGTGTCACTGTTCCAGTCATCTAATCTGATTTCCTCCAAATATTCCAATTTGAGATGACCAACTCTTGGTGCAAGGTTAGTCAAGTTTGCTTTCTTGTGTGCATGAGTGTCCAAATAATAGATCAGAGGCAATGCTGCTGGACCCTCCCTGTGTTTTTATTTCCTTTTTTATCTTGGTATTTTCTCTGCCCCCTCCTTAGCTCATCAAGGAGAACTTTATAGAGGTTCATCTCTTAAATTTTCTTGATATCGAGATCAATGATCATACCAGCCTCCCATCCTATACGTGCATTACTCGTTGCGCATGTTGTTTTAATGAAGAACACAAGAAATATGAGCTTCATTGCCAGATCTGATGTTCCACCATTCTTCACATGATCGTAAATCTTACTCAGTATAATGTTATCTGATCTACTCAAACTGAGATGCTGTTTCAGCCACCGCAAAGTTTTTGTATCGCGGTCACTTGAAGGTCGTGGAGCCTCAAACATATTCTTCTTTTGGAAACCATAAATTGCTTGCACCACATATTCTGTTATTTCAAGCTCTTCCCCTTGTTCAAGAACAATTGTTAGAGAACCAGGTCTGAATTTACTGTATAGCCATAACATCATCTTCTTGGAAATGTTGCCGTTCAATTATAAATCAACTACGAAACCACAGCCATGATTCCTCAAAAAAATCTTCTGTTCATTTGTTACATAGTTTCGAGAAAGTTGTGTAATTCTGAAAGTGACCCTCTCACTATGATCTCACCATCCTTCATGTCTGCTAGTTCTTTGTGAACCATGTCACATTTTTGCATCTTGAAACCAGCTTTATCTATGAAAGCTTGAGCAACATTAGGGATATCTTGAGTACCAGACCCAGCTTATATGTTTTCATCCACACTGTTGTGTTTCCTCTTGGTTAATCGTCGTGTTCCATGAGATGAACAAATACTTGTCATGCTCTGATCAGAATTTCACGATGCATCATACAATTTTATTTATTGCCGAAAGTTAAAACATCCATCTGTTGTGTACTATAAGTCGTAAACAATACAATTCACGATGCAACATGCCTTGTACGGTAAGTGCACTGCCATCGCATGTTATCTCGGACCCTTTTCGTAGAGCAGCTTGCGTAGCATTTCGAAGGCAGTTCATATATATTTCATGGGCACTGCATCTTTATGTGTATGGTATTATAATGACAGTACCACGATGCACTCAACGAGCAGTGCATGATTGATATTCGAGTTGTGCATCACAGTGTATATAGCAGGTGGGATTGAATTGCACGGCTAGTACACTGCCATTTCATATTATCTTTCACCAAGCAGTGCACAGTAGGTGAAAAACAAAAAGGTACTAATTATTGAACCAAGACCCAACATGTCAGAAGTATACATCGATACAGATAACGTTCAGTAGTGCATACTACGTACACAGGCACCTCGCTGCGCATAGCAGATGGGGTGCATTGCACGGTCATTAAACTGCCATAGAATCTTGACTTGCACTGTGCGTACAACACTTTATGAAGCATTTAGAAGGCAGTTCATATATACTTCATTGGCAGTGCATACCTGTCTTTAACCGCATTGTATTAGTATTATCCAGAAGCGCTCTGAATTTGCTCGTTTTTTATGTGATTGGATATTCCTTTTAATTGAAAATAACGAATTTCCATTAATGATTTACGCTGGTCAAGAATTTGAACAGTCCAACAAAGGTTATGCACAACAAATATCAGGCAGTCTATAATTGTTGCATTGTACTGAATACTAGTTGCTTATTCGTTTGAACGAAGTGCTGTGCAGTATAGATGATAGTGCTATATTTATAGTATAGGTAGTGCGTGCAATAGTACGTTTTTTCCGTTAATAAACACCTTTTTATTTCTCACCAACTGTGCACTGCTCGGTGCAAGATAATATGAAAGGGCATTCTCACTTACTATGTACAGTGAGATGCACTGTCCGAATACAAATCCTGCATTGCTCGTTGAGTACTTCGTGATGCTGTCATTATAATGCCATGCACACGTGATGCACTGCCCCAAAGCTGTAGATGAACTGTCCTAGAAATGCTTTGTAAACTGCTGTCAAAACAAATTTATAAATTTAATGATCCTACAGTGGTCTGAAATTTTAAATGTTAATAAACCCTATTACAATTAATTCAGACTATTTTTTGAAGTGCCAACAATTCCATCGATAAATTTCTAGTCATGTCAGAAACACACGTCAGGAATTTGTTTCTGAATGAAGCAACATTATTCATCATATTCATCACTCCTGCGAATCAAACAAAAAACAAATAAAACTTCACTGAATGATGACAGACACTGAATAAATAGTTTTTATTTTGGTACAATTATAGAAGTACTTACATCTGTATTGATTGACAAGTTCTTTAATCTTTCTTGTGTATTTTTCATTAAACTTTGACAAAACCATGTCAAACGTCAGCTGTTCCCGCAAGACTTTAGTATCAGTCTATACAAATAAAAGTTCATATCAAATAAATTATAATTTAATGCTATTTTATACTAGTGCAAGTACGAAATTAACTCTGACTCGAAATTATACTTACAGACTGGAACCAATGGTCAACAGCACCATTGTAAGATTTGAGCAACCTCAGCAAACCTACTCCACTATCTTTCCTACTCATTTCATAGACAGACCTATATTTCATTTGCTTGTTTGATATATAAATTTTAATAGGGCAAGGATCACACAGTGTTAACGATACTTAACTGGTTTTCATTGTCAGATATCCACTGAACAGGTGTGGTTCTCGTATTTCGAAATTCAACCTTGTACGAAAAACTGTATGCTTCTTCAAACGCAAACTTGAAGTTGCTTATCACAATGGCTGCTTCCTCTTCAACAGTCTCGTTCATGACGTTCGAACAAACAATATCATGTTTCCGACCTTAAAGGTCAGCAATCATGGCGTACCACACATCATTTGGCCGTAGAGGTATGATGATCTAAACAAACAAAGAGACAAAACAATTGAGTTGTAGATCTAAAAACAATGTCACTAGAAAATAACATAGACACTAAAATTTAAAAGTTACCGTTGATACATTCACCAGGTTCCATCCAGTGTGATTCTCTGATAAGTATCGCTTGACCGATCTTGGATTAAATTCTGGCCTTGTGAGCAAAAGCTAATAACATAATTTTTTAGAAAAAAAACAATCCAGTTAGTAGATATCATAATTTATGTGTTCATGGATGGATGTATGCGTGTTCAGTCGCACGTGAAAACATGTATAGATAGAACGGGTGTTACTAAAAAAACTTTTTACATACGCTTACCGCATCTTCGTGCATCATGATGTACCTGGTTGGGAACAATTCATGATTGTGTTGATTATTATCTAGGTTGTGTTTCTGTTCTGTCATGACCAGCATTGCCATATAGTTCATTACGTGTGAATTTACACTTCCATAAACCTGCATTGATAAACCAAATACTCTCTGGCACGCCCATTTCTTCCTGCACAGAACCACCTTGTCACTGGTAGAATACAGAAAAAATAGAATCGAAATACTACATTATTAGAATACGATGAAAACAAATAAATATATTTTCATAGTAAAGTATGCGAGACAAAACGTTACCTTCTCGCCTTTTGATTCAGAGTGGTCTCTACTATGAATTCAAATAAAGCTACTTCAACATCTTTTGATTGTTGCACAGCAGAAGAAGGAATTCGGTGGCGATTAATGCATGTTCTTGTTTCAGCATTGTCAGCATTGTTTGTTTGCATACCTGATCCAATGCTTGGTATAGATGTAGATGCAAAAGAGACATGTCTTCTGCAAGCTTCCTGCTCAAATGATGGTCTAGCAGTGCGGAATGATACATTATTATGCTGCAGTCTAGGGTCTCGAGAGTTTTCTCGTTCATGATAGCTTCTTGTGTAGTTGGGTTGTTGGTTTCCAGTATTTCTCAAAATTGACCAAGGCATACTCGAGGATATTGTATTTTCATTGTACATTTGTCTGCTAGCAATGTTACGCCGAGGACTGTAAGCTTGGTGCATTAGTCTTACAGAGTAACTACCTCCTGGTAGTTGGCTCTGAGATACTGCCATCCCAGTAGTAGCATGCGTTGCCTCGTACTGCTGTTGCATTTGTATGCGTGAACACGAATTTGAATACTGACTTGATGTATGAAAATCTCTGTGATTTGTATTTCCTAGATTTTCAGAGTCATGGTCTTGCAATGTTTTTCTTGAGTTTGTTCCGCTTCCTCCGTCCTGCTCTATGAAGCCACGTCCATCCATTGATTTGTCTTGTTCTGTAGTCTTATCTGATCTTGTTGTCTCTGTATACCTTCTGTTGTTCAACATGTTAGGCCCCTGTGTGGATGCTTGCTGCACAACGTGCTGCGATTTCACATATTTCTCTCCTGATCCAGCATTCCAATAGAAAGTTGGATGACAGGCTGTGCTACTGTTTGACTTGTTAATTGTACCGACCAAACATTGCGCGTGTTTAGCAGAGATGTTTTCACTGCGAGTGATGCTGCTGACTCTTGGTATCTGAATTGCAAAATTAGGAGTTGCCGTACCGTTATACCTTTTCCTGTTATCTGTGGTTTCATTTGTAAGTGAATCTCTTATGCTGGAATTGATTCCTCCAGATAAATTATCAATATGTGAACCTCTTATGTTGGAATTGGTTTCTTCAGATAAATTTTGCATGGCAGAAGCTCCACTAAATGGTGTATAACTTTTGGCTGACTGCTGAAGCTGCACAGAATGGGAGAATGTTCTCGCATCGCCATTGCCATTGCCTAGGTTTATATTTTTCAGTGTCATAGACATGTCTGCCACTAACGTGCTGCCACTCATTGATATAAAACCATACGTATCATAATTATCAGAGACTTGTCCGTCATGTTGAATACCAGATGAATGCACATTTGCAGATACTGGTCCGTACATTTCACTTGACAGACAGTTAAGTTGTGTTGGATTAGCTTCTATTTCAGGTTGCGCTGCTGAAGTGATAACAGGTTTTCTTTCGCTCTCTGCGTAAGGTCAGCCAGATCTAAAACTTCTGTCCAAAATTCATTATTTCCTTCCTAGAAAGAAAATGAATCATCAATGTTATCTTCTGTCTTCTGTTTCTTTGAAATGCGATCATCAAAAATAAGATCAAACTCAAATTGCAGTGATCTCGCAACCACCCATTTTTCACCGAGACAGTTAGAGTTCTGTAAGAGCTGAAATGTATCTGTACCATTTTCAGCAGGCTACCTCTCTTCTTGTTGATCACTTGCATGATGACTTGGTCCTGCTTCCGCACTTGGAACGCAAAGGCTTGCATTCAAGCGGTTGAAAACATCCGGACTAAGCACAGGAACATGTTGTGGGTTGGAAATTTATAGCTGTCTTTCGTAATTTCCAATATCCAGTTTTGCCACGGGAACCGTAACTAGATTAGTAATGTCAGACGATGCAGCATGAAATGAACTATCAGCTTCTGCACCGACCTGTACCTTAAGGTGGTTCAAGCCCATCTTTTGAGCATCACGAAATGTATGTTCAGAACCAGGCAAGCTTTCATCAAAATTATCTTGTACGGAATGAGTTGCTGATTCAGAATGTAAAAAATGGCTATGATCAAAACCACGTGTTTGCACCTGAATTCTTGAACTGTCTTCATTGTCAAATGTATTTGACACGCCATTGGATACAGGAACCACGACAATATTTGCATTAGTTCTGTTCCATTGAGATGCTGCTTCTGACACATGAACTGTATATGCAGTGTACATCTTGTTCATGGCATGCTCTATACACCTTATTCCTGACGAAAGCTCTGCTCGGGATTCATTATCAGTACATGTAATGGAAGTCGTTGCACATACTGTACTAGTGTTGCCCTGAATAATAACTGTATGAACTTGCTGATTTTCGACTAAAGTTGCACTTGTTGCTACACAATTTGTAGCTGTAGCAGGCTTAGCGATCATCCCGTTACCAGAACCCTGACCTGTATATTCTGTGATAGATTGCATGGATTGCATTAAATTTGCGACAGAAATTATCACTTCATCTGACCGCAGGACATCAACAGTAGCACTACAATCGGTTGGTTCACAGTTCATCTTTGGTAATTGTTCAATTCTGGACAAATTTTCACGTGTTGGTAACATATGTACCAAGGCCTCGCAACAAGATTCCAACTCCTGCATATATATCATATTTTCAGGGGATCCATAACTTTGGTCTGCAGAAGTTCACTTGACGAGCAGCTCACAGTCTTATGCTAGCCTTCTACATACAGATGTTAGCCCATATGTTGATTTATCCAGCACACTGCCTTTGTCTTCAACATCGCGCTCATTATCTTCTCTTACGTATAGGGACCCTTGATGTGTAGAGTACATACCCCTGTTCTCTTGATTGAGCATGGATATTCTAGAAATCTTTCTAATGTTGCTCTTCATATTGAGGTTCATCGCAGACAACATTTCAGCATACATGTCTATCACTATGGCCTGTATTTCTCTGGCAGCCTGGAAGTTTTGACATTATAAGCATTATCTCTATCGCCTATTTTTAATATCATAAATATAACAATGCACTACTGAGATAACTGAATAAGTAACACTATGATCAAACACCAGTAGTATGGTTACCTGATTAAACCTAGTAGAACATGCAGATGTAGAAAGAATGTTCATCCTGGTAGGAAGTAGCTAAAGCAGGCAGAAAAATCATAAAATGCAACGATGAGAGGATTTAATACTATACTAAAACAAGGTCGAGAAATAAAAAACATGAATGCTTAAGGTAAAGTAGGCAATTTATATGTATAACACAAACACAAGAAGATTCGTCGTGATCACGAATGAAAGAATTTGGAAGATTATAAAAATTCTTACCTCCGCATGCATAAGTGGGTCTGTTACAAACTTTTCAATAAAAGTTGTAACATTCTGAACTATCTCTTCGTTCAGATCGGCATTAGAAAACATAGTTTCATTTATATCCTTGAAGTGCATATTCAACATGGACAAAACAGAAAATACAATACAATAATATGAGTAAGAAGCAACAAGACCGTAGTAATAATTGCACGTAATATGAATAACTATGGGAGTCTTGCCTTGTGAACACCATAAACGTTTGGTTGATGAGGCATCTGGTCAAGACTCTCATATAACGCCATATTTTCAGTTGTCTAGAAAGATATTCTAGGCAGTGCATGGCCTAGAAGCAGAGCATTTGTATCCGGTAGTTCAAAGTACATTACCTGCATTAAAATTGTTACAACCATATTAAAACAACAAATCCAAAGAAACTACTGACAACTAATATTATAGAAAATAAGTATCACAGTGGGTAACTAACTAGGATAATTGGAAGGAAACCACAAGTGCACCTTTCAAACCATTTTTCTGGAAAGTGTCAATATAGCAAATGAGCTTGTTGAATGCAGCAAGACACCAGTCATAGGAGTCAATCTCACCAGACACTCCAATTGTAGAGAAGTAGTCCGGGCTGGCTCCATCATATGTGCTCGGACACAGCATAACAGTGTTTGCAAATAGAACAAAACATGTTATGAATTGAGATCCTACCAGGCTAGGAGTAATCATCTTTTCGAGCTCACTGATAGTTCGTGTTGGCCCTGCACAATGAGTTAATTCTCTCACAATATCGCATATCCATTGTGGACACGCCTTCTTTATGGTTCTATCCCCAAAGGGGATGCCAAGTATCTTGTTGATGTGAAAGGGCTTTAGTTCATAGCCGCATCTATTGGGAAATTCAAAACTTCTTGTGGTAACGTTAAAGTGAGCAACAAGCCACAAAACTAGTGATCTTGCCAACTCTTCACAACGCATACCAAGCATACCATCAAATTGTATGCTCCTTAGCAAAACCTTCTGGTCATTAGTTAGCCTGCCAAGTATCTTGTTGAAGTGAACGGGCTTCAGTTCAAAGCCGCATCCGTTGGGAAATTCAAAACTTCTTGTGGTAATGTTAAAGTGAGCAACAAGCCACAAAACTAGTGACCTTGGCACCTCTTCACAGCACATACCAAGCATACCATCAAATTGTATGCTCCTTAGCAAAACCTACTGGTCATTAGTTAGCCTTTTCACCAGTTTTATAAACTTTAGAAGAGATAACTGAGTGGTGAAAACATGATCAGCCATTTCTATACGAGAATATATTTTTCTGTCCATAGGGTAAAAAAGGTTATCAGTTAACGAGGTATGGATTTTTTCAGTAAGTCATATATGTCAGATTTCAAAGTTATACATTCGACGTAGCACACAGGATAGAACCAATACAAAAAAATAATTTGAAATTCAAAAAAAAATCAAATCGCAAACACTATACAATGAGCATAAATGAAATAATAAACAGAAATTGAAGCGTGCTTAACCAACACCCGTCCTATATAGTTCTTAATTAGGTATGTGCAAGTAATATATCGCTAGCAAAAAACACTTTCATCGTGAGCGCAGAAAGATTTGTATGAAGTAGCTAACCATATGCATAATACAGAGATCTACAAATAAGCTAGACGGAAAATCAACCTTTCTGGGATACGACGAATCACATAGACATGGTGGGATGCAAGATGAATAGATGAACTTCACGAGTAAAAGTGGATTTTAAAATGTGGAAGAATAACCCTGAAAGAAGAACGAGGAGAGAGCAGCGTTCGTTAAACGCTATATCCGCCTGCCGCAACCCATGATTCTTTAGAAACAAGAAGGTCATTATTAATGAACCAAGACCACACATGTTAGAGCTCTACTCTGTTTACTAGTATCACTCCGTAGGCCGTATTTTCTGTTTACAAGCAGTACACTGCCATTTCATATTATCTTTCACCGAGCAATGCACGGTAGCTAGTAGGTGAAAAACGAAAAGGTCCTCACTATTGAAACAAGACCCCACACATCAGAAGTCTACGTCGATGCAGATAACATTACGCAGTGCATTCTACGTACACTGGCAGTGCACATCACTATGCATAGCAGGTGGGGTGCATTGCACGGTCAATGCACTGCCATAGAATCTTCTCTTGCACCGTGCGTACAACACTTTATGAAGAATTTAGAAGGCAGTTCATATATACTTCAATCACAGTGAATTCCTGTTTTAAACCGCATTGTATTAGTAGTATCCTGAAGCGCTTCGTGGACAGTGCATACTTTGTTTACCTCCAGTTCAAATGAGTGTGCGTAGCATGCGGGGTGCATTGTGCGGTAAGTGCACTGCCGTCGCATGATATCTTGGACCTTTGCGCACAGCAGTTTACAAAGCATTTCTAAGGCAGTTCATACAGAGCTTCAGCTCAGTGCATCTCGTGTGCATGGCACTATAATGACAGTATGCCGATGCACTCAATGAGCAGTGCATGATTGATATTCAATCTGTGCATGTCGGTGTGCATAACAGGCGGGAATACATTGCACGGGGTAGTGCACTGCCATTTCATATTATCTTTCTCCGAGCAGTGCAGAGTAGGTCAGAAACGAAAAGGTCCTCATTATTGAAACAAGACCCCACACGACAGAACTCTACTTGGGTACGGATAACTTTAGGCAGTGCATGCTATGTACACAGGCAGTGCACATCGCTGTACATAGTAGGTGGGGTGCATTGCACGGTCATTGCACTGCCATAGAATCTTGTCTTGCACCATCCGTACAACACTTTGTGAAGCATTTAGAGAGCCACGGGATATTGATCTTGACAAAGTATGCTCAAAATTGATCAGGAAAATACATTGTGGAGCGAAGGTTTTGGAACAACAGAAACAAAAGTCCAAACGCTGGATGATTTTGAGGTAGTATATGAACACATGCCTCTACAAGATAACAGATAAATGTTCATACATAACATAAAATTTAGTCTTGCATTGAACTACTTATCTTTGTCAACTTTTAACCATCTGATAACAACTAAAATGAAAAACGTTATGCAGCTGTGACTGTGGGTTCTTCATGCTCAATATGATCGAGAACTGCACCAGAGTTCACGTTCTGGAACTCACAAAAAAAGATATTCCGGATTACAAGGAAATGCTTCTCATGAGGATGCTGACATCAGACATCTTTAGCGTAAACATCGAAACATTAAATGATAAAATATTACAGTTTTTTGACTAGTATTGTTCATACCATAGTATGTTGTTTCATAACATTGTTACTATCAAGTGCAACACAAGAATTTACAAATTTGCAACATCTACAGGCCATTCCGAATATCAAGATGTATTCACAAGAAGAGATTTCCAAGACTTGAAGAGAGAGATATTGCTAGGAATTCAAGAGAAAGAAAACAAGATGTCAAACAAATCAACGATATAACTGAAACAAACTAAGGAGAAAGAGATCTTCAGAGAAAGATATAGAAGAAATCCAAAAAGGTGCAAGGTTTCGATGGAAGAATAGAAAAATCGAAATCCAGAAGAAAGACTTGTTTTCATTTCAGCTGAATTTAAAGAAACAGAGAATGCAAGGAAAGTACGGCAAAAACTAATCGAATATGCATCAAAACCAGATTACGGAGAGTAAGTGTAAAGCTTAACTTGATACAGCTAGATTTATTTTAATTATCCTAGATCTTTTTTGTTCTAATCTAAACTAACACCTCTGTAATACTAATCCTTTTTTGTAATACAACATGAGAGTTTTTATCAAGACAACTAGATCCAATGAATCAAGGGATTTTAATCTGACATATACTGCACGTGAACTAGCAGACAGTTTCAAAGAGAATGGATGGATAGACAATGAATTTTTAGATGCCGTCATCCACACATGGAGAAGTAATTATGAGTTCAAATATCTTTTCCAGGAAGGTAAAAGGGTAATCCTACCCACAGAGGTAACATCAGTATTAGATTTTATGGACAAACAAAATTCGAACCTAAAGATATTGCTCGCACAATTGATTACCTCATAGGAACAAACGACCTTACAAAAGCAGGCATAGTGAGTTATTTTAGAAATAAGCATAAATTTCTATATTCAGTATTAAGATACTTCATAAAACTAAAAATTACCACTTGTTTAAAACTTACTTGAGTATTATATCTACTTCCATACACAGATACTACTACCGGTTCATTGCAAGGAACATTTTTTAGTTTATGTCTTAAATGGGTCTGCTCGGAATCCAAAGGTTGAGATCATAGACTCCTTCACATACAATAACAGTAAAGAGATGCAGGATTACCACAGTAACATAGGACAAACTATGGTAAGACTCCTACCAAAATGTAGACATTACTAAACAACTTTTACTAGAGTTAGAGTGTTATTTCTTAAAAAACATATCAGAACTTACTACCCTTTTTATCTAACAATGTCACTATAATGTTTCAATATACAGCTAAGCAGGTTCGAACAAGTGCTAGAGTGCATTTACAAAGATGACACATTGCCTAGATGGAGTGCATCATTCAAAAGTGCATGCTACGTGAGAACTAAAAAACAAGATGAAGACGCATGCGGACTGTGGACATTATATTACCTGCAGAGATACAATGGCGAAATTATAGAAAAAAGAAAGACGTCAAGTGTATGTAGTAGTTAGATAGAATTTTTTCAAAAATGTTGATTACATATACTTGAAAACTAATAAGACTTTACAATACTTATCAGGACACAAGCTCAGTATCAGAGATGAACAACTATACACAATGTTGTTCCACAGATCTAACCAAGCACTGGAGAACCTACCAGAAGATCTTAGGGAGTTGGGTCCAGACATGGAGCTGCCATAAATTGTAGTAACATTAAGTGATTAGAACAAGATTCCAAAACATGTACATTATTTCGTCGAACCTGATTACATGCACATATTGCATCTAACTAGTCAAAGGCAAAGGAAATAACAATATCTGTGGGCGTAAGTACACGCTTGTTAATCTGTAATAGATAACTTGGTTTCTGATTTTAAGTTGGCATTGCAATATCTACTTGTAGTGTATCGACATCTATGGGCCAGTGCATCTGCATACACTCTTGCATAGCTATGTGTAAAAATTATAACTGCATCACAATGAACCAAATAATAACTGGCATCTATGTGAGCAGTGCATATCGCAAACACATACAGCGATAAAAACAATTGCATAGCTATGTGTAAAAATTATATTTTCATCACACTGAACCAAGTATAAACTACTTCCACATGACGATCATAATCAACCCAGTATAAACTTCGTCTAGGTAGTCTTTAAAAAAACTGCTTACATAGATAACCTTGCACTACCATGGACAAATTGCATACATAAGTAAAAAAGGCAGTGCAAAAAATTAGCACAAGGCAAAATATACATATGTACGAGGCAGTGCATCTAAATTTACATGGGTAGTGAATGCACCACTGAAAACACTCTTCCATCCCTATATGTGAAAATTATATTTTCAGCGCACTCAACAGAGTATAAACTGCTTCTAAATAATCATTTCAACAACTGCCTAAATAGACATCCTTGCACTACCATAGAACCATGAGTACATGAGTAAATACGACAGTGCAACCAGTCTGGTCAAGGCAGAACAAATAAGCTATATATCACACACGGAAAGAACACGGCAGTGCACCGTAGCTAGTCAGAGAAGTGCAAATAGAAAAATTCACTGATAGACAGACACTTGCTTCATTACATACATACTTACTAAATTAAATTCAATCTTGCTCCATTACATTCATTAAGTGTTCTTCACAAACACCGTTACAAAAACTTACAACATGAGAGGCCAAATTTAGCTAGCATTTAAAACATGGAAGACGCTTCACAAGTTATTTGGATAGTTTGTTATCAAGCTCCTTGACCTCTTTGTGAATGTCATCTATACACTCTGTGCAGTTACGACGGCGCTTAAGAATGTCCTTCAGTGATTGGATTGCATGTAACCTATCAAGACGTGCATTTTTTGTTGTTTCAATGTATTCAAAATGATTGGCTATCATGTCGACCAATTGCTCATCAAGCTTCTGTCTATCAGCTAGTAGCTGAGCCATATCCATCGTCAGAGTATCCCGCTCTAATTCCTAGGCTGCAGCACCAGCTTTATACTTATTGAACTCCACCTTCATCATAGCAGCATCTTCGACAACGTGCTGCATTCCGACGATCTCGTGTTGAAGACGGTCACACTCTAAAGTAATAGTCATCTTTTTTTCCTCCTTCTCGGAGATCTTCACACACAATTCTGATACCTTAGCCTTCTCAGCAGCAAGTTCATTATGACGCCTCTGATATTCTACATCAACATGATTACAGCCATCCGAAACTCCCGTAACTAATGGCAATGAATCCGAATATTTTCACAGAAAACAACAACAAGATTTAGTGTAAATAGAACCGATCGTAGTAAAAAATAGCCAACATACAAATACACGCACATTGATTAGCCCGCTCGGATGCACCACAGGAACAGACGACATAGAGTAGATGCCAAATGCAAGCAACCATGAACACCAGAGGAGTAAGACCTATATGTAAGTTCCAAACGTCAACGACACAACAAGAGTTTCAAAAACTTAATCCAAAAAATTATAAATGAATACAAGAAAAGATAAAAAAAGCAAAACTAACTCGGACTCGTCGATCTTGCGACGGTTGCATCGAGACGACGAAGAACCTTCCGCGAAGGAATCCACGATGGTCGGCAGCAGGGGAGCACCCTCCGAGCCCCGTCTCCTCCGCTCATCATCTTCCAAACGTTTCGTAACAGCTGTCTGCTGCTTTTTAGACAAAGGCTTCCTCATTGGATCCAGGGCAGAAAGAACTGAAAATAGAACTAGAAGAAGAACCGTCTAGAGGAAAACAAACCGTCTAGTAGAAGAGGAACTAGGACTAGAATGCGAAATGTTAAGCATCGACGTCTAAATTTATAATGTACTTATACACATTGAACAATGGTCTCACCTACCAACAATAAAACACACCCCACACATCATCCAAGATCAAAGATTGACCAAAGCTATAATACTATGCCTAATAGAAATGCAATTAACAATTCAGCGAATAAAACAGCAAACGCGGATCGAAAGTTAAGTTTACCGAGGTTGCGAACAACAATGCGCATGGCATTGCAGTAAAAATAGAGCAGTTCAACATAATACAATACTAGGGCACTTCAACAAGCTAATAATATGGCAGTGCACACGGATAAACTGTGCAGTACTCAATGTAGAAATTTGATAAAAAGTATACTACCTTGAGTAAAATGAACTATAAAATTTCAATTACCCGTAAATAAAAAAACATGATATGAAATGAAAAAATAAAGGAAATAGTAATTACCGTAAAAAAAACCATACCTCGTAGACACTATGCACTGCCAAAAGTGTCAACTATGCACTTCCTGGATGTACAAGTTCAGATTTGTTGTTAGTCTGTCAGACTTTCAATTTTGTTGCATAGGGAAAGAGGGATTGTCAGTCTCAGATGGTAAACAAAAGGATACCTGAGACAGTGGGCGGGGGAACAACAGGTCGAAGCGTTAGCACATAACCGTTTTAGTTGGTTGATTTATAAATGGAGGGAAACCAAAGGGACCCCGTTCAGTTCTCTCCACCGCTCTCCCACTACGCACGTCCAGAGCACTTCCCGAGAACAATTCCCGAGAACAGTTCCTCAGAGCAGACTAGTTTCTCAGAAAAGTTTGTCCCCTCCCGAGCGAGTTTTCTCCTCTAATTTTGTATCCCTTTCCTTTTCTTTATTGGTTTGAGTTCTAATCATTATTTGTTTCTTCATTTCAAGAAGCTTTGTTCTTTTATTTTAATCTCCATTCCATTGTCTTAGTACAAATCGACAGTGAGTTTTGCATCACACTTCCATTTTTTTTTAGTTTCCCCGTAATCCTTTATGTGTTCTTCCTATCATCTTATCCCTGTAATACTATGGTGTAATTTATGCCTGATAAATGATCTGTTTGACACTTTCTAGATTAGGAGTTAATGCACAGTTCACTCCTTAAATGCATTATTAATTTTATCAGGTGTTTCTTGGAATGGACTGTACAGTGTGCGGCCAACCTGCCAACAATTGTGGTAGGGCACAGAGGAGAGCAACCAGCTTCCATGTTAACATTGTTCCAGGTTTTTCCATCAATAGCGTGGTAAGTTTTTACATATTTAGGAGATGGTTTTCGAAGTTTTAATTCAAAAAGTTCGAAATTTTCATTTTATGTACCCTTTCTTTTACTGTCTTGTTGGCACATGAACCGAACCATGTTGTTTACCTTCAGGTAGTGCCATGCTCATTTAGGGAAAGACTGAATGATTTCACTCCAAATAATTGGATGGTTGCAAACAGTGAAGCATTAATGAATTTTGATTTGTTCCTCAAGAAGTCTAATGTTAGGACAATAATTTGTGGTCCATACTGGAAGTCCCTGATGAGGGTTTATGATATAGCACTTGGAGATGTAGTGCATTTTGAATATGATGACGACTAACTTGATGATGTTGGTTTGAACTTGACCAACTTATTTCATGTCAGTGTTTACTCTAATGGTGAAGAGAAAAATATTCATGAAGCAACTGGTATTTCCCTTATTTACTGTAAATAATTTGGACATGTAGTTTTTCCTTGTCCTACTACTAGATCATCATAATAACATTCTTTAATACTCAACATGTATTTTCACTCATTCATTAGAGGTGGGAGATGTGCCTACATCCATCAGAAGCATTCTGCACAGGACCATCTTCTCAAAGATAAATGCAATAACTAAGCAGCAAATGGCTTCAATCCTGTTTGGCATTTACAAAGATCTTCATGTCACAGAACATCAGTTTTTTGAAAGTAAAGATGAAAAGAATTTCTAGGTACACAAGATGAATATGGATAACCATGACCATAATGCACTGGTTAGTTTCCACATATTTAATCATATTTTATGTTCAGATTAAACATATAATTCAATGAACTTGTTAATTTAGAATGTTTGTTAAAGTACTGACTTTTTTCTTTATTGCAGTTCATGCCAATTGAGGCTGTAGATGGTTTCAGGTACCCAACTCAGGCCATAGCACATCTATACAGGCAGGGACATGATGTTGAAGGAGAAGAAGAGAATTTTATTGCATGTGCATATACTGTACAAAGGGACAATGGACGTGTCAGCTTCACTACAGGATGGCCTGACTTCATATTTGCTGCTGATGTTAGATGGGCATCACTACTTCTCATTAAAGTAGAGCATATACAGGAGCACCTTGGTCTCAACTTTATTAAGATTGTCATATAGTGGTTAACTTGGGAAAACATTGTTCAGATAGTCATCTTTTCTTGTTTAATCTAGTGCTGAAGTGTATTGTACTCGTGTTGTTTAGTAAATTGAACATCTTTAATCTACTGTAATGTCAATAAATATAATCAGTAAGTTGAACACTTTGATCATCTTCTAAATATTGCATATGTGAATCTTGGACCTTGAATACTACGCACTGCTCAAGCTACAACCAATGCACTGCCTCCCTATGCTACGAGCATGTCGTCGGATTGATGACAAATACGCCATGAGGGGGTCCTCGAGGCGTGTGGAAGAGAGGGGTGTGAGACGTACGGTGTTCTGAGACGGTGAGCACACAACTTTACCCAGGTTCGAATCCGCCGGCTTTGGACGGATCCTACTCCTGCTAGCAATCCAGTAATACGGCAGAGCCAGAATATGGGTTACAAGGGTTCGCCTGTGCGAGTTGAGATTGTAGACTATTAAGGGTGCCCTAAAGGCTCTCCCTAGGACAGCTTATATAGATATCTGGCCTAGGGTTTACAGGAGAGACCTATCTGGCTACGACACAGAGTCGGTTACAGAGTACATCTTGAACTAAAAGTAACACTATGGGCCTATGTCGGTAAGTCTTTTGGGCCTTCCCGTAGCCGGACTGGACTCCGTCTTTTCTCCCTGACTGGGCCGCCCGTAAAGCAAAGCTCTAACCCGAAGTGGGCCACCCTGGTCAGTGAGGAACTATGAGTATACCCGGAAAATATATCCCCAACAGCAGCCCCCGGAAGTCTCCAAGATCCAAAGTCAGATTCATCATAGTCTACCTTGATCTTCGGCTTGCAAAATCTTGAAGGGTTCCTGAAACTACACAATAGAAAATATGATCCAGGTTTTTAAAAATAAGTCGGACCTATCAACAAGTTACTCGGATTTTCTAGCTTGATTTTCAAACTAAGCCGGAACTTGGTCTCTGACGTCATCTGACACTAGTCATGGTCAAGTCACATCATCTGACAAACATCCTGTCAGCACGACCGTTGGTGGGTCCATCGTTCGCGGAACCGAGGCGCCGTTTCAATGCGTATGCGGAGATCAAGGCAACATAATCATCGCGTGGGTCGTTCCCAGTTCCTTCCACGACGCATGGCGGTTACATAGTGTTGTTTGCACGAATCTTGGCGCGGTTAGATGGTTATAAGGGGTGAGGATTTGTTTTCCTCATCTTTAACTGTTCCGTTGTCGTTCCTTCTTCTCCACTTCTCCCTCGCGCACAGAGTTCTCCTGCCTCCTAGATTCTCAGCGCCGCCCCTCTAAGGTCACTTGCGCACCAGAGAAATGGCTTCCTCTTCATCATCCGGCTTGGCAGTAGCGGCGGCAGCGACAGCGGCGACGGCAGCGGCAGAGAAGGAGAGCAACCGGGGGGTTTGGATCCCAAGCCTCCTCGATGACAAGAAACTCCGCGGCATGGAGAGTGAAGGTCTCCTCCGCGCCGGCGACTGGCGGAGCGGTTCCAGTGAGACCATCCCCATCTCGACAGAGGTTTGTCTTTCCCTCCCTCAGAATTCTTTTCCGAGGTGATTGATCACTATAGCGTTCAGCTTCATGATCTTCCCCCGAACTCCATCTTAGAGATGAGTTCCTACGCAGCTTTGATGGGGGAATACCAATCGGGATATGCCCATGAAGCGGAGTCGCCAGCTAGAGTGAGCCGACTGAAGCCAAGCCCATAGCGAATCGACTTGCAGAATACGGCGACTGGCACGTACTGGACCTAGACGCCACACCGACTGAAGGCCCAAGACTGCGAATCCAATACAAAGCCCATTAGTGCGCTTGTAAACCCTAACTAGATGCATATATAAAGCCACCAAGGGCACCCCTTTGGGGGACATCTCTCATTAGATCCAATCTCTCTCACGCCGTATTAGATCTAGTCTCTCCCACACCATATTAGATCTAGTCTCTCCCTCCACCTACGATGGCTCTATGTAAACCAATCTATGATCATATACTAGATTGCTAGCAGGACGTAGCGATCCTCCATCTAGGGGACGTGAACCTGGATACATCGCGTGCCAATCTCGCTCCCGAATTCTTCTACGTCGCCTTGCCCTTTCCTCTATGTAAGCTACCATATAGCATCTGCCGTGGTCAATACCACGACAGTTGGCGCCCACCGTGGGGCAAGCGGTGCTTGGAGGTGATGATCCGGGCGGGATCGTCAAATTCGTCATCAACATCTGCGCGCGATCAAGAAAAAGTACAATTGGGACATCCAGGAATAAACAGCAACACTGTCCACGTGCGGCGTCTTCAAGATTGATCGGAAACCTAAAAGGCTTTCTGGCGGCTGCTGCTTACCTTGGCGATCTAGTTTATACTGCGCATATGCATGTTTGGTTTTACGCTACAGTGGCATGCAGATTCCTTCGATTATCTATTAATAAACTATTAAAATACTTTTTCATATCTAATATTATAATAATTTCATGTGTTATTCCTTGTGCATGTCTCATGGCTGCAAGATTCAGTCTAGTACGATACTGCGCACGATTGATGGTCCAAGGCTGGGTTATCCAAGAGGTTTAGGAAGGAATTAGCTCCTGGATCGACATGCTCGATCCCATACTGGTTTTTTCTAATCTAATCACACAAATCTCTCTCTTGATCTTACACATGGATTACTTCACCGATTAATTTTTTTTAGACATAATTTTTACATGCACCGTTGATTGCTAATACATGATTCGACACGCGAGCACCGCCAACGAGTCGGCCTCCCTACCGATTGAAGTTTGTTCTATTTGTATTCATCATCTAATCTCGTTTTCCTAATGTGTTGTTACATACGCACAAGGACAATAAAGAAGGCATGTTTACGCCGCTCCGGACCTAAAAAATCTGACCGACTTCGTCTGCTGCGATGGTCCGCCGCATCGACTCTGACAAATCTTTGGCTGACGCTGTCACGCGACCTGGTCTGTCGCGTCCACTCCTTCCAGCTAAACGCAGCGTTAGTTCGTCGAGGACTCACCACGTCCACGAACTCGTAATCGCGGACTCGTCTTGCCTATCGCGGATTCGCCATACCCGGGGACTCGCCCTCGCGGATTCTCCATTCTCCATGCCCAGGGACTCACCATAGCTGACCTATGTCCACCGTGTCGACCCCGTGTCTGCCGCGTCGACTTCGCCATAGCGCGACCTACATCCGCCGCGTCGACCCCGTGGCCGCCGCATCGACTTCGCCATACCGCGACCTCCATCCGCCGCGTCGACTTCGCCATAGCGCGACCTCCATGCGCCACGTCGACCACGTGTCCACCGCGTCGACTCCGCTAAAGTGTGCATATACTTCTGCTATGTCGAATGCGTACGCCACGCCTACTATGGGACATTCATCGTCCGAGTCGCTAGAGAGGGTCGCATGCCACACTGCATGGACTCACCACTGGGTGTCTCTTCCCCGGGGAGAAATTAATTCGACTTTGTCAACCTTTGAAAGAGCGACTCGCAATGGCCAAGTAGTGCGGATGAGGACTCGCAAACTGAGCCTCGGATCGTCCATGAAAAATGCTAACGAGAGCCATCATTGGAGTCGCCTTGCTCGACTGGCCTTCCGGGCGAAGACAAATGGTAGTGCTACACAAACTGCACCATGTCCTCCTCAACCTTAGATAGTGTGACTCGCACTGCCAAGTACTGGGGACGAGAACTCGCAAACCGAGCCTCGGATCGTCCAGGAAGAACGCTAAGCCGAGAGCCATCTTTGGAGTCGCCATGCAACTAGCCTCCCGGGCCAAGATGAGAGACTCGCTAACAAAAACAGCGCAACCAACGTCATCGTGGACTCGCAATCATCGCGGACTCGCCACACTCGGGGCCTCTCCCCTCGCGGACTCGCAATCATCGCGGACTCGCCACACTCGAGGACTCTCCCCTCGTGGACTCGTAATCATCGCGAACTCGCCACACTCAGGAACTCTCCCCATGCGGACTCGCCATGCTCGGCAACTACCACTACTATTTTCAGAATATGCATATCTAAAGAGCCTCAAGTCGCCTCTACAAGCCAACTCGAGCCTCGGGAACTACTCCTAGGCATACTGCGTGTGCGTGTCATTTCACGACCGTGGCTCGCCACGGCCGTGTACTTGGCCTCGCATACTCAACACGCTCGGGGACTCACCACCATGGACTCGCCCTCACGTACTCAACCCGCTCGAGGACTCGCCAGCGGGGACTCGCCCTCGCGTACTCAACACGCTCAGGGACTCGCTAATGCGGACTTGCCCTCGCGTACTCAACACGCTCGAGGACTCGCCACCACGGACTCGCCCTCGCGTACTCAACACGCTCAGGGACTCGCCACCACGGGTTCACCCTCGCGTACTCAACATGCTCGGGGACTCACTACCACGGACTCGCCCTCGCGTACTCAACACGCTCGTGGACTCGCCACCACGGACTCGCCCTCGCGTACTCAACATGCTCGGGGACTCACCACCGCGGACTCGCCCTCGCGTACTCAACACGCTCGAGGACTCGCCACCATGGACTCGCCCTCGTGTACTCAACACGCTCGGGGACTCGCCACCGCGGACTCGCCCTCACGAACTCAACACGCTCGGGGACTCGCCACCACGGACTCTCCCTCACGTACTCGCCATGCTCAGGGACTCTCCACCGAAGACTCATCTCGTGTATTCCCCTGCACCAACTTGGCGACTTCACCATCAATGATTTGGTGGCCTCCGCGTCCTCTATGACAAAACGTTTACAAGGCGCCGACCAAATGTCTCCAAGGGGCGACTCCGTCCAATGAAGACTCGCGCGACGCGTCGACTCGCCTTGGAAATTGGGCTACTTCATGAGCTATTTATCTGTTTTAGGAGCTCGCCAATGACTCACCATCGACTCCACCCTGGAATCACCTGCACTGATTTGGTGGCTTGAAGTCATCGCCGAGTCCCTGATGCGCTCAGAGACTACTAATGGGGGAATACCAATCAGGATATGCCCACGAAGCGGAGTCGCCAGCTGGAGTCAGCCGACTGAAGCCAAGCCCAAAGCGAATCCACTCGCTGAATACGGCGACTGGCACGTACTGGACCTAGACGCCACACCGACTGAAGGCCCAAGACTGCGACTCCAATACAAAGTCCATTAGTGCGCTTGTAAACCCTAACTGGCTGCATATATAAAGCCACCAAGGGCACCCCTTTGGGGGACATCTCTCATTAGATCCAATCTCTCTCACGCCGTATTAGATGTAGTCTCTCCCACGCCATATTAGATCTAGTCTCTCCCTCCACCTACGACGGCTCTATGTAAACCAATCTATGATCATATACTGGATTTCTAGCAGGACGTAGAAATCCTCCATCGAGGGGACGTGAACCTGGGTACATCGCGTGCCAATCTTGCTCCCGGATTCTGCTACGTCGCCTTGCCCTTTCCTCTATGTAAGCTACCATGTAGCATCTGTCGTGGTCAATACCACGACAAGCTTTGTGCGAGGGGTATCTCGGCATTAGGCCGAGTCTTACATTGTTCCGGTACTATTTTCATGTCCGGAGAAACTCCATTACCGCCAGTAATCCTTACATTACCGGCACTATTAGCCTTTCAGTTAGACACGAGCGTGTTTATCCTCGTATTGTAGCTAGTGAGTGGGTCAAACAATGGCTGACCACTTTCTTCTATCATAAGGATATTCCTGCTCCCGGCAAAGCTACTGCTTTGCCAGTTTTCATCAACAGAGCCGCCACGACCCAACCGTCTTGGGACGAGGCTCCTCCGGCTCTCAGTGACGATCTGATCCTTGCTAAGAGGCGGATTGAATACCTGATAAAACACAAGGTCTTGAAAGGATCCGACCTGGTCCAGTGCTGGGTCGCCCGCCGGATCCAGCCTCTCCAATACCACGGCGACCGTATGATGCACTCCATCATGGCGTCGAAGAATGATTCCCTCCGCATCAGTCCTAAGGCTTTAAAGCCACATGATTACATAAGCCAGATCAAATGGCTGATCAAGGAGCGGATTGAGAGGAAGATTCCGGACTTGTCTCTAGACATGCATACAGCGGAAGACCCTGTAGTTTCGGTAAGCTTCAATAATAAACCCTTTGATGTGTTTCACCTTTTAAGTTATTTTGCAATACTGAGATATTTTCTTCTTTTCAGCTTGACGACCTCCCCAAGTTGGAGCAAGCTCCTATCGAAGGATATCTTCTGGAGTTTTCTCAGGAGGCTGAACTGGTTCCACTGTCTGACGTTGTGCCCAGGAAGCGCAAAGCTCTGACAGTGGCTGTCAGCACAAAGGAGGTGCCAGTCGTGAAGAGGTAACTTTCAACACAACTTTCACCTTTGTACCTTACTCGAATTTTCTTCCGAGATGTAATGTTTTCCATTCTATTACATTCTCAGAGCTAAGCAGCTCATCAAGGGAACTTCTTTGAAACCCTGGCGGCAGACGAAGTTGACTATAGCTTCTCCTGTTGCGGCTCCTCCGACTCCTGCTCCTCAACCTTCCACAATGTCGGTGATTACTCCTTCATCAGTTGTCGCAGAAGATCCGGCTCCTTCAACGGGGCCAGTGATCCTTGAATCGCAGACTGACGCCATCATGGGTGGCTCAAATTTAGATAAGGGTGAACCCTCTTCGGGTAATGATTCCTCGACAGAGACCTTTGCCGAAAACCTCCTGAACAATCCGAGACTTGCCAAATTTGGCCTGTCTTGGAAATCTGTAGAAGAAATCCAGCTTCTGGCCCGGCAATGCCTGGAGAGCCGAAATCTCTCCGCCGAAGAAGTAGCAAGAAGCGGAAGACATCAAGTACTCCGACCTTCTTGAACAAGTCCGCCTTCACGACGAGGGACTTAGAGCTGGTGTGCTTCCACCACCTCCGGTTATTCCACTCACCCTCGCCGAGAAGGTTACCACCGAGGTGAATATGTGCCTGAGCAAGCTCACACATGAACATCATGTAAGTCGGAATTCCAACTCACATTTTTCTTTATTGTACTTTATATCATATCCTCTAGCCCCGAAGCATGAAGTAGGATATACAATTCGGGTTTATGCTTCCTTAGTATGCCAAAGAATGAACTAGTGTAGCCCCCAAGGCTCGTGCTGATATTAGTAACAATAGTAGCCCGAGTCTTTAGTAGACTTCTGACTCTTGGTATTCTGACTTACAGAAAGTTAATTCATATAACCAGGATTTGTTGAAGAATATCTGCAACAAGCGGAGAGAGATCAGATCTCTCTGACTTGAAAATGCTGAGCTGAAGGTTTCAAAGGATGAGGCCAAAGGTAAACATTCCGAGTCTCAAAATGTTGTCTTGATTTTCATAGTCGAATATTTTTTACTAAACTATTGTTCTTTTGTCTTACAGCACTGGTAAAATAGTCCTGCGCTATGATTGAAGGGGCCAAGAACCTCAAAACCTTGGTGGTGGATAATAAAGAAGTTCGCCAAGAGCTGGATAAGCTTAAGGCAGATCATGAGAAGAGCATTGCTCAAATTCTCAAATCCTCCTCCATGGCTACTGATGAACGTGATAGTAAGATTGTGCTTCAAGATCAGAGAATCTCGAATCTCAACAATGAGCTTTGCAGAGAGAAGGATCTTTCTGAGGCACTCTAGGCTAAACTCCTGAGTCTTTGAGAAGAGAAGACCAAATTTGACGATGTCATCTTTGATATGTTTCCATCTTTCTGACTTGTCTATATTCTTCGACTCTTTGGACGTCGGATTTACTTAACCGTTTTTGTGTTATATGTATAGGTCCTTTGCACTTGATGGACTCCACTTCTGTCGAGCCTAGCACCCACTGGCTTACCCAAGTCGGTGATTTGCTTCATGACTTCCAACAATCCATCGAGGACATTGGCGAAGCTCTCAAGGTTCCGGACATGCATGGCATGTCCGACTTTCAGGTGCGAGACAAGGCAAAGGAAATTCCGCAGCTTGTCTGGGACTAGAACATGTCCTACGCGCAAACCACAGGGCAAAATGCTCTCACCATGGTCATGAGCCACCATGGAAACATGGAAATCTGGCAAGTGACCAGAAGGTACTACAAGGTGGACAAAGATGGACAGGAGCAAGACATCAAGGCCATCATGTGTCGTCGGATTGATGACAAGTACGCCATGAGGGGGTCCTCGAGGCGTGCGGAAGAGAGGGGGTGAGACGTACGGTATTCCGGGACGGTGAGCACACAAGTTTACCCAGGTTCGAATCCGCTGGCTTTGGATGGATCCTACTCCTGCTAGCAATCCAGTAATATGGCAGAGCCAGAATATGGGTTACAATGGTATCTCCTGTGCGAGTTGAGGGTCTAAAGTATTGGGTGTGCCCTAAAGGCTCTCCCTAGGACGGCTTATATAGATATCCGGCCTAGGGTTTATAGGAGAGATCAATCCGGCTATGACTAAGAGTTGGTTAGAGAGTACATCTTGAACTACAAGTAACATTATGGGCCTAAGTCGGTAAGTCTTCTGGGCCTTCCCGTAGCCGGATTGGACTCCATCTTCTCTCCCGACTGGGCCGCCCGTGAAGCAAAGCTCTAACCCGAAGTGGGCCACCCTGGTCAATGAGGAACTGTGAGGATACCCGGAAAGTATATCCCCAACAGCAGCCCTCGGAGGCCTCCAAGATCCAAAGTCAGATTTTATCATCGTCTAGCTTGATCTTCGGCTTGCAGAATCTTGAAGGGTTCCTAAAACTTTACAAAAATACAATCCAGGTGTTAAAAATAAGTCGGACCTATCAATTAGTTACTCGGATTTTCCAGCTCGATTTTAAACTAAGCCGGAACTTGGTTTCCACGCCACCTGACACAAGCATGGTCAAGTCACGTCATGTGACAGGCGTGCCATTAGCACAACTGTTGGTGGGTCCACGGTTCGTGGAACCGAGGCGCCGTTTCAATGCGAGCGTGGAGATCGCGTGGGTCCTTCCCAGTTCTTTCCACGACGCGTGGCGGTTACACTGTAACATTTGCACGAATCTTGGCGCAGTTAGGTGGATGTAAGGGGTTTGGATTTCTCCTTCTCCTTTCCACCAGTCTTTGTCGTTTCCTTTCCTCCCAATCCTCCTGCGCGCTCAGAGCTCTCTTGTCCCCACCCCATAGAAAACTCCTAGCGCCGCCGCTTTTAGGTCACTTTCTCACCGGAGAAAAATGGCTTCATCATCTTCTTCCTCTGGTTTGGCGGCGGCAGCGTCCGCGGAAGCAGCTGCGGGGAAGGAGAGCTTCCGGGGAATCTGGATCCCCTACGCCCTTGACAAGGATGGCCTCAAGAACGTGGAGAAGGAGGGGCTTCTCGCCGTCGGCGACTGGCGGAGCGGCTCCGGCGAAACCGTCCACAACCCGCGCGAGGGAGAGCGTGTCCACTTCAGCACCCATCTGGACCGAGGTCTATCTTTTCCTCCCTCGGAGTTCTTCTCCGAGGTGATAGATCACTATGGAGTTCAACTCCACAGTCTTCCTCCCAATTCTCTTCTAGAAATGAGCGCATATGCTGCGCTTTGTGAGGGCTTTCTCGGTATTAGGCCGAGTTTGCTTCTCTTCCGGTACTATTTTCATGTCCGGAGAAATTCCATCACTGCCGGTGTTCCTTACATCACCGGCACCATTAGCTTTTCTGTTAGACGAGACCGGTCATATCCCAAAATTTCTGCCAGTGACTCGGTCAAACAATGGCCAGCCACTTTCTTCTATCATAGGGATATTCCGGCTCCCGACAAAGCTACTGCTTTGCCGGTTTTTATCGATGGAGCTGCCACGGTCCAGCCTTCCTAGGACAAGGCTGCTCCGGCTCTCACCGATGATCTGATCCTCGCTAAGAGGCGGATCGAATATCTGATCAAGCACATGGGTCTGAAGGGATCCGACATGGTCCAGAGTTGGGTCTCACGTCGGATCCAGCCACTTCAGTTCCGCGGGGATAGACTGATGCATTCCATCATGTCTTCCAAAAAAGACTCCCTCCGCATCAGTCCCAAATCCTACACCACTCAAGGCTACATCAGCCAGATCAAGTGGCTGATCAAGGAGCGGATTGAGAGTAGGATTCCGGAGATTTCTCTGGATATGTACACAACGGAAAACCCCGTGCTGTCGGTAAGCTTCCATCAATACACCTTTTATGTGTTTCAATCTCTAAGTTATATACTGCAATGCTGATATGTTTTCTTGTTTTCAGCTTGCTGACCTCCCCGAGTCGGAGCTTCCTCCACTCGAAGGATATCCTCCTGAGTTTTCTTAGGAGACTGAAGTGGTCCCATTGCCGGACCTTGCACTCTAGAAGCGCAAAGCTCCGATAGTGGCTGTTGGCAAAAAGGAAGTGCTTGTTGTGAAGAGGTAACTTTCATTCACAATTTCCGCCTTTGTACCTTTCTCGAATTTGTTTCTGAGATGTAATGTTTCTGACTTTACTGCATTCTTAGAGCAAAGCCTCTCATCAAGGGTAAGCGGAAAGGGATTCCTGCGAAGCCCCTGTGACAGACGAAGCTCACCATAGCTTCTCCTGCCGTGGCTCCTCCAACTCCTGCCCCTCAACCTTCTGCAACTCCAGCGATCATTCCTTCTCTGGTGGTCGCAGAAGATCCGACTCCTCCAACGGAGCCCGCGATCCTTGGGTCGTAGACTGACGTCGCCGTGGGTGCGTCAGCTGAAGATAAGGGTGAACCCTCTTCGGGTAATGATCCCTGTACTGAAGTCTTCGCCGAAAACCACCTCAGCAATCCGGGACTTGCCAAGTTTGGCCTATCCCGGAAATCTGTAGAGGAAATCCAGCGGCTGGCCAGGCAAGTCCTGGACAAAAGCCATCTATCCCTCGAGGAGGAAGCGCAAGAAGCAAATGACGTCAAGTTCTCTGACCTTCTCGCTCAAGTCTGCCTTCGCGACCAGAGGATCAGGACTGGCGAGCTTCCAACAGCCCCAGTAATCCCTCTTACCCTCGCCGAGAAGGTGGCAGCTGAAGTGAACGCGGGTTTAGACAAACTCACCCGTGAGCAATATGTAAGTCGGAATTCCAACTCTTGCTTTTACATTATGTTATATCATATCCTCTAGCCCCCAAGCATGAAGTAGGATATAGAATCCAAGTTTGTGCTTCATTAGGCTACCAAAGAATGAACTAGTGTAGCCCCCAAGGCTCGTGCTGATATTTAGCAAAAAATATTAGCCCGAGTCTTAAGTAGCTTTCTGACTTTGGGTATTCTGACTTACAGAAAGTATGTTCCTATAACCAGGAATTATTATCCAATGTCTGCGATAAGCAGAGAGAGATCAAAGCTGTCCGTCTTAAAAATGCTGAGCTCAAGGTA
The DNA here is from genome assembly GCA_910589775.1 of Avena eriantha. NCBI lineage: Eukaryota > Viridiplantae > Streptophyta > Magnoliopsida > Poales > Poaceae > Avena > Avena eriantha. The sequence goes on from OU342740.1 coordinate 90,514,766, forward strand.
TCTAAGGATGAAGCCGAAGGTAAATCATTTCGAGATTCAAACCTTGTCTTTTGATTTTTTAATGTCCAATTTTTCTAAACTGTTGTTATTTTTGACTTACAGCGTTGGTGAAACAATCTATCGCTATGATTGAAGAGGCCGAGAACCTCAATACCCTGGTGGTGGAGAACAAGGGACTCCGCCAAGAGCTAGATAAGCTCAAGGTGGATCATGAAAGGAGCATAGCTCAAGTCCTGGAATCCTCCTCCATGGCCACCGAAGAGCGTGATTGCAAGATCGCTGCTCAAGATAAAATTATCTCGGACCTCAAGAATGAGCTTGGCAGAGAGAAGGGTATCTTCAAGGCGCTCCGGGATGAACTCCAGAGTCTTCGGGGGGAGAAGACCAAGATACGACGTCATTCTTGGTACGTTCCATCTGTCTGACTTGTCATTTCTTTGACTTTCATCAATGTTGGATTTTTGTTGACTTGTTTTGTGTATAGGTCCTCTGAACTTGACAGACTCTTCCTCCTCCGAGCCCCGCAGCCACCGGCTTACCCAAGTCGGTGATCTTCTGCATGACTTCCGCCAGTCTATTGAAGACATTGGCGAGAATCTCAGGTTTCCGGACATGCCAAGCATGTCGGATTTTCAGGTGCGGGACAAGGCCAACGAGATGCCGCAGCTTGTTCAGGATTGGAACATGTCCTACGCGCGGACTGCTGCGCAGAATGCTCTCACCATGGTCATGAGTCACCATGGAAACATGGAGATATGGCAAGTGACTAGAGGGTACTGCAAGGTAGACGAAGACGGCCAGGAGCAAGACCTTCAAGCCATCATGCATTCCTGCGCCGGATATGGGTGCCACGTAGCTGATCTGACCAGCTACGAGATCCCCTTCTTCACCCGCGTAGATACTCCGCCGCCTCCTCCAGAAGAAACCGAAGAAGTTTCCGACGATGAACGGACCACCTCGGATCCGGACATCTCGGAACGATATCAAGGCGGAGTAACCAGCGAGCCGGCAGCTACTTCATCTCCTCCTGCATCATAGATCAGAAAACTATGTGTTATTCTGGAAAGACATGATGCGTTTTGTAAATATTAAGTACTATTGACTTTTTCTAGTGCTAAGCTTTTTATCTATTCAGCACTTTTGGCTTTTGAAATTTTTGCGTGCCTGAAATATTCACATAAGCACTTGAAATATTCCGTCTCTACTTATCGTTTATCTGGCTTTCCACCTCGTCCCTTTCGTGAGCCGGCTAAACCTTCAGCCGGAAACTTCGCCGAGCAACGGAGCTCAATTGCTAAACCAGTTTAAACTCGGAAACAAAGCCGGCTTCCAGTACCAACAATTCACTACTCGGAAAATGCCCACATCCAGCAATCAGACAAATAACCAAAGTATAGACTAGAAACTTTAGAGTTATACCCAAAGGTAGCATTTTTAGAATAGGAAATCTAAACCAGAACAAACATGAGTACAAAGTTCTTTCAAGTTACAACCAATTCACTACTCGGAAGATACCCGCATCCAGCAATCAGACAAATAACCCAAGTAAAGACTAGAATTTTTTAGAGTTATACCCGAAGGTAGCAGTTTTAGAATCGGAAATCTAAACCAAAACGAACATGAGCATAAAGTACTTTCAAGCATTCTGGGATTTTCGACTATGACATGATCATTTAGGAAATAAGATGGTAAAAACTTCTCAGAAAAACTTTGAGGTAACCAAAACTTTTATTTCTCACAGAACATGTACATATGTATGATTACAAAGAAGGATAAACTAAGAATAAAAGGGACGTAGCTGAGCAATATTCCACGGTCTGTCTAACTCATCCGGATTTGTACTGCCTCTAGCTCTCTTTCTCTTCTTAGTAGCAGGTCTTTCTTTGATTGGCCTCATGTCAGTTAAGTAGTACGATCCATTGTGTAATACTCGACTAACTAAAAAGGGCCCTTCCCATACTGGGGAAAGTTTGTGCTTTCTTTGTTGCACAAGCTGGAGAACCAAATCATCTTTATTGAAAGATCTAGTTCGGACTCTCTGGCTATGATACTTGCGTAACTTCTGCTGATAGGCTATAGATCTCATTTCAGCAACAACGCGAACTTCTTCGACTAAGTCGAGATCATTTTGTCGAGAAATCTCAGCATCCTCTTCGATATACGTGGCCACTCTAGGAGAAGTATGAATTAAATCGCTAGGAAGAACTGCTTCTGCACCATAGGCCAAGAAGAAAGGTGTGTATCCTGTTGACCTGTTCGGAGTTGTTCGTAAACTCCAAATTACAGAGGGTAATTCCTCTGCCCAAGCCCCCGCAGCACATCGTAGTGGTGCTTCGAGTCTTGGTTTCAAGCCTTGTAGAATTAAACCATTTGCTCTTTTGACTTGTCCGTTAGCCTGTGGATGTGCGACTGACGCAATGTCAAGTCGGATATTTTGCTCATCGCAGAATTCAGGCAATTCTCCCATGGAAAAGTTACTCCCATTGTCCATGATAATACTATGCAGATAACCATACCGGATTATAACATCCTCGACAAATCTTTTGGCTGTTGCTCCATCACAACTAGTGACAGGTTTAGCCTCGATCCACTTTGTGAATTTGTCCACCATCACTAAGAGGTGAGTGAATCCACTTGGGGCTCGTTTAAAAGGTCCTACCATATCAAGCCCCCAGACCGCAAAGGGCCATGTTATAGGTATTGTTCGCAGCTGATCAGCCGGAACATGAGCTTGCTTGGCGTACTTTTGGTAGCCTTTGCATGTCTTGACTAATCGTTTGGCATCTGCCTGAGCTGTAAGCCAGAAAAATCCATGTCGAAAAGCTTTTGCCACTAAAGATTTGGCTGCAGCGTGGTGACCACACTCGCCTTTGTGGATTTCCCTTAAGATTTCCACTCCTTCTTCCGGAGATACACAACGATGAAAAACCCTAGAAACACTCCGTTTATGGAGCTCACCTTTAACAATAGTATAGGCTTTTGCTCGTTGGATAATCTGTCGGCTCAATACCTCGTCTTCGGGTAATTTGCCATCTACCAAATAATCGAGGTAGGGTTGAGTCCAGCTGGGGATTATAGCCAGAACTACTATCAAAGGTGAGTCGGATTTGGTCGGATATTCCTCATCTACTCCCTTTATCGAGGGAACTTTGAGGTGCTCTAAAAATGCGCCATCCGGGACCTCTTTCCGCGCAGAGCCTATTCGAGATAGTGCATATGCTTCCTCATTTTCTGCTCGAGGGATGTGTTGAACTTCAAACCCCTCGAATGATTTAGATAGATCATCCACGACAGCTTTATATGCTGCCATGTGCTTATTTGCATTACAAATATCCAAGACTTGCTGAGCAACAAGATCCGAATCTCCGTAACACATCAAACGTCGGATGCCAATATCCTTAGCAATCCGGATTCCATGTAGCAGTGCTTCATACTTGACAATGTTGTTTGTCGCTGTGAAGTGGATCTGCAACACGTATAAAAGTTTATATCCTTGGGGTTATTTGAGCACCACGCCAGCCCCCGAGCCCCCTCGAGCCTTAGACCCATCGAAAAAGAGGGTCCAATATTCCGACTCAGGAAGGACAATGTTCTCCTTGGTCTCTGTCGAATCAGCGACAAAGTCAGCAAGAATCTGGGATTTGATTGCTGTCCAGGGTTTGTACTCAATATCGAAAGTGGAAAGCTCTATGCCCCATTTGGCGACGCGTCCAGTGGCATCGCTATTGTTGATTATATCTCTCATGGGAGCTTTGCTCACCATGGTAATTGGATGCTCCTGAAAATAGTGTCGTAACTTACGAGATGCTAGAAAAACACCGTAAGCCAACTTTTGATAGTGCGGATACCGATGTTTTGATTCTGTCAGGACCTCGCTGACAAAGTACGTCGGACGCTGCACCAGGTGTTCCTGATTTTCTTCTGGTCTCTCCACTACCATAATGATACTGACAACCTTATTTGTCGCAGGAATGTAGAGCAACATCGGTTCCTGAGGTTCCGGCGCTACAAGGATAGGAGCAGATGAGAGTACTTTCTTCAGGTCTTGTAGTGCAGCTTCAGCTTCGTCAATCAAGACAAAATCCTTGGTCTTCTTCAGCAGTTTGTATAATGGTGTGGCTCTTTCACCAAGCCTGCTTACAAATCGACTGACCGTAGCAATGCAACCAGTTAATCTTTGTACGTCCTTTAGGCGAGTTGGCCTGGAAATATTGAGAATAGCTTTGATCTTGTCGCGGTTCACCTCTATGCCTCTTTGAGACACGATGAAACCTAACAATTTTCCGGCTGGTATTCCAAAGAAGCATTTCTTCGGGTTAAGCATGATGTTGTATTTTCGTAGATTGACGAACGTTTCCTCCAAGTCGGAAATCAACGTTTCCTTATTTTTGGACATGACCGTGATATCATCCACGTATGCATGTACATTGCGTCTGAGTTGATCATGGAGGCAACGCTGCATCGTGCGATGGTACGTAGCTCCTGCGTTCTTCAGCCCAAAGGGCATCGTAACAAAACAGAAGGTTCCGAAGGGGGTTATGAATGAAGTTTTGACTTTGTCAGATTCCTTCATCCGGATTTGGTGATAACCAGAATATGCGTCGAGAAAACAGAGGAGTTCCGAGCTTACCGTAGAATCGATAACTTGATCAATTCTAGGCAGAGCGAACGGATCTTTTGGACAAGCCTTGTTGAAGGCAGTATAATCAACACACATCCTTAAATCAGTGGTGTCATTTTTAGGGACCATTACAGGGTTGGCCAACCAATCAGTATGGATGACCTCTTCTATGAATCCGGCTAACTCGAGCCGCGCTAGTTCCTTAGCTATTGCCTTACGCTTTTCATCGCCAAACCGTCGTAAGGACTATTTGACGGGTTTAGCGTTTGGGTTTACATTTAGAGAGTGCTCGGCAAGTTCCCTAGGTACTCCGGTCATGTCAGATGGCTGCCACGCGAAGATATCTTGATTTGCTTGGAGGAACTTGACGAGCGCGCTTTCCTATGCGCTACTTAGGCCTACGCCTATCTGAGTCACCTTGGAGGGGTCATCATCCTTCAATGACGTCGTCTTCGTCTCTTCTGATGCCTTGAACTCCAGATTTGGCTTTGTGACCTCCTTCTTCGTTGCGGGCATCTCGGACAGATCTATGCTCTTCTTGATCTCCTGGTACTCCTAGGCGTGCAGCACGGCTTCGGCAAAGGCGGCATTTCCATCTTCGCACTGTCGCGCCTTCTTCGGGTCTCCCCTGATGGTGATCACGCCATTGGGACCTGCAATTTTCATCATATTGTAAATGTAACATGGACGAGCCATAAAAGCCCAGTAAGCCGGACGTCCGAATATAGCGTGGTATGCGCTCTTGAACGGGACCACTTCGAAGGAATGCGCCTCCGTCCGATAATTCTTTGGAGTTCCAAAAGTAACATCCAAAGTGATCTCTCCTAGGGAATTAGCTTGTCTTGCTGGGACAACTCCGTGAAAGATCACAGAGCTATGGTTCAGCCGTGTTTCCGAGGTCTTCATCCGGTGTAGCGTTTCGACATACAGAATATTGATGCTGCTATCACCGTACATGAGGGTCTTGGAGAAACCATAACCGTCAATAAGTGGATTGACGATTAAGGCGTATTTTCCTCGCCTGTGTAGTTTAGGCGGATGATCAGCGCGATCAAACGTGATTGCCACTTCCGACCAGTCCAGATACTGAGGGACAGCCGGAACTGTTGCATTGAGCTCGTGGAGAACTGCTTTCTTGACCTTTGCTGGTTGAGATCCGAGGAAGGTGACGTAAGTCTCCTTCTTGGTGGAAAAAGTCTTCTTCCCTTCCGACTTGGGATTTGAAGCATCAGCTTCCTCCATGTCGGAATCTTCCTTGGTCTCCTTGTCTTTTTCAGGATTTTTCTTTCCCTTCTTCCGCTTAGCTTTGTAGGCCACGGTATCATATTTCTTGATGTCGTCATTAAAATGACATTCAGCGTTGGTGTAGGACGAGCCCCCATTGGCGTCTAAATGATGCACATATGGGTTATTGGCAATGTCGGCCCAAGTGTAGGTTTTGCCTGGTTGTTGCTCTCCTCTGCCTTGGACCCTTGACGTCCCACGGCCACGCCCGCGGCCTCCGCCACGTCCTCCTCGTCCTCCAGACCCGGAAACAGTAGTGACCACTTCTGTCTCTACGTTGGGTTTTTCTTCCAAGGTATTTTTGCACTTCTGAGCTTGTTGCTTTGGTTGTTTTGCCGACTGAGGCACAGCCAGGGCATTGAGTAATCCCTCTGCATCGTCGTCAGCATCTGCATACTTTCTCGCTGTTTCTATCATCTCTCCTAGATCAGTAACCTTGTCACACTTCAAGTGATGGCGTAGTAAACCAATTGGGAGACCTACGATGAAAGCTTCAATCGCAGTTTGATCTTTTACTCATTCACAGGAGTTTTTTGTGTCGATCCATCGTCCGAGATAATCCCGTCAAGTTTCTCCGGCTTTCTGGGTGCAACGATGTAGGTCTCCAACCGTACAGGGCCTCCGATATGTGCCTTCGAAATTCCGAAAGAACGCACTTTCCAAGTCATACCAGTTGTGGATGGTGTTTGCCGGAAGTTCATTGAGCCATGATCGTGCCATCTTCCGCAACATAAGTGGGAGATATCGGGTTGCGACCAGGCTGTTTCCGCCTTTAGCGATGCAGCAAGCTTGGAAGAAATCCTGTAACCAGGTGGCTGGCCGAGCAATGCCGTCATAGGCTTGGAAATGTCTTGAGATAGCAAATCCTTCTGGGAATTTTGTAGCTCTGATGCGTGGCCCGAAGCACTTTGGGCTCATCTACACGTCATCGTTTCCATAGCGCCGAGCCTCTATGTTGGAGTTGATCATGTGCCTTGCGTCGTTCGGGGATAGAGATCGACCCGAATGTCGGCTGTGGCTGCGGTGCCTTGGATCTGGACTTCGGCTTCTGCCACCACCTCCTCCGCCATGTCGTCCTCCTTGACCTCCTTGGGGGCCATTGTGATGACTGTGTGGTGGAGAGGGTGGTGCAGCTGGATAGTTTCCGGCTGATCGCCGGCCTCTGTCCGGAGCATCATTATTCCGGTTCCGGGGAGGTTCTTGACTATGATGGCCCCCCTGCCGGCTTGTTCCAGCGTGGTTTCCGTCGTTCCTTCGTCCGTCGTTCCCACCATGGTGAGGCTCAGCCGGACGACTCTCATGTATAGGAGGTGGCATTCTCTGACGATCCTCCTCCCGACGTTTCTCCTTATCTTCTCCCTCTCGATCGTTGAATTCTCGTCGGGGAAGATTCCTCGGATTCAGTGCAGCGATCGCATCTTTCTCGGCTACTGGAGCAACATTGCTCCAGTTATGTTTAGCTCTGCGATGCTATCCCGATGATCCGGTTCTTGAATAATTGCCTTCCCTGCGTTCGTGGTGATGGTACTGCGCCCGAACGTAATGGGATCTTACGTTAGCCCATGCCGGATCTGTGCGACATTGGTCAGAATCTGAGACCAGTTTTTGACTTCCGGACAAGGCGACCTTCTGCTGCTCCAGTCCCTTGTTGAGTAGCTTGATACCCAAGCGTATCTCCTCTGGTCCTGGATTAGCTGATAGAATTTCACGAGCTGCCACGGTATTTTGCACTGGTGTTGGGTATACCCAATCTCTGTTGCTATCCTTCTGTGGCTTCCCCATCTCATCTCCGAAAAGGACGACATGGACACGTGGGAATTGGTTGTCATCTGTGTGACGCTTCTGTGTCTTCTGATGTAGACGGGACATGTACTCCTTGGTTGATCAAGGAGATTTTGGCTTCTTCTGATGCGCTTCTTCTCCACCTCGATGTTTTTGGCTTCATCAAGGAGTTGTTGACGACACGCTTCTAGGGCATGGGCCCTTTCGTCCAGCTCATCTGCAGTAAGTTCTGCAACTGTAGGGATAGGTGTGGTTAAGTCAGCATCGATGAGTTTACGTGCACCTTCAGTGATCACGTGTCCATCCACCGATGCTTCTTTTTTCGGCTCGTCTGGGATAAGTTCTCCATCCGAGTCTTCCTCGTATTCCTCGGCAATCACCTCCTCCGTCAGAGGGTCTTTTGCCGGGGTCTTGTTCTTCTTGTTCTTCTTCTTTGCCTTCTTGGCAGTGCCGGTAGCAAAGACGGCTTTGGGTCCGTTTCCTGGAGTCAAGCTCTGATCGGTACTTTCGGATATCTGGACCTCGGGATTATCTCCGACGTCCATGTCATCCTGCGCTTTGGGAGAGTGTTCCCCGGATCCTTCATCCATGGCTTCTCCTTCTTCTGCAGCTTTGGAGTTGTCCTCCTCTTCATATTCCGCGGAGAACTTTCGGAAATCTGCCAATGTCATAGATTCATCCGAGGATGTGGGAACGTCGGTGTTTGTTCCAATTGCCTCCAGCACCGAGTCGGTGTTTTCTCCAGCATCGACAGAGTCGGGTCTGGATCCAACATATCCGACGAAATGTGATGCATGCTTCCTGAGGTACGTGCGGCTTTCGCGATCAGCCATATCGATACTTTTAATGGTTTCGAGGATTGCATCTGCGCTAGCGCCTTGTAGTATCATATGTCTTAGTGTGTACCTGAGGAAAGGCCTGTCTGTCCCGGCATCGTCAGAGCCGGAATCAGTGTCGTTGATATGCTCCTCCTGGATTTCGACTTCCACGGGTGGGTCAATCTGGGATCCGGCTTCTCCAGGGAGATCCACTCTAGATTTGACTTGGCCCGTGAGGTCTTCTTCAGGCTCGGATTTCTCCACTATCTCCGCAACTGGTGCGGGCTGGGTGGGATTAGGGTTTTCTGAGATCTGGAACTCTGCCGCCTCCGCGGACAAAGGGGACCCAGAAGATTCTTCTGCCTCTATCATCACCGCTGGGGTGGGTTGGGCAGTTTCAGCGAAACCGATGTAAACATCGATCTCGCGAAAAGACATGATTGTATAGGCAGTCATGGCTTCCCTAGCCGGAATCCAAGTATTTTCGAGAACGATGAGAGGGACGTCGCTGGCGTAGAGGATGCGACCGTCGGCAATGGTCTCGCTGATTCCGATTCTTGCAGATTTCGCTCGGAATGCAGATCCGAAGCTCACTTGCCCCACGGTGGGCGCCATCTGTCGTCAGATTGATGACAAGTACGACATGAGGGGGTCCTCGAGGCGTGCAGAAGAGAGGGGGGTGAGACGTACGGTATTCCAGGACGGTGAGCACACAAGTTTACCTAGGTTCGAATCCGCCGGCTTTGGATGGATCCTACTCCTGCTAGCAATCCAGTAATACGGCAGAGCCGGAATATGGGTTACAATGGTATCGCATGTCCGAGTTGAGGGTCTAAAGTATTGGGTGTGCCCTAAGGGCTCTCCCTAGGACGGCTTATATAGATATCCGGCCTAGGTTTTATAGGAGAGATCAATCCGGCTACGACTAAGAGTTGGTTACAGAGTACATCTTGAACTACAAGTAACATTATGGGCCTAAGTCGGTAAGTCTTCTGGGCCTTCCCGTAGCCGAATTGGACTCCGTCTTCTCTCCCGACTAGGCCGCCCGTGAAGCAAAGCTCTAACCCGAAGTGGGCCACCCTGGTCAGTGAGGAACTGTGAGGATACCCAGAAAGTATATCCCCAACATCAATGTCTTTTGTGCCGGATATGGGTGCCATGTAGCTTATTTAACAAGCTACGACACTCCCTTCTTCACCCTCGTGGACACACCGCCTCCGCCTCCGGAAGAAGCAGCTGAAGTGTCCAACGATGAACAGAACATATCGGATCTGAACATCTCGGAGCGTTATCAAACCGAGGCCGATGCATCCAGCGAGCCGGCAGCTCCTACCTCCTCTCCTGCATCATAAATTACCAAAAACAAATGTATTATTCCGAGAAACATTATGGGTCTGAAAATATGTAGTACTATAATTTTGCTAGTGCTAAGCTTTAATCTATTCAGAACTTTTCCCTTAAATTTTTGTGTGCCTGAAATGTTTACATAAGCACTTATGCTTTTTGTCTACACTTATCGTTTATCTGGCTTTCCGCCTCGTCCCTTTCATGAGCCGGCTAAAACTTCTGCACGGAAACTTTGCCGAGAAACGGAGCTCAATTGCTAAACCAGTTTAAACTCGGAAACAAAGCCGGCTTCCAGTACCAACAATTCACTACTCGGAAAATGCCCACATCCAGCAATCAGACAAATAACCAAAGTATAGACTAGAAACTTTAGAGTTATACCCAAAGGTAGCATTTTTAGAATAGGAAATCTAAACCAGAACAAACATGAGTACAAAGTTCTTTCAAGTGTTCTAGGATTTTCGACTATGACTTGCTCATTCGGAAATAAGATGGTAAAAAACTTCTCAGAAAAAACTTGAGGCAACAAAGACTTTTATTTCTCATAGAACATGTACATATGTATGATTACAAAGAAGGATAAACTAAGAATAAAAGGGACGTAGTTGAACAATATTCCAGGGTCTGCCTAACTCATCCGGATTTGTACTGCCTCCAGCTCTCTGTCTCTTCTTAGTAGCAGGTCTTTCTTTGACTGGCCTCATGTCAGTTAAGTAGTATGAACCATTGTGCAGTACTCGACTAACTAAAAAGTGCCCTTCCCATACTGGGAAAAGTTTGTGCTTTCTTTGTTGCCCAAGCCGGAGAACCAAATGCCTTTATTAAAGATCTGTTTCTGACTCTCTGGCTATGATACTTGCGTAACTTCTTTTGATAGGCTGTTGATCTCATATCAGCAACGACGCGAACTTCTTCGACTAAGTCGAGATCATTTTGTCGAGAAATCTCGGCATCCTCTTCGATATAAGCGGCCACTCTAGGAGAAGTGTGAATCAAATCACTAGGAAGAACTGCTTCTGCACCATAGACCAAGAAGAAAGGTGTGTATCCGGTTGACCTGTTCGGAGTTGTTCATAAACTCCATATTATAGAGGGTAATTCTTCTGCCCAAGACCCCGCAACACGTCATAGTGGTGCTTCGAGTCTTGGTTTTAGATCTTGTAGGATTAAACCATTTGGTCTTTCAACTTGTTTGTTAGCCTGTGGATGTGTGACTTGATGCAATGTCAAACCAGATATTTTGTTCGTTGCAAAATTCGGCCAAGTCTCCCATAGAGAAATTTCTCCCATTGTCCGTGATAATGCTATGCGGATAACAATACCGGATTATAACATCCTCTACAAATCTTTTGGCCGCTGCTCCATCACAACTGGTGACAGATTTAGCCTCAATCCATTTAGTGAATTTATCCACCATCACTAATAGGTGAGTAAATCCTCTTGGAGCCCGTTTAAACGGTCCTACCATGTCAAGCCCCCATACCGCAAAAGGCCATGTTATAGGTATTGTTTGCAACTGATCAGCTAGAACATGAGCTTGTTTGGCGTATTTTTGGCAGCCCTTGCACGTCTTGACCAGCCGTTTGGCATCTGCCTTGGCTGTAAGCCAGAAAAAACCATGCCTGAAAGCTTTTGCAACTAAAGATTTGGCTGCAGCGTGGTGACCACACTCGCCTTCGTGGATTTCTCTTAGGATTTCCACTCCTTCTTCCGGAGATACGCAGCGCTGAAATACCCCAGATACAATCCGCTTATAGAGCTCACCACTAACTATAGTATAGGATTTTGCTCGTCAGACAATCTGTTGGCTCAGAACCTCGTCTTCGGGTAATTTGTCATCTACCAAATAGTGAAGGTAGGGTTGAGTCCAGCTGGGAATTACAGCCAGAACTGCTATCAAAGGTGAGTCGGATTTGGTCGGATATTCCTCATCCACTCCCTTTATTGAGGGAGCTTTGAGGTGCTCTAAAAATGCGCCATCCGGAACCGCTTTCCATGCAGAGCCTATCCGGGATAAGGCATCTACTTCCTCATTTTCTAATCGAGGGATGTGTTGAACCTCAAACCCTTCAAATGATTTAGATGAATCATCCACGACAGCTTTATATGTTGCCATGTGTTTATTTGCATTACAAATATCCGACACTTGCTGAGCAACAAGATCCGAATCTCCGTAACACATCCAACGTCGGATGCCGATATCCTTAGCAATCCGGATTCCATGTAGCAGTGCTTCATACTCGGCAATATTATTTGTCGCTGTGAAGTGGATCTGCAACACGTATAGAAGTTTATCTCCTTGGGGTGATTTGAGCACCATGCCAGCCCCCGAGCCCCCGCGAGCCTTAGACCCATCAAAATATAGGGTCCAATATTCTGACTCAGGGAGGGTCATATTCTCCTTCATCTCTGTCCAATCAGCAACAAAGTCGGCAAGGATTTGGGATTTTATTGCTGTCCGAGGTTTGTACTCAATATCGAAAGCTGAGAGCTCTATGCCCCATTTGTCGACGCGTCCTATGGCATCACTGTTGTTGATTATATCTCACATGGGAGCTGTACTCACCATGGTAATTGGATGCTCCTGAAAATAATATCGTAGCTTACGAGATGCTAGGAAAATACCGTAAGCTAGCTTTTGATAGTGCGGATACCGCTGTTTTGATTCTGTCAGAACCTCGCTGACAAAGTAAGTTGGACGATGCACTAAGTGTTCCTGATTTTCCTCCAGTCTTTCCACTACCATGACAATACTGACGACTTTGTTTGTCGCAAAAAGATAAAGCAGCATCGGTTCCTATGGTTCCGGTGCAGCAAGGATAGGAGCAAATGAGAGTACTTTCTTCAGGTCTTGTAGTGCGGCTTCAGCTTCGTCGGTCCACACATAATCCTTGGTCTTTTTCAGGAGTTTGTATACTGGTGCGGCTCTTTCAACAAGCCGGCTTACAAACCGACTGACTGCAGCGATGTAACCAGTTAGTCTTTATACGTCCTTCAGGCGAGTTGGCCTGGAAATATTGAGTATAGCCTTAATTTTGTCTCGGTTTACCTCTATGCCTCTTTGTGACACGATGAAACCTAACAATTTTCCGGCTGGGATTCCAAAGACACACTTCGGATTAAGCATTATGTTGTATTTTCATAGATTGGGATACGTTTCCTCTAAGTCGAAAATCAGCATTTCCTTCTTTTTGGACATTACCGCAATATCATCCACATATGCATGTACATTGCTTCCGATTTGATCGTGGAGGCAACGTTGCATTGTGCACTGGTACGTAGCTCCTGCGTTCTTCAACCCAAAAGGCACCTTAACAAAACAGAAGGTTCCGAAAGGGGTAATGAATGAAGTTTTGACTTTGTCAGATTCCTTCATCCGGATTTGGGGATAACCAGAATATGCGTCGAGAAAACAGAGGAGTTCCGAGCCTGCCGTAGAATCGATAACTTGATCAATCCTAGGTAGAGCGAATGGATCTTTTGGACAAGCCTTGTTCAAGGAAGTATAATCAGCACACATCCTTAAATCAGTGGTGTCCTTTTTAGGGACCATTACAGGATTGGCCGACCACTCAGTGTGGATGACCTCTTCTATTAATACGGCTAACTCGAGCCGTGCTAGTTCCTTAGCTATTGCCTTACGCTTTTCATCGCCAAAACATCGTAAGGACTGTTTGACGGGTTTAGCATTTGGGTTTACATTTAAAGAGTGATCTGCAAGTTCCCTAGGAACTCCGGTCATGTCAGATGGCTGCCATGCGAAGATATCTTGATTTTCTTTGAGGAACTTCATGAGCACGCTTTCCTATGCGCTATCTAGGCCTATGCCTATCTAGGTCACCTTGGAGGGGTCATCATCCTTGAACGGCGTCTTCTTCGTCTCCTCTGATGCCTTGAACTTCGGATTCATCTTTGTCACCTCCTTCTTTGTTGCAGGCATCTCGGACGGATCTATGCTCTTCTTGATCTCCTGGTACTCCTGGGCGTGTAGCACGGCTTCAGCAAAGGCGGCATTTCCATCCTCGCACTCTCGTGCTTTCTTCAGGTCTCCCCTGATGGTGATCATGCCGTTGGGACCTGGAATTTTCATCATATTGTAAATGTAACACGGACGAGCCATAAAAGCCCAGTAAGCCGGACGTTCGAATATAGCGTGGTACGCGCTCTTGAATGGGACTACTTGGAAGGAAAGTGCCTCCGTTCGATAGTTCTTTGGAGTTCCAAAGGTAACAACCAAAGTGATTTCGCCCAGGGTATTAGCTTGTCTTCCTGGGACAACTCCATGAAAGATCACAGAGCTATGGTTCAGCTGGGTCTCCGAGATCTTCATCCACCGTAGCGTTTCAACATACAGAATATTAATACTGCTACCACCGTCCATGAGAGTCTTGGAGAAACCATAACCGTCAATAAGTGGATTGACGATTAAGGCGTATTTTCCTCGCCTGTGTAGCTTAGGAGGATGATCAGCGCGGTCAAACGTGATTGCCACCTCCGACCAGTCCATGAATTGGGGGACAGCCAGAACTGTTGCATTGAGCTCATGTAGAACTGCCTTTTTGACCTTTGCTGGTTGAGATCCGAGGAAGGTGACGTAAGTGTCTTTCTTGGTCGGAAATTTTTTCTTCCCTTCCGGCTTGGGATTTGAAGCATCGGCTTCCTCCATGTCGGAATCTTCCTTGGTCTCTTTATCCTTTTCGAGATTCTTCTTTCCCTTCATCCGCTTAGCTTTGTAGCCAACAGTATCATCTCTTTTAATGTCGTCGTTGAAACGACATTCGGCGTTTGAATGGGATGAGCCCCCATTGGCGTCTAAGTGATGCACACATGGGTTATTCGCAATGTCGGCCCAAGAGCAGGTTTTCCCCGGTTGTTGGTCTCCTCTACCTTGAACTCTTGAAGTCCCACAACTGCATCTGTGGCCTCCGCCACGTCCTCCTTGTCCTCCAGACCCAAAAGTAGCAGTGACCACTGCCGTTTCCGCGTTGGGTTTTTCTTCCGAGGTATTCTTGCATTTCTAAGCTTGTTGCTTTGGTTGTTTTGCCGACTGTGGCAAGTAATCCCTGTGCATCGTCGTTAGCATCTGCATACTTGCTCGCTGTTTCTATCATCTCTCCCAAATCAGTGACCTTGTCACACTTTAAACGATGACGCAGTAAACCAATTGGGAGACCTGCAATGAAAGCTTCAATCACAGTTTGGTATTTTACTCCTTCACAAGAGTTCTTGGTGTCGATCTATCGTCCGAGGTCATCCCGGCAAGTTTCTCTAGCTTTCTGGGTGCAATGCTGTAGGTCTCTGACCGTAAAGGGCCTCCGGTATGTGCCTTCGAAATTCCAAAAGAACGCACTTTGCATGTCATACCAGTTATGGATGGTGTTCTCCGAAAGTTCATTGAGCCATGATCTTGCCGTCTTCTGCAAAATGAGTGGGAGATTTCGGGTTGCGACCAGGTTGTTTCCGCCTTTAGCGATGCAGCAAGCTTGGAAAAAATCCTGTAGCCAAGTATTTGGCCGAGCTATGTCGTTGTAGGCTTGGATATGTCTTGAGATAGCAAATCCTTCCGGGAATCTTGTAGCTCTTATGCATGGTCCGAAGCACTTTGGGCCCACGTATATATCATCATTTTCGTAGCGTCGCGCCTCTGTATTGGAGTTGATTTTGTTTCTTGCGTCGTTCGGGGATAGCAATCGTCCCGAGTGTCGGATGTGGCTGCGGTGCCTTGGGGCCGGACTTCGGCTTCTGCCACCACCTCCTCCACCACGACGCCCTCCTTGGCCTCCTTGGGAGCCGTTGTGATGGCTACTTAGCGGAGAGGGTGGAGCAGTTGGGTTATTTCCGGCTGATCGCCGGCCTTCGTCCGGAGCATCATTATTCTGGTTCCAGGGAGGGTCTTCATTGTGACGAGCCCCATGCCAGCTTGTCTCAGCATGGTGTCCATCGTTCCTTCGTCCGTCATCCGGATAGCTTGCATGTCGAGGAGGTGGCATTCTTTGTCGGTCCTCCTCCCGACGTTTCTCTTTATCATCGTCCCTGTGGTCTTTCGACTCTCGCCGAGGCGGGTTCCTCGGATTCAGTGCAGCAATTGCCTCTTTCTCCACAACCGGGTTAATGCTACGCCAGTCACGGGCAGCTTTGTGGTGTTGTCCCGAAGATCCGGTTCTTGAGTAATTGTCCTCCCAGCGATCGGAACGGTGGTGCTGCTCCGGAATGCTCTGGGGTCTTACGTCAACCCATGCTAGATCTGTGTGACACTGGTCGGAATCAGAGACCAGCTTTTGACTTCTGGACATGGTGACCTTTTGCTGCACCAGTCCCTTGTTGAGTAATTTGATGCCCAACCGGATCTGCTCCGGGCCTAGATTAGCCGATAGAATTTCTCGGACCGCAACGGTGTTCTGTACTGGGGTTGGATACACCCAATCCCCTTTGCTATCTTTCTGAGGCTTCCCCATTTCTTCTCCGAAAAGGACGGCGTGAATCTGCGGGAATTGGTTGTCACTAGTATGACGCTTCCTGGTCTTCTGGTATTGCCTGGAGTTGTACTTCTCCGTAGATGCTATGTGTTTCTTTTCCTCCTCAATGTTTTTGGCTTCATCGGGGAGTACTTGACGACGCGCTTCTAGGGCCTGTGCCCTCTCATCCAGTTCTTCAGCAGTAAGTTCTGCAGCTATAGGAATAGGTGTGGTTAATGCAGCATCGATGAGTTTACACGCACCTTCGGTGATCACGTGTCCATCCATCGATTCTTCTTTTTTGGGCTCGTCTAGGATAAGTGCTCCATCCGAGTCTTCCTCGTATTCCTCAGCAATCACCTCCTCTACTTGAGGATCTTTTGCCGGGGTCTTGTTCTTCTTGTTCTTCTTCTTTGCCTTCTTGGCAGCGCCGGTAGCAAAGACGGCTTTGGGTCCTTTTCCCAGAGTCAAGCTTTGATCGGTACTTTCGGACATCTGGACTTCGGGATTATCTCCGATTTCCATGTCATCCTGCGCTTTGGGAGAGTGTTCCCCGGATCCTTCATCCATGGCTTTGGGTCCTTCCTCTGTAGCTTTGGAGTTATACTCCTCTTCATATTCTGGGGAGAACTTTAAGAAATCTGCTGACGTTATCGGTACTTTCGGACATCTGGACTTCGGGATTATCTCCGATTTCCATGTCATCCTGCGCTTTGGGAGAGTGTTCCCCGGATCCTTCATCCACGGCTTTGGGTCCTTCCTCTGTAGCTTTGGAGTTATACTCCTCTTCATATTCTGGGGAGAACTTTAAGAAATCTGCTGACGTTATCGGTTCATCCGAGGATGCGGGTACGTCGGTGTTTGTTCCGATCGCCTCCAGCACAGAGTCGGTGTTGTCTCCAGCATCGGCAGAGCCAGATCCAGATCCCACATATCCGCTGAAGTGCGACGCGTTCTTCCTGAGGTACCTGTGGCTCTCGCAATTGGCCTCGTCGAAACGTTTGATGGTCTCGATGATTTCATCTACGCCGGAGTTTTGCATGATCATGCGTCTTAGCATGTATCTCAGGAAAGGCCTGTCTGTCCTGGCGTCATCAGAGCCGGAATCAATGTCGTTGCTATGCTCCTCCTGATATCGACTTCAGCGGGTGGGTCGATCTGGGATTCGGTCTCTCTAAGGAGATCCACTCAATATTAGACTTGGACCGCTAGGTATGCTTTAGGCTCGGATTTCTCCACTATCTCCGCAACTGGTGCGGGCTGGGTGGGTTTAGGGTTTCCTGAGATCTGGAACTCTACCGCCTCCGCAGAGAAAGGGGACCCAGAATTTTCCTCTTCTCTATCATCACCGCTGGGCTGGGTGGGACAGGTTCAGCGAAACCAATGTAAACATCGATCTTGCCAAAAGACATGATAGTGTAGGTGGTCACAGCTTCCCTAACCGGAATCCAGGTCTCGTCGAGAACAATGAGAGGGACATTGCTGGCGAAGAGGATGCGACCGACGATGATGGTTTCGTCGATTCCGATTCTTGCAGATTCCGCTCGGAACGCAGATCCGAAGCTCACCTGCCCCACGGTGGGTGCCAACTGTCGTCGGATTGATGACAAGTACGCCATGAGGGGGTCCTCGATGCGTGCATAAGAGAGGGGTGTGAGACGTATGGTGTTCCAGGAAGGTGAGCACACAAGTTTACCCAGGTTCGAATCCGCCGGCTTTGGACGGATCCTACTCCTGCTAGCAATCCAGTAATACGGCAGAGCCAGAATATGGGTTACAAGGGTTCGCCTGTGCGAGTTGAGATTGTAGATGTCGTGGTGGTGTCACGGCAGATCCCATGGATAGGCTAAAGGTGGGGAGTAAATGCACTAGGGGGATCCAGGGAGGGATAGTGTGGTGATTCCACACACGGTAGCTTTCTATTTGATTCACCTTCTCAGATTACAAGTGCTCCTTGAGCTGTATTGGGGAGAGAAGGAAGGAGAACTCTCTTACTCTCGCCACTAGCTAGCCCTCGGGAACACACTAGTAAAATCACAACGCACTAGAGATCAACCCCTTCTACGGTGGCCCTAGCCCCCATTATATAGGAGCGGCTAGGTCTCCACTTAGGGCATACGTGGAGGCATATTCCCTGGAATATGCCTCTTCCCAAAATAGTATGCCGACCGGGTCACTTTTCCCCCGCGTCATCCATGCAGAGGCTACGTGAGCCTCTGCGGCGCCTGCGTCATCCGACATATGCTTCGTCACCTTTCTTGGCCACGCCTCGGTGGTCCTGCCTCTATCCGCTTCGCTCATGCTCTGCGTATAGTGGTCACCTTTGACTAGCAAGATACCTTCCTTATCTTACAAGCTTGATATAACCCGTATCCCACATAGTTGATCCGGCCACACCTGTTCCTACATACAAGTTAGATACATCTTACCGACATACGTCTTAAGTCGGTTGAGACCAAGTTAGGTGGACATCCCCTGGTCCGGGTTACTTCGTGATCCGGCCTGCCTTGAGGTGACTCGGCCAGCAGTTGCTTTGACCTTGCCATACCTCGGCTAACTAGGCCATTATACCCCGGCGTGACCTTACCCGGGGGTATCCCCCAACATTAGTCCCCGAAGCTGGTGCGGTCTTAGCTGCCTTAGCCGCTAAGACCACAACAGGTTCAATTTTATTGAGCTTCTTGCTCCTTCTCCGAGTTACCTCCTAATCCGAATTCCATAAGTTTATTTTCACTTGGCTCATTTCATGTTTTTACTTGCTGGCCGGGTTACCTCGTACTCATCCGGGTCATTCTTCCTTCTCTCGTACGCTTCCCCACGTGGAGGCTAATCATTACTTTGCCTCATTTTAAGGGCCAGCAACAGTAACCGCCGCAGTTATTGTCAGAAGTTACTGTTGCACACGTCACGTCGTGCCTGCCTCCTCGTTAACAGTATCATAACGTCACGTCATGGGATCCGCTGCGCCCTGTAGCCCTTCGTGTGGCTCGTCGCTGATTGGCTGATCCGGATCGTACACGGCCACACGGTGTGGCCCGCCCACAAAACGCGATCCCACTACCCCTTACGGGAGTGGATAAATAGGGGAGGGACGCGCCCCTTGGGTCATTTCCCCGCTCTGCTCCCCTCTGCCTCTGCTTTTCCTCATCTTCTCCATCGACAGTGCCGCCGCCACTGCATCTGAGCAGTAGCGCCGCCGCCGTACTGCTTCCAGCGCTCCAGCGCCACCGCCACCTCCGCTCATCCTCTCCGCCACGGGTCCCTGCCAGTCCAGGCCGCTGCCTCCCTCCCCCGCTAGCGCAAGTGCGGAGAGTGACCCTGAAATGACTGAGGAGGAACTTACCGTCGCCGAGGTGGAGATGGAAGAAGACGCGGCGCACGCCGACCGCGGCGCGTGGGCCGGATCCTGGGTCTTCCAGTATGACCTAGATTGGCTTTACCACACCAGGCGCATCCCGGAGGGTGTCGCTTCCGCCGAACTTGCCCCCTCACCCAATCCGGGTGAGTATGTGGTGTTCCTATCTCATTTTCAACGCGGATTTGGTCTACCAGTGAGCGACTTTTTCCATGACTGGCTTAGTACGTACGAGATCGAGCCGCACCACCTTCCAGCCAATGCCATCACATCTCTCTCCGCCTTCGCCTCCACGATCGAAGGTTATGCCGGACTATGGCCCACGAAGGAGCTATGGATCCGGTTCTTTGGCCTTCGCCGGAACGTCATTCCGAACAGGGAACTTGACCTGGAGGACAAACAACTCACGCAGTTTGGCACTGCGTCAATCTCTCCCCGGAAGTTTTCCGTCTTCCCCCGAGTCACGGGGCTTGACTCTTGCAAGGGATGGGCCCGGACTTTCTTCTATGTCTGGAACAGCACCACCGAAGATCTGATCCGGCTGCTCCCCTATACTCCGGGTCCTCCTAACCCGGATTTGTGGGACGTTATCCCCAAGAAGCCCACAGTCTTGGCGAACCAAGTCAACAAGAGGTTCAAGGAGCTGAAGGATCTCGGATTGCGCAACGAGGACGCCATGATCACATTTGTCCGCAACCGGATCTCCCCCCTCCAGAAGCACACACATAAAGTGTGTCACATGAGCTAGGGCCGTGACACTGAGATCTACCGCCGGGTCAAGGCCCTGTTCACCACCCACAAAGACTTCTCATCTGAGTGGACGTGGGGAATTGAACACTTTTGCCGAGATAGGCTTCCTCCTTCGGTAAGTCTCGTGCTCCAAACTTTCTTCCGAATTAAGTCATAGGTCGGTCTTTTGTTGTAGGTTTTAATCCTGTTGCCTTTCCTTTTCCTTAGAAGTTTCTTCAGCAAACCATCAAGGATGGCACCAAGCCTTCCCTCAAGTGGGCGCCTGACCGGATACCTCGGACGAGGAGGAACCGGATCAGGAGATGTTCCTTCCGATGGCGGATGCGACCAAGCGACCCACCGGTAAACTCTATTAGAGATTGGCCCGACGATGAAGATGATTCAGATGTTGAGGTGATGGAAGCATTTGACGCTATCCCTCTTTTCTTATGCTTTTCCGGCATCAGCTAACCCCGGTGGGAAGATCCATTAAGACCCTCCCCTTGCCGTGGGTGAGCCTGTGCCGATCGCGCCGAAGAAGAAGAGGGGAGCTGCATCCACTTCTTCCTCCGGACCTTCTCAGCCAGCCAAAAGGCGAAAGAAGTCTGGGGACAAAGCTGCTACCAAGCCTACAACCAAGGCCACAGCTCAGAGGGCTCGGAAGCCCAAAGAGCCTCTGACCTCGGATGAGTAAGCCTCTTCTCTCTTTGCCATTCACTTGTTCTTCTTGTGTTATAGTTTCTCATCATACATTATTTTATTCGGCAGGGCCGCGGTGGAGGTCCCACAGAGTGGATCTGGCATCGCGTCGCCGCTCCGACACAACCCTTCTCCTCCTCGTCGCAATGATTCATGCCCATTGAGCCCCATTCCGGAGGGCAACCTTCGAGCGGGGGAGACTGGCTCTGCCGAGGCGGCAACAACCACCACTTCGGCTCTGCCGCAACCAGCTACCACCGAGGTTCCCTCAGCACCTCCGCCAAAGCAGAAACCAGCACCAGTACCAGCACCAGCAGCAAAAGCAACAGCAACAGCACCAAGCCCCTCTACCTCGTCCGAGTCTTCCAAGGCTTGACGAGAAGACATCAGCAGCACCAAGGCTAGCGCCAAGGCAGCTCCCAAGGGCAAATCCGCTGCAGCCACCTCAACTTCTCAGCAGCAACCCAAGGGAAAAAAGGCTCCTGACGCCACCAAGGCAGCATCCATCGAGGCTGGAGAACGCACACTCGAAGAAAACTCCACCACCGAAGGATGCCCCTGCCGAGCCAGCTCACACGCAACTTGTTTTGCACACCAGTTCGGCCCTTGCCCAAGTTGAGAGGAGGGAGGCGCATGCCAAAGGTTTAGTGGCGCCCCACATGCTTAGCGGCGAACGATACCCTCCGACCTTGATCGAGTTTGCGAATAACTGGAACAAGGCGGAGTTCGTCCACAACGACGATCTCCGGGAGAAATCCGGTCCCGCCGAATTTGTTGCGCAGATGAATACAGCCGCCAAGGCAATTAATCTTGCGGGTCGGATGATGGAGGTACGTTAGTTCATCTTTTCCTTAACATGCAGTAGACATTAGTGATATAACCATTAGTCCCCGAGCCTCCTGGGGAGTAACTTGTTACTCGGCCGGATGCTCCTTAGAGAACTAGCGTAGCTCCTTAATAACTTCGAATATGCACACACCTAGAGCCGGGTTAAGTTCCACTTGGCCCGGATTTTGTACACTTCGAATATGCACACACCTAGAGCTGGGATAAGTTCCACTTGGTCCGGATTTTGTACACTTCGAATATGCACACAAATAGAGTCGGGTTAAGTTCCACTTTGGCCCAGATTTTGTACACTTCGAACATGCACACACCTAGAGCCGGGTTAAGTTCCACTTGGCCCGGATTTTGTACACTTCGAATATGCACACACCTAGAGCCGGGTTAAGTTCCACTTGGCCCGGATTTTGTACACTTCGAATATGCACACACCTAGAGCCGAGTTAAGTTCCACTTGACCCGGATTTTGTACACTTCAAATATGCACACACCTAGAGCCGGGTTAAGTTCCACTTGGCCCGGATTTTGTACACTTCGAATATGCACACACCTAGAGCCGGGTTAAGTTCCACATGGCCCGGATTTTGTACACTTCGAATATGCACACACCTAGAGCCGAGTTAAGTTCCACTTGACCCGGATTTTGTACACTTCAAATATGCACACACCTAGAGCCGGGTTAAGTTCCACTTGGCCCGGATTTTGTACACTTCGAATATGCACACACCTAGAGCCGGGTTAAGTTCCACTAGGCCCAGATTTCGTACACTTCGAATATGCACACACCTAGAGCCGGGTTAAGTTCCACTTGTCCCGGACTTCGTACACTTAGAATATGCACACACCTAGAGCCAGGTTAAGTTCCATTTGGCCCGGATTTCGTACACTTAGATAATATGGACAGGATTAAGCTATCTTTTGGTACTCTTTTCAGGTGACCACCAACCGCCGGAGCGCTGAGTTTCAGCGTCTCCTTGATACTCACAAGATGTTGCGTGCAAAACAGAGTGCGCTGCTTGCCGAATACGAGAAAAGGGGTATGTTATTATCCTTGTCAATTTTCCATCTCTCTTCATCTTTTTCCGCCGAACTAATCCCTCATTCGGATTTCGCAGCTGGTGTGGAAGCTGAGAATACCATCATGAGGAAAAACTTGGAGCAAATCAAGGGTAAGTCATTTTTGCTCAACCTTGCGATGCTTTCTATCTCTTTTTCTCCTTGGCTCGGCAAACATTCATACGTCGGCTTTGCCGGGTCAACAAACTATTTCAGCATCACTTGAAGATAGTGTGCCCGTGCCTGATATGATGCTGCATTTTCTCGAACAAGCAGGGCAGCATCAGGCCGAACTCAAAAAGAAAGATGATGAGCTTGCCCTCCTCCGAACCAAAGATGATGAAATTGCCAAGCTCAAGGCAGATATGAAGAAGCTAAAAGCGCAGCACCAAGCGGAACTTCAAAAAGCTGGCCAGGACTATACTGAAGAGCGGGAGCGCCTCAACCTCCAGATTTCCAAGGACCAAGAATTACTTAATGAGGCCAACGTCAAGCTTGAGTCGGCGAGCGCTAAACTTGTGCAACTCCGGGAGAGGCGCGACAATTGCACCAAGGAACTGACTCAGGTTCATAGCCATATTTCTGGTAAGTTCTTTTCCTTCGACCGACATTGATCTCTCCGGGTCTACTTCCTTTACTTCACTTGTGTCATTTTTTAGGTAAATTCCCAGAGAGTGATGTCATTGCATACAATGCTGTTGCCAAGTTCCGCATGCAGAGGGGTACTCCGTCTGGTTCTGGCTCCATTCCTCTTGATCTCGAAGACTTGATAGTCAGCTTATCCGCCCGAGTCGAGACCGCGAAGAACTACGACAAGGATATCATGGACGTAGTAATCTGGATCTTCAATGCCTTTTGGCCTGAAAAAGATACTCCGAAGAATATGTCTGTTATTTTTTCACAGGCTTATGGAATGCGAGACTCAGCTCGATCTCTGGAGAGAATCTGCTGGACGCGCCGGAGCTGAGATCGTTCTCCACTACGTGCTTACGTGGTACGAAAAAATTGACCTCAAACTCCTTGAGCGCATGCGCACGGGATCAAGGTGGTCTACTGACCCGGATTGGGTAGCTCGGCGTAAAGCTTGCGCTCATAGCTTTATCCAATATGCCCCCATTCACCAATGGAACGAGGGACCCAGCTTCCTAGATGCCGCCGATGATGAGAATGCTTAACACGCTGAAGATGGATCGGGTGAGGATGATGAGGGCGAAGCCTCGGATGTTGAATAAGATGAAGCTGAAGCCGAAGCTAGGGCTGCACCCGCTGGCGCCGAAGTACCTCCTCCTGTTGCTCCTTGAGCGAAAAAACTTTTAAAATTTATCAGATCCCCGGTATGCCGGGTGCAATTGTATCTAAGCACATCAGTTATATTTTGCTACTAAGTTTTTATGCCGGATTAACTTGGGCGTAGTCCCCGAGTTTCATTTTCTTGTTCCACCAATTTCTTGGCTCGGCTCGTGTCTACCTTGGTTCGGTTTTTATGACTTATGAATCCGAGTTTCAAAAATTGACTTAACAATACTTGGAAACTTTAGGATTTAGCTCAAAATAATTCAACGTAATAAATTTAAAGTAAGCACAAGGTTAGTCCGAAAAACAAACGTCGGCTCGATTAAGTCCCTTTCCTTAGTCGTTTTTCATGTGCTACGCAATACCAAACTTGTTCTCTTGCTTGCCATGAAGCCAAATCTTGTTGGACAGCAGCAAGTCGAAGAGTTAGGTTTTTGGTGCTCACACACTACTAATTCGGCCTAAGTAGAAGCAACTTATGCCAGCCGACATATAAGTAGTAAATAAAGAAGACAACTAAAATTACTAAGGCAGTCCCCGAGTTGCTACTCGAGGTGCCAAGATTCATTGATAAGCTCATTGTCGGCATACATACCGACATATGAGAGATTCGGATACAAACACTTCTCTGCTAAGTGTAGAAAGGACGAAGTAGCGCTACATTCCATGGACGCTTGGATTCCTCGCCAGACCTGTCCGCCTTGTTTTTCTCCTGTGGTTTTGCATCGATAAGATAATATGAATCATTGTGCAAGGCTTTGCTCACAATGAATGGCCCTTCCCATGGGGGGATAATTTATGCATGCCAGCAGTACGTTGTACCAACTGGAGTACCAGATCACCTTCCCGAAAAATTCGGGGGCTTACTTTCCGGCTATGATAGCGTCGGAGATTTTGCTGATATATGGCGGATCTGGATAATGCCAATTCTCTCGCTTCCTCTAGCAGATCAACATCATTTTGCCGGGCTTCTTGCACTTCGGCTTCTGTGTATTGGGTGACCCTAGGCGAGTCATGCTCTATGTCGGCTGGTAATACATGTTCTACCCCATATACCAGAAAGAATGGCGTATAGCCCATTGATCGATTCGGAGTCGTTCTTAAACTCCACAGTACCGCTGGTAGTTCTTCTATCCAGCACCCCGCTGATCTTTGTAGTGGCTCAATGAGCCAGGGTTTTATCCCGGATAACACCAATCCATTGGATCTTTCCACTTGTCCGTTCGATGCGGGGTGTGCTACCGAGGCAACGTCCAGCCTGATCTTCTTATCATGGCAGAAACGCGCAAATGCTCCTTCAGCAAAGTTCGTGCCATTATCTGTTATGATACTATGAGGATAACCGTATCTCAAGATGATGTCTTTGAGGAATGTTACGGTAGTGGCTCCATCACATTTTCTTATCGGCTTCACTTCAATCCATTTCGTAAATTTGTCAACCATGACCAGGATGTGGGTCATGTTCCCCCTTGCTGGTTTAAACGGGCCAACCATATCCAAGCACCATAAGGAAAATGGCCATGTAATTGGTATGGTCTTGAGCTCTGACATTGGCATATGTGTCTTTGTCGCATATCTCTGACAGCCATTGCATTTTCTCACCAAATCTTCTACTTGTTCCAAGGCACTTGGCCAGTAAAACCCATGGCAAAAAGCTTTTGCTACCAAGGCTCTGGATGAGGCATGATGCCCACATTCCCCTTGATGTATATCTCGAAGGATGTCTAGTCCTTCCTCCGGGTCAACACATCGCTAGAGGACATTGGTCACACTCCTTTTGTATAGCTCGGAATTGATGATCACGTAACATTTTGCTCTCCTCTGAGTTTGCCTAGAAAGTACTTCCTCAGTGGGTAAAGTTCCATCCTTTAGGAATTGGAATATGGGCAGTGCCCAAGCTGGTATAGCTCTCACTAGGAACACATCTTAATCAATTTCCATCTGATCGACTGGCATAACTTCTACTGGATCATGATGTGCAGTCCCCGGGTTTGTCGTGGCAGTCCCCGGGTTTGCCAAGGCAGTCCCCGGGTTTTGCGAACCACTCCCCACATCAATGTCCATGGGCACAGCCTCTGATTCCGGGTTTTCTGGGATAAAAATTGAGTCGGACTCTGGGGATGGCCTGATAGATAGATTTCTGAGGTGCTCCAATGCTACGCCCGGTGGAATTGCTTGTCGGGTTGACCCGAGCTTCGACAATACGTCGGCAGCCTCATTTTCCACCCGGGGTATATGGCGAAATTCGCAACCCACAAAGTAACCAGATATCTTCTGTACATGAAATCTGTACAATGTCGTGTTTGCATCCAGAGCATCCCATTGTCCGGAGACTTGCTGGACCACGAGATCTGAGTCACTGAAGCATTGGATCCGACGTATTCCAATCTCCTTTGCCACTTTGAGCCCATGTACAAGTGCATCGTATTCTGCAACATTGTTTGATGCAGTGAAGTGGATCTACAGCACATATTTCAGCTGGTCCATCTTTGGCGAGGTAAGCACAACTCTGACACCTAACCTGGTTTTCGTTTTTGACCCATCAAAGTGCATTCTCCTGTAGTTCGGATCTAGCAATGGTGGCTCGTATTGCACCTTGGCCCAATCCACAAAAAAGTCCGCCACAGCCTGAGACTTGATCGCTTCTCTTCTGTCATATTGTGGCGCATAAGGAGCTAGCTCAATTGCCCATTTTGCAATCATGCCACTCGCATCCTTGTTGCTAATTATATTGGATAAGGGGGCTTCACATATTACCTTGATTGGGTGCTCTTCGAAATAGTGCTTCAGTTTCTTAGCCGCCATATACACACCATATGCCACCTTCTGATAGTGAGGATAGTTCTGCTTTGAGGCTGATAATACCTCGCTCAGATAATATACTGGCCTTTACACTGACTTACCCTCTTCGTCGCGCTCTACCACAATTACTGCACTTACAACTTGTTCGTTGCGGCTATATAGAGCAACATTGGCTCCTTTGATAGTGGAGAGGCTAACACTGGTGCAGTGGCTAACATCTTCTTTAGTTGGATAAAGGCTTCATTGGCCTGTGGTGTCCAAATGAACTTGTCCGACTTTTTCATGAGTTGATAGAGAGGCGGTGCCTTTTCTCCCAACCGACATCCAAACCGACTTAAGGATACCAGGCAACCAGTGAACTTCTGGACATCGTTAAGACACTTCGGCAGTTCCATTCGCTCTATGGCCCGGATTTTAGTTGGATTGACCTCGATACCTCGGCTGGAGACAAGAAATCCGAGTAATTTTCTAGCCGGGACACCGAAGGTACATTTCTCCGGGTTAAGCTTCATCCGAAACCTCCTTAGGTCCGCGAACGTCTGCCTGATATCGTCAAGGAGCGTTTTGCTTTCCTGGTGTTTATCACAACATCATCCACGTACACCTGCACATTTTTACCAATTTGGTCGTGCAAACATTTTTGCATACATCTCTGGTACGTTGCACCTGCATTACGTAGACCAAAATGCATGGTGCGACAACAATAAGCCCCATACGGGGTGATAAATGCAGTCTTTATTTGATCACTTGGGTTCAGAGATATCTGGTGGAAACCAGAATATGCATCAATGAACGACAAAAACTCACACCGAGCAGTGGAATCTATGACTTGGTCTATCCTTGGCAGTGGGAATGGATCTTTTG
Source organism: Avena eriantha (assembly GCA_910589775.1). Lineage (NCBI taxonomy): Eukaryota > Viridiplantae > Streptophyta > Magnoliopsida > Poales > Poaceae > Avena > Avena eriantha. The sequence goes on from OU342740.1 coordinate 90,542,714, forward strand.
GACACGCCTTATTCAGGTTCGTGTAATCGATACACATACGCCAAACCACTGCCACGTTTGGATCATCTTTCTTCTTCTCCACCAGCACCGGATTAGATAGCCAATCCGGGTAAAGCACTTCCATGATAAATCCTGCAGCTAGCAACTGAGCTATCTCATCTCCTATGACCTTTCTCCTGTCTTCGGCGAAGCGGCCGAGAGGTTGCTTCACCGGCTTTGCTCCGGGTCTGACATTCATAGAGTGCTCGGCCAACTCCCTCGGAACACCTTGCAAGTCTTGTGTGGACAAGCAAAAATATCCCGATTCTCACGGAAGAAGTTGACGAGCTTGCTTTCCTATTTTTCATTTAACCCGGCACCAATTGTTATGGTACGCTCAGGGAAAATATCATCAACAGGCACCTTCTTGGTATCTTTTGTTGCTTGGAATGAGACACTACCATGCGGGTTACTCAGCGCCGGCATATACTACTGCGCGGACTGAGCCAATACCGCCACTTCTTGGATCTTTCTCTTTTCTTGCGCAATCACGAGTGACTCGGCCAGGTTAGATCCGGCAGATGCACACTCAATGGAATGTCGGAAATCCCCAGCTATGGTAATTACACCATTTGGCCCGGGCAGCTTCATCTTCAAGTAACTGATGTGACAACTTGCCATGAATTTGTCCAGAGCTGGCCTGCCGAGCAATGCGTGATATGCGCTTTCCAAGTTTACAACTTCGAACTCCAAATTCTCAGTCCGGCAGTTATCCCTTGTGCCGAACAACACGTCAACCCGGACTTTGCCTATGGGATCACAAGAAATACCTGGTACAATGCCATGGAAAGTTGTCCTTATAGCTTGGAGCATATTCTCCAAGAGACCCAATTTGCGCATCGTGTCCACATACATTATGTTGATGCTACTGCCATTGTCGATCTGTACCTTTGAGAACCTCACATTGATGTTAGGTCCAATGAATGTCGGATCCAGCACTAGCACATACGAACCAGGACTTGGCATAATCTTGGGATGATCTTTGATGCTCCAGGTAATTTCCTGGTCTGACCAAGGCATATACCTCGTCACGGCCGGCATTACTGCATAGACCTCCATATGTTGGTGCTGCAAGCTCTTTCGGTCTGTCTCTTCCGTAGTGAACACAGAGTAACTCTGATGATTCGCTCTTTACTCATTTCTCCCCTCGTTTCCGGGGTACCTCTGATCCTGTTGGTTTTGGTTCTCCACCTGATGCACTGCATCCCTTCTCTCATGGTTGGCATACCTCGGCGGAGGGGGAGGCAACATTAACTATTGTGTGTTCGCTCCGGAGAGCAATTCCTGCCGGGGTAACTCCAGCCGAGGTAGATCATTCTGAGGTGCCTGAGCATTCCCCGAACCACTTTGTTCTATCTTTCGCATCCAGTCACACTGTCTGGTTGTGTGACCCGCTGGGTTACTCGAATTAGGCGTGTGAAACTTACACGGCTGATCCAGCATTGCCTCATAGGTGTATCTCGGACGGTCCTTCTTTTCTTGCCACTGTTTTTTTTGCTCTAGGGTCCAAGTTTTCTTCCCATCATTCCTTGGTGTCCATTGTTGTCCTCCAGTTTTCTGACGTTAACTGCATCCTGCTCCGGGTTGGTCCTGATTCACAGCTGCAACTTGTTGCGAACTGTACCGATAATCCGGTCTGTCATCCCGTCTTTTACCTCGGTAATCATTTCTTCGGGATGACCTGGCCCCATCTCGCTGATAATACTCCTCGCTTGACTCATTTGAGGTGAGCCTAGGTTGCGTCGGATCACCCAAAGCATATGAATCAACAATCCGGATTGTTTCTGCCAATGTGGTTGGCATATCTCTTTGTAACCTTTGCCATAGCATTCTTGCATATCTGCATCCTTGCGCAAACCAAGCCATGGCCTGTGACTCAATCACGCCCTCACACGAGTTTCACACAGTTCACCAACGGGTTAAGAACTCCCGGTCTGTCTCATTCGGTCTTTGCCTGCACATTGCTAGTGTCTGTGGCCTGTTGGGCCTCTGATACGTACTCGAGAAATTGCTAACAAACATCTCCTCAAAATCGATCCAACAGTTAATACTTCCAGGTGGAAAATTGTTTAGTCATACCCTCACTGGCCCCTCCAACATCTGGGGTACATATCTCACAGCCCATCTCAAGTTGCCCGTGGCAATTTTTACAGCAGTTACATAGTTAATCAACCAATCCTCCGGCTTAGTGCTGCCGTCATACGTCTTTGTGCCTCTAGGTAACTGGAAGTTAGGTACCGGAGGTTCCTTCATGATCCGGGGCCCAAAACAAGCTGGACTCGGAGGACCTTGACATTCAATTTGCTCCGACCTATACAGCCGATCCAGTTTTAACCTGGCGTCATCAAGCATCAAGTTTCTGCTTCCCAATCTTGACCCTATCACGTGATAGTCCGGTCTGGGATAGCCTGCGTTCACCATCTCCGAATCACCATCATTGTATCTATCTTGCTCCTGTGGAGCTGCTCTCTGTTGCATACCTTGGCCGGTGCTGCGCTCTTGCCGTGGTATATTCCGCTCCTGCGGTTGACCTGCACCTACCGAATTACGCTGTCCGGCATTGCCGTTTACAGCATTCCCTTGACCGACATTGCCTTGGTCGCGGTTACCTCGGCCAGCTTCACCTCGGCTCACACTCCTTCGATCCTCATTTCTTTGTACTTCTTTCCCTGCCCTTGCTAGGTCATATGGGACTATCTGCTTATTCCTCCTGGCCGAAGTTACTACCTCTTCTCTCCTAGGACCACCATGAGGAGACGATGCGGGTCCAGCGGATTTCTCCGGGTTACCCACTGCCGAATGAACGATCTTGGAGGCCTCAGCTCTCTCCGAGTTAGCCCTGAGCAACTCCTCGTTTTTCCTATTCGCGATTCGAACCAACTCATTGACTCTTTCCTGCTGTCTTTGACGGGCTTCACCCGTCAGACCCTCTAACTCGGACGCAGCTGCATCCGCTGCTCTGAGGTTCTTTGCCAGGTACTATACCTCGGTAGCCCCACGGACAAATAGTTCTCTGATTCCTCAATCCTAGTATCACCCTCTCTGTTCATCTCACTCATGAGATTTCTCCCTTTCACTTTTACATCACCAACCTTATTTGCCTTAGCGTACTCACGCAGTGTCATGTTCAACGACTGCTGAGCCGCGGCTATCTTTTTCGCACCCTCTAGTATTTTTTGCCTAGTTTCCTCAAGCTCGGCCTGTGCCTGAGCCGGATCTACCGCTGCTGCTACTGGGTTTGCCAAGCTATCCATTGCCTGCTGCAGCACATTCTCAGGCCTCTCTAGTGGAGGTCCTCTACTTTTCCTCGGTGCCTTAGGTGTTACCTCCGGATCTGGTGTCGGATCCTTGCTTGCGCCCGTGCCAGGCGCGGTCATCATCACCTCCGCACGGTCCGGGGAGCGAGTGATTCGCGCCCCGCGAACCACGCTAAGGGGTGGCTCGCCTCCTTCGACGACGTGCCGCGGATGAACGCATGACACATCGATAGCTACGTAGACCTTGTGCGCGCCGAGCTTGACGAAGAGGCCGTTGCGCGGAAGAGGACGCGTGCCGAAGCAGCCAGCATTGTCGCTGACAAAGTCCAGCGCTCCAAAGCGCTGAACGAGCCCGGAAACGATGCGTTCGCCGGTGCCGGTGAAGTTTCCCGTCCGGATCTTCACCCCTGCTAGCGCTACTAGCCCCACGGTGGGCGCCGGCTGTCGTGGTGGTGTCACGGCAGATGCCATGGATAGGCTAAAGGTGGGGACTAAATGCACTAGGGGAATCCAGGTAGGAATAGTGTGGTGATTCCACACACGGTAGCTTTCTATTTGATTCACCTTCTCAGATTACAAGTGCTCCTTGAGCTGTATTGGGGAGAGGAGGAAGGAGAACTCTCTTACTCTTGCCACTAGCTGGCCCTCAGGAACACACTAGTAAAATCACAACGCACTAGAGATCAACCTCTTCTACAGAGGCCCTAGCCCCCATTATATAGGAGCGGCTAGGTCTCCACTTAGGGCATACGTGGAGGCATATTCCCTGGAATATGCCTCTTCCCAAAATAGTAAGCCGACCGGGTCACTTTTCCCCGCGTCATCCATGTAGAGGCTACGTGAGCCTCTGCGGCGCCTGCGTCATCCGACATAGGCTTCGTCACCTTTGTCGGCCACCCATTGGTGGTCCTGCATCTGCCTGCTTCGCTCATGCTCTGCGTACAGTGGTCACCTTTGACCAGCAAGATATCTTCCTTCTCTTACAAGCTTGATATAACCCGGATCCCACATAGTTGATCCGGCCACACCTGTTCCTGCATACAAGTTAGATACATCTTACCGACATACGTCTTAAGTCGGTTGAGACCAAGTTAGGTGGACGTCCCCTGGTCCGGGTTACTCCGTGATCTGGCCTGCCTTGAGGTGACTCGGCCAGCAGTTGCTTTGACCTTGCCATACCTCGGCTAACTAGGCCATTATACCCCGGCGTGACCCTACCCGGGGGTATCCGCCCAACAGTAGACTATTGAGGGTGCCCTAAAAGCTCTCCCTAGGACGGCTTATATAGATATCCGGCCTAGGGTTTACAGGAGAGACCTATCTGGCTACGACTAAGAGTCGGTTATAGAGTACATCTTGAACTACAAGTAACACTATGGGCCTATGTCGGTAAGTCTTCTGGGCCTTACCGTAGCCGGACTGGACTCCGTCTTTTGTCCCTAACTAGGCCGCCCGTGAAGCAAAGCTCTAACCCAAAGTGGGCCACACTTGTCAGTGAGGAACTGTGAGGATACCCGAAAAGTATATCCCCAACAGAGCAAGACAATCGATCTCATCCTACAAGCAGTGCAAGGCCCAGCAAAGCGCAGATGATCAGCATTGCACTCTATGCACTGCCGAATCTGCAACCAATGCACTGCCCCCTGTGCTACGAGAACGCCACTCGAACTCCTCCTGTAAGCAGTGTACGGCCAAGCACATCGCAGATGCTAAGCACTACACGCCATGCACTACTCAAGCTACAACCAGTGCACTGCCTACCTATGCTACGAGCAAGCCACTCGGATGCCTACTGTAAGCAGTGCAAGGCCTCCTGTAAGCAGTGCACGGCCCAGCAAAGCGCAGATGCTCAGCACTACACGCCATGCACTGCTTAGGATACAAGCTATGAACTGCCGCCCTGTGCTACGAGCAAGCCACTCAAACTCCTACTATAAGTAGTGCACGGCCCAGCACAACGTAGATGCTGAGCAGTGCAGCACATGCACTGTTCAAGGTACAATCGGTGCACTGCCTCCCTTTGCTACTAGCAAGCCACTCGAACTCCTCCTGTAAGCAGAGCACGACCTCCTGTAGGCAGTGCACGGCCCAGCACAGCGCAGATGCACAGCACTACACGCAGTGCACTGCTCAACCTACAACCTGTGCACTGCTGCCCTGTGCTACGAGCAAGCCACTTGAACTCCTACTATAAGCAGTGCACGGCCCAGCACAGCGCATATGCTAAGTAGTGCAGCACATGCACTGCTCAATGTACAATCGGTGCACTGCCTCCCTGTGCTACCAGCAAGCCACTCGAACTCCTCCTATAAATAGTGCACGGCCTCCTGTAGGCAGTGCACGGCCCAGCACAGCGCAGATGCGAAGAACTACACGCAGTGCACTGCTCAAGCTACAACCTGTGCACTGCCGCCCTATGCTGCGAGCAAGCCACTCAAACTCCTACTGTAAGCAGTGCACGGCCTAGCACATCGCAGATGCTGAGCGGTACAGCACATGCACTGCTCAAGGTACAATCGGTGCACTGCCTCCTTGTGCTACCAGGAAGCCACTCGAACTCCTCCTGTAAGCAGTGCACGGCCTCTTGTAGGCAGTGCACGGCCCAACATAGCACAGATGCACAGCACTAAACATAGTGCACTGCTAAAGCTACAACCTATGCACTACCGTCTTGTGCTACGAGCAAGCCACTCGAACTCCTCCTATAAGCAGTGCACGGCTCAGCAAAGCGCAGATGCTCAGCACTGCACGCCATGCACTGCTAAACATATAAACAATGAACTGCCTCCCTGTCCTACAAGCAAGCCACTCGAACTCCTCCTGTAAGCAGTGCATGGCCTCCTGATGCACAACACTACACGCCATGCACTGCTCACGATACAAGCTATGCACTGCCTCGATGTCCTACGAGCAAGCCACTCGAACTCCTACTGTAAGTAGTGCACAGCCCAGCATAGCACAGATGTTGAGCAGTGCACTCCATGCACTGCTCAAGCTACAACCGGTTAACTGCCTCCTTGTGCTACGAGCAAGCCACTCGAATTCCTCCTTTAAGCAGTGCACGGCCTCCTGTAAGCAGTGCACGACTCAGCAAAGCGCAAATGCTCAGCACTACACGCCATGGACTGCTCAGGATACAAGCAATGCACTTCGTCCATGTGCTACGAGCAAGCCACTCGAACTCCTACTGTAAGCAGTGCACGGCTCACCACAGCGCAGATGCTGAGTAGTGCATAAGGTACAATCGGTGCACTGCCTCCCTGTGCTACCAGCAAGCCACTCGAACTCCTCCTGTAAGAAGTGCACGACCTCCTGTAAGCAATGCACGGCCCAGCACAGCGCAAATGCACATCACTACATGAAGTGCACTGCTCAAGCTACAACTTGTGCACTACCGTCCTGTGCTACGAGCAAGCCACTCGAACTCAACCTGTAAGCAGTGCACGGCTCAGCAAAGCACAGAAGCTCAGCACTACATGCCATCCACTGCTGAACATACAAACAATGAACTGCCTCCCTGTCCTACAAGCAAGCCACTCGAACTCCTCATGTAAGCAGTGCATGGCCTCCTGATGCACAACACTGCACGCCATGCACTGCTCAGGATACAAGCTATGCACTGCCTCTATGTCCTACGAGCAAGCCACTTGAACTTCTACTCTAAGCAGTGCATGGCCCAGCACAGCGCAGATGCTGATTAGTGCACTCCATGAACTGCTCAATCTACAACTGGTGCACTGCCTCCCTGTGCTACCAGCAAGCCACTCGAACTACTCCTGTAAGCAGTGCATGGCCTCCTGTAAGCAGTGCACGACTCAGTACAACGCATATGCCCAGCACTACACGCCATGCACTGCTCAAGATACAAACAATGCACTGCCGCCCTGTGCTACCAGCAAGCCACTCGAAATCCTATTGTAAGTAGTGCACTGCCTAGCACAGCGCAGATGCTCACAGTATAAAAAGATGAACTGCCTCCATTTCTATTAGACACTACACTGCCTCACATTACTATTAAAAACACAATAGCATTGAAAACAGTACCCTTAAAAGACTTTGTTCAAAGTATAGATAAATAGGAGTTCAAAGTAGGACCCCTCCCATTACACCCCACAAAATCTCCATTGCCCGTAAATAAAACAAAAGAAACAAAATTAAATAAAAGTAAAAAAACTAAAAGAAGGTACAAACTACCGAAAAAGAGAAAAAAAAGACCAACAAAGAGAAAAACAGGACCGAAAAGAGTAACCATAGCACTGCGCCACAGCCAAGACAGATTATTGTGCACTGCCTCCCAATCCTACGAGCAAGCAACTGGAACTCCTCCTGTAAGCAGTACACGCAACGCAAACCGCAGTTCATACAAACTGGAAAAGAGAAAAAACCAACAAAAAACAAAAAACCGGGCGAGGTCCCGTGACGGAAGAAAACCACCGAAAGCCCCACCCCAAACATCCAGAAGCGCTACAAGAACTACACGTGTCGAGAAATCAAGAAACCCCCAATCGACGGGACGCACCAAAATCATCCACATGCTGCCACGAGCAGCATCGCGGAGCGTACTCCCATGAGGGCACCCTTTTTCTAGCGTTTTCGAATAATAATCTTATTAAGTCAAGTGGGTATAAACTTCAAGTAAGTTTCCTTAGCACTATAAGCCCATAGAGAGATGATGACCCACAAGTATAGGGGGTGTATCGCAGTATTTTTGAGGGAAGTGAAACCCAATTTATTGATTCGACACAAGGGGAGCCAAAGAATATTTATAAGCCTTAACAACTGAGTTGTCAATTCAGTAGCACCTGGAAACAATCTTGCTCATAGCAGTTTATCAGTAGCAACAGTTTTGTAGTAGGAATAGTAAAGTAACAGCAGTAGCAAAACAAAGACAGTAGTAACAAAAGCAGTAAACAGTGGGATTCGAGTGCGGTAGGCATAGGGATGGATGGACGGGCGTTGCATGGACAAGACAATTCACATTGCAATCAGAACATAGGGCAATTGAAGATAAATAAGATAAAGCACCCAAGTACTAAACAATCCGAGGCATGTGTTCCATATATAGTCATACGTGCTCACAATGAGAACTTGCACAACATGTTTTGTCCTGCCAGCCCGTTTGCAACGGGGCCTCTAGGGAACTACTGGCAATTAAGGTGCTCCTTTTAATAGAGCACCGGAGCAAAGCATTAACACTCCGTGAACACATGTGATCCTCACATCAAAGCCTTTCCCTTCTGGTTATCCCGATTTCTGTCACTTCGGGGCCATAGGTTCTGGACAACAACGTGTGTATACAACTTGTAGATAAGACCAAGAACAATACTATCATAATGAACCAATAACATGTTCAGATCTGAAATCATGGAACTCGGGCCCTAGTGACAAGCATTAAGCACAACAAGTCGCAACAAAGTCATAAAGCACTAATAAAAGATACTAGGTACCATGCCCTAACAATCTGATGCCATTACATGAATGATCTCATCCAATCCCTACCATCCCCATAGCCTACAGCGGGGGATTACTCACTCATAGATGGGGGAAACATGGATGGTCGATGGAGGAGCGATGGTGATGATGATGGCGATGATCTCCTCCAATTCCCCGTCCCGGCAGGGTGCTAGAACGGAGTTTCTGGTACTGTTTCGTTGAATCTGGTGGTGGCGGCGGAGCGGAACTCCTTCTGGAAAAACGTCAAACCCCCCGAAGTTTTTAGGTCAGAAGGCTCCTTATAGGCGAAGAGAGAGGCCGAGGGGGTGCCTGGGGGGCCCAGACCACCCCCTGGCGCGGCCTGGCCTAGCCCGCGCCACCAGGTGGTGTGGCCACCCCAGGGCTCTTCTCCGTCTCGTATTCTGGCTCTTGGAGTCTTCGGGTGAAATAGGATTTTTGGCATATTTTCCGGGATTTTTCCTAATAGTTGATTTTCTACACAAAAAGTAGACAGCAAGGAAATTCTGCTGAAAACAGCGTCAGTCCGCATTAGTTGCATCCAAATCACACAAGTTTAGAGGAAAACAATAGCAAAAGTGTTCGGGAAAGTAGATACGTTTTGGACGTATCAACTCCCCCTAAGCTTAGCTTATTGCTTGTCCTCAAGCAATTCAGTTGAAAACTGAGTGCAATAAAAGAACTTTCACGAACACATTTGCTTCATATGATGTAAATATTCTCAGCAATGTGATCAACTACTTAGACAATTCATAATAAAGAGTATGCAACCAAGTCTACTTAATAGTCATTGCAAGCTATGAAGAGATTCCAGCTCAAGCATAATAAGTAGCACAAGGCACAAACATAAGCAACATTACCATGCTCATAAAAAGGTATGATAGAGTGGTATCTCGCTTGCCTTTGATTATGAATGCCAAGGCACCTCTGAAGTTCAAGTGATGACTAGAAGTAAATATATCAAGGATACAAGCATCAAAGTCATAACACAAATCATCAAGTAATGGAACAAACACAAAGAATGACAACTATGCTCTCAAGAAGGTGCTCGAAGAATATGTGGAGACTCAATAAGTAGAAGAAAAAGGTTTTGAATAATTTGAAAGGCTTCCAAATGCTGAAAGTATGGTACTCATTAGCTTTGAGCTCTCATTGCCCCTATCATAAGCATCTTAAATGTGGTTAAGGTGAAAGTGACACAACTAAGAGGATATGCTTGACAAGTTATAAATCGAAGTCTCATGCCCCTTACTTACGAAGACCGATCCTCATGCTACTCAACTTCAGTCACAAGCAAGCTCTTGTTATTGTAAGTATATACGTATCATAGAGAACCGCCAACGGGGTACCCCTTGCACATGACACGGGAGCTATCCCATAATCAAAATAAAAGGCAAGCACACAATGAGCATCTCGGCAATCTTTTTATTTCCTATGTGCATAGATTTTTATTGAGGATGCTTCATAGAATGCTCATTATGGTTATGCTGCAAGTTTCCACCATGATTAGGCATGGCTTTGGCTAGCGGCCCAGGCGTTTCTCTAACATACATACAAACTCCATGATCTTACAAGTTCCACTTTTATTTCACACCGCCGGGATCCATAAGCAAAAGAACATGATATCAACTAGGTACAAAGTACCTATGAAGTGTTGAAAGCGGTCCCCATGATACATGGTTCTGCTAACTTCAACTCATAAAGCGCAAGCATATGCACAACAAAGAAGGACGCAATGGTTCAGGTTTATTAAGTGCAAGAAAATAAAGTGTGCCATCAAGTTCGCGAGAGCTTTACTAACTAACTTTCTCATAACAAGCAAACATTTTATTCGGAAGAAAACAAGGCATATTGAATATGCACGAAAGTAGCAAATGATGCTAATGGGTAGGTATGGTGGACACTTTGGAAATATTTGGTTTAGGGAGTTGGAAACTTGAGTAAAACATACTCAGTGGAAGTGAAGGCTAGCAAAAGTAAGGGAGCGACAAACGAGAGAGCAATAGCTGTCATTATCATGCTTGCAACAAAACAGGACTACTCATGACATGAAAGTGATTCAAGATCCTCGAGGAAAAATAATTCATCGAGGCTTAACTGATTATTACAGTCATTTGCATGCGTGAGCATGTGCCAGGTCAATTCAAATGAAACATTCAGAGGAGGATACCACGGTGTCATACTAATTTATGAATAGAGTAATGCAAGCAAACATTCATGAGACATGCTACAAACTATTAGTGAGCTGGAGCTAATCATAAGAAAGCAAGAACTATTAAGCATCCAAAGAAAACATACACTCTTCATGAACGGACTAAGCAAGCTCACAATGATGAGTATATGTACAAAAATGAAGACAAATAGAGTTCGTTAACAGCCTCTTACCATGCCTCAAGTTGTCATTAATCCTCATAATTGCTCTTCACTTGTGCGGCTTGAATAATAATATGAAACCAAGAATCCACTGAGAACTACCGAACCCTGTAGCAAACTCGCAAAAACTAAAGAAGAACGACAAATATTTTTGGTGTTTTCGATTTTTAAATAAGAACCAAAAGAGAAAAACAAGCAAAGCAAAATCTTTTTGGGTTTTTCGAAGAGTTCAAACAAAGCAAAAAGGGAAAAGCAAACCAAGGCAAAAAGAAGAAGGAAACCAAAGAGAAACATCAGAAATATTTTTGGTCTTTTTGTGTTTTTAGAAAGCAAAAGCAAAGAAGAACGAAAACTAAAAAGAGAAAGAAAACATGAATATACAAAGTACCGACGCAACATGATATGGAGATGAGTGTGGTGTCGGCGTACCTTCCCCCAAGCTTAGGCTTTTGGCCTAAGTGGGAATCAATCCCAAGCCGGCCAGGATGAAGTGTCACCGTGGTATGACGAGGAGGTACCCTCGTCCTGGTGCGAGCTCAAGTACGTCCCTCCGTAGTGCACAGAGTAATTGTAGGAGGGCACATCCTCCTAGTGCTGCTCGTGGAACCCCAGCAAGCGAAGCTGCTCGTCCACCTCCTCCTTGGAGCGCGACCACGGTCTCCTGTCAACACTAAACAAAGCAGGCTGTGGCAAAAGGATCTCCCTTTCATCCCCGTCAGTGAAAAGCATCCTATATACTAGATTGTTCAAATCAGAGGTAGCAGTGACAAAGTGATGAGTTTTCATGGCAACAAGGTCGAGCCTCTGTGGTGCTAGCATAGCATCATCGGGATCCACTGAAAGACCTAATACATTGACTACACGCGAGGCAATGATGCCCAAATAGATAGGCCCCCTAGCAGCTAGGCGGCGACCAATAAGCGAGCCAAGATTGTACCGGGTATCATTATGAAGCGCAGCATCAAGGAATGCTAAATGATAATTGGAGATATTACTAGTGTTCTCCCTACCCAACACACTAGTAGCAAGATAATATGCAAAGTATCTAAGAGCAGGGAGTTGGATATTTCTTATCTTTCCGCGCTGCGCCACACGGTCATCATCATTGGTCACCCCTCGGTATAGCTCCAACAAATCAGCGGGTCGCCCTTGAATTTTCTTCACGGTCCCTGTCATACGCACACCTACAATACTGCAAAATCTCTCCAAAGGCATGGTGAAGGGCATATCATACATTTTAAAAGAGACAATAGATTGATAGGGTGTGTTAGTAAATGAGAAGCTCTCAACAAAAGTTTTGGTGAGCATAGCGTATTGTGCACTCTCATCTTGCATATAAGAGGTCAAACCAACCCTCTCAATCAGTAGCAAGAAATCATCAAGAATACCTGCAGCTTGCAAGAAAGTAAAACAAGGAAAAGAAGATGGGTGAGCGTCTCCATCATCCCTTTCACTGCCAATGCTTGTTGCAATGAGGTCTTCATTGTATGATGGCCTAGCTTGAGAGGTTGTTCTTGAGGGCCTTGACCTCCTGGGTGCATCACTCTCAAATATCTCTCCAAAAGTACGGTTGTTCATGCTTGGTAATCTGAAATTTAAACACCTATTAAACAAGTGATTGCAAAGTAAATATAATGAAGGATTCTACTCATAGGGACTTGCAAGAGGCCTAAACATGCATCAAAACTATATCTGTAAGCATCAAACAAGCTTACAAGCCCTCATAACTAGTCACCTACAGTAGCAAAATACTCAACATATAAACCACTAAACACAAATCTACTTGGACAAGGGGAGGAGTCACATACCAGGGAACAAATGCTCCAAATTTCAGCAAGAAAGATGGGCTAAGCAAGGAGATCTAAGAAATCGAGAGCAAGCACAGAAAGAATGCGATTTTGAGCTATGAACTGGAGCTTACTCGGGAGAGAGAAGAAAGTGGCAGGGGAGAGAAGTAGTGGGGGGCCAGGGGTGGCCCACACCAGGGCATGGCGCCACCCAGGGCTGGCCGCGCCACCACATGGTGTGCCTGCCTGGTGGGCCCCCCTAGTACCTAGCAGGTACTCCTCTGCCCCTTTTTCACGTAAAAATTTAATATGAATTTTCTGAAATTTTTGGAGACACTTTATTTTTGGGCAATTTTCAGAAATAGAAGAATGATTTTTCTGACAGACAGATTTTTTTTTCTTTTTGAAACATGATGCAAGGACAAAACAAGGCTACAACTACAGAAGTTCTAACATGCAAGCAACTAACAACACAAAGAAAACTAAACGAAAGCAAAAACTAAAATGCAAAGGATAGAAATAAACGGAGATAATCATAGTGAAAACATTGTTTTGTTCAATGAAATCCTTTTGTTAGCAAGGTTGATCAAGTATTGCTACCAAAACAATTGCATATGAGACAAAACTTTGTACTCCACTAATGATTATGTTACCTCAACCTTGATAGCAATGGTCCCAATCATAATAGTCTCAAATTTTTCTCTTGGTATGGGACAATATATTTCTCCAACTTGAATGCCTTCAACATGTTCAATTGAATTCAAGCCATAAGTCCTTTCAATCTTCTTGGGGAAATAGACAGTATGTTCCTTTTCATTAACATTGAAGGTAACCTTTCCTTGATTACAATTAATAACAACTCCTGAAGTATTAAGAAAAGGTCTCCCAAGAATAATAGACATATTATCATCTTCAGGCATTTCAAGCACAACAAAATCAGTTAATATCAAGAAATTGTGAGCCACCTGAATAGGTACATCCTTACATATACCCACAGGAATAGTGGTAGATTTATCAGCCATTTGTAACGATATATCAGTTGGTATGAATTTTTCTAGTTGAAGCCTCTTATAGAGAGAGAAAGGCATAACACTAAGTCAAGCTCCCAAATCACACAAAGCAGTTCTAACATAACTGTTCTTAATAGAGCAAGGGATAGTTGGAATCCTTGGGTCTCCAAGTTTCTTAGGAACCTTACCATTGAAGGAATAATTAGCAAGCAAAGTAGAAATTTCTTCATTAGGGATCTTCCTTTTATTCGAGACAATGTCCTTCATATAATTTGAGTAAGGAGGCAATTTAATAGCATCAGTCAAACGAATTTGCAAGAATAAAGGCTTCATCCACTCGCAAAACTTATTGTAGTGTTCATCTTCCTTTGACTTGTGTTTCTTGTTAGGGAAAGGCATAGGTTTTTGGACCCAAGGTTCTCTTTCACTACCATGTTTCTTAGCAATAAAATCTTCTTTAGTGTATTTAGTATTCTTAGTGTGGTTTTCAGGTTCTTCTTCAACTTTTTCTTCACTAGGAACTTCATTTTCTTCATTACCACTTTCAGTTTCAACATCAGAGATAGATATACTATTAGGATCTATAGCAGGTTTAGAGGGTTCTACGACAGTTTTATGTTTCTTTTTCCTTTTCTTACGAGTAGAACCACTATTTTCAGCTTGTTGAGAATCCTGCTAAATTATTTTGGGATGCCCCTCAAGATATAGAGGATCCTGGGTAGCAGCTCCACTTCTAGTTCTAATTTCATAAACATGTTTTTCTTTAGCAGCATTAACTAGCAAGTCGTTTTGCACTTTAACGAGTTGATCTATTTGAGTTTGAACCATTTGAAAGTGTTTAACAATCATTTTAACATCATTAGAGGTTCTTTCCACAATATCTTTCAACTCAACAATAGCTCTAGTGTTTTCCATTAGATGATTTTGCACCCTTTTATTAAAGTTATGTTGCTTAACAATAAAGATATCAAATTCTTCTGAGCATTGATCAGGAGGTTTCAAGTAAGGGATATCACCTTCATCAAAGTGTTGGAGAGAGTGTACCTCAATAGTGGGTGAGTAGGGAATAGGCTTACATAATTCTTCTATAGGAGGTAAATTCTTGACATCTGCAGCTTTAATTCCCTTCTCCTTAAGACATTTCTTAGATTCCTTCATCAATTCATCATTTAATTCAATAACTCCCCTCTTCTTTGATATTGGAATAGGCACGGGAATAGATGGTTAAGGTACAATTACTTCAGGTATAGCTTGTTTAGGAGGAGTCCAATCTTCATAATTCTTGCTTATTTTATCCATTAATTCCTCAGCTTCCTTAGGAGTCCTATTCCTGAAAACACAATCAGCACAACTATCTAGGTATGTCCTAGATTCCTCGGTTAGTCCATTATAAAATATATCAAGGAGCTCATTCTTAGGTAAAGGACTTCCAGCCTGTGCATGAATCAAAGCACAAAACCTTGCCCAAGATTCGGTTAATACCTCTTTTTCTCCCTATTTAAAATCAAAAAGTTCCTGCAAAATAGCATGTCTAGCAATGGGAGGAAAATATTTCTGCAGGAAAGTACTAATCAAGCACTCAGGGCTATCAATAGATCCAGGAGGTAAATTACTAAACCACGTTTTAGCTTCTCCTTTCAGTGAAAAAGGAAAAATCTTAGCAACAAAACAAGTACGCATCTTAATATCATCAGAAAACAAGCCACTCATGGTAGAAAGTTCATTCATATGTGCTACCGCACTTTCATTCTTAGTCCCACAAAAAGGTTATTTCTCGACAATAGCTATGTAAGATAGATCGACAGAGAAATCATAATCTTCATCTATAATGTTTATGGGAGAAGTAGCAAACTTAGCAGCAGGATATAATTTCGGTCTAATAGTACGCCTCTCAAGGAGACTCTTAGTAGCGCTCCTATCATGGGTGTTCTTACATTCTTCAATAAACTCATCAGTCATCTCAACATAATCTTGTTCAGTATCATAACTCTCACTAGACTCAGGTGAGCTAACGGTTGTGGTAGTGTTTTCATTAGGAGTTTCGGTATTTCCAGCAATCGTAGCATCTAGGAAAGGATCTAATGAACCTCTCTTATCAAGCACAGTAGAAGCAGCATCATAAGTATTAGAAGTTTCAGATTCAGTAGTAGTAGCAGTGTGTGTAGCATGTGTATGTGGTGGTGTATGGAGCTTAGTCAAAACAGACGGTGAATCAAGAGCGCTAGAGGTGTTCAGAACCGTACCTCTTCTTGTAGTGGATGGTAAAATAAGAACCTTGCCATCACGAGACTTACCCATGATGGATGGATAGCAGCGAACAATATAGAATCCAAGTGAACTTGATAAATAAATCTATGCTCCCCGGCAACGGCGCCAGAAAATAGTCTTGATGACCCACAAGTATAGGGGGTGTATCGCAGTATTTTCGAGGGAAGTGAAACCCAATTTACTGATTCGACACAAGGGGAGCCAAAGAATATTTATAAGCCTTAACAACTGAGTTGTCAATTCAGCTGCACCTGGAATCAATCTTGCTCACATCAGTTTATCAGAAGTAACAGTTTTGTAGTAGGAATAGTAAAGTAACAGTAGTAGCAAAACAAAGATAGTAGTAACAAAAGCAGTAAATAGTGGGATTCGAGTGCGGTAGGCATAGGGATGGATGGACGGGCGTTGCATGGACAAGACAATTCACATAGCAATCAGAATTAGGGCAATTGCAGATAAATAAGATAAAGCACCCAAGTACTAGACAATCCTAGGCATGTGTTCCATATATAGTCATACGTGCTCGCAATGAGAACTTGCACAACATCTTTTGTCCTGCCAGCCCGTTTGCAGCGGGGCCTCTAGGGAACTACTGGCAATTAAGGTGCTCCTTTTAATAGAGCACCAGAGCAAAGCATTAACACTCCGTGAACACATGTGATCCTCACATCAAAGCCTTTCCCTTCCGATTATCCCGATTTATGTCACTTCGGGGCCATAGGTTCTGGACAACAACGTGTGTATACAACTTGTAGATAAGACCAAGAACAATACTATCATAATGAACCAATAACATGTTCAGATCTGAAATCATGGCACTCGAGCCCTAGTGACAAGCATTAAGCACAACAAGTCGCAACAAAGTCATAAAGCACTAATAAAAGATAGTAGGCACCATGCCCTAACAATCTGATGCCATTACATGAACGATCTCATCCAATCCCTACCATCCCCATAGCCTACGGCGGGGGATTACTCACTCATAGATGGGGGAAACATGGATGGTCGATGGAGGAGCGATGGTGATGATGATGGCGATGATCTCCTCCAATTCCCCGTCCCGGCAGGGTGCCAGAACAGAGTTTCTGGTACTGTTTCGTGGAATCTGGTGGTGGCGGCGGAGCGGAACTCCTTCTGGAAAAACGTCGAACCCCCGAAGTTTTTAGGTCAGAAGGCTCCTTATAGGCGAAGAGAGAGGCCGAGGGGGTGCCTGGGGGGCCCACACCACCCTCTGGCGCGGCCTGGCCTGGCCCGCGCCACCAGGTGGTGTGGACACCCTAGGGCTCTTCTCCGTCTCGTATTCTGGCTCCTGGAGTCTTCGGGTGAAATAGGATTTTTGGCATATTTTCCAGGATTTTTCCTGATAGTTGATTTTCTATACAAAAAGTAGACAGCAAGGCAATTCTACTGAAAACAGCGTCAGTCCGCATTAGTTGCATCCAAATCACACAAGATTAGAGGAGAAACAATAGCAAAAGTGTTCGGGAAAGTAGATATGTTTTGGACGTATCAAGAGACCAGTTCAAGTTTACTACCTAGTGGATAATAGATCTTGATCAGACAATTAGAAGCCTAAGCTTAGTTTGATCAAATGATGGTGGTCATTATTCTCAAGTCACTTGAGAATAGATGACTAGGTGTTGAAGAAGACTTGTGAGTATACCAAATAAGGTAAAGCCTAGTAAGCTGAATCATCTAGCTTGAACATGAGAAGTCAAGCTAGAGTATGATGAAGTATATAACATGAATATGTGGAGTAGTTGGAGGCATAGTAGATTAATCAATCTAATACAAGGACAAACTTGTATTAAGTAGTACCACATGTAATATAGAGAGAACTATAATCTTGTAAGCCTTGGAAGAAGTTGAAAGATGGATTTTAGGGAGTTAATAGATGGAGTTAGTAGTAGATACATTGATAGGTGCATCAATGGTAGTTAATTCAGAGGAGTTATGTACTAGGAGAATAATGAAGGGGAAATGTTGAAGTAGCATGACCATGTCATCATATGATGATGGATATGGTGGAGTCAGATGATTGTCTTATTCAGGAAGATGTGATCTTTGTGAATAAGATAAGAAAGATATATAGAGTATATATAGGAAAGGAATTCCTTATCTCAAGATAAGCTTAGTGAAGTATTGAGGTAAGAATTCTTTAGAAATCTTTAGCTAGCTATACATGCAGCCATGACAAGACCCATATCTACTTCATTAATCAAAACCCTAGAATCAAATGGATAGTGAAACCATTTCCTATTCCTAGGTAACCATTAAACAATACCTCTTGGATAATTAAAGCTTTCAAGAGATGATTAGAGAACCAGGTGAGTGTTTATAGAAGAAAGCATTGTCCATTTGTTTGTCTTAAACCCTAATAAGAACCTAATCTCATTAAATCATCAAGATCACATTAGCAAAGTGTTATATGGTAATTTTAAACTCTACAAATCAAGTAGAATTAGATTTGATGAAATCACAAATCAGGGAGAACCCTGTGATTCAAATCACCATATTATAAATTTAGGATTTAAACCAACATCTAATGTGGTAGTTAAAAGAGGTTAAGTATATATATTGCATGAATAGCACTCACCATCATAAATTAGTAGCTTCTTAAACCACTACTAATACCTTCTTTTAGTGGTAATACAAATCATTTCTATAAGATTTTCTGATTAGAAGTAAACCCTAAAGCCCTAAGTTATATTTACTTTAATAAATAAAAGAACCTTCATATAATAACATATTTTGAATACACAACAAGAAATCTAGAGGAATGGGTTATAATTAACCTCTATCATATATCAATGTCTTACAAAATTTCTACACATTTTAAAACTTTTGTAGCAATCAAATTGGAAAGAAAATGGTAAAACCAAATAAAGAAAATAAGTAGAAATAGAAAAAAATACAGAGTAAACCAAATCTAGCTCGAGGCCCATTTCCTCTCTGCCTATCTACTGCCCCACCGGCCCAACACTAGCCCAACCCTAGCCCAGGTCATTTCCAGTTCTCTGACTAATGAGTGGGACCGAAGGCAGGACCGCGGGTTACATTCCAAAAAACTTAGGGGTTTTCTGCAAAAATGACCATCGTTGTCATCCTCACGCACACAGACACTTTCATGGTGGTGCTCGATGCCGTTCGCTGGCGTCAGCAAAATTCGACCACCGTGATGCTCGCCGCTGCCCCTGAGAGGTGTAGATAAGACTACCGCATCCTCCTCTATCTTCTCATACCAATCTTATCTGCTCTCTAGGTCTCTACCACTATCCCTCTTACTCACGCAAAACCCTAGCTCGTCGGAGTTCGTCGTTCCGGCCATGTCTGACCACCCCTCGCCTCGCTGAAGCCACCGCTAGAAGCGCCGTCGTGGTCATGTTTGTCTAGGACCAAGCCCGGGAGCTAGCGTGCCATGAATCTGGAGGAATCGAGCGTTCCCTTTCGTCGGCCGCCGTGACCATCGCCATCAATTCATTTTCGTCTGACCACCTCATGCCTTCTCGACCTCTCCATCACCATTAGGGTGAGTCCACCCATTCTCTGGAACCTCTCCAATCTCTTTCACGAGCTCTGTATCGCCGTGGCGCCGTAGTTTAGTATCGACCGCCACAGTAGGTGGTCACCGGAGTAGCTCCGGTGACCAAAAGTGGACGGCGC
This sequence comes from Avena eriantha, assembly GCA_910589775.1. NCBI lineage: Eukaryota > Viridiplantae > Streptophyta > Magnoliopsida > Poales > Poaceae > Avena > Avena eriantha. The sequence goes on from OU342740.1 coordinate 90,562,562, forward strand.
CACCCCTATTAGGTTCGCTTTGGACTACTCTATCGCGTAGAAAACCTCAGTTCTGCTCCATGAGCTCCAGATCGACCGATCCTTTCTTGATAGTGAGCTCCAGCCAGCGCTGACGTCACCATGTCATCACGTTTGTGTCACCCTAGCTTAGTCAGCAGGTGGCACCCGTACACGCTCACGTGGCATGCTGACATGGCCCCGGGCCCGCTTGTCATTGGGCCTGGGTAGAAATAGGATTAGTAATAGAAGTGGTTTGTCTGGTTTTTGCCGACGTGGCGTGTCAACATGTATCTGACCCCACTGGTCAGTGTCTCTGGCTAGGAATAGTCTTAGTGTAAAAAGTTTCTCTGTTAGTAAATAGATAAAACAAAATAAGTTTAGATATTAATATAATTTCCAGAAATTTAATAAAAGGATTAAATCTTGTTAATTCCATATATTTTGTTTTATAATTTATAAAAATTAATATAATATATCAAAATGCTTAGAAAATAAAATCTATAATTAAATTTATTATAAAACATTATTATGTTAACTATTTAAATAATTATTATTTAATAAAGATTTTATAAGTGATAATACTTTGAAAATTCCTATTTTAATATTGGTAAATAAGAAAAATATAAATAATATACTAAAATTCTTGGAAAAATAAGAACTAAAATGTAAAATTATAAACTTGAAATATTATATCACTTAACTAATATTTATTATTTATTTAGTATTTAAAAAAGTGATAAAACTTGTAAAATTCATATCTTATTATTTAAAATCACAAAAATACTTATAATATCCCAAAATGATCACAAAAATAAATTCTACACATCAAAAATGACAACTCTTACTTTTGAAGTAAAATAAAAGGAAAAAGTCTGATAAATCTTATTAAAACCCTTTTCTTTTATTTTAATTCCTTAAAAATATATAAATATTTAATATTGCTTTTACCATTATTTGTTTAAAGTCAAAAAGTGTAATAACAAGAGCAATTTATGTTCAAATAAAGTTAAGAAAGGTCCAACCAATTTAAGTTGTACTTACTAAACTACCATTTAAAATTAAGTAAGTTTTACTCTCCACAAATATTTTATTAATTATAAAATCATCAAGGTTTGAGTAATAATTATTTTACAAGTTTGCGAATTCACTATCAAGACTAAGGAAAGTTTGTAAATGTTAAAATGATACCATGTCCATGTTTATAGAGATAAGTGTTACTCCTATATTAAGAAAGTAAATTATGTTTACTTATAACTTTAATAAACACCACCTCATCCAAGTAATCATACTTAAATTCTAACTTTGTGGAATGTTTAGAAGTAAACCATCTACAATGTGATACCTTATTCCACACATGCAAATCTCCACCACCTATCCCATGCTTGTTTAATGTAGTAATGTTTTCCTCTTTAATAAACTTTGCTAATAAGAAAACCTTAAAGTGTTAATTTTAAGTTTAAATACTTTTACTCTATAAAGTAATATTTTCCTCAAAAGATATTCTTTCAGGAAACATTCAAAGTAATTCTTAAACACTTCTTTAAAATCTCTAATTGATTCTTAATCTTTTTTAAGAAATATTTAGATAACATGCTCAATTGATTGCTTTAGTATTGCATACTATTTGTTGTAATTACTTATTGTTTCAAACACTCTCACAAGCCATAATAAGAAACACAAGTGTGGAACTAATATAAAAGTTCAACATGTCCTAAGAACTCATCACAAACTTCAAACCGTAGATCAAATACGATTAGTCCGGGGATTCGCGTTTATCAAATTGCATTACATTACTTATGCATAATTACATCCTATTTTTTTAAACATTAGTCCTTACCGGACCACTGATGCTACTTTTAGAATCTGGATCTTCTAATGTCTTGAAGACCGTGAGTGCATAATCTTGCAATCACAAAAGGCAAGTTCACAACTTGCTCATGTCCTTTGGTTATTTTCTATCAAATGCTTGTAACTCAAATGTTGTCATCACCTGCATTTCAAAAAGGACAGAAAAATACAATTTTCATAATAATATGATTATGGATGATTTACCAAGTGGTAATAATCTATTAATATAGTTCCGGTAGTAAAGGAACATAATATTTAGGACTTAACAACCAATGTCTCTAGTGATTCTAGCGCCGTATATTACATGTTAACCATGAGATTTGGAATGGGACGGAGAAGTCAGCTGTATCTTCTTCCTTTCATCTAGAGGCAAGATGACCTTAACATGACGCTGTGATTCCTTGTGTGGATCCAGCATATGGGTTGGCACCCTTAGGCCCCACGACTTTGGTGTCTAGATTATCTATGAGTGGCTGCCGGAGGTATAGTCGGTCCTTTATGGAGCTTTCCAGGGGCATCACCAGCTTGTAGAGTCTTCGAGAAATCACCAGGGTTGTAGCTTGCCCGAAAGGGGGCTTAATGGAGGTGTAGTCATCCGGAGGATCGTGTAGAGATATGGGATCACGGAGAGGGCAGTGATTGGCTTGGATCACCTACTGGGCCCCACATCAAGGAATTGTGGATGGGAAATATCGCCCGGTTGTGCAACAAGGAGTTGATCTCTCATGGGTAAAGCAACGCACCTCTGCAGAGTGTAAGAATTGTGACATGTTACTCCCTATTCCGGGAAGGAGTTGATACGTCCATTTTGCATCACTATTCTATGTCATAATTCACTATTATTCATTGATATATTTCATATTAAGAGATGATACATATATTATTTTATCTATTTTGCATGGTTGATGACTTTTGGAGCATGGACCGCTGCAGTCAGGATTCTGATGGAAAAGGTGCTGTTTGGAGGCAAAATTCGTGAAGATCAAAAAATCTTGGAAAATATACAGAAAATCCTATTTTTCCAGAAGACGAAGGCTGCCAGAAGAGGAAGTGTAGATGGGCCACAGGGGGCCCACACCACCCCCTGGCACGAGCCACCCTAGGCCGCGCGACCAGGTGGTGTGGCCGCCCTGGCCCACCTCTGGCTCTCCCCTCTCGCGTATATTATCCTCCTGAAACCCTAAGACCCGGGGGGTGACCACAGAAAGATTTCGCCGCCTCTACGGGGCAGAAAACACCGAGAGAGAAAGATCTCTCTAGCAGACAGATTTCTGCCGGGGGAATTCCTTCCCGGAGAGGGAAGATCGTCGCCATCAACACCACCATCAAGCTGGACTTCATTAGGATCATCATCATCATCACCATCATCACCATCAGCACCCTCATCACCATCTCCATATTGTTGTAACAATTGAGTTGAATCTTGCATCGTTCATAGGGGAAACTTTCCCGGTGTTGATTACTCTTTGTAGTTGATGCTATTGAGTGAACCATTGAATTATTGTTTATGTTCAGATTTTTATACATCATTATTCCATCTCCGATCATGATCCATATGATGTCTTCTGAGTAGTTCATTTTGTTCTTGAGGACATGGGAGAAGTCATGTTGTTATTAGTGGAGTTGTGTTGAGAAAGATTCAATAGGTTCATATTTAAGTTGTGGTGTACTTCTTCTAGTGGTGTCATGTGAACGTCGACTACATGACACTTCACCTATATGGGCCTAGGGGAATGCATTGTGTATTTGGGTACTAATCGTAGGGGTTGCTGGAGTGACAGAAACCTGAACCCCCGTTCGGAAACCATTGCACAAGGGACGTAAGGGTCTTAGAGTTTAAAGCTATGGTTAGATTTCTACCTTAATTACTTTCTTGTACTTACGGATGTTTGCAAGGGTTATAATCACAAGTATGTATTAATCCTAGGAAGGTCGGTACATTAGCATAGGTTCACCCACATAACACTTAGAAAGCTAAAGAAGATTAATCAACTATATGAAGCGAAAGCACTTGATAGTCTTCCCATGTGTCCTCGAGAACGTTTCGCCATCTTAAGTAATACAACCGGCTATCCTTTGCTGTATAAAGGATTGGGCCACTTTCTGCATTTATTCTTGTTGTCTTTTATTTATTCGAACTTCGTTTACTTGCTTTATCAAAAAACCCTAAAAATCTGTTTGCTAAGTATTTGCAGAGAATTCCTGATCCATACCACTAGCCATCACCTTATGCTCCTCGTTGGGTTCAACACTCTTACTTATCGAAAATACTGCGATACACCCCCTATACTTGTGGGTCATCAGGAGCTACAAACGCAGAAGGAAAGGAACCCCATGAAGGTTCTAGTCAACCTGTGAAGGCTATCGGACATAGTTTTCAGAATAAAAACAACCTTTGAAGAAATGTTTACGAAAACCTGCATTGCCTATAACCTATGGTTTATGGTTGTATAGATAGTGCATCATACACTCCTTTTTAGTGAACTTGCTGAGTACGCCCGTACTCAACTGTAGCTTCTTAACCCTTGCTAGATTCTAAGCCGTTGAAGATGACATCAACATCAATTTCTGCTCAAGAAACCATCATCGACAGCTCAAGTTCTTCAATGAAGTTAATCAAGTCAACATATACATCAACCGAAGTGAAGACAAAGTTCTTCAGTAGATAGGAATAGATTCTCTAGCCATAAAACCTACTTCTATAGAGCATTGCAATAGTAGCAATGGAAAGTCTAATAGTTCAGATGCTAGTCTTAGTCTCTAGATAGTTCTGAGTTGTTACTTCTGGTTCTTCTTTGTAAGAAGTTTTGTCTCTCTCTTTAACCTAGAGTGTGCTTTGGATATTTTGTAAATTGTTGAGTTGTAACCTTTATTCATGTCTTGGACCTGCTGTGTTTCTGTTGTACCACTCTGAGGGATGTAATACTAGTGAACGGTGTTTCATTGGTGTTATGTCAATGACTATAGTGTACCACATCATGGAGTGGTATGCTGGGTCACCGCAATGGATTGCCTGCACAGCGCGAGAGCGATATGTTCGGTTATGGATGGTCAAGTGCGGCCTTGAGGAAAAAGTTTTGTGACTTGAATGTACAATGTTAAGATGCCATCGCAGTGGCATGCCATGATCAAGAGTCTTATGATATGTACCAGGAATGCATGTAGCGCATAATGGAGAGGGAAAATGAGCTCAATACAATTCATACCAGCTACTTCGATGCAGATGCACAGAGCAGCAAGGGAAAAGCACCTGAAGTTGGTGATCCACTAAAAGTTAAATCCAAAGGCGCGCCTAAGAAAAGAAAAGGAGTTCAAGATGAGGTGATAATCGACCCATGAGTAAAAATGGCAGACCACTATCATATGATGAACAAAAAAATAAGCAGGGGGACCACCGCTGCACCGCATGCAATGCTACTGGTCATAACAGACGAAATGCTAAATTATGCAAACAACATCCAAAGTAAGTCATTCCTTGAGTACAACTAAAAAGCATTATCAAATCTTTCATTGAAATTGTCAATAGCTAACTACGCCTTACTGTTATGCAGGTATGTGGAACTAGAAGAAAACTAGACGTTGCCCTTAATTCATAAACCATGTGGTCATCTGTGCTGAAAACAGCATGTTTGGTTACCTGGGCTACCCCCACGTTGTGTACAACACGAGTATGAAAGCAGCTCGTGGCTCGGCCTAGGAACAATGGTCGAATCGGCATTTTCCGTGGAGCCAGCCTCGTTTGGGATCAGAATGGGCTGCCGCCGCCAAACGGTTGCACGCGTGGGGAAGCGCGGGAGACACGAATAACTCCCTCCCCACTCTGCCTCGGTTCCTGTCACTACCCCACTCCGCCAGTCAGAGCAGCCACGTCCCGTCCCATCGCAGACACCGATGGCCTCCTCCTCTCCTCCTCTGCTGCCTCCTTTGGCCAGCTTTTCCTCCGGCTAGGTACTACCCAGGGTCAAGCACACAGCTCTCCAGCAGGTGGACCACCCCGACCAGCTTGTCGTCGCCGAGTAAGAGGCGGGGGGATTTAGGAGCGCGGCGGCTCCAGCTGACACCATCGTAGTCCCCTCTCCACGCCGTCCGTCGCCACTATCGAGCGTGCCGCGCGGGGCGCCGGTTAGGGCTACGGCGGTCGGGGTGATGCAATCCATGGGGATTGCATCGGGGTTTTTCCCCGCCTCCAAACGCTTCAGTACTGACCCCTACCACAGCGCATTGAGGACGGCGGCCATGATGGAGGGGGCGCCGGGGTGGAGCAGCAACATGGCAGGGCCGTCCACCTTCACGGTCGCTCCACTGAGCCGGGGCATGCCGTTCCTACCGGGCTTCGGTGCGATCCCGGTAGGTTTTCCTGCCCTGCCCTCGGCATATACGCAAGGATTGGCCGCAACAGCAGTGGGCGTCGCCCCCTCCGGGCAGTTTGCATCCAACACGACCACTCCAGCAGCCGTCGCTACAACCAGGTCCGCCGCTGCTTCACCAGCACCTCCGGCGATTAGGCCGTCCACTGCTCCGCCACAGGTAAGGGGTCTCTTTTCCCCATCTATTCTTTTTCCTGTATACAAATTGATATGCTTTCTTGATAGAATGTGTTACATATGAATGTTGGCAATGTAGATTACAATTTGTTGCTTAATATGTGACCATTGCGCAAGGGAAGATCAAATTTTGCCATGTTTGCTTGTATAGATGCTTGGCAGCAGCATTATGCATGTGTAGATGAATGCCATTGCCATGCTTGCTTCTGTAGATGCTTGGAATCACCATTAAGCATGTGTAGATGAATGGCATTGCAATGTTTGCTTGTCTAGATGCTTGGCAGCAGTGCAGATGAATGCTATTTCCATGTTTGGTTGTCTATATTCTTGGCATCACCATTAAGTATGTGTAGATGAATGCTTGTCTCGATGCTTGGCAGCAGTGTAGATGAATGCTATTGCCATGTCTTCTTGTCTAGATGCTTGCCATTTTGCTTGTGTACATGCTTGTCATGACCATTAAGCATGTGTAGATGAATGGCATTGCCATGTTTGCTTGTCTAGATGCTTGGCATGGCCATTAAGCTTCTATATATGAATGCCATTGCCAGGTTTTCATGTCTAGATGCTTGGCATCACCATTAAGCATGTGTAGATGAATGCTTGTCTAGATGCTTTGTAGCAGTGTAGATGGATGATATTGCCATGTTTGCTTTTCTAGATGCTTGTCATCACCATTAAGCATGTGCAGATGAATGCTTGTGTAGATGCTTGGCAACAGTGTAGATAAATGCTATTTCCATGTTTGCTTGTCTAGATGCTTGGCATCACCATTAAGCATGTGTAGATGAATGCTTATCTAGATGCTTGGTAGCAATGTAGATGAATGCTATTGCCATGTTTGCTTGTTTATATGCTTGCCATTTTGCTTGTGTACATGCTTGGCATGACCATTAAGCATGTGTAGATGAATGGCATTACCATTTTTCTTATGTACATGCTTGGCATGACCATTAAGAATATGTAGATGAATGGCATGACCATTTTGCTTGTGTACATTCTTGGCATGACCATTAAGCATGTGTAGATGAATAGCTATGCACTTTTTCTTGTGTACATGCTTGGCATGACCATTAAGCTTGTGTAGATGAATGCCATTGACATGTTTGCTTGTCTAGATGCTTGGCATCACCATTAAGCATGTGTAGATGAATGCTTATCTAGATGATGTGTAGATGAATGGCTATGCCATTTTTCTTGTGTACATGCTTGGCATGACCATTAAGCATGTGTATATGAATGACATTACCATGATTGCTTGTCTAGATGCTTGGCAGCAGTGTAGATGAATGCTATTGCAATTTTTCTTGTCTATATGCTTGCCATTTTGTTTGTGTACATGCTTGACATGACAATTAAGCATGTGCAGATGAACGGCATTGCCATTTTTCTTGGCATCACCATTAAACATGTGTAGATGAATGCTTGTCTAGATTCTTGGCAACAGTGTAGATGAATGCTACTGCCATTTTTGCATGTCTATATGCTTGCCATTAAGCTTGTGTACATGGTTGGCATGACCATTAAGCATGTGTAGATGAATGCCATTTTGCTTGTGTACATGCTTGGCATGACCATTTTTGCTAGTGTAGATGAATGCCATTGCCATGTTTGCTTGTCTACATTATTTGCATGACCATTAAGCATGTGTAGATGAATGTACCAATCTCTGTACAACTATCATTTATCTATTTGATTTGCACAATGCATTTGCTAGTGTTTTTTGATCAATTTGGATCGGCAAGCATGGTACCCAAGCAGGACTGGGACACCTTATGCAGGAACACAGTTCCTCCTATGCCTGGGTACGAGGACTTCATCCGAGACCACACTCCCTCAACGGCTAGACCAGCCCTCAATAGCTTGCTGGTGGAAGCGCATACGACGAATAAGAAGGATGGTCAGGGCCACAAGCCGCGTCTTGGTAACCTCATAAATGAGGACCTCCCCCATCGCTTCTACGTCCAGATCAAGGCCACGGACCTGACTGCACTCTAGCTCCCGGAAAGCATAAGCTGGTAGTCCTGAAGCAGCTGCAGATAAGGCAGCAGGTCTGCACTCTCCCCTTGAAGACCTCCTCCTTCTGTGAGTACGGGGTATAGTTGTAGACGTTCGAGGGGCAGATGTAAGTTTGTGTCAAAGATCAAGCTCTGGGTTGGGGACGTCCTCACCTTCAAATACATCAACAAGCAGAAGGGCTTCAAGGTGACTCTCTTCAGGGCTTTTAACAGCACGGAGGAGTTGATCACCTGCGACATGTAATCTGAGTACACTCTGTTGTTCGTTGTACATATTTAGAAGTCTCAGTTCTGTGCTTCGTGGATGTATATGGAACCACCGTCTTTTGGCTCAGGGGTGTGTACCGCTAGTGTGAACAACTTATCAGGTAGCATGGGATGCACTTGACTATGAACTACCCTAACTAACTAACTAGTATATATGTTATGTTCTTATTTGTGCTCTGTTGATATGAATGTGGTGTGCTCTATTGATATGGGATGCCGCCGCGTCTTCTCCCTGGTGCTTGCAACATGGCCACAGAATCTTACGCAACCTGCGAGCTGGCTATCAGAATCTGTTACACGACCTGGAGCAAAATTTGACTGAAACACCTAAGCAACGAGTAAGTGCTACTCTGAAGAAACTGACTGAAGTAACACCTAAACTAAAACCTGACAGCAGTCAAGTTGCTCAATAGTCTTGGTGAAGTCAATCATGATAGATCTTCTGCTCGTCGACGTACACACTGCCTGATCATGTAGTGGTAGCGCACCTCGATATGTTTGCTTCGATCGTGGTACGCCAGGTTTCTGCAAAGGGAAACGACACACTTGTATTTCCTTTCTATTAAATTCAAAAGCAACTAAAATTTGCAAAAAAAAATTGAACTTCAGTTTTTTTGAAACCAATTGCATATTCTACATACGTACCTTTCTGATAGCATGTTGAAAAAGTTTGGATTAATTTGGTGATGGTCGAAAAAATAGCAAACTTCGAAATAGAGTGTTTAGTCTTAACCTGAGCCACTTTTCCTAACAATGTGGTTCTTCCGACCTTCACGAAATAATATGATTTTTTTACACATGCTAACATCCGCAACCTAAGACACATGGTGAAGGTTTCACTATCTTTTTTATTTTTTTCGAATTTCTAGTGCCCCTTTCAAAGTTAGGTCAAAACCGCGAGGGTGCAATCACCGAATATGGATGAATCATGATGACCTAGCACCATATCCATGATGAAAAGTCATGTTGTGCACCTTAGTATGAATTTTGAAAACATAAATGACGTGCCAATCATGTAGATGTAGCTCAATTTTTCTAAAATTTGACCAGTTTAACCTAGATTTGACTTGGAAATAATGTGGTCCAAACTTGCATATCACATTCACAAGAGTGGTCATTTGTGCACCAAATAACACCATCTACTTCACCATGTTGCTACTAGACCACTTGGCCAACATTATACCACCTAGTTGCTACATCTAAGTTTGAGAGTGCTATGCAAAGCCATGATACACACATGTGGCAGAGGTGGGCCCATGCCAACATTGCATGGGATCTTTACCTATCTTAGCTGTCCAGAAAAACACCTTCATCAACTTGTGGTTGTATGAGTCATCACTTGGACAACATAATCCTACCTAGTTGGTAGTTCTAAGTATAACACTGCTATGCAAAGACATCATGAGACACTTTGTGGAAAATGTGGGACCATGCCAACATTGCATGTGCTATAAACCTCTCTTGGTTGGCTAGAAACACCATCATCAACTTAGTGGTTTTGTGAGTCAACACTTGGCAAAACATGATCCCAACTAGCTAGTTGCTACATCTAGGTTTGAGAGTGCTATGCAAAACCATGATGAGACACACCCATCACATATGTGGGCCCATGTCAGCATTTCATGGGATCTAGACCTATCTTAGCTGTCTAAAAACACCTTCATCAACTTGTGGTTGTATGAGTCATCACTTGGACAACATAATCCTACCTAGTTGATAGATCTAAGTATAACACTTATATGACAAGACATGATGAGTCACTTTGTGGAAAATGTGGGACCATGCCAACATTGCATGGTGCTATAAATCTCTCTTGGTTGGCTAGAAACACCATCATCAACTTAGTGGTTGTGTGAGTCAACACTTGGCAAAACATGATCCCAACTAGCTAGTTGCTACATATAGGTTTGAGAGTGCTATGCCAAGACATGATGAGTCACACCTGTGGCACATGTGGGCCCAAGCCAACATTTCATGGGATCTAAACCTATCTTAGTTGTCAAGAAAAACACCTTCATCAACTTGTGGTTGTATGAGTCATCACTTGGACAACATAATCCTACCTAGTTGGTAGATCTAAGTATAACACTTAGATGACAAGACATGATGAGTCACTTCTTGGCAATTGTGGGCACATTCCAACATTTCATGGTGCTATAAACCTCTCCTGGTTGGCTATAAACACCATGATCAACTTAGTGGTTTGTTGAGTCAACACTTGGCAAAACATGATCCCACCTAGTTGCTACATCTAAGTATGAACGTGCTATGTCAAACCATGACACACACTTGTGTTACATGTAGGCCCATGCCAACATTGCATGGGACCTAGACCTCTCTGGGTTGTCTAGAAACACCTTCATCAACTTGTGGTTCTATGAGTCAAAACTTGGCCAACATGTTCCTAACAACTTGATAGGTCTTAGTAAAACACTGTTATGCCAAGACATGATGAGACACTTTGTGTTACATGTGGGCCCATGCCAACATTGCATTGGATCTAGACCTCTCTAGGCTGGCTAGAAACACCTTCAACAACGTGTGGTTGTATGAGTCATCACTTGGACAACCTGATCCTGCCTCTACTTGATAGATCTAAGTATAATTTTGTTATGCCAAGACATGATGAGACACTTTGTGTTACATGTGGGCACATGCCAACATTGCATGGGATCTAAACCTCTCTAGGCTGTCTAGAAACACCTTCATCAACTTGTGGTTCTATGAGTCAACACTTGGCCAACATGTTACTACCAAGTTGATAGGTCTTAGTATAACACTGCTATGCCAAGACATGCACGCTGAGTCACTTTGTGTTACATGTGGTCCCATGCCAACATTTCATTGGATCTAGACCTCTCTAGGCTAGCTAGAAACACCTTTACTAACTTGTGGTTGTATGAGTAATCACTTGGACAACATGATCCTACCTACTTGATAAATCTAAGTATAACACTGCTATCCCAAGACAAGATGACACTTTTTGTTACATGTGGGGCCATTCCAACATTGCATGGGCTATAAACCTCTCTTGGTTGGCTAGAAACACCGTCATTTAGTGGTTGTGTGAGGTGACGCAACACTTGGCCAACATGATCCCAACTAGCTAGTTGCAACATCTAAGTTTGAGAGTGTTATGCAAAGCAATGACACACACATGTGGCAGATGTGGGCCCATGCCAACTTTGCATGGGATCTAGATCATATTATCTATCTGCAAAACCCCTTCATCAACTTGTGGTTGTATGAGTCATCAATAGGACAACTTGTTCCCACCTAGTTGATAGATCTAAGTATAACACTGCTATGCCAAGACATGATGAGCCACTTTGTGGCAAATGTGGGCCCATGACAACATTGCATGGGCTATACACCTTCATCAACTTGTTATTGAACAACATGTTCCTACCAAGTTGAGAGATCTAAGTATAACATTGCTATGCTAAGACATGATGAGACACTAAGTATAAAATTTGGTAGACCGCATGACTTTTTTTGCATCCACGAAAAACAGAAATGTGCATTTTTTTAAGTAAAGAAATGTGCCTGTTTGATTGCATGTGTGCGTCTGTGAACACAAGCAAGCCATGTGTTTGGTTTCCTGCATCGTTGCTGATAGGGTCACGTCTTCAAGAGAGGTGAGGATACCAGATAAAATAGAACACAAACACAAGTGTTGATCAGCGACAGTTCAGAACAACACACGAAAATGTTCTAGTTAATTCATCAGCCACACACACATAGTAGAACAACTTTGCATGCAGACGTAAGTCACCTCTGCTCCACGGTCCTCCTGAAAGCTTCAGGGTGCTCAGGGCACCTCTTGACAACCTCGGCTTGACTGTAGCCGTAGATGAACACCTTGTAAACCTTTGGGTAGATCTTCTTGAAGGTCAGCAAGTAACTGATCTTTAGGTCATGAGCCACTGAAAAGGTTGTCCAACCTTGATCGAAGCAAGCTTTACCATTTACATCTGAGATCGTGATGTCCCATAAGTATCCGGTCGTCAGCTTCAGAGTGACCATGTCAGGGACATTGTCCAAGTATGGCTTGAATGCGTGTGGGATAGGAAGCAATCCCAGAGCAGGTGCTACCAATACCTTGCAGAACTAGGTAGGGCTCACTGCCTCGACCCAGTTGCCAACATTGGGATCCCAGATTTCTTGGCCCTTTTGTTGGAGCCATCGGCAGGCTCCTTTCCCCAGCCACCAATGTTGATAGCCTGCAATGACTCAAAAAGAGAAGCAGTGAACAGAAAGAAAAGCAATGAATAGAAAGCAAAAGCAATGAACAGAAAGAAAAGAAATGAATAGAAAGACAACCAATGAGTCAGAAATCTGGTGCCTCATATTTGGCAATTGCATGTCACCTTCAGGGATGGCGTGAGAAAACCAAATCATATGCACAAATACATGGTTTGTACATACAACAAGGTGCGATCAGACATCCCTGAAAAGTTACATTGTGTGAAAAGTGTAATCATCGGCGTAGCACACATAGCAGGGACATCAGATGACAACAATCTAACATGTCTCAATAGATGATCCCTTAGTACCAAGGATCCTGCACAAATTTCCTCTTTAGGTAAAAATACGAGGTACTAAATCCCATCTATAGAAAGTTGTTGCATGTGGAACTATCCTAATCATTGGCAGTTTGTAAAGGTGGAAACATTGCCTCGTATAGAACCCTAACCATGACTGCATGTGGCAAGGGAGGAACACCAGTTTCAGGGAAGGGGTGAGTGAACCTGGAGGAATGCACAAACCATTGAACATTCATCCTGGTTGAATCACCTCGTCCTGAAAGTGCCCTTAGCCATTGTAATCATCGGCAACAGGTCATCCATGCCCCATTGTCCGATCTAGGTTCAATACTACCAAAGAAATGTAGCACAAGTCGCACGAACTAGTCCTTCTAATGGTACAATAGTAAAGCCCCGAAATCAAAAAAATAACTTGAGCAAGGCATATCCGGGCAGATCTACAACACATGCCATCTAGAACCCTAGCCATGACCTTCTACGAGCAGATCTACCGTCTAGATGCTTCGGGAAAAAAATGGGAAAAGCTTACCTCCATGGTTCGAATTCGCTGATGTTTCTCAAACGAAGACCACCGCTTTCGATGGTGAGCGACTGCCTCGATGTCGGCATCTCCTCCCTACAATCCCTACACCACCGGAATGGCCGCCTCCGGGAATGGCACTGTCGAGTGGTGGTGGTGGTTTGGGGTGGGGGTGGGTCACCGCAGCGCACAGAGTAGAGTGAACGAGGAGGGTGGGCGGTGGGGGGATTTATGGCTGTGGGCGAGAAGCAAAGCGGCGTCTCCCTACCTGTCTCCCACCAGGGAACCGATTCGGCTCTTTTTCGCAGGCCGGGCCAAACCCCATAAAAACGGTCGATTCGAGCGTTGTCCCTAGGCCTAGCTCCGGCCTGCTTTAAGACGCGCACGGGCCACAACATAGAGGGGCTGCAGACAACCAAATGGCCCGATTTCTGCCCAACTTGGCCTACCCGGGGGAACTGTAGGCTACCAAACGCGCCCTTGGTGGGTGTGTGAGTCCACACTTGGCCAACATGATCCCACCTAGTTGCCACATCTAAATATGAGAGTGTTATGCAAAGCCATGACACACACTAGTGGTAGATGTGGGCCCATGCCAACATTTCATGGGATCTACACCTATCTATCTTAGCTGTTTAGAAACACCTTCATCAACTTGTGGTTGTATGAGTCATCACTTGGACAACATAATCCTACCTAGTTGATAGATCTAAGTATAACACTTATATGACAAGACATGATGAGTCACTTTGTGGAAAATGTGGGACCATGCCAACATTGCATGGTGCTATAAATCTCTCTTGGTTGGCTAGAAACACCATCATCAACTTAGTGGTTGTGTGAGTCAACACTTGGCAAAACATGATCCTAATTAGCTAGTTGCTACATCTAGGATTGAGACTTCTATGCAAAGCCATGCTGAGAAACACATGTGGCAGATGTGGGCCCATGCCAACATTTCATGGGAGCTAGACATATCTTAGCTGTCTAGAAAAACCTTCATCAACTTAGTGGTTTTGTGAGTCAACACTTGGCAACACATGATCCCAACTAGCTAGTTGCTACAGCTAAGTTTGAGAGTGTCATGCCAAGACATGATGAGACACACCTGTGGCAGATGTGGGCCCATGCCTACTTTGCATGGGATCTAGCTCATATTACCTGTCTACAGAACTCCTTCACAAACTTGTGGTCGTATGAGTCATCACTTGGACAACATGATCCTACCTAGTTGATAGATCTAAGTATAACACTGCTATGCAAAGACATGATGAGACACCATGTGTGGTAAATGTGGGCCCATGCCAACATTGCATGGGCTCTAGACCTCTCTTGGTTGGCTAGAAACTCCTTCATCAACTTAGTGGTTGTATGAGGTGAGTCAACACTTGGCAAAACATGATCCCAACTAGCTAGTTGCTACATCTAAGTTTGAGAGTGATATGCCAAGACACGACACACCTATGGCAGATGTGGGCCCATGCCAACTTTGCATGGGATCTAGCTCATATTATCTGTCTACAGAACCCCTTCACAAACTTTTGGTTGTATGAGTCATCACTTGGACAACATGATACTACCTACTTGATATATCAACTTATAACACTTAAATGCCAAGACATGATGAGACACCATGTGTGGTAAATGTGGGCCCATGCCAACATTGCATGGGCTATAGACCTCTCTTGGTTGGCTAGAAACTCCTTCATCAACTTAGTGGTTGTCTGAGGTGAATCAACACTTGGCAAAACATGATCCCAACTAGCTAGTTGCTACATCTAAGTTTGAGAGTGTTATGCCAAGACATGATGAGACACACATGTGGCAGATGTGGGCCCATGCCAACTTTGCATGGGATCTAGCTCATATTATTTGTCTACAGAACCCCTTCACAAAATTGTGGTTGTATGAGTCATCACTTGGACAACATGATCCTACCTAGTTGATAGTTCTAAGTATAGCACTGTTATGCAAAGACGAGACACCATGTGTGGTAAATTTGGGCCCATGCCAACATTGCCTGGGCTATAGACCTCTCTTGGTTGGCTAGAAACTCCTTTATCAACTTATTGGTTGTATGAGGTGAGTCAATATAACATCCCAAAACTCTTATCAAAGTGATCAAGATCCAAATCATCAAAATTAGAGTTAACAAAAACTTTTCCATTTAAAAATATTAAAGCATTCATATGGGTGTGCCTATAATTTAGGAGTTAATTTGAATTGCCTTTTTAAGTAATCCATTGATTGTAAAATGATTCTTAGGTTAAATAAACATCATCTAGATCATTCCCAAACAAATCCCAAAGAAAAACCAATCAAAATGAATAAAATAAACAAATGGTCATTTGTGCCATTTTAACTACTATGCCTACTTTGGCTATTCCTAGAACTCAATTCTTAATAGAAACAATTGTGGATGTTTGCACCCCTTATTAGTACAAGTAGTGATGTACCAAGGCCCACTTTGTGATCTACCAAAAACTTTCAAACACTAAATTTAAATGGCATTTGAAAATCGAATCTAGTGTAGGTACCAAGATCACACTTATTCAAAAACCACTCAAATGAACTCCATTTTCAAATCCCAATCAACCATAGATGCTCAAGCATGTGATCACCAACTCCACCAAAAATCAGCCCAAAATTCAAATGTTTTGTTCTTGTGGCCATTGTGTCGAACACCTGGCAGACAGAATCAAATTAGCCTAACTATTACTGTTTTTGATCAAATCTTGTCGAGCAATTTGAGTTGCATTGATCACTCTTGGCCCCCCTGAGTCCAACCAGACCCTCACCGGCCTACCCCTTAGCCACAGCAGCAGTGGAGCGCCGCCACATTTTGGTCACCGCCGGCCAAACGTCGGCAAAGTGCCACAAACAACACCGTGCCGTTCCAGCACCACCACTAGCTCCGCCTAACCCTACCGCACCTCCCTGCCCTTCCCCAAGCCCAGCTAGGCCCTGGACCACTCCCTAGCCTCGCTACCCATTCTCTCTTCCTCCAGCCAGAGCGCGCCAGAGCGCACATTCCAAGTTTTCACTTGTTGGCCGGGTTACCACGGTCTTATCCGAGTCTTATTTCCTTCTCTCGTACGTTAACCCACATGGAGGCTAATCATTAGGTTGCCTCATTTTAAGGGCCAGCCATAGTAACCGCCGCAGTAATTGTCAGTTATCACTGCGCGCGGGTCATGTCACGCCTGCCTCCTCGTTTACCGCATCAATGCGTCACGTCATGGGATCCGCTACACCCTGTGGCCTTCCGTGTGGCTCGCTGCTGATTGGTTGACGCGGGACATACAGGGCCACACCGTGTGGTGTACCCGCATGACACGATCCCAATTCCCCCTCGAGGGAGTGGTTAAACAGGGGAGGGGCGCACCCCTTAGGTCTTTTCCTCCTTCCGCGCCCCTCTGCCTCTATCTCTTCTTCTCCTTCGTCTTCCCCACGACAGCGCTGCCGCCACTGCTTCTAAGTAGCAGTGCCACCACCGCACTGCTTCCCCACGCCACTGCATTGCCGCCACCGCTACGTGCCTCCTCTGCCACGGGTCGTTGTCAATCTAGGCCGTTGCCCCCCACCGCCGCTTGCGCTAGTGAGGGCATCGAACACAAGATGACAGAGGAGGAGCTCGCCGTCGCCGAGCAAGAGATGGAGGAAGACACCACCGCGGCAGACCATGGTGCGTGGGCCGGGTCCTGGGTGTGCCAAGACGACCTGGAATGGCTCTACCGCACCAGACGCATCCCCGCCGGCGTCACCGCGCGCCTCACCTCCGCCGAACTCGCCCCCTCACCCAATCCGGGTGAGTTCGTCGTGTTCTTGTCCCACTTCCAGCGGGCGTTCGGTTTGCCGGTCAGCGACTTCTTCCATGACTAGTTAAGCACCTACGAACTCCAGTCGCACCACCTTCCTGCCAACGCAATTACTTCTCTTTCCGCTTTCGCCTCCACGATCGAAGGCTATGCCGGACTATGGCCCACGAAGGAGCTATGGATCCGGTTTTTCAGCCTTCGTCGTAATGTTATTTCGAACATTCAACTTGATCCGGGGGACAAGCAGCTCACTCAGTTCGGAGCTGCGTCCATCTCACCCCGGAGGCTGTCCGTTTTCCCCCGAGTCACCGGGCTAGACTCTTGCAAAGGATGGGCCCGGACTTTCTTTTATGTTCGGAACGAGGGCACTTAAGACTTGATCCGGCTGCTTCCCTATGCTCCGGGTCCACCTAACCCAGAGTTGTGGGACGTTGTCCCCAAGAAGCCCATGGCCTTGGCCCACCAGGTCAACAAAAGGTTCGCGGAGCTGAAGAAACTCGGGTTGCGCAACGAGGACGCCATGATCACTTTCGTCCGCAACCGGATCTCCCCCCTCCAGAAGCGCACTCACAATGTGTGCCACATGAGCTTCGGCCGCGACCCCAACCGGACCTCATCCTTCGAGTTGAGCACCACAGAGATCTATCGCCGGGTTAAGGCTCTCTTCACCACCCACAAGGACTTCTCCGCTGAGTGGACGTGGGGAATTGAGAACTTTTGCCGTGATAGGCTTCCTCCAGGGGTAAGCTTCGTGGCGCAAACTTACTCCGGATTTAATTATATGTCGGTCATTGTTGTATTTTTAACCCTGTTGTCTGTTCTTTTCCTCAGCTATTCCTTCAGCAAACCCTCGAGGATGGCACCGATCCGACCCTTAAGTGGGCGCCTGACCGGGAGACCCCAGACGAGGAAGAGCCGGACCAGGAGATGTTCCTTCCGATGCCCGACGCTACGAAGCGACCCACCGGTAAACTCTCTTTTATTAGAGATTGGCCTGATGATGAAGATGAATTAGATGTGGAGATGATGGAAGCTGTTGACGCTGTCCCCCTTTCTTATGCTTTTCTGGCATCAGCTAACCCTGGTGGGCAGATCCACGAGGACCCCCCTTGCTACGGGTGAACCTGTTCTGGTAGCGCCGAAGAAGAAGCGTGGAGCTGCATCAAGTTCCTCCTCCGGACCTTCTCAGCCCGCCAAAAGGCGAAAGAAGTCCGAAGACAAAACCACCTCCAAGCCAGCAGGCAAGGCCCCAGCACGAAGGGCTCGGAAACACAAGGAGCCCCTGACCTCGGATGCGTAAGCCTTCTTTCCCTCTACAATTTATTCTTCCTTGCATTGTTTTAGTTTCTCTTTTGACATTATTTGATTCGGCAGGGCTGCGGTGGAGGTCCCCCAGAGTGGATCTAGCATCTCTTCGCCGCTCCGACTTAGCCCTTCTCCCCCTCGTGACGACGAGTCATGCCCGCTGAGCCCTATTCCAGAGGGTTCTGTGGCTGCTCCGGGTTCTATTCCACCTTGTCAAGAGGGGGGTAACCTTGGAGCAGGGGAGACCGGCCCAGCCGAGGCTACCTTAGCACCAGCACCAGCTCTAGCACCATCAACCACTCCAGCACCAGCATCAACTCCGGTACCAGCACCAACTCCGGCACCAGCGCCAACTCCGGTAGCAAGAACATTAGCAGCAGCACCAAGTCCAGCAACAAGAGCACCAGCTCCAAGCTCCTTCGCCTCGTCCGAGTCTTCTCAGTCTCGGCGAGGAAGTACCCAGGCAGCTCCTAAGGGGAAATCTACTGTGACCACTTCTTCCTCCCAACAGCCCAAGGGCAAAAAGGCCCCTGATGCCACTAGGACAACATCCGTCGAGGCTGGACAGCGTACCCTCGCATCCATGCTTCCCAAGAAACCTCCAGCCCCGAAGGACATCCTTGCCGAGCCAGCTGATGCGCAACAACTTGTTCTGCACACCAGCCCGGCCCTTGCCCTGCTTAAGAGGAAAGAGGCGCATGCGAAGGGCTTGGTGGAACCCCATATGCCCACCAGCGAGCGATACCCTCCGAGCCTGATTGAATTCGTCGTGAATTGGAACAAGGCAGAGGTAGTCCAAGACGCTGATCTCTCGGAGAAGTTCGGTCCCGCTGAATTCTCCGCTCAAATTAACAATTCCTTTAAGGCGCTCAACATCGCGGGTCGGATGATGGAGGTACATTACTTGTTTTCCTTAGCCAGTTGTATGTATTTAGTAATATAACCATTAGTCCTCGAGCCTCCGGGGGAGTACCTTGTTACTCGGCCAGATGCTCCTTAGAAAACTAATGTAGCTCCTTGATAACTTCAAATATGCACACACCTAGAGCCGGGTTAAGTTCCACTTGGCCCGGATTTAGTACACTTCGAATATGCACACACCTAGAGCCGGGTTAAGTTCCACTTGGCATGGATTTAGTACACTTCGAATATGCACACACCTAGAGCCGGGTTAAGTTCCACTTGGCCCGGATTTAGTACACTTCGAATATGCACACACCTAGAGCCGGGTTAAGTTCCACTTGGCCCGGATTTAGTACACTTCGAATATGCACACACCTAGAGCCGGGTTAAGTTCCACTTGGCCCGGATTAAGTACACTTCGAATATGCATAAGGCTAAGTTATATCTTTGTACTCTTTGCAGGTAACCACCAACCGCCGTAGCGCTGAGTTTCAGCGTCTCCTTGACACCCATAAGACATTGCGCGCCAAGCATAATGCACTTCTCGCTGAACACGAGAAAAGGGGTAAGTTTCTTCCTTGGCACTTCTCTGTTTTTCTTCATTTTCCTCTGCCGAACTAACCTATCATTCGGTTTCCGCGGCTGGGGTGGAGGCTGAGAGCAAGCTTATGAGGAAGAACTTGGATCAGATCAAGGGTAAGTCATTTTTGTCCGACCTTGCTGTGCTTTATATCTCCTTTTCTCCTTGGCTCGGCAAACATTCATACCTCGGCTTTGCCGGGTCAACACACTATTTCAGCATCTCTTGAAGATAGTGTGCCCGTGCCTGACATGATGCTGCAATTTCTCGAACAAGCAGGGCAGCATCAAACCGAGCTTAAGAAAAAAGACGATGAGCTCGCCCTCCTCCGGACCAAGGATGATGAGATCGCTAGGCTCAACGCCGAGATGGAGAAAATGAAAGCACATCACCAGTCCAAGCTCCAAAAGGTTGGCCAGGATTACACAGAAGAGCGCGAGCGCCTCAATCTCCAGATCGCCAAGGACCAGGATCTACTCAAGGAGGCCGACACTGAGCTTAAGTCGGCGAATGCTGAACTTGTGCAGCTTCGCAAAAGACGTGATGACTGTACCAGGGAGTTGACCCGGATCCTCAGCCATATATCACATAAGCTCCTTTCCCTTATCCAACATATTTCTTCGGGTTACTTCACATGTATTTTCTCTTACTTGTTTCTCTTGTCTCATTTTCAGGCAAATTTCCTGAGGGCACTGCCATCGCGAGTGCTGCAGTTGCAGATTTCCGCTGAGAGAGGGGTACTCCTGCTGCTCCTAGCGGTGAGGAGATTCCTTATGACATGGAGGACCTGTTGGTCAGCTTGTCATCTCGCGTGGAACTCATCAAGAACTATGGCAAGGATATCCTCGACGTTGCAGTCCGAATCTTCAACACGTTCTGGCCTGGAGAAGACACTCTGGAGACTACCACAATTCTTGTTGAGAAGTTAATGGAAATCGAGACCCAGCTCGACCTCTGGAGGGAGTCCGCTGGACGTGCTGTAGCTGATACCGTTCTTCACCACATACTCACGTGGTACGAGAAGATCGATCTCAACCTCCTAACGCGCCTGCGCACCGGGTCCAAATGGACCAATGACCCGGAGTGGGTAGCTCGGCGCCAGGCTTGCGCCCATAGCCTCATCGAATATGCTCCCATTCATGAATGGACTGAGGGACCGAGCTTCCTGGAAGCCGCTGGTGATGAAGAGGTTGAGAACGTTGAAGATGGCTCGGACAACGATGGATAGGACGATGCCTTGGATATCGAAGACGGTGAAGATGATGCCGAACTTCCTCCTCCTGCTGCTCCTTGAGTGAAAACACTTGAAAACTTATCAGATCCCCGGTATGCCGGGTGGAATTGTATCCAGTATGCATGTGATATTTTGCTACTAAGTTTCTTATGCCGGATTAGCTTGGGCGTAGTCCCCGAGTTTCATTTTCTTGTTCGTCCAATCTTTTGGCTCAGTTCGTGTCTACCTTGATTCGGTTTTACAACTTACAAATCCAAGCTTCAAAAATTGTTTTAACAATACTTGGAAACTTTAGGCTTAGCTCAAAATAATTCAACATAGTATTTTGAATGTAAATACAAGGTTAGTTCGGAAAACAAACATCGACTCGATTAAGTTCTTTTCCTTGGTCATTTTTCATGTGCCAGGCAGTTCCAAACTTGTTCTCTTGCTTGCCATGAAGCCAATTCTTGTTGGACAGCAGCAAGTCGAAGAGTTGGGTTTTTGCTGCCCACCGAGTTAAGTAGAACAACTTACTCTAGCTGACATATAAATAATAAAAGATAACAAATATTATTAAGGTAGTCCCCGAGTTACTGCTTGAGGTGCCAACATTTCATTGATAGGCTCATTGCCGGCATACATACTGACATCTGAGAAGACTCGGATACATACACTTCTTAGCTAAGTGTAGAAAGGACGAAGTAGAGCTACATTCCATGGACGCTTAGATTCCTCGCCGGACCTGTCCGCCTTGTTCTTTTCCTGTGGCTTTGCATCTATAAGATAATAAGAATCATTGTGCAATGCTTTGCTCACAATGAATGGCCCTTCCCATGGGGGGAATAATTTATGCATGCCAGCAGTACGTTGTATCAACCGGAGCACCAGATCGCCTTCCCGAAAGACTCGGGGGCTTACTTTCCGGCTATGATAGCGTCGGAGATTTTGCTGATATATGGCGGATTTGGACAATGCCAATTCTCTCGCTTCTTCCAGCAGATCAACATCATTTTGTCGGGCTTCTTGCACTTCGGCTTCTATCTATTGGGTGACCCTAGGCGAGTCATGCTCTATGCCGGCTGGTAATACAGCTTCTGCCCCATATACCAGAAAAAGTGGCGTATAGCATGTTGATCGATTCGGAGTTGTTCTTAAACTCCACAGTACCGCTGGTAGTTCTTCTATCCAGCACCCCGCTAATCTTTGCAGTGGCTCAATGAGTCGGGATTTTATCCCGGATAATACTAATCTGTTGGATCTTTCCACTTGTCCGTTCGATGCGGGGTGGGCTACCGAGGCTATGTCTAGCCGGATCTTCTTATCCCGGCAGAAACGCGCAAATGCTCCTTCAGCAAAATTTGTGCCATTATCAGTTATGATACTGTGAGGGTAACCGTATCTCAAGATGATGTCTTTGAGAAATGTTACGGCCGTAGCTCCATCACATTTTCTTATAGGCTTCACTTCAATCCACTTTGTAAATTTGTCCACCATGACCAAAATGTGAGTCATATTCCCCCTTGCTGCTTTCAACGGGCCAACCATATCCAAGCACCATACGGCAAATGGCCATGTAATTGGTATGGTCTTGAGCTCTGACATTGGCATATGTGTCTTGGTAGCATACCTCTGACAACCATTGCATTTTCTCACCAGATCTTCTGCTTGTTCTAAGGCACTTGGCCAGTAGAATCCATGTCAGAAAGCTTTTGCCACCAAGGCTCGGGACGAGGCATGGTGCCCACACTCCCCTTGATGTATATCTCGGAGGATGTCAAGCCCTTCTCTCGGGTCAACGCATCGCTGGAGGACATTGGTCACACTCCTTTTGTATAACTCGGAATTGATGATCGTGTATGCCTTAGCTCTCCTCTGTGTTTACTTGGATAGTACCTCCTTAGTGGGCAAAGTTCCATCTTTCAGGAATTGAAATATAGGTAGTGCCCAAGCTGGTATTGCTCGCACGGGGAACACATCCTCATCAATTTCCATCTGATCCACCGGCATAACTTCAACAGGATCACGCTGAGCAGTCCTCGGGTCTTACGAAGCAGTCCCCAGGTTCGCTGAGGCAGTCCCCGGGTTTGCCGAGGCAGTCCCCGGGTTTCACGCACCACCTCCCATGTCAGCTGGGCACAGCTCCGGATTCTGTATCTTCCGGGACGTAAATTGAGTCGGTTTCTAGTGACGGCCTATAGGTGGTTTTCTAAGGTGCTCTAATGCTACACCCGGTGGAATTGCTTGTCGGGTTGACCCGAGCTTCGACAACATGTCGGCAGCCTCATTTTCCACCCTGGGTACATGATGAAATTCGCATCCCTCTACGTAACCAGATATCTTCTGCACATGAAATCTGTACAGAGCCATGTTTGGATCAAGGGCGTCCCATAGTCCTGACACTTGCTGTACTACCAAATCCGACTCGCCAAAGCACAAGATCCGACGTATCCCAATCTCTTTTGCCACCTTGAGCCCATGCACAAGTGCTTCATATTCAGCGATATTGTTTGATGCCGCGAAATGGATCTGCAGCACGTATTTCAGCTAGTCCTTCTTTGGCGAGGTAAGTACGACTCCGGCGCCTAGCCCAGTTTTTGTTTTTGACCCGTCAAAGTGCATTCGCCAATAGTTCGGATCTGGTAGCGGCGGTTGGTATTGCACCTTGGCCCAGTCCACAAAAAAGTCCCCCACAGCCTAAGACTTGATTGCCTCTCTTCTGTCATATTGTGGCGCATAAGGAGCTAGATCAATTGCCCATTTTGCAATTCTGCCTCTCGCATCCTTGTTACTCATTATCTCAGATATAGGAGCCTCACATATTACCCTGATGGGATGCTCCTCAAAGTAATGCTTCAGCTTCTTATCTGCCATGTACACACCATACGCTGCCTTCTGATAGTGTGGGTAGTTCTGCTTTGAGGCAGATAATACCTCACTCAGGTAATACGCTGGCCTTTGCACCGACTTACCTTCCTCGTCGCGCTCTACCACTATTACTACACTTACAACTCGGTTGGTTGCGGCTATATAGAGCAACATTGGCTCCTTTGATAGTGGAGAGGCTAACACTGGTGCAGTGGCTAACATCTTCTTTAAGTGGGCAAAGGCTTCATTGTCCTGCGGCGTCCAAACGAACTTACCCGACTTTTTCATGAGTTGGTAGAGAGGCAATGCCTTTTCTCCCAACCGACATACAAACCGACTCAATGATGCCAGGCAACCAGTGAACTGCTGGACATCGTTAAGACACTTCGGCAGTTCCATTCGTTCAATGGCTCGGATTTTAGTTGGATTAACTTCGATACCTCAGCTGGAGACAAGAAATCCGAGTAACTTTCCAGCCGGGACACCGAAGGTACATTTTTCCGTGTTAAGCTTCATCCGGAACCTTCTTAGGTTCGCGAATGTCTGCCTGATATCGTCAAGGAGCGTTTCGCTTTCCTTGGTCTTGATAACCACATCATCCACATACACTTGTACATTTTGACCAATTTGGTCATGCAAACATTTTTGCATACATCTTTGGTACGTTGCCCCTGCATTTCGTAAGCCAAATGGCATGGTGCGATAGCAATAAGCCTCATACGGGGTGATAAATGCAGTCTTTATTTGATCATCCGGATTCAGAGGTATCTGGTGGAAACTAGAATATGCATCAATGAACGACAACAATTCACATCCAGCAGTTGAGTCTATGACCTGATCTATCCTTGGCAATGGAAATGGATCTTTTGGACATGCCTTGTTCAGGTTCGTGTAATCGATACACATACGCCAAACCACCGCCACATTCGGATTGTCCTTCTTCTTCTCCACCAGCACCGGATTAGACAGCCAATCCGGGTAAAGAACTTCCATGATAAATCCTGCAGCTAGTAACCGAGCTATCTCATCTCCAATGACCTTTCTCCTATCCTCGGCGAAGCGGCGGAGAGGTTGCTTCACTGGCTTTGCTCCGGGTCTCACGTTTAAAGAGTGCTCAGCCAACTCCCTCGGAACACCTTGCAAGTCCTGTGTGGACCAAGCAAAAATATCCCGATTCTCACGGAGGAAGTTGACGAGCGCGCTTTCCTATTTGTCACCTAACCCGGCACCAATTGTTACGGTGCGCTCTGGGAACATATCATCAACAGGAACTTTCTTGGTATCTTTTGTGGCTTGGAATGAGACACTTCCATGCGGGTTACTCAGCGCCGACATATACTGCTGCGCGGACTGAGCCAATGCCGCCACCTCTTGGATTTTCCATTTCTCTTGCACAATCACGAGTGACTCGGCCAGGTTAGACCCGGCCGACGCACACTCAATGGAACGTCGGAAATCCCCAGCAAAGGTAATCACTCCGTTTGGCTGGGGCAACTTCATCTTCAAGTAACTGATGTGACAACTTGCCATGAACTTGTTCAGTGCTGGCCTTCCGAGTAACGCGTGATACGCACTTTCCAAGTTCACCACTTTGAATTCCAAATTTTCAGTTCGGCAGTTATCTCTCGTGCCGAACAATACGTCAACACAGACCTTACCTATGGGCTCACAAGAAATGCCGGGCACAATACCATGGAAAGTTGTCCTTGTAGATTGGAGCATGTTCTCCGAGATTCCTAACTTGCACATTGTATCCGCATACATGATGTTAATGCTACTGCCATTGTCAATCAGTACCTTGGAGAACCTTACATTGATGTTCGGCCCAATGAATGTCGGATCTAGAACCAACGCATACGAACCAGGACTTGGCATAAGCTTGGGATGATCTTTTATATTCTAGGTAATTTCCTGATCTGACCAAGGCATATACCTCGTCACTGCGGGCATTACCGCATTCACCTCCATATGTCGACGTTGCAAGCTTTTTCTATATGTTTCCTCAGTGGTGAACACATAGTAACTTTGATGATGCTCTCTGTACTCATTCCTCCCTTCATTTCCAAGGTACCTCTGATCCGGTTGATGCTGGTTTTCCACTTAATGCACTGCATCCCTTCTCTCATGGTTATCATACCTCGGCGGAGGGGGGGCAATATTAGCTATTGCGTGTTCGCTCCGGAGAGCAATTGCTGCCGGGGTAACTCCTGCCGAGGTTGATCATTCCGGGGTGCCTGAGCATTCCCCGAACCACCTTGCTCTATTTTGCGCATCCACTCACACTGCCTTGTTGTATGAACCGCAGGGTTACTCGGATTTGGCGTGTGAAATTTACCCGGCTGATCCAACATTGACTCATAAGTATACCTCAGACGGTCCTTCTTTTCTTGCCACTGTTTCTTTTGCTCAAGCGTCCAAGTTTTCTTGCCATCGTTTCTCGGAGTCCATTGCCCTCCAGTTTTCTGACGTTGATTGCCCCTGCTCCGGGCTGATCTTGATTCATAGCTGCAACTTGTTACGAACTGTACCGGTGATCCGGTCTGTCATCTCTTCTTTTACCTCTGTAATCATTCCTCCGGGATGATCCTGCTCCATCTCTTTGGTAGTATTCATCATTTGACTCGTTTGACACGAGCCTAGGTTGAGTCGGATCACCCAGGGCATACGAATCAGTGATCCGGATCATCTCTGCCAGTGTAGTTGGCATTTTCCTTTGCAACTTTTGCCACAGCTCGCTTGCATATCTACATCCTTGCGCAAACCACGTTATGGCCTATGATTCTATCACGCCCTCACATGAGTTTTTCACGGTGCACCACCGGGTTAAGAACTCTCGGTCCATCTCATTCGGTCTTTGCTTACACATAGCTAGGGTCTGTGGCCTATTTGGCCTCTGATATGTACTTGAGAAATTGCTGATGAACATCTCCTCAAAATCTATCCAGCAGTTAATACTTCCGGGTGGCAAATTGTTCAACCACACCCTGGCTGGCCCCTCCAACATCTGGGGTACATATCTCACAACCCATCTCAAGTTGCCTGTAGCAATTTTCACTGCTGTAGCATAGTTTATCAACCAATCCTCCGGCTTTGTACTACCGTCATACGTCTTAGTACCTCTAGGTAACTGGAAGTTAGGCACCGGAGGCTCCTTCATGATCCGGGGCCCAAAACACGCAGGACCCGGAGGACCTTGACACTCAATCTGTTCCGACCTATACAGTCGATCCAGTTTTAGCCTGGCCTCATCCGGCATCAAATCTCTGCTTCCCAATCTCGACCCTATCACATGATAGTCCGGCCTTGGGTATCCCGCATTCACCATTTCCGAATCTCCATCATTATACCGGTCCTGTTCTCTTGGAGCGCCTCTCTGTTGCATACCCCGGCCGACACTTTACTCTTGCCTTGGTACATTCCGCTGTTGCGGTTGTCCTGCCGAGTTACGCTGTCCGGCATTGCCATTTACAGCGTTTCCTTGACCGGCATTGCCTTGGTCGTGATTACCTCGGCTAGCTTCACCTCGGCTCACACTTCATCGATCATCATTTCTATGTACTTCTTTTCCTTTCCCTGCCCTCGTCGGGTCATATGGGACGGTCTGTTTGTTTCTTCTGGCCGAGGTTACTACCTCTTCTCTCCTAGGGCCGCCATGAGGAGACGATGCGGCTCCTGTGGATTTCTCCAGGTTACCCACCGCCGAATGAACGATCTTGGAGGCCCCAGCTCTCTCCGGGTTTGCCCTGAGCAGTTCCTCATTTTGTCTGTTCGCGATCCGAACCAACTCATTGACCCTTTCTTGCTGCCTCTGACGGGCTTCACCCGTAAGGCCCTCTAGCTCGGATGCAGCTGCATCCACTGTTCTGAGGTTTTTAGCCGGGGTACTATACCTCGGCAGCCCCACGGACAAACAGTTTTCTGACTCCTCAATCCTGGTATCACCCTCTGTGTTCATTTCACTCATGATATTTCTCCCCTTTACTTTTACAGCATCAACTTTGTTTGCCTTTGCGTACTCACGCAGCGTCATGTTCAACGACTGCTGAGCCGCAGCTATCTTTTTTGCACCATCTAGAATTTTTTGCCTAGTCTCCTCTAGCTCGGCCTGTGCCTGAGCCGGATCTACCACTGCTGCTACAGGGTTTGCCAAGCTATCCATCGCTTCCCGCAACACATTCTCCGGCCTCTCTAGCGGAGGACCTCTACCTTTCCTTGGTGCCTTGGGTGTTACCTCCGGATCTGGTGCCGGATCCTTGCTTGTGCCAGCGCCAGGCACAGTCATCATCACCTCAGCATAGTCCGGGGAGCGAGTGATACGCGCCCCGTGAGCCACGCTAAGGGGAGGCTCGCCCGCCTCGACGATGTGCCGCGGATGAACGCATGATACATCCACAACGACGTAGACCTTGTGCGCGTCGAGCTTGACGAAGAGGCCGTTGCGCGGAAGAGGACGTGTCCCGAAGCAGCCAGCATTGTCGCTGATGAAATCCAGCGCTCCAAAGCGCTGGACGAGCCCGGAGACGATGTGTTCGCCGGTGCCGATGAGGTTTCCCGTCCGGATCTTCACCCCTGCTAGCGCCGCTAGCCCCACGGTGGGCACCAACTGTCGTGGTGGTGTCACGGCAGATGCCATGGATAGGCTAAAGGTGGGGACTAAATGCACTAGGGGAATCCAGGGAGGGATAATGAGGTGATTCCTCACACAGAAGATTTATATATGATTCACTTCCAAGGTTACTAGTGCTCCTAGAGCTGTATTGGCGATAGGAGGAAGAAGGAACTCTCTTACTCTCACCCACAGTAGACCCGTACAAGACCTACCAGAGATCAAACCTTAGAACCTAAACCAATCAGAATAGCGGAACCCCTTCTATAGAGGCCCTAGCCCTCCTTATATAGGGGGGCTAGGTCTCTACTTAGGGCATACGTGGAGGCATATTCCAGGGAATATGCCTCCTCCCAAAATAGTAAGCCGACCGGGTTGCTTTTCCCCCGCGTCACCCCCGCAGAGGCTACGTGAGCCTCTGCGGCAGCCGACACGAGCGTCATCACCTCTTGTCAGCCACGCCTCGGTGGTCCTGCCCCTGTTCGCTTCGCTCATGCAGTGCGTACCGGGGTTGCTTTTGACCAGCGAGATTCCTTCCTTCTCCTAGAAGCTAGATATGACCCGGATCATAGTTGACCCGGCCACACCCGTTCCTGCATACAAGTTAAATTCTCCTATCCGACTTACTGTTTATGTCGGTCGAGGCTCCGTTAGGTGGACATCCCCTGGTCCGGGTTACTCCGAGACTCGGCCTGCCTTGAGGTGACCCGACCAGCGTCTGCTTTGGCCTTGCCGAACCTCGGCAACTCAGCCTTTTATACCCCGGCATGACCCTACCCAGGGGTATCCCCCCAACATTAGTCCCCGAAGCTGGTGTGGTCTTAGCTGCCTTGGCCGCTAAGGCCACATCAGGTTCAATTTCACTGAGCTTTGGACGTTATCTCCGAGTTACCTCCTTATCTGGGATTGTATGGATTTATGTTCCCTTGGCACATTCCAAGTTTTCACTTAGTGGCCAGGTTACCACCTTATTTCAGACCTCATGGTTTTAATTTCCCTTGGCACATTCCAAGTTTTCACTTGTTGGCCGGGTTACCACGGTCTCATCCGGGTCTTCTTTCCTTCTCTCGTACGTTAACCCATGTGCAGGCTAATCATTAGGTTGCCTCATTTTAAGGGTCAGCCACAATAACCGTCGCAGTAATTGTCAGTTATCACTACGCGCGGGTCACGTCACGCCTGCCTCCTTGTGAGAGTGCTATGCCAAGACATGACACAAAATTGTGGCACACACGTGGGCCCATGCCAACATTGCATGGGTTATGGACCTCTCTTTGTTGGCTAGAAAAACCATCATAAACAGAGAAAAATAATACCTAAGCAACCACTAAGTGCTACTCTTACGAAACTGACGGAAATAACACCTAAACTGAAACCTGACAGCAGTCAAGTTGCTCGACAGTCCCGGTGAAGTCGACGATGACAGATCTTCTGCTCGTCGACGCACTACCTAATCATGTAGTGGTAGCGCACCTCAATATGTTTGCCTCGATCGTGGTACACCAGGTTTCTGCAGAGGGAAATGGCAGACTTCTTGTCCACCTTCCGTGTCGCCGGAGCCACCTCTTCTCCAGTGAGATCAGCGAGCAGACGGGAGAGCCAGATGCCCTGGCATACTGCTCTTGTCCTGCACTCGAGCGTAGACCGCATGCTGGTTAGGAAGTTGGCTCTGGCGTCGTGCGTGCTACCAGAGTTGGTGTTGATGGAGACACCGGGTGCACCTTGGTCCACCGGTGTTGACCGGCGCAGAGTGCACAAAGCAGTCCACCGTGAACGCCGTGCTCACGGGGGTGTCCTCATGCGTGCTCCAGTCCCAGCTCGCATCCTTGTCGAAGACCACATCCCACGAGACGTGCACGCGCTTGGCGACGGGATTGTAGAGGCGGTAGCCCTTTGCCCGAGAAGAAGTTCGGCATGCCCTTCACCTTCAGCATGCTCCTGGCCACCGCGGCTACTGTTTGGTTGTGACGAATAGACCACCCCATTCTGCTGGGGTGAGTACGGCGTCGTGAGGTGGCACTTGACGCCGGTGTCAGCGCAGTGCGCGACAAACGTGGCTGACGTGAACTCGCCACCACGGTCCGTGCGCAGCACACGGAGCTTGTGCTCGCTCTCCGACTCTGCTGCGGCTTGGAAGCACACGAGCGCTGCAGCAGTCTCGTCCTTCGTGGCCAGGAGCACAACCAACATATACTTGCTATCGTCATCGACCAACAACAAGAAATAGCAACGGCCTCCCGGTGTGGCAGGTGTGATGGGCCCACACAGATCATCATGCATCAACTCGCGAGTGGATTGCTTGCCCTGTATCTGGCCTTCTGCGGCAACGGCATGCCACGTTGCTTGCGGGCAAGGCATGCCTCGCACAGTTGCTCCACATGCTCGATCAGTGGCAGCCCATGTACTAGGAGACCTCGTGCCATGGACCGCCCACGGCTCAGCGAGCGTCGTCGCTCTTCCGGTGGAGGGGTCGCCGATGTCCTTGGCAGAGGAGGGGTGCCACGCGGCCCCCTAACCGTGCCAGGTAGCGGTGCTCCTGCTGCCGGTGGAGGGGTGCCGCCGTCACCGCGGCCGCCGCGTCCTGTCCCTAGTACTTGCAACATGGCCAAAGAATCTTATGCTCTGATACCAATTGTCGCTCGCAACCTGCGAGCTGGCTATCAGAATCTGCTACATGACCTGGAGCAAACTCTGACTGAAACACCTAAGCAACGACTAAGTGCTACTCTGACGAAACTGATGGAAATAACACCTAAACTGAAACCTGACAGCAGTCAAGTTGCTCGACAGTCCCGGTGAAGTCGATGATGATAGATCTTCTGCTCGTCGACGTACGCACTGCCTGATCATGTAGTGGTAGCGCACCTCGATATGTTTGCTTCGATCGTGGTACACCGGGTTTCTGTAGAGGGAAACGACGGACTTGTATTTCCTTTCTATTTAATTCAAAAACAACTAATATTTGCCAAAATTTTGAACTTCAATTTTTTTGAAACCAATTGCATATTCTGCATATGTACCTTTCTGATAGCATGTTGAAAAAGTTTGGATTAATTTGGTGATGGTCGGAAAAATAGCGAACTTAGAAACAGAGCGTTTAGTCTAACCTAAGCCACTTTTCCTAACAATGTGATTTTTCCGACCTTCACGAAATAATATGATTTTTCTACACATGCTAACATCCGCAACCTAAGACACATGGTGAAGGTTTCACTATCTTTTTTATTTTTTTCGAATTTCTAGTGCCCCTTTCAAAGTTAGGTCAAAACCGCGAGGGTGCAATCACCGAATATGGATGAATCATGCTGACCTAGCACCACATCCATGATGAAACTACATCTTGTGCACCTTAGTATGAATTTTGAAAACATAAATGACGTGCCAATCATGTAGCTATAGCTCATTTTTTTCTAAAATTTGACTAGTTTGACCTAAATTTGATTGGAAATAATGTGGTTCAAACTTGCATACCACATTCACAAGAGTGGTCATTTGTGCACCAAATAACACCATCTACTTCACCATGTTGCTACTAGACCACTTGTCCAACATGATCCCACCTAGTTGCTACATCTAAGTTTGAGAGTGTTATGCAAAGCCATGATAGACACAAGTGGCAGAGGTGGGCCCATGCCAACATTGCATGGGATCTTTACATATCTTAGCTTCCTAGAAAAACACCTTCATAAAATTGTGGTTGTATGAGTCATCACTTGGAAAAAATAATCCTACCTAGTAGGTAGATCTAAGTACAACACTGCTATACAAAGACATCATGAGACACTTTGTGGAAAATGTGGGACCATGCCAACATTCCATGTGCTATAAACCTCTCTTGGTTGGCTAGAAACACCATCATCAACTTAGTTGTTTTGTGAGTCAACACTTGGCAAAACATGATCCCAACTAGCTAGTTTCTACATCTAGGTTTGAGAGTGTTATGCAAAGCCATGATGAGACACACCCGTGGAAGATGTGGGCCCATGCCAGCATTTCATGGGATCTAGACCTATCTTAGTTGTCTAGAAACACCTTCATCAACTTGTGGTTGTATGAGTCATCACTTGGACAACATAATCCTACCTACTTGATAGATCTAAGTATAACACTTATATGACAAGACACGATGAGTCACTTTTTGGCAATTGTGGGCCCATTCCAACATTGCAAGGTGCTATAAACCTCTCTTGGTTGGCTAGAAACACCCTCATCGACTTAGTGGTTTTGTGAGTCAACACTTGGTAAAACATGATCCCAACTAGCAAGTGACTACATCTAGGTTTGATAGTGCTACGCAAAGCCATGATGAGACACACATGTGGCAGATGTGGGCCCATGCCAACATTGCATGGTATCTTTACCTATCTTAGCTGTCTAAAAAACACCTTCATCAACTTGTGGTTGTATGAGTCATCACTTGGACAACATAATCCTACCTAGTTGGTAGATCTAAGTATAACACTGCTATGCAAAGACACCATGAGACACTTTGTGGAAAATGTGGGACCATGCCAACATTGCATGTGCTATAAACCTCTCTTGGTTGGCTAGAAACACCATCATCAACTTAGTGGTTTTGTGAGTCAACACTTGGCAAAACATGATCCCAACTAGCTAGTTGCTACATCTAGGTTTGAGAGTGCTATGCCAAGCCATGATGAGACACACCCATCACAGATGTGGGCCCATGCCAGCATTTCATGGGATCTCGACCAATCTTAGCTGTCTAGAAACACCTTCATCATCTTGTGGTTGTATGAGTCATCACTTGGACAACATAATCCTACCTAGTTGATAGATCTAAGTATAACACTTATATGACAAGACATGATGAGTCACTTTGTGGAAAATGTGGGACCATGCCAACATTGCATGTGCTATAAACCACTCTTGGTTGGCTAGAAACACCATCATCAACTTAGTGGTTTTGTGAGTCAACACTTGGCAAAACATGATCCCAACTAGCTAGTTGCTACATCTAAGTTTCAGAGTCCC
The DNA here is from genome assembly GCA_910589775.1 of Avena eriantha. Classification (NCBI taxonomy): domain Eukaryota; kingdom Viridiplantae; phylum Streptophyta; class Magnoliopsida; order Poales; family Poaceae; genus Avena; species Avena eriantha. Next base: position 90,596,594 of record OU342740.1, read on the forward strand.
ATGCCAAGACATGATGAGACACACCCGTGGCAGATGTGGGCCCATGCCAAATTCATGGGATCTAGCTCATATTATCTATCTACAGAACCCCTTCGTAAACTTGTGGTTGTATGAGTCATCACTTGGACAACATGATCCTACCTAGTTGATAGATCTAAGGATAACACTACTATGCAAAGACATGATGAGACACCATGTGTGGTTAATGTGGGCCCATGCTAACATTGCATGGGCTATAGACCTCTCTTGGTTGGCTAGAAACACCATCAACAACTTAGTGGTTGTGTGAGGTGAGTCAACACTTGGCAAAACATGATCCCAACTAGCTAGTTGCTACATCTAAGTTTTAGAGTGTTATGCCAAGACATGATGAGACACTTTGTGGCAGATGTGGGCCCATGCCAACATTTCATAGGATCTAGACCTATCTTAGATGTCTAGAAAATCAACTTGTGGTTATATGAGTCATCAATTGGACAACATAATCCTACCTAGTTGGTAGATCTAAGTATAACACTTCTTTGCAAAGACATCATGAGACACTTTATGGAAAATGTGGGCACATGCCAGCATTGCAAGGGCTATAAATCTCTCTTTGTTGGCAAGAAACACCATCAACAACTTAGTGGTTGTGTGAGTTGAGTCAACACTTGGCAAAACATGATCCCAACCAGCTAGTTGACATATCTAAGTTTGAGAGTGCTATGCAAAGCCATGAGAGACACATGTGGCAGATGTGGGACCATGCCAACATTTCATGGGATCTAGACCTATCTTAGCTATCCTGAAACACCTTCATCAACTTGTGGTTGTATGAGTCATCACTTGGACAACATAATCCTACCTAGTTGATAGATCTAAGTATAATACTACTATGCAAACACATCATGAGACACTTTGTGGAAAATGTGGGCCCATGCCAACATTGCATGGGCTATAAACCTCTCTTGGTTGGCAAGAAACACCATCATGAACTTAGTGGTTGTGTGAGGTGAGTCAACACCTAGCAAAACATGATCCCAACTAGCTAGTTGCTACATCTAAGTATGAGAGTGTTATGTCAAGCCATGACACACAGTTGTGTTACATGTAGGCCCATGCCAACATTGCATGGGACCTAGACATATTTGGGTTGTCTAGAAACACCTTCATGAACTTGTGGTTCTATGAGTCAACACTTGGCCACTATGTTCCTAACAACTTGATAGGTCTTAGTAAAACACTCTTATGCCAAGACATGATGAGACACTTTGTGTTACATGTGGGCCCATGCCAACATTGCATGGGATCTAGACCTCTCTAGGCTGGCTAGAAACACCTTCAACAACTTGTGGTTGTATGAGTCATCACTTGGACAACATGATCCTACCTATACTTGATAGATCTAAGTATAATTTTGTTATGCCAAGACATGATGAGACACTTTGTGTTACATGTGGGCACATGCCAACATTGCATGGGATCTAGACCTTTGTAGGCTGTCTAGAAACACCTTCATCAACTTGTGGTTCTATGAGTCAACACTTGGCCAACATGTTACTACCAAGTCGATAGGTCTTAGTATAACACTGATATGCCAAGACATGCATGATGAGACACTTTGTGTTACATGTGGTCCCATGCCAACATTGCATTGTATCTAGACCTCTCTAGGCTGGCTAGAAACACTTTTACCAACTTGTGGTTGTATGAGTCGTCACTTGGACAACATGTTCCTACCATGTTGATAGATGTAACTATAACACTACTATGCAAAGACATGATGAGACACTATGGCAAATGTGCGTCCATGCCAACATTGCATGGGCTATGGATCTCTCTTGGTTATCTAGAAAAACCATCATAAACTTGTGGTTGTCTGACGCAACACCTTACCAACATGATCCCACCCAGTTGATACATCTAAGTATGGGAGTGCTATGTCAAGCCATGAAACAAACTTGTGGCATATGTGGGCCCATGCCAATGTTGCATGGGATCTAGCTCATAGTATGTGTCTACAAAAGCCCTTCATCAACTTGTGGTTGTATGAGACATCACTTGGACAACATGTTCCTACCAAGTTGATAGATTTAAGTATAACATTGCTATGCCAAGACATGATGAGACTTTTTGGAAAATGTGGGCCCATGCCAACATTGCATGGGCTATAAACCTCTCTTGGTTGGCTAGAAAAACCATCATCAACTTAGTGGTTTTGCGAGTCAACACTTGGCAAAACATGATCCCACCTAGCTGCTACATCTAAGTCTAAGAGTGCTATGCAAAGCCATGATAAACACATATGGCATATGTGGGCCCAAGCCAACATTGCATGGGATCTAGAACTATATTATTTGATTCGACACACCTTCATCAACTTGTGGTTGTATGAGTCATCACTTGGACAACATGATCCTATCTAGTTGATATATCTAAGTATAACAATGCTATGCAAAAGACATGATGAGACACTTAGTGGAAAATCTGGGGCATGCCAACATTGCATCCTAAACTTGGGGTTGTATGAATCATAACATTGCTATGCAAAGCCATGATGAGTCACACATGTGGCAGATGTGGGCACAAGCCAACATTTCATGGGATCTGGACCTATCTTAGCAATCTAGAAACACCTTCATCAACTTCAGGTTGTATGTGTCATCACTTGGACAACATAATCCTACCTAGTTGATAGATCTAAGTATAACACTGCTATGCAAAGTCATCATGAGACACTTTGTGGAAAATGTGGGCCCATGCCAACATTGCATGGGCTATAAACCTCTCTTGGTTCGCTAGAAACACCATCATCAACTTAGTGGTTGTGTGAGTCAACACTTGGCAAAACATTATCCCAACTAGCTAGTTGCTACATCTAGGTTTGAGAGTGCTATGCAAAGCCATCATGAGACAGACATGTGGCAGATGTGGTCCCATGCCAACATGGGATCTAGACTTATCTTAGTTGTCTAGAAACACCTTCATTAACTTATGGTTGTATGAGTCATCACTTGGACAACATAATCCTACCTAGTTGGTAGATCTAAGTATAACACTACGATGCAAAGACATGATGAGTCACTTTTTGGCAATTGTGGGCCCATTCCAACATTGCATGGTGCTATAAACCTCTCTTGGTTGGCTAGAAACACCATCATCAACTTAGTGGTTTAGTGAGTCAACACTTGGCAAAATATGATCCCAACTAGCTAGTTGCTACATCTAGGTTTGAGAGTGCTATGCCAAGCCATGATGAGTCACACATGTGGTTGATGTGGGCCCATGCTAACATTTAATGGGATCTAGACCTATCTTAGCTGTCTAGAAACACCATCAACTTGTGGTTGTATGAGTCATCACTTGGACAACATAATCCTACCTAGTTGATAGATCTAAGTATACCACTTATACGACAATACATGATGAGTCACTTTTTGGCAATTGTGGGCCCATTCCATGATATGCAAAGCCATGACAAACACATATGGCAGATGTGGGCCCATGCCCACATTGCATAGGATCTAGAACTATATTATCTGATTAGACACACCTTCATCAACTTGTGGTTGTATGAGTCATCACTTGGACAACATGATCCTATCTAGTTGATATATATAAGTATAACATTGTTATGCAAAAGACATGATGAGACACTTACTGGAAAATGTGGGGCCATGCCAACATTGCATCCTAAACTTGTGGTTGTATGAATCATAACATTGCTATGCAAAGCCATGACACACACATGTGGCAGATATGGGCACATGCCAACATTTCATGGGATCTAGACCTATCTTAGATGTCTAGAAACACTTTCATTAACTTCAGGTTGTATGAGCCATCACTAGGACAACATATTCCTACCTAGTTGATACATCTAAGTATAACACTTCTATGCAAAGTCATCATCAGACACTTTCTGGAAAATGTGGGCCCACGCCCACATTGCATGGGCTATAAACCTCTCTTGGTTGGCTAGAAACACCATCATCAACTTAGCGGTTGTGTGAGTCAACACTTGGCAAAACATGATCCCAACTAGCTACTTTGTACATCTAGGTTTGAGAGTGTTATGCAAATCCATGATGAGACACACACATGTGGCACATGTGGGCCCATGCCAACATTTCATGGGATCTACAACTATCTTAGCTGTCTAGAAATACCTTCATCAATTTGTGGTTGTATGATTCATCACTTGGACAACATAATCCTACCTAGTTGATAGATCTAAGTATAACACTTATATAACAAGACATCTTGAGTCACTTTTTGGCAATTGTGGGCCAATTCCAACATTGCATGGTGCTATAAACCTCTCTTGGTTGGCTAGAAACACCATCATCAACTTAGTGTTTGTGTGAGGTGAGTCCACACTTGGAAAAACATGCTCCCAACTAGCTAGTTGCTACATCTATGTTTGAGAGTGATATGCAAAGCCATGATGAGACATACATGTGGCAGATGTGGGCCCATGCCAACATTTCATGGGATCTAGACCTATCTTAGCTATCTAGAAACACCTTCATCAAATTATGGTTGTATGAGTCATTACTTGGATAACACAATCCTACCTAGTTGGTAGATCTAAGTATAACACTGCTATGCAAAGACATGATGAGTCACTTTTTGGAATTTGTGGGCCCATTCCAACATTGCATGGTGCTATAAACCTCTCTTGGTTGGCTGGAAACACCATCCTCAACTTAGTGGTTTTGTGAGTCAACACTTGGCAACACAAGATCCCAACTAGGTAGTTGCTACATATAGGTTCGAGAGTGATATGCCAAGCCATGATGAGTCACACATGTGGCAGATGTGGGCCCATGCCAAAATTTCATGGGATCTAGACCTATATTACCTGTCTAGAAACACCTTCATCAACTTGTGGTTGTATGAGTCATCACTTGGACGAAAATTATCCTACCTAGTTCATAGAGCTAAGTATAACACTTATATGACAACACATGATGAGTCACTTTTTGGCAATTGTGGGCCCATTCCAACATTGCATGGTGCTATAAACCTCTCTTGGTTGGCTAGAAACACCATCATCAACTTAGTGGTTTTGTGAGTCAACACTTGGCCAAACATGATCTCAACTAGCTAGTTGCTACATCTAGGTTTGAGAGTACTATGCCAAGCAATTATGAGTCACACATGTGGTAGATGTGGGCCCATGCCAACATTTCATGGGATCTAGACCTATCTTAGCTATCTAGAAACACCTTCATCAACTTGTGGTTGTATGAGTCATCACTTGAACAACATAATCCTACCTATTTGGTAGATCTAAGTATAACACTTATATGACAAGACATGATGAGTCACTATTTGGCAATTGTGTGCCCATTCCAACATTGCATGGTGCTATAAACCTCTCTTGGTTGGCTAGAAACACCATCATCAACTTAGTGGTTGTATGAGGTGAGTCAGCACTTGGCAAAACATGATCCCAACTAGCTAGTTGCTACATATAAGTTTGAGAGTGCTATGCCAAGACATGATGAGACACACCTATCGCAGATGCGGGCCCATGCCAACTTTGCATGGGATCTAGCTCATATAATCTGTCTACAGAACCCCTTCACAAACTTGTGGTTGTATGAGTCATCACTTGGACAACATGATCCTACCTAGTTGATAGATCTAAGTATAACACTACTATGCAAGGACATGATGAGACACCATGTGTGGTAAATGTGGAACCATGCCAACATTGCATGGGCTATAGACCTCTCTTTGTTGGCTAGAAACACCATCATCAACTTAGTGGTTGTATGAGGTGAGTCAACACTTGGCAAAACATGATCCCAACTAGCTAGTTGCTACATCTAAGTTTGAGAGTGCTATGCCATGACATGATGAGACACACCTATGGTAGATGTGGGCACATGCCAACTTTTCATGGGATCAAGCTCATATTACCTGCCTACAGAACCCCTTCACAAACACGTGGTTGTATGAGACATCACTTGGATAAGATAATCCTACTTAGTTGATAGATCTAAGTATAACACTTATATGAGAAGACATGATGAGTCACTTTTTGGCAATTGTGGGCCCATTCCAACATTGCATGGTGCTATAAACCTCTCTTGGTTGGCTAGAAACACCATCATCAACTTAGTGGTTTTTTGAGTCAACACTTGGCAAAACATGATCCCAACTAGCTAGTTGCTACATATTGGTTTGAGAGTGTTATGCCAAGACATGATGAGACACACTGATGGCCCAAAATATATCAAGCTCGTTGGGGAACCCCAAGAGGAAGGTATGACGAGCATAGCAGCAAGTTTTCCCTCAGTTATGAAACCAAGGTTATCGAACCAGTAGAAGAAAGGAAACACATCCAAGGTGTTTCTAGCTGGACTTTGGCAGGGCGCACTACCGGTGCCAGCAGTGACGTGGAGACCTGCACAACACAACCACAGAACTTTGCCCCCAACTTACAGTGAGGTTGTCAATATCATCGGTTTTGCTGAAAACAAAGGATTAAACGTAACGAGTGGAAGAAAGTAAAAGCTTGTAGAAAGTAAACAGAAAACAGTCAACAGTTGTAGATTGATGATAAAAGAAAGGACCAGGGTCCATAGTTCACTAGTGGTGGCTCTCCTTAAGATAGATAACATGTTGGGTGAACAAATTACAGCGAGGCAATTGACAAACATCGAGAAAGCATACATGCATATACTAATCTTCTTGACTCCTTTGAGACTCGATTGGGCATTACAACATTATACATAGACCGTAATCCAACTGCATCTATGACTAATAATCCACCTTCAGGTTATCATCCGAACCCCCTCCAGTATTAAGTTGCAAGCAATAGATAATTGCATTACACATTGCGTGTAAAGTAAACAATACAATTGCTCTATGAACAAAGGATTGTTGTTTTCTCCCTAGTAGCAACAGCACATCTAGTACCTTAGAGATTTCTGTCACTTCCTCGCATTACTAGAGGCATGAACCCACTATCGAGCATAAATACTACCTCTTGGAGTTGCTAGCATCTATTTGGCCAAGATAGCTACTGATACGTCCATTTTGCATCACTATTCTATATCATAATTTACTGTTATTCATTGATATATTTCATATTAAGAGATGATACTTATGTAATTTCATCTATTTTTGCATGGTTGATGACTTTTGGAGCATGGACCGCTGCATTCAGGATTCTGATGGAAAAGGTGTTGTTTGGAGGCAAAATTCGTGAAGACCAAAAAATCCGGGAAAATATATGGAAAATCCTATTTTTCCAGAAGACGAAGACTGCCATAAGGAGGAGTGGAGATGGGCCAAGGGGGGCCACACCACCCCCTGGCACGGGCCACCCCAGGCCACACCACCAGGTGGTGTGGCTACCCTGGACCACCTCCAGCTCTCCCCTCTGGCTTATATTATCCTCCCGAAACCCTAAGACTCAGAGAGGGACCACAGAAAGATTACACCGCCTCTGCGGGGCGGAAAACAACGAGAGAGAAAGATCTCTCCAGCAGACAGAATTCTGCCGGGGGAATTCCTTCCCGGAGAGGTGAGATCGTCGCCATCAACACCGCCATCAAGCTGGACTTCATCGGGATCATCATCACCACCATCATCTCCATCAGCACCATCATCACCACCTTCATACCGCTGTAACAATTGGGTTGAATCCTGCATAGTTCTTAGAGGAAACTTTCCCGATGTTGATTACTCTTTGTAATTGATGCTATTGAGTGAACCGTTGAATTATCTTTTATGTTTAGATTGTTATACATCATTATTGAATCTATGATCATGATCCATATCATGTCTTGTGAGTAGTTCGTTTTGTTCTTGAGGAGATGGGAGAAGTCATGTTGTTAGTAGTGGAATTTTGTTGAGAAAGATTCAATAGTTTGATATTTAAGTTGTGGTGTACTTCTTCTACTAGTGTCATGTGAACGTCGACTACATGACACTTCACCTATATGGGTATAGGGGAATGCATTATGTATTTGGCTACTAATCGTAGGGGTTGCCGGAGTGACCGAAACCTGAACCCTCATTAGGAAATCATTGCACAAGGGACGTTAGGGTCTTAGAGTTTAAAGTTTTGGTTAGGTTTCTACCTTAATTACTTTCTTGTACTTGCGGATGCTTGCAAGGTGTATAATCACACGTATGTATTAGTCCTAGGAAGGTCGGTACATTAGCACAGGTTCACCCAATCAAACTTAGCAAGCTAAAGAAGATTAATCAACTATATGAAGCGAAAGCACTTGATGATATTCATGTGTGTCCTCGAGAACGTTTGGTCATCTTAAGTAGTACAACCGGCTTGTCCTTTGCTGAAGAAAGGATTGGGCCACTTGCTGCATTTATTCTTATTATCTTTTATTTCCTCGCACTTTATTTACCTGCATTGCCAAAAAACCCTAAAAATCTGTTTGCTAAGTATTTACAGAGAATTCCTGCTCCAAGCCACTAGCCAGCACCTTCTGCTCCTCGTTGGGTTCGACACTCTTACTTATCAAAAATACTGCGATATACCCCCTATACTTGTGGGTCATCAAGACTATTTTCTTGCACCGTTGCCGGAGAGTGAAGCACTATTGGAGAGTGGAACTGGTAAAGGAAACTTCTACTGTGAGTATTGTTTATTCCTGTTAATTGCTTTATTTTCAATATGGATAATTCACTAAGTTTCTTATTTCGTAATGCTACTACCACGGCTAAGGTAGTAGATGAACCACCACCTGCTGAGAATGATACTTTTAAAATACGTACAAGAATTATTGATCGTGTTATGGATAACTATTATGTTGGAGATGGAACTATCCATCCCGTTGATCATTTGCTCTTTATACACGAATTATGCGGGTTGTTCAAGTGTGCAGGTATTACTACATATCAAGTTAAGAAGAAGTTATTCTCATTATCACTGAAAGGAAGAGCTGAGGACTTGTATACGCTGCTGAAGAATGGTCAAGCTCTTTAATGGGAGGAAATAGTACCTCTCTTTTATTCAAAGTTTTATCCTCCTAGTGAGATTCATAAAGATCGGAATCACATGTACAACTTTTGGCCTCTTGATGGAGAGAGTACAGCTCAAGCTTGGGGGATATTGAAGTTACTAATGCTCAAATGTCCCATTCACGAGCTTCCCAACAGTATTATTATCAATAACTTTTATGAAAGGCTTTCTCTTCATGATGAGGATTTATCGGATGCCTCTTGTGCTGGATCATTCACTATTATGGAAGAAGAAGTTAAATGGGATCTTCTAGACCGTATTCAAGACAATGCTGAATCATGGGAGAATGACAAAGGAAGAAAGTCAGGTATAAATTATGATTATGAATGCATTGAATCTTTTATGGGAACTGATGACTTTCAAAATATTAGAAATGCTTATGGTCTAGACTCTCAAGCTATTGCAACTTATTTTAAGGCTTTTTCTTCCTATATTGAAGTGCCTAAAAAGAAGTGGAATAAGTATCATGAACCATATAAAGATATTGTTAAGTGTGTTCCTGCAAGAAATACTGAAGTTTATACTGCTAATCATGCTTTACCTGAACCTTATATTGAGAAAATGTCTTTCCTAGTTAAGATAAAGGAACATTCTATGATAGCTAGTATGGTTAATAAAAGTACAAATAAAGCTGTTGAACCTGATAAACAAATGGATGATGAACCTATAATAGCAAATGTGAAAGACTTTGTCACTAAATATGTAGAAGAGGGACACACTATCCTTTGTAAGGATACCTCTAATATTGTTTCACAAAATAGTGTTATTAGAGCTAGTATTCCTGTGTTTTCTATTATGATAAGTGATCATTGCTACGATGGTCCTTGTGATAGCTATATCATTAAGTTTATGCATGATACTAGAAGTTATTATGAGAGAGGGAAGACTATTCGTATGCATCTCAATAATATCAAGTTTCCTCGTTTTATGCTGAAAGTTTTTATGTTGCACTTGTTTTACCGTCCTATGCTAGTAGCCTCTGGTTCCAACAACTTGTTTGTTTACAAAATTCCCTTGCATAGGAAGTGGGTTAGACTTAAACATGTGTATTTTTTCTTCTTAATGCTCTCTTTCACTTCAATTCGTATTCTTATGTGAGCATCATTGGAATTAACATGCCCATCTTAATGGCTATAAAGAAAGAGCTTTTTGGGAGACAACCCAATATATTTTTGCTTTCAGTTTGTTTTTGGTTTCTTTTAGTCTTGGAAGTTATTACTTCGGTAATGACCTCTCCTTATCCTTTTGTTTAGTTTTTGTGTCAAGATCAACCTCTAATGAGAGAGAAGTAAGATTTGGGGAAGTTGTTGTCCCGAAACAGATTTTTGTGCTTCACCGTAAAAATTCATGAGAGATCTCTGTATGTCGGATTGAGCTGTAATTGTTTGTGCTTCTGACCCAGGTTGTTATTTAAATTTCGTTAGTTTTGCACTTTTTGATTTGAGAAATAGAAGATTTTCGAAAAAAATGATCTTTACCTACTGTTCTGTTTTTACAGATTTTTGCCACCCTTGCATTTGCCTCTTTAAGTCGATTTCCTTTTTGAATTCTTTTTGGGTTTTCAGAAGGAGTTGCTACAGTAGCTTATGATTTGATGGATTTCAGTTGAAATTAAACTTAAAAGTTTTATTATCTCGCTTACACTAATGTTGCTAATGAGAATTGTGTAAAGTTTTGTGTGAAAGAAATTTCCAGGTTATTGGAGGAAATGGTGTAATAAGAAAGAGAAAGGTTTCATGACTCGAGCAATATGAGTATGAAGATGAGGATATTGATGTTATTCAAGCAGTGACTCCGGAAGAATCTGCTAAATGCCAAATTCAGAGACCTGTAGAGTTCGTTTTCGAATAGGTAACAGCCTTGGTAAGAAAAGTTCCGCGAAAATTCCGTCGAATTATACTTTTGCGGTTTTATCTAATAAGGAAAGATACGAAGCAAAAGAGGGACGGAAACGGAGCCAGGGTGGCTCACACCACTCCTTGGCGCGGCCCCCTAGCCGCGCTAGCAGGTGGTGTGGCCACCTCGGCCTTTGTCTCCAACCCGTTTTCTCCCAGTACCTTCCTTTTGTTGTAAAACTTCGTAATATATAATCCACCGGATCCCCCGAGGTTCGTATATCATGTTCTCGTCGTGTTTTCATTTTGAGTTTCTTCTGACAGGTAGAGTCCCAAATTTGGAGCCACAATGTCTTCCTCTGGATCAGCCAAGGAAGATCCCTCAGCGGATATCATCAACCCATACATGCGAGAGTTGAAGATTCGTCCCAAGGAGTTGTTGCTTGAAGATGCGTAGGTACGGATAAAAGAGGTTCAGGGCCCTAAAGGTGAAGAAAGTCTCGAGGCCATGATGGAAGAACTGGAGCAAGAAGTCTTTAGGTACAAGAAGATGGCGGAACGCGAAGTGGATATCATCCACAAGATTTGTTCCAAACTCATCACCAAGCACCAAAAGGAGACTGCCGAGCTCAAGGATGAAATTCTCTCACTCCACCAAACAACTAACCAACTGCAAGCACATCTCTATGACGTTCAAAATCAAAACTATGAGTATGAGGTTAGGTTTAAACACATAAGTGCTGCTGCAGGTTTCAGGATGCTGGAGACCACAGTGTCTTTTGTTGATGGGGAGCCCTTACCTTGGAAGTCGGACAATGACGAGAGAATACCACCACCACCGAAGGAGTAATTCGTCATCAGGTTTTGGCATCCCCTTGGTTTGTTCCAAGCTTGGGGGAGTGTCGCGGTATCACATCACTATCTTCTATCTTTTTACCTTTTTAGTAGAGTCATATCATGAATAGAGAAGTTATCATGTAGGATGGTTTGCATTATGGAAGTGTCCCCTCTCTTGTTAGATATCTATGTATCCCTTGGTGTGTGTTGCTGTTATGGAATATTAATGAGAAGTTCTATCATTCATTCTTTTGAATATCTTATATTAGTTTTTAATTCATGGTTATATGATTGATCTTGTCATTAGTATTGGTATCACTTTGGGATCATTGAGTTAATTTAGTTGGTTTTGGCAAACCTGGCTCGGTCATTAGCAACACTATTTTTGAGAGTTGAATGAAAAGGATAAAAAGTACTCTAAATAAATATAATTTCATCATCTTTCTTTCTTGATTTGCTCATAAGTCTAGTATTCTCTAGTTAAGATCTTTTGTGCTTCCAAGGAAGATTGCATGTTTGTTTTTATCACTTGTATGTTTGTTTGTTTCCTTCAACTCTTATACTTTCTAACCAGCCTTGCTAGCCAAAAACCTGTACTGAGAGGGAATTCTTCTCGTGCATCCATTCCTTAAACCAAAACATATGCCATTCATGTCCACCATTACCTATTAGTACTATTGCTATTCCAAGTAAATTCATGTTTTTATCTACCTTCCAAATTAAACTTGTTATGTGAAAATTAGTAATTAAAGCTCTCACGAACTTGATGGCACACTTTACTTTCTTGCATTTAATAAACTTGACCCATTGTGTCCATCTTTGCTACGTATATGCTTGCGCTTTATAAGTTGAATTTAGCAGAACCATGTATCATGGGCAACACTTTCAACATTGCATTGGTACTTTGTACCTAGTTGATATCATGTTCTTTTGCTTATGGATCCTGGCGGTGTGAAATAAAAGGAGAACTTGTAAGATCATGGAGTTTATATGTGTGTTAGAGAAACGCCTAGGCCGCTAGCCTAAGCCATGCCTAATTATGGTGGAAACTTGCAGCATAACCATAGTGAGCAATCTGTGAAGCATCCTCAATAAAAAGGGGGGGAAACCCTATGCAAATAGCAAATAAAAGGATCGCTGAGATGCTCATTGTTTGTTGTCTTGTCATTTTGATATGGGAAAGCTCATGTATCATGGGGCAAGGGGTACCCCGTTGGCGGTTCTCTATGATACACATGTACTTACAATGACAAGAACGTACTCGTGACTAAAGTTGAGTAGCATGAGGACTGGTACTCGTAAGCATGGGGCATGAGATGTTCAACTTATAACTTGCCAAGCATATCCTCATATTTGTTCACATTAACCTTAATCACCTAAAGATGCTGATGATAGGGGTAATGAGAGCTAAAAACTAGTAAGTACCATAATTTTTGGAAGCTCTTTATGAAACTTGAAATCCATGTTTCCCTCTGCGAAGGGCCTTTCTTTTAATTTTTTAGTTGAGTCAGTAAACCTATTCCCTTCTACCTCAGCAATATTTTGAGTTGTTGTGTTTCATACATTCATGTGATGATTTATTCAATCATGTTTCTTATGTTCCTTGTTTTGCAGCTTGCTCTTATCTTGTTCTCTACTACTTTGAAAGCTATCATTGAAAATCAGTTATTTGGTGAACTCCGGCAAATTATCAACTATTCTTCGACCAAGAGCTAAGTTTGCCATTACCAATTGTGATTTACTCTATGTATCTTTATTGTGTTTCCTTTACTTATTGTTATTTAAGTTATATAATACTGATTTGTCTTCTATTAGGACTTATGTATTGATGAATGTGATGCTTCGTGTCCATATTCTTTTATCGACCCTTCACTCCATAAACCTGAGGTCATGTTTATTGAGTTCAGTTTTGCTTGGGGACAAGCGAAGTCTAAGCTTGGGGGAGTTGATACGTCCATTTTTCATCACTATTCTATATCATAATTTACTTTTATTCATTGATATATTTCATATTAAGAGACTATACTTATGTAATTTCATCTGTTTTTGCATAGTTGATGACTTTTGGAGCATGGACCGCTGCAGTTAGGATTCTGATGGAAAAGGTGTTGTTTGGAGGCAAAATTCGCGAAGATCAAAAAATCCGGGAAAATATATGGAAAATCCTATTTTTCCAGAAGACGAAGACTGCCAGAAAGAGGAGTGGAGATGGGCCACAGGGGGCCCACACCACCCCCTGGCGCGGAACACCCCAGGCCGCGCCACCAGGTGGTGTGGCCGCCCTGGTCCACCTCCAGCTCTCCCCTCTGGCGTATATTATCCTCCCGAAACCCTAATACTTGGAGAGGGACCACAAAAAGATTTCACCACCTCTGCGGAGCAGAAAACACCGAGAGAGAAAGATCTCTCTGGCAGACAGAATTCTGCCAAGGGAATTCCTTCCCAGAGAGGGGAGATCGTCGCCATCAACATCACCATCAAGCTGGACTTCATCGGGATCATCATCATAATCACCACCACCATCATCTCCATCAGCACCATCATCACCACCTTCATACCACTGTAACAATTGGGTTGAATCTTGCATTGTTCTTAGGGGAAACTTTCCCGGTGTTGATTAATCTTTGTAGTTGATGCTATTGAGTGAACCGTTGAATTATTGTTTATGTTCATATTTTTATACATCATTATTCTATCTCTGATCATGATCCATATGATGTCTTGTGAGTAGTTCGTTTTGTTCTTGAGGACATGTGAGAAGTCATGTTGTTAGTAGTGGAATTGTGTTGAGAAAGATTCAATAGTTTGATATTTAAGTTGTTGTGTACTTCTTCTAGTGGTGTCATGTGAACGCCGACTACATGACACTTCACCTATATGGGCCTCGGGGAATGCATTGTGTATTTGGCTACTAATCGTAGGGGTTGCCGGAGTGACAGAAACCTGAACCCCCGTTGGGAAACCATTGCACAAGGGACGTCAGGGTCTTAGAGTTTAAAGTTGTGGTTAGGTTTCTACCTTAATTACTTTCCTGTACTTGCGGATGCTTGCAAGGGGTATAATCACAAGTATGTATTAGTCCTAGGAAGGTCGCTACATTAGCACAGGTTCGCCCACATAACACTTAGCAAGCTAAAGAAGATTAATCAACTATATGAAGTGAAAGCACTTGACGATATTCCCGTGTGTCCTCGAGAATGTTTGGTCATCTTAAGTAATACAACTGGCTTGTCCTTTGCTGAAGAAAGGACTGGGCCACTTGCTGCGTTTATTCTTATTGTCTTTTATTTCCTCGCACTTTATTTACCTGTATTATCAAAAACTCCTAAAAATCTGTTTGCTAAGTATTTATAAAGAATTCCTGCTCCAAGCCACTAACCAGCACCTTCTGCTCCTCATTGGGTTCGACACTCTTACTTATCGAAAATACCGCGATACACCCCTATACTTGTGGGTCATCAGCTACTAACAACATAAAGCATGCAAGATCAGAAATAACAAAGACATGATAGTATCAATAATCAATCTGAAATAGCATCTCAATATCCATCGGATCCCCGCAAACACAACATGTAGGATTACAAATAGATGATCTTGATCATGAACGAATATCACAAGATCTAAACATGATAGCACAAAGGATAAGAACCAGCCATCTAGCTACTACATGGACCCGTAGTCTAAGGATGAACTACTCACGCATCACACCGGAGGCTTGCATGATGATGAAGAAGGCCTCTAGGGTGATTCCCCTCTCCGGCAAGGTGCCGGGAAGAGCTTCAGATCCCTCCCGATCTAGGAATGGAGATGACGGCGGCTACAGACTCTTTCGTGGAATTTTGATCGGGTACTTAGGGTTTCTGTATCGGAGGCATCTTATAATCGGAAGGGGAGGCCGAGGGGATGCCCTTGGTGGCCGCACCACCCCCTGACGCGGGCCAGGCCTGGCCCCTCTCCGGCTCGTATTCTAGCTCCATGTCCCCCTCGGTGAAAAACTAGCTTTGGCTTTTGTCCCGTCCAATTCGAGAATATTCCTTTTCTGACTTTCCTAGAACAAAAAATAGCCGAAAACAGGTAGCTGGCACTGTGGCATCTTGTTAATAGGTTAGTCCAAGAAATTGTATGAAAATACTCCAAAGTTGGAACAAAACATAAGAAAGTAGATAAAAAACCAAGCATGGAACATCAAAAAATATGGATACGTTAGCAATGTATCAACATCCCCAAGCTTAACTCCTGCTCGTCCTCGAGTAGGTAAGTGATAAATGAAAGAATAATTTTTGAGGTGACATGCACCATCATAAACTTGATCAAAGTATTTGTAAAACAATGAAAGTTGGGATCATAGTACTTCAACATATCATGAAAGATAAAGTTCTAACAATAAGACATAGCAACTATGTTGCAACATGAAAAGGCACAAACAAAAGATTCATGAATAACAATGCTTTGCAAGACGTTTGTTTGTTTCACATAAAGAAAACATAGCATAGTGGCATTCAGCTTGTCCCTCATAGAGTAGCAAACATAAATGCAAAGGACACCTTCAAAGTTCATAAGAGTGACTAGATACAAGTAGTTTAAGAACAAGCAATATCAAGTTATGCATCAATCAACAAGTCTTGGGACAATGCACACAGAACTAATAATGGCCACTATGCTCTCAAAGTAGGTGCATAAAGATAGAAGGTGGTGACTCAACAACAACAAAAAGTAAAAGAAAGGCCTTCATAGAAGGAAGTAGAGATTCAAGTTTCATAAAGAGCTTCCAAAATTTATGGTTTGTTAACTTTCAGCTCTCATTGCCCCTATCATAAGCATCTTTAAGTGATTAAGGTTAAAGTGACACAACTAAGAGGATATGCTTGGCAAGTTATAAGCCGAAATCTCATGCCCCTTACTTACGAAGACCAAACCTCGTGCTACTCAACTTTAGTCACAAGTAAGCTCTAGTCATTGTAAGTACATATGTATCATAAAGAACCGCCAACGGGGTACCCCTTGCACATGATACAGGAGCTATCCCATAATAAAAATGACAAGGCAAGCAGACAATGAGCATCTCAGCAATCTTTTTATTTGCTATTTGCATAGGTTTTTATTGAGGATGCTTCATAGAGTGCTCATTATGGTTATGCTGCAAGTTTCCACCATGATTAGGCATGGCTTAGGCTAGCAGCCTAGGCGTTTCTCTAACACACATACAAACTCCATGATCTTACAAGTTCCACTTTTATTTCACACCGCCGGGAGGTACAAAGTACAAGTGCAATGTTGAAAGCGTTCCCCATGATACATGGTTCTGCTAATTTCCACTTATAAAGCACAAGCATATACGCAACAAAGATGGACACAATGGGTCAAGTTTATTAATTGCAAGAAAGTAAAGTGTGTCATCAAGTTCGTGAGAGCTTTAATCACTAATTTTCACATAACAAGTTTAATTTGGAAGGTAGATAATAACATGAATATACTTGGAATAGCAATTGCTAATAGGTAGGTATGGTGGAATCTTTGGAATAACTTGGTTTTAGGAGTTGGATGCATGAGTGGGACTCATACTTGATTACGGAGGCTAGCAAAAGACTGGGAGCAACCAACTAAGAGAGCAATAATGGCCATAATCATGCAGAGCGACAAAACATCATTGATTAAAGCATAAAGTGATATTACAAGTCAAAAACTAAAGGATCATCAAGGCTATGGTGACTTGGGATAGTCATAACATGGTGTGAGCATGCGCCAAGTCAACCCAAATAAAGCATCAAAGGAGAATACCACAATACTATGCTTCAATATGCTAAAACAACGCATGATTCTTACAAGGCACATTAAGCAATCTCAATTGTTTATAACAAGTCATGCTACAGCAAAGATCACTAAGCATAAATCCAAAACAATATCAAGCATGGCATGACAAAGCATAGGCCACTGTCAAAAACAAGCTCTCTTTACCACTCAAGCATGAACTTTCGTACTCTTTTCCAATCCAAACCTAACTATTTGAAAACCAATGTATGAAAGAGGGGTTCCAACCAATTTATTCAAGCAAACTAAGAAAACGAAGAAAAACAAAAAAACAAAACGAAAACGAAAAAGAAGACGCTCCAAGAACAACACAACTATGCATGAAACAATAAAAATGAAGTGTTTGGAAGAAACCTGGGATTTTTGTTGATGAAGAAGGGGATGCCTTGGGCATCCCCAAGATTTGACGCTTGTACTTATTAGATATTTCTTGGGGTGACACGCGTGGCATCCCCAAGCTTGAGCTTTAGTCCATTCTTCATCTTATTACTCATTCCTTCCATACACCTGAAATTTTTCCTTCATACAAAACTCCACACAATCTTTATTAGCAACATTAGTGCACTCAAGATAATAAGTCTTTGGGTTCAGTTTCAACACCAATAAAACTTCCATTAAAACACAAGCTACGGTAGCACTTCCCTCAAAAAGCTCAATTCCCCAAAAGAACTTAAAAAGGAACCAACAAGAAGCAAATGCAAATAATGGCAGAAATCTGTCAAAACAGACCAGCAGGTAAAGACGAATTTTTTCGAAGACCTTTTGTTGCTCAAATAAAAAAGTATTGAACTAATGAAAGTTAGATAACAACCTGGGGCATAAGCAGAAAAATTCACGCCTCAAAAATACGTACAGAGATTTTACACGAATTTTTATGGTGAATAACAAAAATCTGTTTTGGGACAACAACTTTCCCAAGCATTACTTCTCTCTCATTAGAGGTTACTCTTGCCACAAAAAGCAAATAAAAAGGATAAGGAGCGGTTATTACAGAAGTAATAACTTCTAAGACTCATCTAAACCTTTTGGTTTATCTCCCAATAAGTACTTTTCTTTAACGCCTTTAAGTTAGGCATAAGACGCAAAAAAAGTATCAAGTATTCTCCAATGAAGAAGCATTAAAACCAAATTTCTTGCCCTTACCTCTCTTACTTTTATTCTTAACCTTGGGTAACATATGATTGTTTGGTGGGGACAAAGTGCATGGTGCCCTTTCCCACATCTATTATTGCTCCAAGGAGCTTTAATAAGGATCTTCCAATTGTAATTTGTCCTTTTCCTGCACATTCAATAACAAGATAATCAGTAGAAACCATTTTCCCTAGGATCTTTGTAAACACTCCTTCAGCTATTCTAAAGGGTAATATTGCGGCATTATTAGCAAGAAATATTTCTTCTCCTCCTTCAGAAAGCCCCCAAAGATTCAAAGATTCATAGATATCTTTGGGCATAAGACAAAATTCAGACATGATATCACAGCGAGCATGAAAAGTTTCATTATTTATAACAATCTTTACTGTGGGGAGCCACTTTGAGTGTTCGGAATTTATAGGAACATAACCATGATGCTCTCTAAGCGTGTTATAGCAATCCTTTAAACTAGTAGTGCGGGTCTCAAGAGTGTTCAATCTAGCAAATATGTTTATAAAGGAAGAATTAGATTTGCTAGGCAAGTTGTAAGTAAAGACCAACTTCTTTATGGCATTAACAGCATCATCCTCATTGCATTGGAGGAAATCTCCTCCGACAACAGCATCCAAATCATATCTATAGCATAGAGCAATTCCAAGGTAAAAACTGCTAAGGAACAAGCTTTGAGTCATTTTAGGTTCACTTTTTTCATGTAGATCAGAGATTCTAGACCAATATTCTTTGAAACTCTCTTCAATTCCTTGTTTAAAAGTGAAGATCATTTCCTCAGGTTACATAGTGATTGGAGCAATGCTAGACATAATGGCAGCTTAAGATAAGAACTAATTTTTTTTGTTTTTAATAAAGAAACCAACTAGTGAAACTGATTTTTGTGTGTTTTTGATAAATAAACAAGCAAACAAAACAAAAAAATAAACTAAGCAAAACAATAAAACAAAGTAAAGATATTGGTTACGAGGTACTCCCCTTGTGAAGATGTCCTTGACTCCCTGGCAACGGCACCAGAAAATATGCTTGATGGACCAAGATATATCGAGTTCGTTGGGGAACCCCAAGAGGAAGGTATGATGAGCATAGCAACAAGTTTTCCCTCAGTTATGAAACCAAGGTTATCGAACCAGTAGGATCAAGGAAACACCTCCAAGGTGTTGCTAGCTGGACTTTGCCAGGACGCACTACCGGTGCCAGCAGCGACGTGGAGACCTGCACAACACAACCACAGAACTTCTCCCCCAACTTACAGTGAGGTTGTCAATCTCACCAGTTTTGCTGAAAACAAAGGATTAAATGTAACAAGTGGAAGAAAGTAAAAGCTTGCAGAAAGTAAACAAAAAACAGTAAACAGTTGTAGATTGATGATAAAAGAAATGACCGGGGTCCATAGTTCACTAGTGGTGGCTCTCCTTAAGATAGATAACATGTTGGGTGAACAAATTACAGCGGGGCAATTGACAAACATCGAGAAAGCATACATCAATATACTAATCATCTTGACTCCTTTGAGATTCGATTGGATATTACAACATTATACATAGACTGTCGTGGAATTGACCACGGCAGATGCTACAGGGTAGCTTACATAGAGGAAAGGGCAAGGCGGCGTAGGAGAATCCGGGAGCGAGATTGGCACACGATGTACCCAGGTTCACGTCCCCTCGATGGAGGATCACTACGTCCTGCTGTCAATCCAGTATATGATCATACATTGGTTTACATGGAGTCGCCGGAGGTGGTGGGAGAGACTAGATCTAATTTCACGTGGGGGAGAGAGCTGTCCCCTAGAGGGGCGCCCCTGGTGGCTTTATATATGCATCCAATTAGGCTTTACAAGTGTGCTAATGGGCTTTGTATTGGAGTCACCGTCTTGGGCCTCCAGTCGGCGTGGCGTCTGGGTCCAGTATGTGCCAGTCGCCGTATTCGGCGAGTCGATCCACTCTGGGCTTGGCTTCAGTCGGCTTGCTCCAGCTGGCAATTCCGCTTCATGGGCATACCCCGATTGGTATTCCCCCAACAGTAGTCCCCGAGTGCGTCAGGGACGCGGCGATGACTTTAAGCCGCCGAATCGACGTAGGTGATTCCAAGGTGGAGTCGATGGCGAGCTCCTGAAACAGAGAAATAGCTCATGAAGTAGCCCAATGGCCAAGGCGAGTCGACGCATCGGGCGAGTCCGCGAGGACGAGTCCCCGAGCATGTTGAATACGCGAGGGCGAGTCCTAGCGAGTCCCCGAGCGTGTTGAGTACGTGAGGGCGAGTCCTGGCGAGTCCCCGAGTGTGGCGAGTCCCCGAGCGTGGCGAGTCCTGGAGAGTCCCCAAGCATGGCGAGTCCGCGAGGGCGAGTCCGCGGTGGCGAGTCCCTGAGCGTGTTGAGTACGCGAGGGAGAGTCCGCGGTGGAGAGTTCCGAGCGTGTTGAGTACGCGAGGGCGTGTCCGTGGTGGAGAGTCCCCGAGCGTGTTGAGTACGCGAGGGCGAGTCCGCAGTGGAGAGTTCCGAGCGTGTTGAGTACGCGAGGGAGAGTCCGCGGTGGCGAGTCCCGAGAAAATTGAGTACGCGAGGGCGAGTCCGCGGTGGCGAGTCTCCGAGCATTGCGAGTGCACGAGGGAGAGTCCACGATGGCGAGTCCCCGAGCATGGCAAGTACGCGAGGGCAAGTCCGCGGTGGCGAGTCCCCGAGGGTGTTGAGTACACAAGAGCGAGTCCACGATGGCGAATCCTCGAGTGTCTTGAGTACGCGAGGGCGAGTCCGCGGTGGAGAGTCCCGAGCGTGTTGAGTACACGAGGGCGAGTCCGCGGTGGCGAGTCCCCGAGCGTGACAAGTACGCGAGGGTGAGTCCGCGGTGGCGAGTCCCTGAGCATATTGAGTACACGAGAGCGAGTCCGTGATGGCGAGTCCCCGAGCGTGTTGAGTACGCGAGGGCGAGTCTGCGGTGGAGAGTCCCGAGCGTGTTGAGTACGTGAGGGCGAGTCCACGGTGGCAAGTCCCCGAGCGCGTTGAGTACGCGAGGGCGAGTTCGCGGTGGCGAGTCCCCGAGCGCGTTGAGTACGCGAGGGCGAGTCCGCGGTGGCGGAACCACACACACACAGTATGCCTAGGAGTATTCCCCGAGGCTCGAGTTGGCTTGTAGAGGCGACTTGAGGCTCTTTAGAGATGCTTATCCTGAAAATAGTAGTGGTTGTTGTCGAGAGCATGCCGAGTCCCTGAGCATGGCGGGTGGCGAGGTCGAGCACCCGGCGAGTGGCGCTCTCTAGAGCGCGACGAGTCCTCGAGCGCTCCGAGTGGCGAGGTCGTGCGACCGGAGAGGGGCGAGGTCGGGCGACGGGTGACTTGCGCTGTCGGGAGCACGCCGAGTCCCCGAACGCGGCGAGTGGCGAGGTCGGGCGACCGGCAACTGGCGATGTCGGGAGCGCGCTGAGTCCCCGAGCACGGCGAGTGGCGAGAAAGACACCAGACCGTTTTGCTGAGAAGGAGAAAAAGGTACAACTACAGTAAGGTGTATTTATGAAATATATTGAACATTTGTAAAGAGTGTGATTCGTAGATGTTGAAATAAAATGCATGTTGTTAAATGGATCAGTTAGCAGTATGAAAGGTTTATGCGTGTCTTTTCATGAGTAGGCAGACCTCCAGCATCAAACGCTTGCCGGGTAATAGGGACGCGATGCCAGACTGTTGAACCCGGAGACATGGTCGGCCTTTTGGTATCCAGCCTCACTACTTCGACGGACGCGAATAAACAGCACACAAAACTGAAACCGATCCCATGTATGGTTTTGTAATTGAACGAAAAGATGAATATGTTTTGTACTAATAGCATGTACAAATATAAAGAAACTTATCTGTTAAATGCGGACAAAGTCGACGCGGTGGGGAGTCCCCGAGTACGGCGAATACACGGCGGGCGAGCGCGCGACGACAGGGTCACGCTGGCGAGTCCGCAACGAGCAAGTCGCCAAACGTGGTGTGCCGGTGATGACGAGTCCACGGCGGGCGAGTCTCCAAACATGGCGCGTCCGTGACTGTGGCGAGTCCGTGATGAGCAGATGCGGATCCGAGGCATATGGGCCGTTGAGAGGCACCTTCGCCGTTACCGATGATGCCAATGTGTGTGCGGCCAGCCCGTCGTCGAGGTCGTGAACCGGTCGATGTTGAGGAGAAAACCAACTCGGCGAGCTCCCAGATCACAAGCAAAGGTTGGTGTCGATGTTATACGGTACATGTATTCAAAAAAACAAAATGTCAAGGATTAGATCCAAATAAAATAACGTAATCAATACATGGGAGAGAGACGGGATCAAATAACAAAAACCCATTAGTCCATATCGCATGTGATCGGGGGTTTGTGATTTTGCAGCCGGCCGCGATAGGGTCGTGCAGCAGTCGGTAGCCTTGATCCGATTGAATTTTGATCTGGATCAATCGAGTTCATCTCGTGAACTACATGAACTGGGACTCGCCGAACGTCGCGAGTTGGCAAAGATGGCGAATCCGCGAGGGATGAGTCCCCGGATAGCGAGTCGACGTGGGCGTGGCGAGCCGGCGATGGTGGAGAATCCGCGAGGGGTGAGTCCCCGGATGGCGAGTCGACGTGGGCGTGGCGAGCCGGCGAAGTAGTCCATGGAGGTATACACGTAGACTCGCCGATCCATGGCCGTAACCTGAAGAGGCATGTACGTTCTCCCCATCTTACTTTTGTGGAGGAGTGCGTGGTGCTTGTATGCAAGATAAAATATAATGGATTAGATCTAAATAATATAAGATAGCTGATTTTCCTGGAAGGGTGATTAAATAGAAATAATAGATAATGTCGCATGGATGTGGATTGATGCCAACAAATCCTTTTTCCTTGGGACCCGAGTCTTGATGTGCCTTGTCGCACGTAGAGGCAAAGGTGTCGGTCTGCCCATAGTTCCGCGCTGCGCTGATAATGTGCAGAACGCAGCCGGCGAGTCCTAATAAAATAGCATGGCGAGTGAATTAGGATTCGAGGTTGTCCTGGAGCATGGAGCGGTGACCGCGCCACCGCCGATCGGATTGTGTCTTTCTCCTATGGAAACGTGCAGGCAGAACAGGATTAGGTCCAAATAAAATATGCTGATAATTTAGTTAGAATATAGAGATTGATTAGGGCAATCATCTTGATCGCAGGCCACGGCCACATAAACCAAGCTCGCATGCTATGTAGGAGATTTTTCCTTCGGCGACCAGACGATTTGGCAGATCGGCCGGAGGCTTTCTCCCGATCGATCTTGAACACGTACGTGGGAATTATTGTGGTTGATCCCTGGACGCTGCGACCATACTTTTTCTTGATCACGAGCAGATGCAGATGATGAATTTGAGGATCCCGCCCGGATCATCACCTCAGAGCACTGCTTGCCCCATGGTGGGCGTTAACTGTCGTGGTATTGACCATGGCAGTTGCTACCGGGTAGCTTACGTAGAGGAAAGGCGACGTAGAAGAATCTGGGAGCAAGATTGACACGCGATGTACCCAGGTTCACGTCCCCTCGGTGGAGGATCGCTACGTCCTGCTATCAATCCAGTATATGATCATAGATTGGTTTATATGGAGCCGCCGGTGGCGGATGGGGAGACTAGATCTAATCTCATGTGGGAGAGAGTGTTGTCCCCTAGAGGGGTGCCCCTGGTGGCTTTATACATGCAGCCAGTTAGGGTTTATAAGTGTGTTAATGGGCTTTGTATTGGAGTCACCATCTTGGGCCTCCAGTTGGCGTGGCGTCTTGGTCCAGTACATGCCAGTCGCCGTATTCGGTGAGTCGATCCACAGTTGCTCCAGCTGGCGATTCCGCTTCATGGGCATACCCCGATTGGTATTCCCCCATCATAGACCGTAATCCAACTGCATCTATGACTAATAATCCACCTCTAGGTTATCATCTGAACCCCCTCTAGTATTAAGTTGCAAGAAACAGATAATTGCATGACGCATTGCGTGTAAAGTAAACAATACGATTGTTCTATAAACAAAGGATTGTTGTTTTCTTCCTAGTAGCAAGAACACATCTAGTACCTTAGAGATTTCTGTCACTTCCCCAGATTACTAGAGACATGAACCCACTATCGAGCATAAATACTAACTCTTGGAGTTGCTAGCATCTACTTGGCCAAGATAGCTACTAACAACAGAAAGCATGCAAGATCACAAATAACAAAGACATGATAGAATCAATAATCAATCTGAAATAGCATCTCAATATCCATCAGATCCCCGCAAACACAACATGTAGGATTACAAATAGATGATCTTGATCATGAATGGAGCTCACAAGATCTAAACATGATAGCACAAAGGAGAAGAACCAGCCATCTAGCTACTACATGGACCCGTAGTCCAAGGATGAACTACTCACGCATCACACCGGAGGCTTGCATGATGATGAAGAAGGCCTCCAGGGTGAACTCCCCTCTCTGGCAGGGTGCCGGGAAGAGCTCCAGATCGCTCCTGGTCTAGGGATGGAGATGACGGCGGCTACAGACTCTTTCATGGAATTTTGATTGGGTACTTAGGGTTTATGCATTGGAGGCATCTTATAGTCATAAGGGGAGGCCGAGGGGGTGCCCTGGGTGGCCGCACCACCCCCTGGCGTGGGCCAGGCCTGGCCTCGCGGCCTGGTGGTGTGGCCGCCCCCTGGCCCCTCTCCATCTCGTATTATGGCTCCGTGTCCCTCTCGGTGAAAAACTGAATTTGGCTTTTGTCCCATCCAATTCCGAGAATATTCATTTACTGACTTTCCTGGAACCAAAAACAGCAGAAAACAGGCAGCTGGCACTGTGGCGTCTTGTTAATAGGTTAGTCCAAGAAAGTGTATTAAAATACTGCAAAGTTGGAACAAAACATAAGAAAGTAGATGTCGTGGTGGTGTCACGGCAGATGCCATGGATAGGCTAAAGGTGGGGACTAAATGCACTAGGGGAATCCAGGGAGGGATATTGTGGTGATTCCACACACGGTAGCTTTGTATTTGATTCACTTCCAAGGTTTACAAGTGCTCCTTGAGCTGTATTGGGGAGAGGAGGAAGAACTCTCTTACTCTCACCACTAGTCAAAAACAACTCTCTAGGAGACAACTAGAAAAACCAACCCACTCGAGACCAACCCTTTCTACAGAGGCCCTAGCCGTCCTTATATAGGGGTGGCTAGGTCTCCAATTAGGGCATACGTGGAGGCATATTCCCCCAAAATAGTAAGCCGACCGGGTCACTTTAGCCCAGCGTCATCCATGAAGAGGCTACGTGAGCCTCTACGGCGCCTGCGTCATGCAACATAGGCCTCGTCACCTCTGTCGGCCACGCCTCGGTGGTCCTGGCCTCTGTCCGCTTCGCTCACGCTCTACGTATAGAGGTCACCTTTGACAAGTGAGATACCTTCCTTCTCTTACAAGCTTGATATAACCTGGATCGTACCTAGTTGATCCGGCCACACCTGTTCCTGCATATAAGTTAGATACATCTTACCGATATACGACATAAGTCAGTTGAGACCTAGTTAGGTGGACGTCCCCTAGTCCGGGGTACTCCGTGATTCGGCCTGCCTTGAGGTGACTCGACCAGTACTTGCTTTGACCTTGCCGTACCTCGGCTAACTAGGCCTTTATACCCCGGCGTGACCCTACCCGGGGGTATCCCCCCAACATTAGTCCCCGAAGCTGGTGCGGTCTTAGCTGCCTTAGCCGCTAAGGCCACAACAGGTTCAACCTTATTGAGCCTCTTTCTCCTTCTCCGAGTTACCTCATAATCCGGATTCCATAGGTTTATTTTCCCTTGGCACATTCCAAGTTTTTACTTGCCGACCGGGTCACCTCATACTCATCTGGGTCATTCTTCCTTCTCTTGTACGCTTCCCTACGTGGAGGCTAATCAGTACTTTGCCTCATTTTAAGGGCCTGCGACAGTAACCGCCGCAGTTATTGTCAGAAGTTACTATAGCGCACGTCACGTCGTTCTTGCCTCCTCGTTAACCATATCATAACGTTGCGTCATGGGATCCGCTGCGCCCTGTGGCCCTTCCTGTGGCTCGTCGCCGATTGGTTGATCCGGGTCATACACGGCCACACCGTGTGGCTCGCCCACACACCGCGATCCCACTATCCCTCAAGGGAGTGGTTAAATAGGGGAGGGGCGCGCCCCTTGGGTCCTTTCCCTACTTCCGCGCCCCTCTGCCTCTGCTTCTTCCTCTTCTTCTCCAGCGACAGCGCCGCCGCCACCACATCTGAGTAGTAGTGCCGCCACCGCACTGCTTCCACACGCACCAGCGTCGCCGCCACCTCCACGCATCTCCTCCGCCACGGGTCCTCACCAGTCCAGGCCACTGCCTCCCACCGCTACTAGCGCTAGTGAAGAGAGTGATCTTGAGATGACCGAGGAGGAGCTCACCGTCGCAGAGCAGGAAATGGAGGAAGACGCGGCGAACGCCGACCGCGGCGTGTGGGCCGGATCCTGGGTTTGCCAGGATGACTTGGACTGGCTGTATCGCACCAGGCGCATCCTGGAGGGCGTCACCGCACGCCTCGCTTCCGCCGAGCTTGCCCCCTCACCCAATCCGGGTGAGTATGTGGTGTTTCTATCCCACTTCCAACGCGGGTTTGGTCTCCGAGTTAGTGATTTTTTCCACGACTGGCTCAATACGTATGAGCTTCAGCCGCACCATCTTCTGGCTAACGCCATCACGTCTCTCTCTTCCTTCGCTTCCACTATCGAGGGCTACGCCGGACTATGGCCCACGAAGGAGCTCTGGATTCGGTTCTTTGGCCTCCGCTGGAACGTGATTCCGAACATAGATCTTGAGCCGGAGGACAAGCAGCTCACGCAGTTCGGCGCTGCGTCTATCTCTCCCCGGAAGCAGTCCATCTTCCCACAAGTCACAGGACATGACTCTTGCAAGGGATGGGCCCGGACCTTCTTCTATGTCCGGAACAACACATCTGAAGACCTGATCCGACTGCGCCCCTACGCTCCGGGTCCTCCTAATCCGGATCTGTGGGACCAGATCCCCAAGAAGCCCACTGTCCTGGCAAACCAGGTCAACAAGAGGTTCCAGGAGCTGAAGGATCTTGGATTGCGCAATGAGGACGCAATGATTACATTTGTCCGCAACCGGATCTCCCCTCTCCAGAAACATACGCACAAGCTCTGTCATATGAGCTGGGGTCGCGACCCCAACCGGACCTCCTCTTTTGAGTTGAGCAACACCGAGATCTACCGCCGGATCAAGGCCCTGTTCACCACCCACAAAGACTTCTCTTCTGAGTGGACGTGGGGGATTGAACACTTTTGCCAAGATAGGCTTCCTCCTGCGGTAAGTCTCGTGCCCCAAACCTTTTCCGAATTAAATCATATGTCGGTCTTTGTTGTAGGTTTAATCATGTTGCCTCTTCTTTCCCTTAGATGTTTCTTCAGCAAACCATCAAGGATGGCACCGAGCCTTCTCTCAAATGGGCGCCCGATTGCGATACCTCGGACGAAGAGGAATCGGATCAAGAGATGTTCCTGCCGATGGCTGATGCGACCAAGCGACCCACTGGTAAATTCTCTTCCATTAGAGATTGGCCCGGCGATGAAGATGATTCGGACATTGAGGTGATGGAGGCATTTGACGATGTCCCCCTTTCTTATGCTTTTCCGGCATCAGCTAACCCCGGTAGGCAGATCCATGAAGACCCTCCCCTTGCCATGGGTGAGCCCGTCCCGGTCGCGCCGGAGAAGAAGAGGGGAGTTGCATCCGCTTCTTCCTCTGGACTTTCTCAGCCAGCTAAAAGGTGAAAGAAGTCCGGGGACAAAACTGCCACCAAGCCTGCAACCAAGGCCACAGCCCGGAGGGCTCAGAAGCCCAAAGAGCCCCTGACCTCGGATGAGTAAGCCTCTTCTCCCTTTGCTATTTATTTGTTCTTCCTTTGTTATAGTTTCTCATCATTTATGACTTAATTCAGCAGGGCCGCGGTGGAGGTCCCCCAGAGTTGATCTAGCATTGCTTCATCACTCTGATGTAGCCCTTCTCCCCCTCGTGGCGACGATTCACGCCCATTGAGCCCCATTTAGGAGGGATCAACGGCTGCTCCGGGTTCTAGCCCACCTCTTCAAGAGGAGGGCAACCTCGAAATAGGGGGAAGCGGTTCTGCCGAGGCTGCAGCTGCTCCTTCTTCGGCACAGCCACAACAAGCTACCACCGAGGTTCCTTCAGCACCCCCGCCGAAACGGAAATCTGTACCCGCATCAGCTCTAGCACCAGCAGTAACAACACAACCACCAACAGCAGCACCAAGCCCCTCCGCGTTGTCCGAGTCTTCCAAACCTCGGCGAGTAGGCAGCACCAGCAAGGGAAGTAGTAAGGCAGCTTCCAAGGTCAAATCTGCTGCAGCAACTTCAACTTCTCAGCAACAGCCTAAGGGAAAAAAAGGCTCCTGACGCCACCAGGGCAGCGTCCATCGAGACTGGACAGCGCACACTTGCGTCCATGCTCACAAAAAATACTCCACCGCCGAAGGACGCCCCTGCCAAGCCAGCTGATGCGCAACTTGTTTTACACACCAGTCCGGCCCTTGCCCAGGTTGAGAGGAGGGAAGCTCATACTAAGGGTCTAGTTGCACCCCACATGCTCAGCGGCGAACGATATCCTCCGACCTTAATCGAGTTTGTGAACAACTGGAACAAGGCGGAGTTCGTCCACAATGACGATCTCCCAGAGAAGTTCGGTCCCGCCGAATTTGCTGCCCAGATGAATACCGCTGCCAAGGTAATTAACCTTGCAGGTCGGATGATGGAGGTGCGTTATTTCTCCTTTTCCTTAGCATGTAGAAGATATTAGTGACATAACCATTAGTCCCCGAGCCTCCGGGGGAGTAATTAGTTACTCGGCCGGATGCTCCTTAGAGAATTAACGTAGATCCTTCATAACTTCTAATATGCACACACCTAGAGCCGGGTTAAGTTCCACTTGGCCCAGATTTTGTACACTTCGAATATGCACACACCTAGAGCCGGGTTAAGTTCCACTTGGCCTAGATCTTGTACACTTCGAATATGCACACACCTAGAGCCGGGTTAAGTTCCACTTGGCCCGGATTTTGTACACTTCGAATATGCACACATCTAGAGTCGGGTTAAGTTCCACTTGGCCTGGATTTTGTACACTTCGAATATGCACACACCTAGAGCCGGGTTAAGTTCCACTTGGCCTGGATCTTGCACATTTTGAATATGCACACACCTAGAGCCGGGTTAAGTTCCACTTGGCCTGGATTTTGTACACTTTGAATATGCACACACCTAGAGCCGGGTTAAGTTCCACTTGGCCCGGATTTTGTACACTTCGAATATGCACACACCTAGAGCCGGGTTAAGTTCCACTTGGCCTGGATTTTGTACACTTAGAATATGCACACACCTAGAGCCGGGTTAAGTT
The DNA here is from genome assembly GCA_910589775.1 of Avena eriantha. NCBI lineage: Eukaryota > Viridiplantae > Streptophyta > Magnoliopsida > Poales > Poaceae > Avena > Avena eriantha. The sequence continues at coordinate 90,626,629 of OU342740.1, forward strand.
CCACTTGGCCCGGATTTTGTACACTTCGAATATGCACACACCTAGAGCCAGGTTAAGTTCCACTTGGTCCGGATTTTGTACACTTCGAATATGCACAAGACTAAGCTATCTTTTTGTACTTTTTTGAGGTGACCACCAACCGCCGGAGCACTGAGTTTCAGCGTCTCTTGGATACTCACAAGATGTTGCGTGCAAAACATACTGCACTTCTCGCCGAACATGATAAAAGGGGTAAGTTTTCTTCTTTGCATTTTTCCATTTCTCTTCATCTTTTTCCGCTGAACTAATCCCTCATTCGGATTTCGCAGCTGGGGTGGAGGCTGAGAATGTCCTCATGAGGAGAAGCTTGGACCAGATAAAGGGTAAGTTATTCTTGCTCAACCTTGCTATGCTTTCTATCTCCTTTTCTCCTTGGCTCGGCAAATATTCATACCTCGGCTTTGCTGGGTCAACAAACTATTTCAGCTTCTCTTGAAGATAGTGTGCCCGTGCCTGACATGATGCTGCATTTTCTCGAACAAGCAGGGCAGCACCAAGCTGAACTTAAGAAGAAAGACGATGAGCTTGCCCTCCTCCGGACCAAAGATGAAGAAATTGCCCAGCTTAAGGCAGATATGAAGAAGCTGAAGGCGCAGCACAAATCCGAACTGGAGAAGGCAGGCCAAGACTTTAATGAAGAAAGAGAGCGCCTCAACCTTCAGATCACCAAGGACCAAGAACTTCTCAAGGAGGCCGACATCAAGCTTGAGTCGGCGAACACCGAACTTGTGCAACTTCGGAAAAGGCGTGATGAATGTACCAAGGAGTTTACCAAGATCCATAGGCACATTTCTCCTAAGTTCTTTTCCTTCATCCGGTATTAACTTCTCTGGGTTGCTTAACATGTCTTTTCCTTACTTGCTTCACTTGTCTTGTTTTCAGGCAAATTTCTAGAGGGCAATGCCATTGCAGCCACTGTTTTTGCCAAGTTCCGCCAGGAGAGGGGTACCCCCATTGGTCCTAACGCTGGTGAAATTCCCTATTACATGGAGGACCTGCTGGTCAGTCTGTCTTCTCTCGTGGAAATTGTGAAGAATTATGGCAAGGATATCCTTGATGTGGCAATCCGGATCTTCAACGCCTTTTGGCCTGATGAAGATACTCCGGGGGGACCACTTGTCTCGTCGACAAGATAATGGAATGCGAGACCCAGCTCGACCTTTGGAGGGAATCCGCTGGACGCGTCGGGGCTGAAATCGTTCTCCACTACGTTCTTACGTGGTATGAGAAAATCAACCTCAACCTTCTTGCACGCATGCGCACTAGATCCAGATGGTCCAGCGACCCGTAGTGGATTGCTCGACGCAAGGCTTGCGCCCATAGCCTCATTGAATATGCCCCTGTTCATCAATGGAATGAGAGTCCTAGCTTCCTTGGCGCCGCTGACGACGAAAATGCCGAAGATGGTTCGGGTGATGACGAAGGAGACGACGCCTCAGATGTCGAGGAAAGTGAAGATGACAATGAAGCCGAAGCTGGAGCTGCACCTGCTGGCACCTAATTACCTCCTCCTGCTGCTCCTTGAGCGAAAAAACTTTTAAATTTTATAAGATCCCTAGTATGTCGGGTGCAATTGTATTAAGTACTCAAGTGATATTTTTCTACTAAGTTTATGTGCCGGATTAACTTGGGCGTAGTCCCCGAGTTTCGTTTTCTTGTTCCTCCAATTTCTTGGCTCGGCTCGTGTCTACCTTGGTTCGGTTTAATGACTTACGAGTCCGAGCTTCAAAAATTGACTTAACAATACTTGGAAACTTTAGGATTAGCTCAAAATAATTCAGCAAATTAAATATAAGATAAACACAAGGTTAGTCCGAATAACAAATGTTGGCTCGATTAAGTTTCTTTCCTTAGTCGTTTTTCATGTGCTACGCAATTCCAAACTTGTTCTCTTGCGTGCCATGAAGCCAAATCTTGTTGGCCAGCAGCAAGTCGAAGAGTTGGGTTTTTAGTGCTCACACATTATTAATCCGGCTTAGGTAGAAGCAACTTTCGCCAGCCGACATATAAACGATAAATACAGAAGATAACAAATATTATTAAGGCAGTCCCTGAGTTACTGCTCGAAGTGCCAACACTTCATTGATAAGCTCATTGCCGGCATACATACCGACATATGAGAGACTCGGATACATACACTTCTTTTCTAAGTGTAGAAAGGACGAAGTAGAGATACATTCTATGGACGCTTATATTCCTCGCCGGACCTGTCCACCTTGTTCTTCTCCTGTGGTTTTGCATCGATAAGATAATATGAGTCATTGTGCAATGCTTTGCTCACAATGAATGGCCCTTCCCATGGGGGGATAATTTATGCATGCCAGCAGTACGTTGTACCAACCGGAGTACCAGATCACCTTCCCGAAAAACTCGGGGGCTTAATTTCCAGCTATGATAGCGTCGGAGATTTTGCTGATATATGGCGGATTTGGACAATGCCAATTCTCTCGCTTCTTCCAGCAGATCAACATCATTTTGCCGGGCTTCTTGCACTTCGGCTTCTGTGTATTGGGTGACCCTAGGCGAGTCATGCTCTATGCCGGCTGGTAATACAGCTTCTGCCCCATATACTAGAAAAAGTGGCGTATAGCATGTTGATCGATTCGGAGTTGTTCTTAAACTCCACAATACCGCTGGTAGTTCTTCTATCTAGCACCCCGCTAATCTTTGCAGCGGCTCAATGAGCCGGGGTTTTATCCCGGACAATACTAATCAGTTGGATCTTTCCACTTGTCCGTTCGATGCGGGGTGGGCTACCGAGGCAACGTCTAGCCGGATCTTCTTATCTCGGCAGAAACGTGCAAATGCTCCTTCAGCAAAATTTGTGCCATTATCCGTTATGATACTGTGAGGATCACCGTACCTCAAGATGATATCTTTGAGGAATGTTAAGGCCGTAGCTCCATCACATTTTCTTATTGGCTTCACTTCAATCCATTTTGTAAATTTGTCAACCATGACCAAGATGTGGGTCATGTTCCCTCTTGCTGCTTTAAACAGGCCAACCATATACAAGCACCATACGGCAAATGGCCATGTAATTGGTATGGTCTTGAGCTCAGACATTGGCATATGCATCTTGGTAGCATATCTTTGACAGCCATTGCATTTTCTTACTAGATCTTCTTCTTGTTCCAAGGCACTTGGCCAGTAGAACCCATGACGGAAAGCTTTTGCTACCAAGGCTCTAGACGAGGCATGATGCCCACATTCCCCTTGATGTATATCTCGGAGGATGTCTAGTCCTTCCTCCGGATCAACACATCGCTGGAGAACATTAGTCACACTCCTTTTGTATAGCTCGGAATTGATGATCATCTATGCTTTTGCTCTCCTCTGAGTTTGCCTATAAAGTACCTCCTCAGCGGGTAAAGTTCCATCTTTTAGGAATTTGAATATGGGCAGTGCCCAAGCTGGTATAGCTCACACTGGGAACACATCCTCATCAATTTCCATTTGATCCACCGGCATAACTTCAACCGGATCACGCTGTGTAGTCCCCGGGTTTGTCGAGGCAGTCCCCGGGTTTGCCAAGGCAGTCCCCGGGTTTTGCAAACCACTCCCCACATCAATGTCCATGGGCACAGCTCCGGACTCTGGATCTTCAGGGACATAGATTGAGTCGGTTTCTGGGGACGGCCTGATAGATGGTTTTCTGCGGTGTTCTAATGCTACACCCGGTGGAATCGCTTGTTGGGTTGATCCGAACTTCGACAATATGTTGGCAGCCTCATTTTCCACCTGGGCTACATGGTGAATTCGCATCCCTCAAAGTAACCAGATATCTTCTGCACATGAAATCTGTACAGTGCCATGTTTGGATCAAGAGCGTCCCAGAGCCCTGAAACTTGCTGAACTACCAAATCGGAGTCGCCAAAGTATTGGATCCGACATATCCCAATTTCTTTTGCCACCCTGAGCCCATGAACAAGTGCCTCATATTCAGCAACGTTGTTCGACGCTGCGAAGTGGATCTGCAGCACGTATTTCAGTTGGTCCTTCTTGGGCGAGGTAAGCACAACTCTGGCGCCTAATCCGGTTTTTGTTTTTGACCCATCAAAGTGCATTCTCCAATAGTTCGGATCTGGCAATGGTAGCTCATATTGCACCTCGACCCAATCCACAAAAAAGTCCGCCACAGCCTGAGATTTAATTGCTTCTCTTCTGTCATATTGTGGCGCATAAGGAGCTAGCTCAATCGCCCATTTTGGAATCCTGCCACTTGCATCCTTGTTACTCATTATCTCAGATATGGGAGCTTCACATATTACCTTGATGGGGTGCTCCTCAAAATAGTTCTTGAGCTTCTTTGCCGACATGTACACACCATACGCCACTTTCTGATACTGTGGATAATTTTGTTTTCAGGCTGACAATACCTCACTCAGGTAATACACTGGCCTTTGCACCGACTTACCCTCTTCGTCGCGCTCTACCACAATCACTGCACTTACAACTCAGTTGCTTGCGGCTATATAGAGCAACATTGGCTCCTTTGATAGTGGAGAGGCTAAGACTGGTGCAGTGGCTAACATTTTCTTTAATTGGATAAAGGCTTCATTGGCCTGCGGCGTCCAGATGAACTTGTCCGACTTTTTCATGAGTTGATAGAGAGGTAGTGCCTTTTCTCCCAACCGACATACAAACCGACTTAAGGATTCCAGGCAACCAGTGAACTTCTGGCCATTGTTAAGACACTTCGGGAATTCCATTCGCTCTGTGGCCTGGATTTTAGTTGGATTAACTTTGATATCTCGGCTGGAGACAAGAAATCCGAGTAATTTTCCAGCTGGGACTCTGAAGGTGCATTTCTCCGGGTTAAGCTTCATTCAGAACCTCCTTAGGTTCACAAATGTCTGCCTGATATATCGTCAAGGAGCGTTTTGCTTTCCTTGGTCTTGATAACAACATCATCTACGTACACTTGCACATTTTGACCAATTTGGTCGTGTAAACATTTTTGCATACATCTCTGGTACGTTGCCCCTGCATTACGTAAGCCAAATGGCATGGTGCGATAGCAATAAGCCCCATACGGGGTGATAAACGCAGTCTTTATTTGATCACTTGGGTTCAGAGGTACCTAGTGGAAACCAGAATATGCATCTATGAATGACAACAACTCACACCCAGCAATAGAACTATGACTTGGTCTATCTTTGGCAGTGGGAATGGATCTTTTGGACACTCCTTATTTAGGTTCGTGTAATCGATACACATGCGCCAAACCACTGCCATGTTCGGATCGTCTTTCTTCTTCTCCACCAGCACCGGATTAGACAACCAATCCGGGTAAAGCACTTCCATGATAAATCCAGCAGCCAACAACTGAGCTGTCTCATCCCCTATGACCTTTATCCTATCTTCGGCAAAGCGGCGGAGAGGTTGCTTCACCGGCTTTGCTCTGGATCTCACATTCAAAGAGTGCTCGGCCAACTCCCTCGGAACTCCTTGCAAGTCCTGTGTGGACCAAGCAAAAATATCCCGATTCTCACGGAGGAAGTTGACAAGCTCGCTTTCCTATTTGTCATTTAACTCGGCACCAATTGTTACGGTGCGCTCTGGGAACATATCATCAACGGGCACTTTCTTGGTATCCTTTGTCGCTTGGAATGAGACATTACCATGCGGGTTACTTAGCGCCGGCATATACTGCTGCGCGGACTGAGCCAATGCCGCCACTTCCTGGATTTTTCTCTTTTCTTGCGCAATCACGAGTGACTCGGACAGGTTAGACCCGGCGGACGCGCACTCAATGGAACGTTGGAAATCACCAGTTATGGTAATCAAACCATTTGGCCTGGGCAGTTTCATCTTCAATAACTGATGTGACAACTTGCCATGAATTTGTTTAGAGCTGGCCTGCCGAGCAACGTGTGATATGCGCTCTCCAAATTTACAACCTCGAACTCCAAATTCTCAATCCGGCAATTATCTCTTGAGCCAAATAATACGTCTACTCGGACCTTGCCTATGGGCTCACAAGAAATGCCTGGCACAATGCCATGGAAAGTTGTTCTTGTAGCTTGGAGCATGTTCTCCGAGATACCCAACTTCGCATCATGTCCACATACATGATGTTAATGCTACTACCATTGTCAATCAGCACCTTTGAGAACCTCACATTGATGTTAGGCCCAATGAATGTTGGATCCAGCACTAGCGCATACGAACCAGGACTTGGCATAAGCTTGGGATGATATTTGATGCTCCAGGTAATTTCCTGGTCCAACCAAGGCATATACCTCGTCACTGCTGGCATTACCGCATTCACTTCCATATGCCGGCGCTGCAAGCTCTTCCTGTCTGTCTCTTCCATGGTGAACACGCAGTAAATTTGATGATTCTCCCTGTACTCATTCCTCCCCTCATTTCCAGGATACCTCTGATCCGGTTGACGCTGGTCTTCCACTTGATGCACCGTTTTGTCATACCTCGGCGGAGGGGGAGGCAACATTAATTGTTGCGTGTTCACTCCGGAGAGAAATTGCTGCCGGGGTAACTCCTTCCGAAGTTGATCATTCCCCGAACCACCTTGTTCTATCTTTCGCATCCACTCACACTGCCGGGTTGTGTGACCCGCTGGGTTACTCGGATTTGGCGTACGGAACTTACACGGCTGATCCAGCATTGCCTCATAGGTATACCTCGGACGGTCCTTCTTTTCTTGCCACTGTTTCTTCTGCTCTGGCGTCCAAGTTTTCTTTCCATCATTCCTTAGTGTCCATTGCTGTCCTCTAGTTTTCTGACGTTGGTGTCTTCCTGCTCTGGGCTGATCTTGATTCACAGCTGCAACTTGTTGCGAACTGTACCGGTAATCCGGTCTATCATCTCTTCTTTTACCCCGGTAATCATTTCTCCGGGATGATCCGGATCCATCTCGCTGGTAGTACTCTTCGCTTGACTCGTTTGACACGAGCCTAGGCTGAGTCGGATCACCCAAGGCATATGAATCAGCGATTCGGATCGTTTCTGCCAAGGTAGTTGGCATATTCCTTTGCAACCTTTGCCATAGCATGCTTGCATATCTGCATCCCTGAGCAAACCAAGCTATGGCCTGTGACTCAATCACGCCCTCACAGGAGTTTTGCACAGTGCATCAACTGGTTAAGAACTCCCGGTCAGTCTCATTCAGTCTCTGCCTCATAGGCATCAAGTTCCTGCCTCCCAATCTTGACCCTATCACGTGATAGTCCGGTCTGGGATAGCCAGGGTTCACCATTTCCGAATCACCATCATTGTATCTATCTTGCTCCGGTGGAGCTACTCTCTGCTGCATACCTTGGCCAGCACTGCGCTCTTGCCGTGGTATATTCCGCTGCTGCGGTTGAGCTACCCCTACCGAATTACGCTGTCCGGCATTGCCGTTTACAGCATTCCCTTGACCGGCATTGCCTTGGTCACGGTTACCTCGGCCAGCTTCACCTCGGCTCACACTTCGTCAATCCTCATTCCTTTGCACCTCTTTTCCTTTCCCTGCCCTTGCCGGGTCATATGGGACTATCTGCTTATTCCTCCTGGCCGAAGTTACGACCTCTTCTCTCCTAGGACCACCATGAGGAGACGATGCGGCTCCAGCGGATTTCTCCGGGTTACCCACCGCTGAATGAACGATCTTGGAGGCCCGAGCTCTCTCTGGGTTAGCCCTGAGCAATTCCTCATTTTGCCTGTTCGCGATCCGAACCAACTCATTGACCCTATCATGTTGTCTTTGGCGGGCTTCGCCCGTCAGACCTTCTAACTCGGATGCAGCTGCATCTGCTGCCCTGAGGTTTTTTGTCGTGGTACTATACTTCGGCAGCCCCACGGACAAACAGTTTTCTGATTCCTCGATCCTAGTATCACCCTCTCTGTTCATTTCACTCATGAGGTTCCTCCCCTTCACTTTTACAACATCTACTTTATTTGCCTTTGCGTACTCTCGCAGTGTCATGTTCAACGACTGCTGAGCCGCAGCTATCTTTTTTGCACCCTCTAGTATCTTTTGCGTAGTCTCCTCTAGCTCGGCCTGAGCCTGAGCCGGATCTACTGCTGCCACTACCGGGTTTACCAAGCTATCCATCATCTACTGCAGCACATTCTCTGGCCTCGCTAGAGGAGGACACCTACTTTTCCTCAGTGCCTTAGGCGTTACCTCCGGATCTGGTGTTGGATCCTTGCTTACGCCAGCGCCAGGCACGGTCATCATCACCTCTGCGTGGTTCGGGGAGCGAGTGATACGCGCCCTGTGAGCCGCGCTAAGGGGTGGCTCGCCTCCTTCGACGATGTGCCGCGGATGAACGCACGACACATCGACAGCAACATAGATCTTGTGCACGCCGAGCTTGACGAAGAGACTGTTGCGTGGAAGAGGATGCTTGCCGAAGCAGCCATCGTTGTCGCTGACGAAATACAGCGCTCCAAAGCGCTGAACGAGCCCGGAGATGATGCATTCACCGGTGTCGATGAAGTTTCCCATCCGGATCTTCACCCCTACTAGCGCTGCTAGCCCCACGGTGGGCGCCAACTGTCGTGGTGGTGTCACGGCAGATGCCATGGATAGGCTAAAGGTGGGGACTAAATGCACTAGGGGAATCCAGGGAGGGATAGTGTGGTGATTCCACACACGGTAGCTTTGTATTTGATTCACTTCCAAGGTTTACAAGTGCTCCTTGAGCTGTATTGGGGAGAGGAGGAAGAAGAACTGTCTTACTCTCAACACTAGTCAAAAACAACTCTTTCTACAGAGGCCCTAGCCCTCCTTATATAGAGGTGGCTAGGTCTCCAATTAGGGCATACGTGGAGGCATATTCCAAGGAATATGCCTCTTCCCAAAATAGTAAGCCGACCGGGTCACTTTAGCCTAGCGTCATCCATGTAGAGGCTACGTGAGCCTCTGTGGCGCCTGCGTCATCCGACATAGGCATCATCACCTCTGTCGGCCACACCTCGGTGGTCCTGGCCTCTGTCCGCTTCGCTCACGCTCTGCGTATAGAGGTCACCTTTGACCAGCGAGATAGCTTCCTTCTCTTACAAGCTTGATATAACCCGTATCGTACCTAGTTGATCCGGACACACCTGTTCCTGCATATAAGTTAGATACATCTTACCGACATATGGCATAAGTCAGTTGAGACCTAGTTAGGTGGACGTCCCCTAGTCCAGGTTACTCCGTGATTCGCCCTGCCTTAAGGTGACTCGGCTAGCACTTGCTTTGACCTTGCCGTACCTCGGCTAACTAGGCCTTTATACCCCAGCGTGACCCTACCCAGGGGTATCCCCCCAACAGTAGATAAAAAACCAAGCATGGAACATCAAAAATTATGGATACGTTAGCAACGTATCACATACCTGTGACAGATGTGGGCACATGCCAACTTTGCATGGGATCTAGCTCATATTATATGTCTACAGAACCCCTTCACAAACTTGTGATTGTATGAGTCATCACTTGGACAACATGATCCTACCTAATTCATAGATCTAAGTATAACACTGCTATGCAAAGACATGACGAGACACCATGTGTGGTAAATGTGGGCCCATGCCAACATTGCATGGGCTATAGACCTCTCTTGGTTGGCTAGAAACTCCTTCATCAACTTAGTGGTTGTATGAGGTGAGTCAACACTTGGCAAAACATGATCCCATCTAGCTAGTTGCTACATCTAAGTTTGAGAGTGCTATGCCAAGACATGATGAGACACACCTGTGGCAGATGTGGGCCCATGCCAACTTTGCATGGGATCTAGCTCATATTATCTGTCTACATAACCCCTTCACAAACTTGTGGTTCTATGAGTCATCACTTGGACAACATGATCCTACCTAGTTGATAGATCTAAGTATAACACTACTATGCAAAGACATGATGAGACACCATGTGTGGTTAATGTGGGCCCATGCCAACATTGCATGGGATATAGACCTCTCTTGGTTGGTTAGAAACTCCTTCATCAACTTAGTGGTTGTGTGAGGCGAGTCAACACTTGGCAAAACATGATCCCAACTAGCTAGTTGCTACATCTAAGTTTGAGAGTGCTATGCCAAGACATGATGAGAGACACCTGTGGAAGATGTCGGCCCATGCCAACTTTGCATTGGATCTAGATCATATTATCTGTCTACAGAACCCCTTCACAAACTTATGGTTGTATGAGTCATCACTTGGACAATATGATTCTACCTAGTTGATAGATCTAAATATAACACTGCTATGCAAAGACATGATGAGACATCATGTGTGGTAAATGTGGGCCCATGCCAACATTGTATGGCTGTAGACCTCTCTTGGTTGGCTAGAAACTCCTTCATCAACTTGTGGTTTTGTGCCTCAGCACTTTCCAACATGATGCAACCCTGTTGATACATCTAAGTATGAGAGTGCTATGCCAAGACATGACACAAACTTGTGGCACACACGTGGGCCCATGCCAACATTGTATGGGTTATGGAACTCTCTTGGTTAGCTAGAAAAACCATCCTAAACTGACAGAAATAGCACCTAAGCAACGACTAAGTGCTACTCTGACGAAACTGACGAAAATAACACCTAAACTGAAACCTGACAGTAGTTAAGTTGCTCGATAGTCCCGGTGGATCTACTATTGGTTGTCCAGGAAAAACCCATCCATCTAGTTGTACCACATTGGTCACATGAAATGCTAGCAAAAAGAATCCCAACAGGCTCACGCTAGGGGTTTGTTGCCCAAATGACTGACAAATCAAGCCCACAATACAGGCAACCTATCGATACTTCCTGAACTTAGCTTTTGTTATGGTTAGTCTATTAATTTGCTTGATCTACTGTTTATACTTCCTGAACTTAGCTTGATTCTGAATTCCAAATATTGTGATGGTTCATCTACTGAAACTTATAATGATAGTAGATGTATACTATTGGGTCTTTGTTGTTTTGAAGATTCAGTTGCCTAAATGCACTGTTAATTTATACAGTGCATACATTGAAGGTGGTTTTAGAATTTGGAACATGATAGACATGTTTTTCTATGTGGTGAACCTTTAGTTAATGTTGGATTCTATGTGGTGAACCTTTAGTTAATCTTATGAATCTTCAAATGTTTAGTTTCATCAAGTTACTATTGCCGTAAGGCTACCTCTAGATTTCGTTCAGTTTCAGTTAGCACCTGAAAACCGTACAACTATTTCGTTCAGTTTTATATAACACTTGTGTATGAGGTCGTTTGAACCATTCTTGCGATGACATGATGAACTGGATAGAACGGGATGTAATAGGGGCATGTAATCCACGTCATGCACGTTTGATTCACGGGATGGCACTAGTAGTAACTGGTCGTCTACATCAGAGTTTTCACACCGTAACTCTGAACCTTTGTTGAGCATTTGTAACTCTGAATAAATAGATAGAAACTTGTGGTTGTTTGAGTCATCACTCAGACAACATGATCCTACCTAGTTGATACTCCCTCCGTTTCAAAATATAAGATGGTTTAGCTTTGTGAAAGGAGTGTACCTAGACCCCTTTTAGTGGGTAGGTTCATATAGGTTTGGAGTGAACCTAAATAATAAAAGGAGTCTAGATACACTCTTTTCACAAAGCTAAAGCATTCTTATATTCTAAAACAGAGGGAGTAGATCAAAGTATAAGACTGCTATGCCAATACATGATAAGACACTTTGTGGCAAATGTGGGCCCATACCAACATTGCATGGGCCACAAACCTCTCTTGGTTGGCTAAAAACACCATATATAATCAACTTGGTTGTGTGACTCAACACTTTTAGGCTCCAGACATGTTGTTTTATCATGGATCTACTCTGATAGTATGAAGACCATCCAATAGTCACGCATGGTCTGCATGTTAATTTCACAGATTACTAATAAGGAGCTTGAGGCCATTGTCCGAGCAACCACGGAACCAAAACACATAGATGTCACCAGCTCTCATATCAACCTTGTTCACAACCTCCATCCACTTTGATGTTATCATAGCACCACCTTTCAGTTTGCCTTTAGTCTTTGACTTGTTCATCACAATTTTAACTTTTGTAACTTCTATATTGTTCCAAAATACTTGAATGTGTCCTGGTAGTTCAATATATGGAACAATATGCTCCATGGTGAAGCTCCTCGAAAAGTACTGCATATAGATTATATCAATACATACAAATGTCAGTACATAATATAGTAGTAATTTAACAATTTTTCAAATTGTTACTAGTTCAAAAGGTTTACCATTTTTGCTTTGACTTTCAAGGTGTTTGAATTATTTATGGTGCACACATAAAATATTCTTTTTTGGAAGTTCTTATCAACTCCATACTTCAGCACTTCCAATTCTGTATCATCCATCGCTACATTGTTGCCATAATGGCAGTAACATTCAAAATCTTTCTCAGCCTTTATTTCAGGACGACATACATAAGCAGCAATGGGATAACTTTATTTAATTTATTTTTATTTGACAGCATACCTCTTATATGAAGCCGTTTATGCAACTTGAGAGCAACACAGACATGACGACTGCGAGCATAGTTCTCGACCTAACCAGAAAGTGGCACTTACGCAAAAAAATTAGAATAAAAAAACTATATTCTAACCCCTCTTATACTAGTTTCTTGTACATGGTTTGTATGTTCATAAACACGCACGATATTCCAAAGCACCGAGTAGTGCACATTAGATAAGACATTTTTTATAATAGTATATATAGATCTGACATGGCATGCTTTCACTGCTAACATATAATAGAGTGTTATTGTACTAGTTCATAGTAGATCTTAAAAAATCGATGCATTAATCTACACAATTCGATCGTATTTCCTCTAGATCTGACGAAATTTATGTACATCGTTCTAGATATTCGTACAGGAGTTGGCGAAAAAATACCTCACTCTCTGATCCATGAACATGTGTCGTCGCAGGCGTTGAATACTCGAGGCGGTCGTCGATGGGATTTTCTGAGGAAGTTGTCGTGGAGGCGCTCGTGCGAGGAGGGATATGAGGAGAGTCGTGGGTGGAGGCGACCGTGGAGTGACTAAATACCTAACGCGTCTATAGAATCATATCCACGTGCGTCTGTTGGGCTCGGTTGGGCCGGACCAAATAACCAAGCCGCCGCTGCAGCGATAACACGGGCGTAGGAACACGTGTTGGGCTAGCTGCCTGCCCGCCTAGCCTGATTTTTTCTTCCTATTTTCATTTTCATTTACTATTATATTTACAGATTCAATCAAAATAGAATTTTTACAACTTCAGATTTTTGAAACAAATTACATATTCTGCATACTTACCTTTCTGATAGCATGTTCAAAAAGTAAGGATTGATTTGGTGATGGTCGAAATTCCTAATAATGTGATTTTTTCGACCTTCATGAAATAATCTGAATTTTTGAAACAAAACATCCGTAACTCTGAATAAATAGCTAGAAACAGAAATGCAGGCAGTTTTCGGACTGCGCAAAAGGTGTCTTCGGTTTTAACTCATAGTTCGCATACACTACTAGGAAACGGCCTATAGATAGACAAGATGTTCAGTGGCGCATATGCAAAAGCATGCGCCACAGGAAAACATCAGTGGCGCACCAGAAAGCATGCGCCAGAGAAGATTGGAAGTTCTGTGGCGCATTCTCTAGAACATGCACCGCAGAAGATTGGTGGGACCCGCCGGCCGTGGTGGGTTGATCCAAGTTCTGTGGCGCATTCTGAAATATGCGCCACAGAAGTTGATTCTTCTGTGGCGCATATTTCCTCATGCGCCACAGAACATGGAGAGGGCCCCACCACAGAATCTAATTCACCCAAGTTTTGTGGCACATGTTGTCATATGCACCACAGATGTGTGTCACTTCTGTGGCGCATAAGTCCGACATGCGCCACAGAACTTGGAGGTGGGCCCCACACAGCGAATCTTATTCACCCACTTCTGTGGCGCATACGGACTTATGCGCCACAGAAGTTTCACATCTATGGCGCATTTCCTCCATATGCGCCACAGATGAGGGCGTCCAGATCCATGTTAAAAAGGTGACAAGAGCTAGCTTTCTTATCTATCTATCCACCACCAACCATTTCACATCTCTACCTCCTCCCAACTCGTCTTCCTCCTCCCTCACACCCCATCTTACCCATAGTTTCTCCATTTTCTTGTAACTAAACCTACTTTAATCCATAGATTGGTAAGTGGAAGCTTCGCTCCAACTTCTAGATCTAAAAGTTCCTTACTTTTCTCTCTCACATCTCTATTTGTTTACTAATTTCCTCTCCACCAACTTGCATTGTAGATCTATTTGTCCACACTCTCTCATCGCACGGTCTCGTCTCGCTATTATTGTGTCTACTATAGGTGAGTACTTGGCCATCATGAACATGTAGGTGAAGCTTGTCGCGCGGGCGGTGTGTGTGTGCGATCCATGGCGAGACGATGCTTGTGTGGTGCATGAATGTTTGCAATGGGAGGAAGTTCTTTGTTGGTTGCTTGTTGTTGTTGGGCCCGGCCGATGTGATTGCATGGATGTTTGGCGAAATATTGATTCATTTCCATTTCGGAAAATTTTTGCACTACCCATATGTCCTAATTTTAGGAAAGGTCATGCCGAATTTTTTCCGGCTAGCATTCATGCATGTGTGTGTTCATATGGTGTGGTTCTCACCTATATTCTCTGTTTTGACCGCTCATGCAACCATGGTCCTCACGATGAGCGAAGGTCGAATTGCTAGGTACAAGAAAGGCGTGAAGGAGGACATGATTCTGAACAACAAGACCATGATAAGATGTCCATGTCGAACATGCAAACTTCAGCGCTGGATCGACCCTAAATCTGGACAATTGGAGGGTCACCTGCTCAGGTGCGGTTTCATGCGCGACCTCAATGAGGCGCCGGCAGGACATGGTGGTGGTCACGAAGACGTGGGCGGGCGAGAAGACAAAGAGTCTACCGGGCATGATCGTCATGACGAAGGAGATGCCAGCGGGCATGATCATCATGACGAAGGAGATGCCGGCGGGCATGATCAGCATGGAGAAGGAGATGACGATGGGCATGATCATGAAGAAGGAGAAGACGCGAACCATCATGTTCACTTCGGTCTTGCAGGACCATCATGTTCAAGAACTGCTCCTCAAGGAGACGAGCAACGACAAAGCTGCAGCCAGAGAGAAAGCCAAGCTGGCCCAAATGGAGGTAGACGGGATGACTCCATTGTATCATAGGTGTCGCCCCGAGGATACACGTTTGAGTGTAACGCTCAAGGCTCTAGAGATGAAGGCCGAACACAAATGGACCGATGTGAGCTTCAACACGAATATGGAATACTGGCACGACCGACTTCCTGAGGGGAACACATTGCCAACAAGTATCGAGGAGGCCAAGAAAATCATCTGCCCTCTCGACCTACCACACATTAAATACCACGCATGCATCAATGATTGCGCACTTTATCGGAACGAGTACGCGGATAGAACCACATGTCCGGTGTGTGGCCAAGTACGGTACAAGAGAGGGAACAAGAAAGTTCCTCGAAAAGTGGTATGGTACTTTCCTATCACCGATCGTCTGCAGCGATATTTCATAGATCCTAAGGAAGCAAAGCTCATGCAATGGCACGCGGAAAGAGAGAAACCCGAAGATGATCCAGAGAAGGGCAAGATCCTAACACACCCTTCAGACGCTAGCTAGTGGAACGCATTAGACATCGAGTTCGAAGAGTTCGGGGGCGATGCAAGGAACGTCAGGCTGGGTATGAGCACCGATGGACTCAATCCTTTTGGAAACCAGAGTAGCACGCATAGCACCTGGCCCGTGTTTGTATGGCCATACAACCTCCCACCGTGGCTATGCATGAAGCAAAGGTATGTACACATGAGCATTCTTATTCAGGGGCCGAAACAACCTGGTATCGATATGCATCTGTATCTCGGGCTATTGAGAGAGGAGTTAGCTAGCTTGTGGGAGACGTCGGCCCGTACGTGGGACGCCTACACTAAAGAATATTTCCATCTGAGAGCCGCGTTGCTCACGACCGTGCAGGACTATCTTGGTTACGCATATGTATCGGCCCAGGTGAACCACGGACACAATGCATGCGTCAAGTGCATGGATGAGACACCGCATCTCCAGCTACCAAGGGATCCCGGGTCTTCGAAAACCGTGTTCCAAGGTACTCGAAAGTGGCTCCGCATGGATCACCCATGGAGAAAACGTGGTGACCTGTTCAATGGTAAGGACGAGCTCGAAAGAGCCCCGCGTCCGAGGAGCGGCGAAGAAATGGAGGAGCTTTTGAATAATTGGGTAGATTGCCATGGGCCTGGAAAAAAACGACCGAGGACAAAGCCGCTGCTGGGTGTATGGAAAGCAAGGTCTGTTTTCTGGGACCTGCCATATTGGAAGGTCCTTCACACTCCCCATAGCCTCGATGTAATGCACATCATGAAGAACATTACCGAGAGTCTGCTTGGCACTCTACTGAACATGTCGGAGAGGACCAAGGATGGGCCGAAAGCAAGAAAGGACCTTAAATTGCTTGGCATAAAGAAAGATCTTCAGTACCCTGATAGTGATGATGATCATCAGGAAGGGACTCAAGGTCGCCGCAAAAGAGTTAAGAAGAATGAGGTGGTGCTTCACTGAGTCTGGAGGAGCTTGAGCAGTTTTTCAGGTGCCTCTTAGGAGTGAAAGTTCCTCATGGTTACTCGGGGAAGATAAGCAGATATCTGGACGTGGCGAAGACGAGGTTCAGCGGTATGAAGTCTCATGACTGTCACGTGCTGATGACGCAGATACTCCCTGTTGCGATCCGTGGGATAATGGACGAGCATGTTCGTGAGACGTTGTTTGGCCTCTGTAACTTTTTCGACGTCATATCTAGGAAGTCGATCGGTTTGTAGAAGATCGATAGGCTACAGGAAGAGATTGTGATGATACTATGCGACTTTAGATTTACTTCCCGCCCGCATTCTTCGACATCATCATCTGCTTGTACATGTCATGGACGACATCATCCAGCTCGGGCCGACATTCCTGCACAACATGATGTCGTTTGAAAGGCTAAACGGTGTCATCAAAGGATTCGTTCGCAACAGGTCTCGTCCAGATGGAAGCATAGCCAAGGGCTTTCTGATCTACGAGTGCATCTCCTTCTGCTAGAATTATCTAACCACCGAGAACGAGGATGTTGGAATACCCACAAAGAAGCACCTCGGCAGGCTCGGTGGATATGTTCACCACGAGGGTTGCCGCTCACTACATGTCGGCATTGATGGTTGACGCACTGATTTTGAAAGGGCACACCGAGTCGCGCTACAACACATTGAAGTGGTCGGCCCTTGGGTCGAAGAGCACAGAAGCTTAATCGAGCAGGAGTACGTCGACCAGGGCGTGCCGAGGAAGAAGGGAGACGTAACTAGAGAGCACAACTCCAGCTTCACGGGTTGGTTCAAGAAAAGGCAACTGGACAATCCCCCACAGACGCCTTCTACGGAAGATCAAAAACTCATATTCTCCTTGTCGCAGGGCTCAGGGCACAACCTAAGGACCTATCAGTCATACGACATAAACGGTTACAGATTCTACACCGAGGAAAAGGACAAGAATAGTGAATATCAAAACTCAGGAGTAACTATGTTATCCTTTGCTGATGACGAGACTACTGTGATGGAAAGATTCTACGGAAGGATCGAGGAGATATGGGAGCTCGACTATTATGGAGAGATCGTACCGATGTTCCGTGTTAGATGGGCCAAGAACGTGGAAAAATAAGGCCGCTATTTCACCACAATGGTTATACCAGATGCCAAATCAACAAAGAACGCCTCCGCAAAAAATGAGCCTTGGGTACTCGCTAGCCAAGTTGATCAATGCTTTTTTATTACCGACCCGTCAAAGCCCAACCGTGTTGTAGTTAGGAGGGGCAAGAGGAGCATCATTGGAATGGAAGGAGCTGCCAACGAGCAAAACTTCGACAAAAACGGTGACCCGAAGATCGAAGAGGAATTCGACAAGTACTTCGACATGCCTACTACTACTAAAGTAAGAAGCAAGACCACACTGCCTAATAAAGGTTGTCCATTCACAAGAAGAAATCTCAAAGTTCACGGGCTAAAGTATTCAACCACGGCGAAAAAGGGCAAAAAGATTGTGAAGAGACACTAGCTCGACACATCACATGATTGTATATGTTCGGAGAGAGAGTTTTTTGAATAAATATGAATGTTTGTATATGTTCTTGCTTCATTTTAGACATATATATAATTAAAAACACATTACATGATTGTATATGTTCGGGGAGAGAGTTTTTTGAATAAATATGAATGTTTGTATATGTTCTTGCTTCATTTTAGACATATATATAATTAAAAACACATTACATGATTGTATATGTTTGGGGAGAAAGTTTTTTGAATAAATATGAATGTTTGTATATGTTCTTGCTTTATTTTAAACAGATCTATAATTAAAAATATATTTTAAAAAAATAAAAAAGTGTGAGACAGCCAGGATTCGAACTTGGCTGCCTCGGGTTTAGAATGGCACAAGCAAGCAGCAGAGACCACTAAGGCAAGTGTGTGATCTTGTCATACTACCATGCGCGCCGCGTTTTGTACTAAGTCACAGGTTCTGTGGCACTTTTCGGAAGTATGCGCCACAAAAGTTCCAACTTCTGTGGTGCATATTGCTGAAATGCGCCATAGAACCTCAGGACTTAGCGAAATAAATGGTTCGGCCTGCTTCACCCCTTCTCCCCATTCTCAGTCACCATCGCGCGCTAGCCCTAGATCGACGACCGCAGACGTCACTACACACCGCTGTTGCTGGAGCCGCCACCACCGCGCAGCCCAGTGAACTAGTGGAGGAGGAGCCGCCGGAGGAGGAGCCGCCCTGCAGCCCTGTAGCCCGTGGAGGAAGAGCCGCCGGAGGAGGAGCCGTCGCGCCGGACCCCACAACCCTCGTCGACGTCAACCACCGTAGCAAGTTCGTCCCCCACCCCCCACGGTTCATCCCCCCCCCACCCCCACCCCCTCTGATGCTCTTCCTAACTTGAGTCTCTGTCAGTGTATATGAGTCTCTGTCAGTGTATATGAGTCTCTGTCGGTGTATATGAGTCTCTGTCAGTTTTCTAACTTATAATTTCTAACTTGAGTTCAATCGTGCTAATATTCAGTGTATATGTTGAGAATTTTGAGATATTCAGTGTATATGTTGAGCATTTTGAGATATTTAGTGTATATGAGTTAATTGAGATATGTTGAGATATTCAGTGCATATGAATTCATAAAAGCTTGGAATATCTTACCTTGCATTTATCCTAACTTCTTTCTTTCCTGCTAATAACAGCATTTGAATTTTCAATGCTGATTGATTGATTGCTAATAACAGCATAGCTATACCATCTCATATTTAGCTACTTGATTGATCAGAATTTGTCTTAGGAGTTGGTGCATGGTTGTGCTTATGTGTAGTGAAGTTCAGTTTTTTATTTGTATGCATGATTCTTTCTTCTCAGTGTTTGTTGCAGTCACATGTTCAGTTCATCAAGATTGTGCTGTGATACATATAGATATGAAGTTTTTTCCTTTCCTGAAGAAAGAATTTCTCGGGTAGTTGGGCTCATGTAAGACAAACAAAATCAAATGAAAGCTTCAGTTAAAATGAATAATTTTGAGATATTCATAAAACATTCAGGTAAGAATTTAGGAATTCATAAAAGCTTCAGTTAAAATGAATAATTTTGAGATATGTTGAGCATTTTGTTGAGCATTTTGTTCAGACTTCAATTGAGGTACCACAAGTGCAGTCTAAGGTTCTTTATTTTGGAATCTGTTAGATTTACGTCATCCAAATTGAGGTATTTCTAGTGATTAAGTATCAGTAGTTCAATCGTGCTCATATATTTTGACTTCATAGCTTGTACATGTGTTGTGAGACATGTTTGGATTCAAACCATTGGTTTGAATTCATCTGTTGTGTATTGCACTACATAGTTGATTATGTGCTACTATCTACTTGCTGTCAATTTTGGCACAATAATTTGTACTATGGGATATTCTGGAGGTTATTTTCTATGTGTCCATAATCTGTCCGGTACACACTATGTTGCTACTGGCAGTGGGATTTTCTATAAATTCTATTGCTTGATGATGTATGTGTGCAAGGTGATGTCATATATATACTGTGTGTACTATAACTGCTACTGAGTTTTCATTCAATAGAAGCACAAGTATACTATATATGTTATTCAAACCAAGTATACTTGCATTTGATGACCATCCAGCAGCCTATCCAGTATAATAGATACATGATGGACGGGTACTATATCTGTTATATATATACTGTGCATGTGGATGATGGATATGATGGATGTTGGGGTCAATGCATGGGGCTGTCAATATGGGGATGGGGTGTTTTGTCTTGTAGGCATTTCATTTGAGTTTCCCATTTCTCCTGAAGTGTCGATTCACTTCCGTTTCGGTTGAGAAATGGGCACTCCTAGGTCAAAAAATTAGCAAAGGTCATGCCGAATTTTTGGCCGAGATTTTTGCTAACTTTTTGCCTCTTTTAAATAGAGTAGTGCAAACATGTCGGGCAACAAGGAGTCTGGCCCTTCTAAGCACATGATCAGTGTCGAAGAACAAGCTAGACAGGCCAACCAGTCATTCTGGTAGGGGTCCCAACAGGAGGAGGAGGAGGCGATGAGGATGACACCACCACCAGAGGAGGAGGCGACCGTCGCCAGAGCAGCTGGGGCCAATGAGGGTGGAGATCATGATTACGAGGGGGGCGAAGACGACTACGATGGAACTAGTGAAGGCGGCGGCGAAGAGGATGACACCACCGATGGTGGTGCCCGCACCGATGGCGGCGAGCGCATGGATGGCGGTAGCGGCAACCCGGCCGCTTCTCAGAAGAAGAAGAAGAAGAAGAAGAAGAAGGAACAGAAGGAGCGGAAGGTGCCAGTGCTCGCCACCTTCTGCGATGAGTTCACTGAGGTCACAGAAAGTGGCCAACCCATTGCGCCAGAGGCGATTGCTAAAGGGTATGTCCTGCAACTCGGGTGCATCGTCCGGGAAAGCATGTCGATCAACACGAAGTACATCAGACATGCTGACCATGCAGCTTTGGTCGATAACCTCTTTAAGAAGCTTCACAAGCGATACAGATTCCCAGAGCAGTTTAGAAACCTCGAGAGAAATAAGAACCCGGTGAACAAACTAGCCCTCACGAAGATGAGCAACGCCTTGAGCAGCTGGAAAACCCGGGTGAAGAATAGCATTGACAAAGGTGAAAGCTGGGAGGTTATTAGTAAGAAAAATTCGATGCTCGACGAAGAGGAGTTTAGGATTTTCAAGGCGGATATAGCTACCGCTGACGCTATAAAATGGACTCAATGGGGAAGGAGTATGCGGGAACAGAACATAGCTAACCACCGCCTTGGAAGCGGCGGTTACAGGGGAAACAAGCCATTTGGGACAAGGAGGGCGCCGAGCTTGAACGCCTTGGTAAAGATAACCCTTGGCTTAAAATCACGGACTTGCAGCTTAGGAAATTTGTTCGGGCCCGCTACTACCTGGACAAGGAAACAGGGGAGTTCATCACCGACGATCCGGAGGTGAAGGCATTCGAGAAGAAGCTGGTAAGGAATTTATCGCTGATCTCAAGTCTATTGCGTTCTAATTAAGATAATGAAGTCAAGAATCTAAATGGGTTCACCTTTCCTTGTCTCTGCAGGAGGAGGAACTGAACGCTACTACCACAGAGTCGTCCTAGGATTCGACGGAGCCATGGGACACGGTTTTCAACAGGGCGACCAATGCTTACAAGAAGAGAGACAAGGAGTTGCCGCCGTCCTCAGCTGGCCGTGTGTCCGGCTTCGGTATGAGCATGAAGTTCAAGGAGTACTACAAAGAGGACGCCAAGAAAAGAAGGGAGAGGAAGAACCAGGATAAAGCCGCTGTTGCAGAGCTGAAGATGAAGGTGCAGACACTGGAGGAGAAGGCGGTGGACCAGAAAACGGTGGACAAGTTAGTGGAAGAGAAGCTCCGCTCGATGATCCCCCTGAGTTTTTCGAGGGGCTTACTGCTTGGAATGCGGGAGGTCGACAGGGGCTGATACATCTGCCGAGCTTAAGCGGCAGCAACTCGGGCATCAATGTTACCGTGTCGCCGGACCTGGTGACCCCGCCGGCCGTCAACGTCGGGACGCAGCCCCTCATTTTGGTCACAGCGACGCCCCCTCCCGCCAAAGATACCAATAAGGCGCAGCCGACGGCAGTGGTGCTTCGTGAGGCACCCGAGCAGGAGATTGCAGATGATGATAGGCTGGCCGCCGGCATCGGCCGTGTCTCTACATTAGCCGAGATCCACGCCATCACCGAGGTAACTAATTAGTTAGTGCACGTCATCTCCTTTATGCCTTTGCTGCATGACTGTTGCCATCTCATGATGCCCAACAACATGTTTTTGCCTCAGGACACTTCTTGCGTACTCCTTCTTAAAGATGTCGGGGGTGAGTTGAAGGATGTTGCCAAGGGCACTCTTATACAACTGGCGAGCCGCACGATGCACAACAATCCAATGAATGATGATGTGATGAGGGTCAGGTTGGCTCGGGTGTTGCCAGGGTGCGACGACATGGACCCCCCTTTTAACCTCAGGGAGCCGACGAACACAAGGCCCTTGGGGAATGCTACAACTGGCCCTTGACATGGCTGAAGACCCAGATTCGTCTTGCGGGGGGAGCACCAGCGCCACCTCTCGACCGATCATCGCCCGGCCACCACCTCGGAAGCCAGGACCGCCGTTGTCACCACCACTAGCCGTCACCATCAACTCTTGGCAGTGTGTGCACCGCCGCATGGCAAAGACGTTGTGCCGCAACCGCCATTGCCCCCGCAACCACCACCACATGATGGCACCCATGAAGATGATGATGAATTGGTCAACGTTGACGACTTCATCAACACCGGCGCCGCCAAAGGATTGTATATGCCTTCTGTGGATGAAGAACCCTTCGCAGCTCGCGACGACCATCAAGCTGGTCAGCCCAATACATGCATGCAGCGCCTAGTCTTCCATGGTCTTTCTCAAGAGACGCCTCCGGCCGCCGATCCACCACAAGAGAAACCGGGATTGGTTTTCAGCCCCAACACACTCCGAAAGGCGACTGATGAGCAGATGGCAGTGGCTGACACTTTTGTGAAGAAGAAGCACTACAGGAAGAGAGGTAATAATAATAATAAGGGTGCGAGCCAGCCTCTTCCGAAGAGGATCCGGGGTCAGGACGCCGTCGTCGTACCATCCACACAATTTGGCTTGCCCCGAGTGCATGTAGCTGGTGATCCGATATTGACTCTGGATATGATCCACATGGCGGTTGGAGCCATGTTAACTTTGCACGAGAGTGTCAAGACACTAGAGGCCCTCCTTCTTAAAGATGAAGATCCAAATTACCCGGTTTTCACGGCCAAGGTGCCATTGGACGTGGGCTTCGTCAATGAACCCCCCGCGGATATATTCTTCATAGCGTTCGAGGACATATTCAAGCTGTTTCTCACAAAATGGCTGGACTATAACTTGGTCCACCTATACGCGCTCAATCTGGCGCTCACGATCAAGAGAGAAAGTACCCCAGAAATCGCGATAGTGGATCCCTACTACATGCGGGACAGCTAGTTGGTCGAAGGATCAGAGACACGGACCAAGGCGACGGCGTACCTCGAGAAGTTCATGGTGGACAAAAAGAGGAAGGGCACACTTCTTTTGCCTTTCTTTCCCGAGTAAGTACACACACTCGCTCATCGCCACCGTAACTTATGCATTTCTTATAGATTTCTTTCCTTTGCTATTTTTCCAACATTCCGTTCCAATTGTGTTGCGCAGAGACAAATACTACACACTCATCGTCCTTACCCCGAGGTATTCGCTAGCCACGTATTTCGACTTGGGGAGTTTGACGAAGAAGAAAGACTACACCAGAATAAGGGGTGTTCTCAATGAGGCTCTCGAGGGCTACACCAAGAAGGGATGCACCTTCGTAGATAAGGGGGAATGTATCAAGGATGGCAAACACGTGTTCAAGCACGTGCTCGACTTCCCCTGCGTCAAGCAGTAGACTACTAGTGCCAAGGAGGCCTTCTACGTCCTCCATCACCTTAAATGCTATGTTCAGGATTGCCATAACCAAACGCTGCCATCTAGTCTCCGAGGATGGGCCGGAACTTTGGCGAAAATCGACGACGCTGATCTTAGAGAAGACTTCCATTGCATTCAGATGAAGTTGTCGCAAATCATCATTGAAGATGTCAACACAAGGGGCGGTGCCCTACAACAAGCCAAAGGGTTGAGTAAGAGGGAGATCGAAGAACGCCTCCGTAAGCAGGATGACACAAGGACGTGGATGACGAAAGAGGGCTAACTACCGTTCCCGAAGCCGAGCAAGAAGAGGAAGTCTTCATCATGATCGATGTGTGCCTCTAGCATGATCCAGTGTGTGTATATTCTTGATGGACGCCTGCTGTATTAGTGTGTGTGTGTGTGTCATAAACTTTACTATCTCGTGGTCGAAATGGTCATTGTTGTTAGACTTAAACTACCTTGTGGTCGTGTTGTCATTGAACTTATTGCTTCTATGATGATATAACTTTTAGGTTTATGGATCCTTTGTTTTATATTCTATGAACATATATATATATGGATATGAACCCTTTATTCATTCTTTTCGTTGTATTTTTACTAATATGCCTTGTCGTCTATAGAGATGGCGACGAGGTGGTATGTGGTGTACATGGTAGGGTTCCAGGAGACTACGAAGAGTGGGAGGATTTCCACAAACAAGTGAACAAGTTCAGCGGCAATATCTACAAAGGATACGTGACTAGAGAGGAGGCGATAGCCAAGTGGAGGAACCACTTGTGGAAGAAGAACCGGATGAAGATATTGGTCGGGCTAATGCTCTTGCTCAACATTATCACAGCTGTATTCTATTTGATCCTAGTGTAGGCGGCGGTGGCCACTTCATATTTGTAATGTGAGATGATATGAACTTTGTATTCGCGCTTGTGTAAAAATTTGGCACTTGACACTATATATGTATCTCGATCGGGCTCTAAGTGTTTGTATTATATATATGTCGGTTTTCATGCATCTCCTACTTGTGCAATGTATTTTATACTCATTTGGATAAATACTGTATAAATCATGTATAAATACCTGATTATACACCAGGAAAGTATTTTACTTTGAATATGTGTTACGCAATCAGTGGCGCATATAATTATATAGTCAGTGGCGTATGGCATTTCTGTGGCGCATACACGCAAATGCGCCACAGAAGTTCTTCCTGTGGCGCATATGAAGAAATGCGCCACAGAAGTCTGGAACTTCTGTGGCGCATATCCATATGTGCCACAGGAAGAAGATATCAGTGGCGAGATAATAGTGGCGACTAGGATATGCGCCACAGAAGATGTATTTTCATGCGCCACAGAAGAGTTGTTTCCTAGTAGTGATAGTTCACTTTACAGTTGCAAAATACAAGCACATAGTTAAGTTCAGCACAGCAGCACCAACGAAAGTCTGCTACATTAGAGACCTAGTCTGGCGAGGAGCTGCTCGTTTTCCTCCTGAATCTCTTCAAGTAGTAGGAGACGTATGAGCATGTTCGTCCTGATCTTGACCTCCATATTGAGCAAAGCCTGGAGCTTCTGCAGCAGGTTCATTTCGCTGATATGGAGATCGGCATTCTCATTTGTTAGCCTCTCATTCTGCTTCGAGGGCCGCTTGATGATGGTTGTATCCCGTCGTGTCGAGGCGAGGCTCTTTTTCAGCAGTTCCTCCTAGGCAGCGTGTCCGTTTTCAGTTGGACGCGCTCCTCAGTAAGGGTCTTGACAGCTGATTGGAGCCGTGCTAATTCCAGTTCCTGGGTTTGCATTATCTCCCTATGGCAGGCTATCCGTGCATTAAGCCAAGCATCCACCTGAGGGTTGACCTCTGGCTTCTTTTCATGGGACAAAGAAAATGTGGTTTCAGTCTTACCATGGAACGGGAAAAACAATATCTGAATTTATAGCACATAGCTTTATGCAAGAATGGGCGGTGCGGAAAAGATATAGGAAAGCCTGAATCCTAGTGTACAGTGCTTACCTCACTCACCCGAGGAACTGGGGCGAACAGGTCTGCCGTTGAACCGCCGACTCTGAAGAAGGAGAAGAATATGCTGATGAAGAACAATAATGCTAGAGAACAGGATCAAGGAGAAGAAGTAGAAGACCTACCCGGAGGACCCCTCGCATGCGGGAACAGCCATCGTGAGCCGTCTTTTTGACTCTCCATTGCGCAAAGCATCGCGGCGAGATCTCTCTTTTCTCCTCGCGCCTTGTCGCCGTGGCACTCTTTTGAGAGGGAGCCATGTGTGTGCGCAGAGGGAAGGAGCAGGAGCGAGATGAGCAGGAGGAAGAAGAAAGGGAGGAGGGTGCCAAGTGACGAGTGGAGGTAGATGGTCAAAAGGCTAGGCAGTGGACCAGTCTTATGGCACACCACCGTCCTCTCCCCTTCTATCTCCAGTTGTATCCACTGTGCGATGTGCCTTCTCAGAGAAGTGTTGCATACACGTGGCAGGGAATAAACAGAGAACTGAAACGATGTGACCGATCGATGGACAATTCGATGACACTCGGTCCACGCGTCCCGCCTGCATGCGTCACGATGAGTCCTAGGCCATTGTCACGATACAATGGTGAGCGAGCGGGATTTCTAGCGCGTCTTCCCGATGCATCGCATTTTTTTCGCGCGTGCACCACAAACAGGCCCGCCGGTGCTACAGAAATGCGCCCCAACAAACATGTCTAAACCACGTAAGCGGTGTTGCCACGTCAGCTGACGAGTTGGACACTTCGTATCCACATTGCATGCGCAGAATAACCTTACACTGATGCGCTTCGGGTCTGTATGGGCTTTGGAGGGCTGTACGTACGATTTGGCACATTCCCGTATCCCGGTCCTACCCCCACGTGCGAACAGGTACCTATCGATCCCAGTCTTCGATCTATCCTGTCTCTTCCTTTTCGTTCCTTTGGGGATCCATTGAATCAAAAGTCTATTTTGTTTTCTAGAACCTTAATTTTTTTAATTTAGCGAGTTTTCCAATCTTACTACCTAGATGGTGAACCACAACTTGTTTCTTGTATTAGATGATTCTACTTTTTTCTCTCGGGTGGCGGTGTCGGTAATGGATAACATAGTCAAACGGTAACTTGATGTATACAAGTGTTATAATCAAAT
The DNA here is from genome assembly GCA_910589775.1 of Avena eriantha. NCBI lineage: Eukaryota > Viridiplantae > Streptophyta > Magnoliopsida > Poales > Poaceae > Avena > Avena eriantha. Next base: position 90,653,901 of record OU342740.1, read on the forward strand.
AGAAAAAGGGTGTTAAATTTCTGTTGTTCTGAGTAAACCTGGAATATTAAGAAGTGCGTCTAGCTCACTTGGTTAGTGAGTGGATGTACAACCAGCCACCCATATTCAAATTCTCATAGAGGCAATTTTGGTTCTTATTATTTGAAAAAAAAACAATGTAGGTGCTTTTCCTACCATATTCCTTTTAACAAAACGTAAAATGTTTGATGATTTACCCCAAAGCACTTTTATTTTAGTATAATTTGGTATGTCCTTTTTTCCTCACGTTAATGCACCTAATTAGTTAGGGTATGCTAACATTTTTTTAACTAAAGGGTATAGCTAAGCATCTTTTTTTACCAACATAGTTGAGCATCTTTGGTATAAGACGTGGCTGGAATAGAGATATGCATGGAAAAGATCGACCTTAACAAAGAGTGTATACTTAGTTTTGAGTAGTCGGAGCTTGGTCTACACAAATTGAGCACCAGATGATCCAGGTGTCCAAATACTAATGTATGATGTGATTAATCATTATTTTTCTTCATTTTGAAAACTTTTGTGGCTTTATCATTAGACATGGGAATACCAAGGAAGGAAGAAACATGGAAAATAATATGTATTCGTTTTTATTTGATGGCACACAATATTTGCAATAGTTTTTTGATTACTGTATTTTTTCTGTCTATCGTGGCAACGCACGGGTATTTAACTAGTTTTATTTTAAAAAAATATGACCAAGCAGGATATCATCGACTTGTAGATCAATTTTTGAGATACTTTCATTAAATTGCGGTAATATCATTCTGTTCCACGAATATATATAACCATAAAGTTTGAAAATATTATTGAGAATTCACGAAATCCTAAACCATAAAATCTAAACCCCTAAACCCTGACCAAGCAGGTATCGCGCAACTATAGATCACAAATTGAGATACTTTCGTTAAACCAGGTAACGCCATTCTATTAGACGAATATAAGCATAAATCCTAAGCATTAACAAAAATTGTCTGAACCCAAAACCGGAAACAACCCATAAAACTAAACTCTAAAACCCTAAACCATCGGCCCATAAACCCTAATCAAGCAGGTATCGTGCACTTATATATTAAAATTTGAGATACTTTCATTAAATTGTGGTAACGCTATTCTATTCCACGAATATAAGCATAAAGCTTGAACATTATTTAAAATTTCCGAAACCCTGAAATCTAAACACTAAACCCAAAATCCTTACCAAACACGTAGCATGCACTTATCGATCAAAAGTTGATATATTTTCATTAAACTGGTAACTCCATTCTATTCGATAAATATAAGCATAAATCTTGAGCATTATCGAAAATACCCTAAACCCTAAACAACCGCTAGTAAAACCTAAACCTAAAACCCCAAACCCTCAACCCATAAACCCTAACAGATCAGGTATCATGCACTTATAGATCAAATATGGAGATACTTTCAATGAGTTAGGTAACGCCATATATATTCTATTCGACGAATATAAGCATAAAGCTTGAGTATTATTAAAAATTCGATAATCCCCAAAACCCTATTCAATCCATAAAACCTAAACCGTCAAACCCTAAACCCTCGACCCATATAAACCCTAACCAAGTAGGTATCATGGACTTATAGATCAAAATCTAAGATTCGATCTTTCGTTAAATTTCGGCAACGCCATTCTATTCCACAAATATAACAATAAAGTTTGAACATTATTGGAAATGCCCTAAACCCTAAAACCCTAAACCCTCAACACCGCACGTAGCATGCACTTATCGATCAAAAATTGATATATTTTCATTAAACTGGTAACTCCATTCTATTCGATGAATATAAGCATAAACCTTGAGCATTACCGAAAATACCTTAAACAACATCTAATAAAACCTAAACCTAAAACCCCAAATCCTCAACCCATAAATCCTAATCAATCAGGTATCATGCACTTATAGATCAAATTTTGAGATACTTTTATTGAGTTAGGTAACACCATATTCTATTCAACGAATATAAGCATAAAGCTCGAGTATTATTGAAAATTTGATAAACCCCCTAAACCCTATTCAGTCCATAAAACCTAAACCATAAAACCCTAAACCCTCGACCCATATAAACCCTAACCAAGCATGTATCGTGGACTTATAGATCAAAATTTGAGATTTGATCTTTCATTAAATTGGAGTAACACCATTTTATTACACGAATATAACAATAAAGTTTGAACATTATCGAAAATGGCCTAAACCGTAAAACCCTAAACCCTCAACCCTGCCTAAACGACATTGGCAAATGAGGTATCACATGCACTTGTAGATCAAATTTTCAGATAATCATTCCTCAAATTGTGCTAACGCTATTCAATTTCATGAATATAAGCATATATAAAGCAGCTTGAACATTATTGAAAATTCCCCAAAAACCTAAACCATAAACACCTAAACCCCCAAAAACCATAAAAACCCTAAACCCTAAACCCCTTACCAAGCAGGTATGATGAACTTATAGATCAAAATCTGAGGTACTTTCATTAAAGTGCGATAACACGAGTCTATTCCACGAATATATACAAGCATATATATATATATAAGCTTGAACATTATTATTGAAAATTCATAAACCCTAAACCCTAGAAAACCCGTAAACTCTTAAGCCCTAAACCTAAAATCCTAAATCATATACCATAAACCCTAAACCCCTAAACTCTCAACCCAAAAAACACGAACCCTAAACCCCAGGCTATATATATCTTGTGTGGAAACTAGGGCAATGGGATTTTGAACCATACTTATTTGTAGTTTCTTCATGACAAAAGCCATTGTCGTCGCTTGAAAAATTGAAAATAACTTCAAATTCAGAAGCTTCCTTTGTAAATAATATTTTAAATGCCAATAATACGGACCAATCTACCAAATACAAACATGTTGTTATAAACTATAGCGAAGGTGTGGCCATGACCTTGGTCACCTGGTTTGAAATCCATGCAAATTCATACATGGTACGCCATATATCATATGACAAAATTAAAGCCATTATTATTGATTGGAGCTTTTAAAATAACTCCAAATATGGAAGCTCTTTTTCTAAACAATGTTGAAATACCAATATGAACCAATCTACCAAACATGGTTACATTATCAGAAAGTACGGTAACACATATGACCTTGACATTGGTCATTTAGTTTTTGAAAGCCATGAATGTTCAAACATGGTACGCCATATTGTGAAACGAGTTTTTCAAGAGTTATCAAATTTTATATATTTTCATGGAAACTAGCCAATGCAGACAGTGAGACACCAACGGAGAAACGAATGGTTATATTTTGTTTTATATTTTGTTTCTTTATTTTTTTTAAAAAACTGGCCCAAATTTGGTGTCATTACTATTCATATCAAATAATTGAAATCTTGCAAAACTCTTGGTGGTTCTCCAATATTTGACTAATTCGGTACCTTTAAACTATTTTTAAAAAGTTAAGAGCAAGCTATATCACACACTTTGTAGTTCATAAATATACTTACTTTCAATCGTAAAAAAATTATTTAATTTCAACATCTTCAGCTAGGAAGTTTGGAAACTCATGAAAGTAGGGCATTATCCATCAAATCTGGAATCTCCTTTGTAAACAATTGCTTGAAATGCCAAGATGCACCGATCTACCAAATATGGCCAGGTTTGTAAGCTTGGTTGGCGAAGATGCTTCAATGTACGGAGTAGTACTAGTACAAAAGATGAAAAAGGTACAGAAACTATGGGTGTGACCTTGCTCCTCTAGTTTGAAAGCCTTAAATTAATGTTCATTAATTTCGGCAGATGTCTATAAACTTATTAAATGCTAGAAAGCATACATGCATGTGGGTCTATTTGACGGGGATAACATCCCAAGTGGGAGTAGCGTACCTTAGAAGCTTCAACTTCAAAATTTTGGCAGAGCACCGAAATATCCCGCCCACCCATTCAAATATCCCGCCCACCCATTCAAACATCCCGCCCATCTATTCAAACATCCAGCCCCAAAAAAAAACATCTAGCCCGAAAAATTATTTTATTGCACAAATTTAGCCTGGAAGCTTGAAAGGGCGTTATACATTGTGTGAAAAAAGGGGGCGGTGGCATTTTGAGCCATCATCTTTGTAGTTCCGTCACAACAAAACACATTGTTGTTACTTGGAAATTTGAAAAAAACTTCAAAAAATTTGATGCATACATATTGGTTGATTTGCAAACATGCACCGCTCTACCAAATACGGACACGTCATCCTAAACTATTTCCATCACCTTGGTCACCTTTTTTTGGACGATGGTCATCTTCTTGAAAGCCTTAAATTGTTCAAAAATTTCAGCACATGCCTAGAAACTCATTTAAATGCTGGGAAGCAACTCTCGCTGGCGTGTGGGCCTATATGGTGACAGCGCATCTGAGAGGCCCCACGCCGGAGTAGCGTATGCTAGAAGCTTCGACCTCAAAATTTGGTACGACGCTCAAGCATCGCACCCATCCATTAAAATATCCTGCGCATCCATTCAAACACGTTTCACCTCTTTTAGAATGCAAAATTCATCTTCTATCCCTGCTCCAGAAACAAGAATCTGAGGGAGCACTGTAATAACAGAGGGATATAGGTGGTAAATTTGCATTCTCCCAAGTGCATCACCCCATCCACATTTCCTAGCCCTTCTTCAATATTTACCAGCCCGCCCACTCCGACCTACACCAACTTTTTGGACCCACTATGCAAGTGACCCACATGTTAGTGAGCCAGAATTACAGGAAGTAGAGATTCCCATCGCTTGTTGTTCAAAATTCGAACATTTTTCGCTAAACCAAGATAAAATCGTTAAAATCATCCAACCTGGCTTATACTATCATTCACTATGTCAGAGTAAAAGCTAAAAAAACAAAGCCAAAAACACGTTCGTAGCTTTATAAGCCAAAAAATCAAAAGCCTGAATTCGAGCCCAACCAAACAGCGCCTAAATCTCAAGGAACTCTTCCTGTTTCTCCCTTGTTTTAGTACCCGGGTACCTTCAATTTTATTTAACAAAAAACATGACCAAGCAGGATATCATCGACTTGTAGATCAATTTTTGAGATACTTTTATTAAATTGCGGTAACACCATTCTGTTCCACGAATATATATAACCATAAAGTTTGAAAATATTATTGATAATTCACGGAATCCTAAACCATAAAATCTAAACCCCTAAACTCTGAACAAGTAGCTATCGTGCAACTATAGATCAAAAATTGAGATACTTTCGTTAAATAAGGTAACTCCATTCTATTAGACGAATATAAGCATAAATCCTGAGCATTATCAAAAATTCTCTAAACCCTAAACTAGAAACAACCCATAAAACTAAACTGTAGAACCCTAAACCCTAATCAAGCAGGTGTCGTGCACTTATATATGAAAATTTGAGATACTTTCATTAAATTGCAGTAACGCCATTCTATTCCATGAATATATGCATAAAGCTTGAACATTATTTAAAATTCCTAAAACCTCAAAATATAAACACTAAACCCTAAATCCTTACCAAACACGTAGCATGCACTTATCGGTCAAAATTGATATATTTTTATTAAACTGGTAACTCCATTCTATTCGATGAATATAAGCATAAATCTTGAGCATTATCGAAAATACCCTAAACCCTAAACAACCCCTAATAAAACCTAAACCTAAAACCCCAAACCCTCAACCCATAAACCCTAATAGTTCAGGTATCATGCACTTATATATATAATTTAGAGATACTTTCAATGAGTTAGGTAACGCCATATATATTCTATTCGACGAATATAAGCATAAATCTTGAGTATTATTGAAAATTCGATAAACCCCCTAAACCCTATTCAGTCCATAAAACCTAAATCGTAAAACCCTAAAACCCTAAACCCTTGACCCGTATAAAAACTCTAACCAAGCAGGTATCGTGGACTTATAGATCAAAATCTGAGATTTGATATTTCATTAAATTGCAGTAATGCCATTCTATTCCACGAATATAACAATAAAGTTTGAACATTATTGAAAATTCCCGAAAACCGAAACCTGTAAAACCCAAATCCTAAACCCCTAAACCATATAACCCTAAACCCTCACCAAGCACGTAGCATGCACTTATAGATCAAAATTTAAGATAATTCTGTTAAATTGGGTAACGTCATTCTATTTGACGAATATAAGCATAAATCCTGAGTAATATAAAAATTTCCCTAAACCCTAAACAACCCCTAAAACTTAAACCCTAAAGCTCTAAACCCTCAGCCATAAACCCTAACCAAGCATGTGTCATGCACACATTTATCAAAATTTGAGATACTTTCATTAAATCAGCTAACACCCATTCTATTCTACGAGTATAAGCGTAAATCTTGAGAATTATTGAAAATTCACTAAACCCTAAACCCTAAACAACCCATAAACTAAACCGTAAAAACCTATAACCATAAACCCTCGGCCCATAAACCCTAACCAAAGGAGGTATTGTGGACTTATACATCAAAATTTGAGATACTTTCAATAAATTGATGTAATGCCATTCTATTCAATGAATATAAGCATAAAGCAACTTCAACATTATCGAAAATTCCTAAAACCCAAAACCCTAAACCCCTAAAACCCTAAACCCTTACCAAGCACATAGCATGCACTTATAGATCGAAATTTGATATACTTTCATTTAATTTACTAACGCCATTTTATTCGATGAATATAAGCATAAATCTTGAGCATTATCAAAAATTCCCTAAACCCTAAACAACCCCTAAAACCTAAACCCTAAACCCCAAACCCTCAACCCATAAACACTAACCAAGTAGGTATCACGCACTTTATAGATCAAAATTTGAGATACTTTCATTAAATTAGGTAATGTCATTCTATTCGACGAATATAAGACAATAAAGCTTGAGAATTATTCTAAATTCGGTAAACTCTAAACCCTATACAATGATAAAACCTAAACTGTAAAACCCTAACCACGCAGGTATCATGCACTTATAGATCAACATTTGTGATACTTTCCTTAAAGCAGGTAACGCCATTCTATTCGACGAATATAAGTATAAATCTTTGAGCATTATTGAAAAATCACTAATCCCTAAACCCTAAACAACCCATAAAACCTAAATCGTGAAACCCTAAATCATCGACCCATAAACCCTAAACTAGCAGGTACCGTGCACTTATCGATCAAAATTTGAGATACTTTTGTTAAATTGTGGTAACGCCATTCCATTACATGAATATAAGCATAAAGCTTGAACATTATTGAAAATCAAAAACCCTTAACAGTAAACCCTAATAACCTCCTAACCCTAGAACTCTAACTTCCTAACCCTAGAACCCTAAACCCTTACCAAGGAGGTATAATGCACTTATAGATCAAATTTTGAAATACATTTATTAAATTGCGATAAGGCCATTCTATTCCATGAATATGACTATATATATAAAGCTTGAACATTATTATTGAAAATTCCCTAAACCTTAAAACCTAAACAATCATAAACCCTAAAACCTTGAACAACCCTAAACCCTAAACCACTAAACCCTAAAATCCTAAACCATGAACCCTTAAACCCTTAACCCAAAATAAAACCCTGAACCCTAAACTTAATTAACCCTAGGCTATATATACTTTGAGTGAAAACCGGGCCAGTGGGATTTAAAGCCATGTTTTGTAGTAGCTTCATGACTAAAGCCATTGTTGTGCATTAGAAAATTGAAATAACTTCCAATTCGGAAGCTTCCTTTATAAATAAAATTTTAAATGCCAATACACACCATAACAAATATGGATAGGTTATAATAAACTATAGAAAAGATATGGCCATGACCTTGGTCATCTGGTTTGAAAGCCATGCATATTCTTACATGGTACTCCATATATATTGTGATACATTTTTTTCTCAGAAATTATCAAATTTCAAGATTATATTTTTCCATCGAAACTAGCTAGTGCACATAGTGAGACACGAAGAGAGAAAATAATGGATGCATTTCTATTTATATTTTGTTTCTTTGTATTTTTTAAAATGGACGAAATTAGGTGTCATTACCATTCATATCAAAAAGTTGAATTTTACGAAACTCTCGGTGGTTCTCCAATATTTGACTATTTGATATCTTTGAATTATTTTAAAAATTCAAGAGCAAGGTATATTGATACGTTGCAAACGTATCTATAATTTTTGATGTTCCATGCTTGTTTTATATCTACTTTCTTATGTTTTGTCCACACTTTGGAGTATTTTTATACACTTTCTGGGACTAACCTATTCACAAGATGCCACAGTGCCAGTTGCATGTTTCCTGCTGTTTTTGGTTCCAAAAAAGTCAAAAAATGAATACTCTCGGAATTGGATTTGACAAAAGCCAAAGTTGATATTTTACCGGAAGACTCACGGAGCCAGAAGACGAGACGGAGAGGGGTGTCAACACCCGGATTTTGAATCCCAGATGCCCGTTATGCCATACCTCGCAATCCCAGGATTACCATTTTTGCGAGACATAATGGATTGGATATCATAGTACATCATCCATTACAAACCATACATAAGGTCTTACACAAATAAGGATCTCATGATCCATTCTTAATACAATAAGCAGCGTAAATAAAAGATAAGCGTAGCGGTGGGGTCCATCTTCAGGGGCACAGGCAATGCTGACAAAGGCAGATAGTCCTAATTATCATAGCCGTCATGTTGGCCATCCTCTTGATAGTCTCCATCATAGTCTGGCCATGAGAATAGCTAGGGACAAAAGCCATGAGTACTCTTTAAGTACTCGCAAACTACCTCTAACAAGTAATATAGTTCTAAGTTAAGGTGATAAATCTAAGTTTAACTATAGAGTTAAGTTTTAAAACCTAAGCTGAGTTCTGAAGCAAAGAAAGATAAGATAAAGTTCTAGAATCACTTAAAGTGGGAAGCTATTGTCATAAACACAACCCTATTGTGGTCAAGTCAAAATTCATCATTCATTTCATAAGTTGTTTGGAAAACATTTGACAACGAAACAGTATGGACATTCCAACTGTCCATAACCGCGGACGCGGCTATTCGAATAGTTTGACACTCTGCAGAGGTGGTACACTTTCACCACACGATTCGATACATCTGTCAGGGATAACCCTGAATCATCATACTTAGTATGCAGATAATCAAACATAACCTTCCCTTTACACACCCTAGTATAAGAACCTCTCTTATGAGCATGGCCTCCCAACCATGACCATCAGTCATCTTGGGCACTGCATAGGTGGACAACATTGAGAGGTAGCCTCAGCTCAAACCTCTCCCGCGAGGGAACTAATACTAATGCATATAAATTTCCAGCTAAGCCTTACCCAATTCAGGTAGTGTGGTTGTACGGTAAATTTGGAATGGTATCGCATCCGAATCCAACCATCAGTTTTATAAAAGGGTTAAGGCTCATGCCTTATCATTTTCATCATCATAAACCACTTGTGTTTCTCAACACATGTCAAAACATCTCAATAGAATGACTCATCATTCCAAGTTTTTCATAATTCATTTTCGACAAGTGTTCCCATCTAAAGTGACTCAAGTTTTTGATCTACTCTAAACTACTAAGTTAAGAGTGTTCACTAAGGTTGAAAAGATGGGTTCAATCTCATGCCATAGAATGACATCTAAAGGGTTTCTAAATAGGTCAAGTTCTATACTTTTTATGCTACCTTCAAAACAAGTAAAGAACTTTGTGTAAGGTAAAGGAAGTAAAGCTTGTAAACAAGACTTGGGGTACTAATAGTCAAAGTAGTGTGACCAAAGCATGCCTAAGGCATCTTTGCTAAACCATCTAGTTTAATCCTAGCTTGCTAAGCATTATACTTGCAAGTGTTAGCTTGCATTGTTCATGGTGGCTTGCCTTGTGAAGTGCAGTGGTTGAAGTTTTCTTCTTCTTCTTGGTAGAACTCCTCCTCCTCAAAATCTTGGTTGGTACTATCGTCTATAAATACATACGGAGTACACAATCACCAAACAATACTTAACTAGTCTAGTTAGCATTCTACCACACACATTTGATGATCTATTATCATCTCAAGCATCACAAGTTTAATTTAATAGTTTCACTCCTTTTAATTTAGAAAAGTAATTTCTACTCATTGAAAAGGTAACTAAGACTTAATATTCACCACTTAAAATATTGGATCATGTGGACACATGTCCTCACCACATATTCTAACATATGGGAATGGGATTTAAAGGTTGGATCAATATTACTTTGGTTTAAGTTTATTATTTAATGATTTAAAGTGACTAGAAATGCCTATATAGCATTATTTTGGTACTAGTCCAAAGTCACTGCATGTACACATTAATATTATTACATATTCAGATAGATATGATGAAATGTGATTTTTGAGAGTTGGAATCAACTCAAAACCTATCTTGGTTGATTTTATAAAAATGTTGCAAGTTGAAAATACTTCTGTTTGTTATTTTTACTAGGAGAGATCTATATCTCTAATTGAATTAAATTCAATAGTCTTGGATAGATCATTTCAATACCTTTCAGGCAAAATTTGTTTCATGCAATTTGGATTTGTCAAACTCCCAGAATTGATTTTTAAACTAGTGGACAGAAACTAGATTAACTCTAAATGGAAAAAGCTAAATTTGAATTTCTAACTCGCGCGGGAACTAACTAGGCCGGCCCAGCTATGCACAGTGAGCGCAGCGGGCTGCCTGACATGCAGGCTCCACCAGTCAGCGGCACAGAAACACCGAAACGGTATCGGGCATTCTGGGCCACACGATCTAAAGACGATCTATCGGTGGGGAGTCATCGTCGACGACGGATTACTCCGGCGAGAACTTGACCTAGATGTGGTGGTGGGGGTCGACTGGGGGCGTATTAGGGCTCCAGCAAGGTCGGTGAGGCAGGCAAACGGGCTGGTAGATGACGGCGAGGCGAGGCGCGGTTGCGGCGGAGCTTGGGGTGCCCTAAATCGCAAGCGACCTTCTCCTCCTGCTGTGGCGGCTTCGGCTCCAATCCAGCGAGGCAGAGCTCGAGCGGCGTCGGCGAGAGGTGGGTGAGGTTCAGTGAGAGGTGGGGAGTTAGTGAGTGTGGAGAAATGAGGCTAGGGTGGCCTCTTTATATAGGGTCGACTGAGCGGCAGAGAAGCATGGGCGGTGCTCGCCGGTGACGACGGCACAGCGAGCTAGAGGCGTGGGCGGTGCGCTAGGACGGTGGGTCGTGCCCTGGCGAGTGTCACGGCGTTGCTGGTGCAGTGGTTTGCGGTCGGGGATAGTGAAGAGCGCGGCGCGCACTAAGTCTCTGCCGACGGCGAGTTTCATGGCTGCCGGCGACTACGGGGTACAGTCGGGAGATTGGGCATGTCTGTTAGCTTACTAGGCCGGTGGGGATCGTGTAGACGGGCGGCTGGAGCTAGGCGAGGTCTGGCTACGTGGGGACAGGGCGTGCTGCAGGCGGCGTCGGCATGGTCGACAGGCTCCGGGCGCGGCGGTTCCTGGCCGTTCTGGTCGCTGTCCTTGGGCTAGGGCTGGTTGAACAGTGGAGGTGGACGACGGGCGACATGCTGGACATGGTGGGTGAGGCTGGCGGCTGCTGTGGTGCGCTGTCGCCGACGAGGGTGCTCAAGGTGCTCGGCCTTAATGGCCATGACCATTTGGTCGTGTGCACAGGGCTTGGTTGGGCTAGCAAAGGGTAGGGGGTGCACTGGGGGGACAGGGGACCAAGTTAGGCCCAAATGGTGACCAAGATCACCGCTCACTATAGTGTTTTGAATTTTGCCAGATTTGTGCCTGCCACCTATTTGATGAAATGGCCGCAAGATACCAAAGTTTGAATTTTGGTTTCAAAATTTTTGAGTGTTCTCCACTGATACTAGGTAGTCTCTGGTTGCAAGGGTTTTGAAAGTGGAGCTCAAATTGATGGTTTTTGAAATAGGGGTGATGTCGGCATATGCATTGAATTCAATTTTCACATGCCATTTAAAATAAGTATTTGAATGTTTTTAGCAGATCAAAAGGTGGGCCTTGGTACCTCATTATGTGTACTATCAACGGGTGTAAAGACCTAGAATTATTTCTGTTGAGAAGTGAGTGCTAGGAATAGCCAAAGTAGGCATGAGAGTTAATTTGCCAAAATGACCATTCCTCCTTTTTAATTGTTTTTTATTTGATTTTCTTTGGGAAAAGTTTGGGAATGAGGTAGATGATGCTTAAATCACCTAAGAAACATTTTACAACCAAATAATCATAGAACCATGGCAATTCAAATCAATTCCTAATTTAAATGCTCATACACATGAATGCTTTCATTTTTAATTTGGAAAAGTTTTTGTTAACCCTAATTTTGATGATTTGGATCTTGATAAGCTTGGATTGAAGTTTTGGGATGTTACAAACCTTCCCCCCTTAAACAAAATATCGTCCCGAGATTTACAAAGAAAACTAGGAACTAAAGAGATCTGGGAACTCTGTCCTAATGTAATCTCCGCGCTCCCAAGTGGCTTCCTCCTCGGTATGGTTGCTCCACTGAATCTTGAGAAACTTGATGCTCCTGGTTCTGGTGGTCCTGTAGGCTTCTTCTAAGATACAGATGGGCACTTCCCTATAGGTCAGGTCATTGTTGATATCAACAGCTCTGTGATCGATGTTCTTGAAACCTTCAGTTTACTCAGGCACTTCCAAGCATTTGCGAAGTAACGAGATATGGAACACATTGTGGATGGCTGACATCTCTTCAGGCAGTTCCAGTTGATACGATACTTCTCCTCGACAGTTCAGAATCTTGAATGGCCCTATATATCTGGGGGCTAACTTTCCTTTCAAACTAAAGCGTTGAGTTCCTTTCAATGGCGAAACTTTGAGAGACACAAAATCTCTGATATTGAAAGTCAGGTCTCTCCTTCTTTTGTCAGCATAACTCTTCTGTCTGGATTGGGCGGTCTTGAGGTGCTCACGGATCTTGTGAACTTTCTCTTCAGCTTCTTTGAGAATGTCGGGTCCAAAAATCTAACTCTCTCCTACTTGCGACCAATTCAAAGGGGTACGACACTTTCTTCCATATAGGAATTCAAAGGGTGCCATCTGCAGACTAGCTTGATAACTGTTGTTATATGAGAATTCTGCGAAAGGCAGGCAGTCTTCCCATTCTGACCTGTATTCCAACACACAAGCTCTAAGCATATCCTCTAAGATCTAGTTGACTCTCTCAGTCTGTCCATCGGTTTGCGGATGATACACGGTGCTGAAGTTCAACTTGGTTCCTAATCCTTCTTGGACTTTCTGCCAAAACCTTGAGGTAAACTGAGTTCCTCGATCTGATACTATGGTCTTGGGGGTTCCATGCAGACTAACAATTCTAGCGATGTACAGCTCTGCTAGCTTCACACTCTGGTAGGTAGTCTTGACAGGTATAAAGTGGGCTACCTTGGACAGTCTATCAACTATGACCCAGATTGAGTCATTTCCCCTACTAGAAGTAGGCAAACCGGTGATAAAGTCCATTCCGATAGAATCCCATTTCCATTCCAGAATCTGCAATGGTTGCAATAGTCCTACAGGTCTCTGATGCTCTGCTTTGACTCTTTGACAGATATCACACTTGGCGATGTAGCTTCCGATTTCTCTCTTCATCTTGTGCCACCAAAATTGCTCTTTCAAAACCTAATACATCTTCGTTCCTCCGGGGTGGATACAATAAAGAGTATCATGAGCTTCCTTCATGATAACTTGCTTTAGCTCCGAATCTGGTAGCACATAGATACGTCCTTTGTACCACAGTACACCTTCTTCGTCTTCGGTGAATCCAGATACCTTTCTTGTAGCAATACGACATTTGATTCCGTCGATACTTTCATTCCCCTTCTGGGCTTCCTTGATTTGGCTAATCAAAGTGGGTTGAAGTTCAATGCTAGCTAAGAATCCTTTGCTAACTAATTTAGTCCTGAATTGCTCCAACTCTTCGTACAAACTTGGTTGCTTCTCCTTGATCATGGTGTTTAGCCTACATGGCAATCTGCTAAGAGCATCTGCTACCACATTGGCTTTGCCGGGGTGATAGTGAATGTCCAGGTCATAATCCTTGATTAGCTATATCCATCTCCTTTGCCTCATATTCAACTCCTTTTGAGTGAAGATATATTTTAAACTCTTGTGATTTGAGTAAATCTCACTGCGATTACCCATCAAATAATGACTCCATGTCTTCAATGCTAGAACCACAGCTGCTAGCTCAAGATCATGGGTCGGATAGTTCTGCTCATGCTGCTTTAGTTGTTGAGACAGGTACGCGATGACTTTGCCTTCTTGCATCAATACACATCCTAGACCAATCTTGGATGCGTCACAATATACATAAAACGGCTTCTTGATGTCTGGCATGATTAATATTGGGGCTGATATCAATCTCTTCTTCAGCTCCTAAAAACTGGCTTCACATTTGTCTGTCCATTCAAACTTCTTGTCCTTCTTCAACAATTGGGTCATTGGTCGGGCTATGCTCGAGAATCCTTCTACGAACTTGCGGTAATATCCCGCTAATCCGAGAAATGCATGGACTTGGGTTTGAGTGGTTGAGCTTCCCATTCTTCAACATCTTTGATCTTGGCAGGATCAACAGAGACTCCTCCGGCAGACACAATATGTCCTAGAAATCCTACTTCCTTCAGCCAAAACTCACACTTGCTGAACTTGGCATATAACTGATGCTCTCTCAGGGTTTCTAGGATAACTCTCAGATGTTGCTCATGCTCTTCTTCAGACTTGGAGTAGATAAGGATGTCGTCTATAAACACAACTACAAACTTATCTAGGAAATTCATAAAGATCTTATTCAAGAGGTTCATGAAATAAGCAGGGGCGTTGGTTAATCCAAAAGACATAACCGTATTCTCGTATAAACCATAGCGAGTAGTAAAGGCGGTCTTTGGAATATCCGTTGCACGAATCTTAAGTTGGTGATAACCAGTCCTAAGATCAATCTTTGAGAATACCTGAGCTCCAGTCAACTGATCAAATAGATCCTCTATCTTTGGCAAGGGGTACTTGTTCTTGACAGTGCCGTCATTCAAATTTCTGTAATCTGTGTACAGATGGTTGCCTCCATCTTTCTTGTCGACGAATAACACCTGTGATCTCCATGGCGATGCGCTTGGTTGAATCAAGCCCTTCTCTAACATGGCATCCAACTGCTTCTTCAGTTCTACTAACTATGAGGGGTTCATGCAATAGGGTCTTTGGGCTATAGGTCCGGTTCCGGGGATTAGTTCGATAATGAACTCAATATCCCTATCCGGGGGCATTCCTGGCAATTCATCTGGGAATACGTCGGGGTATTCACAGACTACTCTGACTTGGTCAATGGTGGGCAGGGCTACACTCTTGTTGCACTTGAATTGACGGGGTAAGGTTTCAGAGATATGCCCTACTATTACTCCAGAGCTACTGGTCATGGTGATGGCTTTCTTAGCACAGTCTATCAGTCCTTTATGCCTTGACATCCAGTCCATACCTAGTACTACTTCCAATCCTTTGGTTCCAACTACAATTAGGTTGGCATAAAAATCTATCCCATGTATTCTGATAGGCACAACTTTGCAAATTTTTCTAGCTTTGGTTGTTGAGCCGGGGATTTGAACTATCATGACATGCTTCAGGTTGGTTGGGTGAATCTTACTAGTGCATGCAAATTCTTCGGTGAAAAATGAATGCGATGCTCCAAAATCAAACAATACTCTTGCTAAAACTGAGTTGACAGAAAACATACCCAGCAGTACATCTGGCGCTTCCTAGGCTTCTTCTGCGTTCATGTGGAAGAGACGGCAGTTGCGGTTGTGAGGGTTCCCTGGGGCAAATCTTCTTCCTGGTTGAACACAATATGCTGCTGAGCTGGGGCATTCACATTGGCATTGGCTGCAGTCTTCTTGGGACACTCATTAGAGTAGTGACCCTTCACTCCACACTCGAAACAAGTGATCTGGGACTTGTCCTTGACTGCGATAGGCACAGCATTACTGCCAGTTCTGGGTGCAGTGTTGTTGTTGTTGTTGTTGGCCTTGGGAGGTGCACGGTTGAAATTGTTGGCATTGCCAGAGTTGTGATTGTTTCCACCGGGCTTCCCATTGCCTCCGCTACGGTTGGGGTAGCTTGGGCGAGACGTTGGGGGTCGGTTGTTCCTTGGTGCATATCCCGATGAAGGGTTGGGACGGTACTTATGGTGACTGCTGGATCTAGACTGCTGCATCATACGACACTTACAGTTGTCGTTTGCCTGGTTAATCTTCCCTTCCATCTGAATGGCAGAGTCGACTAGCTCTTCGAGATCCTCGAAACGGATGTTGATGAGGACTGTCTGCATCTCATCATGCAGTCCGTTCAGGAATCTCTCCTTCTTGGCCTCCGTGTTGATCTCATCAGGTGCATATCTGGCAAGTGACAGGAATTTGTCACAGTTCTCCACCACAGTCATTCTCCCTTGTTTAAATTCGCGGAATTCATCTCTCATCCTGTTGACTAGACCTTGCGGCACGTGGGTGCGGCTAAACTTGACTTTGAATGCTTCCCATGTCATAACTTGACCATGGTTCATCAGGCGGATACTATTCCACCAAGCTCTTGCATCTCCTGCCAGGTAGTGGGTGGCGAAGAGAACTTTCTCATTCTCATCAACTCTTGCAACTTCTAAGTTGTTTTCCATGGTCTGTAACCAGTCATCAGCATCTAGTGGGTTTTCTGACGTGCTAAAGATTGGGGGATTGGTATTCTGGAAGTTCTTTAGCTTGGATCCTTGATGATCCTGATTTCCATGCCCTTGGTTGCTGAGAGCCATCTGGGCGATCTGCTGCAATGTTGCTAAGTTGGCTTGGTGTTCTGCCCTACTTGCTTCACGGTCTGCGATGAGATTCTGCAAGATCTGCAGCATTGGGTCTTGCGACGAGCTGCTTCCTCCTTGGTTTTCACGAGTCATCTGAAGATTGAGATGGATATAGGGGTAAGAGAGAAATTCTAAGGTTCATGGTTTTGGGGTTTTCAAAGCTAAAACTTTGAGTTAGACTCAGGTTTTTCAACTAACTTCATTTCATTCGTGCAAACAAGCACACGGTACAACACACACCACAACAAACAAAGAAAACAGATGGTTTGAAGAACCATTCTGCAAACTACGATACATTGGGACCGATACATCTCATGCTACGATAGTGCTCTAGTGCATCTACTCATCGTCGATGAAGTCAGAGTCCTCATCGTTAGTGTAGAAGTCCACGGCATCCTCCGCCAGAAAGTCATCATCATTGCTGAGGTAAGAATCCATGTCTCCCTGGATGTCTTCACCCTCATATTCTTCTTCTTTTGCTGCAAGCTGGGCTGCCTGCTCCTTGACTGTCTTCTCGAGGTCGGCCACCTTCTTGCGAAGACGGGCGATGGTGCGATCCTTCTTTGCACGCCAGCAGCGAAGAGACTGGCGATCCTGGACGAGCAGTGCGAAGGTCTGGGCCTTCTGGTCGGCAATGGCACGGTTCTGGTTGGCTAACTCTCTGGCATCGTCCAGCTCCTTCTGACGGTCATACAATAGGAAGTCAAGGTTCTCCACCTGGCGCTTCAGTGCTGGATGACTTGGCATCTCCATTGGCATTCCCATGAAGTCACGTCTTGCTTAGTGGGCAAAACGGGTTCCTTGGATTTGGTTGGTGCTGAGGGCACATAGACGTGCGAGAGCTTCATGCATTGCCCTGGCTAATCCATCTAGCCAGTTGTTCTCTCTCACGGAGAACTGAATTCTCCCAGAAGTCGGTGCTTCGATGCTTCCTCTAAGATCTGCGGTGACTAGCCACTGTAAGTCTCCTCCTGGGGGTCCTAGAAGTTGAGCTCCAAGAAACTCCGGATGTGGGCGTCCCAGTAACTCTGACAGTGAATCTAGATCCCTCTCAAAGATCAGCTGACCTCCATTTCCCAACTAGAAGAACTTGCTGAACTGAGACTACATCTACAAGAATTTAGGATGAGGAAGTTAGTGAAGTGATCAAGTGTGTCAAATTTTTAAGTAGTAATGTAAGAATTTTGGGGAACATGAATTTTTTAGAAAGAATGAATCCACAAGGATAAGAGAGGAGATAGTTTTCATAAATACTCACTTTGGTTTTGAAACTAAGTTTTTGTTTAGACGTCCATTCTAACTAGGGTCTCCTATGGTCAGGATGGCTCTGATACCAACTTGTCAACACCCGGATTTTTAATCCCAGATGCCCATTATGCCATACCTCGCAATCCCAGGAGTACCATTTTTGCGAGACATAACGGATTGGATATCACAGTACATCATCCATTACAAACCATACATAAGGCCTTACACAAATAAGGATCTCATGATCCAGTCTTAATACAACAAGCAGCAGAAATAAAAGATAAGCGTAGCGGTGGGGTCCATCTTCAGGGGCACATGCAATGCTGATGAAGGCAGATAGTCCTAGTTATCATAGCCGTCCTGTTGGCCATCCTCTTGATAGTCTCCTTCATAGTCTGGCCATGAGAATAGCTAGGGACACATCCATGAGTACTCTTTAAGTACTCGCAAACTACCTCTAACAAGTAATATAGTTCTAAGTTAAGGTGATAAATCTAAGTTTAACTATAGAGTTAAGTTTTAAAACCTAAGCTGAGTTCTGAAGCAAAGAAAGATAAGATGAAGTTCTAGAATCACTTAAAGTGGGAAGCTATTGTCATAAACACAACCCTATTGTGGTCAAGTCAAAATTCATCATTCATTTCATAAGTTGTTTGGAAAACATCTGACAACGAAACAGTATGGCCATTCCAACTGTCCATAACCACGGACGCGGCTATTTGAATAGTTTGACACTCTGTAGAGGTGGTACACTTTCACCACAAGATTCGATACATCTGTCAGGGATAACCCTGAATCATCATACTTAGTATGCAGATAATCAAACATAACCTTCCCTTTACACACCCTAGTATAAGCACCTCTCCTATGAGCATGGCCTCCCAACCATGACCATCAGTCATCTTGGGCACTTCATAGGTGGAAAACATTGAGAGGTAGCCTCAGCTCAAACCTCTCCCGCGAGGGAACTAATACTAATGCATATAAATTTCCAGCTAAGCCTTACCCAATTTAGGTAGTGTGGTTGTATGGTAAATTTGGAACGGTATCGCATCCGAATCCAACCATCAGTTTTATAAAAGGGTTAAGGATCATGCCTTATCATTTTCATCATCATAAACCACTTGTGTTTCTCAACACATGTCAAAACATCTCAATAGAATGACTCATCATTCCAAGGTTTTCATAATTCATTTTCACCAAGTGTTCCCATCTAAAGTGACTCAAGTTTTTGATCTACTCTAAACTACTAAGTTAAGAGTGTTCACTAAGGTTGAAAAGATGGGTTCAATCTCATGCCATAGAATGACATCTAAAGGGTTTCTAAATAGGTCAAGTTTTATACTTTTTATGCTACCTTCAAAACAAGTAAAGAACTTTGTGTAAGGTAAAGGAAGTAAAGCTTGTAAACAAGACTTGGGGTACTAATAGTCAAAGTAGTGTGACCAAAGCATGCCTAAGGCATCTTTTCTAAACCATCTAGTTTAATCCTAGCTTGCTAAGCATTATACTTGCAAGTGTTAGCTTGCATTGTTCATGGTGGCTTGCCTTGTGAAGTGAAGTGGTTGAAGTTTTCTTCTTCTTCTTCTTGGTAGAACTCCTCCTCCTCGAAATCTTGGTTGGTACTATCGTCTATAAATACATACGAAGTACACAATCACCAAACAATACTTAACTAGTCTAGTTAGCATTCTACCACACACATTTGATGATCTATTATCATCTCAAGCATCACAAGTTTAATTTAATAGTTTCACTCCTTTTAATTTAGAAAAGTAATTTCTACTCATTGAAAAATTAACTAAGACTTAATATTCACCACTTAAAATACTAGATCATGTGGACACATGTCCTCACCACATATTCTAACATGTGGGAATGGGATATAAAGGTTGGATCACTATTACTTTGGTTTAAGTTTATTATTTAATGATTTAAAGTGACTAGATATGCCAATATAGCATTATTTTGGTACTAGTCCAAAGTCACTGCATGTAAACATTAATATTATAACATATTCAGATAGATATGATGAAATGTGATTTTTGAGAGTTGGAATCAACTCAAAACCTATCTTGGTTGATTTTATAAAAATGTTGCAAGTTGAAAATACTTCTGTTTTGTTATTTTCACTAGGAGAGATATATAACTCTAATTGAATTAAATCCAATGGGCTTGGATATATCATTTCAATACCTTTCAGGCAAAATTGGTTTCATGCAATTTGGATTTGTCAAACTCCCAGAATTGATTTTTAAACTAGTGGACAGAAACTAGATTAACTCTAAATGGAAAAAGGCTAAATTTGAATTTCTAACTCGCGCGGGAACTAACTAGGCTAGCCCAGCTACGCACAGTGAGCGCAGCGGGCTGCCTGACATGCGGGCTCCACCAGTCAGCGGCACAGAAACACCAAAACGGTGTCGGGCATTCTGGGCCACACGATCTAAGGACTATCTAACGGTGGGGAGTCATCGTCGACGACGGATTACTCCAGCGAGAACTTGACCTAGACGCGGCGGTGGGGGTCGATTGGGGGGTACCTGGGCTCCAGCAAGGTCGGTGAGGCGGGCAAACGGGCTGGTAGACGACAGCGAGGCGAGGCGCGGTTGCGGCGGAGCTTGGGGTGCCCTAAATTGCAGGCGCCCTTCTCCTCCTGCTGCGGCAGCTTCGGCTCCAATTCCAGCAAGGCAGAGCTTGAACAGCGTCGGCGAGAGGTGGTGAGGTTCATTGAGAGGTAGGGAGTGAGTGAGTGTGGAGAAATGAGGCTGGGGTGGCCTCTTTATATAGGGTCGACTGAGCGGCAGAGAAGCATGGGCGGTGCTCGCCGGTGACGACGGCACAGCGAGCTAGAGGCGTGGGCGGTGCGCTAGGACGGTGGGCGGTGCCCTGGCGAGTGTCACGGTGTTGCTGGTGCAGTGGTTTGCGGTCGGGGACAGTGAAGAGCGCGGCGCGCACTAATTCTCTACCGACGGCGAGTTTCATGGCGGCCGGCGACTACGGGTTACAGTCAGGGGATTGGGCATGCCTGTTAGCTTGCTAGGCCGGTGGGGATCCCGTAGACGGACGGCTGGAGCTAGGCGAGGTCTTGCTACGCGGGGACAGGGTGCGCTCTGCGGGTGGCGTCGGCATGGTCGACAGGCTCTGGGCGTGGCGGTTCCTGGCCGTTCTGGCCGCTGTCCTTGGGCTGGGGCTGGTTGAACGGTGCAGGTGGACCACGGGCGACGTGCTAGACATGGTGGGTGAGGCTGGCGGCTGCTGTGGCGCGCTGTCGCCGATGAGGGTGCTCAAGGTGCTCGGCCTTAATAGCCATGACCATTTGGTCGTATGCACAGGGCTTGGTCAGGCTAGCAAAGGGTAGGGGGTGCACTAGGGGGACAAGGGGACCGAGTTAGGCACAAATGATGACCAAGATCACTGCTCACTATAGTGTTTTGAATATGGCAAGATTTGTGTCTGCCACCTGTTTGATGAAATGGCCGCAAGAGACCAAAGTTTGAATTTTGGTTTCAAAATTTTTGAGTGTTCTCCACTGATACTAGGTAGTCTCTGGTTGCAAGGGTTTTGAAAGTGGAGCTCAAATTGATGGTTTTTGAAATAGGGTGATCTGGGCATATGCATTGAATTCAATTTTCACATGCCATTTAAAATAAGTATTTGAATGTTTTTAGCAGATCAAAAGGTGGGCCTTGGTACCTCATTATGTGTAATATCAAGGGGTGTAAAGACCTAGAATTATTTCTGTTGAGAAGTGAGTGCTAGGAATAGCCAAAGTAGGCATGAGAGATAATTTGGCCAAAATGACCATTCCTCGTTTTTAATTGTTTTTTATTTGATTTTCTTTGGAAAAGTTTGGGATTGAGGTAGATGATGGTTAAATCACCTAAGAAACATTTTACAACCAAAGAATCAATGAACCATGGCAATTCAAATCAATTCCTAATTTAAATGTTCATACACATGAATGCTTTCATTTTAAATTTGGAAAAGTTTTTGTTAACCCTAATTTTGATGATTTGGATCTTGATAAGCTTGGATTGAAGTTTTGGGATGTTACAAGGGGCCAGGGGCTGTCCACACCATAGCGTGGCGCGGGTCCCCCTGGCCGCACCACCAGGTGGTGTGGGCCCCTCGGGCGCCCACTGACCTTGCCTCTTCACCTATAAGAAGCCTCCCGATGAGGAAACCCTGGAGAATCCAGCCTATAGCCATGAATATTTCCGCATAGCCGCCGCCACCGAAGGGGGGATTCGGGGGACAGAAAGTCTCTGTTCCGGCACCCTGTCGGCATGGGGAAGTGCCCCGGGAGCCGTCTCCATCGTCGCCACCGCCATCTCCATCGCCGTTGCTGATTCCCATGATGATGAGGGAGTAGTTCTCTCTCGAGGCTAAGGGCTCTACCGGTAGCTATGTGTTCATCTCTCTCTATGCATGATCATATTGTGATCATGAGCTTTGTAATCAAGTAGATCTACTTTGCTACTCAAGTGCTTTAATAGATGTCTGGTCTCCCCACATGTGTGAAAGTGATAGCGTGCACACCATGGTGACACTTAGGCTAGAGATTACAAATACTTGTTATGAGTTATATTTGGAGATGAAATTGTAGTGTTTGTTGGAACCATCTAGCGCTCAAGGTGATAGTGTGGGTTTATCGAGATGGGGAAAGCGAACTTTGAGGAGTGATGTTATAGCCCTACCATGGATTAGTGTGTCCAACCGGAGAGTAGTTCAGAGTAGTATCATGAAGAGAAGATATTTATATGAGAGTGTCCACTAGAGAAAGTATGATCCCTATGCCTTGTTTCTAAGCATTGAAACACCATTTGCAACTAGATCTGTTACATGTTTGCTTGCTTCCATCTTTATTTCCGATTGCCTTTAGTCTCTTCCCATGTTAACCACACGCCATCAAAGTATTTTCTGGCACCGTTGCCACTTATAATTATCCATACCACTTGTATTTCACTATCTCTTCGCCAAACTAGTGCACCTATACACCTGACAAGTGTATTGGGTGTGTTGGAGACACAAGAGACTTCTTGTATCTTGATTGCATGGTTGCTTGAGAGGGATACCTTTGAACACTTCCTCCCTAAGTTCGATAAACCTTGGGTAATCCACTTAAGGGAAACTTGATGTTGTTCTACAAACCTCTGCACTTGGAGGCCCAACAACTATCTACAAGAATAGAAGTGCATAGACATCAAGCTATTTTCTGGCGCTGTTGCCAAGGAGGTAAGGTAAAATGTACTCACATCCTCCGGTTCGAGTGCTCAAAGTTATTTCCTTTAGATTTTGTAATTATATCTTTTTGTTTCTTGTTTTTATTTTCACTAGTTAGGCTTAATGGAAAACAACAACAAAATTAGAGAGCTTTATAGTATTTATGTTGAGTTAGGACACGAAGTGTTTGAAGAGAAAATTTAAAAACCTATGGAACTTTATTTGCGTGCCAATAGCAATGTTATTAGTATGAATTCTTTGAACATCATTATTGCTAATTCTATGGAAAAGTCTAAACTTGGGGAAGTTGGTTTTGATGATCATGATCTTTGAACATCATGGAGGAGAAAGTTTACTTTGATGATACTAAGCCTCCAATATATGATGATTACAATGATGAATACAATATTTTCAGTCCACCTACTATTGAGGAGAAAATTAATGATTACAATATGCCTCCTATATTTGATGATTATGGTGATGAGAATAATAATGATAGCTATTTTGTTGAATTTGCTCCCACTATAATTAATAAGAATGACTATGTTTATGTGGGGAGTAATAATTATTTTATGCATTTGGCTCATGATAAGAATGTTTTATGTGATAGTAATATTGTTATTTTTATTCATGATGCTACTGAAAGGTATTATGAGAGAGGGAAACATGGTTTTATGTATCTCAACAATATTAAGTGTCCCCTCTTTATGTTGAAAATTTTGAAGTTGCACTTGTTTTGCTTTCTTATGCTTGTTGCTTTGTGCTTTCATGACTTGTTTTTTACAAGATTATTTTTCATAGGAAATGGGTAAGACTTAAATTTGTTCCATATTTTCTTCTTGATGCTCTCTTTTTACTTCAATTCATATTTCTTATGTGAGCACCTTCTCAAACTATCATGCCTAACTTAAAAGCGTTAAAGAAAAGTACTTATTGGGAGATAACCCAAAAGTTTTAGTTGAGTATTGGAAGTTATTACCTCTGTAATAACCTCTCCTTATCCTTTTTGTTTGGTTTTTGTATCAAGAAGAACCTCTAATGAGAGAGAAATAATGCTTGGGAAAGTTGCTGTCAAAAAACAGATTTTTGTGCTTCGCTGTAAAAATTCGTGAAAAATCTCTGTATGTCGGTTTGAGCTGTAATTCTTTGTGCTTCTGACCCAGGTTGTTATACAACTTTCGTTAGTTCAACACTTTTTTATTTGAGCAACAGAAGGTCTTCGAAAAAATTGGTTTTGACCTGCTGGTCTGTTTTGACAGATTTCCGCCATTATTTGTTGCCTCTTAATCTCTTTCTATTTGAGTTCTCTTTGATCATTTGAAAATTTTAAAGGAAGTTCTACAGTAGCTTGTGTTTTAATGGAAGTTTTACTTATGTTGAAACTGAACCAAAATACTTATTATCTTGAGTACAGTAATGTTGCTAATGAAGATTGTGTGAATTTTCGTATGAAGGAGATTTTAAAGTGTAGGGAAGAGTAATGTGATAAGATAAAGAATGGACAAAGCTCAAGCTTGGGGATGCTACCCATGTCACCCTAAGAAATATTCAAGAAGTACAAGCGTCAAAGCTTGGGGATGCCCAAGGCATCCCATTCTTCATCAATAAAAATCTCAGGTTTCTTCCAAACACTTCATTTTTATTGTTTCATGCATAATTGTGTTGTTCTTGGAGCGTCTTTGTTTTTGTTTTTACTTTTTTTCCTTTGTTTGTTGCAATAAGTTGGTTGGATCCCAACACAGTTCTTTTGGGGAGAGAGACACCCCGTTATTCATTGCCTAGAACACTCTAGTTTTCGTTCTAATTGTTTTGTGAGTGTTCTCTTTTGCTAGCACTGTGTTTAGCCTTAGTTTTCTTGTGCTTTCAGCTTAGAACTTTTTAGTTCTCCTTTTTGGATTTGTGAGACAAGCTCACTGATATTTATTTATTATTATCTTTGTGAGTTCTTTCAAATAAGTTGGTTTGGATTGGAAAAGAGTAGGAAAGTTCATGATTAAGTGGTCAAAAGGAGCTTGTTTTGACTGTGGCCTATGCTTTGTCATGTCATGCTTGGTATTGTTTTGGCTTTATGCTTAGTTATTTTTTCTGTAGCATGACTTGTTATAAACAATTGAGATTTCTTAATGTGCCTTGAAAGAATCATGTGTTGTTTTAGCATATTAAAGCATAGTATTGTGGTATTCTACTTTGATGCTTTATTTGGTTGACTTGGCGCATGCTCACACCATGTTATGACTATACCAAGCCACCATATCCTTGATGATCATTTAGTTTTCGACTTGTAATATCACTTTATGCTTTAAATTAATGATGTTTTCTCACTTTGCATGATTATGGCCATTATTGCTCTCTTAGTTAGTCGCTCCCAGTCTTTTGCTAGCCTCCATAACCAAGTATGAGTTCCACTCATGCATCCAACTCCAAATAAAACCAAGTTATTCTGAAGAGTACACCACACCTACCTATTAGCAATTTCTATTCCAAGTATATTCATGTTTTTATCTACCTTCTGAATTAAACTTGTTATGTGAAAATTACTGATTAAAGCTCTCACGAACTTGATGGCACACTTTAATTTTCTTGCCCTAATAAACTTGAACCATTATGTCATCTATGTTGTATATGCTTGCACTTATACGTTGGGATTAGCAGAACCATGCTGTCATGGGGAACGCTTTCAACATTGCACTTGTACATTGTACTCAGTTGATATCATGCTCTTTTGTTTATGGATGTCGTCGGTGTGAAATGAAAGGGGAGCTTGTAAGTCCATGGAGTTATGTATGTGTGTTAGAGAAACGCCTGGGCGGCTGGTCTAATCCATGCCTAATAATGGTGGAAACCTGCTACGTAATGATACATTGCAAATGTATCTATAATTTTTGATGTTCCATGCTTGGTTTATCCACTTTCTTGTGTTTTGTTCCAACTTTGGAGTACTTTTCATATGATTTCTTGGACTAACCTATTAATAAGAGCCATAGTGTCAGCTGCATGTTTTCTATTGTTTTTGGTTCCAAGAAAGTCAGAAAATGAATATTCTCGGAATTGGACGGGACAAAAGCCAAAGTGCCTATTTTTATGGAAGTCATCAGATGCCAGAGTACGAGACGGAGAGGGGTCAGGGGGACACCACACCACCTGGCCGCGTGGCCCAGCCTGGCCCGCGCCAGGGGGTGGTGTGGCCGCCTCCAGCACCCCCTTGGCCTCCCCTTCCTCCCATAAGATGCCCTCGGGACGAAAACCCTAAGGGCCCGATCAAAAAATCCATGAAAGAGTATGTAGCCACCGTCATCTCCATCCCTAGATCGGGAGGGATATGAAGCTCTTCCCGGCACCCTGCCGGAGAGGGGAATTCACCCTGGAGGCCTTCTTCATCACCATGCAAGCCTCCGGTGTGATGCGTGACTAGTTCATCCTTGGACTACGGATCCATCTAGTAGCTAGATGGCTAGTTCTCCTCCCTTGTGCTTTCATGTTTAGATCTTGTGAGCTCCGTTCATGATCAAGATCATCTATTTGTAATTCTGCATGTTGTGTTTGTGGGGATCCGATGGATATTGAGATGCTATTTCAGATTGATTATTGATTCTATCATGTCTTTGTTATTTGTGATCTTGCATGCTTTCCGTTGTTAGTAGCTATCTTGGCCAAGTAGATGCTAGCAACTCCAAGAGTTAGTATTTATGCTTGATAGTGGGTTCATGCCTCTAGTAATCTAGGGAAGTGACAGAAATCTCTAAGGTACTAGATGTGCTGTTGCTACTAGGGAGAAAACAACAATCATTTATTCATAGAACAATCGTATTGTTTACTTTACACGTAATGCGTAATGAAATTATTTGTTGCTTGCAACTTAATACTGGAGGGGGTTCGGATGATAACCTGAAGGTGGATTATTAGTCATAGATGTAGTTGGATTACGGTCTATGTATAATGTTGTAATGCCCAATCAAGTCTCAAAGGAGTCAAGATGATTAGTATATGCATGTATTGCTTTCTCGATGTTTGTCAATTGCCTCGCTGTAATTTGTTCACCCAACATGTTATCTATCTTAAGGAGAGCCACCTCTAGTGAACTATGGATCCCGGTCCTTGTCTTTAACATTCAATCTACAACCTTTTACTGCTTTGTGTTTACTTTCTGCAAACTTTTACTTCTTTTCCATTAGATACGTTTAATCCTTTGTTTTCCGCAAAACACGGTGAGATTGACAACCTCATCGCAAGTTGGGGACAAAGTTATGTGGTTGTGTTGTGCAGGTCTCCACGTTGCTACTAGCACCGGTAGTGTGCCCTGCCAAAGCTCAGCTAGTAACACCTTTGGGGTGTTTCCTTGCTCCTATTGGTTCGATTAAACCTTGGTTTCGTACTGAGGGAAACTTGCTGCTGTGCTCATCATACCTTCCTCTTAGGGTTCCCAACAAGCTCTACATCAACACCGCTCCAGCATTTTTCGGGCGCCATATACAGAGCCATCACGTAACCATAATGAGCAATCTATGAAGCATTCTTCTTATAAAAAAGAGATAGAGATTGAGAAAAAGAAAAAAAGAAAAGAAAAGAGGAAAGAGAGAAAAAAGCACCATTTTCCCATGGAAAATTAGAAGATGCTGAGATGCGTATTGTCTGCTTGCCTTGCCATTTTGATATGAGGATTCTTCCGTATCATCGGGCAAGGGGTACCCCGTTGGCGGTTCTCTAAGATACACATGTACTTACTATGACAAGAGCCTTTCTTTTACTTTTATGTTGAGTCTCCATCTTCTATCTTTATGCACCTATTGAGAGAGCATAGTGGTCATTCTTAGTTTAATGTGCATTGTCCCAAAACTTTTTGATTGATTCATAACTTTGATATTGCTTGTTCTTAAACTATTTGTATCTAGTCACCCTTATGAACTTTGAAGTTGTCCTATGCATTTATGTTTTGCTACTCCATGAGGGATAAGTTGAATGCCACTATGCTATGTTTTCTATATGTGAAACAAACAAACGTCTTTCAATGCATTGTTATTCAAGAACCTTTCTTTGTATCCTTTCATCTTGTAGCATAGTTACTTCGTCTTATTGTTAGAACTTCATCTTTCATGCTCATGTTTAGAGTTCTTTGATCCCAGCTTTCAATTCTTGCAAATGGTTTGATCAAGATTGTGGTGGTGCATGTCACCTCAAAAATTATTCTTTTTATCACTTAACTACTCGAGGACGAGCAGGAGTTAAGCTTGGGGATGTTGATACGTTGCAAACGTATCTATAATTTTTTATGTTCCATGCTTGTTTTATATCTACTTTATTATGTTGTGTCCACACTTTGGAGTATTTTTATACACTTTCTGGGACTAACCAATTAGCAAGATGCCACAGTGCCAGTTGCCTGTTTTCTGCTGTTTTTGGTTCCAAAAAAGTCAGAAAATGAATATTCTCGGAATTGGACGGGACAAAAGACAAAGTTGATATTTTACCGGAAGACTCACGGAGCCAGAAGATGAGACAGAGAGGGGCCAGGGGCTGGCCACACCATAGGGTAGCACGAGTCCCCCCTAGCCGCGCTACCAGGTGGTGTGGGCCCCTCGGGTGCCCATCGACCTTGCCTCTTCTCCTATAAGAAGCCTCCCGATGAGGAAACCCTAGAGAATCCATCCTCTAGCCACGAAAAGTTCCGCAGAGCCACCGCCACCAAAGGGGAGATTCGGGGGACAGAAAGTCTTTGTTCCAGCACCCTGCCGAGACGGGGAAGTGCCCCCGGAGCCATCTCCATCGTCTCCACCGCCATCTCCATCGCCGTTGCTGATTCCCATGATGATGAGGGAGTAGTTCTCTCTCAAGGCTAAGGGCTCTACCGGTAGCTATGTGTTCATCTCTCTCTATGCATGATCATATTGTGATCATGAGCTTTGTAATCAAGTAGATCTACTTTCCTACTCAAGTGCTTTAATAGATCTCTGCTCTCCCCACGTGTGTGAAAGTGATAGCGTGCACTCTATGGTGGCACTTAGGCTAGATATTACAAATACTTGTTATGAGTTATATTTGGAGTTGGATGTCTCTATGAAATTGTGGTGTTTGTTGGAACCATCTAGCGCTCAAGGTGATAGTGTGGGGTTATCTAGATGGGGAAAGCGAACTTTGAGGAGTGATGTTATAGCCCTACCATGGATTAGAGTGTCCAACCGGAGAGTAGTTCAGAGTAGTATCATGAAGACAAGATATTTATATGAGAGTGTTCACTAGAGAAAGTATGATCCCTAGGCCTTGTTTCTAAGCATTGAAACACCGTTTGCAACTAGATCTGTTACATGTTTGCTTGCTTCCATATTTATTTCAAATTGCATTTAGTCTCTTCCCATGTTAACCACGCACCATCAAAGTATTTTCTAGAACCGTTACCACTTATAATTATCCATACCACTTGTATTTCACTATCTCTTCGCCAAACTAGTGCCCCTATACACCTGACAAGTGTATTGGGTGTGTTGGGGACACAAGAGACTTCTTGTATCTTGATTTCAGGGTTGCTTGAGAGGGATACCTTTGACCACTTCCTCCCTGAGTTCGATAAACCTTGGGTAATCCACTTAAGGGAAACTTGCTGCTGTTCTACAAACCTACGCACTTGGAGGCCCAACAATTGTCTACAAGAATAGAAGTGCGTAGACATCATATATCACACACTTTCTAGTTTGAAATTAGACATATTTACTTCAAATTGTCAAAAAGTCATTTTATTGCATAGATTTAGCTAGAAAGTTTGGAAATTCATGAAAGTTGGGCATTGTCCATCAAATCTAGAATCTTCTTTTGAAATGCCAAGATGCAGCTATCTACCAGATATGGACACGCTATTATAAACAATAACAGAGATATGGTCATGACCTTGGTCATCTTGTATGAAAGCCTTCAGAATATATTGTTTATCAATTTCGGCAAATGTGCGGAAACTCATTTATATGTTGGTAAGCATACTGTCGTTGGCGTGTGGGTCTAGACAAGGCCAACACATGAGAGCGGCCGCATCGGAGTAGCGTATGTCGGAAGCATCAACCTCAAGATTTCCGCATGGAGCCGAAACATCCCGCGCACATCTATTCAAATATCCCGCGCATCTATTCAAATATCCCGCCCCGCTTTTTGCAAATGCAAAATTCCTCTTCTATCCCTGCTCCGGAAACAAGGACCGTGGGAGTACTGCAATAATAGAGGGGTATAGGTCATAAATGTGCATCATCCCACCTATATCCCCCCCCCCCCATCGTCTCTTCCCCACCCACACCCCTCCAACCTCGACCTTCCTCTAGTTGCTTCACCACCGGCCCTCTCTTCCACACCAGAGCTCTTCCACTGCAGGCGCTCTTTACCGAAACTATTTCACCGACTCCCTCGCAGCACCGGATCTGCTTCCCCAACGCCGTTTTCTATCCTACTGGGGCCGCTTCACTGAATCATTCATTGCTAACCCCGAAATGCCGAGCCGTCGTCCCCGCCGCCCACTTGCCCGTCCCACCCGTCCTTGCCGCACAGCGGTAATTTCTCTTGCCCATTTGCTATATTTTTGTTACTCGTAAGCTACGAAATCTTTAGGATGTTGCTCAATATCCTAGATGCTATTGCCATTTCGTTTGCACCCTTCATCTTGTAGGTCCTATCCACCTCATTAGCTTCTTGCTTTTATTCCCTTTCTTTATTCTCACGCTATTCGTTTAATCCTCCAACACGAACTCATAGATTCTATTCTTTCCGAGCGCTCGCATGGGTCATGCAAACAGCTCATAGAGGATCCAACACTAACAATCTGATGCCCAGGTTTCCTTGTATTACTTAGGCCAGTTTCTTGTCATGTTACTTAGTTGTCATTCTACCTAAGAACTTTCCATGAAATTTGCATTTATGTTCAATTGTGAATATATGTGCGAATTCTTAATTCGGAAAATGTCCATCTAGTTTGGATGATATATCTGGTCATTTTTAATGTTATATGTTGGTGTTTTCACCTTCTTTCATCCTGCCAAACCAGCTATCTAGTTTGAAACATACATCTGGTAATTTTTAATGCTACGTTTTTGGTGTTTTTCAAGAGTTTTCATCCTTCCAAACAAACCAACTTGGTTTCAAATGTCATGTAGAGAAATGACAATGGAGTATAAGGACCAGAGTTCCAACTGCTCTGCTCAGATTCTTCTGGCAGATTGACCAGGAGTCGCACCCACTCGAGAAGGAGCTACTGTCAGCCTGAACGTGCTACTGTAAGTTCATACTTACTTTAAATGATCTCTACTTTATATAATATTACCTGTTTCTCTTGTTGTTTGTTTTAACCGGTTTCACCATATTTTAGCAGACTGCAGTTAAAACCCAGCAGGAGTCCTTGGAAGGTAGGACTGAAAGTTGTGATCCCTCGTCCCATTCATCCTCCCATTGCATTGCCTAAGCAAACTTACTTAACAGTCCACCTAGAAAAACTCATGCATGTGATAAATATATAAATGATGTATTGCATGCAGAACGAAAGGGTGTAGCTGCTCTTAGATCTGTAGCTGAAATGTTGAAGAAGAGGACAGATGATACAGTGAAGCGAATCTCCATGTGCCGATCTCTTATTGATGGTACTGACACCTTGTAATCTGTCGGAATTATGATCATGTTGTATAACCTGTTGTAAAAAACTTTTATTGTTGTGTAATAAGTAATTTTAATTTTTGTGTGTTTATTAATTGATGTCTTGATATTCACCTGTTCTGCAAAAAGTAGGCGCTAGCAAAAAAAAGTCCAAAACAATAACAAGCCAGAGCAGAAGCATGCCGAACGTTGAAACAACATGCGCATGGATGGCCCAAAGCAACCAAAACAGTAAAAGGCCAGAAAAGTAAAAGGCCAGAACAATAAAAGGCCAGAACAGTAAAAGGCTAGAGCAGTAATAGGCCAGAACTATAAAAGACCAGAACAGTAAAAGGCCAGAACAGTAAAAGGCCAGAACAGTAAAAGGGCAGAACAGAAAAAGGCCGGAGTGGCAAAAGGCCAAAACAGTAAAAGGCCAGGACAGTAAAAAGGCCAGAACCGTAAAAGGTATCAACAGCAAAAGGCTAGTACGGTGGCAGGCCAGTACAGTAACAGGCCAAACAGTGTCGGCCTTAACAGGCAAAAGCCCAGACACTAATGGACCTAAATAGTAACGGGTCGAAATTCCTAAAAGGCTAAAACAGTAACAGGACTGAACAGTAAAAGGCTAAATTGGTAACAGGCTTGAACAGTGCAGGGCCAGATTTGTGCAGGCCTCAAGTGGTAGCATAATGCTGGACCAACATGGGCCTTTTGTAGGCCGAAACAGAATCGAGCCTAAAAGTTCACGGACTGTATCTCTAGGCCCATTTCAAACAGTGTAGGACAAAACAGTAACGGGTCATCTTCTTGTTGGGCTTCCCTGATGGGCTGGCCCAGTTAGTATTTAGCAGGCCTTGGCTGGGCCTTGCTTCTGCCACGGTTTCTATGACTGTTAATGGCGGTAACCAGCCGCTAACGGCAGATGCCACGTGGTTGTTTCCATGACGTCAGCCGTCGGCATGGCTGGCGAACAGATCTACGACGGAACATGTTTTCGTGGCTGAAGGGTGCGATCCTCCACGGGCGAAAAAAAACCGTGGTTCATTCATTTGTGACGGGGATTTTACCATGAAGGACATCCGTCGCGCAAGACTCGTTGGCCACGAAAAACGGGCCTTCAACCACGAAAATCGTCCGTTGTAAAATCCAATTTTTCTTGTAGTGCACACTGATCCACTAGAGTCATTGCAAGTGTGTTCTTTTCCTCAACCACATGGATCCACTAGAGTCATTGCATGTTTTTTTCTTAAACATATTGATCCACTAGATTCATTGCATATGTGTTCTTTTCCTAAAACACATTGATCCACTAATGTCATTGCATGTGTGTTCTTTTCCTGAACCACATTGATCCACTTGTGACATTGCATGTGTGTTTTTTCCTAAACCACATTGATCCACTAGAGTCATTGCATGTGTGTACTTTTCCGAAACCACATTGATCCATTCGTGACATTTGCATGTGTGTTCTTTTCCTAAACCACATGGATCCACTGGTGACATTGCATGTGTGTTCTTTTCATAAACCACATGGATCCACTGGTGACATTAGATGTGTGTTGTTTTCCTAAACCACATGGATCCACTAGTGACATTGCAAGTGTGTTGTCTTCCTAAACCACATGGATCCACTAGAGTCATTGCATGTGTGTTATTTTTTCCTATACCACATGGATCCACTAGAGACATTGCATGTGTGTTTTTTCCTAAACCACATGGATCCACTAGATTCATTGCATGTGTGTTCTTTTCATCAACCACATTGATCTAGTGGTGACATTTGCATATGTGTTCTTTTCCTAAATGTCAACACCAGGAATTTTAATCCCAGATGTCTTTTATGTCATACATCGCAATCCCAGGATTACCATTTTTGCGAGACATAACAGATTGGATATCACAGTACATCATCCATTACAAACCATAATAAGGTCTTACACGAATAAAGGATCTCATGATCCAGTCTTAATACAACAAGAAGAGGAATAAATAATAAGCGTAGCGGTGGGGTCCATCTTCAGGGGCACAGGCAATGCTGACGATGGAAGATAGTCCTAGTTATCATAGTCGTCCTGCTGTCCTTCATCTTGGTAGTCTCCTTCATAGTCTGGCCATGGGAATAGCCAGGGACAAAAGCCATGAGTACTCTTTAAGTACTCGCAAACTATCACTAACAAGTAAGGTAGTTCTAGTGGGAAATGCTAACTCTAGGTTTATTTGTAAAGTTAAGTTTGAAACCTAAGCTAAGTTCAGAAACAAAGAAAGATAAAATAAAGTTCTAGAATCACTTAAGTTGGGAAGTTAGTGTCATAGTCACAACCCTGTTGTGGTCAAGTCAGGCACAATTCATTTCAAAAGTGGTTTTGAAAACATCTGACAACGGAATAGTATGGCCACTCCAACTGTCCATAACCGCGGACGCGGCTATTCGAATAGTTTGACAATCTGCAGAGGTCATACACTTTCACCACAAGATTCGATACATATGTTAGGATAACCCTGAATCATCATACTTAGTATGCAGATAATCAAACATAACCTTTCCTTTACACACCCTAGTATAAGCACCATTCCTATGAGTATGGCCTCCCAACCATGACCATCTATCATCTTGGGCACTGCATAGGTGGACAACATTGAGAGGGAACTAATACTAATGCATATAAACTTCTGGCTAAGCCTTACCTAATTCAGGTATTGTGGTTGTACGGTAAAATTGGAATGGTATCGCATCCGAACCCAACAATCAGTTTTGTAAAAGGGCTAAGGCTCATGCCTCAACATTTTCATCATCATAAACCATTTGTGTCTCTCAACACATGTCAAAACATCTCAATATAATGACTCATCATTCCATGGTTTTCATAATTCATTTTCACCCAGTATTCCCATCTAAAGTGAATCAAGTTTTGGTTTAGCTCTAAGCTACTAAGTTAAGAGTGTTCACTAATAGGGGATGCTAAGATCAATCTCATGCCATAGAATGACATCTAAGGTTATCTAGATAGGTCAAGTTTTATACTTTTTATGCTATCTTCAAACAAGTAAAGGACTTTAATAAAGTAAAGAAAGTAAAGCTTGTAGATAAAATTTCGGATAGGTAATAGTCAAAGTGGTATAACCCAAAGCGTGCCTAATGCATCTTTCTTAGGTTATATAACTTGCAAGGGTTATCTTGCATTGTTAATGATGGCTTGCTAGTATAATACTTGCAAGTTTTAGCTTTCCTTGGTTGGTGCAGTGGTTGAAGTTTTCTTCCTCCTCCTCTTGATAAAACTCCTCTTCCTCGAAAGCTCGGTCGGTACTATCGTCTATAAATACATACGGGATACACAATCACCAAACAATTCTTACTTAGCACACCAAGGCACACATTTGATGATCTATTATCATCACAAGCATCATAAGGTTTAATTAACTAGCTTCCTTCTTTTTATTTGAGAAAAGTAAATTCTACGCATTGAAATTAACTAAGATTTAATATTCTCCACCTAAAATATGGGGGCATGTGGACACATGTCATCACCACATATTATAAACATATGGGAATGTGATTTAAATGTTTGATTACATTTTAATAAGTTTAAGTTTAATATTTAATGATTTAAAGTGACTAGAAATGCCTATATAACATTATTTTGGTACTAGTCCAAAGTCACTGTATGTAAACCTTAATATTATTACATATTCAGATAGGTATGGTTAAATGTGATTTTTGAGAGTTGGAAACAACTAAAAAGCTATTATGGTTGATTTTAGAAAAATGTTTGAATGAGCAAATGCTTCTGTCTAGTTATTTTTACTAGGAGAGATCTCTAACACTAAATGTATTAAATCCAACGGGCTTGGATAGATCTTTTCAGAAGCTTTCCACCAAAATTGGAATCACTCAATTTGGTTCAGTAAATCTTCCTAAATTGATTTTTGAACTAAGGGACAGAAATAGTTTGAAGTCTAAATAGAAAAACACCTATTTGAATTTGTGGGCTAGCGCGGGAAAGCAATTGGGTCGGCCTAGTGACGCTCAGCGGTGCAGAGGGCGGCTGACAGGTTGGTCCCGCCTGTCAGCGAGACTTAAAACCCGAAGCGGTATCCACCGATCTAGGCCACACGATTAGAACGCGGATCAACGGCTCACCGTCGTTATTGACGAAGGACTCGTCACCGGCGAGACCGAACCAGGGGGTCTACTGGGGACGTACCAGGGCTCCGGCTAGTGCGGTGAGGCGGGCGATCAAACTGGACGGTGACGGCAGGCTCAGGCAAGGTCGCGTCAGGGGCTGAGGTGGACAGAATCGACGACAACGTCTCCTCCTCTGCTGCGGCTACCTCCGGTGAAATTCTGGCGGCCTGCTGCTCGAGCTGCTCCGGCGAGAGGTGGGGAAGGACTAGTGGAGAGAGGGGAGTCGAATGGTGTTGAGATTGAGGCTAGGGAAGGCCTCATTATATAGGCTTGAGGAGGGGACCGAGGGGGCGACGGCGAGCTCGTCGGTGACGATGATACAGAGGGCTATCGGCATGGGCAGCGTAGGTGGCCGGTGGCTTGCCTCCTAGCAGTGCTCTACGGCTTAATGGCGACGCTAGGGGCGGTGGCATTTGTTTGGGAGTGTCGCGCGCTCTGGGAGACAGAGGCGGTTCTCGACGGCGATCACGGCGACTGTGGGTCACGCGGCGATGCACGGCCGTGTCTGGTGGGGTGCTGGGGTCGAGGCGGAGCGGCGTGCGCGGTATGGGGTGAAGGCGCGGTCTACTGCGTGCTGGCAGCGATCGCGCTCTGGCTACGCGTAGAGAGAAAGGGCGGCGAGGCGGGGGAGTGATCCAGGGGCTGGGGTTGATCAAGGGGTGGACCGTGGGCGGCGGTAGGGTGGCGCCTAACTCCCTAGAGCGGTGGAGAGGGGATGGCGGTCTCCTGCGCCTTGTGCACACTTGGCCGACGAGCATGGCGTCGGGGCGGCATGGCACTGGCGCCAGGGGCTAGGGATAGAGGTGGGTTTGGTCTGGTTGGGCCTAGGGGAGACAAGGATGATCAATGCAACCCAAATGGCTCGACAAGATTAGCTCCAAAACAGTCATAGTTAGGCCATAATGATTCTGCTAACAAGGTGTTCGATCAAATGGCCGCATGAACAAAATATTTGAATTTTGAGCTGATTTTTGGTGGAGTGATGTAACTTATGCTTAAGCATCTAGGTTTACTTGGGATTTAAAAATGGAGTTCATTTGAGTGGTTTTTGAATAAGTGTGATCTTGATACCTACACTAGATTCAATTTTTAAATGTCATTTAAATTTAGTGTTTGAAAGTTTTTGGGATGAAACACAGTGGGCCTTGGTACACCACTACTTGTACTAGCAAGGGGTGCAAAGAACCACAATTTTTTCTGTTAAGATTTGAGTTTTAGAAATAGCCAAAGTAGGCTAGGTGATTAAAATGGCAAAAGTGACCATTTGCTTATTTTATTCTTTTTTATTTGTTTTTCTTTGGGATTTGTTTGGGAATGATCAAGATGATGTTTATTTCACCTTAGAATCATTTTACAACCAATGGATCACTCAAGCATGGCAATTAAAAACAACTCCTAATTTAAATGCACACACATATGAATGCTTAATGATTTTAAATGGAAAAGTTTTTGGTAACCCTAAATTGGGTAGATTTGATCTTGATTAAACTTGGATTAAGATTTGGGATGTTACAAACCTTTCCCCCTTAAAAAAATCTCGTCCTGAGATTTACGAAAGAAAACTAGGAACTAAAGAGATCTGGAAACTCTGTCCTAATGTAATCTTCTCGCTCCCAAGTGGCTTCCTCCTCGGTATGGTTGCTCCATTGAATCTTGAGAAATTTGATACACCTGGTCCTGGTGGTTCTGTAAGCTTCTTCCAAGATACGGATGGGGACTTCACGATATGTCAGATCCTTGTTGATCTCAACAGCTCGGTGATTGATGTTCTTGAATACTTTAGTCTTCTCCGACACTTCTAGGAATTTGTGAAGTAACGAGATATGGAACACATTGTGGATGGCTGGCATCTCTTCTGGCAGTTCCAGTTGATACGATACTTCTCCTCGATGATTCAGAATCTTGAAGGGTCTGATATATCTGGGGGCTAACTTTCCTTTCAGACTAAAACGTTGGGTTCCCTTCAATGGCGAAACCTTGAGATATACAAAATCTCCAACATTGAAGGTCAGGTCTCTCCTTCTCTTGTCAACATAACTCTTCTATCTAGATTGAGCGGTCTTGAGGTGTTCACAGACTTTGTGAACTTTCTCTTCAACTTCGCGGAGAATGTTGGGTCCAAAGATCTGACTCTCTCCTACTTGCGACCAATTCAAACAGGTACGGCACTTTCTTCCGTATAGGAACTCAAATGGTGCCATTTGCAAACTGGCTTGATAATTGTTGTTATATGAGAATTCTGTGAAAGGCAGGCAGTCTTCCCATTTTGATCTATATTCCAACACACAAGCTCTCAACCAATCCTCTAAGATTTGGTTGACTCTTTTAGTCTGTCAATCAGTTTGTGGGTGATAAGCTGTGCTGAAGTTCAATTTGGTTTCCAATCCTTCTTGGACTTTCTGCCAAAATCTCGAGGTAAATTGGGTTCCTCGATCTGATACTATGGTCTTGGGGGTTCCATGCAGACTAACAATTCTAGCAATGTACAACTCTGCTAGCTTCGAACTCTGATAGGTTGTCTTGACAGGTATAAAATGACCTACCTTGGACAGTCTATCAACGATGACCCAGATTGAGTCATTTCCCCTACTAGAAGTAGGCAAACCGGTGATAAAGTACATTCCGATGGAATCCCATTTCCATTCCGGAATCTGCAATGGTTGCAACAGTCCTGCTGGTCTCTGATGCTCTACTTTGACTCTTTGATAGATGTCACACTTGGCGATGTAGCTCCCGATTTCTCTCTTCATTTTGTGCCACCAAAATTGCTCTTTCAAATCTTGATACATCTTTGTTCCTCCGGGGTGGATAGAATAAAGAGTATCATGGGCTTCCTGCATGATAACTTGCTTCAGCTCCGAAACTGCTGGCACACAAATACGTCCTTTGTACCACAGAAATCCTTCTTCATCTTCGGTGAATCCAGGTACCTTTCGCGTACCAATACGATGTTTGATTCTGTCAATACTTTCATTTCCTTTCTGGGCTTCCTTGATTTGGCTAATCAAAGTGGGTTGAAGTTCATTGCTAGCTAGAAATCCTTTGCTAACTAGCTCAGTCCTAAACTTCTCCAACTCCTCATACAAACTTGGTTGCTTCTCCTTGATCATGGTGTTTAGCCTACACGGCAATCTGCTAAGAGCATCCGCTACCACATTGGCTTTGCCTGGGTGATAGTGAATGTCAAGGTCATAATCCTTGATTAACTCTATCCATCTCCTTTGCCTCATATTCAGCTCCTTCTGAGTGAAAATATACTTCAAGCTCTTGTGATCTGAGTAAATCTCACAGCGATTACCCATCAGATAATGACACCATGTCTTGAATGCCAACACTACGGCTGCTAATTCAAGATCATGGGTCGGATAGTTCTGCTCATGCTGCTTTAGTTGTCGATATAGATAAGCGATGACTTTGCCTTCCTGCATCAATACACATCCGAGACCAATCTTGGATGCATCACAATACACATCAAACGGCTTCTTGATATCTGGCATAATCAATATTGGGGTTGAAATAAATCTCTTCTTCAGTTCTTGGAAACTGGCTTCACATTTGTCGGTCCATTCAAATTTCTTGTCCTTCTTCAACAATTGGGTCATGGGTCTGGCGATGCTCGAGAATCCTTCTACGAACTTGCGGTAATATCCCACTAATCTGAGAAATGCACGGACTTGGGTTTGAGTGGTTGGGGCTTCCCATTCTTCGACATCTTTAATTTTGGCGGGATCAACAGAGACTCCTCCGGTAGACACAATATGTCCTAGGAATCCTACTTCTTTCAGCCAAAACTCACATTTGCTGAACTTGGCATATAACCGATGCTCTCTCAGGGTTTCTAGGATGATTCTCAGATGTTGCTCATGCTCTTGTTCTGACTTGGAGTAGATAAGGATATCGTCGATAAACACAACGACAAACTTATCTAGGAAATTCATAAAGATCTTATTCATGAGATTCATGAAATAAGCAGGGGCATTGGTTAATCCAAAAGACATAACCGTATACTCGTATAAACCATAATGAGTAGTAAAGGCGGTCTTATTAATATCCTTTGCACGAATCTTAAGTTGGTGATAACCAGTCCTAAGACCAATCTTTGAGAATACCTGGGCACCAGTCAACTGATCAAATAGATCCTCTATCTTTGGCAAAGGGTACTTGTTTTTGATGGTGACGTCATTTAGCTTTCTGTAATCAGTGCACAAACGGTTGCCTCCATCTTTCTTGTCAACGAATAACACTCGTGATCTCCATGGTGATGTGCTTGGTTGAATCAAGTTTGTTGCTAACATAGCCTCCAACTGCTTCTTCAATTCCACTAACTCTGAGGGGTTCATGCTATAGGGACTCTGGGCTATGGGTTCGGTTCCGGGGATTAGTTCGATAATAAACTTACTATCCCTATCCGGGGGCATATCGGGCAATTCATCTGGGAATACGTCGGGGTGTTCACAAACTACTCTAACTTGGTCTATGGTGGGTAGGGCTAGACTCTTGTTGCACTTGAATTGACGAGGTAAGGTTTCAGATATATGCTCTACTATTACTCCAGAGCTACTGGTCATGGTGATGGCTTTCTTAGCACAGGATATCAGTCCTTTATGCTTTGACATCCAATCCATACCTAGTACTACTTCCAATCCTTTGGTTCCAAGTACAATTAGATTAGCATAAAAATCCATCCCATGTATTCTGATAAGCACTGCTTTGCTAATTTTTCTAGCTTTTGTAGTTGAACCGAGAATTTGAACTATCATGACATGCTTCAAGTTGGTTGGGTGGATCTTACTAGTGCATGCAAATTCTTCGGTAACAAATGAGTGCGATGCTCCAGAATCAAACAACACTCTTGCTAAAACTGAGTTGACAGAAAACATACCTAGCACTACATCTGGCGCTTCTTGGGCTTCTTCGGCGTTCATGTGGAAGAGACGGCCGTTGCGGTTGTGACGGTTCCCTAGGGCAAATCTTCTTCCTGGTTGAACACGACGCTGTTGTTGAACTGGGGAATTCACATTGGCAGTGGCAGCAGTCTTCTTAGGGCACTCATTGGAATAGTGACCCTTCACTCCACACTCGAAACAAGTGATCTGAGACTTGTCTTTAGCTGCGACGGGCACAACATTGCTTCCAGTTCTTGGTGCAGAGTTGTTGGTGTTGTTGTTGCTCTTGGGAGGTGCACGATTGAAATTGTTGGTGTTGCTGGGGTTGTTGTTGATTCCTCCGGACTTCACATTGCCTCCGCTACGGTTGGGGTAGCTTGGGTGAGACATTGGGGGTCGGTTGTTTCTTGGTGCATAGCCTGCAGACGGGTTGGGACGGTACTTCTGGTGACTGTTGGATCCAGCTTGGTGCATCATACAACGTTTGCGGTTGTCATTTGCCTGGTTAATCTTCCCTTACATCTGAATGGCAGAGTCGACTAGCTCTTCGAGATCCTTGAAGCGGATGTTGACGAGGACAGTCTACATCTCATCATCCAGACTGTTCAGGAATCTCTCCTTCTTCTTGGCCTCTGTGTTGATCTCATCAGGTGCGTACCTAGCAAGTGACAAGAATATGTCACGATACTCCACTACAGTCATTCTGCCTTACTTCAGTTCTCTAAATTCATCCCTCATTCTGGTGACTAGGCCCTACGGCACGTGGGTGCGGCTAAACTTGATTTTGAAGACTTCCCATGTCATCACTTGACCATGGTTCATCAGGCGGATGCTGTTCCACCAGGCTCTTGCATCTCCTGCCAAGTAGTGGGTGGCAAAGAGAACTTTCTCGTTGTCATCAACTCTGGCTACTTCTAAATTGTTCTCCATTGTCTACAACCAGTCATCAGCATCTAATGGGTTCTCTGAAGTGCTAAAGATTGGGGGATTGGTATTCTAGAAGTTTTTCATCTTGGATCCTTGATGATCCTGATTTCCATGCCCTTGGTTGTTTTGGGCCATCTGGGTTATCTGCTGCAGTGTTGCTAAGTTGGCCTGGCGCTCTGCCCTGCTTGCTTCACGGTCCGCCACTAACATATGCATAATCTGCAGCATTGGGTCCTGCGATGAGCTGCTCCCTCCGGGCTTTCCACGAGTCATCTAAAGATTGAGATAGATAAAGGGGTAAGAGGGAAAGTTCTATGGTTCATGGTTTTGGTTTCAAAGCTAAAACTTTGAGTTGGACTCTGGTTTTGCAACTAACTTCTTTTCATTCATTCAAGCAAAGCACATGATACA
The DNA here is from genome assembly GCA_910589775.1 of Avena eriantha. Classification (NCBI taxonomy): domain Eukaryota; kingdom Viridiplantae; phylum Streptophyta; class Magnoliopsida; order Poales; family Poaceae; genus Avena; species Avena eriantha. The sequence continues at coordinate 90,696,247 of OU342740.1, forward strand.
AACACACACCACACATCAAAGGAAATCAGATGGTTTTAAAAACCATTCTGCAAGCTACGATACATTGGGACCGATACATCTCATGCTACGACGGTGCTCTAGTGCATCTACTCATCATCGATGAAGTCGGAGTCGTCATCGTCATCGTGGAAGTCCACGGCATCCTCCTCTAGAAAGTCATCATCATTGCTGAGGTAAGAATCCATATCTCCCTGGATGTCTTCACCTTCCTCTTCTTCCTCCTTTGCTGCAAGTTGAGCTTCTTGCTCCTTGATGGTCTTCTCGAGGTCGGCCACCTTCTTGCGAAGACAGGCGATGATGCGATCCTTCTTTTCACGCTGATGGCGAAGAGACTGACGGTCCTTGACAAGCAGTGAGAAAGTCTGGGCCTTCTGGGCGGCAATGGCAAGGTTGTGGTTGGCAAACTCCCTAGCATTGTCCAATTCCTTCTGGCAGTCGTACAGCAGGAAGTCAAGGTTCTCCACTTGACGCTTCAACTCCGGGTGACTTGGCATCTCCATTGGCAGTCCCATGAAGTCACGCCTTGCATAGTGAACAAAGCGGGTTCCTTGGATTTGGTTGACACTCAGGGCACACAGACGTGCGAGAGCTTCATGCATTACCCTGGCTAATCCATCTAGCCAGTTGTTCCTCTTACGGAGAACTGGATTCTCCCAGACGTTGGTGCTTCTATACTTCCTCGAAGATTAGCGGTGACTAGCCATTGTAAATCTCCTCCTGGGGCTCCAGGAAGTTGAGCTCCAAGAAACTCCGGATGTGGGCGTCCCAAGAGCTCAGATAGTGAATCTAGATCCCTCTCGAAGATCAGTTCGCCTCTGTTGCCCAACTGGTAGAACTTGCTGAACTGAGTCTCCATCTACAAGAATTAAGGATGAGGAAGTTAGTGAAGTGATCAAGTGTGTCAAATTTTATGTAGTAATGTAAAAATTGGAGGAACATGAATTTTTGAGAAAGAATGAATTCCCAAGGGTAAGAGAGGAAATAGTTTTTTAGAAATACTCACTTTGGTTTTGAAATTAAGTTTTTGGTACAGACGTCCATTCTAACTAGGGTCTCCTATGATCAACCTGGCTCTGATACCAACTTGTCAACACCCGGATTTTTAATCCCAGATGCCTGTTATGTCATACATCGCAATCCCAGGATTAGCATTTTTGCGAGACATAAAAGATTGGATATCGCAGTACATCATCCATTACAAACCATAATAAGGTCTTACACGAATAAAGGATCTCATGATCCAGTCTTAATACAACAAGCAGCAGAATAAATAATAAGCGTAGCGGTGGGGTCCATCTTTAGGGGCACAGGCAATGCTGACGATGGAAGATAGTCCTAGTTATCATAGCCGTCCTGCTGTCCTTCATCTTGGTAGTCTCCTTCATAGTTTGGCCACGGGAATAGCCAGGGACAAAAGCCATGATTACTCTTTAAGTACTCGCAAACTATCACTAACAAGTAAGATAGTTCTAGTGGGAAATGCTAACTCTAGGTTTATTTATAAAGTTAAGTTTGAAACCTAAGTTGAGTTCAAAAATAAAGAAAGAGAAAATAAAGTTCTAGAATCACTTAAGTTGGGAAGCTAGTGGCATAGTCACAACCCTGTTGTGGTCAAGTCAAGTCACAACTCATTTCATAAGTGGTTTTGAAAACATTTGAGAACAGAACTGTATGGCCACTCCAACTGTCCATAACCGCGGACGTGGCTATTCGAATAGTTTGACACTCTGCAGAGGTCATACACTTTCACCACAAGATTCGATACATCTGTCAGGGATAACCCTGAATCATCATACTTAGTATGCAGATAATCAAACATAACCTTTCCTTTACACACCCTAGTATAAGCACATCTCCTATGGGTATGGCCTCCCAACCATGACCATCTGTCATCTTGGGCAATTCATAGGTGGACAACATTGAGAGGTAGCCTCAGATCAAACCACTCCCGCGAGGGACCTAATACTAATGCATATAAACATCCGGCAAAGCCTTACCCAATTCAGGTATTGTGGTTGTACGGTAAAATTGGAATGGTATCACATCCGAACCCAACCATCAGCTTTGTAAAAGGGCTAAGGCTCATGCCTCAAAATTTTCATCATCATAAACCATTTGTGTCTCTCAACACATGTCAAACCATCTCAATAGAATGACTCATCATTCCAAGGTTTTCATAATTCATTTTCACCTAGTATTCCCATATAAAGTGAATCAAGTTTTGGTTTAGCTCTAAGCTACTAATTTAAGAGTGTTCACTAATAGGGGATGCTAAGATCAATCTCATGCCATAGAATGATATCTAAGGTTATCTAGGTATGTCAAGTTTTATACTTTTTATGCTACCTTCAAACAAGTAAAGGACTTTAATAAAGTAAAGAAAGTAAAGCTTGTAGATAAAACTTGGGGTAGGTAATAGTCAAAGTGGTATAACCCAAAGCATGCCTAATGCATCTAGCTTAGGTTATCTAACTTGCAAGGGTTACCCTGCATTGTTAATGATGGCTTTCTAGTATAATACTTCAAGTGTTAGCTTGCCTTGGTTGGTGCAGTGGTTGAAGTTTTCTTCCTCCTCCTCTTGATAAAACTCCTCCTCCTCGAAAGATTGGTCGGTACTATCGTCGATAAATACATACGGGATACACAATCACCAAAAAATGCTTACTTAGCACACTAAGGCACACATTTGATGATCTATTATCATCACAAGCATCACAAGGTTTAATTAACTAGCTTCCTTCTTTTTATTTGAGAAAAGTAATTTCTACTCATTAAAATTAACTAAGATTTAATATTCTCCAATTAAAATATGGGATCATGTGGACACATGCCATCACCACATATTCTAAACATATGGGAATGTGATTTAAATGTTGGATCACATTTTAATAAGTTTAAGTTTAATATTTAATGATTTAAAGTGACTAGAAATGCCTATATAGCATTATTTTTGTACTAGTCCAAAGTCACTATATGTAAACCTTAATATTATTACATATTCAGATAGGTATGGTTAAATGTGATTTTTGAGAGTTGGAATCAACTCAAAAGCTATTATGGTTGATTTTAGAAAAATGTTTGAATGTGCAAATGCTTTTGTCTTGTTATTTTTACTAGGAGAGATCTCTAACTCTAAATGTATTAAATCCAACGGGCTTGGATACATCTTTTTAGAAGCTTTCCAACAAAATTGGAATCACTCAATTTGGTTCAGTAAATCTTCCTGAATTGATATTTAAACTAAGGGACGGAAATAGTTTTAAGTATAAATAGAAAAACACCTATTTGAATTTGTGGGCTAGCGCGGGAAAGCAATTGGGCCGGCCCAGTGACGCTCAGCGGTGCAGAGGGCTGCTGACAGGTTGGTCCCGCTTGTCCGCGAGACTTCAAACCCGAAGCGGTATCCAGCGATCTAGGCCACACGATTAGTACACGGATCAACGGCTCACAGTCGTCGTCAACGACGGACTCGTCGCCGGTGAGACCGAACCCTAAACGGATGGTGGGGGTCTATTGGGGACGTACAAGGGCTCCAGCTAGTGCGGTGAGGCGGGCGATCGAACTGGACGGCGATGGCAGGCTCAGGCAAGGTTGCGGCAGGGGCTAAGGTGGACAGAATCGACGGCAGCATCTCCTCCTCTGCTGCGGCTGCCTCCGGTGAAATTCCGGCGGCCTGCTGCTCGAGCTGCTCCGGCGAGAGGTGCGGAAGGACTAGTGGAGAGAGGGGAGTCGAATGGTGTGGAGATTGAGGCTGGGGAAGGCCTCCTTATACAGGCTTGAGGAGGGGACCGAGGGGGCAACGGCGAGCTCGTCGGTGACGACGATACAGAGGGCTATCCGCATGGGCGGCATAGGCGGATGGTGGCTTGCCTCCTAGCGGTGCTCTATGGCTTAATGGCGACGCTAGGGGTGGTGGCATTTGGTCGGGAGCATCGCGTGCTCTGGGAGACAGAGGCAGTGCTCGACGGCAATCACGGCGACTGTGGGTCGCACGGCGATGCACGGCCGTGTCTGGCGGGGTGCTGGGGTCGAGGCAGAGCGGCGTGCGTGGTATGGGGTGAAGGCACGGTCTGCTGCGTGCTGGCGGCGATCACGCTCTGGCGCGCTCCAGCTGCACGCAGAGAGAAAGGGCGGCGGGGCTAGGGAGTGGTCCAGGGGCTGGGGCTGATCGAGGGGTGGACCATGGGCGGTGGTAGGGTGGCACCTAACTCCCTGGAGCGACGGAGAGGGGCTGGCGATCTCCTATGCCTTGTGCACACTTGGCCGGTGAGCATGGCGTCGGGGCGGCATGGCACTGGCGCCAGGGGCTAGGGATAGAGGTGGGTTTGGTCTGGTTGGGCCTTGGGGAGACAAGGATGATCAATGCAACCCAAATGGCTCGACAAGATTAGCTCCAAAACAGTAATAGTTAGGCCATAATGATTCTGCTAACAAGGTGTTCGATCAAATGGCCGCATGAACAAAATATTTGAGTTTTGAGCTGATTTTTAGTGGAGTGATGTAACTTATGCTTAAGCATCTAGGTTTTCTTGGGATTTAAAAATGGAGTTCATTTGAGTGGTTTTTGAATAAGTCTGATCTTGATACCTACACTAGATTCAATTTTTAAATGTCATTTAAATTTAGTGTTTGAAAGTTTTTGCGATGAAACAAAGTGGGCCTTGGTACATCACTACTTGTACTAGCAAGGGGTTCAAAGAACCACAATTGTTTCTGTTAAGATTTGAGTTCTAGGAATAGCCAAAGTAGGCTAGGTGATTAAAATGTCAAAAGTGACCATTTGCTTATTTTATTCTTTTTGATTTGTTTTTCTTTGGGATTTGTTTGGGAATGATCTAGATGATGTTTAATTCACCTTTAAATCATTTTACAACCAATGGATCACTCAAACATGGCAATTCAAAACAACTCCTAATTTAAATGCACACACATATGAATGCTTAATGATTTTAAATGGAAAAGTTTTTGTTAACCCTAAACTGGGTAGATTTAATCTTGATTAACCTTGGATTAAGTTTTGGGATGTTGCACTAAACCACATTGATCCACTGGTGACATTGCATGTGTGTTGTTTTCCTAAACCACATGGATCCACTAGTGGCATTGCATGTATGTTCTTCTCCTAAACCACATGGATCCACTGGTGACATTACATGTGTGTTATTTTCCTAAACCACATGGATCCACTAGAGTCATGTCATGTGTGTTATTTTCCTAAACCACATTGATCCACTAGATTCATTGTATGTGTGTTCATTTCCTAAACCACATTGATCCACTGGTGACACTTGCATGTGTGTTCTTTTCCTAAACCACATGGATCCACTAGAGTCATTGCATGTGTGTTCCTTTCCTAAACCACACGGATCCACAACCGACATTGCATCTGTGTTCTTTTACTAAACCACATTGATTCACTGGTGACATTTGCATGTGTGTTCTTTTCCTGAACCACATGGATCCACTGGTGACATTGCATGTCTATTCTTTTCCTGAACCACATGGATCCACTAGAGTCATTGCATGTGTGTTCTTTTCCTAAACCACATTGATCCACTAGTGACATTTGCATGTGTATTCTTTTTCAAAACCACATTGATCCACTGGTGACATTGCATGTGGGCTCTTTTCCTAAACCACATTGATCCACTAGTGACATTGCATGTGTGTTCTTTCCCTGAACCACATTGATCCACTAGAGTCATTGCAAGTGTGTTCTTTTCCTAAACCACATGGATCCACTAGAGTCATTGCATATTTTTTTTAACACATTGATCCACTAGAGTCATTGCATGCGTGATCTTTTCCTAAAACACATTGATCCACTAGACTCATTACATGTGTGTTCTTTTCATGAACCACATTGATCCAGTGGTGACATTACATGTGTGTTCTTTTCCTAAACCACATTGATCCACTAGAGTAATTACATGTGTGTTCTTTTCCTAAACCACATTGATCCACTAGTGACATTTGCATGTGTGTTCTTTTCCTAAACCACATGGATCCACTAGAGTCATTGCATGTGTGTTCTTTTCCTAAACCACATGGATCCACTAGAGACATTGCATGTGTGTTCTTTTCCTAAACCACATGGATCCACTGGTGACATTGCATGTGTGTTCTTTTCCTGAACCACATGAATCCACTAGAGTCATTGCATGTGTGTTCTTTTTTCCTATACTAGATGGATCCACTAGAGACATTGCATGTGTGTTCTTTTCCTAAACCACATGGATCCACTAGAGTCATTACATGTGTGTTCTTTTCCTAAACCACATAGAACCACTAGAGTCATTACATGTGTGTTCTTTTACTAAGCCACATGGATACACTGGAGTCATTGCATGTTTGTTCTTTTCCTAAACCACATTGATCCACTATAAGCATTGCATGTGTGTTCTTTTACTAAAACACATGGATCCACTAGAGTCATTGCATGTGTGTTCTTTTGCTAAACCACATGGATCCACTAGAGTCATTGCATATGTGTTCTTTTCCTAAACCACATTGATCCACTAAAGTCATTGCATGTGTGTTCTTTTCCTAAACCACATGGATCCACTAGCGTCATTGCTTGTGTGTTCTTTTCCTAAACCACATGGATCAACTGGTGACATTTGCATGGGTATTCTTTTCCTAAACCACATGGATCCACTAGAGTCATTGCATGTGTGTTCTTTTCCTAAAACACATTGATCCACTAGAATCATTGCATGTGTGTTCCTTTCCTGAACCACATTGATCCACTTGTTACATTGGATGTGTGTTCTTTTCCTAAACCACATTGATCCACTAGAGTCATTGCATGTGTGTTATTTTACGAAACCACATTGATCCACTGGTGACATTTGCATGTGTATTTCCTTTCCTAAACCACATGGATCCACCTGTGACATTACATGTGTGTTCTTTTCCTAAACCACATGGATCCAGTGGTGACATTGCATGTGTGTTCTTTTCCTAACCCAGATGGATCCACTAGTGACATTGCATGTGTGTTCTTTTCCTGAACCACATGGATCCACTAGAGTCATTGCATGTGTGTTCTTTTACTAAACCACATTGATCCATTAGACTCATTACATGTGTGTTCTTCTCCTAAGCCACATTTATCCAGTAGAGTCATTGCATGTGTGTTCTTTTCCTAAACCACATTGATCCACTGGTGACATTTCTGTGTGTGTTCTTTCCCTAAACCACATGGATCCACTAGAGTCATTGCATGTGTGTTCTTTCCCTGAACCACATGGATCCACTAGAGACATTGCATCTGTGTTCTTTTCCTAAACCACATGGATCCACTAGAGTCACTGCATATGTGTTCTTTTCCTAAACCACATAGAACCACTAGAGTCATTACATGTGTGTTCTTTTACTAAACCATATGGATCCACTGGAGTCATTGCATGTGTGTTGTTTTCCTAAACCACATTGATCCACTATAGTCATTGCATGTGTGTTCTTTTCCTAAACCACATTGATCCACTAGTGACATTTGCATGTGTGTTCTTTTCCTAAACCACATGGATCCACTAGAGTCATTGCATGTGTGTTCTTTTCCTAAACCACATGGATCCACTAGAGACATTGCATGTGTGTTCTTTTCCTAAACCACATGGATCCACTGGTGACATTGCATGTGTGTTCTTTTCCTGAACCACATGAATCCACTAGAGTCATTGCATGTGTGTTCTTTTTTCCTATACTAGATGGATCCACTAGAGACATTGCATGTGTGTTCTTTTCCTAAACCACATGGATTCACTGGGTACATTGCATGTGTGTTCTTTTCCTAACCCACATGGATCCACTAGTGACATTGCATGTGTGTTCTTTTCCTGAACCACATAGATCCCCTGGGGTCACTACATGTGTGTTCTTTTTCTAAACCACATTGGTCCATTAGAGTCATTGCATGTGTGTTATTTTCCTAAACCCCATTGATCCACTAGAGTCATTGCATGTGTGTTCTTTTCCTAAACCACATTGATCCACTATAGTCATTGCATGTGTGTTCTTTTCCTAAACCACATTGATCCACTAGTGACATTTGCATGTGTGTTCTTTTCCTAAACACATGGATCCACTAGAGTCATTGCATGTGTGTTCTTTTCCTAAACCACATGGATCCACTAGAGACATTGCATGTGTGTTCTTTTCCTAAACCACATGGATCCACTGGTGACATTGCATGTGTGTTCTTTTCCTGAACCACATGAATCCACTAGAGTCATTGCATGTGTGTTCTTTTTTCCTATACTAGATGGATCCACTAGAGACATTGCATGTGTGTTCTTTTCCTAAACCACATGGATCCACTAGAGTCATTACATGTGTGTTCTTTTCCTAAACCACATAGAACCACTAGAGTCATTACATGTGTGTTCTTTTACTAAACCACATGGATACACTGGAGTCATTGCATGTTTGTTCTTTTCCTAAACCACATTGATCCACTATAAGCATTGCATGTGTGTTCTTTTACTAAAACACATGGATCCACTAGAGTCATTGCATGTGTGTTCTTTTGCTAAACCACATGGATCCACTAGAGTCATTGCATATGTGTTCTTTTCCTAAACCACATTGATCCACTAAAGTCATTGCATGTGTGTTCTTTTCCTAAACCACATGGATCCACTAGCGTCATTGCTTGTGTGTTCTTTTCCTAAACCACATGGATCAACTGGTGACATTTGCATGGGTATTCTTTTCCTAAACCACATGGATCCACTAGAGTCATTGCATGTGTGTTCTTTTCCTAAAACACATTGATCCACTAGAATCATTGCATGTGTGTTCCTTTCCTGAACCACATTGATCCACTTGTTACATTGGATGTGTGTTCTTTTCCTAAACCACATTGATCCACTAGAGTCATTGCATGTGTGTTATTTTACGAAACCACATTGATCCACTGGTGACATTTGCATGTGTATTTCCTTTCCTAAACCACATGGATCCACCTGTGACATTACATGTGTGTTCTTTTCCTAAACCACATGGATCCAGTGGTGACATTGCATGTGTGTTCTTTTCCTAACCCAGATGGATCCACTAGTGACATTGCATGTGTGTTCTTTTCCTGAACCACATGGATCCACTAGAGTCATTGCATGTGTGTTCTTTTACTAAACCACATTGATCCATTAGACTCATTACATGTGTGTTCTTCTCCTAAGCCACATTTATCTAGTAGAGTCATTGCATGTGTGTTCTTTTCCTAAACCACATTGATCCACTGGTGACATTTCTGTGTGTGTTCTTTCCCTAAACCACATGGATCCACTAGAGTCATTGCATGTGTGTTCTTTCCCTGAACCACATGGATCCACTAGAGACATTGCATCTGTGTTCTTTTCCTAAACCACATGGATCCACTAGAGTCACTGCATATGTGTTCTTTTCCTAAACCACATAGAACCACTAGAGTCATTACATGTGTGTTCTTTTACTAAACCATATGGATCCACTGGAGTCATTGCATGTGTGTTGTTTTCCTAAACCACATTGATCCACTATAGTCATTGCATGTGTGTTCTTTTCCTAAACCACATTGATCCACTAGTGACATTTGCATGTGTGTTCTTTTCCTAAACCACATGGATCCACTAGAGTCATTGCATGTGTGTTCTTTTCCTAAACCACATGGATCCACTAGAGACATTGCATGTGTGTTCTTTTCCTAAACCACATGGATCCACTGGTGACATTGCATGTGTGTTCTTTTCCTGAACCACATGAATCCACTAGAGTCATTGCATGTGTGTTCTTTTTTCCTATACTAGATGGATCCACTAGAGACATTGCATGTGTGTTCTTTTCCTAAACCACATGGATCCACTAGAGTCATTACATGTGTGTTCTTTTCCTAAACCACATAGAACCACTAGAGTCATTACATGTGTGTTCTTTTACTAAACCACATGGATACACTGGATTCATTGCATGTTTGTTCTTTTCCTAAACCACATTGATCCACTATAAGCATTGCATGTGTGTTCTTTTACTAAAACACATGGATCCACTAGAGTCATTGCATGTGTGTTCTTTTGCTAAACCACATGGATCCACTAGAGTCATTGCATATGTGTTCTTTTCCTAAACCACATTGATCCACTAAAGTCATTGCATGTGTGTTCTTTTCCTAAACCACATGGATCCACTAGCGTCATTGCTTGTGTGTTCTTTTCCTAAACCACATGGATCAACTGGTGACATTTGCATGGGTATTCTTTTCCTAAACCACATGGATCCACTAGAGTCATTGCATGTGTGTTCTTTTCCTAAAACACATTGATCCACTAGAATCATTGCATGTGTGTTCCTTTCCTGAACCACATTGATCCACTTGTTACATTGGATGTGTGTTCTTTTCCTAAACCACATTGATCCACTAGAGTCATTGCATGTGTGTTATTTTACGAAACCACATTGATCCACTGGTGACATTTGCATGTGTATTTCCTTTCCTAAACCACATGGATCCACCTGTGACATTACATGTGTGTTCTTTTCCTAAACCACATGGATCCAGTGGTGACATTGCATGTGTGTTCTTTTCCTAACCCAGATGGATCCACTAGTGACATTGCATGTGTGTTCTTTTCCTGAACCACATGGATCCACTAGAGTCATTGCATGTGTGTTCTTTTACTAAACCACATTGATCCATTAGACTCATTACATGTGTGTTCTTCTCCTAAGCCACATTTATCCAGTAGAGTCATTGCATGTGTGTTCTTTTCCTAAACCACATTGATCCACTGGTGACATTTCTGTGTGTGTTCTTTCCCTAAACCACATGGATCCACTAGAGTCATTGCATGTGTGTTCTTTCCCTGAACCACATGGATCCACTAGAGACATTGCATCTGTGTTCTTTTCCTAAACCACATGGATCCACTAGAGTCACTGCATATGTGTTCTTTTCCTAAACCACATAGAACCACTAGAGTCATTACATGTGTGTTCTTTTACTAAACCATATGGATCCACTGGAGTCATTGCATGTGTGTTGTTTTCCTAAACCACATTGATCCACTATAGTCATTGCATGTGTGTTCTTTTACTAAACCACATGGATCCACTAGAGTCATTGCATGTGTGTTCTTTTGCTAAACCACATGAATCCACTAGAGTCATTGCATGTGTGTTTTTTCCTAAACCACATTGATCCACTAAAGTCATTGCATGTGTGTTCTTTTCCTAAATCACATGGATCCACTAACGTCATTGCATGTGTGTTCTTTTTCTAAACCACATGGATTAACTGGTGACATTTGCATGTGTCTTCTTTTCTTAAACCACATTGATCTACTAGAGTCATTGCATGTGTGTGATTGTCCTAAAATACATTGATCCACTAGAGTCATTGCATGTGTGTTCCTTTCCTGAACCACATTGATCCACTGGTGGCATTGCATGTGTGTTCTTTTCCTAAACCACATTGATCCACTAGAGTCATTGCATGTGTGTTCTTTTCCGAAACCACATTGATCCACTAGTGAAATTTGGATGTGTATTCCTCTCCTGAACCACATGGATCCACTGGTGACATTGCATGTGTGTTCTTTTCCTAAACCACATGGATCCACTGGGTACATTGCATGTGTGTTCTTTTCCTAACCCACATGGATCCACTAGTGACATTGCTTGTGTGTTCTTTTCCTAAACCACATAGATCCACTACAGTCACTACATGTGTGTTCTTTTTCTAAACCACATTGATCCATTAGAGTCATTGCATGTGTTTTATTTTCCTAAACCCCATTGATCCACTAGAGCCATTGCATGTGCGTTCTTTTCCTAAACCACATTCATCCACTTGTGACATTTGCATGTGGGTTCTTTTCCTAAACCACATGGATCCACTAGAGTCATTGAGTGTGTGTTCTTTTTTCCTAAACCACATGGATCCACTAGAGACATTGCATATGTGTTCTTTTCCTAAACCACATGGATCCACTAGAGTCATTGCATGCGTGTTTTTCCCTGAACCACATGGATCCACTAGAGTCATTGCATGTGTGTTCTTTTGCTGAACCACATGGATCCACTTGAGTCATTGCGTGTGTGTTCTTTTGCTAAACAACATGGATCCACTAGAGTCATTGCATATGTGTTATTTTCCTAAACCACATTGATCCACTAAAGTCATTGCATGTGTGTTCTTTTCCTAAACCACATGGATCCACTAGCGTCATTGCTTGTGTGTTCTTTTCCTAAACCACATGGATCAACTGGTGACATTTGCATGGGTGTTCTTTTCCTAAACCACATGTATCCACTAGAGGCATTGCATGTGTGTTCTTTTCTAAAACACATTGATCCACTAGAGTCATTGCATGTGTGTTCCTTTCCAGAACCACATTGATCCACTTGTTACATTAGATGTGTGTTCTTTTCCTAAACCACATTGATCCACTAGACTCATTGCATGTGTGTTCTTTTCTGAAACCACATTGATCCACTAGTGACATTTGCATGTGTATTTCCTTTCCTAAACCAATTGGATCCACTTTTGACATTACATGTGTGTTCTTTTCCTAAACCACATGGATCTAGAGGTGACATTGCATATGTGTTCTTTTCCTAACCCACATGGATCCACTAGTGACATTGCATGTGTTTTGTTTTCCTGAACCACATGGATCCACTAGAGTCATTGCATGTGTGTTCGTTTGCTAAACCACATTGATCCATTAGACTCATTACATGTCTGTTCTTCTCCTAAGCCACATTGATCCACTATAGTCATTGCATGTGTGTTCTTTTCCTAAACCACATTGATCCACTGGTGACATTTGCATGTCTGTTCTTTTCCTAAACCACATGGATCCACTAGAGTCATTGCATGTCTGTTCTTTTCCTAGACCACCTGGATCCACTAGAGACATTGCATCTGTGTTCTTTTCCTAAACCACGTGGATCCACTAGAGTCATTGCATATGTGTTCTTTTCCTAAACCACATAGAACCACTAGAGTCATTACATGTGTGTTATTTTACTAAACCATATGGATCCACTTGAGTCATTGCATGTGTGTTCTTTTCCTAAACCACATTGATCCACTATAGTCATTGCATGTGTGTTCTTTTACTAAACCACATGGATCCACTTGAGTCATTGCATGTGTGTTCTTTTGCTAAACCACATGGATCCACTAGAGTCATTGCATGTGTGTTCTTTTCCGAAACCACATTGATCCACTAAACTCATTGCATGTGTGTTCTTTTCCTAAACCACATGGATCCACTAGCATCATTGCATGTGTGTTCTTTTTCTAAACCACATGGATTAACTGGTGACATTTGCATGTGTGTTCTTTTCCTAAACCACATGGATCCACTAGAGTCATTGCATGTGTGTGATTGTCCTAAAACACATTGATCCACTAGAGTCATTGCATGTGTATTCCTTTCCTGAACCACACTGATCCACTTGTGGCATTGCATGTGTGTTCTTTTCCTAAACCACATTGATCCACTAGAGTCATTGCATGTGTGTTCTTTTTCGAAACTACATTGATCCACTGGTGACATTTGCATGTGTATTCCTTTCCTAAACCACATGGATCCACTTGTGACATTGCATGTGTGTTCTTTTCCTAAACCACATGGATTCACTGGGTACATTGCATGTGTGTTCTTTTCCTAACCCACATGGATCCACTAGTGACATTGCATGTGTGTTCTTTTCCTGAACCACATAGATCCCCTGGGGTCACTACATGTGTGTTCTTTTTCTAAACCACATTGGTCCATTAGAGTCATTGCATGTGTGTTATTTTCCTAAACCCCATTGATCCACTAGAGTCATTGCATGTGTGTTCTTTTCCTAAACCACATTGATCCACTGGTGACATTTGCATGTATGTTATTTTCCTAAACCACATGGATCCACTAGAGTCATTGACTGTGTGTTCTTTTTTCCTAAACCACATGGATCCACTAGAGACATTGCATATGTGTTCTTTTCCTAAACCACATGGATCCACTAGAGTCATTGCATGCGTGTTTTTTCCTGAACCACATGGATCCACTAGGGACATTGCATGTGTGTTCTTTTCCTGAACACATGGATCCACTGGAGTCATTGCATCTGTGTTCTTTTCCTAAAACACATTGATCCACTAGAGTCATTGCATGTGTGTTCCTTTCCTGAACCACATTGATCCACTTGTTACATTGGATGTGTGTTCTTATCCTAAACCACATTGATCCACTAGAGTCTTTGCATGTGTGTTATTCTCCGAAACCACATTGATCCACTGGTGACATTTGCATGTGTAGTTACTTTCCTAAACCACATGGATCCACTTTTGACATTACATGTGTGTTCTTTTCCTAAACCACATGCATCCAGTGGTGACATTGCATGTGTGTTCTTTTCCTAACCCACATGGATCCACTAGTGACATTGCATGTGTGTTCTTTTCCTGAACCACATGGATCCACTAGAGTCATTGCATGTGTGTTCTTTTGCTAAACCACATTGATCCATTAGACTCATTACATGTGTGTTCTTCTCCTAAGCCACATTGAGCCCCTAGAGTCATTGCAATGTGTGTTCTTTTCCTAAGCCAGTGACATTTGCATGTGTGTTCTTTTCCTAAACCACATGGATCCACTAGAGTCATTGCATGTGTGTTCTTTTCCTCGACCACCTGGATCCACTAGAGACATTGCATCTGTGTTCTTTTCCTAAACCACATGGATCCACTAGAGTCATTGCATATGTGTTCTTTTCCTAAACCACATAGAACCACTAGAGTCATTACATGTGTGTTCTTTTACTAAACCATATGGATCCACTTGAGTCATTGCATGTGTGTTCTTTTCCTAAACCACATTGATCCACTATAGTCATTGCATGTGTGTTCTTTTACTAAACCACATGGATCCACTAGTGATACTGCATGTGTGTTCTTTTCCTAAACCACATTGATCCACTGGAGTCATTGCATGTGTCAATGACAGTCATTGGATCTTAACCCTATCTTCCAATGGTAGCCATCATATAGGGTCTTCTAGAAGCCCCGAGCGGTTGCAGGTTAGTTCTGTGTCTCGATTTTTAGGTGCCGTTGGATCAGGGAGCATGGACGATAAGGATGTCCTTCATAAGGGCGATCCACGAGAAGTCTGTTCTGCAAGCTGATTGGCAGTGGCAACCACGTGTGGGCCTACGTCCTTGCCCTTATCCCCATAACAATGGGGCCGAAGCTCAGATCATGTTCTTTCATCTCCATGGAGAGGCCCAAACTCAGCTTGTACGAGACTCAGATGTTGGCCCACTACGACATACTCACCCCGTCGCTCGTGAGTCTATCGGCTGGCTTCGAGCTCAGCTACGCCGGGGTGCCTGTTGCGCCGCTCTTGCATGACAATCCATTGCCAAGGAAGATCGAGGAATGCCGCCGCCAGCTACCGGAGCGGAAGAGGGCAATGGCCCGGTACTTGCGCACGAGCACGTACTGGCCAAAGCTGTTCAAGAAGGAGTGGATGGCGTTGATTGAGCTGTGCGGAACCCACCGGTGGGAGATCCACCCGGATCTCTGCAACCCCGAAGGAAGGCAACACTTCTGGGTAGTTCCTAGGCGTACGACCTCCACCATTATCGAGGTGGCGCGCCATGAACAATTCATGAGGAGGAGGAATGCGGCCAGGAATGTCGGCATCGATTCCGATGCAGAGGAGATAGACGGTGACACGGACAACTTCGTCGATGATGGAGACAGTGGGAGCATCATAGTCGATTAGGGCCACTTAAGCCTAAATTTAATCTATGTACAATAGCTTAATGCCCTCTTTGGATTAGGGTCAATTGAGTCATTGCCAATTAGCGTCATAATCTATATATATTGGCCATGTTTTAGGTGTCTTTGTCTTGAAACTAATCGAAAGTCGTCCGATCCTTAAAAACAAAGTACGCGCGTCCCTGGCACATCAGATGGGATAATACGCTGACTCTGCTCCCAGCACTTGATTGCACAACCATAATTTTGGAGTGTGCCAGAGGATAAGGGGATGAGCGTGTTGTAATAATGTACTCCTTCCGTCCAGAAATAACTGACTTAGATTTTTTTAGATTCAAATGTATCTATACACCAAAACATGTCTAGATACAATTCTAGTCACTTATTTCTAGACGGAGGGAGTAGAAATAATTTTTGAGGAATAATTTATGAGGGCATATATTGGCCATGTTTTAGGTTTCTTTGTCTTTCAAACTAATCAAAAGTCGTCTGATTATAAAAAGCAAAGTTTGCGCGTTCCTTACACATCTGATGGGATAATACGCTCACTCTGCTGCCAGCACTTGATGGCACAACCATAATTTTGGAGTGTGCCAGAGGAAATGGGAATCCAAGGGAGATGGGAACTAGTGGCTGCGTCCATGCGGAGGTAAATAATTAATGTAATAATATTTAAATAGTTGTAATATGGTCCACATGACCACACAACAGACACGTTGCACGCGCCAGATATAAATAAAGACGACACAACTAGTTCAGTTTCAGTGATAATTCAAGAAACGAATTTACTATGCCCTCTTCTATCTGCTCCTCTTATTAGTCTGCAAGCCCGCGCTGCATTAAACAATAGTTGATGAGGATGAAAAATGATCAAAATGGCAAATAAAACAATTTTTAAGCTTACCTTTCATCTAGAGAATCTTACAGAGATGAAATTTGCAGGGAATTATCATTTCTCCTACAGTTAGCGGAAAGATCCTCAAGAACATCCTCAATCACCCCTGCAACTTCTTCATATTCTAATACACCTCCATTATTTTCATTTTTCTTCCCGTTCCGCTTACCCTTTTGTTTTTTTTTACCTCCTATCTTCGTTGGCACCTCCACTTCTTCATAAATTTGTTGCTTACCGACGTTTTCCTCCAAATTCTCATCACCGTTTTCCTCCACCTGCTGCACTTCCTCAAGTTCTTCGTCTTCTCGCTGCTCTTCCTCCAGTTCTGGCTGAGAAGTCTCATTTTCTGCCACCGGGGTGTGAACAGGGACAAGATCATGTGGAACTGGGTTTTTGCACAACCTCTTGATATGGCTGAATCCTCCACACCGTTTGCATTTCCTTTTCCTTGGTCCTAGCCTTGAACCTTTATCAGTGGAGGCTTCGATCCTTAGCTTTCTAGGCCTCCCAGGTGGCCTCCTAAGAACTGGTGGTTGAAGTTTGAACCTTGGATCGACAATCTCCCAATCATTTTCATCAGCCATAGGTGGTACGTTTTCTGCATAAGTTGCAGCAAACTTGTCCATGGAGAAATAGTTGTCAACATAGTTCTCTTTTTCAGCTCTGCTACCTCTCAGCTTTAAGATGAAGTACAGTGCATGGTAGCATGGCAGACCAGTAATCTGCCACTTCCTACATGAACAAGTCTTGTTTTCAATGTCTACAATATACCTCCGTTTAGTTCCACGCTTGTATTCTGCATAAACCTTAGCCAATGTACTAGAACTTCTGACCATCCTCATCTTTATCGTTCTCATTGCCCTGGTTCTTGCATTCAGTAACATAACCACCTTCAGAACTATTTTATGACCTAAAAAAATTATTGCACAAATTCTTTGCCTTAGATCTATCTTCACCATTATGCATTGTCTTATTGCATCCAACAAAATAACAATTGCAAGTGTCTTCATGCTCGAAATCTTAGCATTGAAACTCTCTGCCAAGTTATTGCAAACAAAATCCACATTGCTTAACTCGCCAAACTTTCTTCCGGCCCATAGCATGGTGTGATGTTCTTCAACGTATTTTTCCACCTTTGGCACTATATACATGTTCTGCATGTAAGTTGCATGTGTGCTTGGGGTGTATGTGAATGTTGATCGCCACAAGTCCTCTTCAAAGATCTTTCCTTTGAACTTCTTCGTGAAGTTAGTACCAAGGTGTCGCATGCATTCCCTATGCTCAACCCCAGGAAACACAACACCAACAATATTCTCAAGCCCCTTGCATGCACTAGTGTGTATCACCAAGCCTTCAGGGTGACCAATTACTGCTTGTAGTCTCTACATGAACCATGTCTAGCTTTCATTTGATTCACCCTCAAGAACAACATAAGCTACGAGAAGAAGCCAATTATGCGGGTCCACAACACAAGCAGAAGCAATATGTCCCCTGAACTTCCATTTTAAAGAACTTGTGTCTATTGCCAAATATGGCTTGCAGCCATCTAGGAACCCCTTCTAGCATCCCTTCAGGCAAACAAAACATCTCCTGAAGCATTTCTTATCTTCCTGCCTATACCTGACCCCCTTGAGCCCTTTTCTCTTCCTTTCACAACCTCGTAATTGATGTCAACAACACTACCAGGTGATGTTTTCTCTACCTTAGCTTTGAAACTATACAACATGTGAAAACCTTTCATTCAACTTGCCTTGAATGAAGTCTAGAGCCATCCCCTTCCCATCAAAGACTTTGTGGTAAGGAATCAGAACGTTAAACTTTTTGCTAATCTTTCCTCTGAGTTTAGTAGGTCCAATGTTATGATCTTGCCTCACCTAGTCAAGTACAGTAGCAGCAATCTACTTGGTAGTCGCCGGTCTAATTTTATCACTTAAAGAAGTATTAGGGCAGTTGTGTTTCTTCATGTTTACCTTGATCTGCATTCGATAAGAATCCAAATAAATCAGAGCTAATTATCAGCAGAATAAATATGAGAAAGACTGAAACTAAATGTAGCTATTGTAACCTGAAATGGGTGTCCACACCGCATTGGAGATGCATGCGATCCCCATTTAAACACATTACTTTACCTACAATGCACCCTAAATCTCTTTTGGTTGCTCTTTTCAATGATAAATTCAAACCCAACTCTAATTGCATAGGTAGCAACTACATATCTGCAGTCCTCCATGGTCTCAAAGAGAGTCCCCTCATCAATTGTAGGATTGTTCATATCAAAGTGTATCACTGGCATGTCCTCGTCTTCGTGATCGTTTCTGCATCCCATTTCCACATCTTCACATTCCTCTTCCTCATCAGTCCCATAGTCAGGCTCAAAGTTCGAGTCAACCAAATATTCCCTACTCTTCATCCTATTAGGGTCAGCAGCCATGTATGGATATGCTTTCTCATCATCATCAACAACTTCGAGCACAAAATCATCTGCATCGCCACCCATTTCAGTGTCTTCATGCTCGCTTGACAAACCATCATTCTCAAGGACAAGCTATACAGACGTCCTGTTGTTACCAACACATATCCTTGCCATCACCACGGGACTAGAAATGCTAATTAGGGTATGCAGAAAAAGAATTACAGTGCTTACCCTTCAATGAGGATGAAAGACACCTTCACCGGGCTCCAGACCTCCAAAGCTTTACACCCCGCTTCCTCTTCCGCTGTTTCGTTCTCCTCTGTGCTCTCTAGACTTGAAGGAGATTCCGTGCTCTTCAGCAGTGCAAGACCTATCCGCGTGTCCTCTAGCCACGCAGGATCGATCTCCGAGCAGGATCCGGATCACCAACGACGTTGGGCGCCTAACCCAATGCCCGACTCTCGGTTTTCATTTCCAGACGTGCCTGGGCAGTGGACGGTGGCAAGGAGAAAGGGCAGGGAGGGGAGGGAGGGAGGACGATGGCCCAAGGGGAGGATGAGAGTGGTGCACGACTGAACGGAGTGGTGGCGGCAAGACCAGAGGAGCGAAGCGGAGCTGGGAGCGACAAAAGATGGAAAATTGCACAATAATGTGTTAGGGGCACTAGTCCTCGAACCTGGGATGCACACCGTCAACGGTGGAGGAGGCAGGCCCACCAGTCAATAAAAATGCCACGTCGTCATCCCCTGTTTCTGATGCCCTTTAAAAAAATTAAAACATGACACGTCATCATCCCCTGTTTCTAATGGTGTTGCTACAATTCGACGGTACATAGTGGCATAGAAATAATGTTGTATGAACATAAGGGCACAATTGTAGATAGTTTTAAAATGGATCCCGATTTGTTTGGTCTCCTACCTGTCCTAGTACATTGCCCGACCAGGTGGATAGCCACGACCGAGCTTTTTAATAACTTCGCACTCTTATGCTGAGAAGGGAAATAAAGAATGAGTGGATAATGCAACGAGTGTCGAATTATTACCCTCTCAGGAAATAGGAGATGATTATTTTCATGCGTGCCCGGAGTTCACACCTATTGTCAGTCTGTAGGGTAACATGGCCCCGCCTAAGCAGCCATCGTGGCTGCCGCCGAAACTTGGGTATTTGGCCCCTATAAGGTAGGCCATGAATCTCTACTTCGAGGTTGATCTCTCATTGCCATCAGGCGGATGATTTCGCGGAATGTGCTACATCGGCTATGGCTACGGCGGTGGCGGCGAGCAAGGCTAAGTGAGCACTGTGGAGAAAGCGCGCAGTGGCATTATGGTGTGCTCTATGCAGGGGAATAAGGTACGTGTCAAATTTTTCGTGGGAGCATGCCGCCGAGGGTACACATCCTTGAATAGGGCAGTGCCAAGGTCTATGAACTCTCGCATGTATGCTTCGATGCGGGTGACCTTACTGCAGCGGGGGAGGCTACGAACACGCCGTCTGCGACAAAGACGCTCCATCCAATGTACCATTAGAGGCCAGACCGTGGCAACAACCAACCGTCTACACTCAGCCTATTGGATTGTTTGATAGCTGGAACCGACGGAGGGCAACACCTCAGCGCTAGAATTCAGGTTCCAATTCAGACGGACCTATGATCCCTACCATGAGATGCTGAATTTCAGGTTCGAAGAAATTGTTGCGGCGGCGCAGATGGTCCTACTGAACCGGGACTGGTGCAGGCAAAGCGGTCGTGCATGAACAATGCAGATTTCTTGTAGTTTGGCGGGAAGGCAAAAGATCAGTTAGGGTTAAATGATCACTGAACTTACGTCCTCTCAAGGCAATTGGCCAACCAACTTTTCTGGTGGAGATGTATAGTTTTTCAGTGAAAAATAGTTAAGTTCAGACTGAAGAATGACTTTTGTAGATGAAACGCTGACGCATTGTTCTATAAACTAGTAGGAAGTTTAGCCCACTTTTGTGCAGATATCAGATTCTTTTGTATGGAAGTACTACTGATGTAAATAAATACTATCAAGTATCTATTTCCTTCAATTACTATTCATGGTTAAATCCAGTTAACTGCCATTTTTTTATCCCAGACTGATAAAATTCAGACAACAGTTTATGTACTGATTTTGCATCTGTTGTCTGCGCTGTAAACTATTTTTTTGTTTGTATTGTGTTGTCTGCAAAATGGTCCTGCAATTCACCGTGCTACAAAACCAGTAGATAGTGTTATAAGGATCATCAGGTAATCTTCGTTTGAAACAAGAATCATTTATTGTCTTCTAGAATGCTCATCACTTGGCACAATAATCTAGTTACCTTGTACTTGAAGAGGAGATGAACTATATTTTACTGGCATCCACAGAATTGACATTGCTCATTGCCAGTCCACCCTCTTTTCATGAGGTTGCCCTTGGTTATTCACAGAAATTATAAAACACGGTGTTCAATACAGATGCATTAGATACACATACTTAAAATTCATTACCCACACATACTACATTAGTTCAAACTATTACATATTTTTAGTCCAGGCTAACTATCCGCTACGCTCTCCATACTAAAAATTCATTAGCCACACATTCTATAGCAATTCACTAGAGCTATGTCTTCACTCGAGGGAAATCAGAACCACCAGCTTGTCCATGCCCAGTTCCTCCACCGAAACTATGTGCGTCGTCGTGAAACGCTGGTGGTCCTGTGCCATCGATCCTTCCAGGTCAACACTACAGGCGACGAGGACGCTTTCTGGCCGCCTCATTGGGGTCCTGAATGCCATGTATCGATTTTAGAACCTCCTCTAGGTGACCGGGTGCTTCCAGCAAAGCTGTCGACCTGTCATCCTGCCCTGCTTAGAATCTCCACCTTGTACATCTTAGGAACGGCGTCAGGATATTTCAGCCACGGCTTTACCTCGATGATCCATCTGTCGCTCGGTGGCAGGATCTCCACCAGCTCGTCGCCAAGGCTACTAATGATCTACTTGAGGGCCTCCGGCTCCCAAGCATCCAATGGGAGGCCGTCAAAACCGAGTTTGGAGAAGAAAATGAAGTTGTCCCAAGCGATCGTCCCACCCACAGGCACGACGCCAATGCATGAAGCTAATTTTCTACCCATAGAACTTGAAAGAATGGGAAGAATGCAGATCGCGCTCGGTCTCGGAGTTGTGCTTGAATCGAACGAAAAAATCGAATGTTGGTGCGCATACCTCAATCTTGACCACATTTCGTCTGATCCCAAAACGAGACCTGAAACCGATAGCAAGTATGTCGGCGACACGACAGGAAAGATGCCCAACACAGTGGCCATGAGAGCTTGGTGGTCGAACTACTGTGCCAGGGCTACCATGCCTGGGGTGTGCGACAACACGCAACTGCCCGAGGCCGGTCACCGGTCTGGATCGCCAAACGGTACGCACTCCGCCATGCGAGAAGGACTAGCCAGAGGCGAGAGACTAGTCCAGGGACACGAAGCTCCGATACGGCAGATGATGCGATAGCTGCGAGCTTCGATTAGGGGCGTGGGAGGTTGACCGAACATGGCGGGGACGCAAGGAGAGAAAGTGCGAGCTCTGATCTGAGACGAGCTGTCAGAGCTGAGCAAAGGTTATAGGGAGGGGAGCAGGGGAGAAGAGCAGAGCAGAGCAAGGAAATAGATCTGGTCCATGCAGGGGTAAACTAGTCCACGACCACAAAGGATAACGGGGAATACTGATAGGGCGGGCCAAGAAGAGTTGACCTAATGGCGGTATTTGAGTTCAACCGTTTTTCGTTTGGTTCAAACGACTGTTTGGATGTTAGATTTGTATTCACCTCCATTTGGCCCCTCTGGACAATTTGCGAATCTACTACGGCCCCTCTGCGAGATTACAGGCAAGTCGGGCCCCGTGATGCACTTGCCTGAGAACTTTGGGCCGCAAACGAACAAGCCCCTATCGGCCAGCCGTCGCCAGTGCTTCCCCACAAGCTCCACTGTCGCATCCACCCTCGCACGCCAAGGAAACCGCTACCTCGACCTCGCCTCGTTGGTCTTTGTCTGACACTGGCGTCCGCATCCATCCATTGCAAGGCTGCGCCATCAACATGCTCGGCCTTCGTCGTGCGCCTCTGCTACCCTCCCTATGCAGCGACCTCACCTCTTGCCACCATGGGTCCTGCTTCGTCCTTTTCCCTACCTCGTCGTCATCCTGGTGCCCTGCAGCGTCGCAAGGCCACCGGCGATGTAGTCCTTCCCGTTCGCAAGCTCAACCTCCCAATGCACCAGCGCCGCCCTAGGCCTCTTCTTCCTCGACCCGCCGATGGTCACCTCCCTACAGCGGCACGCTCGTCCCCGGCCCAAAGTGGCTGTTGTTCCCCTGCTCGCCTACATGCGCCTATACCCGATCTTATCACCATCCGCTACCAGTAACTCCTGTCCTGCCGCCCTCGCCAGGGGACAACGCGATGCGGGAAGGAGGCCGAGCGGCTTTTTTTCCAAACTATTCACTCAAGGGTGGCATTGATGCGTAATTTGATGTTTGTTCTGAAGGCAAAACCATCAAATAACTGGTATACGGAAAAATTGGTCAAGCAACTCGTACGGTAAGCCAAATTATAGTATAGATTAAAACACCTCTTGTGATAAAAAAACTAGTTTTTAGGTCATAAGAGGAAAAGAGAGATTTTCATTGGATCACCTAAACCTTCTCGACCTAAATATTTTTAGGTCATAACCTAAAAAAACCTCCTTGTGTTATATATTTGGGTCAACCGGCCACCTCCCTATAATTCCTGCACGCGTGCGGGCAACCACCAACTGCCAATGTTTCCATTTCCGTGCGTCTGCTGCCCACAGACCGCGCAACACCTTTGCCAAATCCCGTCCATTCCGTCGCCCTCCTGCCACGGCTCCACCAGATCCCAACCGACCGACCTCCATCCCGCCGACGTCCCACTGAATTGCCCCCAATCAACATGCCACTGCCAACACGCGCGTCTGTCGTCTGCCGCCCGCCCTTGAAGAAGATGCCACTGCCCTCACGCGCGTCTATCGTCTGCCGCCCGCCCTTGAAGAAGATGCCATCGCTCAAGCGGCCCAAACTTCCACTGAGCTCCACCGGCTTCCGCGGCGTGCGATAGAGCCTCCAACTACTTGTAGCATCCCAATTGTCTAACAATTGTAATGCTACTTGGTCTACTAATATAATGGCTACTTCCTATATATAATTGTTGCATCATAATTATATCATGCTCATGTCATCATGCCACCTTGCATTTGAGCATCATATAAAACCCTTTTATTTTGGTTCTTCTCTCATATGCATTATTAATTATATTTGCCTCTTGTTATTGTATTTGGTTATTGATATATGGTTTAATGCCCAAGTTGAGTTGGGGGCATATCTTTTTATTCCACTCTACCACCTTTATTTCCACCACTTTATAATTCCACCATTCCATTTACCATGGGCCTTTATTTTCTTTTGGTATTTAATCTAGCTCATGGGAGATAGGATGGAGCCAATTCTAATTTCTTTTGCTTGGCCTTTATTTCCACTTCTTGGGAATGCATAAGAATAATGCCATATTATTATTATTGTTTTCACAAAATAAAACATGGCATTTAATACTTGCATGGGCTATGCAACCATCATCACCACCTTTAGCCCATTTGTTTTCTTTTTGTTTTAGTGGTTCATTATTTGTGGAATCTCTCCATCTTTTCCACCATCCCCATGTTCCCCAACAAAAACACTTCCTCCCTTCATGTATGAACAAGTGGGATTTT
This sequence comes from Avena eriantha, assembly GCA_910589775.1. Classification (NCBI taxonomy): domain Eukaryota; kingdom Viridiplantae; phylum Streptophyta; class Magnoliopsida; order Poales; family Poaceae; genus Avena; species Avena eriantha. The sequence goes on from OU342740.1 coordinate 90,721,105, forward strand.
TCCCTTTGATTTTAACACCCTCTCTCCCTCTCTCTTGTAGTGCTTTCCTCACCACCAACTTGTGCTCAACCACTAAGTCCTCTCCTCACTCCATAGCCAGCTCTTTCTCTTTTATTTCAAATTTACAAAACTTCCAAAAGGGGGTATTTTTGAGTTTGTTTGAACCTGCAACAAAAAAAATCAAAACAGTTAATAAAATAAAAAGAAATAAAAGGAGAAGAGACTTACCTGCAGCCCAGCAGCAGTACCAGAGCAGCAGCCCATCGACGCAGCCTCTCCCGGCCCACTCCCCAGCCGCGGCCCAACCTACCTCCCAGCGCGTACCGGTTCGAGCCGGACAACGCTGACGCCACCCTCTGTTCCTCTTCTTCCCTCCGTCTAACGCTGTCTCGCCCTCCTCTCTCCTCTGCTCTGATGGAAGCGGGCAGGTAGCCGTCTCCGATGTCTGCCGCGTCAGCTCGCGCCGCCCGAACGACCACCTCCCCTCCGTCTTATCCTCGCGCCGAGCCGGGCTTTTCTCTCAAACCCTAGCTCCCTGCCCCGCTCCCCTCTCCCTCTTCTCCACCGTACCGTGCCGCCGCCAGACAGTGCATCACCACGACGTTGCCGTCTAGCCGGTGACCGAGGCCTCGCCGGGGAGCACCACCGCGGTCCGTGGAGTCGTTTCCGCCCGCTGGGAGACGCCAAGCCCGCCCGGAGCAACCCCTCGTCAGCGAACAGTACACCACCGCCGCGACCTCGCCGTCCCCCTCCGCTCCGGACGTCCCGTCCTCCGATTTCAGTGGGAATCAAACGAGGTGAGCGCCCCCTTTCGTTTCTCCCCCGTTCCCTTCCCTCCGCGTGGCCGCGCTGCCCGTATTTGGCCCCCGCCGGTGAACTGCACCGCCGACGCACAGACCCAGCCCGGCGATCCCTCTCTGTTCCCCGATGTGCCCCGTCCAGTACAGCCCACCGCCGACGAGCCTCCCTGAACGAGATCGGTAGCCGGTAGATCCCTCTCCGTGTTTCATTTTTGGGGGCACCGCGAGATACGCCCCCGTTCCATCGCCATCCTCGCCGGAAGACCTCGCCGTCGTCAGATCGTGTCGCGAATCAGAGGGCAGCCGTCAGGTTCAGTCCAGGGCTCGAGCGCCGTTCCGCGAAAAGACCCCACCCCCCTGTGCGCGCTTTTGTCGATCACGCCCAGGTCCCTAGCAGCCCCAGCGACCCCACTAGCCAGCCACGGCGCAATCTTGCAAGCAACCCCCCAGCTTTCTAGTCCCTCAACCCGCACTCCCCTCGCTGCGCCACGTGGTCCACCCATGCCCTCGCTGTCACGTGGGACCTACTTCTCCGTCGGGCCCGCATGTCAGCCGCCTGGGCTAGCTAAGGCCGAGGTGAGAAAAGACTTTTTCCGCGCGCGTGGCCCCAGTTTGCGCCGGCCCCATCTGTCAGCGGCTTGGGCTGGAATATCCTGGGTGCAAGAAGTCCTGGCCATTTCTGTTAAAATAAAAATGTTTTCAGTAATTGTTTGAAATCAAATTCAAATCAGATTTTAATAACTTTTAAAATACAAATCCAAATAATACAAATAATATATGTTTTTGAATCTGAAAAATGTGAGGAATTCAAATATGCCCTTCAAAATATTATTTGAACACTTTAAAATTTCGAGATGATTAAAATTACAATAAAATGCCCTTTTCTTAATAAATTAATAACTTTAATTCTACAACTCCAAATTTGAAAAATAATATGTCTAAATCGATTAGCGCGACGAGCCCGTTCTATCTATGCAGTCCTTGTTCTGAATTGAAGCATGCATCATGTCATTATTAAAAATCTGAACTGTTTATGACAATAAAACTTGGTTAAATAAATAATAAAATGCTTTATTTCTTGTATCCATACCTCACCTTTGCCATGCTACTTTAATGCCATGTAAATTGTGCACCATTCATCATGGCATGCTTGTTTGCTTGACGCATTTTAATTCATATGTTTGTGCACTTTATTTATGTTAGCTCTTGTTTGTTTGGTTCTTCTTCGAATAGACACCCAGCAGGAGAATTACCAGGAATCACAGGAGTACTACCCAGATCCATCTCTCGCTTCAACTAAGCTGCCAGGCAAGCACTACCACATGCTTGCATACATATAGTACCTATTGCCTCTATCTTATTCTTGCATCATCGAGTCGCGATTGCATTAAACTGAATCCCAAGTACTGCATAGCCTTTATTTTAAACCCCACCGAAGCTTGTTCCTCCATCCCTGAGCCATTACTACAGGAGTTGTTTGAGCCATGCGAGTCGTAGAAAAGCATGTGTAGGGTATGTGAGTGTCTAATGAATAACGAGGTACCTAAACAACTTAACCTGAGTAGTAATGGGATAACTAATGAAAGAGGCACCGGTGAGCAATATCTGCTATTTGGTTTTTCATGCCCACTTGTGTCCCGTAGGACCCCGAGTACTTGATTCATGTTCCTTGACTATTCGCACTATCCACATCCGGGAGGCCTTATGGACCCCCCTGAGCCAGAGCTTGATTCATTCTTATTTCTTGGGGCCACAATTAGTTTGGGGTTTTATTACTATCCTGTACTTATGCCATGTTACTGCTTTATTTAAGATTGTGCGAGGAGCACCTGTACTGTTTTGGATCGTGACACGTTTTTGCTGTATCGACAAGCCCAGTCACCTTTTCGGGTTCCCAGTCGTTTACCGCCGTCCACACAAACCTTGAGTCCGTCTCGGAGTCAGCTAGCTTCGTTGCGGGTAGCTTAATGGGGTGGCCCCCTGAAATATTTCTGAATCCTGTGATCGCTTTGTCGTGAATGCCTCGTTGGGTTTTGAGTTGGTTTTTCCGAGGTTGATCGAGTGTGTGTTGTTATTCGTGCACCCCTGCAGGGTAAATCTTTCTGAAAGCCGTGTCCGCGGTTATGGATGACTTGGAGCACAGTTTCTCGATCATAGTCAAGTATAACTAAAGTACCGCTTTTAATTTGACTAAGTACGTGACTAGTAAATAGTGCAATATTCACAGAATGGTTAATAAAACTGCCAACGGATGATGGGGGTTGTTCGTCCGCTTCCTCGTTGGTAAGCGGGGAGGAGGATGGATCTGTTAATTATACTGTTATCACTGTTGTTCTTAATTAACGGACATCCGTCTATCATTGGTTAGGCGGATGGTTAGCGAGTATCTATAGAATTATTAGATATTATCTTTTGTTGCAATTGCGTCACCCTAGGTGTGTCCCCTTTAGTGGCATAAAGACTTGCTGAGTACCCCTAGGGTCTCACACGATAAATTGTTTGATTCAGATGAACAGGTGTACCCGCAAGATGGATATTGGGTGGAAGAGACAGATGATGGTGGCAACGATCACTCGGTGTAGAGATTCCGGGATCGGGGATCCGTGTGATCTGTGGGCGGGATGTGTTTATTTATGTGGCATCTTATACCGATTTGCTTCTTATCCGTACTCGGACTTTGTTTTCTGCTTCCGCCTGGTACTCTGATGTGTGATGTATGAGGAGCTATCCTAAAATATTATCTCTATCTAGGATATTTGAATCTTGCTGTATGGCGTTGCAATATTTCTATTTCTTTTAGATGGAGTGGCTCTGAGAACTGTTGTATGTGGCTTGCATACATACTCACTTGTGTATGTAGTTGATCCCTTCGCCTGCCGATTACGCCGCTCGTTCTTGTCCCGATGTTCTGAAAGTGGTTAGGACGGCCGAAGGGTCTACCGTGAGTGGCCTAGGGCCCCACCGTATTATTTTAACCACTTTCGCTCATCCAGGCATGTAACTAAGAGCGTAATTCACCGAGGTAGTTACAATTGGTATCAGAGCCATCCCGCCCTTCAGGGTCTCAGCCAAAATGGTCATTGTCAGTCTAGCAAATATTTTTGGTAGCTATGTATACTAGGGAAAAACAAACGTGAGAGTAGGACTGCTTCCATTTTTCTTCTTACCCACCCACCCACCCTTTTCTGGTAAGGAAGTGTAACGTTTTCAATCCTCTTCTAAAAATTCAAACTAGGATTCACGTGTTCTGGGTTTCGTAGTACCATAGGTTGTGTGTGTGTGTGTCGGTGTGAATTCCTTGTCTATCTGTTGCATCCAAATGTTATCACTATCTGCCTTTTGGTTATCAACTGTTGGTACATTTCATACCGACAGGCCTTTGTAAACCGATGCGATCTATTCTGATTCGTTGTATACCGATGCGATCTATTTTACTCTTTGTTATCCAACGTTATCTTGTTGGGGTGTTCTTTTTCGTAGTTACCAATCTTTAGGTTCATCCTAAGAAGAAGGTGTTGGGATATGTGTTTTACTGATTCATGTGCGGAGTAATGATTTGAGTGCAGGATGGAGTCGTGACCATACCACTACTGTTATCATTTGCTCTTGTATATTGAACTAGTAGAGTTACTAATCTTGATTCGTGAAGTGGTTTTGCGCATATAGTGGTATTTTAATGCCGAAATTTGCGGAAAATTTTTCTTTGTAGTTTGTGTACCACACTCCTTGTTCAGTCGTGTGCGTTATGCTTAATATCTTCTAGTTGCCTTTAACTTTGTTGATATTTTAATATCATCTCAGTGAATTGCATCCTTTAATCTTAGTTAATTCCATTTTGGTACTATTTTTGGATTATTATCATTCTCCATTATAGTACTGACTTGTGTTTTATATCAATCACAGGATGGCACCACCACGCCGTTCTGAGGAGGACATACCACCTGAACTTGGGGCTGCTTTGGCAAGTATTACAAATGCTTTGGGCACTATGCAGCAGAACCAGTAGCGCTTCGAGGAAACCGTGAGGAGGAATGAGTTTGTTCCGCTACCTCCACCTCCCAAGCGAGGAGACATCAAGAGTTTTCTCAAGTTCAACCCACGTCAATTTGAGGTGTCTGATCAGCCACTTGATGCGGATGATTGGCTTCGTGAAGTGTCAAGGTTGCTGATGACTGCGGATGTTCCCGAGCAAGAATGGGTCAAATGTGCCACTCACCTTCTGAAGGGAGATGCAGCTCTCTGGTGGGAAAATTACCTCAAGGCAGATCTCTCTGGTTTTCAGCCTACTTGGGAGCAATTCACTGCTGCTTTCAAAGAGCAATATCTGTCAGAAATTGTTATGGAAAGGATGAAGGAAGTGTTTCTCAACCTCAAGCAGGGCACTGACAATGTCAACACCTACATCAGAAACTTCATGAACCTTTCTCGTTATGGTGGCGATGAGATCTCCGATGACAAGAAGAAGCAAAAGAGGTTCAGGCAAGGGCTCAATGCTTCCATCAAATATGCAATCACTCATGCAAGGCCGGCGTCTTTTCTGGAACTCCAACACACAGCTCTGCAGGAAGAAGCAAGTAGGCAAGTGTTTGAGGAGTCAAAGAAACACAGCCGTGATGCAGCAAGCTCTTCTGCTATGATAGCTCCTTCTAAGCGTCGTGTCTGGGTTCCTAGCACCCCACCGTCGCTCCCTGCTCCACCAAGACCGTCAAGCTACGTAGCAAGGCCACCAAACTCCTTCACTGCGGCTCCCAGGGGCTACAACCACAACTACCCTGGAGCGCTTGGTGGAGTCCCTGGCTACGTTGCTCCACGTCCACCTGGTGCTTGCTATACTTGTGGAAACACTGGGCATCAGCACTGGAATTGTCCAATGAACAACAAAGCTCTTCCACCACCACCTTCAAGACCTGCGGCAAGTGCTCCTATGATTCGTGCACCCCCACCTCGGGCTCTCAACATCAACACTAAGCCGGGGTCTATGGTTGCTCGTGCCAACTGTGTCAACATCGCTCAAGCGGAGCATGCACCTGGAGTTGTCATGGGTATGCTTCCTGTTAACTCAGTCCCTGCACGAGTTTTGTTTGATTCTGGTGCTTCGCATTCTTTTGTTCTCACAAGTTCGCGCATGAGCAAGATCTGGCTATGGTTCCTTTATTGCATCGTCTTGTGGTACAATCTCCTGGGTCAAACATGAGGGCTGCTCATATCAGCCATGGCAATCAAATTGAGATTGGTGGCTCTTCGTTTCCGGCTTCCTTAATTATTCTGGGCAATTCTGACATTGATGTTATCTTGGGCATGGATTGGTTAACAGCAAATGCAGCTGTGATTGATTGTGCTGAACGTTTGGTTTCTTTGAAAATTCCTGAAGGCCATATAGTCTATTCTCCAAGTCTGACTCCTGCAATTCAGCTTTATTCTTTGGCGGCTCTGAATGATGATGCTATGGAAGGTATTCAGAGTGTTCCTGTAGTCTGTGAGTTCCCAGATGTTTTTCCTGAAGAGTTGCCAGGTATGCCTCCGGATCGTGAGGTCGAGTTTGTCATTGAACTTGAACCTGGTACCGCTCCTATTTCCAAGCGGCCTTATAAAATGGGTCCGGCTGAGTTGGCTGAACTCAAACGTCAGTTGGATGAACAAGAGAAGTTGGGTTTCATTCAGCACAGTACTTCTTCTTGGGGTAGCCCAACCATCTTTGTGAAGAAGCGAGACAAGACTGATAGACTTTGTGTTGACTATCGGGCACTCAATGCTAAAACAATCAAGAATAAATATCCCCTTCCGCAGATTAATGATCTCTTCGATCAATTAGCTGGAGCTGTGGTATTCTCTAAACTTGATTTGAGAAGTGGTTATCATCAAATCAAGATTCGCAAGGAAGATGTTCCCAAAACAGCTTTCACAACCCGCTATGGCCTGTATGAGTACACGGTCATGTCTTTCGGTCTCACCAACACACCTGCCACTTTCTCGAGGCTTATGAACTCGGTTTTCATGGAGTATCTTGATAAGTTCGTTGTGGTCTATCTGGATGACATTCTAGTCTATTCTAAGTCAAAAGAAGAACATGAAGAACACCTTCGGTGTATCCTAAACAAACTTCGTGAGAACCGCCTGTATGCAAAGTTCTCCAAGTGTGAATTCTGGATGCCTCAAGTCACCTACCTTGGTCACGTCATCTCTGCCAAGGGCATTGCCATCAACCCAAAAACTATTAAGACAATTATGGACTGGCTTCCACCCATAAATGTCAAAGAAGTCCGAAGTTTCCTTGATTTGGCCAGTTACTGTCGTCGCTTCGTTCAAAACTTCTCAAAGATTGTGAAGCCTCTTACCGATCTCCTCAAGAAAGGCAAGAAATACCTTTGGACTCCTGCATGTCAAGCAAGCTTTGAAACACTCAAAGAGAAGCTCACTTCCACACCAGTCTTAGTTCCTCCAGATACATCAAAGCCTTTCCAGATATTCTGTGATGCCTCATTGCATGGATTGGGTGCGGTCCTTATGCAAGAAAAACAAGTTGTTGCTTATGCATATTGTCAGTTAAAGACGCATGAGATCAACTATCCTACACATGACCTCGAACTCGCAGCAGTTGTCTTTGCTTTGAAAGTATGGAGGCATTACTTGCTTGGCAACCGTTGTGAGATCTTTTCTGATCACAAGAGTCTGAAGTATATCTTCACACAGCCTGATCTCAACCTTCGTCAGAGGAGGTGGATTGAAACAATCAATGATTTCGATTTGACCATCAACTACACTCCGGGCAAAGCTAATGTCATGGCTGATGCTCTCAGTCGAAAAGCTTATGTCAACAACCTCATGGTGGAAGAACAACAGCCTCTCTTGTGCGAGGAATTCCGCAAGCTAAACCTTGAAATTGTGGATCAAGGGTATCTTCTGAACCTTCTAGCAACACCGCTCTTGGAAGAAAAGGTCTGTTCCATTCAACTTGGTGTTCCTTACACTAAAAAGATCATCTCCAACATTCAGCTTCCGAAGTATGAGTCTTTCCACATTGACAACCAAGGCACTCTTTTCTTTGAACACCGGATGTTTGTTCCGAACTACCCGGGTTTAAGAGAGCAAGTTCTCAAGGAGGCGCATGATTCTGTTCTTTCTATCCACCCTAGCAGCACTAAGATGTACATGGACTTGAAAACACAATATTGGTGGCCTGGTTTGAAACGATATTGTGCCAAGTATGTCTCGGAGTGTGATGTTTGTCGCAGAGTTAAAGCTGTCCATCAGAAACCTTCCGGTCTTCTATAGCCATTGAAGCCTCCGGAATGGAAATGGGAGAAAGTAGAGATGGACTTCATCACGGGTTTTCCAAGGTCGCAGAAGGGCAACAATGCAATATTTGTTGTCATTGACAGGCTTTCTAAAGTAGCTCACTTCTTTCCAGTCAAGGAAACAATTTCTGCAATTCAGTTGGCTGAGCTCTACATCAACAGAATTGTCTCTCTGTATGGAGTTCCTCTTGAGATCAGTTCAGACCGTGGAAGCATCTTCACTTCCAAGTTCTGGGGAAGTTTCCAAAATGCTTTGGGAACAAAATTAAACTTCAGCACAGCTTACCACCCTCAGTCGCAAGGACAAGTCGAAAGGATCAATCAGATTCTGGAAGATATGCTCCGTGCTTGCGTTATCTCTTTCGGCATGAAGTGGGAAGAATGTCTTCCTTATGCTGAATTCTCTTACAACAACAGCTTCCAGAAAAGTCTAAAGATGGCACCATTTGAGGCTCTCTATGGTCGCAAATGCAGAACTCTGATTGGTTGGTCGGGTGCAGGTGAAAGAATATTGTTTGGCCCCGACATTGTAACTCAAGTGGAGGAGAAAGTTCACATCATTCTTGAAAACCTGAAGATTGCTCAAAGTCGCCAGAAGAGCAATTATGACAGGAAGCACACGGACATAGAGTATGTCCCTGGTGATCTCGTTTACCTCCGTGTCACTCCCATGAGAGGTACGCACCGCTTTGGTATCAAAGGAAAGCTGGCTCCTAGATACATCGGTCCTTTAAAAATTCGTGGAAGAAGAGGAGAAGTTGCTTATGGTCTTGAGCTCCCTGAACAACTCAAGGTCCATGATGTTTTCCACATCTCTCAACTCAAGAAGTTCTTCAAGGATCCTGGCAGGACCATGGACCATGAACTCATTAATCTCCAAGAAGATCTGTCTTATCAAGAACACCCCATAAAAATCCTTGAAGTCGCAGAAATAAGGACTCGCAACAAGTCCATCAAGTTCTGCAAGGTGCAGTGGTCGCACCATTCCGTTGATGAAGCCACTTGGGAACGTGAAGATGAGCTCCGTGCCAAGTATCCTACCCTCTTTGAGTCTTCTTCTTCCTAGAATCTCGGGGCGAGATTCCTGTTTAGTGGGGGAGAGTTGTAGCCTCCCAATTGTCTAACAATTGTAATGTTACTTGGTCTAGTAATATAATGGCTACTTCCTGTATAATTGTTGCATCATAATTATATCATGCTCATGTCATCATGCCACCTTGCATTTGAGCATCATATAAAACCCTTTTATTTTGGTTCTTCTCTCATATGCATTATTAATTATATTTGCCTCTTGTTATTGTATTTGGTTATTGATATATGGTTTAATGCCCAAGTTGAGTTGGGGGCATATCTTTTTATTCCACTCTACCACCTTTCTTTCCACCACTTTATAATTCCACCATTCCATTTACCATGGGCCTTTATTTTCTTTTGGTATTTAATCTAGCTCATGGGAGATAGGATGGAGCCAATTCTAATTTCTTTTGCTTGGCCTTTATTTCCACTTCTTGGGAATGCATAAGAATACTGCCATATTATTATTATTGTTTTCACAAAATAAAACATGGCATTTAATACTTGCATGGGCCATGCAACCATCATCACCACCTTTAGCCCATTTGTTTTCTTTTTGTTTTAGTGGTTCATTATTTGTGGAATCTCTCCATCTTTTCCACCATCCCCATGTTCCCCAACAAAAACACTTCCTCCCTTCATGTATGAACAAGTGGGATTTTTCCCTTTGATTTTAACACCCTCTCTCCCTCTCTCTTGTAGTGCTTTCCTCACCACCAACTTGTGCTCAACCACTAAGTCCTCTCCTCACTCCATAGCCAGCTCTTTCTCTTTTATTTCAAATTTACAAAAACTTCCAAAAGGGGGTATTTTTGAGTTTGTTTGAACCTGCAACAAAAAAAAATCAAAACAGTTAATAAAATAAAATGAAATAAAAGGAGAAGAGCCTTACCTGCAGCCCAGCAGCAGTACCAGAGCAGCAGCCCATCGACGCAGCCTCTCCCGGCCCACTCCCCAGCCGCGGCCCAACCTACCTCCCCAGCCCGTACCGGTTCGATCCGGACAACGCCGACGCCACCCTCTGTTCCTCTTCTTCCCTCCGTCTGACGCCGTCTCGCCCTCCTCTCTCATCTGCTCTGACGGAAGCGGGCAGGTAGCCGTCTGCCGCGTCAGCTTGCGCCGCCCGAACGACCACCTCCCCTCCGTCTTATCCTCGCGCCGAGCCGGGCTTTTCTCTCAAACCCTAGCTCCCTGCCCCGTTCCCCTCTCCCTCTTCTCCACCGTACCGTGCCGCCGCCAGACAGTGCATCACCACGACGTTGCCGTCTAGCCGGTGACCGAGGCCTCGCCGGGGAGCACCACCGCGGTCCGTGGAGTCGTTTCCGCCCGCTGGGAGACGCCAAGCCCGCCCGGAGCAACCCCTCGTCAGCGAACAGTACACCACCACCGCGACCTCGCCGTCCCCCTCCGCTCCGGACGTCCCGTCCTCCGATTTCAGTGGGAATCGAACGAGGTGAGCGCCCCCTTTTGTTTCTCCCCCGTTCCCTTCCCTCCGCGTGGCCGCGCTGCCCGTATTTGGCCCCCGCCGGTGAACTGCACCGCCGATGCACAGACCCAGCCCGGCGATCCCTCTCTGTTCCCCGATGTGCCCCGTCCAGTATAGCCCACCGCCGACGAGCCTCCCTGAACGAGATCGGTAGCCGGTAGATCCCTCTCCGTGTTTCATTTTTGGGGCACCGCGAGATACGCCCCCGTTCCATCGCCATCCTCGCCGAAAGACCTCGCCGTCGTCAGATCGTGTCGCGAATCAGAGGCCAGCCGTCAGGTTCAGTCCAGGGCTCGAGCGCCGTTCCGCGAAAAGACCCCACCCCCCCCACCCCCCTGTGCGCGCTTTTGTCGATCACGCCCAGGTCCCTAGCAGCCCCAGCGACCCCACTAGCCAGCCACGGCGCAATCTTGCAAGCAACCCCCCAGCTTTCCAGTCCCTCAACCCGCACTCCCCTCGCTGCGCCACGTGGTCCACCCATGCCCTCGCTGTCACGTGGGACCTACTTCTCCGTCGGGCCCGCATGTCAGCCGCCTGGGCTAGCTAAGGCCGAGGTGAGAAAAGACTTTTTCCGCGCGCGTGGCCCCAGTTTGCGCCGGCCCCATCTGTCAGCGGCTTGGGCTGGAATATCCTGGGTGCAAGAAGTCCTGGCCATTTCTGTTAAAATAAAAATGTTTTCAGTAATTGTTTAAAATCAAATTCAAATCAGATTTTAATAACTTTTAAAATACAAATCCAAATAATACAAATAATATATGTTTTTGAATCAAAAAAATGTGAGGAATTCAGATATGCCCTTCAAAGTATTATTTGAATACTTTAAAATTTCGAAATGATTAAAATTACAATAAAATGCCCTTTTCTTAATAAATTAATAACTTTAATTCTACAACTCCAAATTTGACAAATAATATGTCTAAATCAATCAGCGCGACGAGCCCGTTCTATCTATGTAGTCCTTGTGCTGAATTGAAGCATGCATCATGTCATTATTAAAAATCTGAACTGTTTATGACAATAAAACTTGGTTAAATAAATAATAAAATGCTTTATTTCTTGTATCCACACCTCACCTTTGCCATGCTACTTTAATGCCATGTAAATTGTGCACCACTCATCATGGCATGCTTGTTTGCTTGACGCATTTTAATTCATATGTTTTTGCACTTTATTTATGTTGGCCTTTATTTTTAAACCCCACCGAAGCTTGTTCCTCCATCCCATGAGCCATTACTACAGGAGTTGTTTGAGCCATGCGAGTCGTAGAAAAGCATGTGTAGGGTATGTGAGTGTCTGATGAATAACGAGGTACCTAAACAACTTAACCTGAGTAGTAATGGGATAACTAATGAAAGAGGCACCGGTGAGCAATATCTGCTATTTGGTTTTTCATGCCCACTTGTGTCCCGTAGGACCCCGAGTACTTGATTCATGTTCCTTGACTATTCGCACTATCCACATCCGGGAGGCCTTATGGACCCCCCTGAGCCAGATCTTGATTCATTCTTATTTCTTGGGGCCACAATTAGTTTGGGGTTTTATTACTATCCTGTACTTATGCCATGTTACTGCTTTATTTAAGATTGTGCGAGGAGCACCTGTACTGTTTTGGATCGTGACACGTTTTCGCTGTATCGACAAGCCCAGTCACCTTTTCGGGTTCCCAGTCGTTTACCGCCGTCCACACAAACCTTGAGTCCGTCTCGGAGTCAGCTAGCTTCGTTGCGGGTAGCTTAATGGGGTGGCCCCCTGAAATATTTCTGAATCCTGTGATCGCTTTGTCGTGAATGCCTCGTTGGGTTTTGAGTTGGTTTTTCCGAGGTTGATCGAGTGTGTGTTGTTATTCGTGCACCCCTGCAGGGTAAATCTTTCTGAAAGCCGTGTCCGCGGTTATGGATGACTTGGAGCACAGTTTCTCGATCATAGTCAAGTATAACTAAAGTACCGCTTTTAATTTGACTAAGTACGTGACTAGTAAATAGTGCAATATTCACAGAATGGTTAATAAAACTGCCAACGGATGATGGGGGTTGTTCGTCCGCTTCCTCGTTGGTAAGCGGGGAGGAGGATGGATCTGTTAATTATACCGTTATCACTGTTGTTCTTAATTAACGGACATCCGTCTATCATTGGTTAGGCGGATGGTTAGCGAGTATCTATAGAATTATTAGATATTATCTTTTGTTGCAATTGCGTCACCCTAGGTGTGTCCCCTTTAGTGGCATAAAGACTTGCTGAGTACCCCTAGGGTCTCACACGATAAATTGTTTGATTCAGATGAACAGGTGTACCCGCAAGATGGATATTGGGTGGAAGAGACAGATGATGGTGGCAACGATCACTCGGTGTAGAGATTCCGGGATCGGGGATCCGTGTGATCTGTGGGCGGGATGTGTTTATTTATGTGGCATCTTATGCCGATTTGCTTCTTATCCGTACTCGGACTTTGTTTTCTGCTTCCGCCTGGTACTCTGATGTGTGATGTATGAGGAGCTATCCTAAAATATTATCTCTATCTAGGATATTTGAATCTTTCCGTATGGCGTTGCAATATTTCTATTTCTTTTAGATGGAGTGGCTCTAAGAACTGTTGTATGTGGCTTGCATACATACTCACTTGTGTATGTAGTTGATCCCTTCGCCTGCCGATTACGCTGCTCGTTCTTGTCCCGATGTTCTGAAAGTGGTTAGGACGGCCGAAGGGTCTACCGTGAGTGGCCCAGGGCCCCACCGTACTATTTTAACCATTTTCGCTCATCCAGGCATGTAACTAAGAGCGTAATTCACCGAGGTAGTTACACTACTTCACCGCCAAGCTCATCGTTGACGGCTAACATGATTGGCTCGACATATTACAGACGAAGGAGGAGGCCGCGCACGCGTACGACCTCGTCGTGTGGCGGTACGACTTGCTGAGGTCGTACCTCAACTTCGATGACGTTGCCAACCAGCCGGAGACGCGTGTTCTTAGCTGTCGGGATGAGTGGCAGCGTCAGCTTGCCACGCGCGAGACCTACGGCGCCTGGAGGAAGAGGTACGCGGATGCGCATCTCGAGGAGGTGCGTGTGGAGGAGGCTCTCTATGCTGTGAGGGATGCTACAACGACGGAGTATAAGATGAAGAAGGCCGTTGTGGGCGATGCCAACCCGTCAACGGTGAAGAAGGGCGACTTGATCTCTGATTTTGAGTGGTCCAACGACTCCAGCTCCGAGTTCGATTAGGAGTAATAGTTGCTAGATAGTAGTATGAAAAAATCGACATTTGTACCAATGTAGTAGATGTAATCTAAATTTAAACTATACTTGAAACCGATGTTTGAATATATATTTTCTTTGTTTTCATGCTCTGATACATAGTAGGTGATACATAGTAGGTGTTGTAAAATACATCATCTAGAAAACTAAAAACCGGCTTCGTGCTCTAAAACGCCAAAATGGCTACCGTATAATTTTTGGTCTGCCCTAGTGGCGGAGCTAGAAACTTTTGGAAGCCTTGACGAACGTAGTTTAAGATTTGAATTTTTCAAATACAACTAAATATCTATAAAAACGCAAGCTTTGTGCCATGAGCAAGCTTGGAAGGCTGCCCAGACTAGAGGGACGTTGGGTTGGTCCATGGCCTGCCTTATTTTACATTGTTCATTAGAGATGCTCTAACGGATGAAAGTTTAGACTAAGATGCCGAAAGGACCTGTGTGAGTTCTGTGGATGGCTTTCATATGCTATGGGTACCAGATTATACATGAAGAAACATGCTAATTCTTAGTTGTTGGTCCTTAATGCATCTGAGCTTTAGAGCATGTACAATGGCAATCGTTTAGGAAGACGCTTAGTTAAGAAAAATAAATACCAAAAAATCGGATAATTACCCAAGCGTCTAGGCTCCCGTTGTACTTGCGCTTGGATCTTTTGGAGATTCTACAAAATAGTCATGGTAGTAGATGTGACTTTATGGTTCTTCCTCGGAAAATTTCATGTGCATGTGTTGTGCCCATGCACATTTTTCCAGACTACATAATAGTTTCTAATACCGTATAAAGGAAAAAAAATATACAAACAAAAGTATTAGGAATTTTTCCCACCGGGATGTTTCGGTGCACACATAAACCGACAAAAAGCATTCGGAGGCGATCCACTAAAGGTCTTCAATTTCAAATGGTCTCTATTATTCAGCTAATACAGTAACACATATTGGCTTACATTTTGGAGCGGAGGCAGTAACTATCATGAAGGTCGTTGAAAAACGTTGGGACATAGGCACAAAACGCATCTATGGAGTAAGAAAATTAACATTGCATTTTCTTTTAAGCTTAGCATATGGGGCACCTATTATGTGGGAGAAGAACCACACGCGTACACACAGGGCGTGTTTGGTTACCTGTTTTTCCGTTTCTCGCATGGACCGGAAAAAAAAGAGTGTTTGGTGTATTGGGTTGCATGTGTTTCTTGCATCGCATGAACTTCAAAGCAACCCAAAATTTGGCCCGCTGAAAACGCCGATTTTGGGCGTTTCCGCAGGACAGGCTCCACTCGTGCAAAAGGGAGGGAAAGCTACGCCGCCCGTGCGAGCTCGGCGATGGCGCGAGCCGCGGGTTTCCTCCAAAAGCGGGCGGGAGAAATTTCATCACCACCCACTGACTCGCGTCGGTATAAACCACCACCCGCCACACCAACGTCCATCGCCACCATTTTCCCCATTCTTCGAGCTCTCAAGCCGACGAGGTTCTGCATCGTGCAATAGGTAAGCGGCAGGAGCGGCGGTGGTGGTTCTAGACCGGCTGCTGCAGCCGTTCTTCTCCAAGATCATCCTCGAGGTGCTCCGCTTCTCCGATGCCGGTGAGTTCCATCAAATCCCAGGTCTAGTAACTTCGGTATGTTAGCCTTGTATATCTGATTGTAGTTTGTGGTAGATCTGGATTGTATGCCTAAAGAACTGCCAGGTATAATCATAGATTGGTGTTCTCCTGGACTCATTGCATGTTTAGGCTTGTGTTCATGTGTGTAGTCTAGGTCCTGATACTTGCGATCGTGAAATTTGTAGGACATGAGCTACGATGCCTTTAGTCAGGCCCTCCTAGATTCTCAGGAGACCTTTGTCGCTGAGACCTAATCCCAGCTACCGCCTCTAAGGCTCACCTAATCTCAGTGCACGGAGATCTTGTCTCCGCCTTCGATAACCGGGTACACGGTAGAGCAGATTGCACATCAAGCTGCCAAAATCATGGCGAAGAAGAAAGCCAAGGCTGGCAAAGCCCATAGCACATGCCAGTGCAAGGGGGTTAAGGGCACCATGAAGTGGGAACCGTTCCTCTTGGCGTTCGTGCTCAACTAGATGTGTGAGATCATCAAGAGCGGCGTCAGGACAGAGAAGGGGTTCAAAGAAGTGCACCTGAATACTGTTGCTCGCAAGGTGTTTGAGTTCTGTGGCATTGAGGTGTCCTCCCAGCAGGTGTACAACTACCTGTATAAGTGGGGGACCAGGTGGATCCATATCTCCAAGATCAGAGACCTTAACGGAGCTAGCTGAGATGAGGAGACTTGCACCATCATCTTGGAGGACGCGCCCACGACAGGGGACACATCTCGGTATTAACTAATTTCAGTAACATCTCCTTTAATTTCGGACACTAGACTCGCTAACCTCCCAGCAATTCCTTGTGTCAGGATCACCCCAAGGATGTCGAGTATCTGAACAAGCCTATCGCCAACTATAGGCAAATGGAGGCCATCTTCTCCTTCGGCCTTGCCACTGGCAGGTTTGCAATGGTCTCCACTGAGCCTCTTGGCGAACCTTGCCCTGAATAGATACAGACCCAGGAGTTGGAGACAATGGTACTTGATGAGGATGCCGAGACCGATGCCGCCGCCGGTTCTCCCGCTGTCGGCGTTGGTCAAGGCGGCAACACAAATGCCTACATTGTAGGTGGCTAAGATCCTGGCAAAAAGAGGAAGAGGTCGATGTTGGGGGAGGAGGACGTCGTCGTCATCACGTGCATGACCGACGCCGTCAAAGCGGTGGCCACCGCCATCACTACTGCTTCCCCTCCTGATGTGAAACCAGCTCTGTACGACGCCGTCATGGCAACCAAAGGGTACAACCCTGAGGCTCTGATGGTGGCGCTCAGCCAACCTCTTTGACAACCAGGCTATGGGCAACAACTTTGTTCAGATGGCAGAGGACCACATGGATCTCTGGCTCAGGACCTTCCTGGCCAAGCACTACTACGTGTAGTGCTTGCTTCCTGATCATGGAGATGGTGGCGGCCGTACATGCATGATGAAGAAGAAGTTGTATATTTTAAAGTAGCTAGAGACTTGATGAAAACTTATGCCTGTTTATTATGAGGTGGTATATACTAACCCCTCACATGATGGAGAACTTATGCGGTGTTAGGATTGCACTCCTTTTAATGTGGTGGTAGGATCTCACCATAGATGTTGGTCATGATCGGTTGGATCACACTAACTAGGTAGGTTGGAACTGCTGATGCTTGTTCCCATATGATCATGCATGCTTAACTAGTTTATGCTTGTGCCCTGTGTTTGTGAAATTGATCTGTCTGCCTTACTTGTGATCCTTAATATGTTGCTTATGTCTCACAGAAATACAACTGGTACGTGGTGTACTACAACAAGAAGTCGGAAATTTATAAGACATGGGAGGAGTGCAACCAACAAGTGGCGGATTATCAGGGCAACCTCCATAAGGGGTTTAAGACTCTAGAGCAAGCACAAAAAGCCTACTCTGAGTTCTTAGCAGAGCGTCCCTAGAAGGAACAACCGTCAGTAGAAACGAAGATCAATTTCACTCCACCGACATGGTTTATCAACAAGTTCATCCACACGAGCAGGATCCACCTATACTGGGTGCAAGTATGATCAAAGACATCATCATCGTTCGCCTAATCAAGTGGATTAGCCACTACCAATTGTTCTTATTCAGCTTGATCGATCATGAAAGATCTTAAACCCTGGTTGCTAGTTGGTAAGCTCACTATTTTGCCATACGAGGTAAGCATATCAGGCCGGACGCGGGCTCACAAACGTGCAACTTTGCACCAGCAGAGCCCAATCTGAAAAACCAAACAAAGTAGTCATATGGGCTCTCTTAGTAGGGAAACGAAAATACAGGCAACCAAATAAATAATTCTTCCTGGCCCGAGAGCAATCTCCCCCATGCAGCGCCGAGCGGGCTAAGTCAAAAAACGGAAAATTCCAGTCCGAGTAATCAAACAAGCCCAGAGCATATGAAGCAAGAAGAACAAATCAGACTTGAGAAGGAGTACCAATTTACACACGGAGTGGAGACTGTTATACCTGTACTGTTCATTGCCAAATTTGTCAACTTGGTTTCAGCTGCTGAGTTGGATATCGATGTGAAATTTATCGGCATATACACGTATGTAATATATGTATGATGTTGCCCGTTAATTAAAAAGTGTATTATAAATTAGTAGGCCCTTTAGGATTATGTGCTTGGTGCACCCGATACAGCCCCCCTTAAAATGCAGTATTATCGGTGCTAGTTGCTTGACCATTGTTTTATCGTCTTAGAGCTGTCTTTGACCAGGTTGTGTTGCCGTACGATTCGTCAACAACAATAATAACAACAACAAAAAAACCGTTCCGATAACGTAACCCCTAGGCTTGTGATTATGCTTAAGCATACTTTTCAACAAACATTATCAATATCGTGTATAATAACAGCATTAACATCAACATGATCAAATTTCGTGTAAGTTGCAAAAGGAAAATAGGAGGAAAATCACACGTCCCGTTCAGGCTGGGTTCAGATCATCTGACGTGCAGTGGTCCTCGATTATTGGTACTAACCACCAGCCGTGTCAGGCCTGCCGACTTGCTCTACAGCTGCAGTTAAAATACAAACGCTTGCTCCATTAGGGTGTCAGGTGAGATCCCGCCTAAATTCCACTTTTATTTGTTAAAATCTAGTGTAAATTTTGAGAAAAAAAATGAACTAGATTTTAGCAAATAAACTAGAGGTGGGATTTTGACGGGATTATGCTCCATACTAGTACAAAGGAGGAGAGGAGGAGAGTGTCAAGTGGTTAGCAGTACCAATACATACTCCCAAGGAGGAAGATTCCAGGGGTTTGACCAGGTAAAACGGGAGCCAAAAAAGGCCCAGGAATCAGCAAGCACGCGTCGCTCTGCCTCCTATAACTTTGATTTGATCTCCGACACCCCTCGCTCCTACTACATTTCATTTCAGAGTTGGCGAGCTCCAGCTCCGCGTCGTCTTGCTGCTCTGTTCCTCCAGCTCGGAAAAGTTTCTTCCAAGTTGCGGTCCACCTCCGTCCGCCGCGGCCGCGGCCGCTCCCCGGGAGCAGCAGAGCAATCGAAGCATATCTGCCTGCTGGGTCCAGAAAAGGGTCGGTCTCTCAACCGCAGTTTTGGGTGCGAACAAGGGCGGGAGGGAGGGGATGGCCAAGGGGCGGCTCTTCTTGCTGCTCGTCTTGTGCCTCTTCGCCGAGTCGAGGATCGCCGCCGCCACCACCAACCCGCAGGACGGTACCTATGCGGGCATGCTAGTTTGTGGTTTAATAATTTTAGCTTGTTCTTGGCGGCTAGTTGCGGCGGAAATATCATGGAATCTAGTAGTACTAGCTTAATTGGTTGATTGTTTCGTACTACTAGCTTACTTTTGGTAGCATTTGGGATCTTAGGATGGACTAGGGATTCGAAATCTTCTTTCTAGTTTCAGATACTACTATATAATTTTTGCTGCTGGAATCATTTGCCCGACAGATTGCCATGCTACTTCTCTTTCATCCTAGTATTAGTGGAGTGGAGAATCTATCTACCAGTAGCGATTTGCCCAACATATCACCAGAGTCTTAGCTGAAACAGTATCCAAAAGTTGCTAGTAAAGTTGTGTGTCCCTCCTTTCTCCCTTCGCAGCGGCTGCGCTAATATCCTTGAGGAAGAAGTGGTCAAACGTGCCTTCTAGCTGGAGCAAGAAATCTAATGACCCTTGCGGTGACGAATGGGATGGAGTTTTTTGCAACGACAATTCAAGGGTTACATCGCTGTGAGTACCTTTTTTTTTTTTTGCTACAAGCTGTTCCAAGATTGTGAATGGTTTTGGTTTCCCCTGACAAATCACTCTCTTCTACTATGTCGCAGAAATCTATTTGGTATGGACATGCGAGGCACTCTGACTGATGACATAGGAAGCCTGACTGAGCTCAGGGTCTTGTGAGTGCTTCCTCCGTGTTTTTTTTTCTTCTGAATTATCTCAATAAATATGGTTGTGTGCATCAACTTATGCAGACAACAGGGGTCAAGCCCTCTTTTTCGAAGAAGAAAAAAATCCTTCCTAGTAGCTTGTGTGGTAGAGAAGTTCTGACTTCTGAGCATTCAACATTATGTTCAGATTCATGCTATGGATGCCCCTGTGTTTTTGCATGTTTTATGATCACAAAATAAAGTAATATTATTACACTTAGTCACTGACCAAGTGACCATGAATGCACGCAGGGATCTATCCTCAAATAAAAACCTAGGCGGTCCACTTACACCTGCTATTGGGAAATTGATTCAGCTTATACACTTGTAAGTTGCACCAGTGTCTATTACTGTACAAAGAGGCACTACACCATCCTTCAAAAAAAGAGGCAGTACACCTCTTGATTCCACCTTAGTCACCGACTTACCATCTTCCTTTGTAACTTGATTGATTTTGTAGAGTATTAATAGGTTGCAGTTTCAGCGGTACTATTCCCAGTGAACTAGGAAACCTGGCACAGCTCGAATTCTTGTAAGATTCTTGTTCCTTTGAACAGTTCATACGTATGTTTGTAAGAACTATCTGTTTACTGGATCTCGCTCCATGTCCTTCCACAGCGCTCTGAACTCAAACAAATTAACGGGTAGCATCCCGCCCTCATTGGGCAAGCTCTCCAAGGTTAAATGGCTAGACCTAGCTGATAACCATTTGACCGGACGCCTACCAAACTCCAGGGACAATGGTGCTGGATTGGACCAGCTTCTTAACGCAGAACACTTGTAAGTGTCACAAGTAACATCAGTTTCTTGTTAATCATATCTGGTTATCACTCATGTCGTTTCTACCCTTTGTAGCCATCTTAACCAAAATTTTCTAGAAGGTTCTATCCCAGAATATATGTTCAACTCCAGTATGCAACTCAAGCATATGTAAGTTCAAATATTTAAGCTTTGCCTCTTGTATCATTTTCACCTCTGACTATGATTTCTTGTGTCTAGACTTCTGGACAGGAACAATTTTACTGGAAGTATTCCAGCATCTATCAGGGTGATCCCAACACTTGAAGTACTGTAAGTATTCAGACAACTTATTGTAGAATTGCTTTGGGGAGTTATGGTATTTGTGGAAAGCTGATATCTTGATGTGCTTTTGGAAAACAGCCGTCTAAACAACAATCGCTTCACGGGCCAATTTCCGGCTATGAAAAACCTCACAAAGCTCCATGTTCTGTAAGCAGTATTCGCACCATTTCTACATTGTTATTTAGATGGTACTCTTGCAAAAAAAAATAGCTGAGATAAGCACTGATGTGTCACTTGTAAGTTTTTTCTTGGAAAACTCAGAATGCTGTCAAATAACCAGTTACGTGGACCAATGCCTAATTTGACTGAACTGGGCAGTCTTGAAAATGTGTAAGAATTTAATACAATCTCAATGGGCATTCTTTAAAAACTTCCACTCGCTATCATTGACAAGTGATACGGTTCTATATGCACAGGGATCTAAGCAACAATAGCTTCACACCTTCTGGTGTTCCAAGTTGGTTTACAGATTTGAAGAAGTTAATGACCCTGTAAGTCACAGTGCTATCTGACTTCAGTACTTAAGAGACAGTTTAATTGCAGAAAATGTTTACAACTCTTTTGTTTCTCCGTACAGTACAATGCAGTCAGTTGGGATGTCCGGGAAACTGCCGCAGGAGCTTTTCAGCTTGCCTGCTTTGCAACATGTGTAAGACAATACAACATTAGGACCTCTACCTCGTGCATTATGTTTTTCATAACTTATTTACTAACCAATCGAACACATGGCAGAGTATTGAGTGATAATCAACTGGATGGCACACTTGACATGGGGAATAACATCAGCAAGGACCTAGACCTTGTCGACATCCGGAACAACAAAATTACCTCGGTTACAGTGTACAGCACCCTCAACTGCACAAATCTCAAGTGAGTATCACTGTTCATTTCAAGACCTATTTTTTCTTGACAAGGCGATGCTTTCTGTTCGCTTCAAACTCTTACTCCCTATTTTTTTCTTGATGCTCTGTTCTTGCCAGGCTTGAAGGAAATCCACTCTGCAGTGATTCTCTTCTGTCAGACACGACGCCGTGCACGAACACGCTAACTGAACTTCCAACTACACGACTTTCCTCTAACATTCAATGTGCAAATCCATTTCTTGAAACTATAGTCTTCAGATCCCCTTCCTTTGGCGATGTCAAAAAGTACCTTCCTGAACTGCACAGCAACCTCTCGAGCACACTGGGCAACTGTACCCCGAACCACCTAGGTGACTTGGTACCGTACACTGATGATGTGTACCTAAAAGTGGAAATCATGGCATGCCCAGTAAACCAGAAGAGGTTCAATTACTCCCAGGTGCTGAACTGCTTCAATCTGACACTTCAGACTTACAAGCCACCGGAGAATTTTGGACCTTACTTTGTGCACTCACATCCTTACCCGTTCCACGACAAAGGTACAGTTGACAACTGATCCAGTTCTCCGGATGATGTTTTTATGCTGCCAAATGGATATCAGGGCTGATGTTGTAGCTGTTGATGATGCAGTTTCTCGAGCGGTTTTGATTGGTGTTGTGACCGGCTCTGTTGTTTTGGTGGTTGGGCTCGCGCTGATCGGGGTTTACGCCGTGCGTCAAAGGAAACGGGCTAGGAAGCTTGTCACCCTCAATGATCCTTTCGGTACTGCATTATACCTCTAGATAAAATTCCATACAGATTGCATCGTATTAAGTCGCTCTACCTCCCTTTTGGTCTTTGTGTTCAGCTTCATGGGGATCAACAACAGAAGATATTGGTGAAGCTCCAAAACTCAAGAGCGCTAGATGCTTCACACTGGAAGAGCTCAAGCTGAGCACGAATGACTTCCGAGAAATCAATGCAATCGGAGCAGGAGGCTATGGAACGGTAAGCAAACAACCCTTTCAAGAATTCGAGGACAGTTCTTATCACCTTTAGGACAGTTCTGTAAGTGTTCTGTTCTGATCAAACCAGGTGTACCGAGGAAAACTTATGGATGGCCAGCTCATAGCCATCAAGAGGTCCAAGCAAGGGTCCATGCAGGGTGGGCTTGAGTTCAAGACAGAAATTGAGCTCCTCTCTAGGGTACATCACAAGAACTTGGTCGGGCTAGTTGGTTTCTGCTTCGAGAAGGGTGAAAGGATGCTTGTTTATGAGTTCATTTCCAATGGAACTCTAAGCGAGTCATTATATGGTATGTTAACATGTTTCTTCCATATCATTGTGTTATACAAGGTCTTCCCGTCATGATTATCAGCTGGACTGATCATAATGTGTCATTGTAGGTATTAAAGGAGTGCAGTTGGATTGGAGTACCAGACTGACGATAGCCCTGGATTCAGCTAGAGGGCTAGCTTACCTGCATGACCATGCCAATCCTCCAATCATTCACAGGGATGTGAAGTCCACCAACATTCTACTTGATGTGAAGATGACCGCAAAGGTGGCAGACTTTGGCCTTTCTTTGTTGGTATCAGATAGTGAGGAAGGCGAGCTCTGCACAAACGTCAAGGGAACACTGGTAAGCTTGCACTTCTGAATGAAACTAAGTGTTTCTTGTACGTATCAGCCATGCCATACTTGACATGTCATGCAGAGCATGATCATCATTTCAGTTCTAAGCTTTAAAACACCTGCAATGCAGGGCTACCTAGACCCAGAGTACTACATGACACAGCAACTCACGGCGAAGAGCGATGTCTACAGCTTTGGCGTGGTACTGCTGGAGCTGATAGTGGCCAAGCCGCCTATCTACGAGAAGAAGTACATTGTCCGTGAGGTGAAGACGGCATTAGACATGGAAGACAGCATGTACTGTGGGCTGAAGGATGTGATGGACCCGGTTCTTCTCAAACTGGGAGGGCTCCAGGGCTTCCCACGGTTCTTGCAGATGGCGCTGCAGTGCGTGGAAGAGGTGGGACCTGACCGCCCGTCGATGAACAACATCGTGAGGGAGATCGAGATGATAATGCAAGACCATGGGATGACACCTGGTCCAGTGTCGACGAGCTCTTCGTTCAGCGTAGACTCGACAGCAAAGAAGTTTGCACCTAGGTACCCATACTCCAACACATCGACGTCGTCCACAGCATTTGAGATAGACAGCA
The DNA here is from genome assembly GCA_910589775.1 of Avena eriantha. Classification (NCBI taxonomy): domain Eukaryota; kingdom Viridiplantae; phylum Streptophyta; class Magnoliopsida; order Poales; family Poaceae; genus Avena; species Avena eriantha. Next base: position 90,745,161 of record OU342740.1, read on the forward strand.
GGGCCTTTGAGTACAGTGGGGGGTTCCCTTCTTCTCGGGGAAGCTTGCAGAACAATAGGAACACATAGGAATGGAAAAAGGCATATGCACAGGATGAAAGGCTTGTAGGCTTTAGGAGAGCATCACATTGTACACGCTGTGAAAAAAAGGCATGCTTTTATAGGATGGGCGTGTCTAGGCAGCCACCGAGGGCTCGTTAGTCTAAACTGGCCCTCGTCAATAAAAGGAAACATCCCCCGTCCCCCTGTTACTATTTCCGAAAAGGCATAGATAGAAAGACGGAGAGACACTTAATTCCAGTTGGATTTTTATTAAAAAACGTCATAACTTCTAAACCATGAGTCCGAATTCGGATCCGTTTTCACCGTTGAGTCTTACTCGACGATATGTTTAAAACCAGATCTCATTTGCATATATTTAGACAAACTTGAATTTTGGAAAACAACTATACTGTTGTGATAAAACAACTTCGTTCAAAGAGTTGCTTATACTCCCTGTCCGGAAACAAGTGACTTGGATTTGCCTATATTTGCATGTATCTAATGCTAAAATAAGCCTAGATATATTCAGATCTAGAAAAATAGGAATCACTTATTTTCGGACAGACGGAGTACTATTTTTTTTTTCATATTTCATAGTCAACTTAGTTTTCGAGATACTCGTGTAGCAACGAGAGCCACCAACTTCATAGTACTGGGACCTACGAATCTGCACTACTAGTTATCTACCATATTTCTTGGTTTTTGAGATAGACAACTTAATTAGTAACAACTACGATATAACTTCATAAAAATGGTGCGTGACGTAGTAGTAGTGAAAGGCAACTTAACGACAATGACACACAACTTTACAATGTGGTGCTAGCCGACTTAGTTTTACAACTTAGGCATGGTGATTGGCAAGTTTATCGCCCCCACCGCCTCGTTGTGGTGGACCCACCCTCACGTCGACATCACCAACTCGAGTAGGGTACCATTGTGAGAACGAGGAGATCGGCACTACAGAACGGGTCGCAACCCATCCAAACTCCGTGGAAGCAAAACACAACTTAGCACATGTGCGACACAATAATTTACTATTAGAAAATGCAACTTATGAGCTTCAACATGTAACTTTTCTTGTTTCAACTATAACTCAGTTGGTAATTAAACGTATTGAACTTTGGTATAGGCAATAGTTACCGCCATCATGAAATAAGTTGTTGTCACTTTGGTGTAGAGAGGTAGGCGACGACTTACATATGGGCGATGCAACTTAGCACTAGGCGGTATACAACTTAGCAACAGTAGATATGCAACGTAGCACATAATTGGACACAACAATTTACTCTCTACAAACACGACTTAGCAAACATGTGGGTGAATAGTTCATTGTGTGCAACTGGAGCAGCCATCCTCGTCGGTGTAATCATTACACCGCCACCATCCTGTTGTGGTGGCCATGCCCCAAAACCGCCCGCAGTGGTGGCCTCCGCCCTGACGCCGCCTGCATGTGTAACTCGAGCATGAGACCCCAAGGGGAGAATGAGGAGACCCCCACATTGCATAGTGGATTGCGGCCCATCCAAGCTTCATAGCGGAAAATCACAACTTGGCACATGTGTGAAGAAACCATGAACTTTCGGCAAATGCAACTTGTCAACTCTAGCATGCAACTTTTCTTGTTCCAGCTACAACCTAGTTGCTAAATGGATATAACTTGGGATAAAAAAATAGCTTGTTCCTGATGGTATTTTAATTATAGCCCCACGAGTTGCATTTGGTGTAGTCAATAGTTGCTGCTACTTCTTGAAACAAGTTGTTGCCGCTATGGTATAGAGGTAGGAAACTTCGCAGATGAGGTATGCAACTTAGCATTAGGTGTATACAACTTATTAATAATGGGCATATGCAACTTAATACACGCGTAAACAAATTACCATCAACAAACATGACTTAGCAAATATGTGAACAAACAATTTCTTATGTGCAAAAAATACAACTTAGCTCACATGTGAAACCAATAATATCATTGGTAAAAATGCACTTAACACGTGTTTGAGAAACAGTTAGCTGTCTTCTTGGCAACCGCTGCCACAAGATACAACTACACCTTGATTAATGTCGATGTGGCCAATGTCACGAGGCATGACATGAAGCCCAACACAAGTTGCAGGAAGCTGAAGGGGACGTAGCTTTGAGACCAGTTGTGCCTAGCCCTTCGTTGGAGCCAGGGCAAGCGGTGGTGCTCGGAGCTCTAGGACGATGGGGAGGGCGGGACGGTGGACCATCTGGGTCGGCGTACTATGGTAGCAGCTGCCACGAGGGTACAACTCCACCATGATCAAGGTGGATGTGGCCAGTGCTACGAGCACGACACAAGGGGCAACACGAGATACAAGAAACCGAAGAGGATGTCGTTTGGAGACGGGTGATGCCCAGGTGGAGGGGAAGCCAAACCAACAATTTACTCAATCCTAGTGGGTATGCAACTATGTATGTTCGACATACAACTATATTGGAAAATGGGTGGAACTTAACCCTAGTTTGTATATAACTTAGCAAAAAGGTGATATGCAACTTAGCACAAGTCGAAAATACAACTTAGCACTAGTGGGTATGCAACTTAGCAGAAGTCAAAAATACAAGTTAGCACATGTGTGAAAAAACAACTTGTTATCTTCTTGGTATTTGCTGTCATGAGGTACAACTCCATCACAATCAACATGAATGTGGTCGGTGCCACAAGAACGTCACAAGGCGCAACACACGATGCAAGAAGACAAAGAGGATATACAACTTAGCACTAGTGCATATACAACTTAGTACTAAAAATGACAACTCCTGATTTGGCAGTGTCACCATTCATTACACGAGGCCCAACACGTTCTATAATAAGCCGGTGGGGATGTTGTTTTGAGACCGGCGTGCCTGGCCCTCCACGGATTTATTATCGACAAAATACAAATTACAACATGTGTGATACGATAATGTATTGTCGTAGATGCAACCTCGGTACATATGTGATGCAATAATTCACTATTAGCAGATGCACAACTTAACACCGATGAGTATACAACTTAACACAAAGAAACGACAACTCCACCTTAATCAAGGTATAAGTGGCCCATGTTGCACGAGGCGCAACACGATTTAAAAGAAGGCGAAGGGGATGTCGCTCTAAGGCTAGCGGAGCCCGACGGGATGGTAGAAAATAAATAGATCCATTTAAATAAGAGAGATACCTAAGAGCTGCTCACAAAAGATCCCACAGAGAAAGGGAGGTGCTTTTTCTTGACTTTTGCTATTCATTCGTTACTACACACAACCATCTGTCCATGTACTCTATCCCCTTCCTGTAGTTTTTCATCTAGTATCTCTTTCCAATCGCTGATGGCAGGGGCATGGGAATCGACCATAGGCACTCGACTAATGCGGACTGGTTGGTACACGCAGGGACCTGGCCGACGACTCTCGAAGACAGGAACCCGCGGCTTGATGCGCGCGGATGGGCTGGCTCCTGGCTGGCGGCACTCTAGGACAGGGACTAGTGGTCGAACCGGCGGCGCGCGGGGCTGGCCAGCGATGCTGGAGGACGGGGACTCGCCTCGGACTGGCAGCGCGCGGGGCCTGGCCAGCAGGTCTCGAGGATGGGGACTCGCCCTAGACTGGCAGCGGGGGGGACTAGCCGAAGGTTGTCTAGAGAGCCGCTTCCCGGAGCCGACGAGATAGCATGCCGACGGTACAGAAAACGACGGCGGCGGTTTCCATAGGTTGGAGGCAGGGAGGTCACGGACGAGACGAGATGGAGGCGAGCACGCCGTGTGAACCGGATACGCCAAAAATGTGCGCGACAGACAGCTGTCGGAACGCCATTGTAGCGGGTCCTTCATCGCGCGTCTTCATCCGTTCATCCGACGGCCAGCGAACGGGGGCTCGGATTGTCTAACGAGCCCCCGAGCACTTATTAGCACTTAGGTTATAGGATTCAGGAATGCACCCTAACTCAAGGTGCACTGTACAGAGTTCTTGAGATTAATACTTTTTGGTACTCCCTCCCTCCGGTCCGAATTAACGTTCGCGAGGTGAATTTTACAAAAACGCCCTCATGTTTTTCCCGACGAACGCTGGAGTACTTCCCCTCACTCTTCTTCCTCATGTCCGCCTCGTCTCACGCGACGCCGGCGCCGCGCCCTCGCTGCAGCTCGCCCTCGCCAGCGCCGCCCCTCCTCCCGTACACTGATCCGCTGACGCCGCATCCGCAGCGGGTCTCACGAACCCTAACCCACAGTAAAATCCGAATCTTGGGGATTTGGTGGTCGGCGATTTGGGGGTCTCCGGTAAGGCGGACGCGGCCGGTGAGGCTACGGGGAAGGGGAGGCTGGTCTATTGCTGCGTGTCCTCGTCAGCTGCGGGTCCCCTGGCAACCACACGACCTGCTGCTACTGGCGTCTTCCTCGAGCTGCAGCTTCCGGCCACCACTCAAGGGGCTTCTGCAACGCCGGCACCTCTCCTAGGTTGGTCAGCACAACCTCCTCCTCTCACGTTTACTGTCCTTCAACAGCAGCTGGACTGAGAGAAGCTTCTAGAATTCTCCGAGCTTCAGAGAGCAGAGTGGATTCTGATCCAAAGTAAGCTCTGCAGAGAGGCCAGGAAGAGGCTGCAGAGCACCAAGAAGTTCAGATGCTGACATTGATATGTACTGCTACCAGATTATTTTCTTCTCTTTGTAGAAGAGAAGCATTTCTAGTGAGGTCCAAGCATATCTCAGGTAAGATTGCTTTTGTAAAGTTGTGTTGTAAAAACTCAGACATCGGGGGTAGGACCCAAGACCGCGCCGTGTTGTGCTCCCTGTTTTAAGTTGAATGATGTGAATAGTCCAGAGTAGATTAGATTAGGTCTGCGGTAGATTCAGTGCACCGATTATGGTAATGTTTGTTTTGCTTTTTGGCGTGGCTAATAATTTCAGATGAGTGCCTCTCATTCTGAATATCAGCAGCTTCGATGAACTCCGTTTCAGTTTCTCGAAAATCAAAAGGTGGGCAATAGGTTTTAGAGCAGGAAATCAAAGCTACAAACAACTTTATTCAAGGTAGTCCGACGCCAAGCCTTAATACAGGATACACATACCTGGGCGGGGTGTATACTGTATAATGGCCCTAAATTTTATGCTACAAGAGCAGATGTTACAGCAGATGTTAACTGAATTTTTGTTGGTGCACATGCAGGTACACAATAAGAGATTGTGCATGCACATGTGTGTTGTGAACATAAAGAACTCTTGTTCTATTATCTGTGAGGGTTTCCTATGCAAAATTATCTGTACCAGTATGGAGAATACCATGCCGAGGAAACAACCTGCTTCATTGATCCAAGCCTTTATGATGGTGAGTTACAGATATTAGTTTCCAGCAAAGAAAAAAATTATGTTGTATGATTAAAAGCATACACTATAATATTATGTTGTATGATTAAAAATTATCTAGGGGATTTATTTTTCTCAGGACATTTATTTGGTTAGTAGTCCCGGCTGTTCTCTTATACCCTTGAGGAAGACTCCTCTGTAGCTGTTCTTGCCTCGTCGACTGATTTGAGCACGCTGTTTGCCCTCCCTCTGTCGGTCGAAGCCCATGAAGGATTTATTCAGGTGCAGCAAATACTAACTGATGTTGCCATCGAGCCAGGAGCATTGGATTATAGGACTTTTGTTTGGGGCAATACATCTTACTTGCCAGCTAAATTTTACCAGTTCTTGTTTGCAGCGCTCCCCCCCCCCCCCCCCCCCCCCCCCCAGACAGAGCCTTACGTACGATCTGGAAATCTAAGTGCTTGCCCAAACTTAAAGCGTTTGCTTGGCTTATCCTTAAGGACAGAGTTAATACTAGAGACATTATGATGCGCATACGGGTCCTTCTTGCATCCTTTGTTCAGACCAGGTGTTGGAGACCCGAGACCACTTATTCTTTGACTGTATCTTTGCCAGGGCATGTTGGGAGCTTTGCCAAATTAATTGGGACCTTAATCAACCTATATCAGATTGCTTACTTGTTGCTCGAGCTGCTTTTGTGGGTCCTTGCTTCATGGAATTTTTCACATGTGCTGCCTGGAATGTGTGGAAGAAAAGAAATAATTTTATATTCAAGCACACTGTACCATCCGTTGATCGTTGGAAACCCAGGTTCCAAAGTGATCTCATGTTACATCGTTTTAGAGTTAAGCCCACCCTTGTCCCACCGTTGGTTGACTGGGTTCTACACTTTTTTTTTAGTTTCATTATGTATTTCCCTTTTCATTTCTCTTGATGTAATCTCCCAATCTTTGTCCTGCCTTTGTGCATATTTTATAAAGAAAATCACACCGTAGGGGCATCCCTGCGGTATCACAGTCAAAAAAAGTTGCTCATAGTATGATTAAAAGCATACAGTACAATACCCAAGGTTATTTGTTATTTTGCTGTACATCTACACAGGGAGTATAGTAATCAATGACAAGTTATTTATACTTGTACCAGAAGTACCATCCTTTGATAATTCACTAAACTTGTACTTATACTAGCAGGTCAACAATGGCAGTACCACTTGTTCTTCTAATCCACTAATTACTGGTTTTTTATGATATTGGAGTAGTGCTTGTACTTTGTCATGGATTAGAGATACAACCCTTCCTTTTATTCAGAGGTACGTGTTATTTAAGCTCTACCCATTTATTGTGCAGGTTTGGATGTCCAAGAAACAGGCAAAGTCATGCCAAAATTTCAAATTGGGTACAATACCGCTTCTTAGTGACTAGTAATAATGTCTGACCTACTTGCTTGACTACATTTCTTCTCACCTATAACTATGCTTGCCTTCATCAGCTGGATACACGGTCAGAGGAAACCTTGAACCTGGGCACCCCGAAACCAGTACTTCAGCAGAAACCTAAAGAAAATAGGTCTATACCTGCTAGTATCTGAATCGAGCCATTGGAGGGAGGAACAGGCCGGTCGGTGGGAGCCCAGGGAGCAGAAGAGTGCGGCGAGGTCGATCCGGGTGCGGTCCCGGCCAAGATTGATCTTCCTGCGCGTCCGCGAGCTGGGAGGGTCTGCGAGCTCGTAGACGACGCGCCTCCCGTGATTGGTCTAGGAGGGACGCGCCGCCCGCGAGATCCTAGGGGACGCGGCGCCTGCAAGCTCGTAGGGGAGGCGCCGCGCGCGAGCTCGGACGGGAGGCAGCAGAGCGGGGCGTTCTGCTAGGGAGTGACCGACGGTGGACGAGAGGTATCAACGACCCGACCCCTACTGCCATCGACCACCAGGCGGAAGATAAGGACTCCGGAGACCAGCCCAGGACTGCAAGGCCCAGGAGAACGCCAAGGCTGCTTCGCTGGCTTCCAGGCCATGTATTGGGTTAATTGAGGCCCATGTAATAACTCAACTAGATAAATAGCAGAGTAGCAGCGATGCTGGAGGTTGGCCAGGAACGGATGAACGGACTGCAGTGCCGTATTGTAATGAACTAGCTCGGGGGAGGTTGGGAGGAACGAGCCAATACACACCAATTTCCTGGAATTTGAGAGAGATTAGGTGAGATCCACAGGGATCTTACATCTGGTATTCATCTCTGGGCAAGTCGCCGTTTGAAGTATTGTACGGTAGGCAACCAAGGTATTTTGGCATTACGGCATCCGACACGGTGGCTTCGGCAGATAGTCGGGCATGGTTGAATGAGCGTATGTTAATCATAGCTTCTGTCCGTCAACATTTGCTCCGCATGCAACAACGAATGAAACACCAGGCAGACAAGAAGCGCTCCGAGAGGGTGTTCTCAGTTGGTGATATCGTCTTCTTGAAACTTCAGCCATATTTACAGTCGTCAGTGGTTGGTGCGCCGTGCCAACCACAAGCTAGCATTCAAGTACTTTGGTCCATATTGCATTCTGCAGTGTATTGGTGAGGTTGCTTACAAATTGGAGTTGCCACAGTCAAGCCAGATACACCCTGTATTCCATGTCTCACAGTTCAAGCTGTGCATAGGTCCAGGACAACAGGTTTATCCCCAGTTACCTGTTTCTGATGCTCTGTTTCAGGTACCTGTTCGAATACTACAGAGACGAGTCCGACAACGTGACTGCGTACTGTCGTTCAAGTGTTGGTTCAGTGGAGTGGCTGTCCGGAGTCAATGGCGACGTGGGAAGATCTGGAGTCACTTCGACAACAGTTCCTGAGGGCAGCTGCTTGGGGATAAGCAGCTTCTCAAGAAGGGAGATTGTCAACGACCCGACCCCTACTGCCATCGACCACCAGGCGGAAGATAAGGACTCCGAAGACCAGCCCAGGACTGCAAGGCCCAGGAGAACACCAAGGCTGCCTCGCTGGCTTACAGGCCATGTATTGGGTTAACTGAGACCCATGTAATAACTCAACTAGATAAATAGCAGAGTAGCAGCGATGCTGGAGGTTGGCCAGGAACGGATGAACGGACGGCAGTGCCGTATTGTAATGAACTAGCTCGGGGGAGGTTGGGAGGAACGAGCCAATACACATCAATACGGTATCCGATACGAATACGGCCCGGACACCGTATCCTACGGTTTTTCCCGTATCGGCAACTTAATTAATTAAAATAAATAGGTAATAATTCGAATACCAGTTGGATACCTTTTGGACACAAATTGGATACGGCCCAGCCCAAAACTGAAACCCTGTCCCCGTTACCCTCCCCTCCTAGACTCCCACTTCCCCTCCCCCGACACAGCCGCCTCCTCTCTCTTGACTCTTGAGCGACACTGCAAGATCCGCGTCCAGCTGCTGGTGGCGACCTAGCCGGCGGCGACCAGCCCACCATTCTGTCTCCGGCAGGAGCAAGGAAGCAGTAGCTTGTCACCTCGCTGGCGGGAAGTAGGTACCAGTCTCCTTACTGCTCTCGTACTCTACTGTGCCGCCTCAGTCTCCTTCCTCCTTTGTTGATTTAGTGATTCTTGAGTTCTTGACTGTATCTCCCTCCCTCCCTCTCTCTCTATTTTGTGGATCAGTATCTGATGGCAGAGCAACAATTTTAGAGAAACAAGGGGGCAATGTCACATGGCGGTGTAATTACTGTGATCATGTAGCCACTTCTAGCTACTCTAGAGTGCAAGCCCATTTGTTGAAACTCACATGAAATCAAACAGCTCCATGTATTTATTTTCCTATTTAAAAAATTATATTAAAAACGTATCTGTATCGTCGTATTTTGAGAAGGCCGAATTTCCATGTCCGTATTGGCCAGATACGGACACCCGTGTCAGTATCCGTGCAATTTAGAGATTAGGTGAGATCCACAGGGATCTTACCAGAGGCGGGGGAGCCAAAAGGGGCAGACTGCTAGGGAGCGGCCAGGGGCGGACGAGAGGCAGCAGAGCTGGCAGACTATTGAGGAGAGGCCGGAGGCATCGGACGGGAGGACGCGGTGAAGATTTGGATTTAAATCTGGCAAAGTTTGGAAAGATTTGAATGCATTAAGAATTTAATTGCCAAATTGTATTTGTACTGTAGCCGCCGCCAATAAATGAGCCGGAGGGAGTATAAGAGAGGCTGCTAGGTCGGTTGTTATTGAACTTATTATGGCATCTTATTCCTGAATAGACCCCACGCGATAGTAAATGAGAGGAAGGAGGTGGAAGAGGAGCGAGTGTACTTCTAACTTTATCCAAAGTCAAAATTGGTACCATTAGATATGTTTTCAAATTTAGTTTTATACTATGTCAATTTGATGTAATCTATATTGCTATATTTATCTATAAAATTGGTAGCAAATTTGACTTAGACTAAAACTAGAAGTATATTTATTTGCGTACGGAGAGAGTATATCTATAGCTTAGAGGCATTTCAGGGTACCTGATGTGCACGCTATTGTTTCGTGTCTCTATACTGGGCATTTGTCGGTATCGTCGCTGTTTTTAAACCTGAGAAGACGTTGCTTCCGTGCAAAATAAAAATTAAGTTTCTGCGATAGACGAAGAGAACACCGACGCCACGACACTACACACGCCACAACGCATGTAGCAACGTAAGAGGCAGACGGCGCGTCGCCCCGCGAACCCGTCTAGTCACTAATTAAATCTTCAAGTGTGCAATTCCTTTCTACGATGCCGCTTGGCCAACCGATTTGTTTGTCAGCTTTGTTATTCAGTAAAGAATGTTTTGGGGAAAAAACCCAAAGCTGTAAATTATTACTCCCTTCGTCTAAAAATAAGTGACTTGGCTTTATATAGATTTGATAGATTTGAATGTGTCTCGTTTTAGTATATACTCACTCCGTTTCAAAATATAACATGTTTTAGCTTTGTGGAAAGAGTGTATCTAGACCCTTTTTAGTGCGTAGGTTTTATTTAGGTTTAACGTGAATCTAGACACTAAAGGGATCTAGATATACTTCTTTCACAAAGATAAAACATCTTATATTTTTTAAAACAAATCTGGAACAAACTCAAGTCACTTGTTTGGAACGGAGTACTGCTAGAAGTGATTGTAACTACGATGATGTAACATTGTGGTTTGCGATGGCGACGATTTGACTGGCATGTTCGGCTGTTGTTACTTGGGGCAGTCCACCGGCGGTAGCGGTAGATTGGCAGGCTAGAGTGATGTTGGTATGGCGAGCTCCAGGTGAAAGCCGTGGACTGCATTTTTTTTTGAAAGGCCGCTTGGATATTAATATCGTGGAGATACTAATTACATCCTGTTTCTGCAATAACGCATGTCCTAGCGGTCTTACGGATGCACACAAACTAGAAGAAAAGAAAGAAGAATTTAAAAAAAAATCCGCTACAGAGAACTATTCCTCAAAGCAACGACATTAACACCACCAGAACAGCACCAGTAGTCCAACCACTCCAATAGCGCCTTCAAGAAGAAAACAGTGCACAAGTGACATTGTTGCCCGATCAAAGATAATAGGTTTTCACCCTGGAGAAAGTCTTCGCTCGCAAAACATTGCCTTTAACAAGGTCATTGCCAGGCACAACCAATTAAGGTCAGACCTTGGATTTTCACCCTACAAGGTAAGACTGAGAACTCTTCCTATATTATCGCCCCCCACAAGCAGTCGCTGCCGCGAGTCACAGATCACGCAGCCAGTTCCTCGTCACCTCAAAGACTCAAATCACCATTGCTGCCCTCATGTTCCTGCTTTCCTGACATTCTCCGCATCTGACTTTACCATAGATCATCGAAGACATGAAACATGATGGTAACAAACAGCGGAGCTTCGCAATGGTCAAACGGCTAGAAAAACAAGGGTACGCACGACCGAATACCTTCCGATCCAACAACCTCCAGCCATAATGCGCCCATGGGAGTTCGTCGGCGGAGCCTTCCGGAACCCGCCTCTTCAGGCTAGATCAACGAGAGCAAGCAATAAGCAGATATTTGTCTTCACGCTGAAGGAACCCTAGGACCGCCTACTATTATTGGACAGAGCAACAAACGCGCACACCGCCGCCCGCCCCCTTCGGTGGAAGAGGAGACAAGCCTGCATAACCACGTGCCCCCGCCAGTCTGTTGGCCCGAGCAAGAAGCATCGTGCCGCCTCCCCACGCACCTTCAGGCAACCAAAAGGCCGCGCCGATGGCGGATCTAGGCGAAAGCCTAGACCTACGACCATAGCCGCCATACCATCTGCCGAAACCCGAAGGGAAAGTAGCCGCCGCAACAAGATCAGGGCATCAGCCTAGTCGCCGCAAGCAGCCGATCTCCACGATCGGATCTCACGTCCGGGGGCAGCCACCGCCGCCACACGACCAGGGGCGCCGCCCCGGCCGCCGCGCGCAGCCGAAGAACCAACACCGACCCCAGCCGTCACCGGCGAAACAACCACTGTGATCTACTCTCCTGGCCCCTTCGGCGCCGGGCCCGCCGCACCAAGGTCGGCACTGGCTGCAACGGCGGAGGGGTGGTACACCAAGGAGGGGGGTTGGCGACGGGTGAGGAGCCTCCAGGCGGCGCCCTGGGGTGCGCCGCGGGAGGGGAGGGGAAGTTACGGTGTGGTCTCCTTCGAACATCGTTTCCCTTCTTAATTAAAGGCGGGCGTCATCGTGGAGCTCCTTCACCTCCCTTGTCATTTCAGTTTCGGGATCTCTAGGTAAAAACTTATGTTTCGATCTTGGCAGGAGCGGGCGTCAGCGTCCTGCTCGTCGCATTCAACATCCCCCATTGGGGGCCGTCTGTCTTGGAAGTCTGGTCTTTGAGTGACAGTGGCTTGTGCTGCATCATCGGCTAGGTGGGTGGCTGGCCTAGAGACCGGTGTGCAAAAAAAACAAAATCACCTTCGTGCGTTTGGGGTGTCGGTTTTGATCAATTGGGTAGCCAGGCCCGGGCCGACCGGAGTGCTGCCTGTGCGGCCACACAGGGCCCAAAAAATTTCAGGGCCCAAATTTTTTGGTTCCCCTTTTATATAGCGTAAACCACAGTAGAAAATCACAAAATCTTTACAGTGTAACTGGTGCCGTCGTCAGGTTTGCTGGTTTTGTTTGGGTGAAAGCCAGCCGGTGGCTCTAGAAACGGTCAGTTTGTAGAAAGAATCAGTTTCATCAGCTGGGTGTGGAGCACGATCTCGAGGTCAAGTCAGTATCTTCAGCCAGTTTCCCTCATAAACTGGTAATGGAAAGGCAAACCTCACATGCGGGTTGCCAAAAGAACCTCTAGGTGCACTAATTATGTGTTATTCTTCCACTGAAGATATCCTCATGATCTTCATTCCTTGACATGTTCTTCGATGCACACAGCAAGAGTGGCAATGAGTCTTGAGTAAAATCCATGCTAAGTACCTCAACTTGGCTCTACGGTTCGCGACAATCACTGACCTTAGGAATACACGATTTACGGCTGTTTCAATACAGTCGCTGGGGTCTGTACTGGCTTATGTATAACGGTGTATTCGCTGACGTGACACTGAGTAGACTCCATCTGTCAGCCTCTACCACAGGTACAAAAACTATTTACAATAATAAAAATAAGAAGGGCTCAAGTGCAAAATTGCTAGACATAAGGTTGTCTTCTCCTCGTGCCTGGCTCCGCGCCGCCATACATCTCTTACCAGCGAGCCCGCACCTCCATGAAGCCTCGGGAGCTGCGCCTCCGTTTCCTACCCACGTGCCGTCCTCCATCTCCTGCTCGTGAGCCGCGCCTTTGTGAACACAGGTGAGCCCACGGCGCCACGGGTCCTCATCGTCGGCAGCTCTCCAACGACCTTTTGGAGGCAGCTTTACCACCATCGGAGCTAGCTTAACACGGGGGCCCTCCTGGTGCTCTTCAACGACTCCCTCGCGCTCTCCTTCGTCGTCGCTATGGACCACCGGAGCAGGTGAGATGCAGGGGAGGTGACGGGGATGCCTCACAGGTCAGGGACATCCGTTGTCGACCTCCACAACCATGGCGCACGCCATCCTGGCCGCGCCCGCCACTGAGGCCCTCTCTGCCCCGCGTAGGTCTGGGATGTCCACCGGAGATGAATTGGGCGACGAGCAGCCGACGACGACGACGAATCAGGCGGCAGGGGAGCCGCGGGATGGCAGGGAGGTGACCCATGCGGTGTGGCCATTAAGAACACCACCAACGCGATATGCTCGCTAGCCGGAAGTACAGCAGTGGAGGTGGTGCGCAGGCGCTCGCTCGCCGACCTTGGACCTACGATTGTGCGGCGGCGGGATCGAATCAGGGCGTCGGGGCACAATGAGCCAGGCCAGGGCGAGAGCGGAGCTGCAGTTGGAGAGACGGAGAGGGGGCGGGGCCGCTACGGCACTGGCCAGAGCAGAGACTGGAGCCAGCCAAGGCTCGACGGCAATACACAGCCAACATGGGGCTCCTCTGTTTGTGCGGGGTAGATGGAGTTAGTGGGTTAATCCCATCTGTTAGCAGTTAAGCCAAGGCTGACATGTGGGAGCCCTCTTTGCTGATTGATTTTCTGATTATGGTGTTTCCAAAGAGGCTGTCAGATGGGCCTAGAGGCATATGCGAAGTAGTTTTTAGTCAAGGGGTTTTAGTCAAGGGGCTTTTCTGCGTAAAAAATATCGTTGTAAACTGGTCAACTCTTGCCATTTCAGCGCGAATATGCCGCTGTACAGAAGCCCAGTGACCGTAATGAAACAGAAGCCATATCCAGTGATCGTAAATCGCGTATTACTAAGGTCGGTGACCGTAGCAAACCGTAGAGCCAAGTTGAGGTACTTACCATGGATTTTACTCATGAATCTTCCTACCATTGCTACTGGGAGCGGGGACGCAGAAAGATTTCAGAAAAAAGTGACAGATTTCAGAAAAGGATATATAGTCTAGGAAAAAAGGAGTCCATCATCAGCACGTAAAAAAAAATTGCACACAGCGAAGGCTTCCACACAAAGATACATATTTTGGGCTCACACACCAGTGAGCTATGTGTAACGTGCGATCACTCAGAACTAGAACACTGCAATTAGAATTGCCGCCTCGCAGTCAGCAAAAGAATAAGGTTACAACATGGTGCAAGGGCTTAGAGGCATCTACGCGGCTACTCCGTCGCAGGCCTTAGCCCTTGTGGCTTTACATTAAGTCTTGACTCCATCAGGGTTCAGGGACTGCCTCCACGGGCTCAATGACCGGAGGCACTGCGTCCACTTTGTACCGGAGGGTCTGTCATAGGCAAATGAAACCAACAATCATTGGAACAGAATAACTAGAGTTTTATGCAGTTAAAAGAGGGATCCACAATATCTTCTAGTGTCCCAGGACTTGACCTGTTCAATTTCTGGTATTTTTCTTGTTTACTCTTTTTCTTTTCTTTAACTTCGCTTGTAATTTAGCTAGTTTTTACAATCTTGAACATCAGCGAGTTAGCTGGTTTCCTAATACATACTCCCTCTGTTCCTTAATATAAGGTGTATAGTTTTCTTGCACGAATATTAGCGCATAGGCTGGGAGGGAAAATTTCATTGGTTTAAGACATGAATACCCCAGGTGATTGACGTGATATAGAGAGAACATATGAAATCTGGGTATCCTCTCTCTCCTGATCGGATTAATTGCCTCCTATATAAGAGGAACAAATCCCAAAATTCTCTATACACCTTATATTATGGAATTTTTCACAAAAAACTATACCCCTTATTTTAAGGAACGGAGGGAGTAAATGGCAACAGGGTCATACCATGATACCATCCAAGTACTTCATGGTTGGTTCCAACAATAATCCCAGAAACTGAACCCACCCCTGATGTTTAGTGTCGTCATGCATTCACTATATTACATATTGCCAGTGGGTTTCAGAAGTAGCACTAGTAATGATGACAGAGGTGTTAGCCTTATATACTTTAGTTTGGATTTGACAGAATCTAGTGGTCTTGTATGAGCAATTGAGATGCCTCCTAATCAGGAATGTGAGTTGCAGTTTTTCCAGGACAGTGTAGAAAACAGGAAATGGCTTAAAGACATAAAGTCCCTGAAATAAACTGTACGTGACAAAGACCAGGATTTCGCACTTACTTACTGTATGACTTCTACATATTGCAAAATACATGTAATATATGCTTCATTAAATACCTTTTTGAAGAATGTTGAATATGAGTTGTCCCAGACAAGTTTGTATGATCCAGCAAAAACAGTGCAGAAGTTACCCTGTGCATGACAAACAAAATGTTAATCATTCGAAGAGCAGAAGATGATTGTACTCTTACATTATTGCTGCTAAAGCTAAAGCAACCGCTCTTCCCTACCCTTTTTTGTGCAGGGTGTGCTTACATCATTGTTCCCTACTCAACCAACTGGGATTATACATCTAACAACTTATTAACAAAACTAATGTTTTTTGACATGTCGTTGTCAGTGAGTAGCAAAACAAATGATCTTAACTTTAATGATGTTGGGTAGAGGTCTAATTTTGGGTTGTTAGATAACAGTACTCATATCGGTTGTGGTGCTTAACTGGACAGGTTTCTGATTGCCTGATGACAAACCAAAGTACTGGAGCAATTAAGGTGGGTTTGCACTGCTGATTGGGAGATTAATGTTACTCCCTCCGACCCATATTAGTTGACTTGGATTTGTCTAGATATTGATGTATCTAATACTAAAATGTGTCTAGATACATCCCTATATAGACAAATCTGAGTCAACTAATATGGATCGGAGAGAGTACATGAATGATACAAATGGCCAACAGATCCTGCAGCCCTCTTGCCACAGTCCATGTTACTTTACGACTGCAGAGCATTCACCTACTGGATAAACGGTTCCCCTATGGCACCACTGCCTAAACATGCAAACTGTGGTGCCAAGAACATTTCTGGTCTGCCAGTCAAGAAGCTCAATCCTCAGAATCCTTTCTAGCAATGCCAATACAGACATTTGATTGTGATCATAAGTCGAGCACTCAAACATTTGATTGTAATCTAACTCATTTCAAATCGAAACAATTGACTGGACCTGGAAGTAGAATATTTTGAAGCAAACAGATAATAAGCTATAAAGTGAATTCACCTGGTCAGCTTCATAACGTCGGTAGGGAAGAATTAGCTGCAAAACATAGAAAACGATTAACACAGATAAACGTCAAAATAAATTTATGGATCATTACATATCTTCTTTTACAGGACCATGCAGTTATATCTAATGAAGACTGACAATGGTTTATAAAACCAGAGGCAACCTGCTGGTTGTTAGATAAACAAGCTCATATACACAGAAAAGACGATCTGAGGAAAGAAGCAATAAGAGGTGCTCGCCAAAGGAAAATGTTGCCATCAAATAAAGGAATAAAGAAACACAAACACTTAAGGCACAACAGAAGGGGCCGTGCTTAAGAACGGCGCAGCACTTCCATCAAGGCAGGCCCGGAAAGCAACTGGCATGGCCTACGTCAGCATGCAACAGGGTAAAACTTATCTTTTGTTCCAACCATCTAGACCTTAGCCAGTAACCAGTAAAACAGCTGTTTCAATCTGTCTTTGAGTTGACATAATTCTATCATTCTCACCATGTTTTCTTTCTGTTTTTATTTTGTCGAATCTCGAGTAAAAAAATTCCATCTATCTATATACATTCCTTTAACATAGCTGTCATAGGAAAGTCTGCTTTCTGTTACAATTGTAAATGGTGTGTAAACTTTGCAATAATGGGGTGTTGTTGTCATACAACTAGCTAACTATGTCAAATTTCCAAATGACAACTGCCAGTTGATTGATTAAATCTTATTTGAGGTACAGTTGTGCCAGTTACAAGACAGTTACTGCTACGAGGCCAAGAATCAGCACTAGTCAGCTCTGCGATCCTGATCCAAGCAACAAACCATGATAGCTACTCTAGTCTTACTACTACTACTACATGGATTAGTATCATTAATATCCAAAGATGATAAACTATAGTAGATAAGACATGTTTAGGATATTTCAGTTCCTTTTATGCACACAAAAAATAGTCATATTGTCCGACGAAATAAATAAACTTACTGTTTTCTCCCCTGATGGGTTTACGTACTCCACATGAAAGCCAATATCCTGTCCAGATAAAATCTTTAAGTTAATATTGTAAAAAAATCAATCCAGTTGTGAAGGATTTCAAGAGACAAATATAACATCAAACTGCTGCAGTATCTCTTAAGGTGAAACCACAATATCCTAGATAATTCATTTTTGTAGTACAACTATGAAGCTTGCAATGAATAAGAAATACAAGGTCTCCCAGAATGGCAGAACAGATTATACTTAATACTTAACAAAAAAAATCTTACTCAGGACAAACAGAATGAGTTGTTCCTATTGACGAGGACGAAACTGATTTGATCATGTATTGTCAGTGCTACGGAAAGAGAAGTTATTGATGTACCTATTTGGACAGGAGCAAGATGATTTGATCATGTACTGTCTTAAGTTATCCATTGGGAGGCTGCACACAAGGAGCAGAAGCCACCCCATAGAGCCAATTCAAGAAATGAGTTGGCAGAATGCATGCAAATCTCTGTAGTTGGGTTGGTTATATGAATATATATTTATACTTGGATAGCTCTGATATGATAACTAATTGGTTACATTAGACTATACCTTTGCATTAGTCTCTAGTACCAAAATTCATGCCTAGTAAGCCTTTTTTTTGTAGGGAATGCTAAGCTAACCCATTTCAAACATGCAAAAGTAGAATAAATGATCAACACAGCTAAAATCAACTCCAACTATCGTAGAAAAGATTATGTCCACTGGAACGGAAAGTATTAGCAATACATGTGTTGTACTAGGTTAGCCCAAACCCAAATCGGTTTGACACATGTACTATATAAACTCTGTAATCCCTATCAATCAATACAAGCAATCGTTCTCTCCAATTATCAGAAAGGAGAAACTGTCTGTATACTTACGCAAAAGAAGAATCTACACAATAGAAAATCACTAGTCCTTTTGTGTTTTTTCAGAATAGAGAATCGGCATAGTACCATTAACGTGCTGAGAGCCCCTTGTGGCATAGAGAAATCCCATGCAATATATGAGTTGACAGCCTCAACACTTAAAATAACCTGCAGAATATGACTGACAGATCATAAGCACCTTGACACCCTAAAAGCCATAAAAACAAGCTTATAGATGCTGTAAATTACTATTCGAGTACAAAGATAAATATAGACCAAATTTGCATTTTGTAGGATTTATCAATGAATCGAAAAAAATAGTTCTGTCCAAAAAGATGGGTACCTCATGTGTCTTTCCAGCTGGAATAATGGCTTCTTGGTACTCTTCGCTTTTCCTACAAGAAAAGGTGTGAAAGAAAGTTGATCTTTCAGTTCTGCATACAATTTCAAACTTCTCCATGTTTTGTAGTAAACTAAGTGCTAACTATGTAACGCAAAATGCATCGTCAAACTTTTACTGAAATGAGACAATACCTTGAATCAGCACCTGCATCCTTGGCAGATATGAAGAATGGAGCATTCACAAAAACCTCCCTGAAGTGGTTTCTCTCAGCAGTTAACAGAGTACAAAGAATCATAAATAGAAGTTATCAATTCCTATGCAACATAAATTAGGTATAGCATCTAGCCAAGCATCGAACTGCCTACAGTAAAGATTAGACGTGAGTTATTTATAGGTTACATTTGGTTATACTCAAGATGCTACTGCCATTTCCCGAAATACGTAGGCACCAAATAGCTCCAATGAAGTAGGGCTGACAACCAAGATGTTAGCAATATTACAATGATGGCTTAACAAATGATCAACTCATATTTCTCCTCAAAATAGCATATACAGTTAACAATACCTCAAACTAAACTGCTCAGAGCAAAAAGGAGGAATAGGCTATAGGTATAAAGTTTAAAATGTATCAAAACCATGTGAAGAAGCAGGAAGCCGAAGTAATTATATCCCGTAACCCACATGAATAAGAATGTAAAATATTATGTATCTTCTTTGAATCTAAGCATTGCACTGAAATGTGATTAGAAGATGATCGTAGGTTATATCTTATAAACATGCATGTTAAAACTAGTAACATGGGAACATCACAATCACATACTATTTTTATTTTTTTGAGAAAACGCAAAAAGCTCTTTGCGTTTCATTATATTGAAAAGATAGCGTTTGATTACATTCCTCCTAAGAGGTTAACCCGGCACACATACTATAGATACAACATTGAAGATTTTTTGGGAAATAGTTTCTGGTTGGTTAGGTCCCTTGGACCTCCGCACCCTCTTATATATAGCTGAACTTAGGTACATCTTAACTAGTACACTAGAATACTCTAGAATCTGGTAGGACACTAACTTAGACTCCAACATTCACTGGAATGTTCCAGGCACTCCTAGGACAACACTACTATACTAACACTCACTAGAATATTCCAAGTTCTCCTAGGACAGTCTCCAACATTCCCCCTCAAGATGGGTGATAGATATCTATCATTCCCATCTTGTTACAAGCTGAACTGCACTCTTTATTTCCTAATCCTTTAGTTAAACAGTCTGCAATTTGCTCGCTAGAGGTTACATGACTTATCTTAATTATACCGTCATCCAACTTCTCCTTTATGAAGAAGCGGTCAATCTCCACATGCTTGGTTCTATCATGTTGAACAGGGTTGTTTGCGATATTGATCGCCGACTTGTTGTCACACCACAAATTTAAAGGGCCTTTCCTCAACACTTTCAGTTCTGAAAGAAGACTCCTCACCCATAACATCTCACTCAAACCTTGCGACATAGCTCTATATTCAGCTTCAGCTGTTGACTTTGAAACCACCGGCTGCTTCTTACTTCGCCATGACACTAAATTTCTGCTGACAAACACACAATAACTAGATGTTGATCTCCTATCATCCAAGCAACTTGCCCAATCAGCATCACAATACCCATCCACATTTAGATGACCATTCCTTTTGAACCATAGTCCCTTTCATGGACTACCCTTCAAGTACCGGAGGATTTGATTGACCGCATCCAAGTGTCCGCTCCTAGGATCATGCATGTATCTGCTCACTACACTCACTGTATATGAAATAAAATATCAGGTCTTGTGTGACATAGATAGATGAGCCTTCCAACAAGCTTCTAGTACTTCTCCTTAAATTTGTGGTTTGATCGATATGGGTTGATGCAACCCGACACCCAAGCATGCATGTGTCACTAAGCAAGTCCAATACGTACTTTCGCTAGGAGAGAACATTCCCTTTGGGGGATCTAGCAATTTCTATGCCAAGAAAGTACTTGAGTTGACCAAGATCCTTTACCTCAAATTCCTTGCGTAGGTTGTCTTTCAATCGTGATATCTCCACCTCATCATCTTCAATGATTATGATATCATCAACATATACGGCAAGGATTGTCATTTGGCTATTTGAGTGCCGATAGAACACTGTATGATCCCCATTACACTGCTTATATCTCATACCACATACAACTCGTCTAAATCTATCAAACCATGCCCGCGGAGATTACTTGAGGCCGTACAGAGATTTTCTCAACCTGCATACCTTTCCTGATGTTCTAGGAGTAGAGAAACTAGGTGGGATCTCCATGTATACCTCCTCCTGTAAATCTCCATGCAAGAATGCATTCTTGACATCCAACTAATGCAAAGGCCACGCGAAGTTAGTTGCACATGAGATTAGGATCCTCACTGTGTTCATCTTTGCCACCGGCGCAAATGTCTCATCATAGTCAATCCCATATGTTTGGCTATATCCTCTCGCAACTAATCTTGCCTTGTACCTTTCAATTTTCCCTTCTGGATTATGTTTCACGGTGTAGATCCATTTACACCCAACAGCTCTCTTTCCTGCTGGAAGATGTACAGGTTTCGAAGTTTTATTCCTTTCAAGAGAATTTAACTCCTCTATCATGGCCTCGCGCCACTTCGGGTCTTGCTTTGCTACTTTCTAGTCTCTAGGGATCACCACAGATTACAATGATGCAATGAAGGCCCTATAGTTCGTAGATAGAGATGTATATGATACATAATTAGCTATGTCATGCTCCTCCCGATACCAATTTGGAGGTTTTCTAGCTCTAGCTCGGGTTCCTTTTCTTAAGGCAATGGGCAAGTCCATTGAATCCCTCGTAGTAGATGGACCTGTGTCATCAGGCAATTCAACAATTTCAACACCTGTTGGAGCATGTTGCTCCCCCTGCACTTGTGTGTCACCTGCCGTAGGGGCATGTTGTTGCTGATGCTCATGTTGCGATTTTCTCCGTGTATACACTTAAGTTTTCTTCCTCGTTCGGCTTTCTCCATCTCTCTTCGACCATAGGATATGGGACTAAATCAACCACAACTCTCAAAGGTTCATCTTCAATAGAATCAACCACAACACTCAAAGGTTCACCTTCGTTTCTCCTCAACACTTCACTTCCCCCTCTCGACTAGCCTCACTCGTGCTAGGAGAGTATTGAGCTGAGATCGGTCTTCTCTCCATAGAACGGCTCAGACTCCCTAAATGTCACATCCATGCTCACAAATGTTCGTCGCTCGATAGGACACTAACACTTGTAGCCCTTCTGTCCAGATTGGTATCCAATAAATATACACTTCACCGCTCGTGGGTCCAACTTCCCCAACAAGGGTCTATGATCTCTAACGAAGCACGTGCAACCAAATACTTTAGGAGCAACTAAGAACTTGTTCTCACCTAGCAACATTTCACATGGAGACTTCATCCCAATCACCCTTGATGGCATGCGGTTGATGAGATACATGGCTGTCATCACCGCCTCACTCCATAAGAATTTCGGCACATTCATTGTGTACATCAACGACCGAGCAACCTCCAAAATATGACGGTATTTCCTTTCTGCTACTCCATTTTGAGGGGGCGTATCTGGACAGGAGGTTTGGTGCAATATACCTTCTGCTGACAAGAATGTACCAAACTCCTTATTCATATACTCGGTCCCATTATCTGTCCTGATAACCTACACCTATGTATTGAACTGATTTTTCACATAGGCATAAAAGTCTTGGAAACATCTGAATACCTCATTTTTATGCCTCATGAGATACACCCAGGTCATACGAAATAACAGTCAATGAATGTCACAAAGTACTTCATTCCACTTATAGAGATAACAGGTCATGTCCAAACATCTGAATGAATTAGAACAAATGGCGAGATACTCTGAATTCTCTACTCACATAGGATGTTCTAGTAAGTGCTTCCCAAACTCACAAGCATCACACACTAATTTGTTTTTATCCACCCGACACATTACATCAGGCACAACCTTACTCATTTTATCAAAACACAAATGTCCCATTCTACAATGTTGAAGCGTCACCATGGCTTACTTCTCTCCTACAGTTGATGCTAGTACAGTACATACTGCATCACTTGTCACCTCCCGGTCCATGTACCACAGTCCATTATGCCTGGTTCCGGTCCCAAGCCTCTCTCCAGTCAGCCTTCTGAATTGAACACATCTTGCGGTCAAGCATTATACGGCAATCTATATCATCAACCAAGGCACTCAATGAAATAAGGTTCACGGGGAAGGCAGGAACGTGACGAACGGAATATAACTTAATTGTGGGTGTGCACTAAACTGTTCCAACTCCTTTGATGGGCTGAGGTACCATCGGCAGTTTGAATAGTGTCTTTATGTGTGGGTGGATATTGGGTGTAAGAATCAAATTCTTTCAATGTGCCCGCAACATGCTTTGATGCACCTGAGCCTAATATCCAATTTGAACAAGACTTATGCAAAGATGTAGATGCATGGGCATAATTACCTTCATCAGTATAGGCAAGGTGAGTGTCGTGGTATTGGCACGGCAAATGCTACAGGGGTAGCTTACATAGAGGAGGCAAGGCAACGTAGGAGAATACGGGAGCAAGATTGGCACACGATGTACCCAGGTTCACGCCCCCTCGATGGAGGATCGCTACGTCCTGCTATCAATCCAGTATATGATCATAGATTGGTTACATGAGAGCCGTCGTAGGCGGAGGGAGAGACTAGATCTAATATGACGTACCCTGTGGGGGTGTCCCTGGTGGCTTTATATATGCAACTAGTTAGGGTTTACAAGTGTTTTGGTGGGCTACATATTGTAGTCGTCATGTTGGGCCTTCAGCCGGCATGGCATCTGGGTCCAGTATGCGCCAGTCGCCGTATTTGGCGAGTCGTGGAGTCGTCGTTCGGGCCGATTGGGATGCTCTGCTTCTTCTTGGGCAGACCTGGTCCAGTCGCCGGTTCTCGCGAACCCACTCGCCATGGGTGACTTCTCTCCGTGGGTATACCCCAATTGGTATTCCCCCATCAGTAGTCCCCGAGCGCGTCAGGGACTTGGCGATGACTTCAAACCATTGAATCGGCGCAGGCGATTCCAAGGTGGAGTCGATGGCAGGTCGTTAGCGAGCTCCAAGTCGCTGATGAAAAAACTGCCGAGTCGGCTAAGGACTCCAAGATAGGTGAGTCCGTGACGGGAGAGTCCGTGAGGGAGAGTACGCGATGGCGAGTACCCGAGCGTGGTGAGTCCGCGACAGGCAAGTCCCTGAGTGTGGAGAGTACGCGAGGGCGGCGAGTCCCCGAGCGTGAAGACTCCACGAGGGGGGCGAGTCACCGAGCGTGAAGACTCCGTGAGGGCGGATCCGTGATGGCGAGTCCGCGTATACACCGCGATAATCATATGGGCACAATGACTTACGAGCGATGTCGCACTCGAGGGGCAATGTTGTTGTCAAGCCCCGAGATGCACAAAGGAAAACTTGACGAGTCGTCCGCCGATTGGAGTTGATTTGCTTTATGCTTAGCTCAACAATATGCCTAGGAGTAGTCCCCGAGGCTCGAGTTGGCTTGTAGAGGCGACTTGAGGCTCTTAGAGATTTGTACTGTGAAAATAGTAGTGGTTGTTTCCGAGCATAGCAGACGACAAGTCCGTGTGGGGCGAGTGCGCGGGAGAGTCCCAGAGCGTAGCGAGTCGCTCATCCGATGTTGGTAGGGATCGATTGCGTTGTTTTTGTTAGCGAGTCTCTCGTCTTGACCTAGGGGGCCAGTCGCGTGGTGACTCCAAAGATGGCTCTCGGCTGGCGTTCTTCCTTGACGATCCGAGGCTTGATTTGCGAGTCCTCGTCTGCATTACTTGGTCGTGCGAGTCGCACTGTCTAAGGTTGAGGACATGGTGCTGTTTGTGTAGCACTGCCATTTGTCTTGACCCGGAAGACCAGTCGAGCAAGACGACTCCAATGATGGCTCTCAGTTAGCATTTTTCGTGGACGATCCGAGGCTCGGTCTGCGAGTCCTCGTCCGCACTACTTGGCCGTTGCGAGCCGCTCTTTCAAAGGTTGACAAAGGCGAATTGATTTTTCCTGAAGTGAAGAGACGCCTAGTGGTGAGTCCATGCAACGTGGCATGCAACCCTCTCTGGCGACTCGTACGATGAGGGGCCCTTAGCAGGCACGGCGTACGCATCCGGCGTAGCAGAAGTATAGGCGCGCTTTGGCGGAGTCGATGCGGCAGACACAATCAATGCGGCGGACGGAGGTCACGCTATGTCGAAGTCGACGCGGCGGACACGGGGTCGACGCGGCGGATGAAGGTCGCGCTATGAAGAAGTCGACACGGGGTCGACACCGCGGACGAAGGTCGCTCTATGGCGAAGTCGACACGACAGACATGGGGTCGACGCGACGGACAGAGGTCACGCTATGGAGGAGTCGATGCAGCGGACGAAGCTCGCGCTATGGCGAAGTCAACGCGGCGGACACGGGATCGACGCGGCGAACAGAGTTTGCACTATGACGAAGTCGATGCGCTTTGGCAGAGTCGATGCGGCATACACGTGGTCAACGCGGCAGACGGAGGTCGCGCTTTGGCGGAGTCGATGCGATGGACATGGGGTCGACGCGGCGAACGGAAGTCACGCTATGGAGAAGTCGACGCAGAGGACACGAGGTCGACGCGGCGGACGGAGGTCGCGCTATGGCGAAGTCGATGCGGCGGACACGGGGCCGACGCGACGGACGAAGGTCACACTATGGCGAAGTCAAAGCGCTTTGGCGGAGTCGACGCGGCGTACACATGGTCGACGCGGCAGACGGAGGTCGCGCTTTGGCGGAGTCGACGCGGCGGACATGGTGTCGACGCGGCGGAGGGAGGTCGCGCTATGGCGAAGTCAACGCGGCGGAGGGAGGTCGCACTATGGCGAAGTCGACGCGCTTTGGCGGAGTCAATGCGGCGTACACGTGGTCAATGCGGCAGACGGAGGTCGCGCTTTGGCGGAATCGACGCGGCGGACTTGGTGTCAACGCGGATGGAGATCACGCTATGGCGAAGTTTGGACACGGGGTCGACGCGGCGGACGGAGGTCGCGCTATGGCGAAGTCGACGCAGCGGACACGGGGTCGACGCGGCGAACAAAGGTCATGCAATGGCAAAATCGACGCGGCGAACACAGGGTCGACGCGGCGGACAGAGGTCGCGTGGTGGAACCGTGCGGTGTTTAGCCGGCAGCATAGCGAGTTCGCGGCGAGTCACTGAATGTGATGAGTCCGCGACCACAGCGAGTTTGCGGCCGGTGAAGTCCCTGAGCGTGGCGAGACCGCTATGGCGAGCTCGTGACAGGCATGTCCACAGCGGGCGTGGAGTCCGCGGCAACGGCGAGTCCCCGAGCGTGGCGAGTCCACAGTGAGCGAGTCCGCGAGGGACGAGTCACGACATGCGAGTCCGCGACGGCTGGAGCAAGGCGTCAACCGGATTTTTCACGGAGTCGACAAGGCGGAGTCGTCGTGGCTCGAACCAACTTGATTTAGTCAGTACGTTCCTCATGCAAATACATGCAGATTAATTTCCAAAATCATCAAAAATATTATAAAGTCTCCACACAGTCTAGTCATGCATGTAACCCAGATGGAGAAAATATTTAATCTATTGAATAAAGAGATTAGAATAACATCACCATGTTATTTTTGTGGTGCACGAGCCAGGATTATCCTCTACTTCTTGTGCGATGACTCTCGGGACTTGATCCCCAATGAGAGGAACGCTTGTCGCATGTGCGTTCTTTTCTTTTTCTGTGTCGGCCTACTCGCGCTGGTGTGTCAAGCTGGCTTTACAGTTAAGTTGCAGCAGCAAATCTCCGGTTTCCGCCGCCATCCAAGACGGATCGTATGATCCTATTTTAACCTGATTTTTGCATGCATGTATTAATCCTCCCAATGTTGTATATGAGACATGCAGACAAAACGTTAGGTTAGAATAATCAATTGAGCATATAATCAATCGAAGGGAGAAAAGTTAGATCCAAATAGAATAATTGGGAGAGAGATGAGACTGGATAAAAATTTCCTCGATTTTTCCATGCCGGTTCGCTGGTGGACTTGATTCACTTTTTTGATTCTCGTTCTCACGAACGGTGAACAGCAGCAGTGAGCAAACCCGGGTCAGTGACTCGCGCTTGAAGTCATTGATCGCCGACAGTGTTGACGCGACCAGATGTGATCCGGCCATTGTTGATGATGATGATGGATCCCACCCGGACATCGATTCCAAGCTCCGCTAGCCCCACGGTGGGCGCCAACTGTCGTGGTATTGGCACAGCAGATACTATACGTAGAGGAGGCAAGGCGACGTAGGAGAATCCGGGAGCGAGATTGGCACACGGTGTACCCAGGTTCACGTCCCCTTGATGGAGGATAGCTACGTCCTGCTGTCAATCCAGTATATGATCATAGGTTACATGGGAGCCACCGTAGGCGGAGGAAGAGACTAGATCTAATATGACGTACCCCGTGGGCGTGCCCTTGGTGGCTTTATATATGCAGCCAGTTAGGGTTTACAAGTGTTTTGGTGGGCTACGTATTGTACTCGCCATGTTGGGCCTTCAGTCGGCATGGTGTCTGGGTCCAATATGCGCCAGTCGCCGTATTTGGCGAGTCGTGGAGTCAGTCGTTCGGGCCGATTGGGATGCTCTGCTTCTTCCTGGGCAGACCTGGTCCAGTCGCCGGTTCTCGCGAACTCACTCGCAATGGGCGACTCCGCTCCGTGGGTATACCCCTTTGGTATTCCCCCATCAGTGAGCGAACTTGTCAAAGCTAAAGTCCCAAAACCGCCATCATTAGTCACCTTTGCTTCCTTCTTTAACTCATCATGAGCTGTGCACGAGGATTCTTCTTCGGAGACTGCCACATTTGCTTTAGGGCCACTTGAGTATCCTCAGCCTCTGCCCCTGCGTGGGGCTGTGCAATTTCGGCTCAAATGACCATTCTCACCACAATTGAAGCAATCCCTAGTCTCCAAGCTTTGGGTTGCAACGAAGGCTGGACGAGATGGAGTTGTTGTGTTGCTCTTTGTCAACTTCAATCTAACCTCTTCTTGTGCGATCGCTGCTATGGCATCCTCTAGAGTGGGAAGTGAAGGCTGATGGTGCAAAGCAGCACATCTTCCCTCGAACAGTTTAGGCCTTTCAAATAAAAATCATCACTCGCTTGCTTTCAATCCACTTTCTAGCAGCAGCAATGCAATCTGCATGATTGAGCTCCAGAGGATCATAGCGATCTAATATAGTGTTTGGGAGAGCTCCACTCCACCTCTGAACTTCACTTCACCTGACGTGCTCTGGAGTAGTAAAATATGTTTGGGAGAAAAAAATAGCTTCAGTTCTAGATTAGTGGGAGAGTGTTGTAAAATGTCTGGAATATCCTTTTATTATTCTTTGCTTTTTTCCTTTTTGCCATCGATCTGGAAGATATACGTCCTAGCACGTGTCTGTACTTTTTGCTCTTGCGTTCAAGATAGAAGCAAGTTTGTATTTAAGACAAAACAAAATGGGACAGCAGCGAGCTGCTGTTGAAGGCATACACCGAGCTACTAGTACACACAAATTACCAAGAAAAATAAGCGTGCTCCTCATGAAGGTAAGCGCGATGTCTCCTGGTACAGGCAGGAAGCAAGATTTACCAGCGAACAGACAACGGCGGACGGAAAACAGAGGACCACGTCGGCTTGCTTGCAGCGTCTGGTCGACCCAAGGACAAGAATCGATCAGGGGTCGCAGGGGAGGAAGCTAGGGGTCGCGGCTGGTGAGGAGGACGGAGAGTAGTCTCTAGAGAAGAAGGCGGCGGCTCCTGCTGCTGGCAAGCGACGGGATTTACCGGGAGAATGGATGGCGGCGGCCGGTGAACAGACGAAAACATCAGTTGCGCTTGCGGCGCCGGGTCAATTCAAGGTAGGGAATCGACCAGGGAAATACCGGTTCAGGTGGGATGACTAGCTAGTGGCATTGGTGGGTAATTTAACAGCAAGGGAGGTGAAGTGGAGCAGGTGAAGCTCCTATTTCTCTACTCCGCGAAAATACACTGTGGCATGTCACAGCTTCATTGCAACATACTCCATCACATACTTGTCCTCTTGTCTCAATTCACTCAGTCTCTCCTCCGTTTCAGCCATCAGCATTACATTCCCTTCACCTGAATACAATTTCTTTAAAGTCTTCCATACCCGAGCTGCACTTGAGAGGATCTCCACAAATGCTGCAATTGTTGGGGATAAGGAATTTAACAGCCACACTACAATCAGTGAATTAGTTGTACTCCACGCCTTCCATTTTGCAGTTGTCTTGTCCCTTGGCTCAAGCTGCTTCACCCTCAACATAGCTCTCCAGGTCTTTAGTCCTTAAGATGAGCAAAGCCCTTCTTGACCAGCTCAAATAGTTTATTACGCCTTCCAATTTGATCTCATTGGGTGGGAGTTCAATCTTCTGGGTCTGCTCTGTAACTGCACTATTTGATGTTAATGCACCACCTGCCTTGGTTGTGAGAAGCTCCGCCAGTTTCTCAAGTGTCTTCTCCAATCCTTGATTTTCCCCCATGATCTGAATAATCACGACACCTCAGAGAAATGCAAATCAGGTGCAGACCTATTCCCTGCAACCACCTGCAGCTACCACTCTCAGGTTCCTCTTCCAGATAACGCATCTGTGCTTCTTCTCTTGGCCACAGCCGCACACACACGCTCCAATCAGCTCTCCTCTTCTTGCACAGAAAGTCGCTGCACCTCTTCTCTGTTGTTCCACTCTGCTACAGGACAGTGCTCGGTTGCAGTTCCTCCTAACGATTCTCCTCGCCGGGAGCTCCACCAACTGGTACTTCACCTCCAGAATTTCTGCCGCTAGGCGCCTCCCTCCTCCTACTGCTTCCAGCTAGCACAAGCCTCGGCTCCAGCTCATGCACTTGTGCCGCTGAACGTCGATTCACCGCCAGCAGCCACCTAGCGTTTCCTCCAGCTCTGATACCATGACGATTTTTTGGGAAATAGTTTCTGGTTGGTTAGGTCCCTTGGACCTGCGCACACTCTTACATATAGCTGAACTTAGGTACATCTTAACTAGTACACTGGAATACTCTAGAATCTGGTAGGACACTAACTTAGACTCCAACATTCACTGGAATGTTCCGGGCACTCCTAAGACAACACTATTATACTAACACTCACTAGAATATTCTAGGTTCTCCTAGGACAGTCTCTAACAAGCATAATAAATATTAGTTAGATAATATTGATGATGGAATATAGTTACCCGATGAATGTAGTGAACTTCCCAAATTCCTCGGTGTATATAACCACAGCCTGCTCCAATGCAGCAATGTCATCTTTGTCTCTGTTTAGTTTTCAACAACAAAATCATTAGAATGAGAAGGGTCATGATATGATGATAGCTTCATAAGGAAAAGGAGGTACGTGATGAAGATGCAAACAGAGCTAGTTCCCGCACAAGAGGTTCTATAGATAGTAAGAAACCGTATAAGATAAAAGATCACTCACATTTTCTTCTGTCCATATTGTGCCAAAGAGAGATGTAGATACAACCGAATTGCAAGCACCAGTTTTGTGAGCGTGTATAGTGCTGGCCCATAACGTTCCCTTTGCACTTCCATAGGTCTGAAGAGAAAATTAAATTGAAAGGAAGGGAATCCGAGTCATCAACTCACGTCCTTTACTCCATATACAGGGCACTACATACTAATTTCTGTTTTGATAATAGATAATAATATACATACCCATTAGCATCATTTATTTGTCGAATGAAATCCAGTAAAACCTGCAAGTACAAGAAACTAGGTTTTAAACTATGCCATCTTTTAATATTGCATTTCAACATCATTTATCTGATGAGCCAGACAGGGTCTTTTCGGTGAAATCTATGTATGGCAACCTCATGAATGGTCATACGAGATTTCTTCGCAAATATCTATGGAAACTAAAAATCCCACTTAACATAAAGGTAACCTGGTTAAACTGGAATGGGTGTTAAAAAGGCTGTTTTTGTGACTCCGGGAAGACCATTGAACACTTGTTTCTCTCATGTCCTTTTGCCCATCTTGTATGGCATATTGTTCATATACTTATATTCTTCCTCCACCAACCAATATTAGAAATATGTATGGGAATTGGCTGAATGGAATTGACAAGGAAACTAAGGCTAGAATACACATATGAGTTTCAGCTTTATGTTGGTCGATATGGAATTGCAGAGATATTTTTGTTTTCACAAGCTTGAAGCTTTCAATTTGCAGGTTATCCACTTGGCCGCACACTGGATCCAGCTATGGTCGTTCCTGCCCCCTTCGGATCAGTAGGAGCTTATGGATACTAGATGCAACCATCTGGTGATGGTCACTCAGGATATCTTTAGCCGGTTGGCGGCATTTTAGTAGACTTCAGAATGCATAGATGCTAAATGCTTGATATCTTCCGTTGGTCAATTCATTTATCAATCTTATGACATCCTTGAATTGTAATGACTTGAATGATGAACTCCGTAATAAATATGACTATGTGCATCGATTGATGCAGAGGCCAGGGTTATACTCCCCTTTTCGCAAAAAAATGTAGTACCTACTTAAGGGAACATTCAACAATTTACATCTTGATAATGTTATGCCAGTATCAGATGGGATTTCAAAAGGTTTTTAATAAATCTGTGTATCACAATTTATAATGTCGACGTTTCCTGAACAATCATCATCGATATGGTGAATATAACTCCAACAATTTAGCTAACCTGTGGAACACCAACCAAGTACCTAACAAGTGTCTTATATACACCTGTTGCAGAACCAAGCTGCGCTAACTGCACCCGCCTACAGAACATAATGGAAAGGATTATAAATTTAGTGATAATGAACAATGTATAGACCGATAACTGAAAGAAGAACCTATCCATTTGCTGTTTCCACAACAATGCATATCGATCACGAATGCTTCCACCAGCACTAACAACAGCATCAACCTCCACTTGCTTATTTCTCTCAGAGCGTTCCCGCTGTTGCCTGATAAGTGTACCCCGGAAGTCTTGTGGCATGTATGTCATAACTGCAGCGTAAATGAATGAATGTCAAATGCTAAATGATAAGGTAGTAAAAATAACAAAATAAATATTGTTTTAGAACATATATATCAGTTGCAGACATCATACAATAAAAATGTGTGGAAAGCCACATGGTAGCAAGCCTTCATTGAGCATAGCATAGTAAGCTACTCTATCTGACAAAAGATCATGGTAAGCAAATATGTGGGATTGTGGAATCCATAGTTGAGAAAGTCTCATAAAAAAGTTAAGCACTGACTTTATCAACCAGGTAAATTACCAGGGAAGGAGATTCCATTGTCCAGATATTTTAGAAAACAATCAGTACAAATTACCAAGTCCTCAAGATACAAGATTCAATTGCTTAGTTATGATAAAAGATTTATCAATAGGTTATTGTATTTTTCCTCTATTTATATGAAATAATTTACAGTACAAACAGAAAAAAGAAGGGAAAGAATGCTAACCTATATTAAAAACATTATCAGAATTTTTTAACTGAAACTGTTCCAACTTCTTCAACATATCCTTCATTTTAGTTTCAACATTGTCAAGTGTGGAAACTATATCAGCGTCTTCTGGTGTGGACTTTTGTTGAAGCTGTTGCACGGACATGCCAAATGTTAACTTCAAAACTGAAAGGAAGAATTCATCCTCACAGCAAGATCCAGAGCTAAACTTACTGCAATAGGACGACGAGATTTATTAAGCAAAAACAGAATCTCTTCCATTTGCTCTCTGTTCTTCCACATGTTCTCATCCATTTTAGGGGAAGGTACACCACATGCTTCTTGTTCCAACAGCTCCTCATCTTGGACATGCAAAAAAGATAGAATTATCAACAATGCTTGCTTCAGAAAGATCACCCTATATTTAATGCTCCAGCAACTGGATAGCCAAAGAGGCTTTGTTTAGTGTCCAAGTGAAAAGCTAGTTCCTTTCTTAGATAGTTAGCAAAGCCGTACAGGAAAAATTGGGGGCCGAGTGTGAAATCGAAACTTCCGCCTCAGACAGAAAATAATTGAACATTTTATTATTATTATGGTAGTACAACTTTTTCAAAAAATTACATCCTGCCAAAAGTCCAATCCCAATTAGCACCAAGTACTAGTCCTAGTTAAGTAAACGTAGGGGCCCCAAGATTTCGGGGGCCCTGTGCAGCAGCTAGTTAGGTACTAATGTGAAATGGTTTTAGTTTTACAGCATCAACCCTTACACATTTGTGAAGGTTTTACCAACAATACCTACATGGATCAACAACAGAAGTCAGCAGAAACCGAAGCATGGGATGCGCCACTGATCACTTATGGTATCATGCATATTTCTCTTATATCTTAAAATGGGACTATTCGTTTCATTTGTCAGTGCCCATAAGTCAAGTAAGTGGCTATAACAAATTCTATGTGATCAAAATGAAAAAAAAAATCAAATGTCAGTTAGAAAAACCTTTGTCCCTGCTCCCAAACTCCCGTCTACTTTACTTCCTAAGGGAGTTAATATTTTTCTTCCTAATGGGAGCACCCGCCGTACAAGTACAAAAGGTTTTTACTCTATATTTCCTATAATTTATTCTCGTTTTAGCTCCCTTGAAGCGTCCGGCAAGCTCTTTCATCTTGTGATCCATCAATATGAGTTTTGTTGGATAGTGCCATGAAAAATATGTGTGGGCTCCTGTACTGTTGGAATTTAGAAAAAAATTGTATGTGTGTTATGTTGATGCATCATTAACACTATATCAGATAGGTCAGCATCCAAGCAGTGGTGAAAGAAGATGGGGTTGGGGCAAAAACATTAGGACAGGACAGCACCCTTAGTAGTTTACAGGTAAACTTACTACTACAAAGAGATGTAATATGAATGTCTTATATAGGACAAATGAGCAGCACCACCAAGCACCCACGCATATTCAGATGGGGAAAAGAAGCGAACTTGTACAAAATCCTGAGACAAGACCCAGTCATTGTGCAGTCAATAACTGATTTTAACCGTTTTGAGCCACGAATTCTGGCTAAAGCCGACCTAATTCCAGAAAGGTAGGTAGAAATCCCAAGAAGAAGCAACCTCCGACGACCCCGCACAGAAAACTACTCGCACTCCAGATTTCCATGCATCCGACCAGTTTGGAATCCACCCTTTACGAGTCGTGGAAAGATCAAAGGTAGCAGCGGGCAGGGTCGAGAAGCTCGCGGATCGCGTGGAGATAGCAGACAGGGCGCTCACCGGGGGATAAGGGAGAGACGGCAGCGAGGTCGGCGGAGAGTGCGCGGAGGCGCTCAGCGAGGGCCGTGACACCGTCGGGTAGCGGGGCCAGCGGGTACTTGTCGTAATAGCGCGCGAGGTAGTCCCGCGTGATCGGTACCAGACACTCCGTCGCCATCTCCGACGGGACGGCGGGGACAGCGGAGCACGCCGGCGGCGGTCGCGGAGGTAACGTGGGAGGAGAGGAAGGAAAAGGGGAGTGGATTTCCTCAAAAAAAAAAGGGGGGGGGGAGTGGAGGCACGTGAAATGGACGTGCGGTTGGAGGGGAGGGTGCAGTCACCGGCCGGTGGGGTTTAAGAAACAAAGAGAGGTTGGTGGTGCCGTGGCGTGGCTGCAACAGCCGGTGGTTGTAGGCTGCGTTCCAAAAGCAGAAGACCGACCAAACAAACGGCCCAATATAGGAATGAACTGGGCGATGGACAATATCGAAAAGCAGCTCGGGAGGTGCTTTCCTCAGCTTTTCCTCCTTCCCGAGCAAACCTAACCAATGGGCCGTGTTTTCGGTGGACCGGTCCGCAGCACGCGGAAATAGCACGGCACTGGCCCAGCTCGGCATGTGGAGTGTCGGGCCCGGCCGTGAAGGAGCGGGGCTGTGCTGGGACCGCGGTCTCAAGCACACGGGCCGGCCCGACACGGCCGGATTAGCATGTTCCTGCGGGATTTTGGAAATATAGACACAAAAAGGAGCACTGCGGGAGTCAAACTCAAGATCTCCTACCCTCCCACGCTCCAACTAACCAGTGGACCACCGAAGCTTAGCTGATATGTTACAGTTTTGTCCAGTATTGATGGTTCATTTAGATGGCCAGCGGAAATAACTAATAGGCCGACGTGCTTGACGTGCCACGGGCCGACCTGTCTAGCGTCGGTGTCGTGGCCGTGCCCAGGCCTAGGAGACAGGCCCACGTGCCGGCACGGCCCGGCACGTGAGCTAGACGGGCCGAAGTGTGCCGTGTCGGGCCAAGCACGTGAAGGCCGTGTCGGGCCTGTGCCGTGTCGGGCCGGCCTGTTGGCCAGGTTTGTTCCTAAGTTGGGCTGGACCGAACTGCTCTCGTCGGTTCCCGATATTTACAACTAAGTTGCCACCCCGAACCAGCGACCTTTCATCGTCAATCTCCTCGTCCCGAACCAGTGCCTTTCCTCATCGATCTCCTTCCCCGTCCTATAGCTATGGCGTCCTATAGCTATGGCGGCCTACAGCTAGGGTTTCGCCAGCCGCCGCCGTTCCCCGTCGCCGACGCCACCGTTCCCCACCTCCATGGTCCAGGCTCTCCTCCTCCTCCTACCCTGTTCCCGACCTCCTCAACAAGTAGCTCGTCGTCCGCACCCAACTCTTCGATCTCCACCCTCCCGGTGCAATCCTCACCAAGTTCCCTCATCCACTCGCCACGAGAACCACAAGTGCTCGTTGCCGAGAGCATCCCTGTAGCTTGATGCCTTCCTATGACATCTAATATGTATGTTGCTTCCTAGCATATCCCTCAGGTGACTTGATTGTGTTCGTTTGATGCTCGACACACCTGTGTTTTCTAGGATAATTGAATATGCTGCCAATTACTCCCTTCATTTCAAAATATAAGATGTTTTAGCTTTACGAAAAGAGTGTATCTAGACTTCTTTTAATGTCTACATTCACTCTAAATCTAAATGAACCTATACACTAAAATGAGTCTAGATACACTCCTTTCACAAAGCTAAAACATCTTATATTTTAAAACGGAGGGAGTGCTTCCATTTTCTTGTGTCTCTATATTTGTTAGTGAATCTTATATTACTGTCGTCACAATGATTTGATAGTGTAAAGAAATTTGATGCACAAATATGATTGCAATGAAATAAGAGTCCCGACTAATTCCGTTAGAATTAATATTTAAAGGGATGCCTGGACCGTAGCACCCCATGGTCTATCATATTGATGGAATCATTTTTGTCTTCACTTCACATGAACATGTCCTGTGACATATAGATTATTTTTCTTGGATTTCCATGTTTATGTAAGGTATTTCAAACACCAAACTAACAATGGTCATGTCACTTCTCATTTTAAGCAATGTAACAAGGGTTCAAAACATCCCCCAACTACATAATTGGCGTACTAGACTTGGAGTACAATCTGCAAAATGATTTTGCTATGGAAGTATTCCCAGGATGTCACGCAGTATTCTTCCATGTTGCATGTTTATGTACAAAATTAAGTTGATTTAACATTGCCCAAGGAAATGAATTTTAGTCCCTCTTTTGTTCCTAACAGGTTAGCACTCTTCGAAATCGGATTGAGTGATCTATATTGAAATTTAGATGCTCTTAGGCTACCTAATTGTACAATGATATCAAGCCTCAAATACCAAGGAATCCAGGTGATTAAGGAAATACATGAGTGGCATAATGATCTTATTACATAGTGGTATAAGTAAGATAGAAGTAAGGCTTTTGTGGGACCCAATTATCTGAGGTCAATGTCTCGTTTCTCATAGTTGAAGTTTTTTTGTATGTCTTAAGTTTTTTAAAAGAATTTGCCATTAAAAGATGATTGGTGTGTTTGATAGTCATATTGTAGATTTCTTGTTTTGTGAGATTTACATTGTTGGTTTTCTGTCCACAGATTTCTCTTAATATAAGCACATTTGATTCACTGGCGTGATAAGATTCTCATTGAAAGATGAATGATGGTGTGCAAAGTGAAGTCGTTTTAGTGCAGACGTCTTAAGCTTCTTAAGGTTCAAGCGAGACATCTTCCCAGGCATGCTTGATAGATGGGGAACGTGTGGTATGCTTGTGTGCCAGTTTGGTTTATTTTGTCATTTTGCTTTTTTGTTTTGAGTTGACTATCATGTTGATTTTGCTACTATTTCCTTTGGTGAGTACTTCTATATCAGGAAGAATTTTGTAGTTATCAGATATCTTCACTTTAGCTATTAATGTTCCTATCTTCTATTGTCACCCTGCAAGGATTATCGGAGTTGGACAAGGGGGTGCAGAAACGGACATAGTTACGAAGTGAACGTGACAAATGTGAAATGACGACCAAGCCGGTGAAAATTTACACCTTGTCTACTTAGGAGCTGGGAGATATGAAGGAACGAGGAAGATGCGACCCTAAGGCAATGATCAATATCGAAGCCTACATATAAATATTCATATTGTTTGCATGTCGAAACCAATAATAATTTTTGGGAATGGTTTACCATAGTACACGAGCTGTTGCATAGAGCATGAGAAAACTGCTAACAAACGGTGATCTAGACTGTCCCAACTCATGATCGTGCTTTTAGTCTTGTTTATCTTACATTAGAGATAATGAGCTCCTTCCTCCTGATTTTGTAGGGAAAAGAAATCATGAGGTTGGATTAATGCATGTTCTTGGAGAGAATGAGCTCCTCCCTCCCGATTATCGAAGGTTAATGCTTGATGTTGGATACGTTTTGTAGTAGCCGTAGATATTGCCACCTCCGTTAGAATTAGTTGTAACATGTGGAAGCCACCATGAGAAATGTTTATGTCCAAAATGTCTGCTTTTCTTTTGACGACTTGCTATATCCTGGTTTTATCCAAGTCGTGTAGGAACTAGATGTCTTTTGCGGAATGGAGCAAGGATGCACGTGGTGGCTAGCTGGGGGGCAACGTGGAATACATTCATGTTCACACATATGTGGTGAAAACTAAATGTATATTATTAAATGTATATTCATGTTCACACATGTGGTGAAAACTAAAAGCATGCTCCTCTCGATGCTTTGAAAAATTGAATATGTGATGCACGACTATTGCATTTGTTGTTTCGTGGCAACGCACGAGTATTCAACTAGTCATATATTATACATCGAGATAACGTTTTTCCACAACCAAAGAGTCTTAGGCGTGTCTCTCTACATTTGGCCCAACGTAGAAACTGTCAGGTCGTGAGAGGCAGCGTGTTTGTTCCAGTTTTAATATCCCTAATATCTCGCCCATAGTGATTATCTTGAATGTTATGTACTACATCTAAAGCTATCACATTGCAGGTAACAAACAAATACCATTACTGCGAGTATTATGCATTTAACGGTTTTCAATATTAACACGAGTCAAGGAAATCTGAGAGTGGCATTTATTTAGACTTTCATCATTGAAATATTTTCATGAATCTTTTGAGAAGTAATTACGGCAGTGTAGTAAACCTCGAGCAGCAAGAATATCAATGCGTACACCTGCATCAACCAAAATCGTATCTTTTAGTGCCTTGAACCAAATGATTAGCTGCGATACCTTATTGAAGCTGGGCGAGGTCGGCGGTGATATGCAGCGGACTGCCGTGGCGCCGCCGTCCCGGTCCGTGTCCCGCTCGGTGTCAAGGCGTCAGGGCGGCGGCCTAGGAGATGGTTCGTAACTGTAGGGTATGCGAGAAAGGTTTATTTTCTTTTAATATGGCGAGGACGGGAGTTTTCTTTTTTGAGTGAAGGTGAGGATGGGAGTTGAGTTGACGGGATTTTTTCCCCGTAGCTATTAGGCGTGGGCAGGGTCAATGTCTAACCACTGTTTTAGTCCAAATCTGGACCGCTTGTTTAGCGGAATAGATGGTTAGGATTTATTGGATCTGCCCCTCTAGGGCTTTTTATATTAGTAGAGATGAAGACATCTTAAGCTTCTTAAGGTTCAAGCGAGACATCTTCTCAAGCATGCTTGATAGATGGGGAACGTGTGGTATGCTTGTGTGCCAGTTTGGTTTATTTTGTCATTTTGCTTTTTGTTTTGAGTTGACTATCATGTTGATTTTGCTACTACTTTCTTTGGTGAGTACTTCTATATCAGGAAGAATTTTGTAGTTATTAGATATCTTCACTTTAGCCATTGATGTTCCTATCTTCTATTGTCACCCTGCAAGGATTATCGGAGTTGGACAAGGGGGTGCAGAGACGGACATAGTTACAAAGTGAATGTGACAAATGTAGAATGACGACCAAGCCGGTGAAAATTTACACCTTATCTACTTAGGAGCTGGGAGATATGAAGTAATGAGGAAGATGCGACCCTAAGACAATGATCAATATCGAAGCCTACCTATAAATATTCATATTGTTTGCATGTAGGAACCAATAATAATTTTTGGAAATGGTTTACCATAGTACACGAGCTGTTGCATAGAGCATGAGAAAACTGCTAACACACGGTGATCTAGACTGCCCCAACTCATGATCGTGCTTTTAGTCTTGTTTATCTTACATTAGAAATAATGAGCTCCTTCCTCCCGATTTTGTAGGGAAAAGAAATCATGAGCTTGGATTAATGCATGTTTTTGGAGAGAATGAGCTCCTCCCTCCCGATTATCGAAGGTTAATGCTTGATGTTGGATACGTTGTGTAGTAGCAGTAGATATTGCCACCTCCGTTAAAATTAGTTGTAACATGGGGAAGCCACCATGAGAATTGTTTATGTCCAAAATATCTGCTTTTCTTTTGACGACTTGCTATATCCTAGTTTTATCCAAGTCGTGTAGGAACTAGATGTCTTTTGCGAAATGGAGCAAGGATGCACGTGGTGGCTAGCTGGGGGAGCAACGTGGAATACATTCATGTTCACACATATGTGGTGAAAACTAAATGTATATTCATGTTCACACATGTGGTGAAAACTAAAAGCATGCTCCTCTCGATGCTTTGAAAAATTGAATATGTGATGCACGACTATTGTATTTGTTGTTTCGTGGCAACGCACGAGTATTCAACTAGTCATATATTATACATCGAGATAACGTTTTCCCACAACCAAAGAGTCTTGGGCGTGTCTCTCTACATTTGGCCCAAGGTAGAAACTGTCAGGTCGTGAGAGGCAGTGTGTTTGTTCCAGTTTTAATATCCTTAATATCTCGCCCATGGTGATCATCTTGAATGTTATGTACTACATCTAAAGCTATCACATTGCAGGTAACAAACAAATACCATTACTGCAACTATTATGCATTTAACGGTTTTCAATATTAACACGAATCAAGGAAATTTGAGAGTGGCATTTATTTAGACTTTCGTCATTGAAATATTTTCATGAATCTTTTGAGAAGTAATTACGGCAGTGTAGTAAACCTCGAGGAGCAAGAATATCAGTGCGTACACCTGCATCAACCAAAATCGTATCTTTTAGTTCTTTGCCTTGAACCAAATGATTAGCTGCGATACCTTATTGAAGCTGGGCGAGGTCGGCGGTGATATGCAGCGGCCTGCCGTGGCGCCGCCGTCCCGGTCTGTGTCCTGCTCGGTGTCTCGGCGTCAGGGCGGTGGCCTAGGAGATGGTTCGTAACTGCAGGGTATGCGAGGTAGGTTTATTTTCTTTTAATATGGTGAGGACGGGAGTTTTCTTTTTTGAGTGAAGGCGAGGATGGGAGTTGAGTTGACGGGATTTTTTTTTCTGTAGCGATTAGACGTAGTCAGGGTCGACGTCTAACCACTGTTTTAGTCCAAATCTGGACCGCTTATTTAGCGGAATAGATGGTTAGGATTTATTGGATCTGCCCCTCTCGGGCTTTTTATATTAGTAGAGATGTTTTAGTCCAAATCGGGACCGCTTGTTTAGCGGAATAGATGGTTAGGATTTATTGGATCTGCCCCTCTAAGGCTTTTTATATTAGTAGAGATATGGTCGTGTATTTGTAGGATCTGTTTGGGATCTGTCACTGCGTGTCCAAATAACTGAATTTGTGCATGTATCTTATGAGATGGACGTATATATGGTATATGGTCGTGTATTTGCAGAATATCTTTCAAAATTTATTTTGGTAAAAAAAGCAGGTTTACTCTTATTTTAGACAGAAAAATAGATCAAAAAATATATGTTGATTGCTTTCGGGCATGGTCTGATAAAAATATGTTTATAATTATTTTAGACCCAAATTAGACAATTTAAGATAAATCAGTCACTAAACATGGTATTTAAGTAAAAAGGTCAAAAACAGCTAGTTCATTTCAAAACAACGCTTATGTAACAGCACTCAAGGTCATTTCAGACATTTCAGTTCCAAAACCAGCCCGTAGCAACCATAAAAAGCATTTTTGCCAAACACCAAATCTCTGATTCCAACAACAACTGATTTTCAAAAGCTACAGACCAAACAAAAAGGGTCGTAGACTCCTTAGACCATGACTAACAACATCCGTAAAAACCCGTAAATTTGTTTACATGATGTGGTACATCTATTTTAAGGGTCAACAAATGCATGGCTGAGATCAGAGCCCGTAAACAACCTGTACATAATGTAGGTGCGGCCCATCATCGAGCCGTGCCTCCGATCCAGCAGCTTGGCCTGGTCCTCGTGCTCCTTGACGGTGAGGAGGAGAATGGTCGTCTCGTAGTCGTCGTTGTCGTGGAGCAAATCCTCGATGTCGGAATCGTCTGACGACGACCAATCGAGCAGATCTCGGTGCTCGACCGAGCTCATCCTTGAACGGCCGCGTGGCGGCAGCCACATGTGGATTCGGGCCGTGAAAGGAGAGAGGACGGCCAGGAAGGAGTCCGAACCTTCGGGATCAGCTGCGCATGGGCGGGGGAGGCCGAATAGGGCGGCTAGCGGTGGAAATGGCGGCGGCAGCGTGGAAGGGACGACGCGCACGGAAGGGGCGAGTGGCGTCGTGAAACTTCAACACGCCTTGGGATTCTTCCGAGTGCAGGAGAGCGTCTGGGTCGGCCTCACAACCCGCGAATGTACAGGCCGACGAATGGTTTTTGCGTGGCCCATAAAAAATTACGAATAGCTCTGTTTGAGGGTGCTGATTGCCACTGTTTTCTCGTGGAAACCCATATACTGGCAGTTACTATACGGGTTTGCTGCTTTTACAGGTGCGGTTAGTCATGCTCTTAGAGCATCTCTAACGAGCCTTCTAAACTCGTGAACTGAAAAACCCGAGTACAGTCTCCCGAATACACGAATACAGGTCACGGGGAACGAAAACTGCAAATACGAACTGCACATTCGAATAATTGCACTCGTAGCAAAATTCATCGAAAAACAACAGAGGGGATTGTTCGTGATTCGATTAATTACACATAGTAGCAGATCCAAAAGCTGCGCAACTAAAATTAAACTACATACGTGGACGTCGGCGCAACCTAGACCAAAATCAAGCTTGGGTGACGGCCGAACCTGCAGGTTGTCGACGGCGTTGTGGGCAGCGTTGACCTCACTCAGTAAGGTCGATCAGGTCCTCCTTCTCGCTTGACGATTGGCGCGGCGGCATGCTCCCTCGTGAGGCGCTCCTCCTCCTGTTCCCGAGCCAGCCGCGCCTCGACGAGCTTGACAGCCCGACGCGCGTCGGTAGCCTCTATCTCCTCCTCCTGCCGCTCCACCTTCAAAGTGCAGAGGACCATCTCCATGGCGAGGCCCTCCTCATCGGAGTTGTGGGCATAGTCGGCCGACATGACGACGCGCGCACGCGGCGGTGAAGGAGAGCTCCACTAGACGGACTCGCTGTCGGAGTCGCCGAGCGGAGCGACCATCGCGGCGGGAACGACATGTTGGAGATATGCCCAAGAGGCAATAATAAAATTGGTTATTATTATATCTTTATGTTTATGATAAATGTTTACATCCCATGCTATAATTGTATTATTAGGAAACACTAATACTTGTGTGTTTTGTAAACATAAAAGAGTCCCTAGTAAGCCTCTTGTTAAACTAGCTTGTTGATTAATGGATGATCATGGTTTCCTGATCATGGACAATGGATGTCGTTAATAACAAGATTATATCATTAGGAGAATGATGTGATGGACACACACCCATAGTAAGCGTAGCATAAGATCAAGTCATTAAGTTCGTATTGTTGTAAGCTTTTTAAATGCATAGTAACCTAATCCTTCGACCATGAGGTTGTGTTAATCACCATCACCGGATGGGTACTTTGATGACATCAAACACCGCTTCGTAACTGGATGGTCATAAAAGTGTCATCGAGTATTCTGAAAGTATGTGTTGAAGCGCATGGACCAAGATTGGGATTTGTCCATCCATATGACGGATAGATATGCTCTGGGCCCTCTCGGTGGAATGCCATCTAGTTAGCTTGCAAGCATGTGACTAGGTCACAAGGGATGACATGACACGGAACGAGTAAAGAGTACTTATCAGTAACGAGGTAGAACTAGGTATGTAGATACCGACGATCAAACCTCGGATAAGTATAGTATCGCGTGACAAAGGGAATTGGTTTCGTATGTAAGTGGTTCAATCGATCGCAAAGTCATCGTTGAGTATGTGGGAGCCATTATGGATCTCCAGGTCCCGCTGATGGTTATTGATAGCAGATGTGTCTCTATCATGTCTACATATTCACGAACCGTAGGGTGACACACTTAAGGTTCGAAGTTGTTTTAAGTAGATATGGAATGTGCGTTGGAGACCGAATGTTGTTCGGAGTCTCGGAATGGATCCGGGACATCACGAGGAGATCCGGAATTGTCCGGAGAATAAGATTCATATATTGGGGATCATTTTCTAAGTTAGGAAATGTTCCGGAGTGTTTGTATGGAGATTCTAGAAGGTTTCGGAATGTTCTGGAAGGTTATAGAGGATTTCTTGGAGTTTGCTTGAAAACCAAGAAAGGATCAAAGGAGTCCTGGTGGGGCAAGACACGGATTCGTGGGGGTGGAGGACTCCTCCCCCCTTCCCACCGCCGGCCATAGGAGGGGAGTCCTACAAGGACTCCCCCTCCCCAGGCGCGCCCTCCCCCCCTTAAATAGAAGGGCAGGGGCGCCCCCTCCTAGCCCTCTCTCATAACTCCAATCTCTGCCGCCTCTCTCCTCCACCTTTCTTCTGCACAGGCATAGGCGAAGCCCTGCAGAATTCTCTACTCCACTACCACCACCACGCCGTCGTGCTGCTGGGATTCCGTGGAGAAGATCTACTACCTCCGCTGCTCGCTGGAACAGGGAGAGGAAGGTCTGCTTCGACTCCGCACGTGTGACCGACTGCGGAAGCGCTGCCGAATCGCGGCGCCGGAAGGATCGTCCACTTGACCGACTGCGGAAGCGCTGCTGGAACGCGACGCCGAAAGGATCGTCCACACGATCTTGAGATCGGCAAGTGATCGACTACATCAACCACGAGATCTAATCTCGTTAACGCTTTGGATCTACGAGGGTTAGTTCCTATCTATCTCGTTGTACATGTCTAATAGATTAGATCTTGGCTTTTATCTAGATTAGATCTGGGTTTTGTTCGTTCTTGCGGTAGAAATTTTTTGTTTTCCATGCTACGAACCCTTCAGTGGTATCAGAGCCAGGTTTATGCGTAGATCTGTTGCACGAGTAGAACACAATGTTTTTGTGGGCGTTGATGCTTTTGTTGTCGGTGTCTTAGCGTGTACTTTGCATCTTGCGACATGGTGGGATGAAGCGGCTCGGGCTAACATTACATGTCATCGCACATGAGACTTGCTCCACGCTTGACGTGCAACTTGCTTTGCACAAGT
Organism: Avena eriantha; assembly: GCA_910589775.1. Classification (NCBI taxonomy): domain Eukaryota; kingdom Viridiplantae; phylum Streptophyta; class Magnoliopsida; order Poales; family Poaceae; genus Avena; species Avena eriantha. Next base: position 90,789,605 of record OU342740.1, read on the forward strand.
GGCTTTGCGGGTGTCTGTCTCTCCCACCATAGTTAAGATTCAATTTACAATGAGCATCTTGACAACACTTGTATCAACGTTGTGGTTCATGTTCGTAGGTAAGATCCGTTCTTATTCGAAAGCCCCAAGCCACGTAAAACATGCAAAGAAGATTAGAGGCGTCTAACTCGTTTTTGCAGGGGTTTTGTGATGTGATATGGCCATCATGTGATTGTGATTATATTTGATGTATGCAATGATCCTTATTGTAATATGGCAACCGGCAGGAGTCTAATGGTTGTCTTTAAATTTTGTTTAAGACCTGCGTGTCTATTCATCATGTAATAGCTTTATTCCAAGTAGTTGTGATAGTTACTGTTGGTGATGGACAACCATGAAGCGGCGCCATGGACCTTGACGCAATGCTGGTGATGATGGAGATCATGTCCGTGCTTTGGAGATGGAGATCAAAGGCGCAAGAAGAAAGGGCCATATCGTATCACACTAATTATGAATTGCTTGTGATGTTAATCCTTTATGCATCTTGTATTGCTTAGATCGCGACGGTAGCATTATAAGATGATCCCTCTCACTAAATATCAAGTAATAAAGTGTTCGTCCTTAGTTGGCACCGTTGCTAAGACTCGTCGTTTCGAAGCATCTCGTGATGATCGGATGTGATAGATTCTACGTGTGCATACAACGGGTGCAAGCCAGATTTGCACATGCGGAAACTAAGGTTAACCTTGACGAGCCTAGCATGTACAGACATGGTCTCGGAACACGGAATACCGAAAGGTAAAGCATGAGTCATATGGATGATATGATGAACATGTTGATTGTTCGCCTTTAAAGCTACATCATCTCACGTGATGATCGGACTTGGTGTAGTGGATTTGGTTCATGTAATCACTAAAACAACTCGAGGGATGTTGTTTTGAGTGGGAGTTCATTTGTAATTTGGATTAGTCGAACTCAATTTATCATAAACACAATCAAAGTGAATTTGCATAGTTTGTTGTAGTCATTGGCATCCGTTCACCACCTTACGCTTAGTTATAGTTGAGATAGTGGAACTATAGAAATTCTGGATATTTACTTTACGAACTGGTATCGTATTGTTTTGAATGTCAATTTAAAGTTTATAAGTCCTATTGCAAACTTTCAGCAAACTCCGTTTACTCTATGAAGTTTAATAAATAGTATTAAATCAAGAGTAACAATTCCAGTGTTAGTATCTAATGTATCATGTTTACCTCCATGATTCTTGATACTCAAAAGATTGTTTTTAATATCAAGTTTATCTAAGAACTGAAAGCAATGTTTTAGAAACCATCATATGTGAAAGGTATTGTGATATCTAAAACAATGTGTTGGTTACAACATGATAGAGTATACGTCCTCATATTTGATGAGAATTTGTGAAGGGTGGAGACGCTAGTCGTCCTAATCTTTCAAAAGGTTTTGAAAAAGAAACATTATACTCGCAATTCACCTTTATAAGCTATAGCAGCTTGATCATGAAAGTTATCATGATAAGGATGAATAGAAGATGTAAGTAAAATGTTTACTACACTAAAAGATTACTAAAGAATGGAATTTTGAAAGAATGCTAAACATTTGATGAAGGTGATCCACTTCAAAGTGCAAGTCCAAAGGTATTGGTATTTGACTATACACACTTTGTACTATGTGTCATGTGAATGACACCAGTGTTGATGTTGATAGATTCTTTTAAAAAAGAAAAGAAATTGCTGAAAGAGAATCTATAAAATATTTGGCAGAAAAGAAAAGATTGGAGATGTCCAACTTAGGTATATAGAAGATACATGTTATGGCTGTATTCCTTGGTTGTTAAACAATGTGGTTTTGCGGTATTGGATACCGAATTGGTTGGTATGAAGTGTCATACAGGACAACACAATTCATGAACTACAATGGCCTAAGTAACTAGCAAGAGAATGAGTGATGATGTTCATCGAAAACAAATAAAGTGTTATTGTGTTTTTCATTGACATTAAACCTAGCCTTCAAGATCTGTTTTAATAATTGTTATTTTGTTTCGGTATTACGAGAACAATGGTTGTTCAAATAATTACCGTATTCCATAAAGGATGGATGAACTTTTACAAGTCTGGTGGCAGAAATCACATCCATAAACACTATTGCCAAAATGTCGCAAGACAAATGATTGAAAGATCACTTATGAAGTGACATCGTTGTTTAAATTATATTTGAAAGAAAATATGAAGAAACTCCATGTTGATGGAATTTTGGAGTCTTTGATTTGATCAATTGACGCATGTGAGACTTTCCTCGAGATAATTGAAACTCCGTCCATAGGCTAGAGAGGAACGGATGACTAGCTTATTGGAAATTGTGCATGCTGATGTGCATAGTCCATTATGTGTAGCCATATGCGATGGATCTTTTTGCTTCATATGCTTTCTCCGAAAATTTGAGTGAATATATCTGTATATTTACTTAATAAGGAGGAAGTATGAAACATTTGAAAGTTGTTCAAAGACTTTCAAGATGAAGTTGAAAATCATTGTAACAAGAAAATAAAGAGTTTATAATTCGATCATAAAGGAAGATCTTTGAGTTACATGTTTAGCAAAAACACCTAAGACTTGAGGAATTGTTCCATGATTTGTATTTCCCGATAAACCATAGGAGTATGGCATATTCGAGAGATGAAATCAAACCATGTTTGAGATGGTAAGATCAAGGGTGTCATTTATAAAACTGCCATTATATATTAAAGATTAAAGCTTTAGTGACTACCGCTTTTACACTGAAAAGAGCTCCATCGTGATCCGTTGAAATGACACCATATAAGTCATGGTTTGGGATAAAACCCGAATTGTCTTTTCTTAAATTTTGGTATGCTATGCATAAGTAAAATGTTTACAACCAAAGTCGGATAAGCACGTCTTTGTAGGTTATCCCAAAGAATTTGTTGGGAATTTCTCCATAACACTGAGGACAAAAGAGTTTGTTACTTGGAACGTCAAGTTTCTTGAGAAGGATTTTTTCGTGAAAAGTTAAGTGGGAGGACAATAGAACTTTGATAAGGTTGTTGAACCTTAGCTATATGTGCTAAGTAGCGCAGCGCCGGAAAGTGTCCCGGTGGCGGCCACAATGCTCATGGCTCTCGTGATTAAAAAATGTATGATCTCGGAGATTAGAGTTCCTATAGAACCGTGTGGGTCGGTAAGAATCAAATAGTAAGATTTGATAAGCAAGTCGTTATTGTTTTGACAATGATGAACCGACTACATGCAAAGAAGCAATGATGGGCCCTGACTCCATAAAATGACTAGAAGTCATGAAATCCGTGATAGTATCCATACACGAGAAATCAAGTTTCTGAACTTTGAAGACCCTCCGGAAAGGCGTAAAGCCTATCGGTCGTGTTTGGATCTATAAAGAAATAGACATGGATGTTTCGAATCTATGAAATATTCGACATGTCGGAAAGAGTTTATGACAATGTTCAAGAATTGACTATGATAAGATTTGATCTTTCATAGCGATATATAGTCTGGACGGATTAATGTAGCAACCACTACATATATTTTGGTATATGGTAGTTGAACAAACAAAACAAGTTCTTCTAATAGAATGGTTACCTAGGACGTGTACATGACACGATCCAAAGGGTTTTGTTAATTCAAAGGATGCTAAAAGAGTATGCAAAACTTCAATGGTTGAAGTAAGCATAGCGGAGTTGGAATCTTCACCATGATGAAACTGTTAAAAGAGTTTAAATTCATCAGAGATGATGAAGATGCTTGCATTTGCAAGAAATTAAGTGGGAGCGCTGAGACATATTTATAATACATTATGTGAAAGACATATTGTTGATTAGAAATGATGTATCTTTTATTTGACACAGGTTAAGAATTTCATTTCGATGAAAGACTTAGGCATAACCCAAGAATTAGGCATCAATGTCTATATGAATAGATGGAGGCGCTAATATGGTTTTGCCAAATGTACATAGATGAGATGTTTAATGAGTTCAATATGGAAACAACAAGAAAGGTTCTTGACGCACGGAAATGACTAAATTAAGATTCAAGTGTGTTGACACGAGATTCAAGTGTTTTGACACTTGGTGAAATCACAAGAATATTTTGATCAATCATTCTTTGAGATGTACACATCCAGATATGTCCTATGCTCTAAATGTTATGAGCATATACCAGAATGATTCATAAGATGATCATTGGACAATAGTAAAGATATTCTTATGAGCTTTGGAAGAACTAAGAATATATCATGTATAAGTGACAAATAGTTAAAGGTAGTTCGTTGTAAAGTGTTACATTGATACTAGTTTTGTCACAAGATACAAATTAAATTTATCTCAATTTAGACTATGGGTGGCACAATATAATGGAAAGGATGTTCCATGATGGATTTGGATGAGTTCCAAAGTTGAGACATTGTGACGGATACTACAACAAAAGGCTAAGTATATAAACTGCTATAGTAGCAGCAAAGGAGGGCATTTGTGTTAAGTAGTTTGTTATCAAACTAGGTGTGGTTCAAAGTGGGCTAATACTATGAAGATATATTGTGTGACCATAATATCAACATATTTTGAGCCGAAGGAACTAAAGGTCTCACCAAAGGACCAAATTTATACAATGCCATCTCATTGGAGAATGAGTAATGCGTAGAGACGCAAGGACATGCAAATACACACGGACATGGAAGTGTCAGATCCAAAGATTATGTTTACCACTGGCAATAGTGTCTATACAGCACCAGAAAGCCATAGGTGTTGAATGCACAAGTTTTTAACTAGATTATTGACTCTAGTGCAAGTGGGAGACTGTTGGAGATATGCCCAAGAGGCAATAATAAAAGTGGTTATTATTATATCTTTATGTTTATGATAAATGTTTACATCCCATGCTATAATTGTATTATTAGGAAACACTAATACTTGTGTGTTTTGTAAACATAAAAGAGTCCCTAGTAAGCCTCTTGTTAAACTAGCTTGTTGATTAATGGATGATCATGGTTTCCTGATCATGGACATTGGATGTCGTTAATAACAAGATTATATCATTAGGAGAATGATGTGATGGACACACACCCATAGTAAGCGTAGCATAAGATCAAGTCATTAAGTTCGTATTGCTGTAAGCTTTTTAAATGCATAGTAACCTAGTCCTTCGACCATGAGGTTGTGTTAATCACCATCACCAGATGGGTACTTTGATGACATCAAACACCGCTTCGTAACTGGATGGTCATAAAAGTGTCATTGAGTATTCTGAAAGTATGTGTTGAAGCGCATGGACCAAGATTGGGATTTGTCCATCCATATGACGGATAGATATGCTCTGGGCCCTTTCGGTGGAATGTCATCTAGTTAGCTTGCAAGCATGTGACTAGGTCACAAGGGATGACATGACACGGAACGAGTAAAGAGTACTTATCAGTAACGAGGTAGAACTAGGTATGGAGATACCGACGATCAAACCTCGGATAAGTATAGTATCGCGTGACAAAGGGAATTGGTTTCGTATGTAAGTGGTTCAATCGATCGCAAAGTCATCGTTGAGTATGTGGGAGCCATTATGGATCTCCAGGTCCCGCTGATGGTTATTGATAGCAGATGTGTCTCTATCATGTCTACATATTCACGAACCGTAGGGTGACACACTTAAGGTTCGAAGTTGTTTTAAGTAGATATGGAATGTGCGTTGGAGACCGAATGTTATTCGGAGTCTCGGAATGGATCCGGGACATCACGAGGAGATCCGGAATTGTCCGGAGAATAAGATTCATATATTGGGGATCATTTTCTAAGTTAGGAAATGTTCCGGAGTGTTTGTATGGAGATTCTAGAAGGTTTCGGAATGTTCTGGAAGGTTCTAGAGGATTTCTTGGAGTTTGCTTGAAAACCAAGAAAGGATCAAAGGAGTCCTGGTGGGGCAAGACACGGATTCGTGGGGGAGGAGGACTCCTCCCCCCTTCCCACCGCCGGCCATAGGAGGGGAGTCCTACAAGGACTCCCCCTCCCCAGGCGCGCCCTCCCCCCCTTAAATAGAAGGGCAGGGGCGCCCCCTCCTAGCCCTCTCTCATAACTCCAATCTCTGCCGCCTCTCTCCTCCACCTTTCTTCTGCACAGGCATAGGCGAAGCCCTACAGAATTCTCTACTCCACCACCACCACCACGCCGTCGTGCTGCTGGGATTCCGTGGAGAAGATCTACTACCTCCGCTGCTCGCTGGAACGGGGAGAGGAAGGTCTGCTTCGACTCCGCACGTGTGACCGACTGCGGAAGCGCTGCCGAATCGCGGCGCCAGAAGGATCGTCCACTTGACCGACTGCGGAAGCGCTGCTGGAACGCGACGCCGGAAGGATCGTCCACACGATCTTTAGATCGGCAAGTGATCGACTACATCAACCACGAGATCTAATCTCGTTAACGCTTTGGATCTACGAGGGTTAGTTCCTATCTATCTCGTTGCACATGTCTAATAGATTAGATCTTGGCTTTTATCTAGATTAGATCTGGGTTTTGTTCGTTCTTGCGGTAGAATTTTTTTGTTTTCCATGCTACGAACCCTTCACGACAGAGGAGTGCGAGCGGGAGCTTCCCTCACCGGTCGCGTGAGCACACCGGGTACGCATACGCGCGGAGCTTCCATGGCGGCGACTCGTCGCGGTTGGTCCAACGGCGAGCAGCGCGATTCCTCACGTCCTCCGACCAGACAAACTCGTCGTAGACCGCGTCGTCCCTGAACCGGCGAGCTCCCACGCCTCCAGAGCTGCTTCCCCCGAGCGAGAAGGTCTCGCGCCAGCCAGACATCGCGGGGAATTTCTCGTGGGAGAAATGGGCTGGCGGCGACGGCGCTAGGGTTGGAACGGCGGAGGAGTAAGGGTTTCAACCCTCACTCACTCACTATATCGCTATATGTAGCGGCCTAAGCGGTGGCTAAATGGGCCACAGTAAAATGTTTACAGGCCGGGCCACGAATACGGGCCTCGTTAGAGTGGCAAGAAGCGCACCGGCCTGTAAACTCGCCGGAGTTTTTCAGTTTCGGGCAATTTACATGGATCGTTAGAGATGCTCTTAGAGCATCAATAGCAGAGCCCTTAAATGGGAAACCCTTAAAACCAGTTTAAGGGTCAATTAAAACCACTTTTGAGGGACGAAAACAGAGGTCGCGGATCAGTGCCCTCAAACCCAACCCGTATAACAGGCCGAAAATAGAGGGCGCGGATCAGTGCCCTCAAACCCAACCCGTATAACAGTTCGATTTCGGCCCTCAAAATGATAGCAACATACATTCAGCATCACTAGCAAAACACAATAAACCGTGAAACAAACTTGCGAATGAGTATAAATGATGCACGGTTTATAGTTTTACATCACATGAGCATCATCTGCTCCTTCTCCTCGGCAGCACCACCAAAAAGTTGAACATCGGCACCACCACCACTACCAAGAACGCATGCGAACATCAAGCACCAGTGGAGTTGTCCACACCTCCATCGCCACCACCACTCATCGTAGAGTCACCTCGGAGAGTAGAGGACACACCACCACCATGCAGTAGCCGCTTCCTCTCTGTGATGTCCTCCTTGTACTCCTTCCACCACGTCAATTGGTCTTCATCCATGTCCTTTCTAGACATCATCATGTGCTCCTTCTCCTCGGCCATGAGCTCCTTCCATGCTTTGGCTTCTTTGATCTTGATCATCCTCTCCTCCAAGTCGGCCTTGCAATTGGCTTCTTCTCGTCGACCTTCCACCTATGCAAGCTTCACCTCTTTCTTATTCTTGGTGATAAGGAACTTTGCCTCCAATGTCTTCATTGTCAATGTCTCCTTTTCCTTGATCATTTGTTCCATCTTTTCCCTCAAGCTTGATGCATCGACTTCCATCTTCATCCTTTCCTTTGCCATCTTGTTTCCCTCAGGCTTTGCATGGTTCCTTCCTTCTTTGTCACTATCATCCATTTTAAGCATATCTGATTTCTTTGGTGCAGTTTCTTGATCCCTTAGTTTCCACTTGTCAAGATTTTGAAGAAATGCCCAACAATGCTTGAATGGGAACGATTTGCCCTTGGAACCGGCCATGTCCTTGTACCGAAGATCGGCATATGTCTCCTATTATAGCATAATCGCAAGAATATCATAATCACAACCATAGCATAATAAACAACTAAGCATGAACCAAAAAATGAGATTTTAAGTGTACTCACATAATCACTCTCACCGCGGCCACTAGGTGGTGCCGAGCTCACTTGGTCCATAGACGCACTCCAACGAGCACATGCGGGTTTCATCAACTCCCATCGGTCTTGAAGCGATCAGTACGAACGAGATCTCATTGATCCAGTCTTGGGTTTGATCTTGCAATACCTGTCCTCAATGCGTTGCCAATAGCGTTTTCTAGTTTGATCTATGACGGTGACCGCATCCATCCCCACTTGCGACCAAGCACGAACCAACGGGACATCTTCTACCTCGGTATAGTTCAACGAGCGAGATGGTTTGGTTGTGATGGCTTCGAACACTCCCTCCTCGATCTCGATCACATCATCATCACCGACCGCCTCCTCCTCATCACCTCCCCCTCGTCCTCATCACCATGGAAGTCGAACGATTCAAGGGGAGGAGCCCCAAGGTTCACCTCCACGTCGTTGAGCATGCCCATGTACGAAGATGTGGGCGCGGACATATCCTCAAACACGTCATGCGCGCCCATGACGTTGGGAGCTAGAGACGACATGTGGAGGGGCGGTGCTTGGCCGCGGCAGCCGTTTGCAACTCACTGTCCTCTTAGACCCCGACAGCACGGAGGGATCGACCTTGGCAGCGGCGGCACCCTTTAGCCCCAACAAGGGTTTGTGGTGGTGCTTTGTAGCCAGCTTCAAGGTAGCTCCCATGGCAGGAGGCGCGGCGGTAGCTGTCGTGCCTACCACGTGTGTGCCTGCCCTCCGCCTCTTCTTCCTGACATGGGTCGTGGCTACAATCCCCACCATGTCAGCGTCGGTCAGGGCCGCGGTGGGAGGCGGAGTAGCGACGGAAGCAGGGGCCACGACGGGAGGCGGAGCAGCAACGGCGGCGGGGGTCGGTGTCGATGGGAGGGGCTCCATGACGGTGATGGAGAGATGGCGGGGGCGCGGACCAGGAGCCGCTGGTGGTGCAGGGAGGAGGAGGAGCACGAGGCTGATATTTCCCTCGCGCGAAAAAGGTGGGGGATATACAGGTGGCCTGCCCCGTCGCCTCCCAACCCTCACTAGTATAGGTCAAGGAGCAAAACAAGGGTCGACCCTATAATTTTTTTTACAGGTTTAGAGGTTTAGGGGCTCTGTTGTACGCTAGTTTTCGGTCTGAATCCGTAAAAAAGCGGTTATAATAAGGGTTTGGCCCTTTTAAGGGCTCTGCTAGTGATGCTCTTACGCCAGCGGGGACTTAAGGGCATCTCCACCAGGTTGAGCCAACCCGTCCAAGCGCGTCCGAATGCGTCCGCGCACCATGCGGCCTCCTAGTGGCTCGACCCAACCGGACAGACATGTCTGACTTGACCCATCCGTGCACCTAATTTGGGCAACGGTTGCGTCGGCCCAGACAACGCAAGGACCGTGCGGGTGTCCGCATGTCGGCCACTCGGGGCCCATATGTAAGTGAAACATTAGTAATTAAACTTGCTTTTCATTAGATTAGGCTCTACCAATAACAAAAAGGCACATTTGAACAAAAAAAAGGACTACTATTGTTGTAGGAGGCTGTCCCTATGGCTACTCGTCGCCGTTGCCGCGGCCACCATTGTCGCAACCGCCATTGCCACGACCACCGTTGCCGTTGCCGCTAGCCTCGTCGATCGCCGCCCTAACCGCCCAGATGGCCTACTACTGGAGGCAATCCCGGTAATGGCCGCACGCTCGGTCATGAGCCCCCGTCTTGTCAGTCGCCTTCACGCGGTCCTCTGCCGCCCAGTTGGCCAGGGTCTTCTCCATCTCGTCCGTCCAGTGGTCCCTCGCCTCCTGGTGGTCCAGCTCCATCGCCGTCGCCGCCCTTGCTTCCAAGGGGGTCACCCTTGCTGGAGCTCCGTTGGGGCTGAGGCCCAGGTCCTGCGCGATCTACAAGGGGACGGCGATTTCCTCCTCCCCCGCCCCCCTCCTCTGCCACCACCCGATCCACCTCCTACCCCTCCTCGTCGCTGTCTTCCACCTCCGTCTCGTCCCTATCGATGAGAGACCACACGCTTGCCACATCGATAGACATAGACACGCGCAGCTCTTCCACCGCCGTGTCGACAACGTGCTCCACCGCTTCCACCGCACTGCGCGTGGTGCGGCGTGGCGAAGCTCATGAACGACGACCTTGGACGCCTCGTTGGCCACCTCCTCCAGCATGGTCATGGCCGCCTCGTGGCGGATCTCGTGGAGGACCGCTGATGCGACCTCCTTGGCCACCGCCTCCACCACCTCACGCACCGCCCATTGGGCCACCACCTGTGCGGCTTCCTCCACCACCTGCTTCAGTGCCACCTCGGCCACACGACCTTCCTCCTCGAAGGCTACCACCTCTGCCTCGGCCATGCGCTGGGACATCAACGTGGCTTGGAGGTCAATAGTGTCGATGTCGGCCTCATGGAAACAGGTGTGGCATAGCTCCCTGATCTTGGTCCAGTTGGCGATCTTGCAGTGAGGCATGGCTACTGGTGGTTGGCGCTTTTTCCGGCGGTGGTTGCTCTTGCTTTGGCTTGTTTTCTCAGCCGCGCCACGCGGCAATATTTTATAGACCACGGAGAAGGCGGGAAATGGTTGGTGAGACGCGCGTAGGAAATGGAAAGCTACAATGGCGAGAAACGCCTGCCGTGCTGGAAGCCACCAATGCTGATAGCCGACGTAGTGTTGCCATTAATGTCCCATCTCTGAGGGTGTCAAGCGGCTACAGTGGGGGAGACAGATAGATGGGTCAGGCCGTTGGGCTCGGCTGGCCGGACAGGCCGAACTGCGACCCAAAAGCGACCACGGCCCGACCCAAACGGACAGAAACAGACCATTTGGGTCACACGTTTGGGTCGGCCCGATGGAGATGCCCTAATTTGGGGAAAATCCTTTAATTTCCAACAGCCGCCGTAAAATCTGACACCGAGACATCCATCGGAGGCTACAAATTACAACATGCGCAAAGCAGGGAAAAGCCCCACATTATCAGGCGCTACATTTTAGCGCGCGACCGGCTGGCGCATGGCAAACACATGAAAATAGAATCAACACATGAAAATGACTCTTAAAACTCCACATATCAAGCAAAATAACATAGTTCAAATGCAAAGGATAATTCGACACAACCAAACACAAATTTGGCTCACACAAACACAAACACATCATTTGTCAACATCTTCATAACCATTGTTATCTACATTTTCTTCTTGGACGGTTGTGGTGGCATGAACGATTGAATCTCCATATGCATCATCACTTGTAGGAGGTATTGGAGAAACCATGGAAGCCATGCATCCCCCGACGGTGCTCCCATGCCACCCATAGCTCCAAAGCACTCGATGGTGCACTCATACCTCCCATGCCTCTCATTGCCATCTTCTCCTCCAATGTCACCATCCTCTCCTCCACCTTGGTCCATCACGCCTCGGCCTCAGCCTCCAATCTCCTTGCCACCTTCCTCTCCTTGGTTGCTTCCTTTCTTGCCTTCAACATTTTCTCCATAGCTTTTGCTATGTCATCATCTCCGACCTTCTTTCCCTTCATATCTTTTGCTGATTTTCATCACTTGATGCATCATCATCTATGATAGTGGCTTTGGTGGTTGCATTGTAGGATTTTGTTGGCACGTCCATCTTATCACACAAATGACTTACTAAGAATTTTCTTGTCCTTCTTGGTCTTCTTCTCCTCATCTTTGAACAAGTTTTGTGCAATGTCTAACTACATTATGAACAAAAGAGAAGAAATGAATCATGGAGAAATGAGTCATGTTCCCAGTGGTGGCCGCGGCGATGACACTAGGGTTTGGGAGTGGCAGTGACGACGGTGGTGCTCCACCGACGGCAGGGGACCGCGTACGGAAGGGTAGGTGGCGTGCCCGAGGAGCCGTCCATTCCTGGAATGTCACCGGTGGCTGTGGGAGGAGGGGCAATCAAGGGCGCAAGCACGGGGGAAATTTCCGGGCAGCGATTGGATCTTCGCGCGTGAGCCCGAGCGATGGAGCGTGCTGGAGTGTATACACCAAATATTGAGCTTTGGATATCACAGAATGCCGCACTCACAAAACAAAATATAACGTGCAGTATTTTGCAGCGCCTGCTAGAGCATGCAAAATCACGTTCGGTGCGCATATTGGCGGTTTTTAGTACACGCACGATATACCGTGGCTATTGGAGTTTCTCTTACTCGTTATTAGAAGTAAATCTTAACCTTGTATATAGTTTTGAGTTGTAACCAGATCTACCTCCAAAAAATGTTGTAACCAGATCAAGTTTGTTCAGCTAGATTGTGCGAGTAGCAGCACGCTGTGATAGCTTACCATACTATATTTCAATTTGAGTCGGCTTTGGATGTGACGGGGTTGCATTTAAATAACCATCATGCGTGTGAGTCCTAGTCCAGTCAATAGACAGAGACCCTTCGGTTCTTTAAGAGCACTAGATGACCCGGTGCGCCACTGGCGCCGAGGCCGTATTGGAATATCCATCATCTCTTCCTGGTGTTTGAGCAAGTACTTATAGTTATTCCATAGTCTTTTTAGGCTATCAAATTCTAATTTATCTAACCATATTGGAAAAATATATACTACCTAAAACAAGGCAAACCCCTTTTACTGAGATATATGAATCGAGTAATCTAAGAAAGTACGTGATATTCCTGGTTCACAATCATTCTAAGCAAGCATAACATCACAGAAAGTTCGGATTGAATTTATGTTCAGCCGATCACCATCAGGAGGGTGGCAAACTGATCGTTCCTTCTCTTGCTGCCGAGGTAAAGCAATGCAGAACTGCTTATAATCCAGCACACTTCCGTTAGCCTGGAAGATCACCTCATCAATATTCAGTTTCCCATGACCAGCATTTATCTTGTTTCTGTGCTTCCACCATGTCCAAAGGAATGCAACTGTTCTCATCAATTTCTTTTGTTCCCAGCGAAAGATATGTGTCAGCATCTCTTTTGGTCCCTCACAGAGAAGAAGAGAGCTTGTGATTTCTTCTAAATTCGTTCCATCCCAACCTTGCTTGACACCCTTGCAAGAAAGGAAGACATGAGCCCCATCCTCATTTAGAAGGTAGCAGACCTTGCAGAGGATCAATCTCAATTCCTCTTCTCTCTATATTACATCTATGCGGGAGACTGTCATAAGTTAGGCGCCAAAGAATTGCCTTACATTCGGCAGGCACAGACATGACCAGATGTCCTTCCATTCAAATTGTTCCATATCTGTCCTAGAATTCATGCCTGAGGCACTTCTTCTTTCATTCCTGCACTTGTAAGTTTTCCAACGGTCATGTAATAAAGTGGCAAACACTCGCATGAAGCGAAGCTCCCCAAACCGTATGGCTGGGTGAGGTCCCAGGTTTTGTTCAAGGTTTCGTATCCAGCGATTCTGTTGTGCTATCTAGTTAATAAAGTTTGGTTCCAGATAAAAAAGTCCAGCACAGTTACAAATCTACCATATTACTTTTTACAAAGAAGCAAAGGGATCAAATATATAATCCTTTATCTGTTTAATAAGAGTACCAATTCTAAATGAATATGAAACCATAGTTGTATTACTTTGGTCTAGCATCCAAAAGAGAGCACTAAACGAATTTTAATGCTATGACAATGTGAACCCAAGATTCAAGGAGCATATATTGTTTCCTATAAGGCTGCTCTCCAGACAGAAGACAAATTTTAAGCTGGATATCTTATCGAACCATCCAAATATAGCATGGTCACTACGTGTACGAACATAGGATTATCCAGAATTCTCTGCTTCCAAAACCCAAAGAACGAAAAAAGATGATCTATTGAACATTTTGACTAATTGTGTAACATACAGAATCAACCATAGTTATTCACTGTAAGTTATATCAAAACCTACATCACAGTTAGCCTGGCCATGCTTACCAGTTTTCGAGGAAGAAACCTCAACCACCTGCAGCAAAATCTTACTAAGCATAAGGTGATCAAGCGAAAGACAGAAATTTAGAGCAAAACAAATTCAATGAGGTACAAAAGCTTTTCAATCTGACGAAATACTACAATCGAACCCCACAGAAGGTAGCAGGTACTCAGCGTGTGATACCATTAGCATATTAGCATTGGATTTGGATGGTCAAAATAACTCCATAGTAACTTAAGAAACTTCTCTGGGGACAAATGCAAAAAGGGACAGTAAATAGGTCAACAAAACATGCCCCTAGCAGATATGGACACCACACTATAAATGGAGAAGAAAGGCCATCTCAAGCCTTTTAGCAACGAACAGTGTAGTAAATGTGAAGAAAAACATGTTTTTCATCATTGTTGCAGTATGTATACTACGTTCTTTTTGTTACACGGGGCTGAACAATATAAATGTATTCATAATACTCACTTTGCAGCATTGTCCTAGAAAACAACTATGTTAATATATAGCACATAAAGAGTCTTGCAGACGGTCTAATATTGCCTTGCCTCATCATCTTTTGATTCACCACGGCTCTAATAGCACAGTGGAGGAAAAATCAGAGCAGTGGAAAATGTCAAACTAAATTTGCATATTCATCATTGTTGCAGTATCTATACTACACTCTTTGTTACATGGGGCTGAACAATATAAATGTGAAATTCATAATACTCACTTTGCAGCATTGTCCTAGAAAACAACTATGTTAATATATAGCACATTAAAGAGGCTTGCAGACGGTCTAATATTGCCTCGCCTGATCAAGCGTATAACATGTTTGTTGCTTGTTCTTTTGATTCACCACGGCTCTAATAGCACAACGGAGGAAAACTCAGAGCAGTGGAAAAGGTCGAACTAAAACTGCATATAACCTACTTGGATAGTTACCTAAAATCAGAGCAGTGGAGAAGGGCAAACTGAATTTGCATATGACCATGAACTTATATATATATATATATATATATACACACACACACACACATATATATATATATATTTACCAACAATTCAAAACGAACCCATCTCAGGGTCAGGCCTGGGTCTTGACACGCCACCTCCTGGGCAGTTTACTCTACGCCCGAGGATAAAAATTATTGGATATTGCTGACAACTAATACATGTTAGTGTTTTGGCTTGGTGTCAGGATTAATACCAAAAAGTAAAATTGGAGGAGCACATGTGCATACATACAATTTTCAGAAACTAAATTGGAGGAGCACATGCAGCGAATAAACATTGATCCAATAAAAGAGATAGAAACCCTAAACCAACCTGGGACTGGGAGGCCGCTTCACCTTGCTGAGCGTCCTGGGCGACGACGGCACGCCCGGTTTCCCGGCATACTCCTGCGACATGCGCCTCTTCGCGGACGGCAGGACACCGGAGGCGTCCTCTCGGGGAGGTTGGCACTATCGGCAGCCTTGGGGCTCGGCCACCGTGCCTTGGCCTTGACGGACTTGGCCTTGGGGCTCGGCCGCCGCTCCCGAGGAGATCCTGGATGGATGCTCCGCGGGCGCTCGCTCTGCTGGCTCGTCGACCTGAGGAGCGGGCTTCCCCTCCGGCTCGGCGGCCTTGCCGGCGAGCCGATCGTCTTCCCAACCATCGACGATGACCGTGGCCGCAGCGGGGTCGACGGCGAGGGCCAGCCCAGTGGCCAGGGGGACCTGGCTGTCGGCGTGGTGGTGGGTACTTGGATTGAGATGGACAACCCCAGTTTAGCGGCACGGCCGGGGATCTTGGGCCGAGCTGGGGCGTGGTCCTTCTCCGGCGGCACGGTCTGGCACTCCCACGGACTCGCTGCCGCCGCCCAGTGCTCCGCCCAGCTCCACCCCCAGTTGGGGCAGCCGGAGTCCATGTACATTGCTGGATGCGACTGCGTGGGTGGAGCTCTTCCCGAAGGAGCAGAAGCAGAAGCAGGGTTCCTGTTTCTCCACTACACGCAGGTACAGGATAGAGTTCAGCAAAGAACAGGATCAAGACGAGCTACACCTACACTGCTCATGAATTACAATGGTGAGATCACTACCTGAGAACGCGTATGACAGTGCCTTTTGTCACCTGGATGCAGCTTCTTGTCTCATGGCAAGCGTGGCTTCCATCTGCTCCTTGGACTGGTGGCTATGGTCCCAGCCTTCACCGGTCTGTCAACACACACAATGGTCACGAACAGAGAATTTTTTCAGATAGTATCTAGGAGTATACACTATAATGCGTGAACAGAAGGTATTTCTCACCTTTGTTTTGTCAAGCCCTCGCTTAAGCAGGATCTGGCTCTTGAGAGCCTTCTTGTCCTCCTCCGTCTTCACCTTCCTGGAGTAT
Organism: Avena eriantha; assembly: GCA_910589775.1. Lineage (NCBI taxonomy): Eukaryota > Viridiplantae > Streptophyta > Magnoliopsida > Poales > Poaceae > Avena > Avena eriantha. Next base: position 90,806,056 of record OU342740.1, read on the forward strand.
ATCTAGGTCTGAACCCTCGTCATCGCCTGCATGCAGCACAGCGCCTCCTCTAGGCGATCCCCTCCAGAAGCGACGTCAGCCGAGCCTGCGCTCTCGCATTGTACCCTCTCCTTACCTGCGCCAGGTCGTCGACAGGAGGAGAGGAGGGGACCTGGCGCTGGGGACGCGGGGAGACATCTCCACCTCGAACTCGACCGGTGGAAGCGGTCGAAGGTGATGCGCGCGACTCGGTGGGCCACCCGATCTCCATCTCCACGGGCCCTGCCGAGGCGGCCGCATCCTCCTCCCCCACTTGCCGACGACGTGTTCTGGCTCCCGATCCACCCGGTACGTCACCACCGACCTCCGCATGGCCGCGAGCAGCAGCGCCAGAACCGTCAGCTAATGCCGCCGCCTCTCCCGCTCCTCTGCCTCGTCCCCGCCTCCGCCACCCCTCCTCTTCCCCCATACCCTTGCCGTTGTATGCTCCTCCTCCGGCTCATCTTGTCGTTCCTGTCCCCCTCCGTGTTGCTGCTGCGCCGCCACCGTCCCCTCGTCCTCTCCACGGCTTCGGACCGGCGTCGTCGTGCCTCGAGCTCCTCTGCACTTTGTTGTGTGGGGATGGGGCGGGAGAGGGCAAAAGAGGTGGTGGGCTGGGGAGGAGGAGAGGAGGCGGCTGGGGAGGAGGAGAGGACGGGATTGGGGAGGAGAGGAGACACGAGATTGGGGAGCGATTTCACCGATCTAGGTTTCACTCGCCGTCCACGCGCACAGGAAAGGAAGAGAAAACGGCAACGCAGACCATCAGCGATAGCTGCCTCTGGCTGCCGACCCCACAGGTTCTTGGGCCCAACTGTCACGCACCTATCTGAACAAACAAGAAGTGAGGAACAAAATAACCACATCCAACGGCTGTGAACCAACTGCGGGGTAAAAAGGGGACGCGGCTTGCCTGTAGCCTCGCTATGCGACCATCCGTGCGGCCTCACAACTTAACTTAATTGAGCGGCTCTCTCTCTCCCGCACCAGCCAGCTCCGGTTGTTCTGGAAAAAAAAGTAAAGGACGCGGCACGGCCGTATCCCTCTCCCTGTACTGATTCCCATCGTATTCTTCCCCAATTCCTTTGTCCAAACTCGAGCAGAGCAAGAACCGAAGAAGCAGAAGCTGACCCGTCCGGTGAGACTCCATTGGTCGTGCTCCCGTTCCACCAGCCTGTAGCCTCCTTGCTTCGCAAATCTCGCAGCTCTGCCGCCGCTGACCCGTTCCTGGAAACCGTGATTCGACCTGGACGAGCGCCACCGCGCCTGGACGAGGTGGCGAGCCTCGACTTGGATGAGCGCGACCGCGCCCTTCTTCCTCCGCCGCCGGCCTGTTACCTACGACCGTGCATCGACCTGTACGAGCGCAACCGCCTCGACTAGCTGGAGAGCCTCGAGCTGGAGAGCCTCGACCTGGTCGAGCGCGACCATGCCCCTGTTCCTCCGCTTCCGGCCCGTTCCCGGGAGTAGCTGGACGAGGCGCCGCGAGCAGCTTGGCGAACCTCGTCTGCAGGTCGAAGCTCCAGGAAAACTAGAGGTAAGCAACTTTTGCATCCTATGGATTACTTCTGTTCTGTTATAATTGAAATGGATTTTTTCTTGAATTGGTTTGCTTATTGCCCAGTTACAACTTACGAGTCTATAATCCTCTGGACCAATACTCATAGTCTCAGCTGCATAAAACAAATGAAAACGAATCTAGTTTGCCATCTTGTGTTAGCTTCTATTCATAGGAAACCAAACTACAAACGTCAGTATAGACCACAGTACATACAAGTTCTGAAAACAAATTTATTATGTTGGCTTTGATTGATTGGAGAATGCTTGATTCTGCGATGTCATCAAACTAGAGGTAGAGATCCCAATGGTCCCTTGCAGTGAGAAATTTGGAGCATAGTTTAATTTATTAAATTTTAAAATTAGAAAAAGTGAAAGTGCGAACTTTTTATACCACTAGTGGACTGTATGGTTGAAATCCTGCCAGTTCTTGGGTATGTGTTGACATTGGGATGATATTACCAATTCGACCGTATGGTTGGAATCCTGCCGGTTCTTGGTTATGTGTTGACATTGGGATGGCATTACTATTTAGACCGTTAGGTTGGGATCCTACAAGTTCTTGGGTATGTGCTGTCATTGGGGTGATATTACCAAAAGATGATGATATTGAAGCATTTAGGATATTGTTGTACTGTAATGGATATGCAGCCATTTGATTTGCGAAACACTCCAAATTACCCTATAAAAATGGTATAGAAATGTCAGTACTATTAAAGATTTATAGGAAACAAGCTACTGATTTATATACCATTGAGGTGTCCTGTGGCTGCACTTGTGCAACATTATCTGTTTTTTTCTTCTTCTTTCTGGTTGCTTTATCCAAATGACCCTGTGAAAATGATATAAAAAATATTAGTACAATTAAAGGTTTTATAGGAAACAAGCTACTGATTTTTATACCGTTGAGGTGCCCTGTGGCTGCACTTGCACAATATTATCTATGTCCTCTTTCTTCTTTCTAGTTGCTTTCTCAAAGCCACCAACCGGTCTTCTTGATCCTTTGGTAGTCTTCTCCTTGACCTTAATACCTTTTGGTTTCTCAAGCCTCTTATTGTGTTTCGAAATTCTACTAGAGTCGATGTTCAGTCCTGCCACAATAATTCTAAATGTAAGTCTTAGTTTGGAAGTAGTCTAGGAAATTATAAGTACAAGATGTACCTTCCATGGTACTAGAGTTGCCCACTTCTGGATCAACTCTAATTTTCAAGCATTTCTCCACTTCTAGTGCTAATTGCTCTGCGCAGTTAGCAACCTTATCGTACGATTCATCAGATTCAGCAGCACGAGCAGCTATCTTCACAAACATTCTGCACAAATCCCTGTAGTGATTTGACATTCTTGCTTTTGGGTCTTCATGCTGGCTATGTTTGCTTGATATATTCAGAACTTTTGCATCAGTTGTCCACCTTTTTAAGATATAATATTCAGGGATATGCTTGATATTATTAATATCAAGTACTTTTAAGCAATGGGAGCAAAGTATTCCAGCAAATTCGAACTTCTTGCAACTACAACTGACCTTTTCTTCCTTTGGAATAATTCTAACGACATGGTCACGTTGTGTGCCATGAAATTTTACTATGTAAACCTTCTCCATTGCCCCACTTTCATCACAGAGGAATGTATCATAGTTCAGGGTCCGAATAACTTGCTCCTGAAACATTTTGAATATTGTTGGAGTATATGTGGCTACAGCTTGTCTTAACATGTAGCTAGCTTCTGCCTTTAGGGTGGGACTAGTCTGTGTTGCTTTGAAGTCACACCTTACCTCTTCAAATCTTTTATCAGCAACTAGCCGCTCAAAATGATGAAAAAAAGTAAGCATGTCATATTTAACACTGATGTATTTCTTCAGTTCATTGTTCATGCTTTTACTTCTTTGGATTGTGGTCATTCGGGCAGAGAATATATTTCTGCCATACACTAGTGCCCAATGTTCCTTTTTCTCAAACCACCTTTGAAGCCACTCATTCTCACGCAGTCCATACTTGTCAAGCATTCCATTCCATGCACTTATAAATTCATCTTCCTCCTCTATATCATAGATACAATGCTGAAAATCAACATTGAACTTCTTGTATTCTGTAACAACTCCAGCAAGGTGCTTGCAAGCATTTTGATTCGTATGCCACACGCAAAGTCTATGTATAGAGTAAGGTAGGACTATACTGATTGCCTTCTCCATTGCTGCATCTTCATCGGTCAGAATTGTCCGTGGATGTTTTCCAGACATAACTTTTAAAAAGGTTCTAAAAAGCCAAGCAAAACTTTCAGCGGTTTCATCGTAGAGAAGTGCAGCACCGAAGACTACAGTTTTCTTGTGATTATTTACCCCAGCAATCAAACCAAATGGGCGTCCATCATCTAATTTTCTGTATGTGGTGTCAAAACATATAACATCACCAAACATCGTATAGTCGGAGACCATTTTAGAGTCAGCTAAAAAAATATTAATTATCAAATCATCCTCATCTACTTGAATTGAATAGAAGAAATTGACATCTTCCGATACCTTCTTCTCCATGTATTCTAACACTCCCCCCGTGTCACCTTCCTTTGCTTTTATTGTTCTCTTTGAGTATAATCGATTTTTCATATCTTCATGTGTACAACCAAGGTTTTCGATTCCACCTACTTGTTTGGCCATCAAATTGATTGTTGCTTTATTTGAAATACCTACGGATTTTGCAACCTCTGCATTCGCTATTTGCGCTTCTGTTACTTTTCTCTGGGATCTCAAAAAGTGGGCCATGGTTCCAGGAGCAAGAATGTGGTTATGTGATGCCTCAAATTCATACACTTCATAAAATCTATTTCTAAAGCTTATCTTCATACGGGCGGTACAACCACATCGTGTTTCAGGCCTGCTGTAGCTGAACGTGTCCTCTCTTTTATCATCCCCACGATAGCCTACAAGTTATAATATTTTTTTAGTGTACCAAAATATGATTACAATCATGAAAAAAATTGCTTATAGCTCAGACCTTGATGAGAGCATGTAAATGCCCTTTGTTGCATTGCAGAGGAGTTCTTCATTTTGTGGCCACTGCTTCTTCTAATGCTAAAGCCAATAGTTTCGGCATACTTGTTATAAAAAGAATATCCTTCCTCTTCTGATAAAAAATGCATCCCAAGTTTTGGTACCCTTCCATCAGTGGGATCTGCTACTGTTTCTTGGAAATCCTATATCAGTCAATATTCAATTTAGTCATATTGTGCTGATCACTACTGACAATTATATAACACCATGTCTTTTGATCGCCTATGTCTAACAGTCTCAGCAAAATTAATTTGACTGTTAGATCATGATTCTAGGCTAGGAATCCAACAGAACATAGTTAATCACATGTACTCTCTATTTTCTCTTATTAATGGATTCAACATCAGCAAACTTTTTAGTTAGGATACCAATGCTCTATTTTCTAAAGCAATTATCATTTGATCTTGCGTGCAGATGTTCCTAGAAATTAGTTCATGCAAATCGAGGCTGATGGCATGCCTGACGAAGGGGAGCAAAGGGAGGGAATGCCAGGGTTGGAAGAACTCTTTCTAATCAGTACAAAATGAAGAAATTGGAATTTCGAATATGATTCATATGAAGAGTAGGGTCAGATCTCTTACTGTCCGTGTGTGAGATTCATCGCCTTCATGCCTAGGAGTAGTTGAAGAATCCATCGGCAACCACTACTGATTGCTGCACTATTCAATTGGAGCATGTGTATAAAGTTACTGTTCATTCGTTGTTCAATTGGATTTTTCCTGTCCAGATTGCTCTGCTTTAACCTCCTGTTTCTATTTGCATTAGCGGGGGATTGGTATTTTGGCGCGCAGCTCCGTGGACTGTTCCCGCGCCATGTGATATTTTACTTTTAATGACAGTGCGTGTATTACGGATGGGAATCAGTACACGGGGGAGAGATACGGTCGTGCCGCGTCCTTTACTTTTTTTCCAGAACAGTCGGAGCTAGCTGGTGCGGGAGAGAGAGAGAGAGCCGCTCGATTAAGTTAAGTTGTGAGGCCGCACGGATGGTCGCATAGCGAGGCTACAGGCAAGTCGCGTCCGTAAAAAGGAGCTACATGACGCATGCTGAGGACGGCTGTGGAGGAGGGTAGGGTAGGAGGGGTTATAAGAAGTAATCTCTAGAAATACACATACTACAAAACACGTTTATAGTATACAGAAAACCTGTTTTATGGTATGAAACGTAGCCAAAAGACTGGAAACTATAAATCATACATGTATTCGTGGGACCCACCTCTGGCCCACCACTTATTTTCTTTTTCACATTTCTTCTTCCTGCTACCCGCGAGCTCACCCCCGGCGGCCCCAGGTCGGCCCCTTCCGTGCCCTGGCCACCCCTGCGTCTCTTGCGGATCCAATAAGCACAGCAGCAACTCGTACTTGATACATCATCAAGTGTGCATGATCATTGGTGAACCAACAACACCGCGTGACTCCAGCGGTAGCGCGCTTCTCGACCCTAATGATATTTTATCAGGTGATGATACAAAAAACCACGGAAACAGAGGAGATCCACCCAGCAATCGCGTTGTACAAGGAAGAGAAGGAGCACACAATGGCGAATGGTTGACCCTTTGGCTATCGACAGAAACATGGCAAAAAGCAAGGGACGCAGTCTCGGATGCAGTACCCATGAAGGCAGAATCCACATGCAAGGATTGGATGGCATACCAAAACTTGCTTCACCATAAGAAGAGGGACCTGCTAAGGATGCAGAGACAACTCGACAAAATAAAATGGTTAGCCGACGAATCTAGCATATGGCGGGCACAGCTAAGCTCCACCTGCGGATCTAGCAGCATAACCGGAGGCGCACCATGGAGAGGAACCTCGTGGTTCTAGAATATCCCAGAGGCTGAAAGAAACGAGCTGACTCGAGATCTGGATCTATCCTTCATGTTAGTAGATCCGGTAGGCCACATCAAAGAAAAAATAGCGCAAGCCGCAATTGTCGTTGCCTAGACTTACTTACTCACAACTCAATCCACATCCGATGATCCTCGAGCGTCTCTTCATCGCTCCGCTCTCATGAACCTCGGCATGGTGGGGGCATCCCTTACACAGGGAGAACAATGAACTTCAAGGCAACTCGATAAATCACCACGCCGTCGCAACATCCCTCGGCATGTGGGATACACCCAACAATCACGGTCACCACATCGGGTGCACTTTACAAACTCCGAACCATGAAATGATGCAAGAAACGATATTACACAACGCAGAGTCGATAGATCAAGGGAAGAGCGTAGCAACCGAAACTACTATGATAGCGAAAGCGAGGATGAGCATGAACTATGCGGAGCTACTTGCTTTACCCAGCGGGTTCACAAGACCCCAGTACCCAAAGACTTCAAACTTCCTCACGATCGCCAAAAGTACGATGGTCTTTAGGAACCCGAGGCTTGGCTGGCAGATTACTTGGCAACCGTTAAACTTCAGGGTGGCTCCAAGACTACCGCAATGCAAAGCTTGCAGTTACACTTAAGCGGCCGCCCACTCATGGCTTAGGCAGCTACCCGAAGAATCCATCAGCAGTTGGAACAACCTCGAAGATAATTTCATCCGAAACTTCACATCCATGTTCAAGCGACCCGCATCACTAGAGCTGTTATGGGCGTGCAAACAAAAATCTGGAGAACCGATATGAGCATTTATTTAGTGGTGGAACATCATTAAGAATTCAGATGAAGCTATATGTGATGAAAGGGCAATCAACACATTCAATGACGGCCTCCGCCAAAGAGAATTCATTGAGGAACTGGGGCGAGTCAAACCCAAAACAATTTCGCAATTAATGGACATGGCAAATCGCTGGGCAGATGGCGAAGATGCAGTAAATAACAAGCGAGGGCGCTCACCCAAAAAAGATCAGGACATGCGTAATAATGACAGGAGAATACGCAACAACGACAGATACGGCAGGCTGAGCTATGTTGCGGCTGCCTTTTTAGGAGGGTACAACCAAAGAAACGACAGCCGTAGTGGCAGATATCGCAGTAACAGAGACGACGTTGGTAGAAGGCAATCTGCACAGTGGTACCAGTCAAGGGATTAGGAGCCCCCAATGTCTCCACTATAGATGTTGGAAGGACCCTATAATATGCACTTTTACGTCGACTCCGTAGGAAGGAGACGATCAAACCATCTCATGAAGGACTGCCGCACTTTTCTAAAAATGTAGGAGGTATGGTAGCGAAGCAGCAAACCAAGGATACACCACCACACCTAGAACCCTAGCTCTCGGTGCACCACCACTACCTCCAGTATAGCTACCAACAAGGCAACCACAACCCGCAATAAACAGAAATCAGGAGGACGAATATCCAAAGTCTAGGGGCGGAATGTCAATGATCTAGAAAGGGCGCCCATCTAATAGAATCGAGAAGCTGATCACATGACAAGTTAAGATGGCAGAAACAGCGCCACCACCCACACCCGGATATCTTCATTGGTCAGAGCAAGAAATCACATTTAGTAGGGCCAATCATCCACTTCGAGTCCCATGACCAGGTCATTCAACTCTGATTGTGGAAGCCCAAATTGGCGAGTTTGACATAAGCAAAGTTTTCTTGGACACATGAAGCAACATCAATCTAATGTACACCAAGACCTTGCTGAAAGAACATTTCATGACCTCCAATATTTTTTGTGTTAGATAACAATACCAAGGATTATCTAATTGTGTGCTTAGTGTGCAGAATAATATTAGCACCCAATGCTGCTAAACAGAGTTTTGGGGGGCGGATTATCCGTGTTGGAAATATGTCCTAGAGACAAATAGTAATAAGGACTATTATCATATTTTATAAATTTTATGACTAAGTTTTATATCATGCTATAACTGTATTGAGTGGAAACATCAATACACGTGTGATATATAAACAACCAGGGGTTCCCAGTAAAACTCTAGTCACTGGTTCATTGGTCAATAGATGATCAAGTTTCCCGATCATGTGGCATTTATGCCAGTTGGAAATAGAGTCAACTCATTCTAGGAATGAGATGATGAACCAATACCCAACCTAAACATCGTGACCCGATCATGTCACTAAGTTCAAGTTACGATGATTAGAAATGGATCCTCGTAGACTATTCCTTAGACCATGAGGCTATATCAATCACTATCTCCCGAGAGTGCTTAGATAGCATCAAGCGCCACTTGGTAATACTGTGGTTATAAATGTGTGTTCAGGTACTCGGAGGAAACAGTAGAGGCAATATATGTCAAGAGCGGGATTTGTCCGTCCACGTGATGGAAAGATACTGAAGGGCCCACTCGGAGAAGTTATATCCGATATCTACGCAACGTGTGATTTGATCACATGGGTATCACTTGTCGAAACGAGTCAAGTAGCATTATTCTGTAACGAGATTGAACACAACATGGTGATGTCATTGATCATATCTCGGGTAATGCAAGTATCGAGAGACAAAGGGAATAAGACACGACTGTCCCGATTCAAACGACGAAAGATCTTCGTAGAACGCACAGGGGTCACATGGCCATCAATGTCCCTCTATTGATCATTGGTCCAGGAGTTTCCCGACCATGTATGGAGTGTTTCTTAACTGTAGAGTATCATGCTTAAGGGTTTGATGATGCTTAGAGAGTGCTTATAGGATCAGAAGAATCGCCGAAGAATAGTAGAGAGAAAACCGAAAGGGTTTCGGTAAGTCCGGTGGATGTCTGGAGTGGAGGTGGAAGGTGTTCCATAGCCACGGAGATTGAATAATATATGAATGAATGTTAAATATTGATTTAATCATTTATTTATAATTATTTAATAAAATAGAAAATCAATTTAAAGGTCAAAAGGCTTAATGGGCCAATTCCGGAGGAAAGAGGGCCCATTAGGGAAAGGTAAGAGGGAGAAGGGCCAGAGGGGGTGGCCGGCGCCCTAGTGGGCCAGTCCCCCATGTGGGGCCCATGGGTGGCCGCCGGCGCCACCCCTCCCTCTCTCCTCTCCTTTAGTCCCACCCCGGGACTTTGAGGGAGGTAGTACCTCCACTCCCCCTATATATAGTGGAGGTATTTGGCCAGATAAATACACACAAAATTCAATAAAGGTTTCCTCACTTTTGGGGAGACCTCCATTTGATATTCTCTCTCTCTCTCGCTCTCGCTCTCGCTCTCTCTCTCTCTCTCTCTCTCTCTCTCTCTCTCTCTCTCTCTCTCTCTCTCGTGACCGTGGTCCCAAGTTCGGACTACGCGAACGCGATAAATATTCACCGCGGAGCGCCTTCGCGTTGTGGGATTCAGATCCAGGAGCTCTACTTCCGCAAATTCTGCTGGATAAGGGAAGCGGGAGTCATCATCAGGCACCGGACGTGTGTAACTCCCCGCGAGGTGTCACACTTGTGGCACTCAAGTCGTTGGAGCCACAGGAGCGCAAGGACTTCATCACGACCTTGAGGTCAGCTTCGGCTCGTCTACATCAACCACGCTCTCCTGAGCATTGACAACGCTTTTCAATCTTCAAGGGTAAGTGCGCGAAAAGCCCCGCTCGTTACTATATTACTAATAGATAGGTCCTGGCAGCATCAGGGGTTCAGGGGCGTAGGGTAAAAATTTATTGTTTTCATACGCGGAACCCCTACAATCCGCCCCTACCAAGGGCCGGATTATCTATCCCACCAAGGTCGCCAAAGTCCTCAAGGCGCGTCATGTAGATGGGGGTGGAGTTTTCTCCGAATTAACCGGCTAGAGCCAGAGATATTGCTCAGGCCAGATAATCCACCCCTAGGGTGGCCGAAAAATCCGCCCCTCCAAGGAATTTTGGATAAGGCCCCAAGGAGCGTCATGCAGATGGGGGCGGAGATTTTCCCGATTAACCAGCCAGAGCCGAAGATATTGCTCAGGCTGGATAATCCGCCCTCCAGGGGGGCGGATAATCTGTCCCCTAGGAATTCGACAAAGGCAACCCAGGCGCATCACTCAGAGAGGGGGGGCGGACGTTTGTCCGGAATGTTCGAGCATGGGCCGGATAATCTGGCCCCCAAATCGCCCAACGACTGCTTTTTTCAGAGGGGCTATAAATAGCCCCTCATATCCCCAATTCAGAACTCTTGGTTCAAACGAAAAAGTGCAGTACTGTTCTTCAAGTTCAAAACCGAGATCTCCATCTTCGTTCACCCGAAGGATCCGATCTTCGGGGAATTGAAGGAGGAGGCTTCGATCTTCACACCAATCAAACGCATCACTTCCCCTCCATTCACTTGGGGGATTCTTGATCTAGTATTTATTGCAAATATCTAGATCTCATTTTCTTGTTTGTTGATAATACTTGTTCTTGTGGCAGCTTGTTGTCATCACGAGAGGCTCCAATTCAGTTGTGGATGCATGCCCCGCTAGTGTTGTAAAGGCACCAGTTCCCATCTCGAAGGGTACAAAAGTGGAAAGGTGGATGAGGCCTTTGGTGGCGAGATCCATCGGAAAACAGAGTGAGGCCTATTGTGGCGTGGTGGTCTTAGTACCGCCCACCCCTCCAACGTAGACGTACTTCCCTTAATAAGGAAGGAACTATGGTCAAACAAATCATGTGTCTCTGCGTGCTCCACTACAGTTACCTCGTTCCTCGCTTTTACTTGCTTAGTAGTTAGGTTTGCATATAGGGAAATTCGTCGTAGTTGCATATCTAGAGAATTTACCTTTGTGTCAAACCTAAAATTGAAAAAGAATTAAAATTTGGAGTAGCGATTATTCACCCCTATAGGTGCTCATACAATACATTTCAATTGGTATCAGAGCCTCGACTCTTTATTCGGGATTTACCGCCTAAGAGAGTATGTGTACTAAGGGAGATGGTGGTGAGGCTATGGAAAAGGTAAAGATGGAGGATCTCAAGTCGTTGGAAACAACCTTGGTGAAATCCTTGGATGCCTGAATGGATGAGATGCATGAACTAATTGCATGCCTCTCACCACACTCAGCTTCACCTCCATCTACCACTAAGGCTTCGACTCCTATTTCTAAGGACAAAGCTAAGGCTAACTCCGAAGAAAAGGAGTTGGAGGGTGAAAATAAGAATAATGGATCCTCTTCTAATAAGGGAAGTGGTAAGGAGGACTATAGTGAGGTGCCTCACCTATATTCACTTGAGCCACCAATCCCTCATCCTCATATAAATAATAGGGGTGATCCACCCAAGCTTACTGAATCTTATTGTAGCCAATGGCAGTTCTTGATGAAATCTCATGCGTGCAGTTCGTCCATTGAGCTATGGAGGATCATTTAAAGTGGCCTCCACGTTGAAAATCCCAACAACTTGACTAGAAGAGAAGTCGTTGATAGTCAACTCAATGCTACAGATGTACACATGATTCAGCTTGGTGTGGGTCCCAAGGACATGCCACACATAGAGCATGTCAACACCACCAAGGAAGCTTGGGATGCCCTCACCGACCTATTTATTGGAAATAAGAGCATGAGAAGAAATAGGTATGATGCTCTAAGCAATGAAGCCGAAGGGTTCTATATGGATGGTGAGGATCACGAAGACATGTATAGAAAGCTGAAGGGCATTGCCACAACATTTAGAAAGAATGGTGCCACACATGTTGATGATGCGTGGATCAAGAGGAAGTATGTGAGTGCTCTCATGCCACTTGAGCCCACTGATTTGAAGAGCTTACAAGGGAGACACAACTATCATCAAATGACTTCCAGCAAAGTCATGCAAGAAATGGACGCATTCAAAGTGGTGGCGAAGAACGTCGAAGATGCTTGTGCCCGAGCAATTGGAATGCAAAAAGGCGTGAATGTTGCATTAAAGACCAATGTCGTTGAGCAAGAGGAAGATAATATGTGTTTTGACATTGTATCCATGAGCTTCCCCGAGGAGGTGAAGCATGGTCATGGTGAGTACATGGCCTTCTACGCAAGAAATTTTTGGAAGGACCCAGCTAAAGCAAAATATGAACTTGAGCGCAAGAATGGGTCAAATGGGCTAAAGGAAAATGGCCCAAAGCTGAGAACTTGTTACAATTGTGGAGATTGTTTGCACTTTGTAGCTGAGTGTCCCTATCAAAGTAGAGAAGATAACAGGGGCAGGCTCATCCTAAAGGAAAAGTCAAAGGCACCTCAGAAGAAGCCATTTGTCAAGAAAAATTCCCCTTACAAGAAGCAACCGAAGATTGTTTTGGTAGCACACGAGTACTCATCTGCAAGTGAAGACGAAGAGGATGATGATAGCTCATGAGAGGTGACTGCCATAGCCACCACATCTACACCTACATCTCTTTTCGACTCTCCCAATGAGAATTTCATCAACAAGAACATCACTTGCCTTATGGCAAGAGGTTCCGAGGTATCAACTTTTATCACTTCCTTTCCTAAGACTACTATGAATGTTGATATGGATGATCACACTAGTCTTAAAGTTAAGGAATAAGTTATTGCTCTGGATTATTTTATCACTGACCTGCAAGGTGAGCACAAAATGCATTTCGAGGCTCTTATGGGTCAACTTGCTCACTCCAAAGAGCTCCTCGAGGAAAAGGGCAGAATTGAAATAGAGGATGCAATGGAAATTGCATCCTTGAAGAATGCTCTAGAATAAGAGGTTCAAGTCTCTCTAGAGGAGATACTTGAGTCAATTGAGGAGTCACATGACGAGGCCGTGGACAAGGTTGTAAAGGAATGTGATAATGACATTGCCATGACTAAGAAATTAAAGAAGGAAAAGATTGAATTTGGGGCTGATCATGCTAGACTCTCCGAGAAATTAGAGAAACTTAACATTGCTCACAAGGCATTGGAGAGTAAATACTTTATTCCCAATCAGTCTCATGATCAGCTCCAAACTCGATTGAACAAGTATGATGTCCCTAACACTTCTGCACCAACATGTGGACATGAAGAAGTTCTTGAAGAAAATGCTAGGTTGAAAGATGATATTGCCAAGGCACCTCTACCCAAAGGTAAGGAAGTTCTAAATGAGATACTTGGTAAGCAAAGGACGAATAATGGAAAAGAGGGACTTGTCTATGTCCCTAAGACCAAGAAGAAGAATAACAAGAAGAAGAAGGCCAAGAATGTTCAAGCAAAGACAAGCACTACTGAAAAGAACATCATGAAGGACAAAACTAATTTTAATAGTTTTGCAGGGTCTAACAATCCTCATTATGAATTATTTCGTGATTATTATAGTGATGTATGCTAGCTATGTTGGTCCTTTTGATAATTATATTGCTTGGTCTATTTGAGTCCCAAAGACCCTTGTAACTAACATGAGAGGACCCATTGAAAAATGGGTACCTAAAACCAAGAAGTAATTTTTCTTGTAGGGCTATGCTTCCGGTGGATCTAAATGGGTGCTTGATAGTGGTTGCACAAGTCATATGACCGGAAGCAAGGAGATCATCATGGAGATGAGGCGTAATCATGATCAAATAAACATCTCCTATGGTGATAAATCGAAGGTATTGGGTATTGGCAAGGTTGTGGTTGCTCATGATATCTCACTCATGGACGTCATGCTTATTGAGACCCTTAGTTACAAGGGATTTCTATTTTCGTGCCCTCGCTTCTTTAGTTGTACTCAGTTTTCCCTAGTCGCTTAGTTTTTCTCACTTTTCCCCTCCCACCATTCTGAAACCCTCACATGCGCTCGGACGGGTGGATACCGTCAGGTCAAAGGCTTGACAGGTGGGACCGTGTTGGGCGAGTCCTGTGTTGAGTGTTACGTTACGTCACCTCAACCATTACATGCTGATAGGTGGGGCCGTGATACACGGCGAACCAGCCATCCGTCTCTCGCTGACTTGTGGGCCCCATTTTTCCTGATTGTGTGGCCGGTGCAGCCAATGACAAATGGGGCCATTCTGTGGGGCCATCGAAGCCAATGAACGATGGGACCGCTATGTGGGGACGTTCTGTGGGGCCTTCATAGCCAATGACCAGTGGGGCCGTCATGTGGGGCTAGAGGGGAATTTTCATATTTGCCATGTTTTACTTTGCAACTTGCATATTTGCCATTTTGTGTGTCACTGGCATGTGGTGGTTATGTGGCAAATATGCAAATTTCAAAGAAAAAGTTTGGCAGATATGCAAAATTGGCAAGTATGAAATAATTGGCAGGTGGGGTCGTATATGACAAGTCAACTCTCTCTCATCCGCTCCCAGCCCCTAACCCCGAGCAGCTCCTATCCCACTGGCAGACAGAGCAACCATCATTGGCGCGTCGCCGGATCTGTCCCAAGGCGGTATCGGACAGACTGTCGCACTGCACCTCAACCACGGTTCCGACACCTGTTTCATCCGCACGCATTATACGTTGGGGCAGTACCGACCGTAGGCAGGTCTGCCGCCCACGACGATCAGGATTTGGTTCCGCCACCATAGCTCGACGAACAGTTGCATCAAGTGCTAGTAGTGCTTGCTAAGACCTCCGCTCCTGCTCCACCCACCCTAATTGATTCGGTTCCCGTAATTTCCTCGATATTGTAGGTGCAAATTAGTCCTCAATATCTGGTCATAGCGGGTACACCGGCAAGGGTGGGGAATCGATCATGTCGTGGACACATTCTCCTTCTCCTACCACGTTGGAAGTGCATGCAGCTCCTTCTCTTTGTACTACCGTTGAATTTGAAGTGCTGACATGGCCTGTCGGACTGATTCCAATTTAGTTTGTTTTGGGATTATTATAGTGTGCTATTCATGCCGATGATCCATGGTACATTGCATAGAAAGATGAATCAACTCAGTGGTCTAGTGATAGGATGGATTTGGAGGAGATGGTTGCCAATTTAGGTGATAAATTGGCCCGTAAAAACCTATTGATATTCGAGATGAAGCATACCGTCGAGGAAGAATTCAGAGCTTATTGGCAAATATAAGTTTACACGTGAGGTTGACCTTGCCGTACCTGATCAAGTCGTAGAAAATCTAAAACGTGAACTTCAAGTGAAGCGCGGGAGGGGGGGAGGGGGTAGAGAGTAGAATTGTTATTCAATAGATGGTTGTTAGTTCCTGCTAATTTAGTCACTTTGTGGTCCCAGAGTTGTCGAGAGAATGCATTGCGGTGCCCGAGTTGCTTGCCATTAGATCTAGTGGTCCCAAAGTGGTCGAGAGAATGCATTGCGGTACCCGAGTTGCTTGCCATTGGATCTAGCGGTCCCAAAGTTGTCGAGAGAATGCATTGAGGGGCCTGAGTTGCTTGCCATTGGATCTAGCTGCCCATAGTTGAAGTGCCAAATGCCTAGAGGGTCAAGTTGGGGTCTATCAGTTTTGACTGTTCTGTCACTACCATCGTGGCTGCTAGGTAGAGTTGCGGCGTTAGCGGCAACATCCATTCCCTATTCCAAATTAGTGGCTGAGATTGTCAATCCAAGTAAGTTGACTCAAATTCCTCAAGATACAATCGAATCTAGTAAAATCTAAATCAACTAATTTGGGTCGGAGGGAGTACTACTTATGAATCAGCTTTAGAGCATATCCACCGTCCTCACTGCTCAAAGTCATATCAATTTTGATTCATATCATACATATTTCAATCAAATTTATACAATCCCACTGGAGATTGTCAAAGCAAGTACTACTACTTATGAATCAGCTTTAGAGCATATCCATCGGTCTCACGGCTCAAATACATGTCAAATTTATTCAAATTTTAAGTCACAAAATTTTGGTTCAAATTGGGCTTAAATTTGTCCCAATTTTAAGTGGACGGTGAGCTAGCCTCCCTCCCTGCTGTATGTGTACTCCAAGAAGTACGGGCAAAGTGCTCCCATCCGGCCTTCACCATCGAAAGCACCTCGACGTGCCGGCCGCGGCCTGCCTCCCACAACTTTGGTTCACGAGGGCTTGATTTGTGCCGTCGCAGTGATGTTGCGGATGATGGCTTCAATCGTCTTTGCATCGATGACCACTATCGGTGCCATAGCCGTAGATGTTGCGGATGATGGTGATACGTTGCTAACGTATCTATAATTTTTGATGTTCCATGCTTGCTTTATATCTACTTTCTTATGTTTTGTCCATACTTTGGAGTATTTGTATACACTTTCTTGGACTAACCTATTAACAAGATGACACAGTGCTAGTTGCCTGTTTTTTGCTATTTTTGGTTCCAGGAAAGTCAATGAATATTCTCGGAATTATACCGGACAAAAGCCAAAGTCGATATTTTACTGGAAGACTCACAGAGCCAGAAGACGAGATGGAGAGGGGCCACCGGGCGGCCACACCTTGTGGTGGCGGGGGTCCACCCTGGCCACGCCTCTTGGTGGTCTGGGCCCCCTGGCTGCCCACCGACCTTGCCTCTTCGCCTATAAGATGCCTCCCGATGCAAAAACCCTAAATCGTCTAGCCTCCAACCACGAAAAGTTCCGTAGTGCCGCCGCCACCGAAGGGGATATTCGGGGGACAAAAAGTCTTTGTTCCGGCACCTTGCCGGGACGGGGAAGTGCCCCCGGAGCCATCTCCATCGATCTTCATCACCATTGCTGATTCCCATGATGATGAGGGAGTAGATCTCTCTCGAGGCTAAGGGTTCTACTGGTAGCTATGTGTTCATCTCTCTCTCTATGCATGATCATATTGTGATCATGAGCTTTGTAATCAAGTAGATCTACCTTGCTACTCAAGTGCTTTAATAGATCTCTGCTCTCCCCATGTGTGTGAAGTTGACAGTGTGCACACCATGGTGGCACTTAAGCTAGAGATTACAAATACTTGTTATGAGTTATATTTGGAGTTGGATGTCTGTATGAAATTGTGGTATTTGTTGGAACCATCTAGTGCTCAAGGTGACAGTGTGGGGTTATCTAGATGCGGAAAGCAAACTTTGGGGAGTGCTGTTATAGCCCTACCATGGATTAGAGTGTCCAACCGGAGAGTAGTTCAGAGTAGTATCATGAAGATAATATATTTATATGAGAGTGTTCACTAGTGAAAGTGTGATCCCTAGGCCTTGTTACTAAGCATTGAAACACTGTTTGCAACTAGATCTGTTACATGTTTGCTTGTTGCCATCTTTATTTCAGTTTGACTTTAGTCTTTTCCACGCCATCAAGCTATTTTCTGGCACCGTTACCACTTATAATTATCCATACAACTTGTATTTCACTATCTCGTCACCGAACTAGTGCACCTATACACCTGACAAGTGTATTGGGTGTGTTGGGGACACAAGAGACTTCTTGTATCTTGATTGCAGGGTTGCTTGAGAGGGGATACCTTTGACCACTTCCTCCCTGAGTTCGATAAACCTTGGGTGATCCATTTAAGGGAAATTTGCTGCTGTTATACAACCTCTGCACTTGGCGGCCCAACAACTTTCTACAAGAATAGAAGTTCGTAGACATCAAGCTATTTTCTGGCGCCGTTGCCAGGGAGGTAAGGTAAAAGGTACTCACATCCTCCGGTGTGAGTTCTCAAAGTTATTTCCTTTAGATCTGCAATTTTGTCTTTTTGTTTCTTGTTTTCACTAGTTAGGCTTAATGGAAAACAACAACAAAAATAGAGAGCTTTATAGTATTTATCTTCAGTTAGGACATGAAGTTTTTGAAGAGAAAATTAAAAAACCTATGGAACTTTATTTGCATGCTAATAGGAATGTTATTAGTATGAATTCTTTGAACACCATTATTGTTAATGCTATGGAAAAGTCTAAGCTTGGGGAAGGTGGTTTTGATGAGCATGATATTTTTAGTCCCCCAAGCATGGAGGAGAAAATTTACTTACAGTCCACCTACCATTGAGGAGGCAATTAATTATGACTACAATATGCCTCCTATATTTTATGATTATGGTGATGAGAATAATAATGATAACTATTTTGTTGAATTTGCTCCCACCACGATTAATAAGAATGACTATGCTTATGTGGAGAGTAATACTGATAATATGCATGTGGCTCATGATAAGAATGTTTTACGTAATAGCTATATTTTTAATTTTATTCATGATACTACTGAAAGTTATTATGAGAGAGGAAAACATGGTTTTATGCATCTCAATAATGTTAAGTTAGCCCTCTTTATGTTGAAAATCTTGAAGTTGCACATTTTTTTCCTATGCTTGTTGCTTTGTGCTTTCATGACTTGTTTCTTTACAAGATTTCTATGCATAGGAAGTGGGTTAGACTTAAATGTTTTTTGAATTTGCTTCTTGATGCTCTCTTTTACTTCAATTCATATTTCATATGTGAGCATTTTCTGAAACTATCATGCCTAACTTAAAGGCGTTAAAGGAAAGTACTTATTGGGAGATAACCCAAAAGTTTTAGTTGAGTCTTGGAAGTTATTACCTCTGTAATAACCTCTTCGTATCCTTTTTATTTTCTTTTTGTGCCAAGAGTAACCTCTAATGAGAGAGATGTAATGCTTGGGAAAGTTGCTGTCCCGAAATAGATTTCTGTGCTTCACCGTAAAAATTCGTGCAAAATCTCTGTACGTCGTTTTGAGACGTGAAGTTTTGTGCTTCTGCCCCAGGTTGTTATATAACTTTTGTCAGTTCAACACTTTTTGATTTGAGCAACAGAAAGTCTTCGAAAAAATTCGTCTTTACCTGCTGGTTTGTTTTGACAGATTTCTACGATTATTTGCATTTGCTTCTTGTGGGTTCCTTTTTGAGTTCTTTTGGGGAATTGAGATTTTTGAAGGAAGTGCTACAGTAGCTTGTGTTTTAATGGAAGTTTTATTGGTGTTGAAAGTGAACCCAAAGACTTATTATCTTGAGTGCACTAATGTTGCTAATAAAGATTGTGTGAAGTTTTGTATGAAGGAAAAAATTTCAGGTGTATGGAAGGAGTGAGTAATGAGATGAAGAATGGACTAAAGCTCAAGCTTGGGGATGCCACATGTATCACCCCAAGAAATATCCAAGAAGTACAAGCGTCAAAGCTTGGGGATGCCCAAGGAATCTCCTTCTTCATCAATAAAAATCCCAGGTTTCTTCCAAACACTTCATTTTTATTGTTTCATGCACAGTTGTGTTGTTCTTGCAGCGTCTTCTTTTTCATTTTCATTTTGGTTTTCGTTTGCTTAGTTTGCTGAATAAATTGGTTGGACCCCCTCCTTCATACACTGGTTTTCAAATAGTTTGGTTTGGAGTGGAAAAGAGTAGGAAAGTTCATGCTTAAGTGGTAAAGAGAGTTTGTTTTTGACTATGGCCTATGCTTTGTCATGCCATGCTTGATATTTTTTTGGCTTTATGCTTTGTATTCTTTGTTGTAGCATGACATGTTATAAACAATTGAGATTGCTTAATGTGCCTTGGAAGGATCATGCGTTGTTTTAGCATATTAAAGCATAGTATTGTGGTATTCTCCTTTGATGCTTTATTTGGGTTGACTTGGCGCATGCTCACACCATGTTATGACTATCCCAAGTCACCATAGACTTTATGATCCTTTAGTTTTCAACTTGTAGTATCACTTTATGCTTTGATCAATGATTTTTTGTTGCTCTGCATGATTATGGCCATTATTTCTCCCTTAGTTGGTCGCTCCCAGTTTTTTGCTAGCCTCCATAACCAAGTATGAGTTCCACTCATGCATCCAACTCCTAAAACCAAGTTATTCCAAAGAGTCCACCATACCTACCCATTAGGAATTGCTATTCCAAGTATATTCATGCTTTTGTTTACCTTCCGAATTAAACTTTTTATGAGAAAACTAGTGATTAAAGCTCTCACGAACTTGATGGCACACTTTACTTTTCTTGCCCTTAATAAACTTGAACCATTGTGTCGTCTATGTTGTATATGCTTGCACTTATATGTTGGGGATTAGCAGAACCATGCTGTCATGGGGAACGCTTTCAACATTGCACTTGTACTTTGTACCTAGTTGATATGATGCTCTTTTGTCTATGGATGTCATCGGTGTGAAATGAAAGGGGAGCTTGTAAGTCCATGGAGTTATGTATGTGTGTTAGAGAAACGCCTAGGCCGCTGGTCTAATCCGTGCCGTCATGGTGGAAACCTGCAGCTTAACCATAATGAGCTATCTATGAAGCATTCTTCTTATAAAAAAAGAGTCAGATATTGAGAAAAAGAGAAAAGGAGAAAAAAAGAGATATGAGAAAAGAGGAAAGAGAGAAAAAGCACCATTTTCCCATGGTAAATAATAAGATTATTGAGATGCTCGTTGTCTGCTTGCCTTGTCATTTTGATATGGGGATTCTTCCGTATCATCGGGCAAGGGGTATCCCGTTGGCGGTTCTCTATGATACACATGTACTTACTATGACAAGAACTTGCCGGTAACTAAACTTGAGTAGATGAGGAGCGGCCCTCGTATTCAAGGGACATGCGATTTCCAACTTATACTTTGTCAAGCATATACTCCATAGTTTGTTCACTTTAACCTTAATCACTTCAAGATGCTTATGATAGGGGCAATGAAAGCTGAAAGCTAATAAGTACCATAACTTTTGGAAGCTCTGTATGAGACTTGAATCCCTGCTTCCTTCTATGAAGGCCTTTCTTTTACTTTTATGTTGAGTCTACACCTTCTACCTTATGCACCTACTTTCAGAGCATAGTGGCCATTCTTAGTTCTATGTGCATTGTCCCAAGACTTGTTGATTGATGCATAACTTGATATTGCTTGTTCTTAAACTATTTGTATCTAGTCACCCTTATGAACTTTGAAGGTGTCATATGCATTTATGTTTTGCTACTCTATGAGGGACAAGGTGAATGCCACTATGCTATGTTTTCTTTATGTGAAACAAATAAACGTTCAAAGCATTGTTATTCATGAATCTTTTATTTGTGCCTTTTCATGTTACAACATAGTTGCTATGTCTTATTGTTAGAACTTTATCTTTCATGCTATGTTGAAGTGCTATGATCCCAGCTTTCAATGTTTTATAAATACCTTGATCAAGTATATGATGGTGCATGTCACCTTAAAAATTATTCTTTTCTTTTTATCACTTGCCTACTCGAGGACGAGCAGGATTTAAGCTTGGGGATGTTGATACGTTGCTAACGTATCTATAATTTTTGATGTTCCATGCTGGGTTTATATCTACTTTCTTATGTAGTATCCACACTTTGGAGTGTTTTTATACACTTTCTTGGACTAACCTATTAACAAGATGCCACAGTGCCAGTTGCCTATTTTCTGTTGTTTTTGGTTCCAGGAAAGTCAGAAAATGAATATTCTCGGAATTGGACCGGACAAAAGCCAAAGTCGACATTTTACCGGAAGACTCACGGAGCCAGAAGACGAGACGGAGAGGGGCCACATGGCGGCCACACCATGTGGTGGCGGGTTTCCACCCTGGTCGCGCCACCAGGTGGTGTGGGCCCCCTAGCCGCCCACCGACCTTGCCTCTTCGCCTATAAGATGCCTCCCGATGCAAAAACCCTAAATTGTCCAGCCTCTAGCCACGAAAAGTTCCACAGCACCGCCACCACCGAAGGGGATATTCGGGGGACAGAAAGTCTCTGTTCTGGCACCTTGCCGGGATGGGGAAGTGCCCCCGGAGCCATCTCCATCGATCTCCATCGTCATTGTTGATTCCCATGATGATGAGGGAGTCGATCTCTCTCGAGGCTAAGGTTTCTATCGGTAGCTATGTGTTCATCTCTCTCTCTCTCTCTCTCTATGCATGATCATATTGTGATCATGAGCTTTGTAATCAAGTAGATCTACCTTGCTACTCAAATGCTTTAATAGATCTCTGCTCTCCCCATGTGTGTGAAGTTGAGAGTGTGCACACCATGGTGGCACTTAAGCTAGAGATTACAAATACTTGTTATGAGTCATATTTGGAGTTGGATGTATTTACGAAATTGTTGTGTTTGTTGGTATAGGGGATCAACGTGGAAAACAAAAAATTCCTACGTTGAAACCCCAGAAACTAGCCTAGGATCTATCTATGTAGTAATGCGGTAACAGCCGGAGCATAGAGAATACATACCCTTGTAGACCGTACGCGGTTAACGTTCCGCGGGGAACATGGTTGATGTAGTCGTACTCGAAGCCGACCTCAAGTTCGTGAAGTTCCTCGCAGGTCACCCCTTGCTCCTTCTTGATCTTCATCATCTTCATCATGCAACAGCTCCGGCTCACGACATTCAAGCGCCCCAAGTGTTGCGCCTCGTGTCTTCATACACACCCGGTGCACGATGAGACCTCCAGCTCCCCAATCCCACCGGGAGTGCGAAAGTTGATATCCGGCTAGGAATTCCTGCAACGCAACGGCATACTGTAGGTGTGCCTCGATCGCACAGCCCAGACTTGGGGCCATGGTCACAAGGTGTAGAGAGAGGGAGGGAGAAAGTCAACCGAAGGACTTCTCAAGTTGTGTCTTTAATCCCACCCATGGGCACCCCTTTATATAGGCGGAGGGGGTGTACCCTCCCCATTGGGTTAGACATGTGGGACTATTCATAAAAGAAAATGCAGCAGATTTTCGGACTGGCCAAATGGGCCGTTTCTACTTAGCCCAAATAGCCAAATAGAAATTAAACAGAAAAAGGAAAACGGGAGCAGCAGGGGCTGGCCGGGTGGGCCTTGACGCGGACCACCCCGCGCCCAGCGCTCTCGCCACGGCTGCCTGGAAGGGGAAGCCCCGGGTGGGCCGGCTTGCCCCCCGGCGGCCCAGCACCCCGCCCCGGCCTGCCCGCCCCCTCGCCATGGCCCTGCCCGGGTGGGCCGCCAGCCTGCCGGCCCGGTGGCCTGGCCGGCTCCCCCGCGAGCCCCACATGGGCCGGGGTTGAGCCAGGCCGGCCCCGCAGCTGGTAGCTGGCGCCCGCCCCTGTGCGGCGTGGTTTATCCGTCGCCCACAGGCGGCCAGGCAGCGACGGTGGGTATTGGCTGTTGCCCCCATGCGGCGACAACTTATCTGTCGCCCACGTGGGCTGTTCCTTTTATCCTTTTCGGTAGATTTATTCTTAGGCCTTTTCCCTCCGGGATTTGGCCTAATATAAAAGTTGACTTTATAAATTTTAATCTAAATATTATTTATAATATATTAATTCATAATTAACATATAATAAATATATATTTAAATTCCCATTTATCCAAAAACACTTTTCCGGACTTTTCCTTTATTCTTTCTCCGAACAACTTCGGATCTCCCCGCAGAATGATTCCGGCTTTCTCTCTTTCTCTACTATGATTCCATCTTACGAATGATCGCCCTCATCGTACCCTTAAGTGTATCCTCTCACGGCTCGGGAATGCTCTAGACATGATCTGTATCAATGATCAACAGAGGGACCATGGATATCCATGTGACCCCTATGCATTCCTGATGACAATGTCGTTTGAACTGTCTAAATGTAGCATCCTTTTCCTTTTGTTTCTCGATACAACTTGTCCGATATCCGATCATTAGTATCCCATACCTTTGTTCAATCTCGTTCACAACAAGTTATGTTTTCTTGTTACCGTGATATTACATCCCCGTGACCTAGTCATATGTTGCAACATTTATAGATGTAATCTCACCAAGTCGGCCGTATGTATCTTTACCCGTCATGTGGGGGAACAAATCCCGGTCTTGCAGTCACATGTCATCTACTGTTCCTTCGGAATACCCAACATACACCTTTATGGCCACCGTATTACCAGATGACGGTTGATGCAGTCTAAGCAGCCTAGGGAAACTGTGAGTAATATGAGCTCACGGTCTAAGGAGAAGGAGTCTAGATATAGTTGTTGCAACAATGAACTAGATGACTTGATCGTGTTGCAATCCTTCGAGGAATGTCCAACCACATCATTCTCCAATGATATGGTCTCGTTGTCAGTCGGCATAAATGCCCATGATCTTGAAACCTAGATCATCTTCGTGACCAACGAACTAGTATGAATAGAGACTACTAGGGACTTGGTTGTTTCATACCACACCTTTACCAATGTTTCTACTTGGCACAGTTATATCATAATATGAAACTATTATAAACTAATTGAGATATGACAATAAAAACCTATTTATTATTTGCCTCTAGGGCATATATCCTTCAGTCTCCCACTTGCACTAGAGTACAAATAACCTAGCTTGCATTTTACTCATATAAACCATATACCATATGTGTTTACAGATCATGCATGCTCATGGGAAACGTCATGTCCATGTTCTGTTTTACCAGATCATTATGTCTTTTGCAAATCGTTAATGTCTTCCTAATTTGACATTCACACCATTATCTTATAATGGGTCGAAGTATTTGTTTGGCAACAAAGTGAGACTTTTGTTTCTAGTGTTTATGATGACGGTCGTTTTCACTGTTGTCATCTAAACTTCGAAACACACTTTGCTATCCTTTGTGTGTATATTATAGTCATGGTAGCAGAACGAGGCCGGATTCCAGGAGCTTACAGTGACGTTAGATCAACCTTGAGGGCTTTCTCATGGGCACTGGGCCCTAGGACACATCATTCTACGTTAAAAGCGAACTAGCCCCTCCATAACCTTATACATCACATCAGATGCAGCCTTTATACTTATATATCTATGTAGATCCTAGTGCATGAAATGCATCTATGCCACTTACATTGCTTCTTGCTATTTATGTACAAACTTAATTCTGGTTCAGTGATCAACTCATGAATCACTTGAAGACATGTTCTTATAGTTAAGACTTTGTCCTACCAACCAGAACCTTGGGTCACATTACGTCGAGTATACAACATGGTTATATGGAAGAACCTATGACTGAGGCATAGGAGATGCGACACATATCTTTATTTCAACCATAGTTGCAATACTAACTCAATGCTTCATACAGTAAAAACTTCTTTCTTACCTTGTTCCATTCTGAGCTATTTCAGAATCTTGCTTAGGATTTTCTGAATATCTTTCAGAATCAAGTCCAGGAAGCATTCGACATTCAATGTTTATTGAACTTACCAATCTATCTCGATAGATTTTATTGTTTAATAACTTCAACTTCATCCTAACTTAAATATTATTAACACCAATCACGTCATTCACATATGTTGTCCACATATCCTAGAATGATTTCACGCTCCCACTCAAATATGACATTCATGTTTGTGATCCAGGGATTTCACTTAGCTCCCACTCAGAATATGTCAGCTACATATTATGAATTAGCCAAGCTGATTTGCTCCCACTCAAATCTAGGTCCTCTCGATAATCTTGGACATTCCAAAATTATTTTGATCATTATCAATTCGAGAATTCCACTAACGAGATTTCAATGACTATTCATTTCTCGTAATTAGGTCCATCACGCTTCTTTGTATTCCGTAGGTATATCTTGTTCAAAACATGACAAGTGAATCAATAATATAATTCCACAAACTTGTAGAATATATGGTTGAATCCTACTTTCTTTAGTAAAAGTATTCACTAAAACTTTTATGATCATTATCATTGGTTTCTCCTCTATTTGTAGAGTTTGGTTTCAAGAAACAAATTCCGCTGCGCCACTCAACAGTTCGGAGGCAAGGTCAAAAACCTTGTTTTGATCTTTTACTTTCTTCCACCTATATCTTCATCAAGACACATTAACTTAGGACAACAACAGGTTTGCCCCTTTGTGGAAGATGCATTCATAGCTTCCTAAGAATTCTCTACAAAGACTTGTTTATTCGCCACGACTTCGATTTATCGAAATTTCCAGAAACTCGAACATGCCATAACACTTATGGTGTTGTTTCCACGAATCTTTTAGATGTTCCTTTGTATTTGAAATGAGTGTTTGCTTATTTTGATCTCTAACTCTAAACGGCAACTATAAGTCCGATAAGAGATAATATTATACCATATGTATCTAATACATAATGATTATGATGTTTAGACATTTCAACATAGTTTGAATTCGTCTAGTTATCATAATTTGTGAAACATCTTTCACAAGTCCCTTTTATGCTAAACTTAACTTGAATACTTTAGTCGTGTCGATCAAATCGAAGAGACTTCATGTTCTTGTTAATTTCAATATCCCATTTAGTTATGAACTCATTTGAACAATTCAAATCATTTCAAACTTCATGTTTCATTAAGTAAACACACTTATTCACTTAAGTCCACAATAAATGATTTTCACTACTTGTTGAAAATATGATACATCACTATGTATAAGATTCAACATTTCTTCGCATATCACCGTTTTACCAGAATGCGGAGTTCTAGTCATTCTGCCGAAGACACATGGTTTTGCAAAGTCTCTAGATTAAGCATCTAGGACCCTGATCTTTCATAAAGAACCTACAATAACCAAAATGACTTAAACTATAGTGTCATTTCATTATTTAGCTTTGGATATCTTTTAGCATTCTAATACTTTATAAATGTTTAAACTATTATCATTAACATAGTGATGAGAATAACTTATTTATAATCGTAATGTGACCATAACAGTATTGTTCATAAGAAAAGTACAAACTGGTTTGTAACTTGTTCATACGAATAATCGTCTTGCCAAAAGCAAGACACACAAACAAGGATTACAAATTATATTCAAGTCCACTAATCCAAATGAAAAACTTTGAGGGAATAGGTGATGTCGACCATCAACTGTTTTGCTTGCCGTCATCAAGTCACGTTGCCTCAAAACCAGCAATTCTCAAGAAGATCATCCTGTTTTCAAAAAACGGGACAAGTATCAAATACTTTGCAAACTGCAATGAGTTTTGCAAGAACCACATTTATAATTTTGTATATCTAACATATACCTTTTCATCCATGACCTCCTTTTGCAATCAAGCCTTTCTAAGAGTTCTTAACTCTAATGCAAGATCGCTAAGTGTTTTTCCAAACATTCTGGAGTCATCGAATTATCTCCTAATGGTTATTGTATC
Organism: Avena eriantha; assembly: GCA_910589775.1. Taxonomy (NCBI): domain Eukaryota; kingdom Viridiplantae; phylum Streptophyta; class Magnoliopsida; order Poales; family Poaceae; genus Avena; species Avena eriantha. The sequence continues at coordinate 90,833,392 of OU342740.1, forward strand.
AAGAAGAGAAGATCACCTACTACGAGGATATCCCTCAGGCGTGGGTATTAATCTATGAAGTTGGACCCTTTTGCTAAGTTCCAAATTAAGCAATATATTCCCATGGTCGCAAAGGACCTCAATGGGATAGGCTAAGATCTACTAAGATATTTGCAAACAGACATCTAGACTAAGTTTATAATAAGAGATCAATTTATAATTGGTCTCCACTAAAATGGTCATCCCTTGGATGATTTTAGTGATCGCATGATCCCTATCCTCTGCACCTCCCCCGATCGTCACGGCCATCCGTGCAGTATCAAAGGTAGACATTCAACAATGCCAATCACATCATCCATGTGACTCATGCTCGATCTTTCGATCTCTTGTGTTCCGAGGCCACGCTTCTCTAGCGTGCTAGGCTCGCCAAATCTAACTTGTGTGTATTCGCTGTGCAACATGGCTTACACCCACTGTATGCAAACGTAGATATGTCTGACACCCAGGCCTGTAACCTTGGATCGCCTCATACCGAAGAACTTTCTTGGTGGTGCACACACAAGGGGAACACAGAACATTGGAATTAAATAGGGATTATCTTATTTTTTCTACCGTTGAGTATCTAAATACTAGCACACAATAAGATGTAAAAACTGGTATCAACATCATATGTATAATGTGATATGATATGGTCTTCTTGCGCCTTGATCTCCATCGAGTGCTCCGGCATGATCTCCATCGTGCCCTTGGTTTGACGCCAAGTCCACGACGCCTCCACCAGGTCGTCCATTGGAACGATGACTATTACTATACTACTTAGTAACATAAAAGTAAACTACTTTACCTTCATATTGACCAATGCCGTATCATAATCATATGCCCCATGCAAAATAAAGTTAGACACCTCTACTTTATCTATTGCAAGTTTTACGTGGTTGTTAGGGCTTTCGCACTAGAACCGTTTCTAAACTACGAACTTTCCAACCACAACAAGGATCCAGCAGTTGTCTCTATTACACCCCTTTTGGGACCCTCCTTTGTAAATGCTATATCAACTATCGAATGAGAGACAGACACCCGCTAGCCACTTATACGGTACAAGCCATATGTTGAGCGTGGAACCAGTCTCGCGTACGAATATGCGTAAGGTCGGTCTGGGCCGCTTCATAAACAATACCGCGATATAAACAAGTACACGTTAGAGGGTAACAACTAAGGGATCAATGCCCGCACAAAACTTATGTGTACTGGCCGTACATCACTCCTACGCATAGATCGGCTCTGATACCACTGTAGGGGATCGACGCGGAAAACAAAAAATTTCCTACGTTGAAACCCTAGAAACTAGCCTAGGATCTATCTATGTAGTAATGCGGTAACAGCCGGAGCATAGAGAATACATACCCTTGTAGACCGTACGCGGTTAACGTTCCGCGGGGAACGTGGTTGATGTAGTCGTATTCGAAGCCGACTTCAAGGTCACGAAGCTCCTCGCAGGTCACCCCTTGCTCCTTCTTGATCTTCATCATCTTCATCGTGCAACAGCTCCGGCTCACGACATTCAAGCGCCCCAAGTGTTGTGCCTCGTGTCTTCGTACATATCCGGTGCACGATGAGACCTCCGGCTCCCCGATCCCGCCGGGAGTGCGAAAGTTGATATCCGGTTAGGAATTCCTGCAGCGCAACGGCATACTGCAGGTGTACCTCGATCGCACAACCCAAACTTGGGGCCATGGTCACAAGGTGTAGAGAGAGGGAGGGAGAAAGTCAACCAAAGGACTTCTCAACTTGTGTCTTTAATCCCACCCATGGGCACCCCTTTATATAGGCGGAGGGGGTGTGCCCTCCCCATTGGGTTAGCCATGTGGGACTATTCATAAAAGAAAAGGCAGCAGATTTTCGTACTGGACAAATGGGCTGTTTCTACTCAGCCCAAATCGCCAAATAGAAATTAAACAGAAAAAGGAAAAGGGGAGCAGCAGGGGCTGGCCAGGTGGGCCTTGGCGCGGCCCACCCCACGCCCAGCGCTCCCGCCGCAGCGGCCTGTAAGGGGAAGCTCGGGTGGGCCACCAGCCAGCCAGCCCGGTGGCCTGGCCGGCTCCCCCGCGAGCCCCACATGGGCCTGGGTTGAGCCAGGCCAGCCCCGCGGCTGGTAGCTGGGGCCCGCCCCTGTGCGACGCGGTTTATCCGTCGCCCACAGGCGGCCAGGCAGCGGCGGTGGGTATTGGCTGTTGCCCCCGTGCGGCGGCAACTTATCTGCCGCCCACGTGGGCTGTTCCTTTTATCTTTTTCTGCAGATTTATTCTTGGGCCTTTTCCCTCTGGGATTTGGCCTAATATAAAAGTTGCCTTTATAAATTTTAATCCAAATATTATTTATAATATATTAATTCATCATTAACATATAATAAATATATATTTAAATTCCCATTTATCCGAAAACACTTTTCCGGACTTTTCCTTTATTCTTTCTTCGAACAACTTCGGATCTCTCCGCGGAACGATTCCGGCTTTCTCTCTTTCTCTACTATGATTCCGTCTTACGAATGATCGCTCTCATCGTACCCTTAAGTGTATCCTCTCACGGCTCGGGAATGCTCTAGACATGATCTGTATCAATGATCAATAGAGGGACCAGGGATATCCATGTGACCCCTATGCATTTCTGATGACAATGTCGTTTGAACCGTCTAAATGTAGCATCCTCTTACTTTTGTTTCTCGATACAACTTGTCCGAGATCCGATCATTAGTATCCCATACCTTTGTTCAATCTCGTTCACAACAAGTTATGTTTTCTTGTTACCGTGATATTACATCCCCGTGACCTAGTCACATGTTGCAACATTTATAGATGTAATATCACCAAGTCGGCCGTATGTATCTTTACCCGTCATGTGGGTGAACAAATCCCGGTCTTGCAGTCACATGTCATCTACTGTTCCTTCGGAATACCCAACATACACCTTTATGGCCACCGTATTACCAGATGACGATTGATACAGTCTAAGCAGCCTAGGGAAAGAGTGAGTAATATGAGCTCACGGTCTAAGGAGAAGGAGTCTAGATATAGCTGTTGCAACAATGAACTAGATGACTTGATCGTGTTGCAATCCTTCGAGGAATGTCCAACCACATCATTCTCCAATGATATGATCTCGTTGTCAGTCGGCATAAATGCCCATGATCTTGAAACCTAGATCATCTTCATGACCAACGAACTAGTATGAATAGAGGCTACTAGGGACTTGGTTGTTTCATACCACACCTGTACCAATTTTTCTACTTGGCACAGTTATAGCACAATATGAAACTATTATAAACTAATTGAGATATGACAATAAAAACCTATTTATTACTTGCCTCTAGGGCATATCTCCTTCAGTTGGAACCATCTAGTGCTCAAGGTGACAGTGTGGGGTTATCTAGATGCGGAAAGCGAACTTTGAGGAGTGCTGTTATAGCCCTACCATGGATTAGAGTGTCTAGCCGGAGAGTAGTTCAGAGTAGTATCATGAAGATAATATATTTATATGAGAGTGTTCACTAGTGAAAGTATGATCCCTAGGCCTTGTTACTAAGTATTGAAACACCGTTTGCAACTAGATCTGTTACATGTTTGCTTGTTGCCATCTTTATTTCAGTTTGCCTTTAGTCTTTTCAACGCCATCAAGCTATTTTCTGGCACCGTTAGCACTTATAATTATCCATACCACTTGTATTTCACTATCTCTTTGCCGAACTAGTGCACCTATACACCTGACAAGTGTATTGGGTGTGTTGGGGACACAAGAGACTTCTTGTATCTTGATTGCAGGGTTGCTTGAGAGGGGATACCTTTGACCACTTCCTCCCTGAGTTCGATAAAACCTTGCGTGATCCACCTAAGGGAAACTTGGTGCTGTTCTACAAACCTCAACACTCAGGGAGGAAGTGGTGCAGAGGTTTGTAGAACAGCAGCAAGTTTCCCTTAAGTGGATCACCCAAGGTTTATCGAACTCAGGGAGGAAGTGGTCAAAGGTATCCCCTCTCAAGCAACCCTATCTTGATGTTTACGCACTTCTATTCTTGTAGATAGTTGTTGGGCCTCCAAGTGCAGATGTTTGTAGAACAACAGCAAGTTTCCCTTAAGTGGATCACCCAAGGTTTATCGAACTCAGGGAGGAAGTGGTCAAAGGTATCCCCTCTCAAGCAACCCTGCAATCAAGATACAAGAAGTCTCTTGTGTCCCCAACACACCCAATACACTTGTTAGGTGTATAGGTGCACTAGTTCGACGAAGAATAGTGAAATACAAGTTGTATGGATAATTATAAGTGGTAACGGTGCCAAAAAATAGCTTGCTGGCGTGTGGTTGACGTGGGAAAAGACTAAAGGCAAACTGAAATAAAGATGGAAGCAAGCAAACATGTAACAGATCTAATTGCAAACGGTGTTTCAAAGCTTAGAAACAAGGCCTAGGGATCATACTTTCACTAGTGAACACTCTCATATAAACATCTTCTCTTTATGATACTACTCTAAACTACTCTCCGGTTGGACACTCTAATCCATGGTAGGGCTATAACAACACACCTCAAAGTTCGCTTTCCGCATCTAGATAACCCCACACTGTCACCTTGAGCACTAGATGGTTCCAACAAACACCACAATTTCATAAAGTCATCCAACTCCAAATATAACTCATAACAAGTATTTGTAATCTCTAGCCTAAGTGCCACCATGGTGTGCACACTGTCAACTTCACACAAATGGGGAGAGCAGAGATCTATTAAAGCACTTGAGTAGCAAGGTAGATCTACTTGATTACAAAGCTCATGATCACAATATGATCATGCATAGAGAGAGAGAGAGATGAACACATAGCTACCGGTAGAACCCTTAGCCTCGAGAGAGATCTACTCCCTCATCATCATGGGAATCAACAATGGCGATGGAGATGGCTCCGGGGGCACTTCCCCGTCCCAACAGGGTGTCGGAACAGAGACTTTCTGTCCCCTAAATCTCCCCTTTGGTGGCGGCGGCGCTGCGGAACTTTTCGTGGCTGGAGGCTTGACGATTTAGGGTTTTTGCATCAGGGGCTTCTTATAGGTGAAGGGGCAAGGTCGGTGGGCGGCCAGGGGGCCCACACCACCTGGTGGCGCGGCCAGGGTGGACCCGCGCCACCACATGGTGTGGACGCCCTGTGGCCCCTCTCCGTCTTGTCTTCTGGCTCCGTGAGTCTTCCGGTAAAATATCGACTTTGGCTTTTGTCCGGTTCAATTCCGAGAATATTCATTTTCTGACTTTTCTGGAACCAAAAACAGCAGAAAATAGGCAACCGGCACTATGGCATCTTGTTAATAGGTTAGTCCAATAAAGTGTATAAAAATACTCCAAAGTGTGGACAAAACATAAGAAAGTAGATATAAAACAAGCATGGAACATCAAAAATTATAGATACGTTTGCAATGTATCAGATGGCTTTAATCGTTGTCGCATTGATGACCACTATCGGCACCACAGCCGTAGATGTGAACGGATGATGGATTCCATCGGTGTCTTTCATTGATGGCCACTGTCGACACTACCGCCATCGCACTGATGTTGCGGATGATGGCTTCCATCAGTGTCTTTCAGATGGTTAGATCCTCACTGCTGCACGCCGTTTTAGCAGCTGCGCTTAGATTCGCACTGCCGCAAGCCGTTTCGACCCCCACGCGTAGGTCCGCACCGCTGTACATAGATAGGAGGGGAGGAAGATGCAGCTGGTATACGTGCGACATGGAAAGGGAGGTAGAAACCTCCATCCTATCGGATCATGATGTATCCAACGGTGGTTGTCCAAGATCCGTGTGACATACATATCGACCAATTAGAGCGCAGCCAAACTGAGCGCTAGTTGATGCGGCTTGTATACGTGCGATTGGGAAATGGAGGGAGAGGCATCCAGCCTATCGGGCTCTACTCACCGTACAAGGTTAGGTGTGCCCGTCGGGAGAGAGAGACCTCCAGCCCATCGGATCATGATGTATCCAATGGTGGTTGGCCAAGATCCGTGTGACATACATCTTGACCAATCAGAGCGCTAGCCAAACTGAGACATGAGAGGGGAAAAGTGAGGAGAACTTTAGCGAGAGGGGAAAACTGAGGAAAACTCCCGGAGGGGAAAACTAAGTAGAGCTAGGAAAACAAGGGCGCTTAGATAAAAAAATGACTAAGGGAAATTCAAGCTTTTGGCCTAAAAATGGAAAATGTGTTATTTGAACAAAATAATCCATCTTGGCCGACATTATATTGTTTGCAACTCAAAGATGCACGAGTGTGCCAAGTTTGGCCTCATTTAGACAAACTATGTTTTGGGATGGGTTATCTTGGAGGTTGATTGAGTAGAAAGCCATGCATCTTCATAGCTAGTAGCTCATTCCAAGAAGTGGTTTAGGGGAGAATTCCATTTCTCTTTATTTCCTCCTTTTCCTTTACTATTCATGCTAGGTTTTAGTTAACATAACAAGACTCCATGGGAAGGTTGCACTATGTTTTGACTTCTTTTTTGAATTAAAATAAGCCTAAAACCATTTATTTGAATTTAATCACTTAGAAAAATAAAAATGTGGCTGATTACAAGTAAATCCAAAATATCCAATTTCATATGGTAAATCAATCCAGGATACACAAGTGTGCCAAATTTTGGATCAATGGGTCAACGATTGCTATGGTTTAAGCCATGAACTAGCTAAACCCCATATGTTGACCACATGTCGAGGGCAAAACTGAGCAGTGCTAAGAAACTAGGTGCATGACAATAGAAACTTGCAATAACACATACATTATGGGGTTATCCAACATACATACTTGGAAGCGTCACAAACATTAACAGTAGTTTAAATTCAATACAAACATTGACAGTAGTTCAAATTCATCATACAAATTCAAATTCATTTTTTTCTTGCTCCTTGTGTTTTTGCTGGAATATTCTCGGAGTTCACCACCTTGCTCCGGGTGATCCTGGCTGGAATATTCTCGGAGTCCACCATCAGCTTCTTCCGTTTGTTCTTTTTCTCTACATCAAATGAATCAAGTGCTTCAGTCTGTCGTACAATTGGTTCAACCATGTTTCGATTCATTGGTTCATACGGTTCAAAACACAATGGCATCATTTCTTAAATATCCTTTTGTTTAATTCCTTTACTTTTGAAATTTGCTTCTAATGAATAAATTGCTTCAATCTCCCATGCATTTGGTGCAATCTCCCCTTCATTTGGTTCAATATCCTCTCGATCCATTGGTTCAATCGCCCTGCATCTGGTTTAATCTCCTCTGCATTTGGTTCAATCTCCCCTGCATCTAGTTCAATCTCCTCTTGATTTGTTGGTTCAATCTGCAATATATCCATTGCTTCATTCTCCTCTCGTTTAGATACTTCATTCTCATCTGCGTTTGCTGCTCCCGCCTGATCATCCATTCCATAAGCTAGGTCCACTGCATTTTTACAAAGCATAGCTATGTGCCCTAGGATCCCACAATGTTTGCACTTACGTCATCGAGGTGGTGCACCACCCTCTGCACTAGCTCTCATCCTATTCTTCCTTGGCCTACCTACTGGTCTAGTAAAAACTAGAGGGTATAGCTTGAAGCCTAGATTCACTTCCATCCATTGGTCTTTTCCCAACAAGGCTAGAACATTCTAAGCATATGCTGCCCTAAATTTGGCAACAGAGAAATACTCCGACACGTACTGATCAACTTCACCCTCTTCACCTCCTAGAACACCCATGAAAAACAATGCATGTATGGAGGGTTTCCCACGGAGCTGCCATTGCCTGCAATGGCATGTCCTGTCATCCAAACTCACTAGATACCTCCATTGCCTATCTTTACTGTCAGTGTATGTTACCTCAGCCTCCATTCCTTTTATAATGCATTTCATCTTCAATTGTTTTGCCCTGGCATGCAATGCCTTAATCAAAGATGGGAGGATGATATGGCCAGCATATACTGTTGATGCAATTCTTTGACGCAAATCAATCTTTATCATGATCATCTGCCTAACCTTATCAAATATTTGCCATAGCATAAGCCCTTTCAATGACTTGACCTTTGCATTAAAACTCTCTGCAAGGTTACTTGTCACATAGTCTACCTTGCAAATTTCATTGAATTGGCTTCTTGACCACACCATTCCATGATGTGCATCCAAGTACTCCTTCACCACAGGTTTTTGTTTATACAACACTTCCAAATGATACAGATGCTTCCTCAAACTGCATGTTTATGAAGCTAGCCATAGGTTGTCAGTATAAACTTTACCCTTGAATTTCTTTGTAAAATTCTGCACTAAGTGTCGCATACATTCCCTATGCTCCACTCCGAGGAATACTTCTTCTACAACTTTCTCCAAACCTTTGCAAGCGTCTGTTGGGCTACGCAGGGATAAACAAAACTTTTTCCCTACGCGGTGATCCCAAGATCCAGCTCAGGTAGAAGGCCACAAGGATTACCACTAGACGCGCAATTGCGGAATCGATGAAGCACATCGCTTGATGCAGTGCAGTCCTCACGATCCGTTCCTGTTCCACACCTAACGATCCATTCCGTTTCCACGATCGTCGAAGTGCTGAACGTATAGCACCTCTGCCAGCATCCACATGTACGAGGAGGAGCACCGACGGTGGACTGCTAGGTCCGGTATGGCGGCGACAGGACGGACTGGAGCTAGGGTTTCCAACACATGGAGTGACCTAACCTTGTGCTCTAAGCACCTGCGCCCCAGCTTATATAGGGAGTGAAAGTGGGCTCCACTCACTTGTGGCCCATTCACTAAAAGGCCTATATTAGTCACTGAAAGTCCAACTTGCTGACTAAGTCCATGTCTCTATTTGGGTCCAACCCAAATAGTTTTCCTGTTTGGGTCTAACCCAAACTTGCTCCCAGTCTTAAGTGCATGACCCGACAGGCTCATGGTAACCCGGACACGATTCCGAGTCTCACTCGTGATCGATCAGTCGATAGCGGCTCCTAGCAGAACGTGCCGACTCCCAAGTACCAATAAGTCATGACGACGTACCTTTCCAATGCGACTTTCGTCTAAGTCCCTTTTACCTCACGATGTACCTTGTCGGACTATAGGCGAATGATCGTCATCCCTTAACTAGTCCAACTCTCTTTCTTGATCCGAGATAAGTGATTCATCCGACTAACTCTTAGTCGGTTGCCTCGGTTAACACTTAACCGAGTCACGCATTGCCATGCTTTCCGAATCATATCTTCCAAGAGGGCCCAGATAATATCTCTCCAAACGGAGGGGCAAAATCCCATCTTGGTCATTCACATCACGCGACTTGATTCACAGTCGACCTGAACTCCGCCTTTATAACTGCCCATTGACGGAACAACATTTGACAGAACCTAAGTCGGTGATCCTCAACTCGGACTGTGCAATAACCTCAGGTCTAAGGATTACATTGATTGAGACATGCAAATGACGACTTGTTCGTTGCATCTCAATATGGGTCAGTCTGACTCGCTAAACTCTTTAGCCGAATCCGTGTAAGTCGGAATAGCATCTCCATGCCCATGACAAGTGGAACCTAGTCATCTGCCGACTTTCACATTGGTCTAAGTTGTGTGTCCAGCACAACCTCAATGACCAAGGACAATTAGTATGAACAACATGAATATATAGTTCCACAATCAAATCACATATTCTATGATACATATCAGCAGTTCATACATGGACCATAAGCTTATGAATACATTGGGAATAACATCATACATGATTTCCTCTAGGGCATATTCCTAATAGTCTCCCACTTGCACTAGAGTCAATCATCTGACATCACATGTCTTGGCATCTAATGCCCATTGCTCTCAGGTGCGCCTCATGCTTCGGCTGTGGAAGCGGCTTTGTCAACGGATCCGCAATGTTTGCATCCGTGTGTACCTTGCATAACTTGATATCACCTTGATCCACGAACTGGCGAATAAGGTGGTACCACATGAGTATATGTTTGTTCTTCTGGTGTTGTCTAGGTTCCTTGGCTTGTGCAATAGCACCATTGTTGTCACAACACACGTCTAACGGATTGGACGAGCCCTTAACCACATCGAGATCCATGAGGAAATTCCTCATCCAAACAGCTTCTTTTGTCGCCTCCGAGGTAGCAATATACTCAGCTTCTTTTGCAGACACAGACACCGTCTCTTGCTTGGAACTCTTCCAGCTCACAACCCCTCCATTTATCACAAACACATATCCGGATTGCAAACGAGAGTCATCCGAGTCAGTGAGATAACTCGCATCCATGTAACCCCTTACACTGAGTTCATCCTCACCTCCATAAACCAGGAACATATCCTTAGTCCTTCTCAAGTACTTGAGGATATTTTTAGCCGCTGCCCAATGGATCTCTCCAGGGTCAGCCTGGTATCTGCTCACAACACTTAGAGCATAGGAAACATCCGGCCTAGTATAAATCATAGCATACATGATGGATCCGACTGCAGAAGCATACGAAATCGCACTCATCCGACTTCGCTCATCAGTTGTCGAAGGACACTGAGTCTTGCTAAGTTTTATGCCGTGGGACATTGGTAAGAACCCCTTCTTAGACGATTCCATGTTGAACTTCTTCAACACTTTGTCCAAATATGTACTCTGACTCAATCCAATGAGCCGCCTTGATCTATCTCTATAGATCCGGGTTCCTAGTATGTAAGTCGCCTCACCCAAGTCGTTCATCGAAAAACTCTTTTCCAATGATTCCTTGGTTTGTTGCAACATTTGGACATCATTTCCAATTAGTAATATGTCATCCACATATAAGATCAGAAAGTTTACTTTGCTCCCACTAAACTTCTTGTATAAACAAGAGTCATGATCACTCTTGATGAAGCCAAACGATTTGACTACCTCATCAAAACGAATGTTCCAACTCCGAGATGCTTGCTTCAACCCATAAATGGATTTCCGAAGCTTGCATACCTTGTCAGCATTAGCCGGATCGACAAAACCCTCGGTCTGTATCATATATACATCCTCGGTTAAATTTCCGTTAAGGAAAGTTGTCTTGACATCCATCTGCCATATCTCATAGTCGAAATAGGCTGCTATAGCTAACATGATCTGAACTGATTTAAGCATCGCCACGGGAGAGAAAGTCTCATCGTAGTAAACTCCTTGAACTTGTCGGAACCCCTTCATGACAAGCCGTGCTTTATAGACAGAAACATTTCCATCCATATCAGTTTTCTTCTTAAAGACCCATTTGCACTCGACGGGTCTTGCACCGTCTGGCAGATCAACCAAGTTCCAAACTTGATTTTCATCCATGGACTTTAACTCAGATCTCATGGCTCTAGGCCACGACTCAGAATAAAATCCCACCATCGCTTCCGAATGAGTTGCCGGCTCATCACTGTCTAATAGCAACACATCACGAACACTTCGCAATCTGGGCGATCTTCGCAGAGTCGGTGCAGTTGGCAGCTCAGGTACCACGATTGGCTCAACCTCTAAGGCTTTTGCCGACTCGCTGCTAGCCGGTATCTCTCGAATTTCTTCAAGCTGCACTGTACTCCCACTGACTCCCCGACTGAGAAATTCTTTCTCAAGGAAGACACCGTTCCTAGCAACAAACACTTTGCCCTCTATTCGGTTGTAGAAGTAGTAACCCACGGTTTCCCTCGGATACCCCACTAAAATACACTTATCCGACTTAGCTGTAAGCTTGTCCGACTGAAGTCGCTTGACAAAAGCTTCACAACCCCAAATCTTAAGAAAAGACAAACTCGGCTTCTTGCCAGTCCACATCTCATGTGGTGTCTTCTCTACCGACTTTGATGGTACTCTGTTTAGCGTGAACGCTGCAGTTTCTAGACAATAACCCCAAAATCATAAAGGCAGATCTGTCCGACTCATCATTGATCGTACCATGTCCAACAAGGTCCGATTCCTCCTTTCTGACACACCGTTCCTCTGCGGCATTCCTAGAGGAGTGAGCTGAGGAACTATTCCACAACTCTTAAGATGGTCATCAAACTCATGGCTCATGTATTCGCCTCCTCGGTCCGACCGAAGAAACTTTATTTTCATGCCGAGTTGATTTTGTACCTCATTCTGGAATTCCTTAAACCTTTCAAAGTCTTCCGACTTATGTTTCATCAAGTAGATATGTCCATACCTACTCAAATCATCAGTGAAGGTAATGAAGTACTCATAACCACCTCTGGCTATCGTGCTCATTGGGCCACATACATCACTATGTACTAGTCCCAATAAGTCGGACGCCCTTTCACAACTCTTTGCAAAAGGTGTCTTGGTCATCTTGCCGAGTAGGCAGGATTCGCATGTCTCGAACGATTCCAAGTCAAACGAAGTTAGGATTCCATCATCATGGAGCTTCTTCATGCGTTTCCAACTTATGTGACCAAGCCGACAATGCCAAAAGTAAGTCATATTCAGATCATTTGGTTTCAACCTTTTCACATTTATATTATAGACAGATTCACCCTCAAGATTCAAAATAAATAACCCGTCACAGACGGGTGCAAAGCTGTGAAACATATCATTCAAATATAAAGAACAACCATTATTCTTAATATTCGACTCATAGCCTTGTTTCATCAAACATGAGGTAGAAATGATGTTTCGACTAAGCACTGGAACATAATAACAATTATTTAGCTCCATTAAAAATCCAGAAGGTAAATGAAGTTGCATTGTGCCGACTTCCAATGCAGCGACTCTCGCTTTGTTGCCGACTCTAATATCAACCTCGCCTCTTGCAATGCTCCTAGTTCTTACCAGTCCCTGCAACGAGTTGCAGATGTGAATGACTGATCCGGTATCATATACCCAAGAACTACCAGGTGCATCAGCAAGATAAATGTCTATAACATTGCAAACAAGCATACATGAGCCGGAAGTCACACCTCCACTCTTGGCTTTGCCAGCCAGATACTTGCTGCAATTCCTCTTCCAGTGGCCATCCAACTTGCAGTAGAAGCAAGTGGATCCGGCTGCAGAAGATGGCTTAGTCCCTGAGGAAGTGCTTTGGACTGGGTGCTCAGCCTTACCTCCCGACTTTGCCTTCTTCTTCTTAGTCCAAGAAATCTTCTTGAACTTAGACTTATTCTGTACCACCAACACTTGACTGGCACCCTTTTTGAGATCCGCCTCAGCCTGCTTGAGCATCCCATGTAATTCGGTGAGCTTCTTATCCATACCATGCATGTGGTAGTTCGATATGAACTGGCCATACGCACTAGGAAGAGAGTTCAGAATTATGTCCGTAGCGAACTCTTCGCTAATGGGGTAGCCAAGCCTTTCCAGAGACTGCACGTAACCAACCATATTGATCACATGCGGACTCAGTGGATCACCATCCTTAAGCTTGCATCTCAACAAAGCCCGAGAGACTTGATATCTCCCAGTCTTTGCCTGAGCCTAGAACATACTTTTGAGGCTTTCGATCATATCATAGGCCTCAACATTCTCGAACTGCTGCTGCAAGTCCGGTTCCATGTGAGCAAGCATAAGACAGCTAATTTCCGTGGATTCATCACAAATCCGACGGTAGGCATTGGTGGCTGCGACAGTCGCATTCTCATCCGGCTCAGCTGGAAGTGGGTTGTCTAGGACATGGTCCCTTTTTTCTTGTTTGAGAACAATTCTCAGATTACAATACCAGTTGGTGAAATTAGTTCCATTCAGCTTATCTTTCTCTAAGATGGTTCTCAAAGCAAAATCGGAAATCCGAGGAAGACTGCTAGGTTCCATTGATCTACAACAGAAAACATGCAAAACACTTAAGACATGTATCCATAAAGAGCAAGCATATTAAACATTTTAATATTTATGCTCCCACTAGAACCAACACCCCTCCGATGGTTACTTAGTGATTCAGGACCCTAAATAAGCAAGTCGACTAGTGAGCTTTAGCATCTCCGCTAGCCGTCAAGTGATCTAGGTAGACAACTCCTTGTCAATCGTATCTCATACGACTCTTGTTGGGCGGGTGGCATCACATGCCCTGGCTCCCATCTGACCTTTCCCCGAGTCCCACAACCGTTGTGATAGACCCGTCTAGATTACCGAGTGCTTCCGCTGTAAGAGTCAGACTCGAACCCACCTAGTCGGAAAGAATTGATAGCACCTCAATTTTATGAGCCCACTACCAAAAATGTCCGACCTGTGATGGTGCAACACTGGCAGGGAAACCGACTAGACCTTCTTTAAGGGATTACTTTCTACCAACTATCTAATAGAGGTAAAAACAGAGACATAACAATATGTTGGGGATATACTTTCCGGGTATCCTCACAGTTCCTCACTGACCAGGGTGGCCCACTTCGGGTTAGAGCTTTCCTTCACGGGTGGCCCAGTCAGGGAGAAAGACGGAGTCCAATCCGGCTACGTGAAGGCCCAGAAGACTTACCGACTTAGGCCCATAATGTTACTTGTAGTTCAAGATGTACTCTGTAACCGACTCTTAGTCATAGCTAGATAGATCTCTCCTGTAAACCCTAGGCCAGATATCTATATAAGACGTCCTAGGGAGAGCCTTTAGGGCACAACCCAATACTTTAGACCCTCAACTCGCACAGGCGAAACCATTGTAACCCATATTCCGGCTCTACCGTATTACTGGATTGCTAGCAGAAGTAGGATCCGTCCAAAGCCGGCGGATTCGAACCTGGGTAAACTTGTGTGCTCACCATCCCAGAACACCGTACGTCTCACACCCCTCTCTTCCGCACGCCAAGAGGACCCCCTCATGGCATACTTGTCGTCAATCCGACGACAGTTGGCGCCCACCGTGGGGCATGTGAGCTTCGGATCTGCGTTCCGAGCGGAATCTGCAAGAATCGGAATCGGCGAGACTATCACCGTCGGTCGCATCCTCTACGCCAACGACGTCCCTCTAATCGTTCTCGATGAGACTTGGATTCCGGCAAGGGAGGCTATGACTGCCTACACAATCATGTCTTTTGGCGAGATCGATGTTTACATCAGTTTCGCTGAACCTGCCCAACCCACCCCAGCGGTGATGATAGAAGCAGAAGAATTTTCTGGGTCCCCTTTGTCCGTGGAGGCGGCAGAGTTCCGGATCTCAGAAAAACCTAATCCCACCCAGCCCGCACCAATTGCAGAGATAGTGGAGAAATCCGAGCCCGAAGACGACCTAGCGGCCCAAGTCGAATCTGGAGTTGATCTCCCTGGAGAAGCCAGATCCCATATCGACCCACCCGTGGAAGTCAAAATTCAGGAGGAGCATATCAACGGCACTGATTCCGGCTCTGACGACACCGGGACAGACAGGCCTTTCCTGAGGTACACACTGAGATGTATGATACTGCAAGGTGAAAGCGTAGATGCCATCCTCGAGACCATCAAAAGTTTCGACATGGCTGATCGCGAAAGCCGCAGGTACCTCAGGAGGCACGCGTCGCACTTCGTCGGATACATGGGGTCCGGATCCGGCTCTACCGATGCCGGAGAAAACACTGACTCTGTGCTAGAGGCAATTGTAACAAACGCCAATGTTCCCGCATCCTCGGATGAATCTATGACGTCAGCAGATTTCCGAAAGTTCTCCGCGGAATATGAAGAGGAGTACAACTCCAAAGCTGCAGAAGAAGGAGAAGCCATGGATGAAGGATCCGGGGAACACTCTCCCAAAGCGCAGGATGACATGGACGTCGGAGATAATCCCGAGGTCCAGATGTCCGAAAGTACCGACCAGAGCTTGACTCCGGGAAACTGACCCAAAGCCGTCTTTGCTACCGGCGCTGCCAAGAAGGCAAAGAAGAGGAACAAGAAGAACAAGACCCCGACAAAAGACCCTCTGACAGAGGAGGTGATTATCGAGGAATACGAGGAAGACTCGGATGGAGCACTTATCCCAGAAGAGCCAAAAAAAGAAGCATCGGTGGATGGACACGTGATCACCGAAGGTGCGCGTAAACTCATCGATGCTGCATTAACCACACCTATCCCTACAGCCGTAGAACTTACTACGGATGAGCTGGATGAAAGGGCGCAAGCCCTAGAAGCGCGTCGTCAACAACTCCTCGATGAAGCCAAAAACATCGAGGTGGAGAAGAAACGCATGTCAACTAAGGACTACATGTCTAGGTTGCATCAGAAGAGCGTCACACCAATGACGACCAATTCCCACGTGTCCGTGCCGTCCTTTTTGGATATGAGATGGGGAAACCACGGAAAGATAGCAATGGAGATTGGGTTTACCCAACCCAAGTACATAATACCGTGGCGGCCCGAGAAATTCTATCGGCTAATCCAGGACCGGAGGAGATCCGTTTGGGTATTAAACTACTCAACAAGGGACTGGAGCAGCAAAAGGTCGCCCTGTCCGGAAGTCAAAAACTGGTCTCGGATTCTGACCAATGTCGCATAGATCCGGCATGGGCTGGTGTAAGATCCCATTATGTTCGGGCGCAGTATCATAACCCCGAACGACGGGAAGACAATTATTCAAGAACCGGACCGTCAGGACAGCATCACAGAACTACCCGTAACTGGAGCAACGTCGCTCCAGAGGCCGAGAAAGATGCCATTGCTGCACTGAATCCGAGGAACCCTCCCCGACGAGAATCTAACGATCGAAGGGGAGAATATAAAGAGAAACATAGGGAGGAGGATCGTCAAAAAATGCCACCTCCTAAACATGCAAGCCGTCTGGCTGAGCCTCATCGTGGTGGGAACGACGGGCGAAGGAACGACGGAAACCATGCAGGCACAAGCCAACAGGGGGCTCGTCGTAGTCAAGATCCTCCCCGGAACCGAAATAATGACGCTCCGGACGGAGGCTGGCGATCAGCCGAAAACAATTCAGCTGCCCCACCCTCTCCACCAAGCAGTCATCACAACGGCTCCCAAGGGGGACAAGGAGGACGACGTGGCGGAGGAGGAGGTGGTAGAAGCCGAAGTCCGGCTCCAAGGCACCGCAGCCACAACCGACATTTGGGACGATCTCTATCCCCGAGCGACGCAAGGCACAAGATCAATTCCAACATAGAGGTGTGGCACTATGAAAACGATGACATGTACATGGGCCCAAAGTGCTTCGGACCACGCATCAGAGCTACAAGATTCCCGGAAGGATTTGCTATCTCAAGGCACATCCAAGCCTACGACGGCATTGCTCGGCCAGATACTTGGCTACATGATTTTCTCCAAGCTTGCTGCATCGCCAAAGGCGGAAACAGCCTGGTCGCAACCCGATATCTCCTACTTATGTTGTGGAAGACGGCGCGATCATGGCTCAATGAACTTCCGGAGAACACCATCCATACTGGTATGACATGCAAAGTGCGTTCTTTTGGAATTTCGAAGGCACATATCGGAGGCCCTGTTCGGTTGGAGACCTACATCGTTGCACGCAGAAAGCCGGAGAAACTTGCCAGGATTACCTCGGACGATGGATCAACACCAAGAACTCCTGTGAAGGAGTAAACGATCAAACCGCGATTGAAGCTTTCATCGCAGGACTCCCAATTGGTCTACTACGTCATCGCTTGAAGTGTGACAAGGTCACTGATTTGGGAGAGATGATAGAAACAGCGAGCAGGTATGCAGATGCTGATGACGATGTAGAGGGATTACTCAATGTCCTAGCTATACCTCAGTCGGCAAGACAACTAAAGCAACAAGCTCAGAAGTGCAAAAATACCTTGGAAGAAAAACCCAACGCGGAAACAGCGTTGGTTACTACTGTTTCCGGGTCTGGAGGACGAGGAGGCCGCTGGCGTGGCCGTGGGACTTCAAGGGTCCAAGGTAGAGGAGAACAACAACCATGCAAAACCTACTCTTGGGCCGACATTGCCAATAACCCATGTGTGCATCACTTAGACGCCAATGGGGGCTCATCCCACACCAACGCTGAATGTCGTTTTAACAACGGCATCAAGAGAGATGATACCGCGGGCTACAAAGCTAAGCAGAAGAAGGGAAAGAAAAATCCCGAAAAAGACAAAGAGACCAAGGAAGATCCCGACATGGAGGAAGCTGATACTTCAAATCCCAAGCCGGAAGGGAAGAAAACTTTTCCCACCAAGAAGGACACTTATGTCACCTTCCTCGGATCTCAACCAGCAAAGGTCAAGAAAGCAGTTCTCCACAAGCTCAATGCAACAGTTCTGGCTGTCCCTCAATATCTGGACTGGTCGGAAGTGGCAATCACATTTGACCGCGCTGATCATCCGCCTAAGTTGCACAGGCGAGGAAAATACGCCTTAATCGTCAACCCACTTATTGACGGTTATGGTTTCTCCAAGACCCTCATGGACGGTGGTAGCAACATCAATATTCTCTATATTGAAACGCTACGCCAGATGAAGATCTCGGAAACCCAGCTAAACCATAGCTCTGTGATCTTTCACGGAGTTGTCCCAGGAAGACAAGCTAATTCCCTGGGAGAGATTACTTTGGATGTTACCTTTGGAACTCCAAAGAACTATCGGATGGAGGCACTTTCTTTCGAAGTGGTCCCGTTCAAGAGCGCATACCACGCTATATTCGGACGTCCGTCTTACTGGGCTTTTATGGCTCGTCCGTGTTACATTTACAATATGATGAAAATTCCAGGTCCCAACGGCGTGATCACCATCAGGGGAGACCCGAAGAAAGCGCGAGAATGCGAGGATGGAAATGCCACCTTTGCAGAAGCCGTGCTGCACGCCCAGGAGTACCAGGAGATCAAGAAGAGCATAGATCCGTCCGAGATGCCCGCAACGAAGAAGGAGGTGACAAAGCCAAATCTAGAGTTCAAGGCATCGGAAGAGACGAAGAAAGCGCCATTGAAGGATGATGACCCCTCCAAGGTGACCCAGATAGGCGTAGGCCTAAGTAGCGCATAGGAAAGCGCGCTCATCAAGTTCCTCCAAGCAAATCAAGATGTCTTCGCATGACAGCCATCTGACATGACCAGAGTACCTAGGGAACTTGCCGAGCACTCTCTAAATGTAAACCCGAACGCTAAACCCGTCAAACAATCCCTACGACGGTTTGGCGACGAAAAGCGTAAGGCAATAGCTAAGGAACTAGCATGGCTCGAGTTAGCCGGATTCATAGAAGAGGTCATCCACACTGAGTGGTCGGCCAATCCTGTAATGGTCCCTAAAAAGGACAACACTGCTTTAAGGATGTGTGTTGATTATACTTCCTTGAACAAGGCTTGTCCAAAAGATCCGTTCGCTCTGCCTAGAATTGATCAAGTTATCGATTCTATGGCAGGCTCGGAACTCCTCTGTTTTCTCGACGCATATTCTGGTTATCACCAAATCCGGATGAAGGAATCTGACAAAGTCAAAATTTCATTCATAACCCCTTTCGGAACCTTCTGTTCTGTTACGATGCCCTTTGGGCTGAAGGACGCAGGAGCTACATACCAGCGCACGATGCAGCGTTGCCTCCATGACCAACTCGGACGCAATGTACATGCATACGTGGATGATATCGCGGCGATGTCCAAAAAGAAGGAAACTGTTGGGGGGATACCCCCGGGTAGGGTCATGCCGGTAAACGAGGAGGCAGGCGTGACGTGACCCGCGCAGTGATAACTGACAATTACAGCGGCGGTTGCTGTAGCTGGCCCTTAAAATGAGGCAACCTAATGATTAGTCTCCACGTGGATTAGCGTACGAGAGAAGGAAAGAAGACCCGGACGAAACCGTGGTAACCCGGCCAGCAAGTGAACACTTGGAATGTGCAGAGGGAAAGTAAAAACCATGAGGTCCGAGTTGAAGTGGTAACCCGACCGGCAAGTGAAAACTTGGAACGTGCGAAGGGAATGTAAATCCATATAATCCAAGATAAGGAGGTAACTCGGAAATAGAGTCCAAAGCACAAATATAATTGAACCTGATGTGGCCTTAGCAGCCAAGGCAGCTAAGACCGCACCAGCTTCGGGGACTAATGTTGGGGGATACCCCCGGGTAGGGTCACGCCGGGGTATAAAGGCCGAGTTAGCCGAGGTTCAGCAAGGCCAAAGCGGATGCTGGCCGGGTCACCTCAAGGCAGGCCGAATCACGGGGTAACCCGGACCAGGGGGCGTCCGCCTAACTAAGTCTCATCCGACTTAAGCAGTAAGTCGGAAATACCTATCTAACTTGTATGCAGGAATGAGTGTGGACGGATCAAATATGATCCGGGTCACATCTAGCTTCTAGGAGAAGGAAGGAATCTCGCTGGTCAAAAGAAGCCCCGGTACGCACTACATGAGCGAAGCGGACAAGGGTAGGACCACCGAAGCATGGCCGACAAGGGTGACGATGCTCATGTCGGCTGACACAGGCGCCGTAGAGGCTCACGTGGCCTCTGCATGTGTGACGCGGGGGAAAAGCAACCCGGTCGGTCTACTACTTTGGGAGAAGGCATATTCTCAGGAATATGCCTCCACGTATGCCCTAAGTGGAGACCTAGCCACCCCTATATAAGGAGGGCTAGGGCCTCTGTAGAAGGGGTTCCGCTATTCTGATTTGGCTGAGGGTTTTAGGGGTGAACTGTGTGCGAGAGTAAGAGAGCTTCTTCTTCCTCCTCTCGCCAATACAACTCTAGGAGCACTTGTAATCTTGGAAGCAAAGAAAATACAAATTTCTGTGTGAGGAATCACCTCGTTATCCCTCCCTGGATTCCCCTAGCGTGTATTAGTCCCCACCTTTAGCCTATCCATGGCATCTGCCGTGACACCACCACGGCAGTTGGCGCCCACCGTGGGGCTAGCGGCGCTAGCAGGGGTCAAGATCCAGACGGGAAACTTCATCGGAACCGGCGAACGCATCGTCTCCGGGCTTGTTCAGCGCTTTGGAGCGTTGGACTTTGTCAGCGACAATGCTGGCTGCTTCGGCACGCGCCCACTTCCGTGCAACGGCCTCTTCGTCAAGCTCGGCGTGCATAAGGTCTACGTTGCTATCGATGTGTCATGTGTCCATCCGCGGCACATCGTCGAGGCAGGGGAGCCACCCCTTACCGTGGTTCGTGGGGCGCGTATCGCTCGCTCCCCGGACCATGCAGAGGTGATGATGACTGCGCCTGTTGCGGGCGCAAGCAAGGATCCGGCGCCAGATCCGGAGGTAACGCCTAAGGCACCGAGGAAAGCTAGAGGTCCTCCACTAGAGAGGCTGGAGAATGTGTTGAGGGAAGCGATGGATAGCTTGGCAAACCCTGTAGTAGCAGCAGTAGATCCGGCTCGGGCACATGCCGAGCTAGAGGAAACTAGACAAAAAATACTAGAGGGTGCGAAAAAGATTCCCGCGGCTCAGCAGTCGTTGAATATGATGCTGCGTGAGTATGCAAAGGCAAACAAAGTTGATGCTGTAAAAGTGAAGGGGAGAAATCTCATGACCGAAATGAACAGAGAAGGTGATACTGGAATTGAGGGATCAGAGAACTATTTGTCCGTGGGGCTGCCGAGGTACAGTACCCCGGCAAAGAACCTCAGAGCAGCAGATGCAACTGCATCCGAGTTAGAGGGTCTAACGGGTGAGGCCCGGCAAAGACAACAAGACAAGATAGGGTTAATGAGCTGGTTCGGATCGCGAACAGACAAAATGAGGAACTACTCAGAGCTAACCCGGAGAGGGCTGCGGCCTCCAAGATCGTTCATTCGGCGATCGGTAACCCGGAGAAATCTGCTGGAGCCGCATCATCTCCTCATGGTGGACCAAGGAGAGAAGAGGTAGTAACCTCGGCTAGAAGAAACAAGCAGATCGTCCCGTATGACCCAACACGGGCAGGGAAAGGAAAAGAAGCACAGAAAAACGATGATCGACGAAGTGTGAGCCGAGGTGAAGCTGGCAGAGGTAACCGCGACCAAGGAAATGCCGGCCAAGGGAGCGCCGTCAACGGCAATGCCGGACAGCGAAACTCGGCGGGAGCGGGACAACCGCGGCAGCGGAATATACCAAGGCAAGAGCAAAGTGTCGGCCGAGGTATGCAACAGAGAGGTGCTCCACGAGAGCAAGACCGGTACAACGATGGAGATTCAGAAATGGCAAACGCGGGATACCCAAGGCCGGACTATCATGTGATAGGGTCAAGATTGGGAAGCAGGGATTTGATGCCGGATGAAGCCAGGTTAAAACTGGATCGACTGTATAGGTCGGAACAAATGGAATGTCAAGGTCCTCCGGGTCCAGCGTGTTTTGGGCCCCGGATCATGAAGGAGCCACCGGTAACCAATTTCTAGTTACCCAGGGGCACGAAGACGTATGACGGCAGTACCAAGCCGGAAGATTGGTTGATAAACTATGCTACAGCTGTGAAAATTGCCACAGGCAATTTGAGATGGGCTGTATGATACGTACCCCAGATGTTGGAAGGGCCGACAAGGGTATGGCTGAACAATTTGCCACCCGGAAGCATTAACTGCTGGATAGATTTCGAGGAGATGTTCATCAGCAATTCTATCAGAGGCCAAATAGGCCGCAGACCCTAGCTATGTGCAGGCAAAGACCAAATGAGATAGACCGGGAGTTTTTAACCCGGTGGTGTACCGTGAGAAACTCATGTGAGGGCGTGATAGAATCACAGGCCATAGCATGGTTTGCGCAAGGGTGCAGATATGCAAGCGAACTGTGGCAAAAGTTGCAAAGGAAAATGCCAACCACGTTGGCAGAGATGATTCGGATTGCAGATTCGTATGCTCTAGGTGATCCGACTCAACCTAGGCTCGTGTCGAACGAGTCAAACGATGAGTACTACCAGAGAGATGGAGCCGGGTCATCCCGAAGGAATGACTACAGAGGGAAAAGAAGAGATGATAGACCAGATCATCGATACGGTTCGCAGCAAGTTGCAGCTGTGAATCAGGATCAGCCCGGAGCAGGGGGCAGTCAACGTCAGAAAACTAGAGGGCAATGGACTCCGAGAAACGATGGCAAGAAAACTTGGACGCCAGAGCAAAAGAAACAATGGCAAGAAAATAAGGACCGTCCGAGGTATACTTATGAGTCGATGTTGGATCAGCCATGTAAGTTTCACACGCCAAATCCGAGCAACCCAGCGGGTCATACAACGAGGCAATGTGAGTGGATGCGCAAGATTGAACAAGGTGGTTCGGGTAATGCTCAGGCACCCCGGAATGATCAGCCTTGGCAGGAGTTACCCCGGCAGCAATTGCTCTCCGGAGCGAACACGCAACAGCTAATGTTGCCTCCCCTCCGCCGAGGTATCATACCAATGAGAGAAGGGAAGCGGTGCATCATGTGGAAAATCAGCATCAGCCGGATCAGAGGTACCCCGAAAATGAGGGGAGGAATGAGTACAGAGAGCATCATCAGAGTTACTGTGTATTCACCACTGAGGAAACAGATAGAAAGATCTTGCAGCGCCGACATATGAAGGTGAATGCAGTAATGCCTGCAGTGACGAGGTATATGCCTTGGTCTGACCAAGAAATCATCTGGAGCATAAAGGATCATCCCAAGCTTATGCCAAGTCCTGGTTCGTATGCATTGGTGCTGGATCCGACATTCATTGGGCCTAGCATTAATGTAAGATTCTCAAAGGTACCGATCGACAATGGCAGTAGCATTAACATCATGTATGCGGACACAATGCGCAAGTTGGGTATCTCGGAGAACATGCTACAGGCCATGAGGACAACTTTCCATGGCATTGTGCCCGACATTTCTTGCGAGCCCATAGGCAAGGTCTGGGTTGACGTATTGTTCGGCACGAGAGATAACTGCCGAACCGAAAATTTGGAGTTCGAGGTGGTGAACTTGGAAAGTGTGTACCACACGTTACTCGGAAGGCCAGCGCTACAAGTTCATGGCAAGCTGTCACATTAGTTACTTGAAGATGAAATTGCCCGGGCCAAACGGAGTGATTACCATTGCTGGGGATATCCGACGTTCCATGGAATGTGCGTCGGCCGGGTCTAACTTAGCCGAGTCACTTGTGATTGCGCAGGAGAAAAGGAAGATTCAAGAGGTGGCGGCATTGGCTCAGTCCGCGTAGCAGTATATGCCGGCACTTAGTAACCCGCATGGAAGTGTGTCTTTCCAAGCCACGAAAGATACCAAGAAGATTCCCGTTGATGATATGTTCCCAGAGCGCACCGTAACAATTGGTGCCGGGTTAAGTGATAAATAGGAAAGCGAGCTCGTCAGCTTCCTCCGTGAGAATCGGGACATTTTTGCTTGGTCCACACAGGACTTGCAAGGTGTTCCGAGGGAGTTGGCCGAGCACTCTTTGAATGTGAGACCCGGAGAAAAGCCGGTGAAGCAACCTCTCCGCCGCTTCGCCGAAGATAGGAGGAAAGTCATTGGGGATGAGATAGCTCGGTTGCTAGCTGCAGGATTTATCATGGAGGTTCTTTACCCGGATTGGCTGTGTAATCCGGTGCTGGTGGAAAAGAAGAAGGATGATCCGAATGTGGCGGTGGTTTGGCGTATGTGTATCGATTACACGAACCTGAACAAGGCATGTCCAAAAGATCCATTTCCACTGCCAAGGATAGATCAGGTCATAGACTCAACTGCTGGATGTGAATTGTTGTCATTCATTGATGCATATTCTGGTTTCCACCAGATACCTCTGAATCCGGATGATCAAATAAAGACTGCGTTTATTACCCCATTTGGGGCTTATTGCTATCGCACCATGCCGTTTGTTTTACGTAATGTAGGGGCAACGTACCAAAGATGTATGCAAAAATGTTTGCACGACCAAATTGGTCAAAATGTACAAGTATACGTAGATGATGTGGTTATTAAGACCAAGGAAAGCAAAACGCTCCTTGACGATATCAGGCAAACGTTTGTGAACCTAAGAAGGTTCCGGATGAAACTTAATCTGGAAAAATGTACCTTCGGTGTCCCGGCTGGGAAATTGCTCGGTTTTCTTGTTTCCATCCGAGGTATGGAGGTTAATCCAACTAAAATCCGGGCCATCGAACGGATGGAACTGCCGAAGTGTATTAACGATGTCCAGAAGTTCACGGGTTGCCTGGCATCGCTAAGTCGGTTTGTATGTCGGTTGGGAGAAAAGGCATTGCCTCTCTACCAACTCATGAAAAAGTCGGATAAGTTCATTTGGACGCCGCAGGCCAATGAAGCTTTGCCCACCGTAAGAAGATGTTAGCCACTGCACCAGTGTTAGCCTCACCATTATCAAAGGAGCCTATGTTGCTCTATATAGCCGCAACCAACCGAGTTGTAAGTGCAGTGATAGTGGTGGAGCGCGAAGAGGAAGGTAAGTCGGTGCAAAGGCCAGTGTATTACCTGAGCGAGGTGTTATCAGCCTCAAAGCAGAACTATCCACACTATCAAAAGGTGGCATATGGTGTGTACATGGCCGCTAAGAAGCTGAAGCACTACTTCGAGGGACATCCTATCAGGGTCATATGTGAGGCCCCCATATCCGAGATAATGAGTAACAAGGATGCGAGTGGAAGAATTGCAAAATGGGCAATTGAACTAGCTCCTTATGCGCCACAATATGACAGAAGAGAGGCAATCAAGTCTAAAGCTGTGGGGGACTTTTTTGTGGACTGGGCCAAGGTACGAACCGCCGTTGCCAGATCCGAACTATTGGCGAATGCACTTTGATGGATCAAAAACAAAAACCAGGCTAGGTGCCGGAGTTGTACTTACCTCGCCAAAGAAGGACCAGCTGAAATACGTGCTGCAGATCCATTATGCGGCATCAAACAATGTCGCTGAGTATGAAGCGCTTGTGCACGGGCTCAAGGTGGCAAAAGAGATTGGGATACATCGAATCATATGCTTTGGCGACTCTGATTTGGTGGTACAACAAGTGTCGGGACTGTGGGACGCCCTTGATCCAAACATGGCACTGTACAGATTTCATGTGCAGAAGATATCTGGTTACTTTGAGGGGTGCGAATTTCATCATGTACCCCGGGTGGAAAATGAGGTTGCCAACATGCTGTCAAAGCTCGGGTGAACCCGACAAGCAGTTCCACCGGGTGTAGCATTAGAGCACCTCAGGAAACCATCCATCAGACCATCCCCAGAAACCGACTCCATTTATGTCCCGGAGGACACGGAATCTGGAGTTGTGCCCATGGACATTGACACGGGAGGTGGCGCGCGAAACCCGGGGACTGCCTCGGCGAACCCAGGGACTGCTTCGCAAGGCCCGGGGACTACCTCGGCGAACCCGGGGACTGCTTCGCAAGACCCAGGGACTGCTCAACCTGATCCGGTTGAGGTTATGCCGGTGGATATGATGGAAATTGATGAGGATGTGTTCCCTGTGCGAGCGATACCAGCTTGGAACGTTACCCACTGAGGAAGTGCTGTCCAGGAAAACACAGAGGAGGGCAAAGGCGTACACGATCATCAATTCCGAACTATACAAAAGGAGTGTGACCAACGTCCTCCAGCGATGCGTTGACCCGGAAGAAGGGCTTGACATCCTCCGAGATATACATCAAGGGGAGTGTGGGCATCATGCCTCGTCCCGAGCCTTGGTGGCAAAAGCTTTCCGGCACGGATTCTACTGGCCAAGTGCCTTAAAGCAAGCAGAAGATCTGGTGAGAAAATGTAATGGTTGTCAGAGGTATGCTACCAAGACACATATGCCAATGTCGGAACTCAAGACCATACCAATTACATGGCCCTTTGCCGTATGGTGCTTGGATATGGTTGGTCCGTTCAAACCAGCAAGGGGAAATATGACTCACATTTTGGTCATGGTGGACAAATTTACGAAGTGGATTGAAGTGAAGCCTATAAGAAAATGTGATGGAGCTACGGCCGTAACGTTTCTCAAGGACATCATCTTGTGGTACGGTTATCCTCACAGTATCATAACCGATAATGGCACAAATTTTGCGGAAGGAGCATTCACGCGTTTTTGCCGGGATAAGAAGATCCAGCTGGACGTAGCCTCGGTAGCCCACCCCACATCGAACGGACAAGTGGAAAGATCCAACGGATTAGTATTATCCGGGATAAAACCCCGTCTCATTGAGCCGCTGCAAAGATCAGCGGGGTGCTGGATAGAAGAGCTACCAGTGGTACTGTGGAGTTTAAGAACAACTCCGAATCGATCAACAGGCTACACGCCGTTTTTTCTGGTATACGGGGCATAAGCTGTATTACCAGCCGACATAGAGCATGATTCGCCTAGGGTCATCCAATAAACAGAAGCCGAAGTGCAAGAAGCCCGGCAAAATGATATTGATCTGCTGGAAGAAGCGAGAGAACTGGCATTGTCCAGATCCGCCATATATCAGCAAAATCTCTAACGCTATCATAGCCAGAAAGTAAGCCCCCGAGTCTTTCGGGAAGGCGATCTGGTGCTCCGGTTGGTACAACGTACTACTGGCATGCATAAATTATCCCCCCCATGGGAAGGGCCGTTCATCGTGAGCAAAGCGTTGCACAATGATTCTTATTATCTTATAGATGCAAAGCCACAGGAAAAGAACAAGGCAGACAGGTTCGGCGAGGAATCTAAGTGTCCATGGAATATAGCTCTACTTCGTCCCTTCTACACTTAGCAAAGAAGTGTATGTATCCGAGTCTTCTCATGTGTCGGTATGTATGCCGGCAATGAGCTAATCAATGAAATGTTGGCACCTCGAGCAGTAACTCGGGGACTGCCTTAATAATATTTGTTGTCTTTTGTGCGTTAGCTGGAATAAATTGTTCTACTTAACTCGGATTAGTAATGTGTGAGCACCAAGAACCCAACTCTTCGACTTGCTGCTGTCCAACAAGAATTGGCTTCATGGCAAGCAAGAGAACAAGTTTGGAATTGCGTAGCACACGAAAAATGACTAAGGAAAAGAACTTAATCGAGCCGACGTTTGTTTTTCAGACTAACCTTGTGTTTACTTTCATATTGTTATGATGTTCTATTTTTGAGCTAAGCCTAAAAGTTTCCCAGTATTGTTAAGACAATTTTTGAGGCTCGGATTCGTAAGTCGTAAAACTGAATCAAGGTAGACATGAGCCGAGCCAAAAGATTGGACGAACAAGAAAAAGAAACTCGGGGACTATGCCCAAGTTAATCCGGCATAGGAACTTAGTAGCAAAATATCACATGTATATGGGATACAATTCCACCCGGCATACCGGGGATCTGACAAATTTTCAAGTTTTTTTGCTCAAGGAGCAGCAGGAGGAGGAAGTTCGGCGTCATCTTCGCCATCTTCGATATCCGAAGCGCCGTCCTCTTCATCACCGTCCGAGACATCTTCATCGTTCTCAACCTCTTCGTCCCCAGCCGCTTCCAGGAAGCTCGGTCCCTCAACCCATTCATGAATGGGAGCGTATTCGATGAGGTTATGGGCACAAGCCTGACGCCGAGCTACCCACTCCGGGTCATTGGTCCATTTGGATCCGGTGCGCAGACGCGTCAGGAGGTTGAGATCGATCCTCTCATACCATGTAAGTATGTGGTGAAGAACGGTATCAGCTGCAGCGCGTCCATCGGACTCCCTCCAGAGGTCGAGCTGGGTCTCGGTTTCCATCAGCTTCTCAACAAGAATTGCGGTGGTCTCCGGAGTATCTTCTCCAGGCCAGAACATGTTGAAGATGCGAACTGCAATGTCGAGGATGTCCTTGCCATAATTCTTGTTGAGCTCCACGCGAGATGACAAGCTGACCAATAGGTCCTCCATGTCATAGGGAATCTCTTCACCGTCAGGAGCGGTGGGGGTACCCCTTTCTCGGTGGAAGTCCGCAACTGCTGCGCTCGCAATAGCAGTGCCCTCTGGAAATTTGCCTGAAAACAAGGCAAAGGAAGAAGGTAAAGAAAAGACATATGAAGTAACCCGGAGAAGTATGTCGGATAAGGGAAGGAACTTACGCGATATATGGCTAAGGATCCGGGTCAGCTGCCTGGTACAGTCATCACGCCTTTTGCGAAGCTGCGCAAGCTCAGCATTCGCCGACCCAAGCTGGATGTCGGACTCCTTGAGCAGATCCTGGTCCTTGGCGATCTGGAGAGTGAGGCGCTCGCGCTCTTCTATGAAATCCTGGCCAACCTTTTGGAGCTCGGACTGGTGCTGGACTCTCATTTTCTCCATCTCGGCCTTGAGCCTAGCAATCTCATCGTCCTTGGTCCGGAGGAGGGCGAGCTCATCTTCTTTTTTCTTAAGCTCGGCTTGGTGCTGCCCTGCTTGTTCGAGAAAATGCAGCATCATATCAGGCACGGGCACACTATCTTCAAGAGATGCTGAAATAGTGTGTTGACCCGACAGAGCCGAGATATGAATGTTTGCCGAGCCAAGGAGAAAAGGAGATGGAAAGCACAGTACGGTCGGACAAAAACGACTTACCCTTGATCTGCTCCAGGTTCTTCCGCATAATCTTGTTCTCGGCCTCCACCCCAGCTGCGGAAACTGAATGATGAGATTAGTTCGGCAGAGGAAGATGAAGAAAAACGGAGCAACGCCAAGGGAGAAATTTACCCCTTTTCTCGTATTCCGCGAGAAGTGCAGCTTGCTTTGCATGTAGCATCTTGTGAGTATCCAGGAGATGCTGGAATTCAGCACTCCGGCGATTGGTGGTCACCTGAAAAGAGTGCAAAAACATAAATTAGCTTGGTGCACATTCGAAGTGTACAAGATCCGGGCCAAGTGGAACTTAACCCGGCTCTAGTTGTGTGCATATTCGAAGTGTACGAAATCCGGGCCAAGTGGAACTTAACCCGGCTCTAGGTGTGTGCATATTCGAAGTGTACAAGATCCGGGCCAAGTGGAACTTAACCCGGCTTTAGGTGTGTGCATATTCGAAGTTATCTCGGAGCTACGTTGGTTTTCTAAGGAGCATCCGGCCGAGTAACAAGTTACTCCCCCGGAGGCTCGGGGACTAATGGTTATATCATCATTATCTACAGCATGTAAAGGGGAAGCGACGTACCTCCATCATCCGACCCGTGAGGTTGATTGCCTTAGCGGCTGTGTTCATTTGGGCGGAAAATTCGGCGGGGCCAAACCTCTCCGGGAGATCATCGTCATGGACGAATTCCGCTTTGTTCCAGTTGTTGACGAATTCAATCAACATCAGAGGGTACCGCTCGCTGGTGGGCATATGGGGCGCCACCAAGCCCTTCGCGTGCGCCTCCTTCCTCTCAACCAAGGCAAGGGCTAGGCTGGTGTGCAGAACCATTTGTTGTGCATCGGTTGGCTCGTCAGGGGCGTCCTTCACTGCTGGAGCTTTCTTGGGGAGCATGGATGCGAGGGTACTCTACCCAGCCTCGACGGATGCTGCCTTAGTAGCGTCAGGAGCCTTTTTGCCCTTTGGCTGCTAGGAAGAGGAAGTGGTTGCAGCAGATCTTCCTTTAGGAACTGCTGAGGTAGTTCCTCGCCGAGATTGAGAAGACTCGGACGAGGCGGAGGAACTCGGCGCTGGAGCTCTGGGTATTGGACTTGGTGCCGCCGCTGATGTTCTTGCCACCGGAGTTGGTGCTGGTGCCGGGGTTGGTGTTGGTGCTGGTTTGGTTGCTGGTACTAGAGCTGGTGCTGGTGCCGAGGTAGTCTCAGTAGCTGCTGGTTGCAGCGAAGCCAAAGTTGTGGATGCCGCCGCCTCGGCTGGGCCGGTCTCCCCCGCTCCGAGGTTACTCCCCTCTTGATGAGGTGGAATAGAACCCGGAGCAGCCGCAGGACCCTCTGGAATAGGGCTCAGCGGGCGTGACTCGTCGTCACCAGGAGGAGAAGGGCTAGGTCGGAGCGGCGAAGAGATGCTAGATCCACTCTGAGGGACCTCCACCGCAGCCCTACCGAATCAGATAGTGTCAGAAAAGAGACTACAACAATGCAATCAAGAACAAGTTGCAGAGGGAAAAAAGACTTACGCATCCGAGGTTTGGGGCTCCTTGGGTTTCCGAGCCCTTCGAGCTGGGGCCGCTGGCTTGGAGGCAATCTTGTCTCCGGACTTCTTTCGCCTTTTGGCAGGTTGAGAAGGTCCAGAGGAGGAACTTGATGCAGCTCCGCGCTTATTCTTTGGCGCTACCGGAACAGGTTCGCCCATAGCAAGGGGAGGGTCCTCGTGGATATGCCCACCGGGGTTAGCTGATGCCGGAAAAGCATAAGAAAGGGGGACAGCGTCAACAGGTTCCATCACCTCGACATCCGAGTCATCTTCATCATCAGGCCAATCTCTAATAGAAGAGAGTTTACCAGTGGGTCGCTTCGTGGCGGAACATCTCCTGGTCCGGCTCTTCCTCGTCCGGGATCTCCCGGTCAGGCGCCCACTTAAGGGTTGGATCGGTGCCGTCCTCGAGGGTCTGCTGAAGGAATAGCTGAGGAAAAGAATGAACAACAGAGTCAAAAATGCAACAATGACCGACATATAATTAAATCCGGAGTAAGTTTGCGCCACGAAGCTTACTGCGGGAGGAAGCCTATCACGGCAAAAATTCTCAATTCCCCACGTCCACTCAGAGGAGAAGTCCTTGTGGGTGGTGAAGAGAGCCTTAACCCGGCGATAGATCTCCGTGTTGCTCAACTCGAAGGATGAGGTCCGGTTGGGGTCGCGGCCGAAGCTCATGTGACACACCTTGTGAGTGCGCTTCTGGAGGGGGGAGATCCGGTTGTGCATGAACGTGATCATAGCGTCCTTGTTGCGCAACCCGAGCTTCTTCAGCTCCGCGAACCTCTTGTTGACCTGGTTGGCCAAGGTCGTGGGCTTCTTGGGGACGTCATCCCACAATTCCGGGTTAGGTGGACCCGGAGCATAGGGAAGCAGCCGGATCAAGTCTTCGGTGCCCGTATTCCGGACATAAAAGAAAGTCCGGGCCCATCCTTTGCAGGAGTCCAGCCCGGTGACTCGGGGGAAAACGGAAAACCTCTGGGGTGAGATGGACGCAACTACGAACTGAGTGAGCTGCTTGTCCTCCTTATCTAGCTCTACGTTCGGAATGACATTACGACGAAGGCCGAAAAACCAGATCCATAGCTCCTTCGTGGGCCATAGTCCGGCATAGCCTTTGATCGTAGAAGCGAAAGCGGAAAGAGAAGTAATAGCGTTGGCAGGAAGGTGGTGCAGCTGGAGTTCGTAGGTGTTTAGCCAATCCCAGAAGAAATCGCTGACCGGCAAACCGAACCCCCGCTGGAAGTGGGACAAGAACACAACGTACTCACCCGGATTGGGTGAGGGGGCTAATTCGGCGGAGGCGAGACACGCAGCAACGCCGGCGGGAATGCGTCTAGTGCGGTAGAGCCAGTCCAGGTCATCTTGACAGACCCAGGACCCGACCCACGCACCACGGTCCGCCGTCGCGGCGTCCTCCTCCATTTCTTGCTCGGCGACGACGAGCTCCTCCTCTGTCATCTGGTATTCGCTGCCCTCGCTGGCGCTAGCGGCGGCGGGGGCAAAGGTCTAGATTGGCAGCGACCCGTGGTGAGGGAGGCGTGTAGCGGTGGCGGTGACGCAGAGGTGTGGGGAAGCAGTGCGGCGGCGGCGCTGCTACTTAGAAGCACTGGCGGCGGCGCGGTCGCGGGGAAGACGAAGAAGAGGAAGAGCTCGAGGCAGAGGGGCGCGGAAAGGGAAAAATCCTAAGGGGTGCGCCCTCCCCTATTTAACCACTCCCTCGAGGGGAAAGTGGGATCGCATCCTGCGGATATGCCACACGGTGTGACCGTGTATAGCTCACGTCGGCCAATCATCTGGGAGCCACAAAGAAGGACACAGGGTGGGGTTGATCCCATGACATGACGCATTGATGCGGTAAATGAGGAGGCAGGCGTGACGTGACCCGCGCAGTGATAACTGACAATTACATCCGCGGTTGCTGTAGCTAGCCCTTAAAATGAGGCAACCTAATGATTAGCCTCCACGTGGGTTAGCGTACGAGAGAAGGAAAGAAGACCCGGACGAAACCGTGGTAACCCGGCCAACAAGTGAACACTTGGAATGTGCAGAGGGAAAGTAAAAACCATGAGGTCCGAGTTGAAGTGGTAACCCGGCCGGCAAGTGAAAACTTGGAACGTGCGAAGGGAACGTAAATCCATATAATCCGAGATAAGGGGGTAACTCGGAAATAGCGTCCAAAGCACAAATATAATTGAACCTGATGTGGCCGTAGCAGCCAAGGCAGCTAAGACCGCACCAGCTCTGGGGACTAATGTTGGGGGATACCCCCGGGTAGGGTCGCGCCGGGGTATAAAGGCCGAGTTAGCCGAGGTTTGGCAAGGCCAAAGCGGATGCTGGCCGGGTCACCTCAAGGCAGGCCGAATCACGGGGTAACCCGGACCAGGGGCATCCGCCTAACTAAGTCTCATCCGACTTAAGCAGTAAGTCGAAAATGCCTATCTAACTTGTATGCAGGAACGAGTGTGGCCGGATCAACTATGATCCAGGTCACATCTAGCTTCTTGGAGAAGGAAGGAATCTCGCTGGTCAAAAGAAGCCCCGGTACGCACTGCATGAGTGAAGCGGACAAGGGCAGGAGCACCGAAGCATGGCCGACAAGGGTGACGACGCTCAGGTCGCCTGACGCAGGCGCCACAGAGGCTCACGTGGCCTCTGCATGTGTGACGCGGGGGAAAATCAACCCGGTCGGTCTACTACTTTGGGAGAAGGCATATTTTCAGGAATATGCCTCCACGTATGCCCTAAGTGGAGACCTAGCCACCCCTATATAAGGAGGGCTAGGGCCTCTGTAGAAGGGGTTCCGCTATTCTGATTTGGCTGAGGGTTTTAGGGGTGAACTGTGTGCGAGAGTAAGAGAGCTTCTTCTTCCTCCTCTCGCCAATACAGCTCTAGGAGCACTTGTAATCTTGGAAGCAAAGAAAATACAAATTTCTGTGTGAGGAGTCACCTCATTATCCCTCCATGGATTCCCCTAGCGTGTATTAGTCCCCACCTTTAGCCTATCCATGGCATCTGCCGTGACACCACCACGACAGAAACACTGATTTCTGACTTGGAGGAGACATTTGCCAATCTACGAAAATACAACATCATGCTTAACTTGAAGAAATGCTTCTTTGGAATACCAGCCGGAAAATTGTTAGGTTTCATCGTGTCTCAAAGAGGCATAGAGGTGAACCGAGAAAAAATCAAGGCTATACTCAATATTTCTAGGCCAACTCGCCTGAAGGACGTACAAAGATTAACTGGTTGCATTACTGCGGTCAGTCAATTTGTAAGCCGGCTTGGTGAAAGAGCCGCACCATTATACAAACTCCTAAAAAATACCAAGGATTTTGTTTGGACTGACAAAGCTGAAGCTGCACTACAAGATCTGAAGAGAGTACTCTCATCTGCTCCTATCTTTGCAGCGCTAGAACCTAAGGAACCGATGTTGCTCTACCTTGCTGTGACAAATAAGGTCGTTAGTATTTTTATTGTAGTAGAGAGATCAGAGGAAAATCAGGAACACCTGGTGCAGCGTCCTACTTACTTTGTCAGTGAGGTCCTGACGGAATCAAAACAGCGGCATCCGCACTATCAAAAGTTGGCTTACGATATTTTTCTAGCATCTCGTAAGTTACGACACTACTTTTAGGAGCATCCAATTACCATGGTGAGCATAGCTCCCATGAGAGATATAATCAACAATAGTGACGCCACAGGACGCATCGTCAAATGGGGCATAGAGCTTTCAGCTTTCGATATTGAGTATAAACCTCGGACAACAATCAAATCCCAGATCCTTGCTGACTTTGTCGCTGATTGGACAGAGACGAAGGAGAACATGATCCTCCCTGAGTTGGAATATTGGACCCTCTTTTTCAATGGGTCCAAGGCTCGAGGGGGCTCGGGGGCTGGCATGGTGCTCAAATCACCCCAAGGAGACAAACTATTATACGTGTTGCAGATCCACTTCACAGCGACAAACAATATTGCCGAGTATGAAGAATTGCTGCATGGAATCCGGATTGCTAAGGATATTGGCATCCGACATTTGATGTGTTACGGAAATTCGGATCTTGTTGCTCAACAAGTGTCAGATATTTGTAATGCAAATAAACACATGGTAGCATATAAAGCTGTCGTGGATGATCTATCTAAATCGTTCGAAGGGTTTGAAGTTCAACACATCCCTCGAGCAGAAAATGAGGAAGCAGACGCACTATCTCGGATAGGTTCTGCGCGGAAAGAGGTCCCGGATGGCGCTTTTCTAGAGCACCTCAAAGTTCCCTCAATAAAGGGAGTAGATGAGGAATATCCGACCAAATCCGACTCACCTTTGATAGCAGTTCTGGCTGTAATTCCCAGCTGGACTCAACCCTACCTCGATTATTTGGTAGATGGCAAATTACCCGAAGACGAGGTGCTGAGCCGGCAGATTATCCAACGAGCAAAAGACTATACTATTGTTAAAGGTGAGCTCCATAAACGGAGTGTTTCTGGGGTTTTTCAGCGCTGTGTATCTCTGGAAGAAGGAGTGGAAATCTTAAGAGAAATCCACAAAGGCGAGTGTGGTCACCACGCTGCAGCCAAATCTTTAGTGGCAAAAGCTTTTAGACACGGATTTTTCTAGCTTACAGCTCAGGCAGATGCCGAACGATTAGTCAAGACGTGCAAAAGCTACCAAAAGTACGCCAAGCAAGCTCATGTTCCGGCTGATCAGCTGCGAACAATACCTATAACATGGCCCTTTGCATTCTGGGGGCTTGACATGGTAGGACCATTTAAACGAGCTCCAAGTGGATTTACTCACCTCTTAGTGATGGTGGATAAATTCACCAAATGGATTAAGGCTAAACCTGTCACTAGTTGTGATTGAGCAACAGCCAAAAGATTTGTCGAGGATGTTATAATCTGGTATGGTTATCCGCATAACATTATCACGGACAACGGGAGTAACTTCTCTATGGGAGAATTGGCTGAATTCTGCAATGAGCAAAGTATTCGGCTTGACATTGCGTCAGTCGCACATCCACAGGCTAACGGACAAGTCGAAAGAGCAAATGGTCTAATCCTACAAGGCTTAAAACCGAGACTCGAAGCACCACTACGACATGCTGCGGGGGCTTGGGCAGAGGAATTGCCCTCTGTAATTTGGAGTTTACAAACAACTCCAAATAGGTCAACATGATACACACCTTTCTTCTTGGTCTATGGCGCAGAAGTTGTTCTTCCTAGTGATTTGATTCATACTTCTCCTAGAGTGGCCGCGTATATTGAAGAGGATGCCGAGATTTCTCGACAAAATGATCTCGACTTAGTTGAAGAAGTTCGCGTCGTTGCTGAAATGAGATCTACAGCCTATCAGCAGAAGTGACGCAAGTATCATAGCCAGAGAGTCCGAGATAGATCTTTCAATAAAGGTGACTTGGTTCTCCGGCTTGTGCAATAAAGAAAGCACAAACTTTCCCCAGTATGGGGAGGGCCCTTCTTGGTTAGTCGAGTATTGCACAATGGATCGTACTACTTAACAGACACGAGGCCAGTCAAAGAAAGGCCTGCTACTAAGAAGAGAAAGAGAGCTGGAGGCAGTACAAATCCGGATGAGTTAGACATACCATGGAATATTGCTCAGCTACGTCCCTTTTATTCTTAGTTTATCCTTCTTTATAATCATACATATGTACATGTTCTGTGAGAAATAAAAGTTTTGGTTGCCTCAAGTTTTTCTAAGAAGTTTTTACCATCTTATTTCCAAATGATCATGTCATAGTCGAAAATCCCAGAATGCTTGAAAGTACTTTATGCTCATGTTTGTTCTGGTTTAGATTTCCGATTCTAAAATTACTACCTTTGGGTATAACTCTAAAATTTCTAGTCTTTATTTTGGTTATTTGTCTGATTGCTGGATGCGGGCATTTTCCGAGTAGTGAATTGTTGGTACTGGAAGCCGGCTTTGTTTCCGAGTTTAAACTGGTTTAGCAATTGAGCTCCGTTGCTCGGCAAAGTTTCTGGCGGAAGGTTTAGCTAACTCACGAAAGGGACGAGGCGGAAAGCTAGATAATCGATTAGTAGAGACGAAAAAATACAAGTGCTTATGTAAAGATTGCAGGCACACAAAAAAAACTTAAAGCCAAAAAGTGCTGAATAGATCAAAAGCATAGCACTAGCAAAGTTAAAGTATTGCATATTTACAGACGCATCATGTTTTTCCGGAATAATACAAAAAATTCTGATCTATGATGTAGGAGGAGATGCAGGAGCTGCCGGCTCGCTGGATACGTCGCCTTGATATCTTTCCTAGATGTCCACATCCGAGGTGGTGCGTTCATCGTCGGAAATTTCTGCTGTTTCTTCTGGAGGCGGAGGCGGAGTGTCCACGCGGCTGAACAATGGAGTATCGTAGCTGGTCAAGTCAGCTACATGACACCCATATCCAGCATAGGAGTCCATAATGGCCTTGATGTCCTGCTCCTGGCCATCTTCGTCCACTATAGAATACCCCTCTGGTCACTTGCCATAAATCCATGTTTCCATGGTGGCTCATGACCATGGTGAGAGCGTTCTGCGCTGCTGATCGCGCGTAGGACATGTTCCAATCCTGAACGAGCTGCGACATTTCCTTTGCCTTGTCCCACACCTGAAAATCCGACAAGCGATGCATGTCCGGAATCTTGAGAGCTTCGCCGATGTCCTCAAGGGATTGGCGGAAGTCATTGTAGCATCCCAAATGTCTAACATTGTAATGCTACATGGTTTCAACCAATATAATGCTACCCCTACATCAGAATTAATGCATCATCATTATATCATGCTCATGTCACCATGCCACCTTGCATTTGAGCATCATATAAAACCCCTTTTAATTTGGTTCTTCTTCATATGCATTTGTATTCATATTAATTGTATTTGCCTCTTGATACATTCTAGTTGGTTCTTGATAATTGGTTAAATGCCCAAGTTGAGTTGGGGGCCTATCTCTTTCAATTCCACCACCTTTATTTGGTCTCCATAGAAATTCCACCATCCTAATTAATATGAGCAGATGCATTTCTCTTTGGTATTTAAATTCTAGCTCGTAATTAATTGGGTATGGATCCACTTCTTTGTAGAAGCTTCTATATGGTTTATATTTGGAAATATGAGCATGTTTGAGCATAATTGTGGCTATATGTTATCTAGTGGATCACACACGCTAGCTGGGCCTATTTATCTTCATGCATGCCTATACTACATTTATCCCATATGGAAAGGCAAGCTCCACAATTCTTTTTGTTGGGCCTTATTCAATTTTTGAAATCATGCTTAAATAAATGCCCATATGTTGTGTGTGGATCTATCCATTATAATCTTGCCATATCATGTTCCCTTCGATTCGATTATTTCATTACGGTGATCTCTCTCTTTTTTATATTTTGCGGATCTCCTAATTCTTGCCATGTACTTTTATTCCTTGCATGTTCTAGACCTGAACCCAGTCGATGCCCTGTTTTTCTTCTCCTAGCGACCACACGTGCCGAGCAGGTGAGCTCGCTGCACGCGGAGCGCGTGACCACCTCGCTAGCTTCAGCTCACCTGCCCCCTCTCCTCCTCTCCACCTTTCCCCCATATAAGGCCTTGAACCCTAGATTCCTTCCCTCCCTCGCTGCCGCGCCCTGGTCACCAACGTCGTGCGCCACCGTCGTCGTCATCTCCTGGCCGGCCACCACATCGCCGTCCACACCTCGGTGAGCCCCCCGCCTCGCCCAGCTCTCTGGTTGCCTTGCATCTTGCACCAACGCGCGCCGCGTTCCGGCTTGCCACGCAAAACAGCAGCCGCATGTCCGCGCACCAGCAGCCTCGCCGCCCGCAGCCTTGCTCATTGGCAGCAGCCGCCGCGCGCCTTTAGCCTCGCCCGCAAGCAGCAGTCGCGCTCGCCGCGCGACAGCACGCACGCGTCGGCAACAGTAGTAGCATCAGCGGCAGCTCGCCGCGCGCAGACGTTGTTCAAGCAGCAGCAGTCCGCAGCTGCAACACCCTTTCTGTTCCTGTCGCGATTCCGTCGTGTTCGTTGCTTCTCTCGCCAAAGTTCATGCACAACACTTCTTCTCCGTGGTCACAGTTTTCCAACAAGCTTGATCTTACTCAAATCAGAGCAGTATACAACTCAGTATCTCGTTCGCAAAACAGCGCCGCCGTGCCGTTCATCTGTCACCGTCAGCTGTCGCGAGACAGTTCGTCAGGTTCAGTCACGCTGCAGGAAACAGCCCGGAAACCTCTCTGAATCTCTGCCTATACCAGCGCACCTGATCCTTGTCCGACGATGCTACCTTGACCTTTCCTATTCATGGATGTCCCCTCTCCGCGCAGATCCAAATCTCAACCAAAACGGCGTAGAAAATATCACAGAATCTTCCTCCAACGTGTGGACCAGCTAGCTCGTTTCGCGACGCGATTTTCAGTTCGTGAGTCCAAAACTCTCTCTTGTCATCGTTATATAAATTGCGAGTCTTGATCTATCATCTGGTTGATGCTAGTCTAGTGTCTATTTCTCTAATCTGAATTTTGAAGACCCAGGATCAAACTTGTTGCCTAAACCTCTCCCAGATTTATGCCCTGAGCGCTTCGGAATCGTCTTCCGAAGTTCGCCATTTCCTCACTGTACAAATTCAGAAAACGTGCAGTGTTATTCAGTTAACCTCCGCCACCCCGATCCCTTTAAAGTTCGAGGAATCCCCAATGTTCATCTAGCGAGTCTTGTCCCGGTGGTTCCCCGCAGCATGTGCAGGTCCAAGACCATGGTTCAATTCTTTGGACGAGACCATGGTTCAATTCTTTGGAGACATCCACACACGCGATGTTACAGAGTTTAAGTTGGCCTTCTGCTGGCACTTTTTTCATGAGCATTTTGTTTCAGCTGCTTGTTGTTTTGACTATCAATAATCAAGCTGCCTCCTGATCCTTTGCAACAAAGCTCGTTAGCCCAGTAGTACATCCTTTCTCTGCTTCTCGGCTGGTCATTGGATCAAACCCCAGCGCCGACAGGAACACCCCATCTCTCTATCTCTATGTGTAACTCTAATTCGAAAAGTTTCAAAACGAAAGGTAAATGAATTTGTTTAAATATTTCGAATGTAAATTACAATTTCCGTTTCAGTTATCCTTATATAGTCAAACTAATGAGAATTTTGGCCTTTTGGTATTAAAATACAAGTAGTAATAGCTTTTAAGCCATAGTTCCAAATTTGACTTGTAGGATATGTTTTGAGATCATAAAAATGCCAGGAAATCAAATATGCCATCCAAAATAAATTTTGAATAATTTAAAATTTCGAAATTATTACAATGCCAATAAATGCCTTTTTCTAAATAAATCTATAACTTTAAATCCGTAACTCCAAATCCGACAAATAATATGTCTAAATTGATCAGCGCGACGAGCCCGTTCTAACTATGCGTTCCATGATATCATTTGAAGCATGCATCATGTATAACTATCAAAACCTGAATGGTTTATGCCACTAAAATATGCCTAATAAATACTAAAAGTGCTATTTTATTGTCCTCACACCTCACCTTGCAATGCTACGTTATTGCCATGTAAATTGTGCGTCATTCATCATGGCATGCTTGTTTGCTTGTCGTATTGTATTTATATGCTTGTGTACTTTATTTATGTTGGCCCTTGTTTATTTGGTTCTTCTTTCGAATAGACGCCGGGCAGGGGCATTTACAGGAATCCCAGGAGTACTACCCAGATCCATCCTTCGCTTCAATGGAGCTTCCATGCAAGCACTACCACATGCTTGCATACATATAGTACCTATTGCTTCTATCTTACTCTTGCATCATTGAGTCGCGTTTGCATTAAATTGAATCCCAAGTATTGCATAGCCTTTAATTTTAAACCCCACCGAAGCTTCTTCCTCCATCCCATCAGCCATTACTACAGGAGTTGTTTGAGCCAGGCAAGTCGTAGAATTGCATGTGTAGGGTTTGTGCGAGTCCTTGGATAATGGGGTACCTAAACAACTTAATATGAGTGGAGAACTAATGAAAGAGGCATCAGTGAGCATTATCTGCTATCTGGTTCTTTGAACTCACTTATATCCCGTAGGACCCCGAGTACTTGATTCCTGTTCCTTAACTATTCGCACTATCCACATACGGGAGACTCTATGAATCCCCCTTTGCTTGAGCTTGATTCGCACTTTATTTCTTGGGACCACATAGTAGTTTGGGGATTTATTACTATCATGAACTTATGCCATGCTTTACGACTTTATTTACGATTGTGCGTGGAGCACTTGTACTGTTTTGGAATGCGGAGTGTTTTCGCGGTATCGACAAGCCCAGTTACACTTTTGGGTTCCTAGTCGTTTACAGCCATTGACGCAAACCCTGAGTCTGTCTCGGAGCCGGCCAACTTTGTTGCGGGTAGCTTAGTGGGGTGGCCCCCTGAAATGATTTATGAATCATGTGAATGCATTGTCGTGAGGCCTCGTTGCGTTTCATTTGGTTTTTCCCGAGGTTGATCGTGTGTGTGTTGCTATTTGTGCACCCCTGCAGGGTAAATCTTTCTGAAAGCTGTGTCCGCAGTTATGGACGACTTGGAACACAGTTTCTCGATCATAGAAAAGCATAACTAAAGTACCGTGTTTAATTTGACTAAATACATGACTAGTAATTAGTGCAATACTCATGGAATGGGTAATAAAACCGCCAACAGATGGGATGTTCGTCCGCCTACTCGTTGGTAGGCGAGAGGGAGGATGGATCTATTATTTTATACTATTATAATTGTTGTTTCTAATTAACGGACATCCGTCTATCATTGGTTAGGCGGATGGTTAGCGAGTATCTATAGACTTGTTAGTTATTTATCTTTTGCTGCAATTGCGTCACCCCAGGTATATGTCCCCTTTAGAGGCATAAAGACTTGCTTAGTACCCCTAGGGTCTCACACGATAAATTGTTTGGTTCAGATGAACAGGTATATTCGCAAGATGGTTACTGGGTGGAAGAAACAGAGGATGTTGGCAACGACCACTTGGTGTAGAGATTCCGGGGATGGGAATTCGTGAGATCTGTGGGCGGGATGTGCTTATTTATGTGGCATCTTATGCCGATTTTCTTTTATCCGTACTCGGATCTTGTTTTCCGTTTCCGCTTGATACTCTGATGATTGATGTATGAGGAGCTATCCTAAACTATTATCTCTATCTAGGATATTTGGATCTTGCCGTATGGCGTTGCAATATTTCTATTTCTTTTAGATGGTATGGCTCTGAGAACTGTTGTAAGGTAGCTTGCATACATACTCACTTGTGTATGTATTTGATCTCTTTTCCTGTCGACTACGCCGCTCGCTCTTGTCCCGATGTTCTTGGAAGTGGATAGGGCGGTCAACAGGCCTACACGTGGGTGGCCCTGGGCCCCCGCTGTAGAATCCCTTATCCACTTTTGGTTCATCTAGGCTTGAACTCAGAGCGTAGGGTCCGAGGTAGTTACAATTGGTATCAGAGCCATTCCGCCCTTCAGGGTCTCAGCCAAAATAGTCGTTGTCAGTCTAGCAAATATTTTGGTAGTTATTTAGGACTGCTTCCATTTTTCTTCTTACCCACGCACCCACCCTTTTATGGTAAGGAAGTGTAACGTTTTCAATCCTCTTCTAAAAATTGAAACTAGGATTCACGTGTTCTGGGTTCCGTAGTACCATAGGTTGTGTGTGTGTGTGTGTGTGTGGGTAATTCTTTGTCTATCTGTTCCATCCAACCGAGTTGTCGCTATCTGCCTTTTGGTTATCAACTATTGGTACATTCCATATCGACAGGCTTTTCTAAACCGATGCGATCTATCTGATTCGTTGTAAATCGACGTGATCTGTCTTACTCTTTGTTATCCGACGCTATCTTGTTAGGGGTGTTTGTTTCCGTAGTTGCTAATCTTTAGGTTCATCTTAAGAAGGTAGAGAGTTGGGATATGTGTTTTACTTATTCACGTGCGGAGTAATGCTCTGAGTGCGGGATGGAGTCGCGACCATACCACTACTTTTATCATTCGCCCTTGTATATTGAATTGGTAGAGTTGCTAATCTTGATTCGTTAAGTGGTTTTGCGCATATAGTGGTATTTTAATGCCGAAATTTGTGAAATTTTTTCTTTGATAGCTTTGTGTACCACACTCCTTGTTCAGTCGTGTGCGATATGCTTACTGTCTTCTAGGTGCTTTGAACTTTGTTGATATTTTAATATCACCTCAGTAAATTGTATCCTTTAATCTTGGTTAATTCCATTTTGGTACTATTTTGTATTATTATTATTCTCCATTATGGTACTGACTTGAGTTTTATATCAATCACAGGATGGCACCACCACGCCATACTGAGGATGACATACCACCTGAACTGGGAGCTGCGTTGGCAAGTATTGCTAATGCCTTGGGTACAATGCAACAGAACCAGCAACGCTTTGAAGAAAGTGTGAGGAGGAATGAGTTTGCCCCGCTACCTCCACCTCCCAAGCGAGGAGACATCAAGGACTTTCTGAAGTTCAACCCGCCCCACTTTGAGGTGTCTGATCAGCCACTGGATGCTGATGATTGGCTTCGTGAGATGTCAAGGTTACTGATAACTGCTGATGTTCCTGAACAAGAATGGGTAAAATGCGCCACTCACCTTCTGAAAGGAGATGCATCTCTATGGTGGGAGAAT
This sequence comes from Avena eriantha, assembly GCA_910589775.1. Classification (NCBI taxonomy): domain Eukaryota; kingdom Viridiplantae; phylum Streptophyta; class Magnoliopsida; order Poales; family Poaceae; genus Avena; species Avena eriantha. Next base: position 90,876,843 of record OU342740.1, read on the forward strand.
TACCTGAAGGCAAACCACTCTGGTTTTCAGCCTACTTGGGAGCAGTTCACTGGGGATTTCAAAGAGCAATACCTGTCAGAAATTGTCATGGAGAGAATAAAGGAGGTGTTTCTCAACCTCAAGCAGGGCAGTGACAATGTCGACACCTATGTCAGAAACTTCATGAATCTTTCTCGGTATGGTGGTGATGAGATCTCTGATGACAAGAAGAAAAAAAAGAGGTTCAGGCAAGGGCTCAATGCATCTATCAAATATGCAATCACTCATGCAAGGCTGGGGTCTTTTCTGGAACTCCAACATATAGCTCTATAGGAAGAAGCTACTAGGCAAGTGTTCGAGGAGTCCAAGAAACACAGTCGTGATGCAGCAAGCTCTTCAGCTATGACAACTCCTTCTAAGCGCCGCGTGTGGGTTCCTAATACCGCACCACCGCTCCCTGCTCCGCCAAGACCTTCAAGCTACTCGGCAAGGCCACCAAACTCCTTCAACGCCGCTCCTAGGGGCTACAACCACAACTACCCTAGAGCGCCGTATGGTGGAGTCCCTGGCTACTCTGCTCTGCGTCCGTTTGGTGCTTGCTACACTTGCGGGAACACTGGGCATCAACAATGGAATTTCCCTATGAACAACAAAGCTCTTCCTCCTTCGCCTCCAAGACCTACTTCGACTACTGCTGCTCGTGCACGTGCACCACGGGCTCTCAACATCAACACTAAGCCCGGGTCCACTGTTGCTCGCGCCAACAACATCAACATGGTTCAAGCTGAACATGCACCTGGAGTTGTGATGGGTACGCTTCTCGTTAACTTAGTCCCTGCACGAGTTTTATTCGATTCTGGAGCATCGCATTCTTTTGTGTCTCACAAGTTTTCAAATGAACATGAGCTAGCTATGGTTGATCTTCCTAAACGTTTAATGGTTCTCTCTCCTAGAGCAACTATGGCATCTTCCAAGATTAGTCATGGCAATCAAATTCTAATTGGTGGTTCTTCATTTCTGGCTTCCTTGATTATTCTAGGCAACTCAGATATTGATGTCATCTTGGGCATGGACTGGTTGAAAGCAATGAAGCTGTGATTGATTGTGCTAAATGATGACCCACAAGTATAGGGGGTGTATCGCAGTATTTTTGATAAGTAAGAGTGTCGAACCCAACGAGGAGCAGAATGTGCTGGCTAGTGGTATGGATCAGGAATTCTCTGCAAATACTTAGCAAACGGATTTTTAGGGGTTTTCGATAAAGCAAGTAAACAAAGTACGAGTAAATAAAAGACAATAGAAATAAATGTAGCAAGTGGCCCAATCCTTTATGCAGCAAAGGACAAGCCGGTTGTATTACTTAAGATGACCAAACGTTCTCGAGGACACATGGGAAGACTTTAAAGTGCTTTCGCTTCATTTAGTCGATTAATCTTCTCTAGCTTGCTAAGTGTTGTGTGGGTGAACCTGTGCTAATGTACCGCCCCATCCAAGACTAAATACATACTTGTGATTAAACCCCTTGCAAACTTCCGTAAGTACAAGAAAGTAATTAAGGTAGAAACCTAACCACAGCTTTAAACTCTAAGACCCTTACGTCCCTTTTGCAGTGGTTTCCTAACGGGGGTTCAGGTTTCTGTCACTCCGGCAACACCTACGATTAGTAGCCAAATACACAATGCATTCCCCTAGGCCCATATAGGTGAAGTGTCATGTAGTCGAAGTTCACATGACACCACTAGAAGAAGTACACCACAACTTAAATAACAATCTATTGAATCTTTCTCAACGCAACTCCACTACTAACAACAAGACTTCTCCCATGTCCTCAAGAACAAAACGAACTACTCACAAGACATCATATGGATCATGATCAAAGATGGAATAATGATGTATAACAATCTGAACATAAACAATAATTCAATGGTTCACTCAATAGCATCAACTACAAAGAGTAATCAACACCGGGAAAGTTTCCCCTATGAACTATGCAAGATTCAACGCAATTGTTGCAGCAATATGGAGATGGTGATGAGGGTGCTGATGGTGATGATGGTGGTGATGATGGTGATGATGATCCCGATCAAGTCCAACTTGATGATGGTGTTGATGGCGACGATCTTCCCTCTCCGGGAAGGAATTCCCCCGGCAGAAATCTGTCTGCTGGAGAGATCTTTCTCTCTCGGTGTTTTTCTGCCCCGCAGAGGCGGCAGAATCTTTCTGTGGTCGCTCCCCGAGTCTTAGGGTTTCGTGGGGATGATATACGCCAGAGGAGAGAGGCTGGAGTGGGCCAGGGCGGCCACACCACTCCCAGGCGCGGCCTAGGCCTGCCTGCGCCCTGGGGTGGTGTGGGCCCCCTGTGGCCCACCTCCACTCCATCTTCTGGCATCCTGAGTCTTCTGGAAAAATAGAATTTTCCGTATATTTTCCTGGATTTTCTGATCTTCGTGAATTTTTCCTCCAAACAACACCTTTTCCATCAGAATCCTGACTGTAGCGGTCCATGCTCCAAAAGTCATCAACCATGCAAAAATAGATGAAATAACATAAGTATCACCTCTCAATACAAAATATATCAATGAATAATAGTGAATTAAGACATAGAATAGTGATGCAAAATGGACGTATCAACTCCCCCCAAGCTTAGACTTTGCTTGTCCCCAAGCGAAACTGAGCTCAATAAACATGGCCTCAGGTTTATGGAGTGAAGAGTCGATAAAATAATACGGATAAGAAGCATCACATTCATCAAATACATAGATCATAATAGAAGACAACTCACTATTATATAACTCAACTTGCAATGAGTAAAGGAAGCACAATAAGGATACATAAAGTGAATCATAATTGGTAATGGCAAACTTAGCTCTTGGTCGAAGAATAGTTGATAATTTGCTGGAGTTCACAAATAGCTGGTTTTCAAAGAAAGCTTTCAAAGTAGTAAACTTTCAAGATAAGAGCAATGTGCAAAACAGGGAACATAAGAAACATGAATGCATAAATCATCATATGAATGAATGAAACACATCAACTCAAAATACTTGCTGAGATAGAAGGGAATATGTTTACTGACTTAATTGCAAAGTAAAAGAAAGGCCCTTCGCAGAGGGAAGCTGGGATTGCAAGTCTCATAAAGAGCTCCCAAAAATTATGATACTTACTAGCTTTTAGCTCTCATTGCCCCTATCATAGGCATCTTTTGGTGATTAAGGTTAAAGTGACACAACTAAGAGGATATGCTTGACAAGTTATAAATTGAAATCTCAAGCCCCTTACTTATGAGTACCGATCCTCATGCTACTCAACATCAGTCACGAGCAAGCTCTTGTCATTGTAAATACATGCGTATCTTTGAGAACCATAGGCACATGACACATGAGCTATCCCATAATCAAAATGACAAGGCAAGCAGACAGTGAGCATCTCAGCGATCTTTTTATTTGCTATTTGCATAGGTTTTTATTGAGGATGCTTCATAGAATGCTCACTATAGTTATGCTGCAAGTTTCCACCATGATTAGGCATGGCTTAGGCTAGCGGCCCAGGCGTTTCTCTAACACACATATAAACTCCATGATCTTACAAGTTCCACTTTTATTTCACACCGCCGGGATCCATGAGCAAAAGAACATGATATCAACTAGGTACAAAGTACCAAATAAAGTGTTGAAAGCGGTCCCCATGATACATGGTTCGGCTAACTTCAACTCATAAAGCGCAAGCATATACGCAACAAAGAATGACCCAATGGTTCAAGTTTATTAAATGCAAGAAAGTAAATTGTGCCATCAAGTTCGTGAGAGCTTTAATCACTAATTTTCACATAACAAGTTTAATTTGGGAGGTAGATAAAACAAGAATTTACTTGGAATAGCAATAATGCTACTAGGTAGGTATGGTGGACACAAATGGCATGGGTTTTGGTTTAATGGAGATGGATGCACGAGAAGAATACCCTCTCAGTACAGGTTTTTGGCTAGCAAGGCTGGGTAGCAAGTACAAGAGTTGAGGGAAACAACCAAACATACAAATGATAAAGACAAACATGCAATCTTCCTTGGAAGCACAAAAGATCTTAACTAGAGAATACTAGACTTATGAGCAAATCAAGAAAGAAAGATGATGAAATAATTTTTCTCTAGAGTACTACTATCTTTTTCTTTTCAACTCTCAAAAAGGTGTTTCTACTGACCGAGCCAGGTTTGCCAAAACTAACTAAATTAACTCAATGATCCCACAGTGATACCAATACTAACAACAAGATCAATCATATAACCACGAATTGAAAACTATCATAAGCTCTGCAAAAGAGTGAAGGATAGAACTTGCCATTAATATTCCATAACGGAAAATCACACCAAGGGATACATATCTAACGAGAGAGGGGACACTTCCATAAGGCAAACCATACTACATAATAACTCCTCTATTCATGACATGACTCTACTAAAAAGGTAAAAAGATAGAAGATAGTGATATGATACCGCGGCACTCCCCCAAGCTTGGAACAAACCAAGGGGATGCCAAACCTGATGACGAATTACTCCTTCGGTGGTGGTGGTATCCTCTCATCTTCATCCATCTTCCAGGGTAAAGGCTTCCCATCAACAAAGGACATCGTGGTTTCCAACATCCTGAAACTTGCAGCAACACTTATGCGTTTAAATCTAGCCTCATACTCACAGTTTTGATTTTGAACGTCATAAAACTGTGCTTGCAGTTCGTTGGTTGTTTGGCGGAGTGAAAGGACTTCGTCTTTGAGTTCAACAGTCTCCTTTTGGTGCTCGGCGATGAGTTCGGAACAAATCTTGTGGATGATGTCCACTTCGCGCTCCGCCATCTTCCTGTACCTAAAGACTTCTCGCTCCAGTGCTTCCATCCTGTCCTCCAGACTTCCTTCACCTTTAGGGCCTTGAACCTACTTAATCCGGACCTCCCCACCTTCGAGCAACAACTCCTTGGGATGAATCTTCAATTCTCTCATGTATGGGTTGATGATATCCTCTAAAGAATCTCCCTTGGATGATCCAGAGGAAGACATTGTGGCACCAAATCTAGGATTCTACCTGGCAGAAACAGATCGAAACAAAAACATGACGAAAACACGATATACGGACCTCGGGGATCCGAGGGGTTATATGTTACGAAGTTTCATATCAAAAGGAAGGTACTGGGAGAAAACGAGTCGGAGGCGGAGTCCTGGGTAGCCTCACCACCTGGTGGCGCGGCTAGGGGTGGGCCCGCGCCATGGGGTGGTGTGAGTCACCCCGGCTCCGGTTCCGTCCCTTTTTCATTTCGTAGCTTTCCATATTGGCTAAAAACTGCAAAAATATAGTTGTATTGTATTTTCGCGGAACTTTTCTTACCAGAACTGTTACCTAGTTGGAAACGGACTCTGCAGGTCTCTGAATTTGGTATCTAGTAGATTCTTCCGGAGTCACCACTTGAATAATCAATATCATCTTCATACACTTATTACTTGAGTCATAAGACCTTTCTCTTCCTTATTACACCATTGTCTCCACTTCCTGGAAATTTCTTTCACACAAAACTTCACACAGTTCTTATTAGCAACATTAGTATAAGTGAAGTGATAAAACCTTTTGAGTCCAACTTCAACTGAAAACCATCAAAACAAAAGCTACTGTAGCAACTCCTTCCGAAAACCCAAAAATAATTCAAAAAGGAAATCGAATAAAGAAGCAAATGCAAGAGTGGCAAAATCTGTCAAAACAGACCAGCAGGTAAAGATCAATTTGTTTCGAAAATCTTATGTTGCTCAAATCAAAAAGTGCAAAACTAATAAAAGTTAAATAACAACCTAGGGCAGAAGCACAAAAAATTACAGCTCAATCCGACAGACAGAGATCTCTCACGATTTTTTACGGTGAAGCACAAAAATCTGTTTCGGGACAGCAACTTCCCCAAATCTTACTTCTCTCTCATTAGAGGTTGATCTTGACACAAAAACCAAACAAAACGGATAAGTAGCGGTTATTACCAAAGTAATAACTTCCAAGACTCAAAGAAACAAAAACAAACTAAAAGCAAAAACAAATTGGGTTGTCTCCCATAAAGCTCTTTGTTTATAGCCATTAAGATGGGCATGATAATTTTGAAGAAGCTCTCATAGGGATATGAATTGAAGTGAAAGAGAGCATTAAGAAGCAAAAACACACACACATTTAAGTCTAACCCACTTCCTATGCAAGGGGATTTTGTAAACAAACAAGTTATTGAAACCAAAGACAACTTGCATAAGAAAGTAAAAGAAGTGCAACATAAAAACTTTCAGCATAAAACGAGGAAACTTGATATTATTGAGATAAATAAAAACACTTTTCCCTCTCTCATAGTAGCTTTCAGTATCATGCATAAACTTAACAATATAGATATCACAAGGACCATCATAGCAATGATCACTTATTCTAACAGAAAACACAGGAATACTAGCTCTCATAACACTACTTTGTGAAACAATATTAGAGGTATCCTTACAAAGGATAGGGTGTCCCTCTTTTTCATATATAGTAACAAAGTCCTTCACATTTGCTACTATAGGTTCATCAACCATTTGTTTATCAGGTTCAACAGCTTTGTTCATACTTTCATTAACCATAGTAGCTATCATAGAATGTTCCTTTACATTAACTGGGAAAGGCATTTTCTCAATATAAGGTTCAGGTAAAACATGATTAGCAGTATAAACTTCAATATTTCTTGCAAGAACACTCTTAGCAATATATTTATAAGGTTCATGATACTTATTCCACTTCTTTTTAGGCACTTCAATGTAGGAAACAAAGGCCTTAAAATAAGAAGCAATAGCTTGAGAGTCTAGACCGTAAGCATTTTTAATATTTTGAAAGTCATCATGTCCCATAAAAGATTCAATGCATTCATAATCATAATTTATACCTGACTTTCTACCTTTGTCATTCTCCCAAGCTTCAGCATTGTCTTGAATACGGTCCATAAGATCTCATTTAGCTTCTTCTTCCATACGAGTGAATGATCCAGCACAAGAATCATCCAATAAATCTTTGTCATGTAGAGGGAGCCTTGCATAAAAGTTGTTAATAATAATATTGTTGGGGAGCTCATGAATGGGACATTTGAGCATTAGTAACTTCAATCTCCCCCAAGCTTGAGCTGTACTCTCTCCATCAAGAGGCCAAAAGTTGTATATTTGATTTCGATCTTTATAAATCTCACTAGGAGGATAAAACTTTGAATAAAAGAGAGGCACTATTTCCTCCCATTCCAGAGCTTGACCATTCTTCAGCAGCTTATACCATTCCTCAGCTCTTCCTTTCAGTGATAATGAGAATAACTTCTTCTTAACTTGATCTGTAGTAATACCTGCACACTTGAACAACCCGCATAATTCGTGTATAAAGAGTAAATGATCACCAGGATGGACAGTTCCATCCCCAACATAGTAGTTATCCATAACACGATCAGTAATTCTTGTAGGTATTTTGAAAACATCTTGCTCAGCAGGTGGTGGCTTATCTACTACCTTAGCAGTGGTAGTAGCATTACCAAATAAGAAACTCAGCGAATTATCCATAACGAAAATAAAGCAACTAGCAGAAGTAAACAATACTCACAGTAGAAGTTTCCTTTACCAGTTCCACTCTCCAATAGCGCTTCACTCCCCGGCAACAGCGCCAGAAAATAGTCTTGATGACCCACAAGTATAGGGGGTGTATCACAGTATTTTCGATAAGTAAGAGTGTCGAACCCAACGAGGAGCAGAAGGTGCTGGCTAGTGGTATGGATCAGGAATTCTCTGCAAATACTTAGCAAATGGATTTTTAGGGGTTTTCGATAAAGCAAGTAAACAAAGTACGAGTAAATAAAAGACAGTAGAAATAAATGTAGCAAGTGGCCCAATCCTTTATGCAGCAAAGGACAAGCCGGTTGTATTACTTAAGATGACCAAACGTTCTCGAGGACACATGGGAAGACTGTCAAGTGCTTTCTCTTCATTTAGTCGATTAATCTTCTCTAGCTTGCTAAGTGTTGTGTGGGTGAACCTGTGCTAATGTACCGCCCCATCCAAGACTAAATACATACTTGTGATTAAACCCCTTGCAAACATCCGTAAGTACAAGAAAGTAATTAAGGTAGAAACCTAACCACGTCTTTAAACTCTAAGACCCTTACGTCCCTTGTGCAATGGTTTCCTAATGGGGGTTCAGGTTTCTGTCACTCCGGCAACCCCTACGATTAGTAGCCAAATACACAATGCATTCCCCTAGGCCCATATAGGTGAAGTGTCATGTAGTCGACGTTCACATGACACCACTAGAAGAAGTACACCACAACTTAAATAACAATCTATTGAATCTTTCTCAATGCAACTCCACTACTAACAACAAGACTTCTCCCATGTCCTCAAGAACAAAACGAACTACTCACAAGACATCATATGGATCATGATCAGAGATGGAATAATGATGTATAACAATCTGAACATAAACAATAATTGAATGGTTCACTCAATAGCATCAACTACAAAGAGTAATCAACACCGGGAAAGTTTCCCCTATGAACTATGCAACATTCAACGCAATTGTTACATCAATATGAAGATGGTGATGAGGGTGCTGATGGTGATGATGGTGGTGATGATGGTGATGATGATCCCGATGAAGTCCAGCTTGATGATGGTGTTGATGGAGACGATCTTCCCTCTCCAGGAAGGAATTCCCCCGGCAGAAATCTGTCTGCTGGAGAGATCTTTCTCTCTCGGTGTTTTTCTGCCCCGCAGAGGCGGCGGAATCTTTCTGTGGTCGCTCCCCGAGTCTTAGCGTTTCGTGGGGATGATATACGCCAGAGGAGAGAGGCTGGAGTGGGCCAGGGCGGCCACACCACTCCCAGGCGCGGCCTAGGCCTGCCTGCGCCCTAGGGTGGTGTGGGCCCCCTGTGGCCCACCTCCACTCCATCTTCTGGCATCCTGAGTCTTCTGGAAAAATAGAATTTTCCGTATATTTTCCCGGATTTTTTGATCTTCGCGAATTTGTCCTCCAAACAGCACCTTTTCCATCAGAATCCTGACTACAGCGGTCCATGCTCCAAAAGTCATCAACCATGCAAAAATAGATGAAATAACATAAGTATCACCTCTCAATACGAAATATATCAATGAATAATAGTGAATTAAGACATAGAATAGTGACTCAAAATGGACGTATCACTAAACACTCGGTTTCCTTGAAAATTCCTGAAGGCCACATAGTCTATTCTCCAAGGCAAACTCCTTCTATTCAGCTCTACTCTTTGGGTGTCCAAAACATTGATGTTATGGAAGCCTTGCAAAATGTTCCTGTGGTCTGTGAGTATCCCGATGTGTTTCCAGAAGAGTTACCAGGTATGCCTCCTGACCGAGAGGTCGAGTTTGTGATTGATCTTGAACCTGGAACCACTCCTATCTCCAAGCGGCCTTATAAAATGGGTCTTGTAGAGTTGGCCGAACTCAAACGGCAGCTTGATGAACACAAAAAGTTGGGTTTCTTTGAGCATAGCACTTCCTTTTGGGGCAGCCCAACAATCTTTGTGAAGAAGCGAGACCGGACTGATCGACTTTGTGTTGACTACCGAGCTCTTAATGCAAAAACCATTAAGAATAAATATCCCCTCCCGCGGATCAATGACCTCTTCGATCAACTTGCAGGAGCAGTGGTATTCTCCAAGCTTGACTTGAGAAGTGGTTATCATCAAATCAAGATTCGCAAGGAAGATGTTCCTAAAACAGCTTTCACCACTCGCTATGGCCTGTATGAGTACACGGTCATGTCTTTCGGCCTCACCAATGCTCTCGCTACATTATCAAGGCTTATGAACTCAGTTTTCATGGAGTATCTTGATAAGTTCGTGGTGGTTTCTCTTGATGATATTCTGGTCTATTCCAAGTCAAAAGAAGAGCATGCAGAACATCTCTGTTGTGTTCTTACAAAGCTTTGTGAGAACCGTCTGTATGCAAAGTTCTCCAAGTGCAAATTTTGGCTTCCTAAAGTTACCTATCTGGGGCACGTCATTTCTGCTAAGGGCATTGCTGTCAACCCAGAGACTGTTCGGACAATTGTGGAGTGGCTCCCTCCCAAAAATGTCAAAGAAGTCCGGAGTTTTCTTGGATTGGCTAGTTATTGCCGTCGCGTCGTTCAAAACTTCTCGAAGATTGCGAAGCCTCTTACCGATCTCCTCAAGAAAGGCAAGAAATACCTTTGGTCTCCTGCATGTCAAGCTAGCTTTGAGACACTCAAAGAGAAGCTCACTTCCACACCAGTCTTGATTCCTCCAGATACATCAATGCCTTTCTAGATATTCTGTGACGCCTCCTTGCAAGGATTTGGTGCGGTCCTCATGCAAGAAAAGCAAGTTGTTGCTTATGCTTCCCGTCAGTTGAAAACTCATGAGCTCAACTATCCAACACATGATCTTGAACTTGCAGCGGTTGTCTTCGCTTTGAAAGTATGGAGGCACTACTTGCTTGGAAACCGTTGTGAGATCTTTTCTGACCACAAAAGTCTGAAGTATATCTTCACTCAGCCAGACCTCAACCTTCGCCAGAGGAGATGGATTGAAACCATCAACGACTTTGATCTTTTGATCAACTACACTCCGGGCAAAGCAAATGTGATGGCCGATGCCCTCAGTCGTAAGGCATATGTGAACAACCTCATGGTGGAATAGCAACAACCTCTCTTGTGCGAGGAATTCCGTCGACTCAACCTCGAGCTTGTACCTCAGGGCTATCTTCATAACTTGATAGCTACCCCTCTCTTGGAAGAAAAAGTTCGCGCCATTCAACTTGGTGATCCTTACACTAAAAACATCATCTCCAAGATTCAGCTTCCGAATATGAACCTTTCCACCTTGACAAACAAGGCATTCTATTCTCTGAACACCGGATGTTTGTTCCGAACTACCCGAGTTTGAGAGAGCAAGTTCTTAAGGAGGCGCATGATTCTGTTCTTTATATCCAACCTGGCAGCACAAAGATGTACATGGACCTGAAAACACAATATTGGTGGCCTGGGTTGAAACAATGTTGTGCCAAGTATGTCTCCGAGTGCGATGTCTGCCGCAGAGTTAAAGCTGTCCATCAGAAACCTTCCGGTCTTCTACAGCCATTGAAGCCTCCGGAATGGAAATGGGAGAAAGTAGAGATGGACTTCATAACTGGGTTTCCAAGGTCGCAGAAAGGCAACAATGCAATCTTTGTTGTCATAGACAGGCTTTCTAAAGTGGCTCACTTCTTCCCCGTCAAGGAAACAATTTCGGCAATTCAGTTGGCTGAGCTCTATATCAACAAAATTTTCTCTCTGTATGGGGTTCCTCTTGAGATCAGCTCAGACCGTGGAAGCATCTTCACTTCCAAGTTCTAGGGAAGTTTCCAAAATGCTTTGGGAACAAAGTTGAACTTCAGCACAGCTTACCACCCTCAGTCACAAGGGCAAGTTGAAAGGATCAATCAGATTCTGGAAGATATGCTCCGTGCTTGCGTCATCTCTTTCGGCATGAAGTGGGAAGAATGCCTTCCTTATGCTGAGTTCTCTTACAACAATAGCTTCCAGAAGAGTCTAAAGATGGCACCATTTGAGGTTCTCTATGGCCGCAAATGCAATAGTCCGATTGGTTGGTCAGGAGCAGGTGAAAGAACATTGTTTGGCCCCGACATTGTAACTCAAGCGGAGGAGAAGGTTCTTATCATTCTTGAGAACTTGAAGATTGCCCAGAGTAGGCAGAAAAGCAACTATGACAGAAAACACACAAACATGGAGTATGTTCCTGGTGATCTTGTTTACCTTCGTGTCACTCCCATGAGAGGCACTCATCGTTTTGGTATCAAGGGCAAGCTTGCGCCTAGATACATCGGTCCTTTCAAAATCTATGGCAAAAGAGGAGAAGTGGCTTATGCTCTCGAGCTTCCTAAAAAACTCAAGGTTCATGATGTTTTCCATATCTCTCAACTCAAGAAGTGCTTCAAGGATCCCGGCAGGACCGTGGATCACGAGCTCATCAATCTCCAAGAAGATCTATCCTATAAAGAACACCCCATCAAAATTCTCGAAGTCGCAGAAAGAAAGACTCACAACAAGTCTATCAATTTCTGCAAGGTGCAGTGGTCGCACCATTCCGTTGATGAAGCCACTTGGGAGCATGAGGATAACCTCCGTTCCGAGTATCCTACCCTCTTTGAGTCTTCTTCTTCCTAGAATCTCGGGGCGAGATTCTTGTTTAGTGGGGGAGAGTTGTAGCATCCCAAATGTCTAACATTGTAATGCTACATGGTTTCAACCAATATAATGCTACCCCTACATAATAATTAATGCATCATAATTATATCATGCTCATGTCACCATGCCACCTTGCATTTGAGCATCATATAAAACCCCTTTTAATTTGGTTCTTCTTCATATGCATTTGTATTCATATTAATTGTATTTGCCTCTTGATACATTGTAGTTGGTTCTTGATAATTGTTTAAATGCCCAAGTTGAGTTGGGGGCATATCTCTTTCAATTCCACCACCTTTATTTGGTCTCCATATAAATTCCACCATCCTAATTAATATGAGCAGATGCATTTCTCTTTGGTATTTAAATTCTAGCTCGTAATTAATTGGGTATGGATCCACTTCTTTGTAGAAGCTTCTATATGGTTTATATTTGGAAATATGAGCATGTTTGAGCATAATGGTGGCTATATGTTATCTAGTGGATCACACACACTAGCTGGGCCTATTTATCTTCATGCATGCCTATACTACATTTATCCCATATGGAAAGGCAAGCTCCACAATTGTTTTTGTTGGGCCTTATTCAATTTTTGAAATCATTCTTAAATAAATGCCCGTATGTTGTGTGTGGATCTATCCATTATAATCTTGCCATATCATGTTCCCTTTGATTCGATTATTTCATTAGGGTGATCTCTCTCTTTTTTCTATTTTGCGGATCTCCTAATTCTTGCCATGTACTTTTATTCCTTGCATGTTCTAGACCTGAACCCAGTCGAGGCCCTGTTTTTCTTCTCCTAGCGACCACACGTGCCGAGCAGGTGAGCTCGCTGCATGTGGAGTGCGTGGCCACCTCGCTAGCTTCAGCTCACCTGCCCCCTCTCCTCCTCTCCACCTTTCCCCCATCTGAGGCCTTGAACCCTAGATTCCTCCCCTCCCTCGCCGCCGCGCCCTGGTCACCAACGTCGTGCACCGCCGTCGTCGTCGTCTCCTCGCCGGCCACCACATCACCGTCCACACCTCGGTGAGCCCCCCGCCTCGCCCAGCTCTCTGGTTGCCTTGCATCTTGCACCGACGCGTGCCGCGTTCCCGCTTGCCACGCAAAACAGCAGCCGCATGTCCGCGCACCAGCATCCTCGCCGCCCGCAGCCTTGCTCGTTGGCAGCCGCCGCCGCGCGCCTTTAGCCTCGCCCACAAGCAGCAGCCACGCTCGCCGCGCGACAGCACGCATGCGTCGGCAACAGTAGTAACATCAACGGCAGCTTGCCGCGCGCAGACGTCGTTCAGGCCGCAGCAGTCCGCAGCCGCAACACCCTTTCTGTTCCCGTCGCGATTCCGTCGTGTTTGTTGCTTCTCTCGCGAAAGTTCATGCACAACACTTCTTCTCCGTGGTCGCAGTTTTCCAACAAGCTTGATCTTACTCAAATCAGAGCAGTATACAGCTCAGTATCTCGTTCGCAAAACAGCGCCGCCGCGCCGTTCATCTGTCACCGTCAGCTGTCGTGAGACAATTCATCAGGTTCAGTCACACTGCAGGAACAACCCGCAAACTTCTCTGAATCTCCGCCTATACCGGCGCACCTGATCCTTGTCTGACGATGCCACCTTGACCTTTCCTATTCGTGGATGTCCCCTCTTCGCGGAAATCCAAATCTCAACCAAAACGGCGCAGAAAATATCACAGAATCTTCCTCCAAAGTGTGGACTAGCTAGCTCGTTTCACGACGCGATTTTCAGTTCGTCAGTCCAAAACTCTGTCTTGTCATCGTTATATAAACTGCGAGTCTTGATCTATCATCTGGTTGATGCTAGTCTAGTGTCTATTTCTCTGATCTGAATTTTGAAGACCCAGGATCAAATCCCATCGAGGCATATTTAATCCATCGTTTTATTTTGTTTTGTCTCCGGAAACTCGTTGCCTAAACCTCTCCTAGATTTATGCCCTGAGCGCTTCGGAATCGTCTTCCGAAGTTCGCTATTTCCTCACTGTACAAATTCAGAAAACGTGCAGTGTTATTCAGTTAACCTCTGCCGCCCCGATCCCTTTAAAGTTCGAGGGATCCCCAATGTTCATCCAGCGAGTCTTGTCCCGGTGGTTCCCCACAGCATGTGCAGGCCCGAGACCATGGTTCAATTCTTTGGACGAGACCATGGTTCAATTCTTTGGAGTCATCCACATACGCGATGTTACAGAGTTCAAGTTGGCCTTCTGCTGGCACGTTTTTGTCATGAGCATTTTGTTTCAGCTGCTTGTTGTATTGACTATTAATAATCAAGTTGCCTCCCGATCCTTTGCAACAAAGATCGTCAGCCTAGTAGTACATCCTTGCTCTGCTTCTTGGCTGGTCATGGGATCAAACCCCAGCGCCGGCAGGAACACCCCATCTCTCTATCTCTATGTGTAACTCTAATTCGAAAAGTTTCAAAACGAAAGGTAAATGAATTTTTTTAAATATTTCGAATGTAAATTACAATTTCCGTTTCAGTTATCCTTATATAGTCAAACTAATGAGAATTTTGGCCTTTTGGTATTAAAATACAAGTAGTAATAGCTTTTAAGCCATAGTTCCAAATTTGACTTGTAGGATATGTTTTGAGATCATAAAAATGCCAGGAAATCAAATATGCCATCCAAAATAATTTTTGAATAATTTAAAATTTCGAAATTATTAAAATGCCAATAAATGCCTTTTTCTAAATAAATCTATAACTTTAAATCCGTAACTCCAAATCCGACAAATAATATGTCTAAATTGATCAGCGCGACGAGCCCGTTTTAACTATGCGTTCCATGATATCATTTGAAGCATGCATCATGTATAACTATCAAAACCTGAATGGTTTATGCCACTAAAATATGCCTAATAAATACTAAAAGTGCTATTTTATTGTCCTCACACCTCACCTTGCAATGCTACGTTATTGCCATGTAAATTGTGCGTCATTCATCATGGCATGCTTGTTTGCTTGTCGTATTGTATTTATATGCTTGTGTACTTTATTTATGTTGGCCCTTGTTTATTTGGTTCTTCTTTCGAATAGACGCCGGGCAGGGGCATTTACAGGAATCCCAGGAGTACTACCCAGATCCATCCTTCGCTTCAATGGAGCTTCCATGCAAGCACTACCACATGCTTGCATACATATAGTACCTATTGCTTCTATCTTACTCTTGCATCATTGAGTCGCGTTTGCATTAAATTGAATCCCAAGTATTGCATAGCCTTTAATTTTAAACCCCACCGAAGCTTCTTCCTCCATCCCATCAGCCATTACTACAGGAGTTGTTTGAGCCAGGCGAGTCGTAGAATTGCATGTGTAGGGTTTGTGCGAGTCCTTGGATAATGGGGTACCTAAACAACTTAATATGAGTGGAGAACTAATGAAAGAGGCATCAGTGAGCATTATCTGCTATCTGGTTCTTTGAACTCACTTATATCCCGTAGGACCCCGAGTACTTGATTCCTGTTCCTTAACTATTCGCACTATCCACATACGGGAGACTCTATGAATCCCCCTTTGCTTGAGCTTGATTCACACTTTATTTCTTGGGGCCACATAGTAGTTTGGGGCTTTATTACTATCATGAACTTATGCCATGCTTTACGGCTTTATTTACGATTGTGCGTGGAGCACTTGTTCTATTTTGGAATGCGGAGTGTTTTCGCGGTATCGACAAGCCCAGTCACACTTTCGGGTTCCCAGTCGTTTACAACCATTGACGCAAACCCTGTGTCCGTCTCGGAGCCGACCATCTTCATTGCGGGTAGCTTAGTGGGGTGGCCCCCTAAAATGATTTATGAATCATGTGAATGCATTGTCGTGAGGCCTCATTGCGTTTCATTTGGTTTTTCCCGAGGTTGATCGTGTGTGTGTTGCTATTTGTGCACCCCTGCAGGGTAAATCTTTCTGAAAGCCGTGTCCGCGGTTATGGACGACTTGGAACACAGTTTCTCGATCATAGACAAGCATAACTAAAGTACCGTGTTTAATTTGACTAAATACCTGACTAGTAATTAGTGAAATACTCATGAATGGGGTAATAAAACTACCAACAGATGGGATGCTCGTCTGCCTACTCATTAGTAAGCGAGAGGGAGGATGGATCTGTTATTTTATACTGTTATAACTATTGTTTCTAATTAACGGACATCCGTCTATCATTGGTTAGGTGGATGGTTAGCGAGTATCTATAAACTTGTTAGTTATTTATCTTTTGCTGCAATTGCGTCACCCCAGGTATATGTCCCCTTTAGAGGCATAAAGACTTGCTGAGTACCCCTAGGGTCTCACACGATAAATTGTTTGATTCAGATGAACAGGTATATTCGGAAGATGGTTAGTGGGTGGAAGAAACAGAGGATGTTGGCAATGACCACTTGGTGTAGAGATTCCGGGGATGGGAATCCGTGAGATCTGTGGGCGGGATGTGCTTATTTATGTGACATCTTATGCCGGTTTGCTTTTTATCCGTACTCGGATCTTGTTTTCCTTTTCCGCTTGATACTCTAATGATTGATGTATGAGGAGCTATCCTAAACTATTATCTCTATCTAGGATATTTGGATCTTGCCGTATGGCGTTGCAATATTTCTATTTCTTTTAGATGGTATGGCTCTGAGAACTGTTGTAAGGTAGCTTGCATACATACTCACTTGTGTATGTATTTGATCTCTTTTCCTGTCGACTACGCCGCTCGTTCTTGTCCCGATGTTCTTGGAAGTGGATAGGGCTGTCGATGGGCCTACACGTGGGTGGCCCTGGCCCCCCGCTGTAGAATCCCTTATCCACTTTTGGTTCATCTAGGCTTGAACTCAGAGCGTAGGGTCCGAGGTAGTTACAGTCATGAAGCAGGTCACCGACTTGGGTAAGCCGGTGGGTGCGGGGCTCGGTGGATGAAGAGTCCGTCAAGTTCAGAGGACCTGTATACAAAACAAGTTAAGGAATATCCGACATTGAAGAAAGTCAAAGAAAAGATAAGTCAAATAGATGGAACGTACCGAAAATGACGTCGTCAATTTTGGTCTTCTCCTCTCGGAGACTTTGGAGTTCATCCCGAAGCGCCTGGGAAAGGTCCCTCTCTCTGCTAAGATCATTCTTGAGATCCGAGATTATTTTATCTTGAGCAGCGATCTTGCGATCACGCTCTTCAGTAGCCATGGAGGAGGATTCAAGGACTTGAGCTATGCTCTTTTCATGATCTACCTTGAGCTAGTTTAGCTCTTGGCGAAGCTCCTTGTTCTCCACCACCAAGGTCTTGAGGTTCTCGGCCTCTTCAATCATGGCACAGGATTGTTTCACCAACGCTGTAAGCCAAAAAGAACAACAGTTCAGAAAAATTCGACATTGAAATACAAAGGCAAGGTTTGAATCTCGGAATGTTTACCTTCGGCTTCATCCTTGGCTACTTTTAGCTCAGCATTTTTAAGCCGGAGAGCTTTGATCTCTCTCCGCTTATCGCAAACATTCTTCAATAAATCCTGGTTATAGGAACATACTTTCTGTAAGTCAGAATACCCAAAGTCAGAAAGCTACTTAAGACTCGGGCTAATATTTTTGCTAATATCAGCACGAGCCTTGGGGGCTACACTAGTTCGTTCTTTGGCATCCTAATAAAGCATAAACCCGGATTATATATCCTACTTCATGCTTGGGGGCTAGAGGATATGGTATAAATGGAAAAAACATGAGTTGGAATTCTGACTTACATATTGCTCGCGGGTGAGTTTATCCAAACCCGCGTTCACTTCAGCAGCCACCTTCTCGGCGAGAGTTAGAGGAATCAGTGGTGCTATTGGAAGCTCAGCAGAGGCGCACCTGGGCAAGAAGGTCGGAGAACTTGACGTCCTCTGCCTCTTGCACTTCTTCTTCGGTAGATAAATTTCTCTTCTCCAGGCACTGCCTGGCTAGCCGCTGGATCTCTTCTGCAGATTTCTGGGACATGCCAAATTTGGCAAATCCTGGATTGCTGAGAAGGTTCTCGGCGAAGGTTTCTACCGAGGGATCATTACCCAAAGAGGGTTCACCCTTATCTAAATCTGACTCACCCATGGTGACGTTAGTTTGCGATTCAAGGATCGCAGGCTCCGTGGAAGGAGCCGGATCTTCTGGGACGACCGGAGAAGGAGTGATCACCGGCGTTGTGGAAGGTTGAGGGGCAGGAGTTGGAGGAGCCACGGCAGGAGAAGCTATGGTAAGCTTCGTCTGTCGTAGGGGCTTCGAAGAAATCCCTTTCCCCTTGCCCTTGATGAGCGGTTTTGCTCTGAGAATGTAATAAAGTCAGAAACATTACATCTCGGAAAGAAATTCGAGTAAAGTACAAAGGCGGAAATTGTGATTGAAAGTTACCTCTTCACAACAGGCACCTCCTTTGTGCCAACATCCACTGTCAGAGCTTTGCGCTTCTTGAGCGCAAGGTCCGGCAATGGAACCACCTCTGTCTCCCGAGAGAACTCAGGAGGATAACCTTCGAGCGGAGCAAGTTCCGACTCGGGGAGGTCAGCGAGCTGAAAATAAGAAAACATATCAGCATTGCAATGTAACTCAAAGATTGAAACACATAAACGGTGTACTGTAGAAATGTACCGGCACCACGGGGTTTTCCGCCGCGTGCATATCCAGAGAAACCTCCGGGATTCTCCTCTCAATCCGCTCCTTGATCAGCCACTTGATCTGGCTTATATAGCCTTGTGTGGTGTAGGCTTTGGAGCTGATGCGGAGGGAATCTTTCTTGGATGACGTGATGGAGTGCATCATTCGATCCCCATGGTACTGAAGGGGCTGGATCCGACGTGAGACCCAGCACTGGACCAAGTCGGATCCCTTCAGACCCTTGTGTTTGATCAAATATTCGATCCGCCTCTTAGCGAGGATCAGATTGTCGGAAAGAGCCAGAGCAGCCTCGTCCCAAGAAGGTTGGGCCGTGGCAGCTCCGTCAACAAAAGCCGGCAAAGCAGTGGCTTTGCCGGGAGCCGGAATATCCTTATGATAGAAAAATGTGGCTGTCCATTGTTTGACCGAGTCACTGGGGAGAATTTTGGGATATGCGCGCTCGCGTCTAAGCGAAAAACTAATAGTGCCGGTGATGTAAGGAACACCGGTGGTGATGGAGTTTCTCCGGACATGAAAATAGTACCGGAAAAGAGTCAAACTCGGCCTAGTGCCGAGAAAGCCCTCACACAACGAAGAATATGCGCTCATCTCTAAAAGAGAGTTGGGAGGAAGGTTATGGAGTTGAACTCCGTAATGATCAATCACCTCGAAGAAGAACTCCGAGGGAGGAAATGACAAACCTCTATCAAGGTGGGTGCCGAAGTGGACCCGTTCGCCGTCGCGCGGATTGGGGATGGTTTCCTCGAAGCCGCTCCGCCAGTTGCCGGCGGCGAGAAGCCCTTCCTTCTCCACGTTCTTGAGGCCCTCCTCGTTGAGAGCGTAGGGGATCCAGATCCCACGGAAGCTCTCTTTCTCTGCCACCGCTTCCGCCGTCGCCGCCGCTGCCGCCAAGCCGGAGGAAGAAGATGAATCCATTTCTCCGGTGAGAAGATGACCTAAAAGGGGCGGCGCTAGGAGTTCTGTGGGGGACGAACGGGGGATGTCTGTGCGCGCAGGGAGATTGGGAGGAGAGGAAAAGGCAAAGGACTGGTGGAAGGAGAAGGAGAAAATCCTAACCCCTTATATCCACCTAACCGCGCCAAGATTCGTGCAAATGCTACAGTGTAACCGCCACACATCGTGGAAGGAACTGGGAATGACCCACACGCTGATTGCGTCGCCTCGATCTCCACGCACGCATTGAAACAACGCCTTGGTTCCGCGGACCGTGGACCCACCAATGGTCGTGCTAACGGCATGCCTGTCAGCTGACGTGACTTGACCATGACTTGTGTCAGGTGGCGATAGAAACCAAGTTCCGGCTTAGTTTGAAATCAAGCTGGAAAATCCGAGTAACCTGTTGATAGGTCCGACTTATTTTTAAGACCCGGATCGTGTTTTTTGTTGTGAAATTTCAGGAACCCTTCAAGATTCTGCAAGCCGAAGATCAAGCTAGATGATGATAAATCCGACTTTGGATCTTGGAGGCCTCCGGGGGCTGCTGTTGGGGATATACTTTCCGGGTATCCTCATAGTTCCTCACTGACCAGGGTGGCCCACTTCGGGTTAGAGCGTTGCTTCACGGGCGGCCCAGTCAGGGAGAAATACGGAGTCCAATCCGGCTACAGGAAGGCCCAGAAGACTTACCGACTTAGGCCCATAATGTTACTTGTAGTTCAAGATGTACTCTGTAACCGACTCTTAGTCGTAGCTGGATAGATCTCTCCTGTAAACCCTAGGCCGGATATCTATATAAGACGTCCTAGGGAGAGCCTTTAGGGCACAACCCAATACTTTAGACCCTCAACTCGCACAGGCGAAACCATCGTAACCCATATTCCGGCTCTGCCGTATTACTGGATTGCTAGCAGGAGTAGGATCCGTCCAAAGCCGGTGGATTCGAACCTGGGTAAACTTGTGTGCTCACTGTCCCGGAACACCGTACGTCTCAGACCCCTCTCTTCCGCACGCCTCGAGGACCCCCTCGTGGCGTAATTGTCCTCAATCTGACGACACAATAACACAAAATAAAGCAATTATAATGTGAAATGGTATGGCTCTCTTCATGGCGATCTCCATCTCCACAAAGCCTTTAATCCGACTCGTGTCAACTCTTGTCGCGTGCTATCTTACTCCATGTATCCGACTTGTACATCGACTTGCATGCCTTTCAGATTCTCCAAACAACTACACTAGCTAGTAATGTAAATTACATAGAGAATCCGACACGTAGGTCGTTATACAATAAGATGACAACACCTAGGCTCCAGCCGGCTGACAATAACCGTGATACGCAGATCACGTATGGATTACACACATCACATGCACATAAGCCATACCATTCACAACATCATCCTGCAAAAACAAGTTATGCATAGATACGATATCTACCGGCGTTGTGAAACTTGTAACGACATCTAAGGCGCTACGACAGGGCGAAGCCGGCGGTCCCGCAGATCTCACCTGCATTCCGTACATGGATTTCGTCATTGGATAAAACAATTTTACCCAAATCCGATCCGGACTCTGATTTGACCAAACTCTTTGATCTTCGATCACTGCATCCGGGTTTACGTGTCACAGTCTACCCTGATGGTGGAAGCCGACCGGTAGGGGTATGTCGTTCCACGACCTAAGCAGTTAGATCACGGAAACCAGATCATCCATTCCCCCAAGTATAGTTGATCCAATCAACTTTGTACAAAATCGATCTATCTCATAGATCGACCAGCAAAACTGCAATTAGATCCAATCTAACGCCAACCGCATATCACATATGCGCGATCTCGAGCCTAAACCCAGAAGCTAATGCTCTGATACCACTGTTGGGCCACGCAGAGATAAACAAAAATTTTTCCCTACGCGGTGATCCCAAGATCTAGCTCAGGTAGATGGCCACGAGGATTACCACTAGACGCGTAGTTGCGGAATCGATGAAGCACGTCGCTTGATGCAGTGCAGTCCTCACGATCCATTCCTGTTCCACGCCTCATGATCCGTTCCGTTTCCATGATCGTCGAAGTGCTGAACGTACAACACCTCCACAGTATCCACACGTACGAGGAGGAGCACCGACGGTGGACTGCTAGGTCTAGTACGGCGGCGACATGACGGACTGGAGCTAGGGTTTCCAACACATGGAGTGACCTAACCTTGTGCTCTAAGCACCTGCGCCCCAGCTTATATAGGGAGTGAAAGTGGGCTCCACTCACTTGTGGCCCATTCACTAAAAGGCCTATATTAGTCACTGCAAGTCCAACTTGCTGACTAAGTCCATGTCTCTATTTGGGTCCAACCCAAATAGTTTTCCTGTTTGGGTCTAACCCAAACTTGCTCCCAGTCTTAAGTGCATGACCCGACAGGCTCATGGTAACCCGGACACGATTCCGAGTCTCACTCGTGATCGATCAGTCGGTAGCGGCTCCTAGCAGAACGTGCCGACTCCCAAGTACCAATAAGTCATGACGACGTACCTTTCCAATGCGACTTTCATCTAAGTCCCTTTTACCTCACGATATACCTTGTCGGAATATAGGCGAATGATCGTCATCCCTTAAATAGTCCGACTCGCTTTCTTGATCCGAGATAAGTGATTCATCCGACTAACTCTTAGTCGGTTGCCTCGGTTAACACTTAACCGAGTCACGCATGGCCATGCTTTCTAAATCATATCTTCCGAGAGGTCCCAGAGCATATCTCTCCAAACGGAGGGGCAAAATCCCATCTTGGTCATTCACATCACGCAGCTTGATTCACAGTTGACCCGAACTCCGCCTTTATAACTGCCCATTGACAGAACAACATTTGATAGAACCTAAGTCGGTGATCCTCAACTCGGACTTTGCAATAACCTCAGGTCTATGGATTACATTGATTGAGACATGCAAATGACGACTTGTTCGTTACATATGGGTCAGTCCGACTCGCTAAACTCTTTAGCCGAATCCGTGTAAGTCGGAATAGCATCTCCATGTCCATGAAAAGTGGAACCTAGTCATCTGCCGACTTTCACATTGGTCTAAGTTGTGTGTCCAGCACAACCTCAATGACCAAGGACAATTAGTATGAACAACATGAATATATAGTTCCACAATCAAATCACATATTCGATGATACATATCAGCAGTTCATACATGGACCATAAGCTTATGAATACATTGGGAATAACATCATACGCGATTTCCTCTAGGGCATATTCCCAACAGCGTCCGTGTGGATAGTAAGTCCTGGTGGATGACCTATAAGGTCACGCAGATTCTCCAGAAACCAAGGCCAACTTTCCTCCGACTCAATCTCCAAAACTCCAAAAGCAACAGTGAACATCCAATTGTGGCCATCAACTGCAGTATTAGCTACTAGTTGTCCTTTAAATCTGCCATGAAGAGTTGTTGCATCCACGGCCAAATAAGGCCTGCAACCATCCAGAAACCCTTGCCAGCAAGCTTTGAAACAAACAAAATCCCTTCTAAAGCACTCCTTCTCCATTGTCTTCCCTCTTATTTTGTACTGAACTGTAGGCCTGTCTATCTGTACAACACTACCTGGACTAGCCATCACCACTTCAGCTTTGAAGCTGTAAAGCAACTAAAAACTTTCATTCCATGGACCATTGACACCCTAGTGCCTATTTTATGAATCTATCTACCAATTTAGGAAAGATCAAATCATCCTCATCATCTAGTGGCAGCACTCCCATGGCAAGCTCTGCTTCGTCCTCCACATCAGCCACACGAGCGATTTGTCTTACACTCGTAGTGCCAACATATGGTACTGATATGGACCTACAAGGAGCGCGGGGGTGCACACTATTAGCAGAGACAATAGATACACATGATGCGCGGCCGCCTAATGATGCCTGACCACCAGATGATGCTTTATCCCTCTTTCCCATGTGTTCAACTTTAGGTTGCACATGAAGACGAATTCGACAAAAATGTCTGACAGCATTCAAAGAGAAAAGCATTACCAGATCAGCTTCGCTAATTAGTGGGAGCAATCTTTGCTCGCTAATGTTGAAATATTGCAAATCAACTGAATCGCCATTGCTCTAGGGGAATTTAGAATATATTTTATCTTTCAAATATCCGAGAGTTATGGAGGTTGCAACCACCGCTGGGAACTAAAATCTAGAGAGATACCATTCACAACCATGAATGATGCTAGTATCCAGTTTAACTGCCAACCGAAATGCCAACACTAGATCAATCCTATTCAAAAAGCTAGGCAGTTAGCTGAGCACCGGTGATTCGCGCTCAGTTACTGCCTATAATCAATCCACAAAGGGAAACAAGTCTTACCCAAATGGAATCCATGCATTAGATCCCTCTGATTCCACCCAATCTTCTCCGCGCTCGATAGGGAGGACTGGTACACCCGCCGGAATCGCATACTATTCCGTGAAAGGGGTAGATCTAGCGGGGGAGGAAGCGGAGCCGGAGTAGGCTCAGGGGCTAGGGGGAGGGGGCGGCTCAAGGGGCGAGGACGACATAAGGTAGGAGGGGCTCTCAGGCAGGAGGGCACGACAGCGGGGGAGCGGAGCAGAGGGGCGGTGTGGGAGCTGATCAAGGCTTGGAGCGAGAATGGCCAGTCCGACGTGTCTCCTTGCGGGCCCACCCTTCACCACGTATGAAAGACCCGTCCCAATGCGGCCCCACCCTTCACCACGTATGCAGGACCCGTCCCAACACGGCCCCACCTATCAGCATGGAACGGTCGAGGCGACGTAACGTAACGCTCGACGCAGGACCAACCCAACGCGGTCCCACCTGTCAGCATGTAACTATCAAGACTTTTACCTGATGGCATCCACCTGTCCGAGCGCATGTGAGGGTTTTAGAATGGTGGGAGGGAAAAAGTGAGGAAAAACTAAGCGGCTGGAGAAAACTGAGTACAACTAACGAACCAGGGGCATGAAAATAGAAATCCCTAGTTACAATTTACTTTATGTTCGTGCCCTTGGGAAGATGGGCTTTGCAGTTTTCATTGATGATGATTTAGTGGTACTCTTGTGGAGAAAGTCTCTAAAGGTCGCCTTCGTTGGATACGTCGAAAATGACCTTTATGTGGTGGAAGTTTTGGGGAAAACCACTGCGGGTCCGATGTGTCTGTTCGGAAAGGCCGGTGTGGGTTGGTTATGGCATCACCGTATATCCCACGTCAATATGAGAACTTTGAAAAGCCTTCACAAGGGTGGCCACATTATTGGACTAAAAGAAAATGTTTCCTTTGCCAAAGATCGTGTTTGCAGGGCTTGCGTCGAAGGAAAGATGCATGACTCTCCCCATCAAAGGAAGAAGATTATTTCATCAAAGAGGATTTTGGAGCTCCTACATGTGGATCTCTTTGGTCCTCCATCTCATGCAAGCCTCGGTGCGAAGAAATATTGTCTCATCGTCGATGATTACTCAAGGTATACATGGGTCTACTTCTTCAAGTAGAAAACTAAGACTCAACAAAAGGTCATCGACTTTGCCAACGAGGTTCTGCATCAACACAAAGTCCCTATATTGGAGATTAGAAGCGACAGTGGCTCCGAGTTCAAGAACTACACTCTAAATGAATTCCTAAGTGAAGAGGGGATAAGGCACCAATATTCCAGTGCTTACACCCCTCAACAAAATGGTGTAGCCAAGAGGAAAAATCGGACCTTAATGGACATGGCAAGGTTTATGTTAGCTGAATTCAAGCCACAATATAACTTCTGGGCTGAAGCTATATCCATCTCTTGTCACTCATCAAACCTGCTTTGACTCCGCAAAATCTTTGAGAATACCCCCTATGATATACTTACTGGTAGCAAGCCCAACATTTCATACTTCCGGGTGTTCGGTTGTAAGTGTTTCTTTCTCATTAAAGGAGTTCA
Source organism: Avena eriantha (assembly GCA_910589775.1). Taxonomy (NCBI): domain Eukaryota; kingdom Viridiplantae; phylum Streptophyta; class Magnoliopsida; order Poales; family Poaceae; genus Avena; species Avena eriantha. The sequence continues at coordinate 90,902,525 of OU342740.1, forward strand.
TTTATCTAAATTTGAGTGTAAGGCTTTAGAAGGTATTTTTGTTGGTTATGGTGCCGAATACCCCACTTATAGAGTCTACAATAAGCTATCTGGAATTGTTGTAGAATCTTGTAGTGTGGTGTTCGAGGAAAATGATGGCTCCCATGTGGGGCAAGTTGATGTTGGTGATGCACATGTTGAAATACCCCAAGATGCCATAAGAAGAATGGGCGTGGGATTTTTCTGCCCATTGAGGAACCCCTTGTGGCAGATCGAGAAGGACAATGCTCACTCAAGTAGATCAAAAAGCTCCACCTGCTGGAGAAACTACTGCACCAACACAACAACCTATCGAAGTTCATCAATCAACTAAAGAAACTGGGAATCCTAGGCCGGATTATCCACCTGAGGCCAGATTATCCAGCCCGACACCACATGCTAGAATCGACCAAGAAGCTCAGGGAGAAGCAGAAAATCCTAGGTCGGATTATCTGGCCTCTCCCTCGGCCAGAATATCCGGCCCTAAGAATTCAGTACAACAGCCTCCTGTTATGGCTGCTGATCAAGATCAAGGGAAAGCTTCTCCATCATATGTCCGTGCTGAACAAACTGTTGATCAAGGTCAAGCTAGTGGTCAAGACGAAGACTCTAATGATGAAGGAATACCTCCAAGAAACAACAAGGAATTGAAATTCATCGCAAAGCTCATGCAGAAAGAAATCTCGAACTAAGAGGGCATACACTTGATAAAGTTGTAGGCGACCTAAGAAGAAGGGTGTCCAAAAGAAGGGAGCTAGCAAGCTCCAGTGATCATCAATCGCATATATCTATGGTGGAACCAAAAAAGGTTTTTGAAGCCATTGAAGATCTAGGAGTTGTTGCTATGCATGAAGAACTAAATAATTTTGAGCACAACAAGGTCTAGAAGTTAGTAGAGAATCGCAAAGATTGCTGCAATGTTATTGGCACCATGTGGATATTCAAAAACAAGCAAGATGAGAATGGAATTATCGTTAGAAACAAGGCAAGATTGGTTGCACAAGGTTTCTCTCAGGTGGAAGGCATCTACTTTGGTGAAACTTATGCTCCAATGGCTCGCCTTGAGTCTATCCATATCCTTCTTGCTTATGCATCTCATTATAACTTTAAATTACAGCAAATGGATGTTAAGAGTGCTTTTATTAATGGTCCTCTACATGAGTTGGTATATGTCAAGCAACCCCTGGGTTTCGAGGATCCCAACTTTCCGAACCATGTCTACAAACTCGATAAGGCGCTCTGTGGCCTTAAACAAGCCCCACGTACATGGCATGAGCATCTTAAAGAGCTTTTGTTAGACCATGGCTTTGAGGTTGAGAAGATCGATCCCACTCTTTTTACTAAGAAGTTTAGGGGAGCTCTTCGTATGCCAACTATATGTAGATGACATTATCTTTGGCTCTAATAACCAAGCTTTTAATGATGAAGTTTCAAAGCTTATGACTGATAGGTTTGAGATGTCTATGATGGGGGAATTAAGGTTCTTTCTTGGATTTGAGATTAAACAACTAAGAGAAGGAACCTTTATCAATCAAGCGAAGTACATCCAAGACATGCTCAAGAGGTTCAAGATGATGAACCTTAATGGCGTTGCTACACCAATGGTAAATATGTGGACCAAAAGGTATACCGGTCCATGATCGGCTCTCTTCTCTACATCTGTGCATCTAGACCCGATATCATGTTGAGTGTTGGTGTGTGTGCAAGGTATCAAGAGGCTCATAAAGAAAGCCACTTGGTGGTGGTCAAGAGAATCTTCTGATATTTGGTTCATTCCCCTAATTTTGGTCTATGGTATCCCGAGGGCTCTAATTTCTATTTATGTAGTTCTACGGATTCCTATTGGGTTGATGACAAGGATGATAGGAAGTCAACTTCTTGGGAAGATCTTTGGTATATTGGTCCTCAAAGAAACAAAATCGTATATCTCTATCCACCGCTAAAGCTGAGTATGTGACTGCTGCTAGTGCATGCACTCAATTACTATGGATGAGGCAAACTTTAAAGTAATATGGTGTCAATTGTGACAAAGTGCCTCTTTTGTGTGATAATGAGAGTACTATCAAAATTTCTTACAATCCGATGCAGCATACAAGGACAAAGCAATTGAGATTTGCAATCACTTCATTCAGGATCATGTTACTCGTGGTGATATTGACTTATCCTTTGTGAGCACAAAGAACCAACTCGTTGATATTTTCACGAAGCCACTAGATGAAGCAAGATTTTGTTATTTGAGGAATGAGCTAAATATCATGGATTCAAGGAGCTTGGCATGATTACCCTTGCATACTCACTTATATATCTTCCTTTATTTGGATTAGGTGTGGGCACAGACATAGGGGAGTGTGGTCCTAATTGATTGGGCTAACCCTCCCCCATAATGCCGAAAGCAAGAAAAATCATTTCTCTTAATATCATTTTGTGATATGAGCTTATTGATGAGTATTGGTCATGAACCCAAGATATATCTTCGTAGTGTCATACCATCCACTCCAACATGGTGGCTTCGGCCACCACCCTCTTCTTTGAGAAGAGTTGGTTCCTTGTGGATCTTTTTGGATTTTCTTGCATATCTTGTGTTCTTATGGAAACCACACCCAATTTTGGCTTTTATTTGATTTGTCTCTTGCAATTTTGGGTGTGTAGTACCATCTCAGTTTGGATGTCTAAACCTAAGCTTTTCTCCATCCCTGAGCCATCTAATTCTTGCACACAAGTCCTTTGGTTCACTTGTGAGGGTTTTGAGGGGCTAATCTAGCCCAACTTCTGTGTAAACAGAAAGTCTAGAGATGGCCGGATTATCTACCCCACAGGGTGGTCGGATTATCCGCCCCACGTGGTGGCCAGATTATCCGGCCTGGGTTGTTTTCAACTACTTAGAGTTGGGCGTCGGGGGGAAGGGCTCGAACAGAGTAGCCAATCCACCCCGACCCCCACCCTCTCTCTTAGCCACTGCCGGCTGCCCTGACTCCCCCCGGTGCTGTTCCGGCCACCGAATTCTTCAGCCCTCCACTGGATCTTCTTCACCACTCCTCCGGGTGCCTTCTCCTCCACGTTCTTCGTCCAATGAGTGAGGGTAAATCCCCCACTCTCATATTTTGTATAAATATTGTTGGTTGTTGGTGGAACTTGGTCTAGAGGTTACTCATTGGTTCCTTTTGCTGTTAGAAATCGTAGATTAGCATCTCTAGTGCCTGATCTGTGTTATGACTTACAATCAGAGCGACTCTGAAAAATCTCTCTAGGGACGGATTATCCGACGTAGAAGGATTGCTCCTGGTCCTGATTCTCTCAGACTTTGGCATGGCACATCTCTGTCTTGTGGATTGTTTTTCTATGGTGTCTAACTATTTTCCTTGACTTGTGTCTGTTCTTATCTCCTCGCTATCTACCATGTTCACTTCATAGGTGGCTCCCGTGTTTCTTAGACTTACAAGCGCCATCCTCATGCTCGGTATTTCAGGCCAGACGGTCAAGGTGGTTTGATTAACGAGGTTGAGTTGAGGAGGCGGAAATGAGAGGATCATAGAATGGCAGAAAGGGCTAAGAAGGATGAGAGGACTCGGGCTGGTGCCAAGAAGAAAGGCAAGCAACCTAGGGTCAACTACAAGGTAATGGACATCATCTCGTACTCAGGTATTCGCTAGCGTGATCTCTATGTGGACGCTGATATTGATGAGGAGCTTGGGGACGCCCACTTTTGGTGTGCTCATCACAAGTTCATCTTTGATGATGTTTATGATTGCCTGGAGATTCATCCTATGCGTCCTATCGATCTGACTAAGGCTGGCCATTTGCCTTAGCTTGCTCATGCTTTGGCAGTGACTGAGAAGCTGGGGCTATATCACCTCATGGATCTCCAGTGTTCTTATGATACTTCTGTGGTAAATCAGTTTTTCTCCACTCTCATGTTGTGTGGGGTTGAACATCGCACCATGAAGTGGATGATAGGTGAGACCTATCTAGAGTCTAACTTCTACATGTTTGCTGAGGTTCTTGGTTACTCCTTTGCTGGCCATGACCAATCTTGTGGGTATCGCATCATTTCTACTATCAAGCCCAACAAGGACACACTTCTCTCACCGTGCTGTGGTCCCAATGGTGTTGTTGGTAAGGTTGCCGGTATCTCTCCACTTTATGCATAGCTGGTTCGCATGTTCCAAGATCGCATTACTCCGAGTGGGGGAAAAATGACAGTATCCATGGGCACCTTGTTCAGCTGATGGGCTTTAGTTATGAGGTTGCCTCTTTTGAAGACCCTAATGTGGAATACAAGCTGGATGCGATGGATTTCATTTTACACTAGATGACTGATGCTATGTACAACAGACTCTCTATTCCGTATGCTCCTTACATCATGATGCTCATCAAGCATATGCTCCCACATGAGGATTTTGGTGACAATCTTGATGGTGTTCACAAAGTTAATAAGATCTACAAGACTAGGTAGACCTCTCACCCCTATATAGATCCCGAGTCCTTTATGGAAGATGCTAGAGAAAGTGGGAGGAGGCCCCTGGTTCCACCTATTGCTAGGGAATTGAAGCAACTCAATTGGTTCTAACACAACATTCTTTGCATGGGAGTTAACACCCACAAGGGGTAGTACAAGGCATATCGTCAGTGCCATGACTTGGCCCACACTCAGCATCTTATTCTCCACCATGTCTCCCGGGCATTAGGCCCTCCACCTACCAAGGCAGAACCTACTCTGTATGCTCAGTGGAACACTTCAGGCACCAACTATAGTGAGCTCAAGCATCACCTGTTTCCATGAGAGCCTACTCCGTCAACCACTGATGATGAGGATGACGATGAGGATGATGATGATGATGTTGAGGGTGCCTATGATGAGGGCGACGATGAGGATGAGGACGAGGAGTGATCTCCAAGGACACTAGCATCGCTCTTTCCCATTTTTGGCATTCCGATGCCAAAGGGGAGAAGTAGTTCTAGTAGGTGTCGAAGGGATTTGCTTGGGTCAGGCACAAGTACTTTTGGCATTTATCGCCTTTCTTCGTTCTTTCTTATGCCCATTTAGCGTTGAACTTGTCTATTTGCTACTTGGTTTGTGTGTGAGACTATGTGGTCCATATTGTGTCGTGAGACTATGGACATGTCCCTATGGATTTATATCTATGGTATTCTACAATTATCTCTGTGGATGTATTGATATACCATCATTCTTGGGAGTCTCAATATGGGGATTCATCAAGAGTATCTATCATTATATTATTGAGGACTTCATTACTTTGGTATGGTACATCCTTATCCCAAACTCATCATTTGATTCTTAGATTCCAATTCATGAAAAGTTACTAAGCCTATGTGTGTGAATTTGTATTCAAATGCAAACTTATTATATGCACACATGTAGGGGGAGTTATTTTCATCCTTAGAATGATGTGTTAGTAGGGCTATATTGAAAATCCTAGTATTGTCATCTAACACCAAAAAGGGGGAGATTGAAAGGACATTTCATGACCACCAATATTTTGTGTGTTAGATAACAATACCAAGGATTATCTAATTGTGTGCTTAATGTGCAAAATAATACTACCACCCAATGCTAAACAGAGTTTTGGGGGGGGATTATCCGCCCCACCAAGGTCGCCAAAGTACTCAAGCGCGTCATGTAGATGGGCATCAGAGTTTTCTCCGGATTAACCAGCCAGAGCCGAAGATATTGCTTAGGACAGATAATCCGCCCCCAGGGGGGCCAAAAAATCCACCCCCCCAAGGAACTTTGTCTAAGTCCCGAAGGGGCATCAGATGGGAGAGGGTGAAATTTGCCTAGAGTAACCGGCCAGAGCCAGAGATATTGCTCAAGCCGGATATGTTGGAAATACGCCCTAGAGATAAATAGTGATAAGGACTATTATCATATTTCATATAGTTTATGATTAAGTTTTATATCATGCTATAACTATATTGAGTGGAAACATCAATACACGTGTGATATATAAACAACCAGGGGTTCCCAGTGAAACTCTAGTCACTGGTTCATTGGTCAACAAATGATCAAGTTTGCTGATCATGTGGCATTTATGCCAGTTGGAAATGGAGTCAACTCATTCGGAGAATGAGATGATGAACCAATACCCAACCTAAACATCGTGACCCGATCATGTCACGAAGTTCAAGTTATGATGATTAGAAATGCATGGATCCTCGTAGACTATTCCTTAGACTGTGAGGCTATATCAATCACTGTCGCCAGATAGTGCTTAGATAGCATCAAGCGCCATCTAGTAATACGGTGGTTATAAAGGTGTGTTCAGGTACTCAGAGGAAACCGTAGAGGCAATATATGTCAAGAGTGGGATTTGTCCGTCCACATGACGGAAAGATACTCAAGGGCCCACTCGGAGAAGTTATATCCAATAGCTGCACAACGTGTGATTTGATCGCAGGGATATCACTTGTCGGAACGAGTCAAGTATCATTGTTCGGTAATGAGATTGAACACGAAATGGTGATGTCATTGATCAGATCTCGGGCAATGCAAGTATCGAGAGACAAAGGGAATAAGACACGACTGTCCCGGTTCAAATGATGAAAGATCTTCGTGGAAAACACAGGGGTCACATGGCCATCCAGGTCCCTCTATCGATCATTGGTGCGGGAGTGTCCTGACCATGTCTGGAGTGTTCCCGAACCGTGGGGTATCACGCTTAAGGGCTTGATGATGCTTAGAGAGTGTTTATAGGATCGGAAGAATCGCCGAAGAATAGTAGAGAGAATACTGGAAGGGTTTTGGTAAGTCCGGAGAATGTCCGGAGTGGAGGTGGAAGATGTTCCATAGCCACGAAGGTTGAATAATATGTGAATGAATGTTAAATATTGATTTAATCATTTATTCATAATTATTTAATAAAGAGAAAATCAATTTAAATGGTCAAAGGCTTAATGGGCCAATTCCGGAGGGAAGAGGGCCCATTAGGGAAAAGGCAAGAGGGAGAAGGGCCAAGAGGGGAGGCCCGCGCCCTAGTGGGCCAGCCCTCCCTGCGCGGGGCCCATGGGGTAGCTGGCGGTGCCGCCCCCTCCTCCTCTCCTCTCCTTTAGTCCCACCCCGGGACTTTGAGGGAGGTAGTACCTCCCCTCCCCTATATATAGTGGGGGTATTTGGCTAGATAAATACACACAATATTCAATAAAGGTCTTCTCACTTTTCGGAAGACCTCCAATTGATCTCTCTCTCCCCCCTCCCTCTCTCCCTCTCCCTCTCTCTCTCCCTCTCTATCCCTCTCTCTCTCTCTCTCTCTCTCTCTCTCTCTTGACCGTGGTCCCAAGTTCAGACTACACGAACGAGAGACATCTTCACCGCGGAGCGCCGCCGCGCTGCGGGATTCGGATCCAGGAGCTCTACTTCCGCAACTGATGCTGGATCAGGGAAGCGGGAGTTATCGTCAGGCACCGGACGTGTGTAACTCCCTGCGAGGTGTCACACTTGAGGCACTCAAGTCGTTGGAGCCATAGGAGCGCAAGGACTTCATCACGACCTTGAGGTCGGCTTCAGCTCGTCTACATCAACCACATTCTCCTGAGCGTTGACAATGCTTTTCGGTCTTCAAGGGTAAGTTCGCGAAAAGCCCCTCCCGTTACTGTATTACTAATAGATAGGTCCTGGCAGCATCAGGGGTTCAGGGGCGTAGGGTAAAATTTTATTGTTTTCATACGCGGACCCCCTACAGTGGTATCAGAGCTAGATCTATGCGTAGTAATGCTAGTACGGGTAGAACACACGAGATGTAGAGTGTGGGCGTTGATATTTTAGTTGTTACCCTCCCACGTGTACTTGTGTATACTACAGCTATGCTTGATGAAGCGACCCCCAACTGACTTTACGTGTTCATTCGCGAGACTTGTCCACGCTTGACATACGGCTTGTACCGTATAAAGTGGCTTAGAGGGGTGTCTGTCTCTCTCGCATTAGTTGGTATGCCATTTACAACAGAGTGCCCCGAAAGGGGTGTAGTAGAGATAACTACTTGATCAGCATTGTGCTGAAAGTTCGTAGGTATGAACGGTTCTTGTGCGAAAGCCCATTCAGCCACATAAAACATGCAAAGATAAAGGAGAGGCGTCTAACTTTGTTTTGCAGGGGGGCGTTGCTTTGTGATATGGTTATGGAAAAGGTAAAGTGATTACCCTATGTTACGTAGTAGTAGATAGTCACGGAGGTGACACACTACCACGCCGGAAAGACACTAGTACCTTGGTGTCTATGGTGCGGGAACCCTGGTGCCAGAATCCGGTGACGACGGATGGAGATCACGACGTGAAGGACCATATCACATCACATTTACATTCAATGTTATTGTTTGTATATCTTATTGTGTGCTAGTATTAGATACTCGACGGTAGCCTAATAAGATCATCCCTGTTAAAATTACCAACGGCTATGTTCCCCCTTAGTGTGCACCACCAAGAAAGTTCTTCGGTATGAGGCGATCCATGGTACAAGCATGGGTGTCATACATATCTACATTTGCATACAGTGGGTGTAAGCCATGTTGCACAACGAATACACTAAGGTTGAGTTGGCGAGCCTAGCATATGCAGACATGACCACGGAACACAGATGGTCGAAAGATCGAGCACGAGTCGCATGAATGATGTGACGGACGTTTAGCGTCCACCCTTGAACCCACATTTATGGCCATGATGATCGGGGGAGATGTGGCTGATAGGGTCCGTGTTATCACTAGGAACCCTTATGGGGATAGGTGTTTCTGAGTGGAGTAATTATTAACTCATTTAATTATAAACTTAGTCTAAATTCCTTTTGCAATTATAAATGTAGAAAAGTTCTCCACGATGCCACCTTTCTTGTTGACGATTGATTGGTTAGAATGAGAGAAGCTCAGATTAGATGGATCAAACATCTCTATATGGGTTGCGCGTCTCCACGTTCTCCTTAGCGAGAATGACATGGTCGACTACATACTCGACATGATGGATTTGGATCAGCCCATTGACCTAGAGACCCCAGAGCAGCGGGAAGACCACTATCTCCGTCGGGAGATGGCCTCCTTCATTTCAGTTACAATGCGTTTCGGAATGGTGGACGAGCTGTGGCCTTTCATGGGTGATGTCAACCCTCGTATGGTAATGCTACAACTTAGGACACATTTCGTGGAATAAGCACGCATATGGGAGCATGAGCTGATGGGAGGCTTCCTCTCCATTAAGATGGAGGATAACTCATCACTTGACGACCACTTGGAGTGCATACATGATGTGTACATGAGGCCTGCATACTTCCTAGATAGCTAGATGACGGGCTCTTTTGCAAATGGCGTTGTGCTGCGGTCGCTGCCACCAAGCTATCAAGCACAAGTCAGGACTCAATGGAATTCCACCGGTTCATGACACTTCTCAGGAATGTGTTGGTTGAACCAAATGTCGCCGAGGTCATCAATGAGAAAGGTATATATTTGATATACAATTTTATAAATGTTATAATCTTGGAAACACATTTGCAGTGTTAAGTATTTTTGATACTTGTTCTGTTTTGCTGAAAACGGGTCCTTCTGGATGAGAGGTGCTTGCTGGAGAGGAGGTGACGTTGCGTGTTGATGGAGAGCATGATGATGATGTCCAGCGACACTCTCCCTCGACGTTTATCATTTAGTTTATATTTTAGGATGATTATTGTAGTCAATAGATCGTGAACCTCTTTAGTGTGTCTCACACTTTGTGAGACGGTTATTCATATGAGCTTGTAACAAAAAGTTGTTCCACTTTTATGAATGATTTCTATTTTTGTTCATATATTGTTTGATTATATGTGAATTATCCTTGTTGTTTGAAACTAATTGATAATGCATGAACATTTGTAAAATATTGAAATGCCTTTAAAAATACCCAACTTAAATGATATTCATTACGGAATGAAAACCATTGTTTAAATTCAAAGTTATGATGATAATATGTGAAAGTCATTTGATTTCTTATCACATATAAATCATGCCTAAGTTCGGCAAAAATAACTTGAACACCGTGTATTACTTGAATACAAAGTGTTTTAATGAATTGTTAAAAGTAAATACATATTCGATGTATTGTGTTTTAACAAAATGGTAATTATCATTATATGATTGTTTAAATGTGTAAAGTAGTTTACCAAAGGAAACATAAGTATGAAACTATTTGATATGATCAAAGTGTTTCATCAACAAAAGGGTATAAATATAAAAGAGAATCTAATTACTATGATTTGATCAATAGTAATGAAATTCGAGTTTACGAGAATGGCATAGAAGAAAAATTGTGAAATGCAATGCATTTGAAATGTCAAAATGCAAAGCATCACAATATGATATTAGATATCAAAATGGGTAAATATATGGTGCCAAATAATTCGTTGTAGTGTAGATGTAGAGACCATTAGTTAGAAATAGTTAGCACTCAATTAGAATATATAGTGAACCATAAGAATTCATGAAAGCGGCTCCATATCTAGTATGGATAGTCGTGGAAGTTTTGGGGTTATTCAATATAACCAAAACAATAGCGAATGTGTCCGTGTAGAGTATTCATTGGAAACTTTGAATACAAAATCCATAGCTGAAACCAAAAGAAAAGCAAAACTTGTATTGCTTGGACTTTGGTGCATTCTCGAAGAAGTTCACATTCAGTGATATTTCTCGATTATGAAGAAAATGGAAGATAGTGAAAAACACAATGAGGATTCAAATTCCTGCATAAGAGTGTTGAGAGGCACAATGGACAACATTCCTGAATGATTCTCTTCACAAAGGAAACAATCCATGATAATGATCATTGTGTTTTCCCCACTAGTATTTTCACTACATGAAGTAGGATTCAAAATGTAAACCATATCTTGTATGGAGACATTTGTGAATCATTTGTCATGATTCTTGGAACATGACATACCTTCGAACTACTAAGGAAATTATGGTAAACTAGAATTATGAGAAATCCTAAAAGCAAAATTCCCTTGAGATTAGAAACAATTCGTTGCTGAATCTCACAAGTAAAAGGGGTTACTTGGATTTTCCCAAATGACTTCAAAGCCATATTGAAAAGGGGGGTGAATGACAAAAGCACAATTTGTCAAGTATTGGATGAATTCAAATGAATTTGATTCAAGTGTGCTAAATGTCTAGTGGGTTTAAAACTAGTAAAAGTACTAGTATCTCATAGTAAATCTCCAAGTTTGATATTTGATCAAAGGATTTTGAAGTTGTTCAAAATGGTGAGTGGATATGCAATTTGCATGAAATTGAGTGGGAGCTATAAAAGTCTTCCTAAAACAATATGTGAATAACATATTTTTGAGTGGGAGCAATATAAGTCTCAAATCCAAATATGTAGGAACATAGTTTGAGTAAGAGTAGTCTCATACCCAAATATGTTAGAAACATGTTTTGAGTGGGAGCTTATAGAGTGATTCTAAAGTGTGTTAAGAATAAAAGTACCAATAAATAATGATTTATAAGGTGTAGAAGTTGATAATAGGCGTATTATGATATTATGTAGTATTCCTTATGGGATTCTGAAAAGGGTTTCAGAATAGAAGTTAATTAAGGAATTGGTCCTTAATAAACCAAATTAGGAAGAGTATTAAGTTTAACATCAATGGTTAAAAGAAAGAAAAGGATGATCATCATCCACTATGTTAAGACATAGGTTCTATCTTAGAAAACCATGATGATAACTTAACATAATATATGATCCAATAAGGAACGTTTAAAAGTGATTAAGTTTGAATCACGGAACGTTGAGCTAAGTTTGTCTGCAGTGTCTAATAGAGAACTGTAGACATATTTTCCAAATCCATAAAGGGTCACATATCTTAAATCATAAAGGGTTATGTTATAAGGGAATATGTTGGAAACTCCTGTAAATACCGATTAAAGTCAAGTAGGAAGCGAGGTGAACAAAAACATCGAAAGTTGTACATAGTGCACTAGTGTTTCGATGAATACATTTACAATAATAGATAAGGGTACCATCTAAAGTGTTGTATAATGTTATGGCGGGGCTAGTTCGCTTTTAACATAGAATGATGTGTCCCAGGGCACAGTGCCCATGAGAAAGCCCTCGAGGTTGATCTAAAGTCACTATAGGCTCCTGGAATCAGGCCTCCTTCTGCTGCCATAGCGACGATGCATACACACAGATGTTATCATGTGATGATAAAGTATTAATGTCAATCAAGGTGACATTAGTAAGTTGCAAAGGATTTGGGACTGTAAAGTACATGCCCAAGACTCAACCTCTTCCATGAGCAAGCATGTTCAGGGTACCGGATATGGTTCCAATGATTAAGAACAAATGAAGCTAGTGTATTTGTACTCTAGTGCAAGTGGGAGACTATTGGAAATATGGCCTAGAGACAAATAGCGATAAGGACTATTATCATATTTCATATAGTTTATGATTAAGTTTTATATCATGCTATAACTGTATTGAGTGGAAACATCAATACACGTGTGATATATAATGAACCAGGGGTTCCTAGTGAAACTCTAGTCACTGGTTCATTGGTCAACAGATGATCAAGTTTCCTGATCATGTGGCATTTATGCCAGTTAGAAATGGACTCAACTCATTCTAAGAATGAGTTGATGAACCAATACCCAACCTAACATCATGACCCGATCATGTCACGAAGTTCAAGTTACGATGATTAGAAATAGATCCTCGTAGACTATTCCTTAGACCGTGAGGCTATATCAATCACTGTCTCCCGAGAGTGCTTAGATAGCATCAAGCGCCATCTGGTAATTAAGTGGTTATAAAGGTGTGTTCAGGTACTCGGAGGAAACCGTAGAGGCAATATATGTCAAGAGCGGGATTTGTCCATCCACATGACAGAAAAATACTCAAGGGCCCACTCGAAGAAGTTATATCCAATAGCTGCGCAACGTATGATTTGATCACATGGATATCACTTGTCGGAACGAGTCAAGTATCATTGTTTGGTAACGAGATTGAACACGACAAGGTGATGTCATTGATCAGATCTCGGGCAATGCAAGTATCGAGAGACAAAGGGAATAAGACACGACTGTCTCGGTTCAAACGATGAAAGATCTTCGTGGAACGCACAAGCGTCACATGGCCATCCAGGTCCCTCTGTCGATCATTGGTGTGGGAGTGTCCCGACCATGTCTGGAGTGTTCCCGAACCGTGGGGTATCACGCTTAAGGGCTTGATGATGTTTAGAGAGTGTTTATAGGATCAGAAGAATCACCAAAGAATAGTAGATAGAAAACCGGAAGGGTTTTAGTAAGTCCAGAGAATATCCGGAGTGGAGGTGGAAGATGTTCCATAGCCACGAAGGTTGAATAATATGTGAATGAATGTTAAATATTGATTTAATCATTTATTCATAATTATTTAATAAAGAGAAAATCAATTTAAAAGGTCAAAGGCTTAATGGGCCAATTCCGAAGGGAAGAGAGCCCATTAAGGAAAAGGGAAGAGGGAGAAGGGCCAAGAGGGGAGACCAGCGCCCTAGTGGGCCAGCTCCCTCCACGCACGGGGCCCATGGGGTGGCCGGCGGTGCCACCCCCACCCCCTCTCCTCTCCTTTTGTCCCATCCCGGGACTTTGAGGGAGGTAGTACCTCCCCTCCCCTATATATAGTGGGGGTATTTGGCCAGATAAATACACACAATATTCAATAAAGGTCTTCTCACTTTTGGGAAGACCTCCAATTGATATTTCTCTCTCTCTCTGTCGTGACCATGGTCCCAAGTTCGGACTGCGCGAATGAGAGACGTCTTCACCGCGAAGCACTGTTGCGCTGCGGGATTCGGATCCAGGAGCTCTATTTCCGCAACTACTGCTGGATCGGGGAAGCGGGAGTCATCGTCAGGCACCGGACGTGTGTAACTCCCCACGAGGTGTCACACTTGAGGCACTCAAGTCGTTGGAGCCACAGGAGCGCAAGGACTTCATCACAACCTTGAGGTCGGCTTCGGCTCGTCTACATCAACCACGCTCTCCTAAGCGTTGACAACGCTTTTCGGTCTTCACAGGTAAGTTCGCGAAAAGCCCCTCTCGTTACTGTATTACTAATAGATAGGTCCTGGAAGCATTAGGTGTTCAGGGGCGTAGGGTAAAATTTTATTGTTTTCATACACGGAACCCCTACATGATAATCTACCCCTCTAGGGGGCTCGGATAATCCGTCCCCAGGAATTCAACAAAGGCAACCAAGGCGTGTCACTCAGAGAGGGGGGCAGACTTTTTTCCGGATTGTCCGAGCATGGGCCGGTTGTTTGCCTAGGCCGGATAATCCAGCCCCCACTTGGGCCGAATAATCTAGCCCCCAAATCGCCCAACAACTACTTTTTTGAGAGGGGCTATAAATATCCCCTCAGATCCCCAATTTAGAACTCTTGATTCATACCAAAAACTGTAGTACTGTTCTTCAAGTTCGAAACCGAGATGACCATCTTCGTCCACCTGGAGAATTGAAGGAGGAGGCTTCGATCTTCATCAACACAAATCAAGCACATCACTCCCCCTCCATTCACTTGGGGGATTCTTGATCTAGTATTTCTTGCGAATATCTAGATCTCATTTTTGGTTGTTGATAATACTTATTCTTGTGGCAGCTTGTTTGATCACACGAGCCTCCAATTCAGTTGTGGATGTGTGCCCCGTTAGTGTTGTAAAGGCACCGGTTCCTGCCTCGAAGGGTACAAATAGTGGAAAGGTGGATCATGCCTTTTGTGGTGATATCCATCAGAGAACAGGGTGATGCCTATTGTGCCGTGATGGTCTTAGTACCGCCCACCCTTCCAACGCAGACGTACTTCCCTTAACAAGGAACGAACTATGGTCAAACAAATCATGTGTCTCTGCGTGCTCCACTATGGTTACCTCATTCCTCGCTTTTACTCGCTTAGTAGTTAGGTTTTATTATAGGGAAATTTTTCATAGGTTCATATCTAGAGAATTTACCTTTGTGTCAAGCCTAAAATTGAAAAAGAATTAAAATTTGGAGTGGCACCTATTCACCCCCCTCTAGGTGCTCATACGATCCATATCACCAGCGAGCAATGAATAGGTCCTTAACAAACCTAGCACCAACGAGCATGACCTTCCGTGGCATAGTCCTAGGGAAAGCCCAAATTCCTCTAGGCAAAGTCTATTTTGACGTACTCTTCAGATCAAGGAACAACTTCAGGCATGAAAAGCTTGAGTTTGAGGCCATGGACTGGCCATCGCAATACCACGCGATCCTAGGGCGCCCAGCTTTCACAAGATTTATGGCAGTACCTCACTATGCATATTTGGTATTAAAGATGCTAGCACTGAACAGATTCATAACTGTGAGAGGTAGCTTCACTCGCTGTGATATTTGCGAACGGGAATTCAACAAAATATCAGAATCTTTCGGGATGGAAACATAGTTCACCCAACTAAAAATTTCAGATACAGAGCCACTACCCGAAGGACACGTCTCAACTGACCAAACTCCAAACTGTACAAGAGAAAATTAGGTCTACCATACAGACCCAAAAAAGATGACTTATTCGGCCTCCAATATTGGACGCACATAGGAAAGCACGCTCGTTGGTTCCCCCCGTGAGAATTGGGAGAATTTCACATCAAAACCAACCAACATGAAAAGAATCCCCAAGGAGCCCGCCGAGCACTCATCCAAATCATATATAGACACCAACCCAAATATATGATCCACCCGAGAAACCACAGGACCAAAACCTAGGGCCATTGAACAAAAGCTCCATCGCCTCACCAACTCATGGCACATCATGAAAATAAAAAAGGGAACATGGGTGGACATCCTAGTTCTCACCCTAAATATAAGCACAGGACTGCACATATGCATCAACTTTGCTACCTCAAGCAACCAAACTCAAGAAGTGATCCTTCCGTCTGGTCCACAGCGCTGAAGCCACCCTCTAGTCGAAGAAACCCATAGGGCCCTCTTATGGGTCTGAAAGCCTTACTCCTCGGAAGCACACAAAGACGGCGATAGGCGGTTCAATCTAGAAACTACTACGCAGATGCGTCACTCTTTGTACTTAGGATTTTACTTTTCTGCACTTTACATTCAATAAGGCCAACAGCCAGGCGAGTACGCCAAAACATGTACCTCCTGCATTTTGACGACAAATAAGAGAAAAATTTCCCAAAACAGAGTCTCAGATTCTCCTTTCTATCAAACTTCCTTAACCCGATACTCGGGGATCACACCAGTGATCATATGAATAAAAGCGTCCACCTGACACTCGGGGGCTTTGCTAAATGAAATATGCTCCGATTTTCGGCCTCTCCAACCAAAAGCACAACACTCTTTAATCCGAATAGCCGACTCCACCCCAGGGCACCAGGCAAACGAAAGGGTCCCGTGTAAAAATAACTGTGCATTCAGATGTCATCAGAAAACAAGGGTACAACATGGATTTTCCAACTATAAAATAGAAATTTACACATTCCACATGTTTGGCTTTGTAGGAAAATATAGTCATTTACAAGGGAAATTAAGGGAAAATTCTTCGCCTTCTTCCAAGCATCTTCGGATGATTCTGATGGTAGGCATACAAGAATCCACAAATGGGGCTCCATGTCAACCATCCCACCCTCAGGAAGCGGAGGCAACCGCCACGACACAACATCTAGGTCCAGCGTCGGGTGGTGTATGTGCACCCAAGAAAGAGAAAGTTTTGCACCCGCCACAAGTTTCATCTTCACGAAGTGGTAAAGCCTCTCGCCTCGACGAAAGCTCGCCATCAAATCGACAAGACTCTGAGGCTGAGGATCCCGAGTAAACATGGCATTGTACACAAGGGCTAGTGACTGGTGACATCACTCTACAAAGTCCTCCACCTCAGACATGCGATCCTGGAGAAGGCTAATGTGTACACACGATGATGATTAGTCCAGAAATCATTGTCGGTACATGAAGAAGCCTCCATGAGAGAGTCTTGCACAATCGAATACCTGCGGAAAAGAAGAGGGTCACGTTTTCACAAATACACATGCAAACCTCGGAGGCTCTATGAGGAACTTACAAAGCATTTTTTGCTAGCCCTGGATATTTCCTCTAAAATATAGGCTTCGCTATCCAAAGCTTTGTGCATTTTCGACTGTGACACATCCACCATCGCCTGCACAGTTCAGAGATTCCCCTCCAGGCATTTTACCTGTCCAATTTTTTCAGCATACAACGATGGGTCCACAACACGAACGATAGCATTGGTGGATGAAACCACTCCAGAGGCAGATGGCTCAATATCGGAAGGCAGAGGAGGACCCAAAGGAACAACTGAATCAACATTAATCTGGCAGAACAAATGGAAAAGGCAAGAACTTCAGCAGACATATAGGATCAACTACATGACAAATAAATGCGACATAAGCATTATATACATGCAAAAGACTGTTCGAAAGGAGCAGTTCAACAAAGGTCACAAGGTTTATCACAAGAAACATGAAAAAACATCTACAAAATAAAGCTAAATTATGAGGCAGATTTCTCATCCAAAAGCGTGACGCTGGCTGACGGAGCATCAACCGAAGGATTGGTAATTGGGGCAGTACTACCAGAAGGAGCCCTGGTTGAAGGATTAGCAGGGGGTATCTCTTAACCGATGATACCTTCAATCCGGATTCACGGATGTAGTATAACAGCTTTTTCCCTAGAATACCTAGGTTTAATTGAACCTCAGAAAGCAATGCTAAAAGGAAATAAAAAGGACACGTCTACAAGACTTTGTTTGTTTGTTTTACCTTAGTTTACTGGACCAATCTAGTTTACTTTATAATGGGTTGAATCAATGGATGGAGATAGGCCAGGGTTGAAGATCCACCTGTAGCTGCACATCATATGGGATAAAAGATAATAATAAGCATAGTCATGTATAATGTTTGAACAGAGATAATCTCTTGTGGGCAACACATCCTAATATTCTAGAGCCCCCGTGATGCAGCGGGCATAGCAATAGACTTTTAATCCAACTGAGTGCACACCGAAGCCACAGGTTATAAGTGATTATTAAGTGTAAAACACCGATCAAAGCTTTAAGTGGTGATGTTGTTGTGATTCCCGAATGGGGCGCTAAGCGAAGACCATACTACCCTTTATGTCAATGAGGTTCCTATGAGATTGCCGCTAGCCAAGTATCTCACCTCAATCCTTTATCAATCTATGGGATCTTGGGTACCTACAAGTCCATAGCTCGAGACAAGAGACAAAGAAACAAAAGATACAAATCTCAATTGCAAACAAAATACAATTCTCCCATGATCTAGATGCACATAATCATTGCGAGGTTTCTCCCCAACCCGTAGCCCGTGAGGACTACTCACTCATAACAAATAGATCGGAGATAGAAAACATCATACAAATACTTAGATTGAAATAAAATATTCTTACAATGGTCACCAAATCACAAGGAGATCTAAAGTACAAAGCAATGGCTATGGCTAGTGGATGGATGGATGGTGGAAGTGATGAACAATGGATGCACAATGGTGTGGATCTCCTTTGGTGGTGTTGTGATGTAACCTGCGAATGATGACTCTCTGGCCGGCGGCTGGAGCCTCAAAATATATAGGTGACTTCACGAAAGTTGTAGGGATTGACAAGACGAAACTATCGCCACCTGCTACGGGCGGACGGTACGGGCGGTCCCTACCCTGTCGTGGTATTGCCAACGAGTACGCCATGGAGGGGTCCTCATAGTGCGTGTTTAGAGACGTGGGGTAAGGCGAAGAGTTGGTGGGTACGAGGTAACACAACTTACCCAGGTTCAAGTCCCACAATGGTGGGAGAACTCTACTCCTGCTATAAATCACTATAATGGCAATACGCCGAGTTACAGAGATAGGTTCGATGAGCGAGGTGTTGCATGTTGTACATGGCAATCTAAGAGGTTGCCTTCCCTAAAGGCTCCCACATGCCAGCTTATAAAGGCACAAAGACCTAGGGTTTATAGGGAAAGGTCCTTGGCAGACAAGGTAAAGATTCCTACACTAATACGAACTAGTCTTCCGCATCTTGCACTCCAAGGCTTCGAGTATGTCGGTGACTCCTGCGTAGCCTTCCTTTAACCAGCATGGGCCTCCCTTCTGGGTCCGTCTAACTGGGCCACCTAGTAGGCCATAGGCCTTGCTACCAACTATGGGCCACCCGGGTTAGGTGGATTGGTGACATGCTATGAGGGTACCCATTTGGCATATCCGCAACAGTAGCCCCCGGAGGACTTTGAAATCTTGCGCCATCTTGCCCATTCATCTTTGAATATCCCGTCTAAGTGATGCCGCCAATTCGTCAAGCAATATCTCAAAGGTCTCCCAAAGAACCCTGGAATCCTCTCCGGCTTCGCAATGTAGCCAGAAATTCCTTGAGTCTTCATTTCTAGAGTCGGACAATCTTTGTCTTTAGTGGAATCTTCGGACACGACCCTTCACTGCAACTGTCAGGAAGATGACGTAGGGTACAGCTTATGCTACCTCGTAACTCACGGAAATAGAGAATTAATCATCAGCTATTTTCACGCGCGCGAAATCCGAAATGGTGAGGCGGCAAAGACGGAGGACATGGCAAAATTACCACACACGTTCACTTCCACATCGGCAACGCTCCATCCATTAGATCCTTTTGCACGAATCTTGACGCGGGGTCTATATATTTTCACCGCGGTCAGTTTATTTTCTTTTACCCGCATTCACTTCCTTGTCTTCGTCTTCCTCTAGCCGTGCATCCATTCGATCTCCTCCTCGAAAGCCCTAGCTAGAGCCCTCTTCTCCTCCCATTCCCTCATAGTAATGGCCTCCAAAAGCTCTATTCCTTCGATGGAAGCGACCCCCAAGGCTACTTCGGAGCCATCCCAAGGAGTGACCGTCCCGCCGGAGGGGGTGGTTGTCCCTGTCAACACCGTGGTGGAAACCACCGGTAACAACCAAGAACGAGCAGCACCATAAGCTGCAAAAGAAGTTAACGACTCCCACAAGGTGGTGTGGAGGGGCTCTGACCTCTCCGCCGAAGATCTGTAGGAGCTGGTCACCGAGGGGTATCTCCCCGTGGCGAAGGAGTTGGTCTGGCGGGCGGTGCCGGTCGGCGAGGTGGTTCCTTCTCCCCAAGCTAGAGAGAAAGTGTACCTCAAGGCCCAGCTGGTACGAGGCATAAGCCTGCCAGTCCCCGACTTATTCTTTGACGTTCTCCGACACTTCTGGGTACTCCCCACAATCTGTCTCCCAATAGCATCTTGGTCCTTAGCAACTTTGTAGCCTTGTGCGAAGGATTCCCAGGCATAAAACCTAGGTTAGATCTGTTCGTGTACTTTTTTTACCGTCAAGAGAGAGTCCGTAGAGTCCAAGGATGAATTGTGGATTTGTGGAACCATTAGCTTCAAGATCCGGCCTAGCCAGCGCTTCCCTGACATCGTAGGGCATGAGTCATGCAAGAAC
The DNA here is from genome assembly GCA_910589775.1 of Avena eriantha. NCBI lineage: Eukaryota > Viridiplantae > Streptophyta > Magnoliopsida > Poales > Poaceae > Avena > Avena eriantha. Next base: position 90,922,972 of record OU342740.1, read on the forward strand.
TGGAAGCGCACGTACTTCTACGGCCCAGATATTCCTATGCCTAACCGCCTTGAGACTTATCCTAACTTCGTCGATGAAGCTGCCTCTGAGGTGCCCACATGGAGGACCCCAGCCTCCCTTCCCTCCGACGACAAGGCCAATCGCGCCATAAGGCGGATTGAATGGCTCGTAGATAGAGGTCTGATGGGCCTGGATCTTGCCATGTGATGGTTCGTTAGATGGATCCAGCCTCTGCAGCACCGCGCCGAGTTGATGTGTAAATACACTCAAGACAGGAGGGATCCCATGTGAATTTCGCGGGATAACTTCTCTACTAACTCCATCAAACTCCGGCTTAAATACATTGTCAAGGTGAAGGAAAGGAAGCATGGCTTCAAGATCACCTATGACATGTTTGATTGCGGCAAGTGCCCAAAGGTAGCTTTTGTTTCCTTTGTTGCTCTTTATATGCTCTAAGGTTTTTCCAACTTGAAGTTGTCAATCTAACACTCCTTTGTATCCCAGCTGGTGACCTTGGCGACGTATTAGATGGCCTCCCAGGTCTATGATCCTAAGCTGAAGGATATCCAAGTGGTGTCCAACGACGACGCCCCAAGGATCAACCAGCTCCGACATCACGAAAGCGGAAGAGCTCCACCTCTAACGCTGCTGCTAAGGCCAAGAAGAATAAATTGGAGAGTGGAGTCTCCAAATGATCGACCGTCTCCTTAGAGGTGGAGAAGAACAAGAAATCCACCGGCATTCCCCTCACCAAGGCTCCTACCATGGAGTAAGTGTTTTCATTCTCCGGCTTGTACTTTTCAGCTCATACCTTTTTCACCTCTTGTACTTATACTTCGTATGTTTCAGGAGGCAAGGTGGTGTTAGTTTGAAGCGATCCTCCAGAGATGCTGGAGGGTCAACAAATATTCGTGACATGGTCACCAGGGACGTGGCTGCCCCTACTCCTCCCCTACTCCTGCTGCCAAGCCTTCTACTGGCCCCGCTGGGCCTTCATCTCCTGTCATCCCTGAAATCTCCGCCATGGAGAGAGATGTTAATCCAATCCTTGATATCTCAGGCTTTGTCGAGGCAGACGTTGCTCCCAACGAGCAATCGACACAGGAGAGCACATCCTCCAAAGTGGCTGAAGCTCTGGCTAAGGATGTCACTGAGAAAGGGAAGCAGGTGGTGGAAGAGGCGGAGGCGGAGGCAACGGTTAAGGCAGGAGCCTTTGCGCCATCAACTGTTTTGAAGACGCAATAGGTGTCTAGGGAATCATTCATGCCTCCAGCTTCAACATCTCTTTTGGCCGCGACTCCTCTGACATTGTTCCTAGATGACCTCATTGCGCAGGCAGATGCCATGTATAACAATGCCGGCATCTTCCACACCGCATATGCCAATCTGGCAAACAATCTCAAGCTTATTGCCATCGTAAGTGTTTTGAACTTCACTTTGTTTCTTTTGCATAGTATAACCCTCTGTAGCCCCCGCGCTCTTAGGCGGATAAACAAAGGTTATTGGCCTGAGTGCTCCAAATAACTTTTAAGACTAGAACTTGATAGTGTAGCCCCCAGTGTCTAGGTGGAAACTTAGCAGAATTCTGGCTAGATGCTCTAAGAGTAGCATACTTGTTGGTTAAAAACTTATGATGTAGCCCCCGAGCGTGTAGTTGAAACCATATAGTTCCGACTAGATGCTCTAGAGAAACTAAAACATTCTTGTTTGTTTGCAGAATGAGAATAGGCGGAGGATCATGACCAATGAGAGGTTTGCTGCTTTGTGGAAGGAGCTAGACCTTGAACAGGGTAAAACAGCCTTCCTAAAGCAACAGATCAAAAATAGCCAGAGTTTGTTTCTTGTAACAGCTGCTTGCTTTTCCTCATGGACTTATTTCTGCCGTATTCTCATAGTACTTTCTGATTTCCGTCTCACAGAAGCCATTGCCAAGGCCAAGAGCATCGTCGAGCAATCCACGCATATCCAGAAGCTCGATGATGAGAACAAAATTTTGAAGAAGGACCTGGCCGATGCCGTCAAGGGCCATGATACAGCGATGAAGGTGCTGCAAGAATCTGCTGACGCCGAGATGCAATGCCTGAAGGTCGAGATTGCGCAACTCAAGGAACATAACCAATTTTCCAAAGAGCATAATGCGAGGAACCTTGAGGTGTACAAGACAGTCAAGAAGGAGCGGGATGTCTTGGCAGAGACATGCAAGCAAGCGGAGACAAGCATCTTTGGTAACCTTTCTCCCTCTTGGTCATTTCTATACTTTGGATAATCATTTGATTTGTGTGTACTCATGGTCCTTGTATCTTGTGCAAACCACAACTCCCATTGGCCTAGCCAACTTGGGTGAAGGTGCTCCAGACCCTAAGGAACGCATGATTCTTGCCGGCAACTTCGTCAATACCGCCATTCCCCATGCCAAGGAGATAGCCTAGCCCCTAGGGATCAACATTAAGCCGGCAGACTCAACGGCCAAGTACGCGTAGATCCTGCGCCGAGCTCCTGAGAAGGTCAAGGACTGGAAGGCCTCTTGCATCCGGGTTGGTGTTAGGATATCCTTGTCTTTGGTCAAGGAACACTACGACAATGCTGACATCGACCTTGTGACCTCCAGCTTTCCCAAGCTGGATGAGGAAGGGAGAGAGATTGATAGTGATGCTATTTGGAATTCCCTTTCTGGCTTTGACACCATGATTGCTAGAATGGTCAATGCAGATGTCTTTGTGCCTGCTGAGATCCTTGACGAAGACATGGCCTTGTCTGAGTCTAGCCCATCTCCCTCCGTGTTTGACGAGCTCTCCCGGCCTGGCTCTCCTGATGATGCCACCGCGAAGCCCCCCTACAACAGAGCCATAAAAACAATGTTTGTATTAAATGTATATCTACAATGTGTATGCGGAAAAACTTATGTGATTATCAAGGCGGAAAAACTTGTACTCACGTTTCCTGCTACTTATCTGTTTCCAGCATTATGTATATTTGTAAGCAAGTGTTAGCTTATCCATTATTCTGGTTCGTACGCTTGACCTTTCGTGAGACAGAAAACTCATAGCATAGAACTATGCTCTTAGGTGATGATGCTTAATAGCACCATCAAGAACCTAAGAGCAAAATCGCCGGCTTTGCGTGCTGGGAAGTCACTACTCCAGAATCCACATAAAAACTTCAGAAAACGTGTAGACCAGAAAACTTAAGCTATCGTCCGTAGGCAGAATTTTCACAAGTGCAAATGCAAACTTGCGCATAAAGGGTTTATATGATCCAAAAATGAACAACTAAAGGAGGTAAAAGACTTAGAGAATATGAGTGAACCAAATGCTTTATTTCATTGATCATATAAGAAACTTATTACATAATATAAATGTGCTAAGTGTAAAAGGGATGTAGCTGTGCTATGTTCCATGGCCGATCTGTCTCCGGGTAATCATCATCAGAGTCACATTGCTTGCGCTTGCGATCTTTTGGCCTATCATTCAACTCGCAAATATCGACGAGGTAATAGGAACCATTTATCAATGCTTTGCTTATGACGAATGGTCCTTCCCAAGGTGGGGATAGTTTGTGTGATCTCTCCTGCTTGAGCCTAAGCACCAGATCCCTCTCTTTAAACGAGCGATGCTTTACGCGGCGACTATGGTAGCCACACAACTTCTGCTGGTAGATAGCGGATCTCTGGCATGCCAGCACATGCCCTTCTTCAAGTAGGTCCACAGATAGGCGTCTGGATTTTTCAGCGTCATCTTTCTTGTAGGTGGAAACTCTTGGTGCGTCATGGAGGATGTCGGTTGGGAGGATCTCTTCTGCTTCATAAACCATGAAGAAAGGAGTCAAGCCGGTGGATATGTTGGGTGTTGTTCGTAAACTCCACAAGACAGATAGTAATTCCTCTACCTAGGCTCCAGCTGCCCTATGCAGAGGTGCCTCTAAGCGTGGCCTGATTCCATGCAGAATTAATCCATTGGCCCTTTCAACTTGCCCATTTGATTGTGGGTGTGCCACAAATGCTAGGTCAACACGGATGCCTTTTTCATGACAGTACTTCTCAACTTCTCCGAGAGATAAATTTTCCGCCATTGTAGGTGATGATGCTGTGTGGGAGACAAACTCACCACTAGATCTGGGACAAAGTTTAGGGTTGTTGCCCCATCAAGCTTTCTAATGGGTTTAGCTTCAATCCATTTTGTGAATTTGTCCACTGCTACTAGCAAGTGTGTGAATCCACAGGGTGCTATCTGTAAAGGTCCCACCATGTCCAGCCCCCAGACTGCAAATGACCAAGTTATTGGTATTGTTTGCAATTCTTCAGCTGTAACACTAGGTTGTCTTGCATAGAACTGACACCCAAGGAATGTTTGTACCAACTTGTCAGCATCTGCCTTGGCAGTTAACCAGTAGAATCCTTGTCGGAAAGCCTTAGCCACCAATGATCGGGGAGCGGCATGGTGCCCGCAATCTCCGAGATGAATTTCTCTAAGGATTTCGATACCTTGTTGCTAGGAGATGCATCGAAGGAAAACTCCTCTTGTACTTCTTTGGTAAAGCCAACTGTCAATGATGACGTAGCATTTTGCTCTTCGTACTATTTGTCGGCTTTCGACTTCGTCAGCGGGCAAAGTTCCGTCTTGTAGATAGTCCATGAAGAGTTTCATCCAAGCCGGAGAAGTCAATGTTACTATATTAACAAATGAATCCACTCTATCCGGGTTGTCAGGGTCTGCTCCCTTCATGGATGGAGTCCGTAAATGTTCCAGGAAAACGCCTGGCGGAATTGGTCAACGAGCCGATCCAAGCTTTGACAGCAGATCTGCCGCCTCATTCTCCTCCATTTTGACGTACTTGACTTTTGTAGCCGTTGAAGCACTTGGCTATTTCATCTACTTCATATCGATATGCCACCATCATAGGGTTCCGTGCGTTCCAGGTGCTAGCTACTTTCTGGGTAATCAAGTCGGAATCTCCACAGCAAACTATGCGCTTGATGCCAATTTCTTTGGCTACGCGAAGTCCGTGAATGAGGGTGTCATACTCCGCCATGTTGTTGGTAGCATTGAAGTGAATCTGCAGGACGTATTGCAACTTTTCTCCTATTGGTGATTGTGATACACCAGCCCCCGAGCTGTTGAGTAGCTTTGAACCGTCAAAGTGCATAACCTAATATTCTAGCTCTGGCACATGAGTGTATTCTGGCAGTTCTGTCCAATCTGCGAGAAAATCCTCCAATTCTTGAGATTTGATAGAGTTACGTCTCTTGTAGGTGATTTCAAAGGAGGAAAGTTCAATGCCCCACTTTTCCACTCTCCTTGTAGCATCGCTGTTGTTGATGATGTCGGATAGTGGAGCTTTGCTCACCACTGTGACAGGGTGCTCCTAGAAATAATGCCTTTGCTTTCGTGAAGCAAGGAAGACTCCATAAGCTATCTTTTACTAGTGCCGGTAACGCTTTTGGATTCTGTCAAGACCTCGCTTACATAGTAAACAGGTCGCTGAACTCCGTATTCGTGCGTTGGTTCCTTGCGCTCCACCATGATGACGATGCTGATTACTCGGTTGGTTGCCTCCATGTAAACTAACATAGGCTCCCTTGACACCGGTGCCGCAAGTATTGGTGGGGAGGAGAGTATTCTCTTCAACTCCCGAAGTGCTGCGTCAGCCTCGTCCGTCCATCTGAATTTGTCTGCCTTCTTGAGCACCTTGTAGAGTGGCATAGCCTTCTCACCAAGTCGGATGATGAACCGGCTTACTGCTGCAACGCAGCCCGTGAGCCTTTGTATGTCCTTCAGGCATGTCAGACGTTTGATGTCGCGGATGGCCTTGATTTTCCCCGGGTTCACCTCGATCCCACGATACAAAACGATGAAGCCCAACAGTTTGCCAGAGGGTACTCCGAAGACGCACTTCTTGGGGTTCAACATCATGTTGTATTTCCGGAGATTATCGAAGGTTTCCTGCAAGTCAGCGATAAGTTCATTTGATTTCTTTGACATTACCGCGATGTCGTCCATGTAAGCGTGTACGTTGTGACCTATTTGGTCATGTAGGCAATGTTGCATAGTCCGCTGGTAAGTAGCACCACTGTTTTTGAACCCAAAGGGCATTGTGACGTAGCAATACGTGCCGTAGGGTGTGGTGAACGAAGTGGCCAATTGGTCTAACTTTTGCATCCGGATTCGATGGTATCCTGAGTAAGCATCGAGAAGACGTAGAAGTTTCGATCCAGCCATCGAGTCAATGACTTGGTCAATGCGAGGCAAAGAAAACGGATCCTTCTGACACACTTTGTTCAAGCCGGTGTAATCAACTCAAATTCTTAATTCATTGGTTCCCTTTTTGGGGACAAGTACAGGATTTGCCACCCATCCGGTGTGAATAACTTCTCGGATAAAGCCAGCCTTAAGTAACCTAGCTATTTCTTTGCCTATAGCCCTTCGTCTTTCATCATCGAAGCGTCGTAGAGGTTGCTTCACCGGTTTGGCATTGGGATCAATATTCAAGCTGTGCTCGGCAAGTACCCTAGGTACACCTTTCATGTCGGCGGGTTGCCGGACAAAGATGTCCCTATTCTCACGGAGGAACTCGATGAGCGCGCTTTCCTATTTGGGATACAGGTCCGTACCAATGGCGGTGGTCTTGGAGGAATCTCCTTCAACAAGCTGCACCGACTTGGTCTTGATGGCAGCCTTGAATGCGGGTTCGGCAGCAGTGATCTGCTTCTTCGACGTCGGCATCTCCGAGGCATCGACCTGGTTCTGGATCTCCTTGAACTCTTCACCATAGAGGACTGCTTTGGCAAAGGCAGCCTCACTGAGCTCACACTCCCATGCCTTGGTGAAGCTTCCGTCAACGGTGATGACGCCATTTGGTCCGAGAATCTTGAGCTTGTTGTAAACAAAGCATGGCCTTGCGAGGAAGGAGTGGAAGATGTCGCGTCCAAAGATGATGTGGTACACGCTCTTGAAAGGCACCACTTCAAAGGTCATGCGTTCTTGGCGGTAATTGTTAACATCGCCAAAAGCGGCCGGAAGGGTGATGCAACCCAGGGAATTTGGTTGCCGGCCGGGGACAACCCCATGGAACATGGTGTTGCTCTTCCGTAGCTGGGTCTCCATCAAGTTCATCTTGTGCAGTGTATCCAGGTACATGATGTTGATGCTGCTTCCACTATCCACGAGGCACTTGGTGAACTCTTTGCCGTCAATCAAAGGGTGGATGACCATGGCATACTGGTTCTCTGTTGGAATGAGGTCTAGGTGATCCTTCCTATCCCAAGTAATTGGAACTTCCGACCACGTGACGTACTAGGGAACCGGAGGGAGGGTAGCCATCAGTATCCTAAGAGAGGTTTTCTGGGCCCGGACGGTGGGGGTGCCAAGGAAGGTATGGTAACATGTAGCCTTCTTTTCGATGGGATTTTTCCCTTTATCCTCTCCCTTGTCGGAAGATTTGGGTTCCACGTCTTCATCCATATTGCCTCTTCCTCCTTATTTGATTTACCCTTTCCTTGCGGTCTGTTCTTCCGACTTCACTTGTAGCCGGACTCAGGGTCTTCCTTGAGGTCGTTGACAAATTTGCATTGGCGGTTGGTGTGGGTGGCCTTGCTGTTTGCGTCAAGGTGGACGAAACACGGCATATCGCGGTACTCTTCGTACGTTTGGAGAACGCGGGGTGCTGAGGGTGTAGCATCACTCCTCTGCTGGCCACTGCTAGCCCCCGACCACGTCCACGCTGTCCGCCTCCGCCTTTGCCAATGAACGTTGCGGAGACCATGTCGGCCACTTGCTTTTCTTCGGGCATATTTTTCCACTTGTTATTGTTATTTTTTCTGGCCTGGGTAGGGATTGCTATTGCTGGTAGAGATCCGCGCACATCATCGTCAGCACCGGCGAACTCGCTAGCCATAGCGATCATTGCATTGAGGGTGAGGACATTGTTGTCTTACTTGCGCTTCAAGTTACGGTGGAGCAAAGTTCCCTTTTCCAGACCGTCGACAAAGGCGGCCATAGCGGTCTGTTCGTGCACCCCTGTGCATGAATTTTTCATATCTAGCCAGCGAGAGAGGTAGGCACGAGAGGTTTCGTCCTTTTCTTGCACACACTGCTGCAGGTCTCCGACAATGCAGGGACATTTGTACGTACCCTCGAAATTCTTGGTGAAAGCTTCATGCATGTCCAACCAATTGCATATTGATTTCTCCGGCAAGTCGTCGATCCATTGTTGGGCGGTGCCAGTCATCATGAGTGGGAGGTACTTGACAACGACATTGGGATTTCCCCCTGCGATGTGAATCACTTTGCTGTAGTCCTGCAACCATGTTGCTGGTCTGGCAGTGACATTGTAAGGATTGATGATCTTGTCTATCCAGAGGCCCCTGGGGTAGGTTGTGGCCCGTATGACTAGTCCAAAGCAATGTGGCCCAAGGTATGGGAGATCCCGAGCTTCTTGGATCCTGTCCAGCCGTGTACACGCATCATACGACTCTGGTTGCTTCCCTTTTCCATCATGGGGAGGGGAGTTGTGGCGCGATCTATGATATCCATCGTGCCCTCCGCCATGATGGCTGCTAGGTGGCGACGGTGGTGGTGGAGGCGGTGGGTTAGCTTTCTTGCTGTGCCCCTCCTGTGACTCATCACGCCTGTCGCGGTTACTTGTCGGACATGGCGGCTCCTTGTGGGACCTGCTCCTATTTCCTTCAATGTTGCTGCGCTCTCCGTCATGCCGAGGCTATTCGCCCTGGTCGCGTATAACGATGCCAGCCTGGGGACGCCTTGGCAGTGGCATGCTTGTACGGTGGCGCGACTCTGGTCCCTCATGACACCGAGATGGTGGTGGAGGTGGCGACCGGCGGGGACGCGCCTTTTCTCCGTGATCGGAGGATATGGGGATGGCGTCAGTCCTGTTGCGTGCCTCCCTCCGTCTTCGCTCTATGGAGCCTATATTCGATCCCTCGTCACGGGGAGATTTGGGCCTTCTGTCTCTGTTCAGGGTTGACTAGCAAAGCTCCGAGTTAGACTCGAGACTCTGCGAGGCAACCTTCTCCTATTGCTTGAATGCCTTAGTGACGAGGTCGTACACCTGAGAAATCGGTTCTAGCGACATGTCCTGTTCCAGGAGGGTCTTGACAATGGTGATGTTGAGGGCGGGAGTTGGCATGACTTGCCTCCCCTCTGAATCAATGTAGAGGGTGGCCTTTGTCGGCTTAGACCCGTCATATCCCAACCTCCACCGAGTGCCAGGATCTTCGATGATGTGAGCTGACACTTTATTTGCCTTTTGCTTTAACAACAATTGCTTGTACTCAGCCTCCGTAGCTCTTGCCGCCTTGATGGATTGCTGCGCCTTAGCGATGTCTTCGTCTAGCTTAGCGCTCTGCTCTGCAATGCACTTGCCCTCCGCCAAGATTTCCACGCGCTTCTCATCAAGCTCCGTAACGCTCCGGATATGGGCAACGATGATAGGCTCAATGAGGAGTGCACCGTAGATTGATTTGTTGGCGGGAGTAGCAAATGGGTTGCCAGCTGCAGACGTTGATGGTGGCATTGGCGTTTGATTTGATTGTCGGGCAGTACTGGGGACCGTGGTGAGTTCCTGCGCCAGTTGCGGGCAGATAACTGGAGGAGGCATGACCCTGGCCGGAGCCGGAGGCTCGGCGGCTTTCTTGGCTGCTGCTGCTCTGGTAACCACTGGCGTGGGCATAGCTCTCTTACGTTTCGGTTCCTGTCCATCTTCTTCCATCACGCTCCCAATGGCGACTAGCACATGGTGGGAAGTGTTGGCCTTCTCGGCGCGCTTCTCCTTCTCGATCTCCTGCTCGATCTCCCTCATAACAGCATCGTATTCCTCTGAGTTAGGATCCGAGCCACCGCCATCCATATTGATGTCGGCGTATAACGTTTCAAGGACGGAGTCGGAGTTGGCTTCGGTGTTGACGATGGCGGATGTGGAGGGTGATGGAGGCAGGTCGTTGTCGTTGTTTCCTCCTCTGGCTACGAAGGAGATTGTTGTTGCGGCCTCTTCGTTGGCATCCGCATATTTGTTGATGATGGCGACCATCTCACCAAGGGTGAGATGACCCGCAGCCTGCCGCCTCCGGAGGGTATGCCAGAGGAGTGTTCCGGGTGTGAGCCTTGCCACGAAGTGGTACATGAGCTCGTCAGTGCGGTCGCCCTCTAGGGTTTCCCTCACCCTCATCCATCTAGGGAGGTATTAGCGGGGAGGCTCTCCGTCCCTTTGAACGCATCTGGCCAGATCGAAGATTGTGACTACGCTGACAAAGTGTGACCTGCGCATCTCTAATGGTCGGGGAAGCCAAGCGGATTTGCGGGGTCCTTCCACCTTTATATCCTGCACATGTGCGGTTTGGGTGGGCCTTGAATTTTCCTGATCCGAGCCACCATACTCCAAGGAGAGGTATGGCCCAGATCCTTCTGCGAACTTGTCCTCCTCATAGGTGGTCCATGCGGGGCTTGACGAGTTTCCGACTTCCGTGGAGCTAGGACCCGAGTTGGTTTCGCCGATGAAGATGTGGATGTCTCCAAAGGGGATGATGGAACAACGCGTACGGTTCGTCTTCACCGGTACCCAAAACTCATCTGGGGGACGATTGGGATGTTGTCAGAGAAAAGAACACGTCTGATGGCTATGGTGTCGCCGATTCCTATGAAGAGATTGGACCTCGCCCAGTGTAGAGCTCAAAGCGCCTCTTGCCCCAGGTGGGCGCCAACTGTCGTGGTATTGCCGACAAATACACCATGGAGGGGTCCTCACAGTGCGTGTTTAGAGACGTGGGGTAAGGTGGAGAGTTGGCGGGTACGAGGTAACACAGCTTACCCAGGTTCAAGTCCCACAACGGTGGTGGAGCTCTACTCCTGCTATAAATCACTATAATGGCAATACGCTAAGTTATAGAGATAGGTTCGCTGTGCGAGGTGTTGCACGTTGTACGTAGCAATCTAAGAGGTTGTCTGCCCTAAAGGCTCCCACATGCCAGCTTATAAAAGCACCAAGACCTAGGGTTTATTGGGAAAGGTCCTTGCCGGACAAGGTAAAGAGTCCTACACTAATACGAAATAGTCTTCCGTGTCTTGCACCCCAAGGCTCCGAGTATGTCGGTGACTCCTGCGTAGACTTCCTTTATCCGACATGGGCCTCCCTTCTGGATCCGTCTAACTGGGCTGCCCAGTAGGCCACAGGCCTTGTTACCAACTATGGGCCACCCGAGTTAGGCGGATTGGTGACATGCTATGAGGGTACCCATTTGGCATATCACCAACATGCCCGTACAAGTGGTCGTTAAGTGTGCTGACGCCATGGCATAGCTTCCCAATGACTTGGCCGTGTGGACTTCCTAAAAAACCTTCATTATGACTCCTTATTTCGCATTAAAAACCGTGATTTCCTGCAATACATAATTCAAAGAGAGGATTTGCATATCTTTGCAATTATTAGTCATTAGTGGCAAATACTGAGAGTTTCTTGGCAATTTCTTGACCAAAAACAATGTTAGAACGCAATGGAAGATGGCAAATATTGGATCCATCAACTTCCCCAAAGCTCAAACCTTGATCACCCTCGACCAAGAAGAACCAAAAGAACTATAAGGAATTCAACGTTTAAAATTCAAACAACGATAATAAGAATTCACTTACGGTTGATAGTCGTATGTGATCAACACTTCATTCATCTGCAAGGCTTATCAAAATTAGGGAGATGACAAGAATACTATCCAAGCTTGGGTAAGTCAAGACAATCAAAGTATAGTTTAATATAAGTATAAGTAACTAGAAGTGTAGCAATCAATCCAATTCTTCTAATTAACTCTTAGCTTGCCAAGGAACACTAGGATGTTTAAATAGCATAATTGAGTAAGAGAGTTTCATGTCCTAATTAGTATAACAATGAAGTGTCTTATTTACACCCACATCAATAAATCAAGTATATCAAAAACACTTCTAATCCAATCATTGTTTTTCAAGAAAACTCGTAAAGTAGTAATGAGACCATGCTAAGGACTTGTTATGTGGATCCTCATAGATATCTCTTTTTTATTCTTTCAAGGATCACTAGATGTTTCTTTTGCAAGTGTTTTCACAACCTTTGAGAGTACTAATACCTTTTCCCATATATTGACACGTATGACACTCATATCATCAACTCGTAGCCGAAATCCGGGGTTATACCATAGACCGTTCAAAAGATAGCGGAGTTGTTAGAATCCCAAAGGTGTGCATTATAGACATAGAACAAAGTTGTCTCATTTCTTTCTCTTTTTTTGAGCTAGTACCGTGGTTTAATCCACAAGGTTATCTTTGTCATGCATCATAATTACCACTAGACTTTATTTCAATCAAATAACTCCTTTCATGAGTCTCGTCAAGACTATCAAAATATCTATGGGGTTAAGTATCTTCAAGAGTATACTGTCAAGACAATCATTCATCAAATAAGTCTTAAATTTTAGACTTTTTCTTATTGTACTTGTTTGGCAACATTATTTCCAAGGAAAGACTCGGTTAGCTAAAAGAACCAGAGCAAGAGCTTCAACAACTAATCATCATACTAATAAAAAGCCTTACTCTAACCATATTAAATTACTTCCCACTAGCATGGCATCTTAGAAAATCAACCAACTAAGATAAATAACTCAAACTTCATAAGTGGGAGACATAGGACATACCTCTCATAAGTGACTTCATGATCCTCTTCCTTATAGGGACGTGTTCCTTCAAAACTCTCTCATAATGATATTAAAGCAAAGATGCAAAGTGCGAGTCCACATTTACGAAAAAGAAAAAACAGAAAAATATTTTTGTATTTTGGATGATAGGGATTAAAGAATAGAAAAGAACTTGCGACCAAGAAAGATTTTATAAGAAAAGAAAAACAAATGAAAAACAAAAAGAAACTAAAAACTAAAGCAAACTAAAAAGCAAAGGAAAAAAGCAAAGTGTTGGAACAAGCCAACACAAGTGTTTCAAAGCTCCCAAGGAGCTGGAGTACAACATCGTTATTACACAATTAAATTTCCAGGGAACACATCCCCAAGCTCAGGCTTTTGCAAGCCCTTTTTTTTCTCATTGTGGTGGCGGTGGATAATCTCCCACGTTCCATTGGCTGCTCCAATCATGGAACTAGGTGGCGAGGCTTGCAGAGCATCTCGAAGGTTAATGGAGAGGTTGTTCATGTTTTGAATATTCCCTTCGAGTGCGTAGATGTCTTCACAAGTGGTGTAGTAGTTTGGTGGCTGCTCATCTTGTTCGGGTCCTCCTTGTTCTACTTCTTCATCTTCTCCTCCTCCCATGGGTATTTCTTGTTGGGGTAGATTAGCTTCAACCTGCGCATCAAAACGCAAACTTCCATCCTCGATAGAGAATAAACCGTTAAGCAAAGGAGCTAGGATCAAGTGATCCGCTCTAGGTATATCGAAGAAATACTTACCACGAGTTTTAGAAACCAAACCACATGCTCTTAGAGTAGAGAGACCGAGACGGTGACTTCCTGTCAATAGTTGGATGTTACCTAGGTTGATGTGAAGTGCGCGTGCAAGAACGAACACAACTCATCTTCCACATATGGGTCCTCGAGATTGAAGACCCTGATGCTTAAGGTAAAACACGAGAAGAATGCCCAAATTTGGCGTTAAGTTACAATTAATAACAACAGGTTTTGCAAGGATCAACATGTCCTCCTCATTTACTCTGGTAAACTCACCACGTGCCTGCAAAGTGTTAGCAATCACATAGAATAAATATCGAATAGCAAGATGATCATTTTGGTTCCCCTTGGGTGTGTTTCCACAAATTCTCATCAAATTAAAGTACTATGAAGGGGAAGGATCTAAAACAAAAGTAGTTGTGTGTACATCAGTAGTGTTGTTGGCAAACCCAAAGCATTGAGCCCATTGGCGGAGTGTCAAAGTGTACTCACAGTTCACAAGGCGGAAATTGATGCGATCAACTCCAGGCGTTTGTTCCTTGGTACAACCATAAGGATCCATCGTGTGTGTCAAGGTGTTGAAGAACTCAAGCGTCAAGCGGCGATACGTGGCAACATCCTGAAAGACAAAATCATACAAACTAACATTGTTGCAAAGTAAATCAGCACGAATGCCAAGTTGGTTCAGGATATAAGGACACACCCACTTGGTGGACTTGATTTCTCGGAGCTTGAGACGACTGAAACGGTTCAGCTGAAACTCCTAGGTGAACTCGATGCAAAGGGAATCGGGGGTCAACGTCTCAACGGGTGGTGCAGATGATTCCACAACCATCTCATGTGTATGACTCCTCGTGTTCATTTAATAATAAAAAAACAAGACAAAGTAAATAAAGATTGCTAATATTTTTTTGGTCCAATAGAAACATAGCATAAGTGATTCCCTACACTAAGTACAAAAGAAACTCCTCTAAAAACAATACTAAGCATGCTCAATATCAAGATTGAATCAAGAACAAGACCTAAGTCTAGATTGCAATGATGAAAAGATTGAGTGAATCTTTTGCACAAATAAGTTGAGGAACGGAGAAGAATTATACCTTAGATCGAATGAGTGCGAGGAATCGAAGAAAGATTAAGTAAATTTGAAGATCTAATGGAGGTGGTTTGGAGTTTGGAGGAGGAAGAAAGAGAAATATTATTTTTGGGGATTTTTAGGTTACCTCCTCGGGCTGAATATGGCGGCCGCGTACATGGTACAAGAGGGCGGTACATGCGGAGCATGCCCATACCGGGTGACTTACCTTGGGGGTGATGGCTGCTCCTAGGAGGTGCACTCGGTACGGGCACGTGGAACGGTCGCGCGTGCCCGTACTGCTAGTCATTATTGGCTCGGAGTCTTTTTTTAAAATCCGATGTTTGCTCGAGGGTACGGTACGGGCGCGCGGTACGGTCGCGCCTGGCCATACCAGTGGTTGTTATCGACACTGATAGCCATGGAAAAAAAATCAGAATTTCTATCTTCCTTCGGCTTGATGTGGTAGGGGCTCATGGTACAGTCCCTTCCGGCCGGACCAATGGTCGTTAAGAACACTGTGATCTACAAAACTCAATTTTTTTGATTAGAAGCTCCGTGCGCCTTTGCGCATCTTATCAAAGGACAAAATAATAGCAAATATACTAAGTAAAGATCCAGCAATACTTCTTAGGCCATGTGTTAGTAAAATAAAATATAGAGGATTACCTTCTTTCTTCTCCTCTCTCCAAAGGTCTTCTTGAACACTCTTTATTAAAAACAAAACAAAACTAATACATAAAGAAAAATTTATTTCACATGGGTTGGCTCCCATGAAGCGCTTCTAGTTAAGGTCAAGTAGCTTGACCCTGATGGCAATCACTTAGGTTTCAGAAGTGGAATACCCACTCTGAAATAGTTAGCTTTTAAAGTAATTACACCATCATCATCATTAGGATTGGCCTTCTTTTTCCTAGGGAAGTGGACTATAAAAGGATCTCTAGATGGTAGCCCTGTTCTCATATTTCCTTCATGTAAATTAATCAAAGCTTTAATAGTTCTTAGGAATGACCTATCTATAATTATAGGTCCTATGGGATGTTCACGCATGTCCAAAATAACAAGATCAATTAGAGCGGGACTACTTTTAATTTCAACAGCTATATTTTCTTTAATCCCAAAAGCTTGTTTATAAGTTGAATCAGCTAGATGGAGTCTCAATTCAGTTGTAACAAATGGCCCCAAGTTTAATTTGTCGAATAAGCTGTTGGAAATTATTGAGACGCTCGTACCAAGATCACAAAGTGCGGATATCTCATTGACTCCCAACTTAATTTTAATAGTGGGCTCAAATATATCATCTAGCTTAGTTGGAAGCTTATTAGCTAGACTTTTATACTCCATCTCTAAATCGCAAACTTTTGATGCTACTTGTTGTATAAATTTTTCGTACATAGCATCATTACCTTTTTCTATACCTGGATTCTTCACGGTGATCATCTTCAATAGATCTTCCATGGTGTATTTGGGTGTTGGCGTGTTGGTATAATCCAGCTCTTTAGGTTTATCTTTATTGGTTACCACCCTCATCATCTTGATGTCTTCTACCGGATTTGTCTCGGGTTTTCCAGCAAATTTTGCTAGTATGAGAGCTTGGTTCTTAGATACCTTACCCAACTGAGCTTCCACGGTCTTTGTCCTTTCCTATAGAGCATGCACATCATTTCTAATTGTAACGACCTGGTTAGATAATTTTCCTATACTACTTTCATGGTTCTCCGTGATTTTAATAAGCATATTATTTTTCTTGGTTTGAGCTTGTATAAAGGTTCTAACTGTTTGCTCAAACGAGAGATTGCCATGATTTGCTCCATTAGTATTATCATAATTATTATAAGGAGCTCCTATAGGATTAGCATGATATTTTTGAATATTAGAAGCATAATTATTTTTACATGCAGGATTAAAAGGAGTGCGAGCTATAAAATTAAGATCATTAACATCAGTAGCGATAACATTAACTTGGGTATCTTCGTTACCCTTTACTAGGCTAAGAAACTCTTCTACCTTAGATGTAAGATCTTCATTATTTACCTCGGTAATTGAACTTACTCTCTTTGAGGTTCTTTCCACATGCCATTGGGCATGGTTGTTTTGCATATCATTAAGCAACTTGTTTGCAACACTCACTTGCTTTCCCATGATTGTTCCTCCTGCTGCAGTATCTAGCATAGACTTAGGCATTGGATTAAGACCATTATAAAACAAATATAATATAAGCCAATCTTCCATCCCATGACTAGGACAGTTCATTACGGCTTCTTTCATCCTTTCCCACACAAGCGCTAGTGGCTCAAGGTCTTTTTGTCTAAAGCTTGTAATGTTGGATCTTAGCTATATAGTCTTAATTGGGGGAAAAATTTAGTCATAAACAAATTATTACATTAATCCCAATATTTAATAGTGCCCTTTAGTAGAGATAGCAACCAATCCTTAGCCTTTACTCTAAATGAGAAAGGAAACAATCTCAATTTAACAACATTTGGATCTACATCCTTAATACCCATCATGTCGAAAATTTCAGTAAAAGTGTTTAAGTGCAGATCCGAATCTTCAGCGGATGAGCCCCCAAATTGGTTTTATTGAACCAAAATTAAAAGGTTAGGCTTTATCTCATATGTTTCTGCATCAACTGCGGGCTGAGTGATGGGTGTACGAATAAAATCATCAGTGGGAGTAGCATAGTCCCCTAATCTCTTTTGAGCCATGGCTCTTATATTTGTGGTATTTTTTAAGTAATGAAAACAAATAACAAGTAACTATTTTTTTTGGGTTTCCAAATAGATAACAAGAAAGTAAACTAATAACAAGAATTAAACTTCAAACTAATAATAAAACTAAAAATAAGGTCTCTAGTGACCTCACCAGGATAGCAAATTGCTTCCCTGGCAACAGCGCCAAAAAAGGGTTGATACCTTCGATCTAGATTCACGGATGTAGTATAATAGTTTTTTCCCTAGAAGACCTAGGTTTAATTGAACCTCGGAAGCAATGCTAAAAAGAAATATAAGGACACTATTGGGGATATACTTTCCGGGTATCCTCACAGTTCCTCACTGACCAGGGTGGCCCACTTCGGGTTAGAGCTTTGCTTCACGGGTGCCCCAGTCAGGGAGAAGAGCGGAGTCTAATCCGGCTACGGGAAGGCCCAGAAGACTTACCGACATAGGCCCATAGTGTTACTTATAGTTCAAGATGTACTCTGTAACCGACTCTTAGTCCTAGCCGGATAGATCTCTCCTGTAAACCCTAGGCCAGATATCTATATAAGCCATCCTAGGGAGAGCCTTTAGGCACCCTTACAATAGTCTACAATCTCAACTCGCACAGGCGAAACCCTTGTAACCCATATTCCGGCTCTGCCATATTACTGGATTGCTAGCAGGAGTAGGATCCATCCAAAGCCGGTGGATTCGAACCTGGGTAAACTTGTGTCCTCACCGTCCCGGAATCCCATACGAATCACACCCTCTCTTCCACACGCCTCGAGGACCCCCTCATGGCGTACTTGTCATAAATCCGATGATAGTTGGTGCCCACCATGGGGAAGTGAGCTTCGGATCTGCGTTCCGAGTGGAATCTGCAAGAATCGGAATCAGCGAGACTATCACTGTTGGTCGCTTCCTCTACGCCAGTGACGTCCCTCTCATCGTCCTAGACAAAACTTGGATTTCGGCTAGGGAGGCCGTGACCACCTACACCATCATGTCTTTTGGTGAGATCGATGTTTACATCGGTTTCACTGAACCTGCCCCACCCACCCCAGCGGTGATGATAGAGGCAGAAGAAATTTCTGGGTCCCCTTTGTCTGCGTCGGCGGCAGAGTTTCAGATCTCAGAAAACCCTAATCCCACCCAGCCCACACCAGTTGCGGAGATAGTGGAGAAAGCTGAACCTAAGGCAGATCTCGCAGTACAAGTCGGATCTGGAGCGGATCTCCCTAGCGAGGTCGAAACCCAGATCAACACACCTACAGAGGTCGAAATCCAGGAGGAGCAAGAAAACAACCTTGGTTCCGGCTCTGATAATAACGGGACTGATAGACCTCTCCTGAGATACACGTTGAGGCGCATGATGATGCAAGACGCAAGCATGGACGATATTCTCGAGACCATCAGGTGTTTCGAGGAAGCCGATCGCAAAAGCCGCAACTATCTCAGGAGGCATGCGTCACACTTCGTCAAATATGTTGGTTCCGGATCCAGTTCTGCCGATGCTGGAGATAACACCGACTCTGTGCTAGAGGCTATCGGAACAAGCGTCGAATTACCGGCATCTTCGGATGACTCCATGACGTCGGCAGACTTTCGGAAGTTCTCCACGGAATATGATGAGGAGCTTAACTCCACAGCTGCTGCAGAAGGACAAGACATGGATGAAGGATCCGGAGAAAACTCTCCCAAAGCACAGGACAACATGGATCTCGAAGATGATCCCGAGAACCAAATGGCCGAAAGTACCGATCAAAGTTTGACTCTGGGAAATGGGCCCAAAGCCATCTTTGCTACCGGCGCTGCCAAGAAGGCAAAGAAGAAGAACAAGAAGAACACAACCCTGAAAAAAGACCTTCCGGCAGAGGGAGCGATTGCCGAGGAATACGAAGAAGACTCGGATGGAGCACTTATCCCAGACGAGCCAAAAGAAGAATCGGTGGATGGACACGTGATCACTGAAGGTACGCGTAAACTCATTGATGCTGCATTAACCACAACTATCCCTACAGCTGTAGAGCTTACTGCTGAAGAATTGGATGAAAGGGCCCAGGCTCTAGAAGCGTGTCGTCAAGTACTCTTGGATGAAGCCAAAAAGATCGAGGAGGAGAAGAAGCGCATGGCAACTACGGAGAAGAACACCTCTCGGCAACATCAGAAGACTCGGAAGAATCACACACGTGACGATCAATTCCCGAAAGTGCACATGGTCCTCTTTGAAGGAGACCTAGGGATGCCTCGTCTCGACAACAAAGGAGATCTGGTGTATCCAACACCGGTATAGAACATTGTTGCAGCTCGAGATATCCTATCGAACAATCTAGGCCCAGAACAGGTTCGATTGGGCATTAAGATACTCACCAAGGGTGTGGAACAGCAAAGGGTCGCGAAATCCGGAAGCAGAAAACTGGTTTCGAAATCCGACCAATGTCGCACGGACACGGCCTGGAATGATATAAGGCCCCAGCGTGTTCCAGAACAACATTACCGTTCCGATCGCCGGGAAGAGAACTACTCAAGAACCGGATCTTCAGGACAGCATCACAGAACTGCACGTGACTGGTGCAATGTCGCTCTAGCTACCGAGCAAGAAGCAATTGTTGCACTGTATCCGAGAAACCCTCCCCGACGAGAGTCGAACGATCGTAGGGGAGAAGACAAAGAGAAACGCCGGGAGGAGGACCATCAAAGAATGCCACCTCCTAGACCTACAAACCGTTCGGCTGAGCCCTATCATGGTGGGAGTGACGGACGAAGAAACGATGGAAACCATGCCGAGACAAGCCGGCAGGGGGCTCGTCGCAACGAAGACCCTCCCCGGAACCGGAATAATGACGTTCCGGACGGAGGCCAGCGATCAGTCGGAAATAATCCAGCTGCCCCACCCTCTCCACCAAGCATCCATCATAACGGCTCTCAAGGAGGCCAAGGAGGACGTCGTGGCGGAGGAGGTGGTGGTAGAAACCGAAGTCTAGCCCCAAGGCACCGCAGCCATAGCCGACACTCGGGAAGACAATCTTTATCTCCAAGTGATGCGTGACACCGTATTAACTCCAACATAGATGCGCGGCGCTACGAAAATGATGATATATACGTGGGCCCAAAATGCTTCGGACCACGCATAAGAGCCACAAAATTCCTGGAAGGATTTGCTATCTCAAGACACATTCAGACCTACGAGGGTATAACTCGGCCAGATACTTGGCTCCAGGATTTTTCCAGGCTTGCTGCATCGCTAAAGGCGGAAATAGCTTGGTCGCAACCCGATATCTCCCACTCATGTTGAGGAAGATGGCGCGATCATGGCTCAATGAACTTCCGGAGAATCCCATCCACAACTGGTATGACATGCAAAGTGCGTTCTTTTGGAATTTTGAGGGGACATATCGGAGGCCCTGTACGGTAGGAGACCTACAAGGTTGAACCAAGAAACCCGGAGAAACTTGATGAGATTATGTCGGATGATGGATCTACACCAAGAACTCCTGTGAAGGAGTAAATGACCAAACTGCGATTGAAGCTTTCATTGCAGGGCTCCCAATTGGTTTACTACATCATCGCTTGAAGTGTGACAAGTTCACTAATTTGGGAGAGATGATAGAAACATCGAGCAAGTATGCAGATGCTGACGACGACGCAGAGGGATTGCTGAATGCCCTAGCTGTGCCACAGTCAGCAAAACAACCAAAGCAACAAGCTCAGAAGCGCAAGAACACCTCAGAAGAAAAACCCAACACGGAAACGGCAGTGGTTACTGCTACTTTTGGGTCTGGAGGATGAAGAGGACGTGGCGGTGGCCGCGGACGCGGTCGTGGGACATCAAGAGCTCAAGGTAGAGGAGACTAGCAACCTGGCAAAACCTAATCTCGAGCCGACATTGACAATAACCCATGTGTGCTTCACCTCAACGCCAATGGGGGCTCGTGTCACACAAACGCCGAGTGTCGTTTCAATGACGACATTAAGAAAGATGACACTGCTAGCTACAGGGCTAAGCGGAAGAAGGGAAAGAAGAATCCAGAAAAAGATAAAGAGACGAAGGAAGATTCCGACATGGAGGAAGCTGATGCTTCAAATCCCAAGCCAGAGGGAAAGAAAACCTTTCCCACAAAGAAAGACACCTATGTCACCTTCCTCGGATCTCAACCAGCTAAAGTCAAGAAAGCGGTTCTGCATGAGCTCAACGCGATAGTTCCGGCTGTCCCTCAATATCTGGACTGGTCGGAAGTTGCAATCATCTTTGACCGTGCTGATCATCCGCCTAAGTTGCACAGACGAGCCTTAGTCATCAATCCACTTATTGACGGCTATGGTTTCTCCAAGACCCTCATGGACGGTGGTAGCAGCATAAATATTCTATATGTCGAAACGCTACGCTGGATGCGAATCACGGAGACCTAGCTGAACCACAGCTCTATGATATTTCACGAAGTTGTCCCAGGAAGACAAGTAAATTCCCTGGGAGAGATCACTTTGGATGTTACTTTTGGAACTCCAAAAAACTATCGGACGAAAGCACTTTCCTTCGAAGTGGTCCCGTTCAAGAGCGCGTACCACGCTATATTTGGACGTCCGGCTTATTGGGATTTTATGGCTCATCCATGTTACATTTACAATATGATGAAAATTCCAGGTCCCAACAGCGTGATCACCCACAGGGGAGACCCGAAGAAAGCTCAAGAGTGCGAGGATGGAAATGCCGCCTTTGCTGAAGCCGTGCTGCACGCCTAGGAGTACCAGGAAATCAAGAAGACCATCGATTCGTCCGAGATGCCTGCAACAAAGAAGGAGGTGACAAAGCCGAATCCGGAGTTCAAGGCATCGGAAGAGACGAAGAAGACGCCGTTGAAGGATGATGACCCTTCCAAGATGACCCAGATAGGCGTAGGCCTAGATAGCACATAGGAAAGCGCGGTCGTCAAGTTCCTCCAAGCAAATCAAGATATCTTCACATGGCAGCCATCTGACATGACCGGAGTACCTAGGGAACTTGCCAAGCACTCTCTAAATGTAAACCCGAAAGTTAAACCCGTCAAACAGTCCCTACGATGTTTTGGCGATGTAAAGCGTAAGGCAATAGCTAAGGAACTAGCCCGGCTCGAGTTAGCCGGATTCATAGAAGAGGTCATCCATACTAATTGGTCGGCCAGCCCTGTAATGGTCCCTAAAAAGGACACCACTGATTTAAGGATGTGTGTTGATTATACTGCCTTGAATAAGGCTTGTCCCAAAGATCTGTTCGCTCTGCCTAGAATTGATCAAGTTATTGATTCTACGGCAGGCTCGGAACTCCTCTGTTTTCTCGACGCATATTCCGGTTATCACCAAATTCGGATGAAGGAATCGGATGAAATCAAAAATTCATTCATAACCCCCTTCGGAACCTTCTGTTTTGTTACAATGCCCTTTGGGCTGAAGAACGCAGGAGCTACGTACCAGCGCATTATGCAGCGTTGCCTCCACGATCAAATCAGACGCAACGTACATGCATATGTGGATGATATTGCGGTGATGTCCAAAAAGAAGGAAACATTAATTTACAACTCGGAGGAAACATTCGCAAATTTACGAAAATACAACATAATGTTCAATCCGAAGAAATGTTTCTTTGGAATCCTAGCCGGAAAATTGTTAGGTTTCCTTGTGTCTCAGAGGGGCATAGAGGTGAACAGAGACAAGATCAAGGCTATACTCAATATTTCCAGGCCAACTCGCCTAAAGGACGTTCAAAGACTAACTGGTTGCATTACTGCAGTCAGTCGGTTTGTAAGCCGGCTCAGAGAAAGAGCCTCACCACTTTACAAGCTCCTTAAAAAGGCCAAGAAATTCGTTTGGACTGATGAAGCTGAAGCTGCACT
Source organism: Avena eriantha (assembly GCA_910589775.1). Taxonomy (NCBI): domain Eukaryota; kingdom Viridiplantae; phylum Streptophyta; class Magnoliopsida; order Poales; family Poaceae; genus Avena; species Avena eriantha. Next base: position 90,946,038 of record OU342740.1, read on the forward strand.
ACAAGACTTGAAAGAAGTACTCTCGTCTGCTCCTATCCTTGCGGCACTGGAACCAAGGGAACCGATGTTGCTCTATCTCGCTGCGACAAACAGGGTCGTCATTGTCGTCATGGTAGTGGAGAGACCAGAGAAAAACACGGAGTTTGGGGCACTTAGCTTTATTTATTCGCAGAACAGTACGAGGTACAGTGTATGGCTAAGTAGCCTGGCTGAAAAGCCTTATTTGTAATGTAAAGAAAGAAAAACGACTAAGGGTAGAAGCGCCGCAAATGCGCGACATTCCAAGGGTTGGAGTATGTGACTCCTGTCTTGAAATGTCTAAGGCAATAGGCTCCACCTGGGATTACTTCTGTAATCACGTATGGTCCCTCCCAGGGGGACTCGAGCTTAAGATGCCCTTGTTGCTTCAATCGCAGGACCAGATCTCCTTCGACGAAGGACCTGGGGTGTAGCCGTCAGCTGTGGTAGGTTCAGGGATTTTGCTGGTAGATGGTTGATCATTCCGCTGCGATTTCGCGTGCCTCGTCGAGGAGGTCGACGGAGTCTTCGAGTGCAAGAGTTGACTCTGTCTCACTGTATGCGACCACCCGCAGGGCTTTGTAGCGTACTTTAGCGGGTAACATCGCTTCGGCACCGTACACCATGAAGAACGGGGTGTATCCTGTGGCGCTGTTGGGAGTTGTGCGCAGGCTCTAGAGTACGCATTGCAGCTCGTCCGGACAGCATACAGCATCTTGTTCGAGTGGTCGGAGGAGTCGCTTCTTGATTCCACCACAGACGAGACCGTTGGCTTTTTCGACTTGACCATTGGTCTGTGGGCGAGCCACTGAGGCGTAACTTATATTGATTCCCAGGTTTTCGCAGAATTCCTAGAACTCTTTGGAGGTGAAGTTCATCCCATTGTCCGTGATGATACTGTGTGGCACGCCGAAATGGTAGACGATGGATTCAAAGAACTTGACTGCGTTGTTCCTTGATTGATTTGTCACGGGCATGGCCTCTATCCACTTGGTGAATTTGTCAACTGTGACTAAGAGGTAAATGTAGCCTCCTCGTGAAGATCTTGGGAGCTTGCCAACCATGTCGAGTCCCCATTGCGCAAAGGGCCAAGCTAATGGTATTGGCCGGAGTTCCGCGCCTGGTGCGTGTGGTTTGTCTGCGAATCGCTGGCAAGCATTGCAGCGCTGGACGATGTCCTTGGCGTCGCGCATGGACGTGGGCTAGTAGAATCCAGCCCATAGGGCTTTGTCCACGAGGGCGAGACTGCCGGCATGATGCCCGCAGGTGCCTTCGTGGATGTCAAGGAGAACGACCCTTCCATCTCACGAGGGCACGACCGTTGGAGCACTCCTGTTATGCTGCGTTTGTACAATTCGCCGTTGATAACAGCGGACGCCTTGGATCGTCGCGTGATGTGCCGTGCGTCAGTCAGATCGTCCGGCAGTCTCTTGTTGAGAACATATGTGATGTAGGGTTGAGTCCAAGATGGGTCGATCATCATGACACCCATTGGTCCCTCGAGTCCTGTGTCAAGCTCCAGGTCCTCGAGTGCCGTTGGCTCATTGGGTGGCATAGCCCCCGAGTCCATTGTTGCACTTGTTTTCTTCTCTACGGCCTTTGGCTTGATGGAGCATTCTCAGATGCGCTCAAGAAATCCCCCAGGTAGTATGGGGGCGCAAGTGGAGCCAATGTTGGCGAGTGCGCCCGCTTCTTCATTGCTTTCGTGGCCTACCTGCCGTAGTACGCAGCCGTCGAAGTCCCCTTCGAGTGTGTCGTAGAGGTCACGGTAGGCCATCATGTTGTCGTTCAGCGCGTCGCACTCGTGCATTGTTTGATTGACCACCAGTTTGGAGTCGCCGTAGATGATGAGCCTCTTCGTGCCGCAGGCTTTCGCCATCCGAATCTCGTGTAGCCGAGCCTTGTACTCAGCTTCATTGTTGGAGGCAGTGAACTACATTCGCATAATGTTTTTCAGTTTGTCTCCTTGGGGCGATGTCAGTATGACACCTGCGCTAGCTCCGTCTTTTCGTTTGGACCCATCGAAGTGCATTGTCCAGAGATAGGACATATCTGGTTTTTCAGGGAGCTGGTTCTCCATCCAGTGCACGAGGAAATCAGGGAGTACTTTTGACTTGATCGCGTCATGCTTCTCGTATTTAATGTCTCATGCAGACAACTCGATTCCCCAAAGCGCGACTCGTCCGGTGGCGTTGGGGTTGTTGAGAATATGTCCAAGCGGGGCGTCGTTGACCACCACGATTGGCTGCTCCTGGAAGTAGTGGCGCAGTCGTCTGGCTGTCATGAAGACACCATATGCCAGCTTTTGGTAGTGCGTGTACCGCTGGTTTGTTGGCATGAGCACCTCGCTGAGTTAGTAGACTGGGCGCTGCACCCCGTGAACTTTGTTTTCTTCGACACGTTCTACCACGAGCACCGTGCTGACCACTTGGTTGGTGGCAGAGAAGGAGAGCAGCAGTCGTTCCTTTTCGTGTGGTGTTACTAGTACTGGCGAGGTGGAAAGCAGGTGCTTGAGGTCTTCGAATGCTTCTTGCGCCTCGTCAGTCCATTCAAACTTGTCAGCTTTGCGGAGAAGTTGGTAGAAGGGTAGTGCCTTTTCGCTCATTCGTCTGATGAATCGACTGAGCGCCGCGATTTGCCCATCCAGCTATTGGACGCCTCTTACATTCTTCGTCTTCTCCATGGCCAGTATGGATTTTATTTTGTTCAGGTTTGCCTCAATCCCCCTCGTAGAGATTAGATACCCAAGTAATTGCCCAGATGGCACGCCAAAGGCGCATTTTTCTAGATTGAGTTTGATCCGGTAGCGGTCGAGGTTGGCAAAGGTCTCATGGAGATCGTCGATTAGTGAGGCTTCCTCCTTCGTTTTGATGATGATGTCGTCAATGTAGACTTGTATATTGCGACCAAGTTGGCTCTTGAGGCAGGCCTGCATGCACCACTGATAGGTGGCTCCTGCATTTTTGAGCCCGAAGGGCATTGTGTTGTAACAGAACACACCAAAGGGCGTTGTAAATGCTGTCTTTTCTTGGTCTTCCTCCTTCATTCGAATCTGGTTGTAGCCTGAGTAGGCATGGAGGAAGCAAAGGCGCTCACATCCCGCGTTGGAGTCAATGATTTGGTCGATTCGAGGCAGCAGGAAGTGATCCTTTCAGCAGTGCTTATTCAAGGAGGTGAAGTCCACGCACATCCGCAGGATATCCGTGTCTTTTTTGGGCACCAGTACTGTATTGGCGAGCCAAGTGCTTTCCTTGATCTCGCGTATAAATTTTGCATCGAGGAGTCTGTTGATATCCATCCCGACTGCTTTTGCTCATGGTTCAGACAGTCGCCTTATTGTCTGCTTGCGGGCCTGGCGTCTGGATTCACGTTGAGTGCATGCTCGGCAAATTCCCTGGGAACTCCTGGCATGTCCGCAGGACACCAGGCGAAGATTTCCCAGTGCTCACGGAGGAATTCGACGAGTGCGAGTTCCTATGCGGAACTCAAGTTGTTGGCGATAAGAGCCGTCTTGGTCGGGTCGGTTGGGTGGACCTGGACTTTCTTTGTGTGCACCGACGAGTCGAAGGACAAGTCAGGTGAGCTTAGCCTGCTTAGGGGAGACATACTGTTATCCGTTGACTCCTTTAATCTTGCGGGTTCCTCCTGCATGCCGAAGGACTGGGAAATTCTGTTGAATTCCCTGTCGCAGGTATCGGACCTTTCGAAGCTCCCGTTGACTGTGATGACGTTTTTGGGACCTGGCATTGTGATCTGCTTGTAGGCGTAATGCGGTACTACCACGAACCTAGCGAATGCGACGTGTCCGAGGATGCAGTGGTACTATGAAGGCCAGTCGACAACTTCAAAGTCGATGCGCTCGCGCCGAAAGTTTTTCGATGTGCCGAAGATGACGTCGAGGTTGATTTTGCCCAGGGGATATATGCCCTTGCCTGGGACGGTGCCGTGAATTGTTGTGTCTGAGACAACCAAGCATGTCAGAGGGATCCTCATTGCTCACAAGGTACTTGCGAACATGAGGTTGATTCCACTTCCACCATCCATGAATACGCGACTCATGCTGAAGCCTCCGATCTGCGCCTCGAGTACAAGGGGACAGTGGCCTGGACGGGGAACTTGGCGCGGATGGTCACGCTTTTCAAAGGTGATGCATGAGTCCCTTCCACTGAGGTACTCAGTTGTGGACGGTGGGGAGTTTATCGCCAAGTTGACTTGGTGAGTGATAGCCTTCTGCACCCGATTGGAGGGGCGTCCCTTTTGGATCATCATGTTGCCTATGGCTCCTGGGTACGGTTCGCCTCCATGGTGTTGTACCGGCGCATCCGCGGGTGGTGGTGGTCCAGGTGGTGCTGGAGGAGCTCCATGTGCCACAGCGCCTGGGGCGGCTCCGTAGCCCCTATTGACTGTGTCACGATTCATCCGAGCCAGGCCCTCATGGAGTTTGAGGAACTCGCGATAGTCCTTGAGGAGGTGGCTGGATTTCTTATTGCCGTCGTGCTTGTCGATGTAGAAGTGTACGGCGCACGGCCCGGACAGTTTGTCCTCAATGGATGCTGTGGGTGGTTCCTCGCGAGTGCGTCGTTGCCATACTTGCATGGTTTTGCCGGAGTCGCGATATCCGCCGCTACGATAGCCGCTGTTGCGGTTGTCGTCACGTTTGTCGGTGTAGCCAGCTGCGACCATGTTGACGTCGTCTTGGTCATCGTAAGTGCGCATTTGCCGCTTGCCTCGACGGTCGCGTCTACGCAGGAGGTCTTCATCGTCATTGGAGTAGGTGCAGTTTCTCACTGAATCTTCTCCATCGGCCCACTGATTCGCAATCTCCATCAGGTGGTCGATTGTTTTGGACTTCGAGCGACCCAGTGCCTCTCTAAGCTCCATGCGGCGAACACCACCGTTGAATGCGTCGATTGCGCGATCTTCCAAGATGTTTTCTGCGGAGTTTTTGATGATAAACCACCTTTGGATGTACAAGCGTAGCGATTCGCCCGACCTTTGCTGGCAGCTCCTCAGTTCTTTGATTGATGCGGGCCTTTTGTAAGTGCCCTTGAAGTTGCGCACAAAGCTGTAGGCTAGCTCTTCCCAGCTGTGAATGGATCCACGCGGGAGATTGTTGAGCCATGTGTGGGCGGCGCCCTACAGCTGTAGCTGCAAGCATTGCATGGCCGTGCTTCGACTCCCGCCGTGTAGCTTGACGGAGGAAAAGTAGTCTTCCAACCAGATCTTCGGGTCCTATAGGCCATCAAACTTTGGATTTTCCGACGGGAGTTTGAATCCTTTAGGCATTCTCCTCTACCTGATGGCTTTGCTGAAGCATCTGGTGCTGCAGAGTTCAGTCCCGTCTTCTTCTGAATCAGTTGAATGAGCACATCATGCCCTTGACTTGTCGATTTTGCGCTGCGTGAGGTCATCGCGCGCGTCGTAGTCGTGATCGTGCCGCCGTGAGCGGCGACATCGAGACAGATCGTGATTGTCGTTACTGGACGAGGGTGAGGTGTAGCGTCTCGCCATGGCCTTGCCCTTCTTAGGTTCCAGTGTTGGCTCTTTATCGAGAGCGGCCTCCTGTAGCTGTAGCTGCAAGCATTGCATGGTCGTGCTTCGACTCCCGCCGTGTAGCTTGACAGAGGAAAAGTGGTCTTCCAACCAGATCTTCGGGTCTTGTAGGCCGTCGAACTTTGGATTTTCCGACGGGAGTTTGAATCCTTTAGGCATTCGCCTCTGCCTGATGGCTCTACTGAAGCATCTGGCGCCGCAGAGTTCAGTCCCGTCTTCTTCTGAATCAGTCGAACGAGCATGTCGTGCCCTTGACTTGTCGATTTTGCGCTGCATGAAGTCATCGCACGCGTCGTAGTCGTGATTGTGCCGCCGTGAGCGGCGACGCAGAGACAGATCGTGACTGTCGTTACTGGACAAGGGTGAGGAGTAGCGTCTCGCCAGGGCCTTTCCCTTCTTAGGTTCCAGTGTTGGCTCTTTATCGAGAGCGGCCTCGATTAATCCCAGGCCCACGATCATAGATCGGTGCATGGCGGGTCGTGGATCTCCAGCCGGCGGCTGATTGTTGAGGAGGTACATGGTGGCCGCCGTTACCGCGGCTTGCGTCGTTTTTGGGAACACGTTGCCACGCGTATCCACCGTCTTGGAACCGAAGTCGAGGACCTTTGCGGATTCTACACGCTCTTGCTCGGTGAGGAGGGCCAGTCGAGATCGCCTCTTGTTAGCGACGTACTCATTGCACTTGGAGGAGGATCCTCTGTGGGAGGAGAGCCCGACTCGTTGGAGGCTCAACTCATCTGTCGCCTTTTTACGCGCTTCGAGTTGTGCAATTGTATGCATTTGGTGTTTGTATTCTTCCTTCAGGATCCAATGGTATCCCATCAGCAGTTCTTGCGGGGAGCCAAAGGGCAGAGGGTTGCCTCGTAGGGCTTCTCGGCAGCGGACCCACTCGTTGTCGTTGAGGCTGATCACTACGCGCTCCCCAGTGTTTTCATTCACCATGGTTGGTGGTTCGACTGCCCCTCCATTGTTGATGGGCGCGCCATTGCTGCCGTTAGTGGGGCCACCGTTGGGCGGTCCGCCATTAGGTATGCCATCGTTGGGTGGATCGGATCCGTTTCCACTATTGCCCGTGTTGTCGCGATTGGCGGAGGTGTCGCCAACGTTGATAACGGCACACATGAAGTGGTTGGGGAAGCTGTTGCTCCCACAACTTTCAGATCCGGAACCGGAGGCTCCATCTTCAGTTGCTAGGCCACCCGGATTGGATTCGCGACTGCTGTCGCTGTCCATTCTCTCAGCTGCTGCTGAGGTGTTGAGCTTGCTGAGGGTGCCGATTGGTGGTGGGAACCACGATGCTGGAGCAACCGCGGGTTCTGTTGGCTGGTCAGGCATGCAAAGCGTGCCCATCTGACCAACCTGGAAGCGAAAGCTCCCAATTGCCAGACTGATTCCATCGCCCACGGACTCGAAAGCCGCGCGAGTGGCCGGCGTGTGGACGGTGAAGTCGAACGCGCCGAAGAGCTGGCAAATCTCCGCTGCTGCGGAGTTATAGATCACGGTTGATGGGGCCGAACAAGCCGCAACATTAGCAGTCCCAATTCCCACAGATGGCGCCAATTGACGAGGGTTTAACTCATCAATGCCCATTGTTATGGACTTGGGTTTTAGAGAAGGAGGGAGCGCTAGAAGCATCAATCGGCTAGCGAACAAGCACACAGGGATGCAAGGTTTACCCAGGTTCAGGACTCGTAGAGGTCCCTACTCCTGCCTTTCTGCTCTTTGAACTAATGTAGGAATCGACGATTACAATGGTGCGCAGATGCAATCTGGCGAGGGTTGTGGAAACTAGGGATGCGTGTGTCCTCCTCGCTGCCCCCTCCTAGCCTTTATATAGATAAGCCAGGTCTCGGGTAGCAGGTCGAGTCGGTTACAAGTTAGGGTTTCTCCATTAAACTTTCTATCTTTAGCTTCTTCTTGTCTCGCAAGCTATCAAGTGTCCGCAGGCCACTTGAGTTCTCCATTTGGGCCTTGGCAACACCATGGGCTTCTGCCATATCCAGGCCATATGTACCAACCTCGAGTACCTGTAGGGTATACCCATGTCACCTGGTGCAGCATCCGACTTACTATCTTAGCGAGGTACTAACTGAATCAAAATAGAGGTATCCGCACTATCAAAAGCTAGCTTATGGTGTGTTATTTGCATCTCGTAAGTTACAGCACTACTTTCAGGAACATCCAATTACCGTGGTGAGCACATCTCCCATGAGAGATATAATCAACAACAGCAAGGCTACATGACGCTTCGCCAAATGGGGCATAGAGCTTTCAGCTTTCGATATTGAGTATAAACCTCGGACAACAATAAAATCCCAAATCCTTGCTGACTTTGTTGCTTTCGATATTGAATATGATCCTCCCTGAGTCGGAATATTGGACCCTATATTTTGACGGGTCTAAGGCTCGCGGGGGCTCGGGGGCTGGCGTGGTGCTCACGTCACCCCAAGGAGATAAGCTTCTATACATGCTGCAGATCCACTTCACAGTGACAAATAACATTGCCGAGTATGAAGCATTGTTGCATGGAATCCGGATTGCTAAGGATATCGGCATCCGACGATTGATGTGTTATGGAGATTCAGATCTTGTTGCTCAACAAGTGTCGGATATTTGTAATGCAAATAAGCACATGGCAGCATATAAGACTGTCGTGGATGATCTATCTATATCGTTCGAAGGGTTTGAGGTTCAACACATCTCTCGAGTAGAAAATGAGGAAGCAGATGCATTATCTCGGATAGGCTCTACGCGGAAAGAGGCCTCGGATGGCGCTTTTTTAGAGCACCTCAAAGTTCCCTCCGTAAAGGCAGTAGACGAGGAATATCTGACCAAATCCGACTCACCTTTAGTAGCAGTTCTGGCTGTCATTCCCAGCTGGACTCAACCCTACCTTGATTACTTGGTAGATGCCAAATTACCCGAAGACGAAGTTCTGAGCCGACAGATCATCCTACGAGAAAAATCCTACACTATAATTAGTGGTGAGCTCTATAAGAGGAGCGTATTTGGGATTTTTCAGCGCTGTGTATCTCCGAAAGGAGTGGAAATCTTAAGAGAGATCCATGAAGGTGAGTGTGGTCACCATGCTGCAGCCAAATCTGTAGTGGTAAAAGCTTTTCGACACGGTTTTTTCTGGCTTATAGCCAAGGCAGATGCCGAACGGCTGGTCAAGACGTGCAAGGGCTACCAAAAGTACACCAAACAAGCTCACGTTCGGGCTGATCAGCTGCGAACAATACCTATAACATGGACTTTCGCGGTCTGGGGCTTGACATGGTAGGACCGTTTAAACAGGCTCCAAGTGGATTTACCCACCTCTTAGTGATGGTGGATAAATTCACCAAATGGATTGAGGCTAAACCCATCACTAGTTGTGATGGAGCAACAGCCACAAGATTTGTCGAGGATGCTATAATCCGGTATGGTTATCCGCATAGCATTATCACGGACAATGGGAGTAATTTCTCCATGGGAGAACTTGCCGAATTTTGCAATGAACAAAGTATCCGGCTTGACATTGCGTTAGTCGCACATCTGCAGGCTAATGGACAAGTCGAAAGGGCAAATGGTTTAGTCTTACAAGGCCTAAAACCAAGACTCGAAGCACCACTTCGACATGTTGCAGGGGCTTGGGCGGAGGAATTACCTTCTGTAATTTGGAGCTTACGAACAACTCTGAATAGGTCAACAGGATACACACCTTTCTTCTTGGTCTATGGTGCTGAGGCAGTTCTTGCTAGTGATTTGATTCATAATTCTCCTAGAGTTGCCACGTATATCAAAGAGGATGCCGAGATTTCTCGACAAAATGATCTCGACTTAGTCGAAGAAGTTCGTGTCGTTGCAAAAATGAGATCAACAGCCTATCAGCAGAAGTTATGCAAGTATCATAGCCAGAGAGTCAGAAACCGGTCTTTCAATAAGGGCGATTTGGTTCTCCGGCTTGTGCAACAAAGAAAGCACAAACTTTCCCCAGTATGGGAAGGGCCCTTTCTGGTTAGTAGAGTAATGCACAATGGTTCATACTACCTAACTGATATGCGGCCAATCAAGGAAAGACCTGCTACTAAGAAGAGAAAGAGAGCTGGAGGCAGTACAAATCTGGAAGAATTAGACAGACCGTGGAATATTGCTCAGCTACGTCCCTTTTATTCTTAGTTTATCTTTCTTTGTAATCATATATATGTACATGTTCAATGAGAAATAAAATTATTGGTTGCCTCAAATTTTTCTGAGAAGTTTTTTACCATCTTATTTCCGAATGATCATGTCACAAGTCGAAAATCCCAGAATACTTGAAAGTACTTTATGCTCATGTTTATTCTGGTTTAGATTTCTGATTCTAAAAATGCTACTTTCGGGTATAAGTCTAAATTTTCTAGTCTATACTTTGGTTATTTGTCTGATTACTGAATGCGGGCATTTTCCGAGTAGTGATTTGTTGGTACCGTAAGCCGGCTTTGTTTTCGAGTTTAAACTGGTTTAGCAATTGAGCTCCATTGCTCGGCAAAGTTTCCGTCCTAAAGGTTTGCCGGCTCACGAAAGGGACGAGGCGAAAAGCCAGATAAACGATAAGTGTAGACAAAAAACACAAGTGTTTATGCAAAAATTTCACGCACATAAATATCTAAGCCAAAAGTGCTAAATAGATAAAAACTTAGCACTAGCAAAAGTATCATATTACTTATTTACAGACCCAAATTGTTTTCAGAATAACATATTGTTCCTCTGATATTTTATGATGCAGGAGGAGAGGCAGGAGCTGCTGGCTCGCTGGATACATCAGCCGCACATTGACAACGATCCGAGATGTTCAAATCCGATGCGGTTTGATCATCTTCGGAAACTTCAGCCATTTCTTCGGAAGGCGGAGGCGGCGTGTCCATGAGGGTGAAGAAGGGAGTGTCGTAGCTGGTCAAGTCAGCTACGTGGTACCCATATCCAGCGCAGGAGTCCATGATGTCCTTGATGTCTTGCTCCTCTCCATCTTCGTCCACCTTGCAGTACCCTCTGGTTACTTGCTAGATCTCCATGTTTCCATGGTGGCTCATAACCATGGTGAGAGCGTTCTGCGCAGCGGTACGCGCGTAGGACATGTTCCAGGCCTGGATGAGCTGCGGCATCTCCTTGGCCTTGTCCCGCACCTGAAAACCGGACATGCTATGCATATCCAGAACCTTGAGAGCTTCGCCAATATCCTCGATGGATTGGCAAAAGTCATGGAGAAGATTGCTGACTTGTGTAAGCCGGCTGGTGCGAGACTCAGCAGAGGTGGACTCTAGTAAGTTCAGAGGACCTATGCATATAATGCAAAATGGTTAGTATAAGTCAAACAAACTCGGACTCTAATGAGTCGGAAGATGCACATAAGTCAGAGAAAGGGAAACATACCAAAGATGACATCGTCGACTTTGGCCTTCTCTTCGGGAAGGCTCCGAAGTTCAGCCCGGAGCACCTCGGAAATGTCCTTTTCTCTGAATAGCTCATCGTTGAGATCCGAGATTTTCTGGTCTTGAAGCACAATCTTGCGATCACGCTCATCAGTGGCCATGGAGGTGGATTCGAGAATTTGAGCGATGCACTTCTCATGATCTGCCTTGAGCTTATCCAGCTCTTGGCGAAGTTCCTTGTTCTCCACCACCAAGGTCTTAAGATTCTCGGCCTCTTCAATCATAGCGCTTGACTGTTTTACCAGTGCTGTAAGTCAAAAGAAAAACAATTCAATAAAAATTCGACTATGAAACAAAAAAGACAAGGTTTGAGTTTTGGAATGTTTACCTTCGGCCTCATCCTTGGAGACCTTCAGCTGGGCATTTTCAAGCCGGAGAGTTTTGATCTCTTTCCACTTGTTGCAAACATTCTTCAACAAATCCTGGTTATAGGAATATACTTTTTGTAAGTCAGGATACCCAAAGTCAGAAGTCTAATAAAGACTCGGGTTAATATTTATACTAATATCAGCACGAGCCTTGGGGGCTACACTAGTTCATTCTTTGGCATCCTAGTAAAGCATAAACACGGATTATCTATCCAACTTCATGCTTGGGGGCTAGAGGATATAACATAAAGAAAAATGTGAGTTAGAATTCCGACTTACATATTGTTCATGGGCGAGATTTTTCAAACTCACATTCACTTTGGTCGTAACCTTCTCGGCGAGGGTTAAGGGGACAACTGGCGCAGCTGGAAGTTTTCCGGTCCTCAGCTTCTCGTCTCGAAGACAGACTTGTTCAAGAAGATCATAGTTCTTGATGTCCTCTGCTTCTTGTGCTTCTTCTTCGGCAGAAATGGTCCGGCTTTCAAGGCATTCCTTGGCCAATCGTTGGATCTCCTCCGCAGATTTCCGAGATAAGCGAAACTTGGCGAGTCCCGGATTGCTCAGGAGGTTGTCAGTGAAAACTTCTACTGAGGGATCATTACCCAAAGAGGGTTCACCCTTATCAAAATCTAAGTCACTCATGGTGACGTCAGTCTGTGACTCAAGGATCACTGGCTCGGCTAAGGGAGCCGGATCTTCTGCAACAATCAGAGATGGAGTAATCTCCGGCGCTGCGGAAGACTGAGGGGCAGGAGTCGGAGGAGCCACAGCAGGAGAAGCAAAGTTAGCTTCGACTGACATAGGGGCTTTGAAGTAGCTCCCTTCCCCTTGCCGTTGATGAGCTATTTAGCTCTGAGAAGGTAATAGAACAAAGAACATTACATCTTGGAAGAAATCACAAATGAGGTACAAAGGCGGAAGTTGTGAGGAAAGTTACCTCTTCACAACTGGCACTTCCTTTGTGCCGATAGCCACTGTCAGAGCTTTGCGCTTCCTAGGCACAATGTCCGGCAGTAGGACCAATTCCTCCTCCTGAGAAAACTCAGGAGGATATCCCTCGATAGGAGCTAATTCAGACTCGGGGAGGTCGGCAAGCTGAAAAGAAGATAATATCTCAGTGTTGCGAAATAACTTAAAGGTGAAACACATAAAATGGGCTATTGCTAAAGCTTACCAGCACGACAGGATCTTCCGTTGTATGCATGTCCAGGGATATCTCCGAAATCCTCTTCTCAATCCACTCCCTTATTAGCCATTTGATTTGGCATATGTAATCTTTGTCCTTGTAGGCTTTGGGGCTGATGCGGAGGGAGTCTTCTTTCGACTTTGTGATGGAATGCATCAGTCGGTTGCCATGGCGTTGGAGAGGTTGGATCCGGCGTGATACCCAACATTGGACCAAGTCGGACCCTCTCAGGCCCTTGTGCTTCATCAGATATTCGATACGCCTCTTGGCGAGAAGCAGATCGTCACTAAGAGCCGCAGCGGCCTCGTCCCAAGATGCTCGGGGCCTGGCGGCTCCATCGACGAAAGCCAGCAAAGTAGTAGCTTTGCCGGGAGCGGGAACATCCTTATGATAAAAAAGGTAGTCGGCCATTGTTTGACCGACTCACTAGCTGAAATCCGAGGATAAACACGCACACGCATAACCGAAAAACTAATCGTACCGGTAATGTAAGGATTACCGACGGTGATGGAATTTCTCCGGACATGAAAATAGTACCGAAAAAGAGTGAGACTCGACCTAATGCCGAGATACCCCTCGCACAAAGATGCATAAGCGCTCATCTCGAGTTTGGGGGGAGATGGTGGAGTTGAACACCGTAATGATCTATCACCTTAGAAAAGAAATCTGAGGGAGGAAAGGAAAAACCTCTGTCTAGGTGAGTGCCAAAGTGCACTCGCTCGCCGTTGCGAGGGTTGGGGATGGCTTCGCCGAGGCCGCTCCGCCAATCGCCGACGCGGAGGAGGCCTTCTTCTTCTACGCCGCGGAGCTTATTGTTGTCGAGGACACATGGGATCTAGACCCCGCGATTGTTGTAGCACCCCGGTAAACCACTACCAGAAAATCGCTTGAATTGTCTACTACTTTGTGCATCATCATGATTAAATGGTCATGTCATCATGCCACATTGCATTTGAGCATCATCATGTCATCATGCATCTTTTTCCTAACACTATTTTCACAAAAGCCTATTTTATTTTCTAAATATTCCCCTCCTCTATTTCAAATCAAAACCTGCTCTTTTTCAGATTTTTGGTTTGCGTAAAAAAAATATTTATAAAAGTCTTTTAAAAATACAAAAACATATTTATAAAACCTCGGGGGAGGCCACCAGCCTACCGAGCCAAAAGCCTAGCAAGCCAGCAGCCTACAACCCTGCTGTCCCTAACCCATCTACCCCTTCCGCAACAACACACCACCCCACCCCCACCTACCTTCTGCCCAGCCGCCGCACACACACCGACCGGAGCCCACGACGCACGCACACAGCGTGCGGAAAAACCCAGCCCGACCGACACAGTGCACACACCCAGCACATACGTCGTGTGCACAACTAGCCACCAACCACTCCCTGGCCATTTTGCAGCTAGCCCCCTTGATGTCTACGCACTTCTATTCTTGTAGACAGTTGTTGGGCCTCCAAGTGTAGAGGTTTGTAGAACAGAATCAAGTTTTCCTTAAGTGGATCACTCAATGTTTATCGAACTCAGGGAGGAAGTGGTCAAAGGTATCCCATCTCAAGCAACCCTGCAATCAAGATACAAGAAGTCTCTTGTGTCCCCAACACACCCAATACACTTGTCAGGTGTATAGGTGCACTAGTTCGGCGAAGAGATAGTGAAATACAAATGGTATGGATATTTATAAGTGGTAACAGTGATAGAAAATAGCTTGATGGCGTGGAAAAGACTAAATGCAAACTGAAATAAAGATGGAAGCAAGCAAACATGTAACATATCTAGTAGCAAACGGTGTTTCAGTGCTAAGAAACAAGGCCTAGGGATCATACTTTCACTAGTGAACACTCTCTCATAAATATATCTTCTCTTTATGATACTACTCTTAACTACTCTCCGGTTGAACACTCTAATAGTTGGTAGGGCTATAACAACACTCCTCAAAGTAAGCCTTTCCCATCTAGAAAACCCCACACTGTCACCTTGAGCACTAGATGAGTCCAACAAACACCACAATTTCATAAAGACATCCAACTCCAAATATAACTCATAACAAGTATTTGTAATCTCTAGCCTAAGTGCCACCATGGTGAGCACGCTGTCACTTTCACACACATGGGGAGAGCAGAGATTTATTAAAGCACTTGAGTAGCAAGGTAGATCTAATTGATTACAAAGCTCATGACCACAACAAGATCATGCATAGATAGAGAGATGAACACATAGCTACCGGTAGAACCCTTAGCCTCGAGGAAGAACTACTCCCTCCTCATCATGGGAATCAGCAACGGTGATGGAGATGGTGGTGGAGATCGATGGAGATGGCTCCGGGGGAACTTCCCCGTCCCGATAGGGTGCCGGAACAAAGACTTTCTGTCCCCCGAATCTCCCCTTCGGTGGCGGCGGCACAGCGGAACTTTTCATGGATTTCTGATTGACGATCTAGGGTTTTTGTATCGGGAGGCTCTTATAGGCGAGAGGGGAGACCGAGGGGGTGCTAGGGGCCACCACACCATGCCCTAGCACGGCCTGGGGTGACCCGCGCCTGGGGGTGTGTGGCCAGGCCCTGGCCCTCCTCCGTCTCGTAGTCTGGCTCCGTGAGTCTTTCCATAAAATAGGAACTTTGGCTTTTGTCCCGTCCGATTCCAAGAATATTCATTTTATGACTTTCCTGGAACCTAAAACAGCAGAAAACAGGCAACTGGCACTGTGGCGTCTTGTTAATAGGTTAGTCCAAGAAATCATATGAAAAGTACTCCAAAGTTGGAACAAAACACAAGAAAGTAGATAAAACCAAGCATGGAACATCAAAAATTATAGATATATTTGCAATGTATCAACATCCCCAAGCTTAACTCCTGCTCGTCCTCGAGTAGGTAAGTGATAAAAAAGAAAGAATAATTTTTGAGGTGACATGCACCATCATAAACTTGATCAAAGTATTTGTAAAACATTCAAAGCTGGGATCATAGTACTTCAATCATAACATGAAAGACAAAGTTCTAGCAATAAGACAAATAAACTATGATGCAACATGAAAAGGCACAGACAAAAGATTCATGAATAACAATGCTTTTCAAGACGTTTGTTTGTTTCACATATAGAAAAGATAGCATAATAGCATTCAGCTTGTCCCTCATAGAGTAGCAAGTATAAATGCATAGGACACCTTCAAAGTTCATAAGAGTGACTAGATACAAATAGTGTAAAACAAGCAATATCAAGTTATGCATCAATCAACTAGTCTTGGGACAATGCACATAGAACTATGAATGGCCACTATACTCTCAAAGTAGGTGCATAAAGGTAGAAGGTGGAGACTCAATATAATGGTGGAAGAAAGGCCTTCATAGAAGGAAGTAGGGATTCAAGTCTCATAAAGAGCTTCCAAAAATTATGGTACTTATAGCTTTCAGCTCTCATTGCCCCTATCATAAGCATCTTGAAGGTGATTAAGGTTAAAGTGACACAACTAAGAGGATATGCTTGACAAGTTATAAAACGAAATCTCATGCCCCTTACTTACGAAGACCGATCCTCATGCTACTCAACATCAGTCACGAGTAAGCTCTTGTCATTGTAAGTACATGTGTATCATTAAGAACCGCCAATGGGGTACCCCATGCACATGATACGGGAGCTTTCGCATAATCAAAACGACAAGGCAAGTAGACAATGAGCATCTCAGCGATCTTTTTATTTGCTATTTGCATAGGTTTATTGAGGATGCTTCATAAAGTGCTCATCATGGTGATGCTGCAAGTTTCCACCATGATTAGGCATCGCTTAGGCTAGCGACCCAGACGTTTCTCTAACACACATACAAACTCCATGATCTTACAAGTTCCACTTTTATTTCACACCGCCGGGATCCGTAAGCAAAAGAACATGATATCAATGGGGTACAAAGTACAAGTGCAATGTTGAAAGCGTTCCCCATGAAACATGGTTCTGCTAATTTCATCTTATAAAGCGCAAGCATATACACAACAAAGAAGGACCCAATGGTTCAAGTTTATTAATTGCAAGAAAGTAAAGTGTGCCATCAAGTTCGTGAGAGCTTTAATCACTAGTTTTCTCATAACAAGTGGAAGGTAAACAAAAGCATGAATATACTTCGAATAGCATAAGCTAGTAGGTAGGTATGGTGGACTCTTTGGAATAACTTGGTTTAGGGAGTTGGATGCATGAGTGGAATTCATACTTTGTTGTGGAGGCTAGCAAAAGACTGGGAGCGACAAACTAAGAGAGCAATAATGGCCATAATCATGCAGAGCGACAAAACATCATTGATCAAAGCATAAAGTGATACTACAAGTTGAAAACTAAAGGATCATAAAGGCCTATGGTGACTTGAGATAGTCATAACATGGTGTGAGCATGCGCCAAGTCAACCCAAATAAAGCATCAAAGGAGAATACCACTATACTATGCTTTAATATGCTAAAACAATGCATGATTCATCCAAGGCACATTAAGCAATCTCAATTGTTTATAACAAGTCATGCTACAGCAAAGAATACTAAGAATAAAGCCAAAACAATATCAAGCATGGCATGACAAAGCATAGGCCACAGTAAAAAACAAGCTCTTTTTACCACATAAGCATGAACTTTCCTACTCTTTTCCAAACCAAAACAAACTATTTGCAAACCGATGTATGAAAGAGGGGGTCCAACCAATTTATTCAGAAAACTAAGCAAACCAAGCAAACTAAAAACTAAAACAATAACAAAAAAGAAGACGCTCCAAGAAAAACACAACTGTGCATGAAACAATAAAAATGAAGCGTTTGGAAGAAATCTGAGATTTTTATTGGTGAAGAAGAGGATGCCTTGGGCATCCCTAAGCTTTCACGCTTGTACTTCTTGGATATTTCTTGGGGTGACACGCGTGGCATCCCCAAGCTTGAGCTTTAGTACATCCTTCATCTCATTACTCATTCCTTCCATACACCAGAAAATTTTCCTTCATACAAAACTTCACACAATCTTTATTAGCAACATTAGTGCACTCAAGATAATAAGTCTTTAGGTTCAGTTCTAACACCAATAAAACTTCCATTAAAACACTAGCTACTGTATCACTTTCCTCAAAAATCTCAATTCCCCAAAAGAACTCAAAAAGGAACCAACAAGAAGCAAATGCAAAAATGGCAGAAATCTGTCAAAGCAGACCAGCAGGTAAAGACGAAGTTTTTCGAAGACCTTATGTTGCGCAAATTAAAAAGTGTCGAACTAACAAAAGTTAGATAACAACCTGGGGCAGCACAAAAATTCACGCCTCAAAAAGACGTTCAGAGATTTTACACGAATTTTTACGGTGAAGCACAGAAATCTGTTTCGGGACAGCAACTTTCCCAATCATTACTTCTCTCTCATTAGAGGTTATTCTTGGCACAAAAAGCAAATAAAAAGTATAAGGAGCGGTTATTACAGAGGTAATAACTTTCAAGACTCATCTAAAACTTTTGGGTTATCTCCCAATAAGTACTTTTCTTTAACGCCTTTAAGTTAGGCAAGATAGTTTGAGAAGATGCTCACATAAGAAATATGAATTGAAGTAAAAGAGAGCATCAAGAAGCAAATTCAAAACACATTTAAGTCTAACCCACTTCCTATACATAGGAATCTTATAAAGAAACAAGTCATGAAAGCACAAAGCAACAAGCATTGGAAAGCAAAACAAGTGCAACTTCAAAAAAATTAACATAAAGAGGGGAAACTTAATATTATTGAGATGCATAAAGCTATGTTTCCCTCTCTCATAATAACTTTGAATAGCATCATGAGTAAAATTAACAATATAACTATCACATGAAACATTCTTATCATGAGCCACATGCATAAAACAGTTATTACTCTCCACATAAGCATAGTCATTCTTATTAATTGTGGTGGGAGCAAATTCAACAAAATAGCTATCATTATTATTCTCATCACCATAATCATCAAATGTAGGAGGCATATTGTAATCATAATTAATTTTCTCCTCAATATTACGTGGACTGAAAATATCATATTCATCACTGTAATCATCATATATTGGAGGTTTGGTATCATCATAAGCAATAGAATAGCTATCTTCCAAAGCTGGAGAACTAAAAAGATCATTTTCATAAAAACTAGCTTCCCAAAGCTTAGACTTTTCCATAGCATTAGCAATAATGGTGTCCAAAGAATTCATACTAACAACATTGCTATTAGCATGCAAATAAAGTTCCATAGGTTTTTTAATTTTCTCTTCAAACACTTCATGTCCTAACTCAAGATAAATACTATAAAGCTCTCTAAATTTTTTGTTGTTTTCCATTAAGCCTAACTAGTGAAAACAAGAAACAAAAAGACAAAATTGCAGAATCTAAAGGAAATAACTTCGAGCACTCACACTGGAGGATGTGAGTACCTTTTACCTTACCTCCCCGGCAATGGCGCCAGAAAATAGGCGTTTGTCGTGGGAGGTTCTTCTTCTTTAATCCTCCGGTGTGAATACTTTTACCTTACCTCCCCGGCAACGGTGCCAGAAAATAGCTTGATGTCTACGCACTTCTATTCTTGTAGACAGTTGTTGGGCCTCCAAGTGCAGAGGTTTGTAGAACAACAACAAGTTTTCCCTTAAGTGGATCACCCAAGGTTTATCAAACTCAGGGAGGAAGTGGTCAAAGGTATCCCCTCTCAAGCAACCCTGCAATCAAGATACAAGAAGTCTCTTGTGTCCCCAACACACCCAATACACTTGTCAGGTGTATATGTGCACTAGTTCAGCGAAGAGATAGTGAAATACAAGTGGTATGGATATTTATAAGTGGTAACGGTGATAGAAAATAGCTTGATGGCGTGGAAAAGACTAAATGCAAACTGAAATAAAGATGGAAGCAAGCAAACATGTAACAGATCTAGTAGCAAACGGTGTTTCAGTGCTAAGAAACAAGGCCTAGGGATCATACTTTCACTAGTAAACACTCTCTCATAAATATATCTTCTCTTTATGATACTACTCTTAACTACTCTCCGGTTGAACACTCTAATCATTGGTAGGGCTATAACATCACTCCTCAAAGTAAGCCTTTCCCATCTAGAAAACCCCACACTGTCACCTTGAGCACTAGATGAGTTCAACAAACACCACAATTTCATAAAGACATCCAACTCCAAATATAACTCATAACAAGTATTTGTAATCTCTAGCCTAAGTGACACCATGGTGCGCACGCTGTCACTTTCACACACATGGGGAGAGCAGAGATCTATTAAAGCACTTGAGTAGCAAGGTAGATCTATAGATTACATGCTCATGATCTCAATAAGATCATGCATAGAGAGAGAGATGAACACATAGCTACCGGTAGAACCCTTAGCCTCGAAAGAGAACTACTCCCTCCTTATCATGGGAATCAGCAACGGCGATGGAGATGGCGGTGGAGATAGATGGAGATGGCTCCGGGGACACTTCCCCGGCGGCGGCGCGGAGGACTCCTTTCCCGCCGCCGGTATTACAGGGGAGCACCGCCCCTTAGCACCCTTCCTTCATGGCTTCTTGGGAGCCCTTCCCCATGGAGATGGGATCTATGGGGGAGGACGTGGCTTTGGTGGCCTTTGTTGGCCGGCACCGCCAGCGACCGCCCCCATGCACGTCTCCAACGCCGGCTCGAGCAGAGTCCCGCCGCAAGGCTGCCTTCCTCACTGTCTCGCGTCGCGTGCGCCGCCATGGCCACGACCCATGCAGCGCCCCGTCCCCTCTGCCTCCGGCGGCCATGGCCCGAGCTCGCCACCACCTCGTTCCGCTGCTGCCCTGCTTCCTCACCGTCCTGGCGCCTCCTGCCATTCATGGCTGCCTAACAGCTCCAAGTTCGGCACCTCCCCTGCTTCCACCCCACGAGGCCACCATCGTCGCCCTCATATTTCCCTACCGCGGCGGCCCGCTGCCTCTGCGTCTGGCTCCCCTGCTGCCTACCGACGTCGTCCATGCCTTCGGCTCCACTATGAGGTGTTGTTCAGGTTCAATCAAAGAGCCACACTGGTTGTGTTACGTTGTGGCACTATACCCTGGTTAACTTATTCCATCTTGGCCCATGTGATGTGTTAGTGAAAGGTGCTTGCCCTCGTGAAGATTCTAAACCTTTGTTGCTTGAGCTGATGTCTTGGACTCGATCTGTTTCTGTGCGACAGCTCGGTAGTGATGTTGTTCGGGACCCGATGACCAGGAACAATAGTTGGACCTCGAAGACCATTCCAGAAACCGAACCCTTCGAGCCTCCAAGATCGTCATCATGGATCCGAAAACCGATCCTACTGAGCTCGAACCCCGTCGACCTCTCGGATCCCCAAGATCGTCCAACCCTGATGTGTGACCCCTATCAGAGACTCCTATATTTTATAATATATGACATTGTCACTTGTTGCATATTAAATTATTCATACTTGCATGCATATTGTGGGTGTTGGGGCTATTTCGACGATTCACCTAAATTAAATATGGAGACTATATGCGGACAATTCTAGTCTTATACTGCCTCCATTTAAATTTGTGTAGAGAACCGATGCCATGTTTTTCCTTGTTAAGTCAACATTTAAATTGCGGGTATCTAAACAACATAAACCATATAATTAATTGTCGGGACCCTGGTTCCGCTTAATATTGCCTAGTTGCATCGCATCTTTGCCATGCCATGCATCATATCATGAACATGCCGGATATTCTGCCATAGTATAAAATAGTACATCCGGTGTTTCTTTTAGTGCTTTGGATCTTCGCGGACTAGGCCGTTGAGTTGATGCGAGTATCGACAAGTTCTTCGGATAATGTATCTTCGGCAGTGTTTCCTAGGCGAGCATCTCCCCCTTTCTACCTATTTTGCTTTTATAGTCTTTATTTCCTCCTGTTGATCTATTGCTATCCGTGTTGCGATGCTTTAGTTTCCGTGCACTATTTATACTCCTTGCAGCCCCTAAATTTCCATGGACACATCCTATTACCTGTTGTTTGGTAGATAGATGGTCTTGCGAGTCGTAGTCGCTTGCTCAGGTGCGATCCCGTGTCGTTAAGTACCACATAGTTGGTTGAATGTTGTCATATGCTTTACGGTGGAGAGGATCACGACTTTAAATACAACTATTAAATTGCTGGGATAACTAATGAAAGATGCACCGGTGGGCAATATCTATTATTTGGTTTTCCATGTCCACTTGTGTCCCGTAGGCTCCGAGTACTTGATACCTGTTCCTTGACTATTCACACTATCCACATCCGGGTGACCCTATGGATCCCCCTTAGCCAGAGCTTGATTCATTTCTTATTTCTTGGGGCCACAAACTAGTTTAGGGTTTTATTACTATCATGTACTTATGCCATGCTTTATTGCTTTATTTATGATTGTGCGTGGAGCACCTGTACTATTTTGGATCGCGGCACAATTTCGTGGTATCGACAAGCCCAGTCACACTTTCGGGTTCCCAGTCGTTTACAGCCGTTCTCGCAAACCCTGGGTCCATTCCGGAGCCGGCCAACTTCGCTGCGGGTAGCTTAGTGGGGTGCCCCCCTGAAATATTTTATGAATCCTGTGATTGCTTTGTCGTGAAAGCCTCGTTGGGTTTTGATTTGGTTTTTCCGAGGTTGATCGTGTGTGTGTTGCTATGTGTGCACCCTTGCAGGGTAAATCTTTCTGAAAGGCGTGTCTGTGGTTATCGACGACTTGGAGCACAGTATCTCAATCATAGACAACAATAACTAAAGTAGTGCTATGAATTTGACTTAATATATGTGACTAGTAATCAGCTTCACTACAATGGAATGGATAATAAAAGTGCCAACAACTGGTAGAACTGGGGTGTATCGTGTCATGTTATACCTGCCTAGTAAGTATCGCAACTCCAATGGAATGAAATAAAAGTGCCAACGACTGCTGGGTTTGGGATGTCACATGCTAATTGTATCTGACTAATAAGTACTGCAACTACAACTGAATGGTGAACTAAAACTGCCCACTACTTATGCTATCAGGATGACCAATGCTATCTATATTTGACTAGTAAGTGCTACAACTATAATGGAATAGATAAAACTATCAACTGTGTGAGTTCCTTGGTTTGACTTCCTCGTTTGGTCTCGAGGGGGGAAATACCAGGATGGGTATGATTGGTGTTAGTATAAGGTTGGTTTCGAATAGGTCTTTCTTATCCCTCTCTAATAGACGATAGTTATCGAGTCTCTATAGGT
Source organism: Avena eriantha (assembly GCA_910589775.1). Classification (NCBI taxonomy): domain Eukaryota; kingdom Viridiplantae; phylum Streptophyta; class Magnoliopsida; order Poales; family Poaceae; genus Avena; species Avena eriantha. Next base: position 90,968,827 of record OU342740.1, read on the forward strand.
TGTTTAGTGCATGCTTTGCTGCCTCTTCAGTCCACCATACCTATGTAGGCGAGAGCCACCGAATTCTAGCCTCGCCATGTACTGGCCTCAGTACTGACGCTCCTCTTTTTTCCTTTGCCCTTTGTCGGCACCCCCTTTTATTTTAGTAGGTTTTTGATCGACATTGTTAGCAGGGTTACCCTTCCGGCTTGGCCTGGGCAGGGTTATGGACGCCATTGGTTATTCTTCAGGGCTCTTAGCCCCATTTGATTCTTATCCGTACTCGGATGCTGTATCGTGTTCAAGGTGATTTGAATCTTTGTACTGTATATCTGTATTCTTGACTCAGTGAGTCGTTGCTGTATATATATCTGTTCTGTGGGTTCCATCGTGGACTATTGTGTAATGATATTACTTTGTTTTCCACCCGCATGAAAGTGCCTGGTGGGCGTCCTTGAATCGTTTCTATGCGGGTTTGGCGGGAAGCGCTAAAACTTGCATAGGGCTGATTCGAGGGTGTTACAATTGCTCTCCTTTTCTGCTGCTACTACCGTCGCTGCCGTCGCCGCTGCACCGGAGTATGATGTGGAAGCCATTTTTCCGGTACGCCGGTGACCTTGGATGGGCGGCGCTGGAAATTTCTTGAGGGGAAGGGAGCTCTGTGCGCGTGGGAGAAGTAGGGGAGAAGGAAACGACGCTGGGAATAGGTGAAGAAGACGAGGAAAAGAAATCCTCACCCCTTATAACCGCCAGTCGCGCCAAGATTCGTGCAAATACTACAGTAAATATACCACGCGTCGTGGAAAGAACTGGGAAACTTGGAGGCCTCCGTGGGCTGCTGTTGGGGATATACTTCCGGGTATCCTCACAGTTCCTCAGTGACCAGGGTGGCCCACTTCAAGTTAGAGCTTTGCTTCACGGGCGTCCTAGTCAGGGAGAAGAGCGGAGTCTAATCCGGCTATGGGAAGGACCAGAAGACTTACCGACATAGGCCCATAGTGTTACTTGTAGTTCAAGATGTACTCTGCAACCGACTCTTAGTCGTAGCCGGATAGATCTCTCATGTAAACCCTAGGCCGGATATCTATATAAGACATCCTAGGGAGAGCCTTTAGGGCACCCTTACAATAGTCTACAATCTCAACTCGCATAGGCGAAACCCTTGTAACCCATATTCCGGCTCTACAGTATTACTGGATTGCTAGCAGGAGTAGGATCCATCGAAAGCCGGTGGATTCGAACCTAGGTAAACTTGTGTGCTCACCACCCCGGAATCCCGTATGATTCACACCCCTCTCTTCCACACGCCTCGAGGACCCCCTCATGGCGTACTTGTCATCAATCCGACAACAGACGCGTCTAGAAGACTTTGTTTGTTTGTTTTACCTTAGTTTACCGGACCAATATAGTTTACTTTATAATTGGTTGAATAAATGGATGGAGATAGGCCAGGGTTGAAGATCCACCTGTAGCTGCACATCGTATGGGATAAACGATGATAATAAGCATAGTCATGTATAATGTTTGAACAGAGATAATCTCTTGTGGGCAACACATCCTAATATTCTAGAGCCCCCGTGATGTAGAGGGCATAGTAATAGACTTTTAATCCAACCGAGTGCACACTGAAGCCACGGGTTACAAACAATTATTGAGTGTAAAACAGAGATCATAGCTTTAAGTGGTGATGTTCTGATTCCCAAATGGGGTGCTAAGCGAAGAAGGTACTACCATTTCTGTCACTCAGGTTCCTATGAGATCGCCGCTAGAAAAGTATTGAAGGAGATATGCCCTAGAGGCAAATAAGAAATAGGTTTTTATTATCATATCTCAATTCGTTTATAATAGTTTCATATTGTGCTATAACTGTGCCAAGTAGAAACATTGGTACAGGTGTGGTATGAAACAACCAAGTCCCTAGTAGCCTCTATTCATACTAGTTTGTTGGTCACGAAGATGATCTAGGTTTCAAGATCATGGGCATTTAGGCCGACTAACAACGAGATCATATCATTGGAGAATGATGTGATTGGACATTCCTCGAAGGATTGCAACACGATCAAGTCATCTAGTTCATTGTTGCAACAGCTATACCTAGACTCCTTCTCCTTAGACTGTGAGCTCATATTACTCATTGCCTCCCTAGGCTGCTTAGACTGCATCAAACGTCATCTGGTAATACGGTGGCTATAAAGGTGTAAGTTGGGTATTCCGAAGGAACAGTAGATGATATGTGACTGCAAGATCGGGATTTGTTTACCCACATGACGGGTAAAGATACATACGGCCGGCTTGGTGAGACTACACCCATAAATGTTGCAACATGTGACTAGGTCACGGGGATGTAATATCACGGTAATAAGAAAACATAACTTGTTATGAACGAGATTGAACAAAGGTATGGGATACCAATGATCGGATCTCGGACAAGTTGTATCAAGAAACAAAAGGAAGAGGATGCTACATTTAGACGGTTCAAATGACATTGTCATCAGGAATGCATAGGGGTCACATGGATATCCCTGGTCCCTCTGTTGATCATTGATACAGATCATGTCTAGAGCATTCCCGAGCCGTGAGAGGATACACTTAAGGGTACGATGAGAGCGATCATTCATAAGATGGAATCACAGTAGAGAAAGAGAGAAAGCCGGAATCGTTCTGCAGAGAGATCCGAAGTTGTTCAGAGAAAGAATAAAGGACCAGAATCATTCCGGGAAAGATCCGAAGTCGTTCAGAGGAAATCAAAACGGAACCGAAAGGTGTTTCGGGTCAAGATGTATTTGGTAATATGTATTTACATATTAATTAATGTAATTAATATTAAATATAATTTGAAGGGTTATTCCACTAATGGGCCAAACTTCCTAGGGAAATAGGGCCCATGAGGGAAAACCGAAAGGGGGGAAGGGCCAAGGCCCAGGCGCCTTCAGGGGGCCCACCCGGCCAGCCTAGGGTTGTGCACGGGGTGGGTCCCACCCCAGGACGGCTGGCCCATTAAGGCCCATGCGCCTCCCCCCTCTCCCTTGTTTAGTCCCACATGGGAAACCAAAAGGGGAGGGCACACCCCCTCCCCCTATATAAAGGGGTGCCCATGGGTGGGATTAAGACACCAATATTGGAGAAGTCCTTTGGTTGACTTTCTCCTTCTCTCCCCCTCTCTCTATACCTCGTGACCATGGCCCCAAGTCTGGGCTGTGCGATCGAGGCACTCCTGCAGTACGTCGTTGCGCTGCAGGGATTCCTAGCCGGATATCAACTTCCGCACTCCCGGCGGGATCGGGGAGCCGAAGGTCTCATCGTGCACCGGATGTGTACGAAGACACGAGGCGTAACACTTGGGGCGCTAGAATGTTGTGAGCCAGAGCAGTTGCACGATGAAGATGATGAAGATCAAGAAGGAGCAAGGGGTGACCTGCGAGGAGTTTCGCGACCTTGAGGTCGGCTACGAGTACGACTACTTCAACCACGTTCCCCGCGAAACGTTAACCGCGTACCGACTACAAGGGTATGTATTCTATACGCATTGGCCGTTACCGCATTACTACATAGATAGATCCTAGGCTATGTTTCCGGGGATCCTTCATAGGGAAATTTTTGTTTTCTGCACCGATCCCCAGCAAGTATCGCACCTCAAGCTTTTATTAATCTATGCGATATTGGTTACCTACAAGTCCATAGATCGAGACAAGAGACAAAGAAACAAAAGATACAAATCTCAGTTGCAAACAAAATACAATTCTCCCATGCACATAATCGCTGCGAGGTTTCTCCCCAACCCACAGCCCGTGAGGACTACTCACTCATAACAAATAGATCAGAGATAGAAAACATTATACAATTACTTAGATTGAAATCAAATATTCTTAAAGTGGTCACCAAATCACAAGGAGATCTAAAGTACAAAGCAATGGCTATGGCTAGTGGATGGATGGATGGTGGAAGTGATGAACAATGGATGAACAGTGGTGTGGATATCCTTTGGTGGTGTTGTGATGTAATCTTGGAATGGCGGCTCTTTGGCCGGCAACTGGAGCCTCAAAATATATAGGCGTCTTCATGAAAGTTGTAGGGTTTGACGAGATGAAGCCATCGCCACCTGGTACGGGCGGGTGGTACGGGCGGGCCCTACCCATACTAGTGGTCGTTAAGCATGTTGACGCCCTGGCATAGCTTCCCAATTACTTGGCCATGTGGTCTTCCTCAAAAACCTTCATTATGACACCTTTTCTCATTAAAAACCATGATTTCCTACACAACATAATTCAAAGAGAGGTTTTGCATCTGTTTGCAATTATTAGTCATTAGTGGCAAGGATTGAGAGTTTCTTGGCAACTGCTAGACTTAAAACAATGTTTAGAAGATGGCAAATATTGGAGCCATCAGCCTACACCTATAACTAGTAGAAGCCACGTGTACTTCTTGGCCTTCTTAATATCGGGAGTCAGGTCAACCTCTTTGCCATCATAGGTGACTAGAACAGAGGAGCTAACCTTCTTCCAATCGAACTTCTAGCCATGCGCCATCGCCAGGGCCGTGGAGGTTCCAGTGCTGCTCTTCGATTGGATCATGCTATACCACATCAGTGGGCTCGGATCAGCACCAAAAATGACGGTAAGCTCATTAAGGTCCACATGCATCTCCTTCGTTGGAAAATTTTCAGCCTGAAGCCCATTGAAAGCGCGACGTGAACAAATCAAAAGATTTTGTCCATGGACATTATTATCCTCTAAAGTACCAATAACATCTGTTAAAGGATCAATATTTTTGTCCTCATCCAGCGTCAAAGATTGGCCAGTAAGCTCTACAATAGGATATATTAAAGGTAAGGATAAGCAGTCGATAAAATGTTTTAAAACGGTGGCACAAGGTAAGACAACTTATGAGTTAGGGAAGTGTTGAGAACTTCTAGCCTTATCCTGAGATTTTCATCCTGATCAGCAAGGGCGGCAACTTTTTTCCCTTCTCCTCGTCATCAACCTTGGTTTTTTGCTTGGCCTCCTCTAGCGCCTCCTCCGCGACCCACAGTTTGGCTTCTTGATCCTCGACACGCTTTAGCGCCTTGTCCCGAATAACTTCGGATTCCTTGGCAGTGACTGGATAGTTATAAACCAAAATTAGCAGAATCCAGTGCTCCAATGGAAAGAACAAAATATATCAACTAACAAAAATAAAGCTTTAAGTTCTTCGACTCCATTACGGGTCTTGATGAAGTGAGAGGCCATATCAACCATCTCGCGCATTGGTGGCTGCAATATAGAAAAGAGGTGGTCAAGACACTGCGAGAAAAACAAGAGAAATCTACAAAATGAACCAGGGAAATAGAACTTACATCCTACATATCAACCTCAATAGGACCTTCGTCTATGGCCACGCCTTTACCCGCAAATTTCCTTCTTTTCGCTGGAGGAGACTTGGGCATCTTGCTAATATCCTTGGGACCCGTTTCCTTCGTAGGTGATTTCTGCGGGTCCAATGATGGAACGGGAGATTTGGCAGGAGGGGATGTAGTAGAGGCACCATGTGGTGATATGAGAGGCTCTTCTTCATCATCCCCTCTAGATTGGCAAAGCAAAACAATCATGTGCAATTAGTAGTAATTTGACAAAGCCGCCAAAGCAGAACTAAAAGGGACATAGCACTTACAGGGAAATGTCCTGGGTCATACGGAAGATGTTCACCCTTGGAGGATCAGCGGAAATAGGAACTGCAAGTTTTGGCTTTGAACCCATCGAATTGTCGGAGTCCTCGATCATTTCAATGGCTTCATAGCGCTTACATTTCTCAGCAGCAGGCACCCTTCGAAAGTCCCCGGTTTAAACCGAAGCAACATAATGGGTATCCGAAGAAGACTCATCAATGGATGCCTCCTCTTCTTCATCGGATGCAGTTCCAGTTCTGGTGAATTCTTCGGATAGGGAAGCACTGGCCTGCTACTTTTTGGAAGGTGGGGGAAGTGCAGAAAGATGATCATAATCCTACACCACAAGGAGATAGAATAAGATAATAAATATTATAACATGTAAAGGAAAGCAAAGAACGCTCACATTTGGGAGGAGATTCTTTTTGGCAAAAGGTTCCACTCGACAATCTGAAGGAAGTGGGTTCCTCTTCGTTAGCGTGGTGAACAAGCAAACCCTTTTATCATAAATATGGAGAGGAAGAATATCCGGTGAAATCCTCATGGGATACTTCTTGCCCGTATAAGCCCACATACCGGACAACCTCGCCTGGATAGGCTAGATGCGCACCTGCATGAAGTAGGCCAAAATCTGTAAACCTGATAGCTCCTTGCCAACTTCAGTGTAGAGTTTTTCAAGCCGCGTCAGCAAGGCTTAATCTCCTTCATTTCTTCAGGAGTAGGGCATTGGTCCCATGAGTCAAGTCTTCGGCAAGTTTTCTTAGGGTCAAAAGGTTCCAACCCGAAGGTTTGGCCCTTGTTTTTCTGGTCCTTGATGTAAAACCAATTGGTTTTCCATCCTTGGACTGAATCCAAAATTTTGAAGTCAAAATAATCAACTGCAGGGCGAACATAAAATATGGCGCCCGCAACATCATGGACAAAGTCGTTGGAGGCGTTACGGTGAACATAGAAAAAGTACTTCCACATACCCAATGGGGATTGTCGTGGTGTGGAGCCGACAGTGTCATCGGGGATGGCATGAAGGGGACAATCAGGATGCTATATGTGGCTACTCGCAATGGATTGGGCACAAATACTGCAGACACAATGATTTACCCAGCTTCGGAGCCCTCTGGATGAGGTAAAAGTCCTACTCCTTCATGTATCTACTATATGGGGAGCAAGCGCTCAGTACAAGTGCTCCTTGAGCGGTTTCCCTAGCTGCTATGGAGAGCTAGAGGAAGATGAACTACTGAACTTGTGGAATCTAGAGAACTTGTAACTTGTAATTGTCTACCTAGAACCCTAGCACTACCCTCCCTTATATACTAGTGGGGAGAGGTAGTTTAGAACGTGGGCTCTAGGGTTTACTGTTTGGGCCTTGGGTTTATAAAGTGGGCCACCTAGCCGGGTCTAGCCGGTGGGCCAGGATCCGGTAAAGCCTCAAATACAGGTGAGGGCAGCAATGCAGCATCCCAGTGCCATTTCTTTGGGCGTCACTCGGTGCTTTACTCATCGGCTTGGATCTTTACTCGTCAGTCGGAGCTTTGCTTGTCAGCCGGAGATTTACTCGTCAGCTTCTAGTCTTGGCGCTTTGGCACCTCCGTCTTGTAACGCCACCAGGGCGTCGTGCCAGCCTGTCCAATCCGGGGTGCGCTCAGCAAGGAGCGTCACCCCCCGTACCTTTGGCCAATGGATCCGAGGCGACCGGGTAGGGGTGGCCACCCAGCCGGCTCTTTTGATCACCCAGCTAGACGGGCTAGCTAGGGAACCTTGAGGGCTGACCGGCTGAAGCGGTCCACCTGGTTGTGGTTCTTCGCCTGGCGGCCAACCGGCCAGGCGTCCCTAGAGCCGGCCAGTTTAGCCTGGCTTGGCCTACCCGGGGGTCATCCCCCCGACACTAGTCCTCGAGCGCATTGGGACTTCACTTTGTTGAGAAGTTCTTGTGTTCTCATTGGTTGAGTTGAAATGATTGTTGATGAAGATCTAGTCGCAAGCTTGTATTGTAGTGCTTATTTGGTAGTTCTTGTCGTTTTATGGCTCGAGATGCTTGTTATTCCCCAGCTGGACTTTACCAGCTACGGAACCGGTGGCCCACTGATGACCCACAAGTATAGGGGCTGTATCCCAGTATTTTCGATAAGTAAGAGTGTCGAACCCAACGAGGAGCAGAAGGTGCTGGCTAGTGGTATGGATCAGGAATTCTCTGCAAATACTTAGGAAATGGATTTTTAGGGATTTTCGATAAAGCAAGTAAACAAAGTACGAGTAAATAAAAGACAGTAGGAATAAATGCAGCAAGTGGCCCAATCCTTTATGCAGCAAAGGACAAGCCGGTTGTATTACTTAAGATGACCAAACGTTCTCGAGGACACATGGGAAGACTGTCAAGTGCTTTCGCTTCATATAGCTGAGTAATCTTCTCTAGCTTGCTAAGTGTGGTGTGGGTGAACCTGTGCTAATGTATCGCCCCATCCAAGACTAATACATACTTGTGATTATACCCCTGGCAAACATCCGTAAGTATAAAAAAGTAATTAAGGTAGAAACCTAACCACAGCTTTAAACTCTAAGACCCTTACGTCCCTTGTGTAATGGTTTCCTAACGGGGGTTCAGGTTTCTGTCACTCCGGCAACCCCTACGATTAGTAGCCAAATACACAATGCATTCCCCTAGGCCCATATAGGTGAAGTGTCATGTAGTCGACGTTCACATGACACCACTAGAAGAAGTACACCACAACTTAAATAACAATCTATTGAATCTTTCTCAACGCAACTCCACTACTAACAACAAGACTTCTCCCATGTCCTCAAGAACAAAACAAACTACTCACAAGACATCATATGGATCATGATCAGAGATGGAATAGTGATGTATAACAATCTGAACATAAACAATAATTCAATGGTTCACTCAATAGCATCAACTACAAAGAGTAATAGACACCAGGAAAGTTTCCCCTATGAACTAATGGAAGATTCAACTCAATTGTTACAGCAATATGGAGATGGTGATGAGGGTGCTGATGGTGATGATGGTGGTGATGATGATGATGATCCCGATGAAGTCCAGCTTGATGGTGGTGTTGATGGCGACGATCTCCCCTCTCTGGGAAGGAATTCCCCCGGCAGAAACCTGTCTGCCAGACAGATCTTTCTCTCTCGGTGTTTTCCGCCCCGTAGAGGCAGCGGAATATTTCTGTGCTTGCTCCCCGAGTCTTAGGGTTTCGGGAGGATGATATACGCCAGAGGGGAGAGGCTGGAGTGGGCCAGGGTGGCCACACCACCTCCAGGCGTGGCCTAGGGCTACCCGCGCCATGGGGTAGTGTGGGCCCCCTGTGGCCCATCTCCACTCCGTCTTCTGGCATCCTTAGTCTTCTAGAAAAATAGGATTCTCCGTATATTTTCCCGGTTTTTCTGATCTTCGCGAATTTTGCCTCCAAACAGCAAATTTTCCATCAGAATCCTGACTACAGTGGTCCATGCTCCAAAAGTCATAAACCATGCAAAAACAGATGAAATAACATAAGTATCACCTCTCAATACAAAATATATCAATGAATAATAGTGAATTAAGACATATAATAGTGATGCAAAATGGACGTATCAACTCCCCCCAAGCTTAGACTTTGCTTGTCCCTAATCTCTAGCACATGGGAAGACTGTCAAATGCTTTCGCTTCATATAGCTGAGTAATCTTCTCTAGCTTGCTAAGTGTTGTGTGGGTGAACCTGTGCTAATGTACCGCCCCATCCAACAATAATACATACTTGTGATTATACCCCTTGCAAACATCCGTAAGTACAAGAAGCAATTAAGGTAGAAACCTAACCACAACTTTAAACTCTAAGACCCTTACGTCCCTTGTGCAATGGTTTCCTAACGTGGGTTCAGGTTTCTGTCACTCCGGCAACCCCTACGATTAGTAGCCAAATACACAATGCATTCCCCTAGGCCCATATATTTGAAGTATCATGTAGTCGATGCTCACATGACACCACTAGAAGAAGTACACCACAACTTAAATAACAATCTATTGAATCTTTCTCAACGCAACTCCACTACTAACAACAAGACTTCTCCCATGTCCTCAAGAACAAAACGAACTACTCACAAGACATCATATGGATCATGATCAGAGATGGAATAGTGATGTATAACAATCTGAACATAAACAATAATTCAATGGTTCACTCAATAGCACCAACTACAAAGAGTAATAGACACCAGGAAAGTTTCCCCTATGAACTAATGCAATATTCAACTCAATTGTTACAGCAATATGGAGATGGTGATGAGGGTGCTGATGGTGATGATGGTGGTGATGATGATGATGATCCCGATGAGGTCCAGCTTGATGATGGTGTTGATGGCGACGATCTCCCCTCTCTAGGAAGGAATTCTCCCGGCAGAAATCTGTCTACCGGAGAGATCTTTCTCTCTCGATGTTTTCCGCCCCGCAGATGCGGCGAAATCTTTTTGTGGTTGCTCCCTGAGTCTTAGGGTTTCGGGAGGATGATATACGCCAGAGGGGAGAGGCTGGAGTGGGCCAGGGTGGCCACACCACCTCCAGGCGCGGCCTAGGGCTGGCCGCGCCATGGGGTGGTGTGGGCCCCCTGTGGCCCATCTCCACTCCATCTTCTGGCATCCTTAGTCTTCTGGAAAAATAGGATTTCCCGTATATTTTCACGGATTTTCTGTTCTTTGCGAATTTTTCCTCCAAACAGCACATTTTCCATCAGAATCCTGACTACAACGGTCCATGCTCCAAAAGTCATCAACCATGCAAAAGCAGATGAAATAACATAAGTATCACCTCTCAATACGAAATATATCAATGAATAATAGTGAATTAAGACATAGAATAGTGATGCAAAATGGACGTATCAACTCCCCCCAAGCTTAGACTTCGCTTGTCCCCAAGCGAAACTGAGCTCAATAAACATGGCCTCAGGTTTATGGAGTGAAGAGTCGATAAAAGAATACGGACAAGAAGCATCACATTCATCAAATACACATATCATAATAGAAGACAACTCACTATTATATTACTCAACTTGCAATGAGTAAAGGAAACACAATAAAGACACATAAAGTGAATCATAATTGGTAATGGCAAACTTAGCTCTTGGTCGAAGAATACTTGATAATTTGCTGGAGTTCACAAATAGCTGGTTTTTCAATGATTGCTTTCAAAGTAGTAAACTTCAAGATAAGACCAACGTGCAAAGCAAGGAACATAAGAAACATGATTGAATAAATCGTCATATGAATGAATGAAACACATCAACTCAAAATACTTGCTGAGATAGAAGGAAATAGGTTTACTGACTCAACTACAAAGTAAAAAGAAAGGCCCTTCAAAGAGGGAAGCAGGGATTGCAAGTATCATAAAGAGCTCCCAAAAATTATGATACTTACTAGCTTTCAGCTCTCATTGCCCCTATCATAGGCATCTTTAGGTGATTAAGGTTAAAGTGGTCAAAAATGAGGATATGCATTGACAAGTTGTAAGTTGATAATCTCATGTCCCTTGAATACGAGGGCCGCTCCTCATGCTACTCAATTTTAGTCACCGGTAAGTTCTTGTCATCGTAAGCATATGTGTATCATAGAGAACCGCCAACGGGGTACCCCTTGCCTGATGATATGGAAGAATCCCCATATCAAAATGACAAGGCAAGCAGCCAACAAGCATCTCAGCAATCTTCTTATTTACCATGGGAATATGGTGCTTTTTTCTCTCTTTCCTCTTTTCATAATATCTCTTTTTTTTCTTTTTCTCTTTTTCCTCAATATCGGACAATTTTTTTATAAGAAGAATGCTTCATAGATACTCGTTATGGTTACGCTGCAGGTTTCCACCATGTCGGCATGGATTAGACCAGCGGCCCAGACGTTTCTCTAACATATATGCATAACTCCATGGACTTACAAGCTCCCCTTTCATTTCACACCGACGACATCCATAGACAAAAGAACATGATATCAACTTGGTACAAGGTACCAGTGAAATGTTGAAAGCGTTCCCCATGACATCATAGTTCTGCTAATTCACAACTTACAAAGCGCAAGCATATACGCGACATAGGTGAGCACAATGGTTCAAGTTTATTAAGTGCAAGAAAGTAAAGTGTGCCATCAAGTTCGTGAGAGCTTTATACACTAATTTTCACATAACAAGTTTAATTTGGGAGGTAGATAAAACAAGAATTTACTTGGAATAGCAATAATGCTACTAGGTAGGTATGGTGGACACAAATGGCATGGTTTTGTTTAAAGGAGGTGGATGCACGAGAAGAAATCCTCTCAGTACATGTTTTTGACGAGCAAGGCTAGGTAACAAGTATAAGAGTTGAAGGAAACAAACAAACATACAAGTGATAAAGACAAACATGCAATCTTCCTTGGAAGCACAAAAGATCTTAACTAGAGAATACTAGACTTATGAGCAAATCAAGAAAGAAAGATGATGAATTATTTTTCTCTAGAGTACTTCTATCTTTTCTTTCAACTCTCAAAAATAGTGTGCTACTGACTGAGCCAGGTTTGCCAAAACCAACTAAATTAACTCAATGATCCTAGAGTGCTACCAATACTAACAACAAGACCAATCTTATAACCACGAATTGAAAACTAATATAAGCTATGAAAAAGAGTGAATGATAGAACTTCTCATTAATATTCCATAACGGCAGCTCACACCAAGGGATACATATCTAACGAGAGAGGGGACACTTCCATAATGCAAACCATACTACATAATAACTCCTCTATTCATGATATGACTCTACTAAAAAGGTAAAAAGATAGAAGATAGTGATGTGATACCGCGGCACTCCCCCAAGCTTGGTACAAACCAAGGGGATGCCAAACCTGATGACGAATTACTCCTTTGGTGGTGGTGGTAATATTTTCTTAGTTGACGTGAGGAAATCTTCCAGCATCTTGCGAAGCCTATTATTCTCCCATTGAAGCATGTCCACCTTCTTCTGCAAGTCTTGGTACTTATCGCAGAACTCCTTAGTGACTCGTAGGGCTTCCGTTGATGTAGGGTAAGAGACTAAAGGTACCAGCCCCTGCTTGGGGTCTTGGAGATCTTCCTCCATGGGCTCCTTCCCTTTATCCCTGGCAGCCACCATTTTGCTTCAAAGCTTTAAGAATAGTTCCTGGCAGAAAAAGATCAAAACAAAAACACGACGAAAACACAATCACGAACATCGGGGGATCCGGGGGGTTATATATTACGAAGTTTCATATCAAAAGGAAGGTACTGGGTGAAAACGAGTCGGAGGCGGAGTCCTGGGTGGCCTCACCACCTAGTGGCGCGGCCATGGGTGGGCACGCGCCACAGGGTGGTGTGGGCTACCCCGGCTCCAGTTCCGTCCCTTTTTCGCTTCGTAGCTTTCCTTATTGACTGAAAACTGCAAAAATATAGTTGGATTGTATTTTCGCGGAACTTTTCTTACCAGAACTGTTACCTAGTTGGAAACGGACTCTACAGGTCTCTGAATTTGGTATTTAGTGGATCCTTCCGGAGTCACCACTTGAATCATCAATATCTTCATCTTCATACACTTATTACTTGAGTCATAAAACCCTTCTTTTCGTTATTACACCATTATCTCCTCTTCTTGGAAATTTCTTACACACAAATTTTACACAGTTCTCATTAGCAACATTAGTATAAGTGAAGTGATAAAACCTTTTGAGTCCAACTTAAACTGAAAACCATCAAAACAAAAGCTACTGTAGCAACTCCTTCCGTAAACCCAAAAAACATTCAAAAAGGAAATCGAATAAAGAAGCAAATGCAAGATTGGCAAAATCTGTCAAAACAAACTAGCAGGTAAAGATCAATTTGTTCGAAAATCTTCTGTTGCTCAAATCAAAAAGTGCAAAACGAACGAAAGTTAAATAACAACGTGGGGCAGAAGCACAAAAAATTACAGCTCAATCCGACATACAGATATCTCTCACGAATTTTTAGGGTGAAGCACAAAAATCTGTTTCGGGACAGCAACTTCCCCAAATCTTACTTCCCTCTCATTAGAGGTTAATCTTGACACAGAAACCAAACAAAACAGATAAGGAGCAGTTATTACCGAAGTAATAACTTTCAAGACTCAAAGAAACAAAAACAAACTAAAATAAAAAACAAATTGGGTTGTCTCCAATAAAGCTCTTTCTTATAGCCATTAAGATGGGCAGGATAATTTTGAAGAAGCTCTTATAGGGATATGAATTGAAGTGAAAGAGAGCATTAAGAAGCAAAAACACACACATTTAAGTCTAACCCACTTCGTATGTAAGGGGATTTTGTAAACAAACAAGTTATTGAAACCAAAGGTAACTTGCATAAGAAGGCAAAAGAAGCGCAATATAAAAACTTTCAGCATAAAACGAGGAAACTTGATATTATTGAGATGCATACAAACACTTTTCCCTCTCGCATAGTAACTTTCAGTATCATGCATAAAATTAACAATATAGCTATCACAAGGGCCATCATAACAATGATCACTTATTCTATCAGAAAACACAGGAATACTAGCTCTCATAACACTACTTTGCGAAACAATATTAGAGGTATCCTTACAAAGGATAGGGTGTCCCACTTTCTCATACTTGGTGACAAAGTCTTTCACATTTGCTAGTATAGGTTTATCAACCATTTGTTTACCAGGTTCAACAGCCTTATTCATACTTTCATTAACCATACTAGCTATCATAGAATGTTCCTTTACCTTGATTGGGAAAGGCATTTTCTCAATGTAAGGTTCAGGTAAGACATGATTAGTAGTATAAACTTCAGTATTTCTTGCAGGAACACTCTTAGCAACATCTTTATAAGGGTCATGATACTTATTCCACTTCTTTTCAGGCACTTCAATGTAGGAAGCAAAAGCCTTAAAATAAGAAGCAATAGCTTGAGAATCTAGACCATAAGCATTTTTAATATTTTGAAAGTCATATGTTCCCATAAAAGATTCAATGCATTCATAATCATAATTTATACCTGACATTCTACCTTTGACATTGTACCTTTGAAAATAGTCTTGATGACCCACAAGTATAGGGGGTGTATCGTAGTATTTTCTATAAGTAAGAGTGTCGAACCCAACGAGGATCAGAAGGTGCTGGCTAGTGGTATGGATCAGGAATTCTCTTCAAATACTTAGCAAACGGATTTTTAGGGGTTTTTGATAAAGCAAGTAAACAAAGTACGAGTAAATAAAAGACAGTAGGAATAAATGCAGCAAGTGGCCCAATCCTTTATGCAGCAAAGGACAAACCGGTTGTATTTCTATAGATGACCAAACATTCTCGAGGACACATGGGAAGACTGTCAAGTGTTTTTGCTTCATATAGTCGATTAATCTTCTCTAGCTTGCTAAGTGTTGTGTGGGTGAACCTGTGCTAATGTACCGCCCCATCCAAGACTAATACATACTTGTGATTAAACCCCTTGTAAACATCCATAAGTACAAGAAAGTAATTAAGGTAGAAACCTAATGACAGCTTTAAACTCTAAGACCCTTACGTCCCTTGTGCAATGGTTTCCTAACGGGGGTTCAGGTTTTTGTCACTCCGGCAACCCCTACGATTAGTAGCCAAGTACACAATGCATTCCCCTAGGCCCATATAGGTGAAGTGTCATGTAGTCGATGTTCACATGACACCACTAGAAAAAGTACACCACAACTTAAATAACAATCTATTGAATCTTTCTCAACGCAACTCCACTACTAACAACAAGACTTCTCCCATGTCCTCAAGAACAAAACGAACTACTCACAAGACATCATATGGATCATGATTAGAGATGGAATAGTGATGTATAAAAATCTGAACATAAACAATAATTCAATGGTTCACTCAATAGCATCAACTACAAAGATTAATCAACACCAGGAAAGTTTCCCCTATGAACTAATGCAAGATTCAATTCAATTGTTATAGCAATATGGAGATGGTGATGATGGTGGTGGTGATGATGATGATGATCCCGATGAAGTCCAGCTTGATGGTGGTGTTGATGGCGACGATCTCCCCTCTCCGGGAAGGAATTCCCCCGGCAGAAATCTGTCTGCTGGAGAGATCTTTCTCTCTCGGTGTTTTCCGCCCCGCAGAGGCGGCAGAATCTTTATGTGGTCGCTCCCCGAGTCTTAGGGTTTTGGGAGGATGATATACGCCAGAGGGGAGAGGCTGGAGTGGGCCAGGGTGGCCACACCACCTCCAGGTGCGGCCTAGGGCTGCCCGCTCCATGGGGTGGTGTGGGCCCCCTGTGGCCCATCTCCACTCCGTCTTCTGGCATCCTTAGTCTTCTGGGAAAATAGGATTTTCCGTATATTTTTCCGGATTTTTTGATCTTCGCGAATTTTGCCTCCAAATAGCACATTTTCCATCAGAATCCTGACTGCAGCAGTCCATGCTCCGAAAGTCATCAACCATGCAAAAACAGATGAAATAACATAAGTATCACCTCTCAATACGAAATATATCAATGAATAATAGTGAATTAAGACATAGAATAGTGATGCAAAATGGACGTATCACCCACCCACAGGGTGTGAGCGGAGATTGAATCTACCGGCTGGCATAATCGATGGTGGATATGGATTGCCTGGTTGATGACATCAGTGTTGGCGTTGGCCACACTTGCCATTTCTAGTGCACGTCGCGTCAGTTTGACCCCTTGGCTTACCGCGACAATTTTTGGTAACTGCGCACACGCCTTCATCATAGTGGTTTCTCGAGGATCATGTGCACGCTTCGTCTCTGTAGGAATGCCTGCTGGATATTCTGTGAGAGTAATACTGGCACACACGATCCGGAACCGAAACATCGTGGGGGGGAGTAGAGCGGTAGATGGCCACGTGGCGGAAGGGAGCGCAGGAGGCGTGGTTGCTCTGCCTCAATAAATAGGATCGTAAGGGAGAGTTCTTTCCCTACTTCATCTTCTTCCTGCACCTGTTGCTTCTGCCCTCTACACTCTGCCTCCTCTCCGCTTCTCTGCACCTCCGTTTTTGGTCACCGGCGTCGCCGCTTGTTCTTCATGACGACAGGACCGCGATTCTCCAGCGCGGCCACCACGCCCACCAAGATGCTGCCTGAGCAGGCCAGGGGCTGGTGCGGCTCCTACGTCACTGACGAACTCGTCCAGAAGTACCGGCGGGGGAAATTTATCCCATCGAAGCGCTTGGTGAAGCATCACCTCGCGCCGGAGGAGGAGCGGGTGCCTAACCCCTAGCCTAGGGAAGCCGTCGTCCTCCTCGCCCACTTCGCCCGCGGATTTGGCCTGCCTCTAAGCAGGTTTGTCCTCGAGCTCCTAGTGTGATTTGACCTTCAGCTACACCACTTGGGGGACCAACGCCATTGCGTAACTATCGCACCATCCAGCCTGCTGCGAGGCCTTCCTGGGGGTTTTCCCGGACGCGGCAAACTTCTTGAAGTTTTTCAACTTCAAGGTCTAGGTGGTGGGGAAGGACGACCCTCTGACGGAGACCGGCTATTGCGCCATCTACCTGCGGCCGTCGTCGGCGATGCCACGTCTGGAGATTGTCGACACAGTCAAGCTATGGCAGTGCTCATACTTTTATGTGCGCAATGTCTCTAACGTCGACCTCATCAGGGTGCCGGTCTTCGCCAACATCTCCTCCACCCAGAAGGCATGGAGCGTCCAGAACCTGGGCGCCCAAGCCGACATGGAGCGGATGGCTGCCCGCGTGGAGGTGCTGGTGGAGAAGGAGCGGCTCACTGCCCGAGACATCCTGTTGTCCTAGATGACGAGCCGTGTGCTTCCGCTATAGCAGTGGTCGCACAAGATGTTCCACCTATCCGGCTCCCTGGACCCCACGCGGGTGTGCCGACTGGAGGTGCCGTATGTGGACCTTTGAGATTGGCTTGCCACTATCTCGAAGGAGACGCTGGCGGAGGATTGGACCTTCTCCGGCCGGCCATACCACCGTAGCCAGCTGCCACCGAAGGTTAGCCTCTTTTCTTCTTCTCCGGGTGAACTTGTCCCCAGGGATCTCTTCTTGTTTCTTATTTCCCCCTGTTGAGTAGCTCTTTACAGCACAACTAGCGAAGGACGGCATGGGGGACAACGAGCTTCCCTCCTTCTCGGCCTACTTCAAGCCGACAAAGTACCCTTCACAGGAGCCAGAGCGCTTCCCCACCCGGTCCGACGAGGGCTCCGAGTTCCCACCCGGTGAGGATGCATTTCTTGTCTTCATCTGTTTTGCTCTTCTTTAGCCTTATGCTTGACCCTCTGCTTGTGCCTTGGGACAGCCGCACATGGCGTGGACGCGGATTCTGCTAAGGTCACCGCCTCGTGGGCCAGGGGGAAACATGCCGCCTCGGCCAGCACTGCCCCAGCCGGAGGGGGCTTGAAGAGGGCCCGCCGTCCACGGGTCACGGCTGCCGCACCTAGCGTCGCCGGGTACGTGCCCTTACTCCTTTTTCTGTTTGTGGTTGTTGGATTTCCCTTTACTTATCATTCCCTTCTCTTCTTGCGTGTAGTGAGGCAATGTCCTTGGCTAGCTCCGAGACAATCGCCACCGCGTCCGCCCTTCCCCCGTTCGGGGCTGAAGGGCCTGCTGCATTGGCTGCAGCCTCCGCAGTCGCGCTAGCCGAGGGTGCCGTGGATGGGGTGGAGCCGGTGATGCCAGTCGCACCCGTGACCTTGCACCAGGCCTCTGCCTCCTCCAAGCTTACTGACGTGCTCGCGGCTAGGCACGAGCACTCCTCCCCTTTGGCCGACGGAAGGGTCAGAGCCGGTACTCAGCTAGGCTCTAACGGGTTCCACCGCCTATCAGGTGGAGGAGCATATGGAGGTAGCGCCGGAAGCTGCCGCGCAGCCGGCCGCTGGAGACAGCGGATAGGAGGTGGCTCTCAGCTCTGGTGGTGTATGTATTGGGGCTCAGAAGGCATCACGTGCGGCTTCCGGCAGCGATGATGACCTCCAGCTCACCAGCTAGTGGGCGGCCCCGGTTGCGCTGCCGCTAGACTCTGTACTGGCGCAGCTCTCCGAGTCGGCGCCCGTCGCCCTTGGCTAGGCTCGCCACCTGGTCGAGGTGATGAAGCAGGGGCTTGGCGAGGCCAAGGCGGTGGGGGCCTCTCTTGATGTAAGTATCTTCTTTGCGGTTTTCGGTGCCCTTTTCTGCTGTCCTCTTTGTTCTCTTTTTCACTTCGTCTTTTTTGCAGAAAGCTTTTGCTGAATCCGCCAAGACCTCGCAGGACCTGGGGCATAAGATTGCTTGCTCTGCCATGTCCTCCTAGTTGCACGAATTTTCATGTTTCTTGTTGACCATTGGGTACTCTCCTGAATCTCTGCTAGCGAACAGGGACCGGGAGGTTGAGAGACTGAAGGAGGAGGTGACCCGACTGGAGGAATCCAATCAGGCTCACCAAGCCCAGATCGGTCAGCTGGTGGAGCATCAGAAGCAGATGGAGGTCAAGGCCGAACAAGCCAAGAAGGTCACAGACACCTGGACTGAAGCGCTCAAGAATCTTGCAAAGCTCTACGCTCAGAAGGCGGAGACGCTAAAGGTTGCTCAGTCCAAGGAGAAGGCGGCGCTGGTGGAGCTATGCCAGATCGCCGAAATCGTCGTCAGTAAGTGGCTCCCCCTTTAGTGAACTTGTTCGTTGCCTCCTGCAGCCAGTATTTGACCATTGTTTATTTTCCGGTTGCAACCCAGTATCCTGTGGCGACTGACCAGACCTTTGCCCGCATCCCCGAGGCAGACGCCGGACGCAACCTCCATCCGAGAAGCTGGTGGCAGTGGCATGCGAGGAGGACAAGCATTTGCATGATGCTACCCTTAATTTTTATGGTTATGTCTGGCCTGACACGGACCAACTGGATACGATGGCCACCTTGGCTAATAAGCTCTTCGTGGCTCCCGACCTGATGGACATGGCACGGGACTAGGCGGCGCGTGGCGGTGTGGAGATGGTGCTGGCACTACTGAAGTCCTGGTATCCCGACATGGACCTACGGAGTCTCTTCAGAGGGTTTTGGCAGGGGACAAGCTACGACCAGCTTTGCGCTGAAGTTCCTAATGTCTGCTCCTGTGGTGTCAAGATTGGGAGCTTTGTCCAACTGGACCTGGACTTCAGCGATCCGGCCGGCATGGAGGGGTACCACTTTAGCCTGCTTCCAGCACCAGCAGATGCCAACGCCCCGGCTGCGCTAGCCTCTGCCTCTGCCGATGTCGCCTCCAGCATCCATGCTCTAGCCGATGCCTCTGGTCCCTCTAGTTTATCCCTGGAACACTAGGTGTATTTGTGCTTGTTTTGGAACTTGTCCTTGATGGTACTGCCTCATCCTTCTATGAACAATTTTCTTTTGTTCTGTATTGAACTCTCTCGGCAGCTTTGTCTCCCTTCGTGATGCTTTCTTATGCCTTTCTTGCTTGCACTTTGCTATGTGTTGCACTTGCTATGTGCTTGTTTTTGTGTGGGGGCACACGAGCACACCCACATGGTGTAATCCCCGAGGTTCGGGCCGGTTGGAGTATTTAGCTGGGTCGAAGCTCCTTTGCATTGTTGCTAGTTGCAGGTTTTCTGTGTGGGGGTGCACCCACAGGGTGTAGTCCCCGAGGTTCGGGCCGGCTAGAGAATTCAGCCAGGTCGAAGATCCTTTGTATTGTTGCTAGTTGCAGGTTTGCTGTGTGGGGGGCGTGCGACCACACCCACAGGGTGTAGTCCCTGAGGTTTGGGCCGGCTAGAGAATTTAGCCGGGTCGAAGCTCCTTATCTGTTCTTCTACCATCTGGGAGGCGATTAGCATCTGGGTCTAGTACTTTGGCTCATGCAAATATGAAATACAGGTAACGGTTTGTGCGTTAGATATGCATAGGATAAATATAGTCTACAGTTGTTCGTTTGGTTGAAAACTTTGCTGTTTTATGCGAAACTGATTACTTAGTCCTTTTCTTAGTGAGAATTGGTCCTTCGAGATGTGCCCTTGCCAGCCGTTAGCCGAAATCAAAGGGTTGGCTTAGTTGGCGTACTGCATAATACTTCGGATTTTGGCTATCGGCCTCGAGTGAGCTAGCACAACCGGAACGCCCAGACGCTTTTATCTTCCTTAGGAATTTTCTTGTATGGGTCTTCGAGTTTTATGCTCTTGCTGTATCTATCAGCCGGCTTGCGGTCTACAGCCGGAATCGAAGATGAAACTCTTAGATTCGCATACAGTACTTCATCTTCTAGAATGCGCAGCCATCTAGGCCATGCGATGAGTCCCCGGGAGAGACTGCCGGATCCAGGGTTAGGGATAATATAGCCAGAAAACATCAACTTATACAATAGGAGATGCCAAATGATTACGGAGTCCTCGAGACTATGTCGAGGCTCCTAAACTTGTTGGTTACATAAAGTTAATATACAGGCGCCCTTTACTCAGGTGTAGAATGGGCGAAGCAGGTTCGTGTCCCACAGGCATTCAGTTTCATCGCTGGAGCGATCCATCTTTTTCTTTGCCGGCTGGCGGGGGTCGATCAGGTAGTATGAGTTGTTCTGCAGCGTCTGGCTAATGATGAATGGCCCCTCCCAAGGTGGAGACAACTTGTGCATCCCCTTGGTGTCTTGTACCAGTTGCAGGACTAGATCGCCCTCTTGGAATGAGACGTTGCGGATCCGGCTAGCATGGTAGCGGCGCAGGTTCTGCTGGTAGATTGCGGACCTAGACAAGGCCTGCTTCTCAGTGTATAGTAGTTTGCGGGGTGCGTCGAACTCGATGTCAGTTGGCAGGACCGCCTCTGCTCCATAAACGAGGAAGAATGGCGTGTAGCCGGTGGAGCAGTTTGGCATGGTGCGCAGGCTCCACAACACAACCAGCAACTCTTCTATCTAGAATCCAGGGGATCTCATCAGTGGCTCGATCAGCCGGGGCTTGATTCTGGCTAGGACCAGACCATATTCTCGCTCGCACTGCCCATTGGACTAGGGGTGCACAACGGAGGCTAGGTCCAGATGGATACCCTTATCTCCATAGAAACGTGCGAAATCCCCTTTTGCGAAGTTTGTGCCATTGTTAGTGATGATGATGTTGGGGTAGCCAAAGCGCTTGATGATGTCGGTGAAGAACTTGACCACTGTTGGCCCATCAGCTTCTTGATTGGCTTTGCCTCAATCCACTTGGTGAACTTGTCCACGACCACCAACAGGTGCGTCATGCCGGATCGCGCTGTTTTGAAGGGGCCTACCATGTCAAAGCCCCGGACAACAAATGGCCAGGTGACGGGGATTGTCTTGAGCGTCGCTGATGGAGTGTGTTTCTACTGGGCGAATCGCTGGCATGTGTTACATGCCTTTACCATCTGCTCGGTGTCTTCCAGCGCCGTGGGCCAGTAGAAACTGTGGCGGAATGCCTTTGCCACTATGGCTCATGACGATGCATGATGACTGCACTCGCCTTGGTGAATGTCCACTAGCAGCTGGATTCCTTCTTCTTGGCTCACGCAACGCTGGAAGATTCCTCCAACACTGCGCTTGTACAACTTGCTGTTGATAATGGTGTACATGCTCGCCCCGCGCTTTATTTGCCTTGTCTCAACCTCTTCATCGGGCTGCTCCCCTTTAGCTAAGAAGTTCATGAGTCACTACAAGAAACTTTTCCTTTCGCAACTACTTGGCTCAACGGTCGTCGTAGAAGGCGCGTCTTCCGCGACGAATTTCTTGGCTCGACCATGGCTGATGGAAAACTTTTTTTTCCGATTTCATGGTCCTCTACTACGATGGAACCACTAAAAACATGGAGGAAGCTTGGCAGCGTGTGGCAGAAGCAATATTTTCATTTCCTCGCGCGATGTTGACTCGCCGAAGTATTTTGAGGCGTGTGGGTGCCGGACGTCAGTGTCTCTAGCAGACTATACTTTTCGGTCACGCCTCCCTGATTTGAACTCGATAACGTTGCTCGATGCGTCTGCCATTTAGTCAGGCTGCCGGGTCCCACATGGCAGCCTCTCATTACAAGAATCATGTGTATGATAGACTTTTTTTCCTTTGCTCGCGCTACCCTCTTACGAAGTTGATAGCATTACTCGATGCATCAACCATTTAATCAGTCTGCTTGGACCCACATGCCATCCTCTCATTAGAAGAAACGTGTGTATGATGGAATTTTTTCCCTTGGCTATTGCCTCCCTAATTTCAACTTGATAATGTTGCTCGATTTATCTGCCGTTTAGTCACGCTGCTGGGTCATGTGTATGATGGAATTTTTTCTTCGCTCGCGCTACCCTGTTCCGAACTTGATAGCGCTGCTCAATGCATCTATCGTTTAATCAAACTCCTGGACCCCACATGTCACCCTCTCATTACAAGAAACGTGTGTATGATATAATTTTTTCCCTCGATCGCGCCTCCATGTTCCGAACTTGATAGTGT
Organism: Avena eriantha; assembly: GCA_910589775.1. Classification (NCBI taxonomy): domain Eukaryota; kingdom Viridiplantae; phylum Streptophyta; class Magnoliopsida; order Poales; family Poaceae; genus Avena; species Avena eriantha. The sequence goes on from OU342740.1 coordinate 90,991,831, forward strand.
TGCTCGCTGCATCTAGCATTTAATCATGCTGGAGGGCCCCACATGTCATCCACACATTAGAAGAAACATGTGTATGATGGAATTTTTTCTCTCAATCGTGCCTCCGTGTTTCGAATTTGATAGCGTTTGTCGATACATCCACCGTTTTTCTAGGCTGCTAGGTCCCCCATGTGAGCCTCTTATTAGAAGAAACATGTGCATGCTGGACTTTTTTCTCGCTCGCGCCCCCCATTTCGAACTTGGCAATGTTGCTCAAGGCAACACCTATATAAGGCTGCGTTACTAGGTCCCACATGTCAGTCTCTCTATAAATGAAACCTACGTATGATGGACTTTTTTTCGGCTGCGTCCGCTGTTTTGACCTTGGCAAAGATGCTCGATGTAGCAGCCGTGTATGGTCTTGCTGCTAAGGCCCCATGTCATCCTCTGTGGTATGTTCTAGCTTATGGGTCCCAGTTGTAGCCTGTATGTTCTAGTGGGTGGGTCCTTTATGCTAGCCTCTCCGTACACGTATTTAACTTTTTTCAAACCCGACCATTAAACTCGAGGGATGCTGCAGGCTAGTGGATCCATGATTTCAGCATCTCAGTAATGCGATATTAAAATGTAACCCCTTTCTCAAAAAAAGTAAACCTAAGATATATATAAATATGTACACACATGGGATTCAAACTAAAGACCTTCAAATCAAATCAAATAGACATAAACTGAGTGTTTTGCCACTACACCAAAGATATTTATAGAAATTGAATCATTGAACATGTATTAGTACTACAACTAATGTATCAGTCTTCTAAAAAATATTTTGTGTGTCCATGTTATCTCTCTTAAAATAAAAGGGCAGTGCTACTAGAACCTCAATTTATAAAAAGCCACATAATGAATTAGTTTCTTAAAAACATGGGTAGGCAGAGTTCTTTTAGAGGTGGGGGGTGATACGTTGCAAACGTATCTATAATTTTTGATGTTCCATGCTTGATTTTTATCTACTTTCTTATGTTTTGTCCACACTTTGGAGTCTTTTTATACACTTTCTTGGATTAACCTATTAACAAGATGCCACAGTGCCAGTTGCCTGTTTTCAGCTGTTTTTGGTTCCAGGAAAGTCAGAAAATGAATATTCTCGGAATTGAACCAGACAAAAGCCAAAGTTGATATTTTGCCGGAAGACACATGGAGTCCGAAGGAGAGACGAAGGGGGGCCACAGGGCGGCCACACCACCCCTTGGCGCGGCCAAGCATGGTGTAGGCCCCCTCCGGCCTCCACCGACCTTGTCTCTTCGCTTATAAGAAGCCTCTTGATGAGAAAACCGTAAGTCATCCAGCCTCTAGCCACGAAAAGTGTCGCAGCGCCGCCGCCACCGAAGGTGAGATTCGGGGGACAGAAAGTGTCTGTTCTGGCACCCTGCCGGGACGGGGAACTGCCCCTAGAGCCATCTCCATCGATCTCCACCACCATCTCCATCGCTGTTGCTGATTCCCATGATGATGAGGGAGTAGTTCTTCCTCGAGGCTAAGGGTTCTACCGGTAGCTATGTGTTCATCTCTCTCTATGCATGATCATATTGTGATCATGAGCTTTGTAATCAAGTAGATCTACCTTGCTACCCAAGTGCTTTAATAGATCTCTGCTCTCCCCAAGTGTGTGAAAGTGACAGCGTGCACACCATGGTGGCACTTAGGCTAGAGATTTCAAATACTTGTTATGAGTTATATTTGGATGTGGATGTCTCTATGAAATTGTGGTGTTTGTTGGAAGCATCTAGCGCTCAAGGTGACAGTGTGGGGTTACTTAGATGGGGAAAGCGAACTTTGAGGTGTGTTGTTATAGCCCTACTAGGGATTAGAGTGTCCAACCAGAGAGTAGTTCAGCGTAGTATCATAAAGAGAAGATATTTATATGAGAGTGTTCACTAGTGAAAGTATGATCCCTAGGCCTTGTTTCTAATCATTGAAACACAGTTTGCAACTAGATGTGTTACATGTTTACTTGCTTTCCTCTTTATTTCAGTTTGCCTTTAGTCTCTTCCATGCCGTCAAGCTATTTTCTAGCACCATTAATACTTATAATTATCCATACCACTTTTATTTCACTATCTCTTCGCCGAACAAGTGCACCTATACACCTGACAAGTGTATTGGGTGTGTTGGGGACACAAGAGACTTCTTGTATCTTGATTGTAGGATTGCTTGAGAGGGGATATCTTTGACCACTTCCTCCCCGTGTTCGATAAACCTTGGGTGATCCACTTAAGGGAAACTTGTTGCTGTTCTACAAACCTCTGCACTTGGAGGCCCAACAACTTTCTACAAGAATAGAAGTGCGTAGACATCAAGCTATTTTCTGGCGCTGTTGCCGGGGAGGTAAGGTAAAGGGTACTCACATCCTCTGGTGTGAGTGCTCGAAGTTATTTCCTTTAGATTCTACAATTTTGTCTTTTTGTTTCTTGTTTTCACTAGTTAGGCTTAATGGAAAACAACAACAAAATTAGAGAGCTTTATAGTATTTATCTTGAGTTAGGACATGAAGTGTTTGAAGAGAAAATTAAAAAACCTATGGAACTTTATTTGCGTGCTAATAGCAATGTTATTAGTATGAATTCTTTGAACACCATTATTGCTAATGCTATGGAAAAGCCTAAGTTTGGGGAAGCTAGTTTTTACGAAAATGATCTTTTTAGTCCCCTAAGCACGGAGGAGAAAATTTACTTTGATTATACTATGCCTCCAATATATGATGATTACAATGATGAATATGATATTTTCAGTCCACCTACTATTAAGGATAAAATTAATTATGATTACAATATGCCTCCTATATTTGCTGATTATGGTGATGAGAATAATAATGATAGCTATTTTTTGAATTTGCTCCCACTACAATTAATAAGAATAACTATACTTATGTGGAGAGTAATAATCATTATATGCATGTGGCTCATGATAAGAATGTTTTATGTGATAGTTATATTGTTAATTTTATTCATGATGCTACTAAAAGTTATTATGAGAGAGGGAAACATGGTTTTATGTATCTCAACAATATTAAGTTTCCCCTCTTTATGTTGAAATTTTTGAAGTTGCACTTGTTTTGCTTTACTATGCTTATTGCTTTGTCCTTTCATGACTTGTTTCTTTAAAATATTCCTATGCCTAGGAAGTGGGTTAGACTTAAATGTATTTTATATTTGCTTCTTGATGCTCTCTTTTACTCTAAATTCATATTTCTTATGTGAGAATCATTGAAATTATCATGCCTAACTTAAAGGCGTTAAAGAAAGTACTTATTGGGAGATAACCCAAAAGTTTTAGTTGAGTCTTGGAAGTTATTACCTCTGTAATAACCGCTTCTTATCATTTTTGTATGGTTTTTGTGCCAAGAATAACCTCTAATGAGAAAGAGTAATGCTTGGAAAAGTTGCTATGCCGAAACAGATTTTTGTGCTTCTCTGTAAAAAATTGTGAAAATTCTCTGTACGTATTTTTAAGGCGTGAATTTTTGTGCTTCTGACCCAGGTTGTTATCTAACTTTCGTTAGTTCAAAACTTTTTTATTTGAGGAACATAAGGTCTTCAAAAAAGTTGGTTTTTACCTGTTGGTCTGTTTTGACAGATTTCTGCCATTATTTGCATTTGCTTCTTGTTGGTTCCTTTTTGGGCTCTATTTAGGGGAATTGAGATTTTTAAGGGAAGTGCTATTGTAGCTTATGTTTTAGTGGAAGTTTTACTTGTGTTGGAACTGAACCAAAGACTTATTATCTTGAGTGCACTAGTGTTGCTTATAAAGATTGTGTGAAGTTTTGTATGAAGGAAAAATTTCAGGTGTATGGAAGGAATGATATAATAATATGAAGAATGGACTAAAGCTCAAGCTTCGGGACGCCACGCGTGTCACCCCAAGAAATATCCAAGAAGTACAAGCGTCAAAGCTTGGGGATGCCCAAGGCATCCCCTTCTTCATCAATAAAAACTCAGGTTTTTTCCAAACACTTCATTTTTATTGTTTCATGCACAGTTGTGTTGTTCTTGGAGCGTATTCGTGTTTGTTTTTGGTTTTTCGTTTGCTTGGTTTTCTTAGTTTGATGAATAAATTGGTTGGACCCCCTTTTTCGTACATTAGTTTTCAAATAGGTTGGCTTGGATTGGAAAAGAGTAGGAAACGTTCATGCTTAAGTGCTAAGAGGAGCTTGTTTTTGACTGTGGCCTATGCTTGGTCATGTCATTCTTGATATTGTTTTGGCTTTATGCTTAGTGATTTTTGTTGTAGCATGACCTTTTATAAATAATTGAGATTGCTTAATGTGCCTTGAAATAATCATGCGTTGTTTTAGCATATTAAAGCATAGTATTGTGGTATTCTCCTTTGATGCTTTATTTGGGTCGACTTGGCGCATGATCACACCATGTTATGACTATACCAAGTCACCATAGCCTCTATGATCCTTTAGTTTTCGACTTATAAAATCACTTTATGCTTTAATTAATGATGTTTTGTCGCTTTGCATGATTATGGGCATTATTGCTCTCTTAGTTGGTCACTCCCAGTCTTTTGCTAGCCTCCATAACCAAGTATGAGTTCCACTCATGCATCCAACTCAAAATAAAACCAAGTTATTCAAAAGAGTCCACCATACCTACCTATTAGCATTTGCTATTCCAAGTATATTCATGTTTTTATCTACCTTCCGAATTAAACTTGTTATGTGAAAACTACTGATTAAAGCTCTCACTAACTTTATGGCACACTTTACTTTCTTGCACTTAATAATCTTGAACCATTGTGTCCATGTTTGTTGTGTATATGCTTGCGGTTTATAAGTTGAAGTTAGCAGAACCATGTATCATGGGGAACGCTTTCAACATTGCACTTGTACATTGTACCCCGTTGATATCATGATTCTTTTGCTTATGGATCCCGGATGTGTGAAATAAAAGTGGAACTTGTAAGATCATGGAGTTTGTATGTATGTTAGAGAAACGCCTGGGCCGCTAGCCTAAGCCATGCCTAATCATGGTGGAAACTTGCAGCATAACCATAATGAGCATTCTATGAAGCATCCTCAATAAAAAGATCGCTGAGATTCTCATTGTCTGCTTGCCTTGTCATTTTGATTATGGGATAGCTCCTATATCATGTGCAAGGGGTATCCCGTTGGCGATTCTCTATGATACATATGTACTTACAATGACAAGAGCTTACTTGTGACTGAAGTTGAGTAGCATGAGGTTCGGTACTCGTAAGCATGGGGCATGATATTTGAACTTATAAATTGTCAAGCATATCCTCTTAGTTGTGTCACTTTAACCTTAATCACCTAAAGATAATTGTGATAGGGGAAATGAGAGCTGAAAGCTAATAAGTACCATAATTTTTGGAATCTATTTATGAGACTTGAATCCCTGCTTCCTTCTATGAAGACCTTTCTTTTACTTTTATGATGAGTCTCCACCTTCTATCTTTATGCACCTATTGAGAGAGCATAGTGGCCATTATTAGTTCTATGTGCATTGTCCCAAGACTTGCTGATTGACGCATAACTTTGATATTGCTTGTTCTTAAACTATTTGTAGTCACCCTTATGAACTTTGAAGGTGTCCTATGCATTTATATTTGCTACTCTATGAGGGACAAGCCGAATGCCACTATGGTATGTTTTCTTTATGTGAAACAAACAAATGTCTTGCAAAGCATTGTTATTCATGAATCTTTTGTTTGTGCCTTTTCATGTTGCAACATAGTTGCTATGTCTTATTGTTAGAACTTTATCTTTCATGTTATGTTGAAGTACTATGATCCCAGCTATCAATGTTTTACAAATACTTTGATCAAGTTTATGATGGTGCATGTCACCTCAAAAATTATTCTTTCTTTTTATCACTTACCTACTTGAGGACGAGAATGAGTTAAGCTTGCGGATGTTGATACGTTGCAAACGTATCTATAATTTTTGATGTTCCATGCTTGGTTTTTATCTACTTTCTCATGTTTTGTCCACACTTTGGAGTCTTTTTATACACTTTCTTGGACTAACCTATTAACAAGATGCCACAGTCCCAGTTGCCTGTTTTCTGCTGTTTTTGGTTCTAGGAGAGTCAGAAAATGAATATTCTCGGAATTGGACCAGACAAAAGCCAAAGTTGATATTTTGCCGGAAGACACATGGAGTCCGAAGGAGAGACGAAGGGGGGACACAGGGCGGCCACACCACCCCTTGGCACGAAAAGTTCCGCAGCGCTGCCGCCACCAAAGGGGAGATTCGGGGGATAGAAAGTCTCTGTTCTGACACCCTGCCGATACGGGGAAGTGCCCCCGGAGCCATCTCCATCGATCTCCACCACCATCTCCATCGCTGTTGCTGATTCCCATGATGATTAGGGAGTAGTTATTCCTCGAGGCTAAGGGTTCTACCGGTAGCTATGTGTTCATCTCTCTCTCTATGCATGATCATATTGTGATCATGAGCTTTGTAATCAAGTAGATCTACCTTGCTACTCAAGTGCTTTAATAGATCTCGGCTCTCCCCAAGTGTGTGAAAGTGACAGCGTGCACACCATGGTGGCACTTAGGCTAGACATTACAAATACTTGTTATGAGTTATATTTGGAGTTGGATGTCTCTATGAAATTGTGGTGTTTGTTGGAACCATCTAGCACTCAAGGTGACAGTGTGGGGTTACTTAGATGGGGAAAGCGAACTTTGAGGTGTGCTGTTATAGCCCTACCATGGATTAGAGTGTCCAACTGGAGAGTAGTTCAGCGTAGTATCATAAAGAGAAGATATTTATATGAGAGTGTTCACTAGTGAAAGTATGATCCCTAGGCCTTGTTTCTAAGCATTGAAACACCGTTTGCAACTAGATCTGTTACATGTTTACTTGCTTTCCTCTTTATTTCAGTTTGCCTTTAGTCTCTTCCACGCCATCAAGCTATTTCCTGGCTCCTTGTATTTATCCATACAACTTGTATTTCACTATCTCTTCGTGGAACTAGTGCACCTATACACCTGACAAGTGTATTGGGTGCATTGGGGACACAAGAGACTTCTTGTATCTTGATTGCAGGATTGCTTGAGAGGGAATACCTTTGACCACTTCCTCCCTAAGTTCGATAAACCTTGGATGATCCACTTAAGGGAAACTTGCTGCTGTTCTACAAACCTATGCACTTGGAGGCCCAACAACTGTCTAGAAGAATAGAAGTGCGTAAACATCACGGGGCAATGCCAAAAGGCCAAATTAAAAAGTTTTTGGGCTATGGTCAATGGGCTCCTATCTCAAATTTCATTGTGCTATGGCTCGCCAGATTCAAACACATACCTCATCGAGGGAGGAAAAAAGCGATAATTCCTTTCATAGATATTCATGTAAAAATATCTAATGAACACACACCACATGCGCCAAAACAGGGCTGGTATCCAATGACTTCACTTGGTGAAATCACGCTGTATATCTTTACCCTCTCATCTTTGTCCAAAAACATCCAATGGTTCCAATGACATAAAGGAAAAAGGTCTAAAGCAAGCAACTAGCAGCAACGATAGAACTTTTGACAAATTCAATACCATTTGAAAGATTAAGGAGTACAGAATAACAAGACATAAAAAAATCGACAGATTCCTAGTTCATATTCAGCAGCACTTGACCAATTCAGAAGCATTTCAAAGTGACTGATTCAGCAATACAGACACTAAAATTCAATAGTAGTACAGAGAGAGAGACAATTCTTGTTTCAGCTCTAAAAACCATGCCACGCGACCAGTTTTCCCTTTTCTCCAAACCTACTTGATCACTGGAACACAATCATTGTCATAATATTTGGTCATATAGGGAGCTATCATATAGATACATTTATACCATACCAGTATGTACTAGTCATAGCTCCAATCCAGCAAAAGGTTATCATAGTTTTACCACCCATATATGATCAGTGGAGATAAGACAATCACATAATTAATTACAATGGCATGCGGCCAAAGAGCTAGACTGCTAGGAAGTTCATGGACAACATGCGGTATTCAGGACGGCCAGATACATCGACCTTGACGGTTCTTCCAATAGTAAGTTTGGCTGCTTTTCTGAACTTGATCCACCTAGAAGTAGTTGCCAAGCACCCATAAGTCGATTTAATGGCATAGTGTCCCTCGATTTGCACTCCTTCGCTCTGCATCATGAAGACTCTTGTGCCCTTTCGTCTGACCTGGAGTTGCTGTGTGGCACTCTTTGGAATTTTCTGAGTCAAAGCAAGAGATAAATGCATAATTACTAAGAGCAATGCACTGAATCATGTGAAACTTGAGAAGACATTCAGAGCAGTTTATCTGCCGCCATATACTCACAAACATAATTCGCTGCAACCTTGTGATGACACATGTGTAGGATATGATCTGACAAGGTACTTCCCGGGGTGATGAAGGAGCTTGTGCCGGTGCTTGTGGTGGGGCTAGTGCGGTAGCCAGTGCTGGTGTAGGAGATGGTTCCACTAATTGTCGAGGGGCTGGTGCAGGAGCCAGAAGGCCCAGAAACCGGTGTCGGCACCAGCATCTTGATGCTAGATGCCTTCTGAGGGGTAGCTAAGCTAACTGCAGGGATGGTAGAGGCGGATGAGAAGTGTACAAGCAAAATGGCCCCTTATACAACAATTAATCACAAGACAGTGATCAAAGGATATGATGAGTATACAAGCAAATTAAGTTACTACCTCCATTCTTTCTCCTTAGGTCAATAGGTGTCGGAGCAGGAACTAGGGCCAGTGCCGTTGCGAGTGCCAGCAGCTTGATGCTGGTTACCTTCTAGGGGTAGGTAAGGGGACTGCAGGAGTAGTCAGAGAGGCATATGAAATGTGTACAAGAAAAATGGTTTCTTATACAACAGTAACTCCTAGACAAAGATGAGAGTATACAAGCAAATTAAGTTACTACCTCTATTCTTTCTCCTACTGAGGTCAACATGTGTCGTTGTAGGAACTAGGGCCGGTGCAGTGCCGGTGCCGGTGCCAGCAGCTTGATGCTGGCACCCTTATGAGTGGTACATAAGGGGAATCGGACTACAAAAGTGGTCAGGGTCATATGATGAGGAAAGACAATGGTGCAGAACAGTTAGACGCAAGAAAATCATTAGAGGTTGTGATGAGTACATAAGCAAATAAATTAGTACTACCTCTGTTCTTGGTCCTTAGGTCAATAGGTGTACGATGGCATGCAAGTATCTGCCTAGGCTTGCTAAAATAGAATATTACCTCGCCCCCTGCTTTAGACCATTCTCACGAGCATACTTGGACCAACCTCGGCCACCCAAATAGGTGTTGGTCATCGTCTGGGAGACATCCACATCATATAGTTGCCGCATGCCTTTAGGGCGCTCGCTATACAGAGTTAAAAACTTGTCATTTCCGAACATCTTGTCTATAATGGGGCGAGCGACACAAGGGACAACCTTCATGATAATATTGATAGAGAAGTAAGGCGACAACCAAAAAAGCGAGATACAAGATCTTACATCAAGTCGGTCTAAACCACTTGGAATCCATACCTGATACCATGGGTACCCTTTGCGAAGGATGGCCATGCACCATTTTTCTTCCCTCTGCCTTTGAAAGGGCATACAGGGGCCACTTTTAATCCACAAGCTTGACAAGAGGAGGGTAGTAGAAAGGGCTGAGCAACTGGTGCGTGGTACTGATTGAAATTAAGTGGAAATGTTAAATTATGTAAAGAGCAAGTAAATCTAATGATATAAGACAAAAACATTGTTTGTAAAGCAAACATATTTGATTTTTGTGAACTTCTGATGTGCGTAAACATATAGTACTAGCTGATAACAATAACATGGAAAATCATAACATGTGAAATTGTGGATTTCCAAATTATACCCGCTTCTTAGAGAGGTCACTTCCCACCTGGTAACTGTGTTGGTACTTCCTCGTTGTGTAGAGGATGTCCTCTTTTGGTGCGGGCATCAGAAATCTACTAGCCTCTACAACAGCCTCAGCCTCCGCAGCAACACCTTCAATCTGCATAAATAGCAACAAAGCTCAACAGTTCAATACTGTGTAAAGTTTGACCAAGTTTTTAGACAAAAGTATTAATGTTTATAATATGAATTATATATCCTTGGATACAACATGAAACATATATTCTTACATCGTATGTATATAATATCATAGTTCTTGATAGTTTTTGACTTTTTTCAAAAAGTTTGGTCAAACTTTTCGTAGCTTTACTTTTCAAAATAAATATGCCTTAAGCCTTCGGACGGAGGAAGTACAATACATAGAACATCTGATAAGCATGCATGACACCAAGCGGATAATAATTAAATCTGACGGCACCATGGTAATAAGGGTATTAAGAAAAAATACCTTTGTCTTTAAGTTGGGCCCTCCCAGCTGGTCGGTGGCCTTGCGCTTGTTTGGTGAGTAGTGGTACTGGCCGGATCCTGCAGCATGTGGGGGTACCATCCTATTTGCCGCACCTGGAGCACCGCATGTTCGTAGGTATGTACCACCTTGCTACGGTAAATGAAGAAGAGATGGTGTCACAAAGGCTTCCATAGAAACATGATCCAGACAAAGACAATTTTTAGCATAGGGATCAAGGAAAAAAATAGCGCGCTATAGCCCACATTATAGCATGCTATAGCAAATTTGGACCGTAAACGCTACGTTTAAGCTATTTTAGCTGCTATGCCGCTAATTTAAAAATAGCACGCTCGCTATTTATCAAAACGTTCTAGCGTCGTTATATTTTTTAGCGCTGCAAAAAAGACAAAAACTACACTTTATAGCTCATCATTCCAAAAGGCCAAAACCTTTCCCGAGTCATAGGCAAACCTAATCTCAACCTCCACCAGATCGTTCCTGTAGTCACCAAATCGGTGCGCGAGCAGCGGCGGTGCTTCTCCAGTTCACTAGTGGTGGCGACGGTTGCTTCCACATGCATTATCCATCTGATTCTCAATAATACTTCATGCTATTTTGTTGTTAGGATGCCTTAAAACTATAGAGTTCTCTATTCTCGACATGTTTATGGGTATGTGCCTCATATCGATGAGACTGTGATAGTGTAATTGTGTGATTCTGTTTTATGTCATGGATTGCTCTTATTCTTGACTTTGTTATGCATGTAATTGTTCCTAGAGAAATATTAGATGTTGAAATAATTTATGTTTAGACTAAATATATCATTATTTTTTCTTGACTTTGTTATGCATGCAATTGTTCCTGGACAAATTTTAGTGCTGAAATAATTTATGTTTAGACTAAATATGTCATTACTTTTTGCAAACGCTATTTTAAATAGCGTGTGCTATAACATGCTATAGCGTGTATAGCATCCTGGGAAGCCTGGCGCTAAATACCATAGCACGCATTTTTACCTTGATAGGGATACATCTAGGTTGCAGCCAACCACTTTCAACATTGGAAATAATGGAAGACACAATGAATATACTGCAACATTACCTTTTTTAAGCAACTTTTAAGGGAACTAACGAGACCATCCCTGTCCGTAGTGGCCATGCATGCCAATGACCCATAGTTCTCCATACAAAATGTGACGCAAAATCCATTGCAGATTATGAGTAGCAACTAAAGGTTACAGTGAAGAACACCAAATCGAACCCAACCAAATGCCCCAATAAGAAAAGCGGTGACCATGCCCTGATCCCAAATCCATATGAAATCGGTACCACCTCCCCCCACCCCCAACCCCCACCACCACCCCACCCCACACCACCCAAATGACCCAATCGATCAGAGTAGAGGAAAAATATCCTGATTAGGTGATTCCGAGGTGAGAAATAAGCAAGAACTCCACAATCAAAGCATACCAAATACTACCACTCCTAGTACTAATAGTACCCCCAATGGCCCAACCAGAAGAAAATTTAGCAAAGCCAGATTTCGAGGTGAGCAAATATGCCCACCAATTTCAGCAAGAACTCCCTAGTCGGAGGCTACACCAGTTCCAATAGTTGCTTGCTGGATGGGAGCTAGCTAGTGATGGTTTCTTGTCTTCTCATCGGTAGAAAGGCATGGGAAGGGGAGTAGAGTACTAGTAGTAGTAGGGCTGGGAAATACCCTTAAGTGGCAGTGGCGAGAACATTTTGCCGGGAGAGAATCCCAATTTTTTCATCCTAGCTATCATGTGGTGGCCTACATTTGTTTCAAGCGGGACCCCCATCAGGGGTGAGTTAAAGCGGGTCCCACATGAAGTGGTGAGATAATTGACTGAGCCAACCTCCTCCTTCCCTTGGTACCAGTACTAGTTCTCCTGGGTTCCTCTCCAAGGATAGAGAAAATCTCCCCTCTTCGAATCAAATTGATCCCAACTTATTATCCTTTTGCTGATTATTCTCAAGAGCATTGAGGGAGGGGAAGGGATAGCAGTAGACAAGATGTCGGTAGTTGCAGCATAGGGCACCAGCGCTGGGGCCTAAAAAACAGTTTAGGAACTGATAAAATGATAAGCTTGGATTTTAGACTAGAAACACACACAAAAACACTAATATACGGAATAGTTTCCAATTATAGTTCTACTAACAAAGGCCTAAAATCATAAGGTAGCTCCATATTACAGAACTACGATAGTAGCGAACCAATCATTGGATAGCTCTACACCCCAAGAGTTTTGCAGCTAGGCTAGTGGTCATGAGACTACCCAGACGGCACCCCTGATGATCAGCAGCCCTGCATCAAATCCATATAGAAGCAGTGTACCCAATCCACGGCCTCAGGTGCAGGCTCATCAATGAACATGTCATCGTCATTACCGTCAAAGTCCTCTTCAGTCGTCTGCTTCTGTGATTAGTAGATTAACATATATGTTTATAGAGAAACATCAAAGTCACACAACCTGAACATTTGTCGCACTTAATACACGTTCCCTTAAAATTATATTCAAGTTCATTTGTTTATGGAGTTAAAGTACTAGTGGCATACTCGTTATTTTGCATGGATAGAGGGGTGCCCCCCGACAGATATAGGGGTTATCCTGTCCACTAGATCACAGAGGATCAACGGTTGGTGGGCATGATCCGTGTGACAACTATCTCGACCAATCAGAGCATAGCAGCGAAGATGAGCATATGTGCGAGAGATGGATACAAAGAGAGGGGAAAACTGAGTAGCACTTAAGAACCAAGGGAAAAACTGAGTAGAACTTAAAAACCAAGGGCAAGACTGACAAATGGATTCAAATAGAAAATAAAAAAAGATTTAAAAAATGGAAAATGCGTCTTTTATACAATAAAATACATCTTGGCATACAACAAATTGCAATTCAAATATACATCAGTTTGACAATTATTGCCTCATTCAGACAAACTATGTTTTGGGAAGAGGCTTGAGTAGAAAGCCATGAACCTTCATAGATAGTAGGTGATTTGAGAAGTGGTGATTTAGGTTAAAACTTGGTTTATATACATTTCTTATGGTGGCAGGTCACATAATAAGACTCCCTGGGTTGATGCCACTATGTTTTGCAGTTTTGAATTTGTTGTGCATAAAATGACTCAATTAGCTAGCTAAAGCCTATTCGTTGACTCTCTGTTGACCAGCCACTGGAGGGTAAACCTGAGTATATTGCACACGACAATGTTAGTACTAGAGGGCGAAAGAGTACAACAAAACTACCAGTGTTACACTTGAGGGAAAAATTGACTACAACTGAATCGCCAGGGTTAGACACGAGGGAAAAAACATGCCTCACGGTACGCGTGTGTGGTGCACAAGGAAGTAGCAGACACGTGTGGCCGTGCACGGTGTAGTAGTGTACGCGGTTACGCGGTGCATGGTAGTGCAACAAAACGTCGCTTCCCTTCTCCTTTAATAAAGGCCACCCCACCCTCACTCATCACTCACTCGCTCACTCAACCGTCTCCACTGTCCCATCACCTTCCGCAAACCCCCAAGAAAACCCCAACCAAGCTAGTGATGGAGAAGAATGGCGCGGCGGCCATCGACACCTCCATGAATATAAGCATAAAGCTTGAACATTATTGAAAATTACTGAAACCCTAAACCCCTATATCCCTAAACCCTAAACCCTGACCAAGCACGTAGCATGCACTTATAGATCAAAATTTATGATAATTTCGTTAAATTGGGCAACGCCATTCTATTTGACAAATATAAGCATAAATCCTGAGCAATAACAAAAATTCCCTAAACCTTAAACCCTAACCAACCCATAAAATCTAATCCCTAAACCCTAAACCCCTAAACCCTTAGTCATAAACCCTAACCAAGTAGGTGTCATGCACACATTGATCAAAATTTGAGATACTTTCATTAAATCAGCTAACACCATTCTATTCTACGAGTATAAGCATAAATCTTGAGCATTGTTGAAAATTCGTTAAACCCTAAACCCTAAACAACCCATAAAACTAAATTGTAAAACCCCCCTAAAACCATAAATCCTCAACCCATAAACCCTAACCAAAGGAGGTATCGTGCACTTATAGATTAAAATTTGAGATACTTTCAATAAATTGATGTAATCCCATTCTATTCCACAAATATAAGCATAAAGTAGATTGAACATTATTGAAAATTCCTGAAACCCCAAATCCTAAACCCTATTACCCGAAACCCTAAACCCTTACCAAGCGTGTAGCATGCACTTATAGATCAAAATTTGATATACTTTCGTTTAATTTGGTAACACCATTTTATTCGACGAATATAAGCATAAGCCTTGAGCATTATCGAAAATTCCCTAAACCCTAAACAACCCCTAAAACCTAAACCCTCAACCAATAAACACTAACCAAGCAGGTATCATGTACTTTATAGATCAAAATTTGAGATACTTTCAATAAATTAGGTAATGCCATTCTATTCGATGAATATAAGCACAAAGTTTGAGAATTATTGAAAATTTGCTAAACCCTAAACCCTATACAACCATAAAACCTAAACTGTAAAACCCTAAACCCAAAACCATGACCCATAAACCCTAACGAAGCAGGTATCATGCACTTATAGATTAATATTTGAGATAATTTCATTAAAGCAGGTAACGCCATTCTATTCGACAAATATAAGCATAAATCTTTGAGCATTACTGAAAAATCACTAATACATAAACCCTAAACAACCCATAAAACCTAAACCATAAAACCCTAAATCCTCGACCCATAAACACTAAACCAAGTAGGTACCATGCACTTATAGATCAAATTTTGAGATACTTCCATTCAATTGTTGTAACGCCATTCTATTCCATGAATATAAGCATAAAGCTTGAACATTATTGAAAATAAAAAACCCTTAACCAGAAACCCTAATAACCTCCTATCCCTAGAACCCTAACCTCCTAACCCTAGAACCCTAAACCCTTACCAAGGATGTATAATGCACTTATAGATCAAAATTTGAGATACTTTTATTAAATTGCGATAACGCCATTCTATTCGATGAATATAACCATATATATAAAGCTTGAACATTATTATTGAAAATTCCCTAAACCCTAAAACCTAAACAATCATAAACCCTAAAATCCTGAACAACCCTAAGCCCTAGATCATGAACCCTAAACCCCTAAACCCTAAAAGCCTAAACCCTAAAATCCACAACCATAAACCATGAACCCTTAAACCCTCAACCCAAAATAAACTCCGAACCCTAAACTTAACCCTAGGCTATATATATACTTTGTATGAAAACTGGGGCAGTGGGATTTTGAGCCATATTTTGTAGTTGCTTCATGACAAAAGCCATTGTTGTGCCTTAGAAAATTGAAATAACTTCGAATTCGGAAAATTCCTTTGTAAATAATATTTTAAATGTCAATACACACCAACTAGCAAATATGGATAGGTTATTATAAACTATAGAAAAGATATGGCCAGGACCTTGGTCATCTGGTTGAAAGCCATGCTATTCTTACATGGTACTCTATATATTGTGATACAATTTTTCACAAAAGTTATCAAATTTGAAGATTATATTTTTCCATGGAAACTAGCTAGTGCACATAGTGAGACACGAATTGAGAAAATAATGGATGTATTTTGTTCTATATTTTGTTTCTTTGTATTTTTTATTAAAAAGGAGGAAATTAGGTGTCATTACCATTCATATCAAAAAGTTGAATTTTGCGAAACTCATGGTGGTTCTCCAGTATTTGACTACTTGGTATCTTTGAATTGTTTTAAAAATTCAAGAGCAAGGTATATCACACACTTTCTAGTTCGAAATTAGACATACTTACTTCAGATTGTCAAAAGTCATTTTATTGCATAGATTTAGCTAGGAAGTTTGGAAATTCATGAAAGTTGGGCATTGTCCATCAAATATAGAATCTTCTTTTCAAATGCCAAGATGCAGAAATCTACCCGATATGGACACGCTATCATAAACTATAACAGAGATATGGCCATGACCATGGTCATCTTGTCTTAAAGCCTTCATTGTTTATCAATATCGGGAAATGTGTGGAAATTCATTTATATGTTGGTAAGCATACTGTCGCTGGTGTGTGGGTCTAGATGGGGCCAACATGTGAGAGCAACCGCGTCGGAGTAGCGTACATCGGAAGCTTCAACCTCAAAATTTCTGCAAGGCGCTGAAAGATCCCGCGCACATCTATTCAAATATCCCGCGCATCTATTCAAATATCCTGCGCATCTATTCAAATACCCCGCCCTGCTTTTTGCAATTGCAAAATTCCTCTTCTATCCCTGCTCCGGAACAAGGAACGTGGGAGTACTACAATAATAGAGGGGTATAGGTGGTAAATGTGTGGCATCCCACCTATATCCCCCATCATATCTTCCCCGCCCACACCCCTCCAACCTCGACCTTCCTCCAGCCACTTCACCGCTGGACCACTCTTCCACACTAGAGCTCCTCCACTGCCGGTGCTCTTCATTGGAATTATTTCCCCGACTCGCTCGCTGCACCAGATCTACTTTGCCAACGCCATCATCTACCCTACTAGGACGCTTCACTTAATCACTCGTTGCTGACCCCGAAATGCCGAGCCGCCACCCCTGCCGCCCTCTTGCCCATCCCACTAGTCCTTGCCACACAACGGTAATTTCTCTTGCCCGTTTGCTTTATTTTTGGTACTCATAAGCAATGAAATCATTAGGATATTGCTCAATATCCTAGATGCTATTGCCATTTCGTTTGCACCCACATCTAGTAGGTCCTATCCATATCATTAGACTCTCTCTTTTTTCCCTTTCTTATATTCTCATGCTATCAGTTTAATCCTCCAACACCAGCTCATAGATGCCAATCTTTCTGAGCGCTCACACGGGTCATGCACACAGCTCATAGAGGATCCAACACTGATAATCTGATGCTCAGCAAGGCTGAAGTGTGAGGTTTCCTCATGTTACTTAGTCTATTTCCTTGTCATGTTAATAAGTTGTATAACATGTATGCCTAATAAGTTAATAAGTCATTCTACCTACGATCATGCCATGACATTTGCATTCATGTTCTATTGTGTTTCTATCTGCGAATGCTTAATTTAGAAAATGTCCATCTAGTTTGAATCATATATCTGGTCATTTTAATGCTATATTTTGGTGTTTTCACCTGCTTTCATCCTTCCAAACTAGCTATCCAGTTTGAATCATACATCTGGTAAATTTTAATGCTATATTTTTGTTTTTTCAAGATTTTTCATCCCTCCGAACCAGATAACTTGGTTTTAAATGTCATGCCTTAATGCAGAGAAATGACAATGGAGTACAAGGACTAGAGTTCGAACTGCTCGGCTCAGATTATTCTGGAAGATTGACCAGGAGTGGCACCCAGTCGAGAAGGAGCTACTGTCAGCTTGAACATGCTACTGTAAGTTCATACTTACTTTAAATGATCTCTACTTTATATAATACTACTTGTTTCCCTTGTTCTTTGTGTTAACCTCTTTCACCATATTTTAGCAGACTGTAGTTAAAACCCAGCATGAGTCCTTGGAAGACAGGACTAAAAGTTGTGATCCCTCTTCCCATTCATCCTCCCAATGAATTTCTGAAGCAAACAACTTACTTAACTGTCCACCTAGAACAACTCCTGCAGGTGATAAATATATAAAGGTTGTATTGCATGCAGAACGAAAGGGTGTAGCTACTCTTAGATCTTTAACTGAAATTTTGAAGAAGAGGACAGATGATACATTGAAGCGAATCGCCATGTACCGATCTCTTATTGATGATACTGACACATTGTAATCTTTCAAAATTTCGGTCTTGTTGTATAACCTGTTGTAACAAACTTTTATTGTTGTGTAATAAGTAGTTTTAATTTGTGCGTGTTTATTAATTTATGTATTGATATTCACCAGTTCTGCCAAAAGTAGGTGCGAGCAAAAAAGGCCGAAATAGTAACAGGCTGGCGCAGTAACATGCCGAACGTTGAAACAACATGCGCATGGATGGCCCAAAACGACTAGAATAGTAAAAGCTAGAACGATAGAAGGCCAGGATGGTAAAAGGCTAGAACAGTAAAAGTACAGAACTGTAAAAGGCTAGAACAGTAAAAGGACAGAACGCTAAAAGGCCAGAACAACGAAAGGCTAGAATAGTAAAAGGCCAGAATAGTAAAAGGGCAGAACAACGAAAGGCCAGAATAGTAGAAGGTTGGAACAATGGAAGGTCGGAACCATGAATGGTCTCAACGTAAATTGTTGCAACAGTAACTGTCCAGAATAGTACAAGGCTAGTACGGTGGCAGACAAATACAGTAAAAGGCCAGTACAGTGGTAGACCAGTATAGTAACAGGCCGAACTGTGCCGGCCTGAATGGGGAAAATCCCAAACAATGAAGGTCCTAAACAGTAACAAGGCAAAATTCCTAAAAGGCTGGAATAGTAACATGACTGAACAGTAAAAGGCTAGATTGGCAACAGG
This sequence comes from Avena eriantha, assembly GCA_910589775.1. Taxonomy (NCBI): domain Eukaryota; kingdom Viridiplantae; phylum Streptophyta; class Magnoliopsida; order Poales; family Poaceae; genus Avena; species Avena eriantha. Next base: position 91,010,699 of record OU342740.1, read on the forward strand.
CTTGAACAGTGCAGGGCCGCCATGGTGCAGGCCTCAAGTGACAGCATAGTGTTGGGATAACCTGGGCCTTATATGGGCCAAAATAGTGCCGGACCCGAAAGTGTACGGGCCGCTGCTGGCTCCAGTACTGGGCTGATTTAAGACAGTGTAGGACAGAACAGTAAAGGGCCGTGTTCCTATTGGGCTCTCCACATGGGCCTGCCCATTTAATTATTAGATGGCCTTGGCTGGGCCTGGCTTCCACCACGGTTTCTACGACCATTAACATGGTAACCGGACGTTAACGGCGGTTGCCATGTGGTAGGTTGCATGACGTCAGCAGTCAGTGCGGCTGTCGAACAGATCTACGACTAAACAAGTTTTCGTGGCCGAAGGGTGCGATCCGCCATGGTCGGAAAAAAGATCGTGGTTGATTGATTTGTGATGGGGCTTTTACCACGAAGGTCATCCATCGCGGAAGACATTTTAGCCACGAAAAACGAGCCCTCAACCATAAAACTCATCCATTGTAAAAGCCAACTTTTCTTGTAGTGAGTGGCTTGCCCCATGAAGGTGTCTCCTAGATGGCCACATGGTCTCCATGATCATCTTGACTTCCTTGCTCCCAGCCGGCTCGGGCTCCTCAGGTGGCCTACCGGGTGGAAGGATGGAGCCGGCAGTCCCCGGGCTGCTGGAGCCGGCTGGGAGTGTCGCGACCTTCGACCTAGGAGTCCCCGAGATGCAGGTGGCAGTCCCCGGGTGTGGTTTGGCAGTTCCCGGATGTGGCGTGGTAGTCCCCAGGGCCTTGGCTGCAGCTTTAGGCTGCTTGGAGCCGGCAGTCCCCGGGTCTGCGTCCAACATGATGGAGTCGGATTTCGAAGATGGCATGATGGAGTCCTTGCGCAGATGCTCGAGGGAGACACCAAGAGGAATTTCTCCCTTGTCGACCCAACGCGAGCGAGTGCATCCATGACTTTATTGTTCGCTCGAGACACATGGTGGAACTCACATGCTTCAAAACAGGCGCATAGCTACTACACGAAGAAGCGGTATAGTGCCATGTTTGCGTCCTTCGCGTCCTAGTTGCCTGATATTTGCTGCACCACCAGGTCTGGATCACCAAAGCATAGGATGCACCTAATGCCTATTTATTTTTCCATCTTCAGGCCGTGGACGAGCGTGTCGTACTCAGCGACATTGTTGGATGCGCGGAAGTGGATTTGCAAAAGGCATTCCAGCCGGTCTCCGTTTGGAGAGGTGATGACGACTCTGGCTCCGAGTCCTCTATACATCTTGGAGTCGTCGAAATGTAGCTTCTAGTGCGTGGAGTCAGGGCATGGAGCCAGGTACTGTGTCTCTGCCCAGTCGACGAGGAAATCTGCCAGTGCTTGGGACTTGAGTGCCGTTCTTAGCTTGTACCGGATGCAGTGTGTGGCGAGCTCTATCGCCCACTTCGCCACCTGGCCGTTTGCTTTTGTGTTTCCAATGATCTCCGACAGGGGCTAGCGCCACTACCCGGATGGAGTGCTCTTGGAAGTAGTGCTTTAGTTTCTTGGTGGCCATGTATATGCCATACACCAGCTTGTGGTAGTGAGGGTAGTTCTACTTTGATAGCGAGAGTACCTCACTCTGGTAGTATACTGGGCGCTAGACCGGCTGTGCCTTTCCTTCTTCTAGCCTTTCAACCACCAAGGTGATGCTAACAACCCGGTTGGTACCTGCAATGTACATCAACATTGACTCTTTTGCAGCGGGGGCTTCCAGTATTGGCGGAGAGGATAGGATGCGCTTGAGGTCGCGGAAGGCCTTGTCTGCCTGCGTTGTCTAGACAAACTTGTTTGTTTTCTTCATGAGATGGTACATGGGAAGTGCCTTCTCGCCCAGCCAGCTAACGAACCGCCTGAGGGAGGCTAGGCATCCGGTGAACTTATGCACGTCGCGTAGGTTCTGCGGCAGCTGCATGTGCTCAATTGCGCCAATCTTCTTCGGATTGGCCTCGATTCCACATTGTGAGACAAGGAAACTAAAGAGCTGGCCGGCTGGGACGCCGAACACGCACTTATCCGGGTTCAGCTTCATCTGGAACCGACAGAGGTTGGAGAATGTTTCCTCCAGGTCTTCGAGGAGTGTCCTCCTCTCCTTTTTCTTGAGCACTACTTCATCAACATAGGCATTGATAGCTGTGAGATTTGACAGATTTTTTATGGCTTTTATTGATGGTTTTCTCCTGGATTTGATCGTTTTTTTGTTTTACCTAACGCTAATACTTCGGTAGCGAAGAAAACTTGGTTTTAATGTGTGTTTCAGGTTCTGAATGTCAACATACATATTTAACTAGAAAAATACAATATTCTGGAGAAAACAAGCAAGTCCCACTTTGGAACCATGCGAGGGGAGCTCACAGAAGCTTTAACGAGCAACTATACGGCAGGAATATTTTTCCGGCCGTATAGTTGCCGCCGGCAGTTGCCGCCCTCTCTGTCTTGTCAAAAGGGACAACTTCCATGAAGGGACGGTGGCGAAAACATAACATAGCAGCCGCCACACCACCCAGAGGGGAAAAAGAAGAGATCCGGAGAAGGAGAAGACGTTCTTCATCTCGTCCATGATCTTCGACCTCCTAGCCAATACACCCCCATAGCCACTACTTGTACTTGAGAGAGAGGGATCTCCACCTTGCAAGACTAGGGTTTGAGATTGTTTCTTCCCATCTTACATTGTGTTGGATATTTTTCTATTCTTATTGTGGATCTTCACGGTAATACCAAGACGAATTCCCTTTATTTGATTATATTGATGATCTATTATTCTCTCATGTGTGAGTAATTCCCTTGGGCATGGGAGATGTAGGGGATTGGTGAGATGTGATGTGACTTCATATATTTTCCATTAGTTTGTGATTGATTCTAATTACTATTTTATGTGTACTTGACTATCTGTGGGATGCTTAATGCTTGTTGTCCAATTAAGGGCCCATACAACATGATACCTTGTTCTACATAGATAAGATCTTGTACGCTAGTGGACCGGCGACCCCCGGGTGACATGGGGATATTAATGGAAAGCTAGTTGACTCAAGGATAATGAGTAACCACTGTTCTTATTGCATTAGTACGATCCAAGGATCTTAATCGCTAAGCGACCTGAAGGGTCTTAATCTTATAGTGTCTAACCATGGTTTTGGTAGCAGGCTAGTAGTATTATTGAAGTTGGGATGAAATCTACCAAGAGGAGTTCCGGCTAATTATGGGTCGCTCGCCTACACATATATCTATAATATTATAATTGTTACATTTACCACTCAACCACCTGGCACAATCACTATTACCATGAACTGAACCTTCCCGCGCCTTCTTTCGCCATCTACAGGAAACAACAAACAAGCGAAGTCGTTCTTTAGTTTTATGCATTATATTTCTAAAGTTTACATTTTAGTTCTATTTAAATCTATCACATTTAATCAAAATCCCATTCTTATTTCAACACTTGCAGTCAATTCACTGGAAGACCTGTGACAACTTCGGGTATGACAGAGACTTCATCAATAAACACTTACCTTTGGGCTCCCTATGGGATCGATATCTGAACTTCGAAACTAGCTACAAACGATATGTGCACTTGCAGACATCAAGCCATTTTCTGGCGCCGTTGCCGGGGAGCTAAGCGCTAAGTGTTTGTCTTTTGACATTTCAGGTGTTGCTACTACAAAAGAGAGTTTGATGATGTGATAACATAGCTTGGACCAAAAGTTTTGCCGAGAGACTTTTCTCGTCTTAAATTATTTTGATGGTCTCTTAAAGGTAAAGCTCTAGACTCGTTATATTATCTCCCTTGGCATTACATTAAATGTTGGGAAAACTACATTACTAAATTCATAAACAGGTTTAATCCTTTTTGAAAAGGTAACTGAACTAAGATAGAACATAGGCAACTTTAGTCAGAACGTGGGAGAAAACTACCCACAAGCCTGGGAAAGATTCTTTGGAATGATCAATAGTATTCCTAATCATGGCTATTCTGAACTAACAATCTGCCATTTATTTAACCATGGTCTCAATACTCAATGTCGAGAATTGCTTGACCTCTCAGCATGAGGATCAATAAATACTTTAACTATTAAAGAATGTTTGGAATTAATGTCTACTAGGGCTAAGAATGATTCTTTATATACTCCTGATTTTGGCACTAAGCCGGAAAAAGGGATACTTCGGATAACTCCTGATCTTATGCCTGAGGTACGCAAAACTATGAAAGAAAAAGGTATACCTTCTGAACTTGCTAAGGAAAACAAAGAGGATTTGTTACAAGTTTTAAATGAAGAAGACGAAACTAGAAAAGTTTTTCAAGAATTAAAACATCGACAATTAAAATCTCATAATAACTTGCATAAGCATTTCCAAAAACACAAAAAGATTTTGGCAGAACTCACTGAAAATTATGATGAGATTGGCCAAGAAATAAAACTATTTCACAAGTATCTTAGTATGATTGAAACCCAGTGTGAACAAATAGCATCTGGTTATAGAATTTTTCTTCATGAAGACGAATATATTCCTGTCTCTACTAATGTTGTCACAAGAAGGGGTGTAGTTGTTACAGGACCCTTAGGACCACCAGATTATGAAGCTGAAAAGAGCGAAAGGAAAAAGCCTTACTCGAAGCAAGTCAAGAAGATGATACATTGGTGGATCCTCAAGATGAAACTGGGACGCAAGAGCAAACCAAGGAGGACCACAATGATGCACATGATGATCATTATGACTCTGATCTAGAGACGGTTGATCTAAGAGAAGATAAACAAAGAAGTAAAGAAGATGAAGTTGTTGTAGTAGAAAAGAAGAAAAGCAATAAGCAACAACAAAAGAAAGCAATGAAAGAGCCTGACCCCCAAAAAAGGTAAAAGACAAGAGTAATTCAGGTGATAAAAAGATTCCTTATCTAGATCGAAAAAAGAAAGCACCAGATGAGGTAATTTATAACTCTTTTACAAAGGCACTTTGTGACCTTTCGTCTAGAAATCCCATTTGCGGATGCAATCAAAGTTCCTACTTATGGTAAATTCCTTTGTGATATTCTTAGTAGAAAGAAAGAAATAACTGAAACTGTTGCCATGGTAACTAGCTATCCTGCTAACGGGAAGCTCTTGTCTAAGTCTAGAGATCCTGGAAAACCAACTATTTCATGCTCAATAGGTAAAAAAGATATTCACAATGCCTTATGTGATCTAGGAGCAGGAGTTAGTGTAATGCCATACTCCCTCTATAAAAGGTTAGGATTATGGGAGTATTCTCCTACTACTATTACTTTACAGATGGTTGACAAGTCCACTAAACAACCAGTTGGTATGATTGAGGATGTCTTACTTAGGATAGATGAGCATGTTATTCCCACTAATTTTACTATTCTTGAAATGCCAAAAGATGAAAGAATATCTATAATACTTGGAAGACCCTTCATCAGTACTACAGGTGCGTCAGTAGATTGTGCAGAAGGGAATATAATCTTTAATGTTTATGATGCTAAAATCATCCGGTATTTTCTAGGGAAGCTAGAAGCAGGGGAAAGATATGTTCCACCGGCAAAACGAGTTCATGTGGTAAGTGTCATTGATAAGGGGTAACCAAAGGTAAGAATTTGATAAGATAGAAGAGGTTGAGTTATTCAACCATTCTTAATAAATGCTTAATGGGAGTCAACCCATTTTCATCAATTTAGTAGATTAGAGAATAAAAAGTTCATCCTATTCCCACCACTTTTTCACAAACATTCTTGCGGAAGCATGCCCGTGAATATGCAGCTAACAAAAAGTAGTAGAAATGTCGATTGAATGAGTAGATAATAATAGTAAGAATAAAAGTTTGAGTTTTCTATTTATAGAAGCTAAAAAATTTCTATTAATATGCTAATGTTGGTCGACAGTTTTTACTATCAATTTTCTGTTAAAGACTTGTTATTTCGCTAAGTTATGGGATAAGAAGGTATCCTCGAAGAAATAGAATTTTTTGATGACTATTGATGGTTTAACGACCAACTATATGGCGGGAATAAAAAGTCCGGCCGTATAGTTCTGGTCGTATAGTTATCTTTGCCGTCAACAAATTTTCTTTGAAGGCACAGAGAGTTTAAAGACCAACTATGTGGCGGGAATAAAAATGCCGGCCGTATAGTTCCAGCCGTATAGATATCGATGCCTTCGTACAAAAATTTCTAAAAGGTACTGAGAGTTTAACGACCAACTATACAGCGGGATTAAAAATGCCGGCCACATAGTTCCGGCCGTATAGATATCGATGCCTTCATAGAATTTTATTCCAAAAGTACTAGGAGTTTAACGACCAACTATATGGCGGGAATAAAAATTTCGGCCGTATAGTTCCGGTCATATATATATCGATGCTAGTTTTTAGAAATCTATCTCGAGGGACAGACAGTTTAACGACCAACTATACAGCGGGATCATTGTGATACGGCCATACAGTTGTGCCCGTATAGTTGTTTTATGTATAAAGAAACCCTAGTTGGCAGCACCGCCGCAACTATACGGGCGGAGCACCATCACCCGGCCGTATAGTTTGGTGTGACCATAAAATCGCACTGGGACGGCTAGGTCTTCCTGTTCTCCTCATTATTTCTCTTATATTCCCTCTCCAAACCTCTAAAAATCCACCTAGAACTATTGATTCTTCGCGGATTTTGTTTGTTTGAGTGGGGAATCAACATATCAGCATGTTTCTCTCCCTATCCATTCTTTATTTTCAGATTTCCATGGTTGAAACTCTCACATTGATCTAGTGCATGAACTCAAGCTTATTTAGTTTTTCCTATTAATTTCTCACATTAGGATTGAATTTTTCCACGTAGAACCATTCATATATCATATAGAAACTATATGCCTAAGGTTTTATGGTGAATTGTTTTAGTGCATCACGATGAACAAATTCGGTATCCTCTTTCGTTCGGGAAAGCGCCAACGGGGAGAGGGCTCAAGCTCGGGGGCCCGAGCCCCGCACAACTCCAAGATGGACATTGTCTCATTGAGGACGGTTCTACCCACACGTTGGGCCGACCATAACTTTCTCACCGCGGCAGGGTTGAAGACGGACTTCGACCTCATGTGCAGCAGGTCGGGGTTGGTGGTACTTAGCTTCGCAAGACACGACACCTACGCCGAGATCACCCATGAGTTCCTTGCCTCCTTCTATGATGACCACAAGGAGAAAGGTAACATGTGCATGATAAGCTTCAGCATGAACCAGACACACTATGAAGTAAATTTCGAACAATTTTGCAATGCTTTCAGCTTCCCTCATATCGGGAGCCCAATATTATTAACCTCTATAGCGTCACAAGTGGAGAGACTTGGGAGGTTATTTCTGTTAATGGTGGTAGTCACTTTTATCAGAATAATATGTCAACCATTCAGAACCCAACCATCCGCTACTTTGCTTTGTTCCTCGCCAACACAATGTTGGGAAGGGGTGATACTGGTTCCATGGCTAATGTGGACATGGCAATGATCACCAAGGCTCTCTTCCCCAAGGCAACACAAAGCCGCAGTCTTGCATCTCTACTCATCCAGCACTTTCGCCACCAAAGCAACAAGACCAAAGGTGATATCCGCATTAGTGGATTGGTAATGCACCTTGCCTATGCATTCAACATTGCACTACCTATTATGGAACCGGTGGACGGCTCCAAACTTATGGACGTCAAATATTTGACTGCTTGTGGCTTCCTTGGTGTTTACCATGCTAACCGGAGGCTCCGAGCATATCAATTCAGTTATCTTGATGATACACAGGTTGAGCAGGTTCAGCTGCCATGTCCCCAAGCCTTCTCGATTGTGTAGAAGGACACTTGGATCCTCACCAAGGACCAAGTGACGGAGATCTTGGCCGAGCACCAGCCCGAGGAAGAGGAAAATGAAGGGCAGCAGGATGAGCAGGAGTAGGAGCAGGAGTAGGAGGAAGAGCAGGGACACAACCCTTCTTGGGAAGAACAGCAGCAACAACAGCCAGGAGGAGTTTGGGAACTATGGCCCAACCAGCCACAGCAGGGGTATGGCTACTTCCCCTATCAGGAGTTCCAGCACCTCAACCAGCGCGTTGGGGAGATCGGCCACACTCTTTAGGACATGAATGAAGATGTGAACACTTTGACTCACAACTTCAGTCACTTCATGACCCACTTCCCCGACTTCTACCAGCAGTATCTGCACCAGCCGCCAAATGACGGCAACAACTGAGTCTGGCGATAGCCTAAGCTTGCGGGAGGTTTGAAGACCTCCAAACTTTGCATTCATATTTTTATTTTCTTATTTTGATTTATTTTAGTACTTCAAATTTGCATGTTTATTTTTAGTTTTGCATTCCTAAATCAAAAATACAAAAAAATAGTTGTAATTTTATTTGCGTTGTTTCTTTGTTTCTCTCGGAGATTGCTTAATTTCAGATGATTTGGCAATATGGAAATATATGAGAGGTTCGACTCAAATACAATAACGAAGCAAGCAAGATGAGGTATCACATTCCTTTCATCACACTCTTCGCAACCTTAAATTGATCCTACAATTATTTACTTTCTTGCACTGGAGTCACTCCCCACTTAGCTTGTTATCCTACAAATCCTATTCCTTTGCTAGTGTCTTCTTTTTAGCTTTGAAATAATGAGCAATGAACTTGGTGAAAATACTTCCTACATTTTTACAACAAGAAAAAGCATCTAAAAGATGACTTGAGTCCATGCTTAGCTCAAAGAATTTGATTTTAGAACTACTCCATCCCATTTGAGCTTAATGTAAATAGATTCGATAGTACCTTTGATTGAAAATGTTTGATTAAATGGATGCTTCGAAGTAATAAAAATTATGCCACTACTTTTTCTAATAATTACCAGAAGATATTGCTTTACGCGTGTCACTACAACTCTGTCGTGCTCCATGGGGAACTATTAACTCCGCTGGCAAACGAACGATCCAAATGTGGAAACCACTTGATTTTGGCTATTGAGTTATGTGAATGTCTATAACGGCAATGCTATGATGTGTAATGTTTTTAGTCTCTTCATGGTTTCACGTTCCAAGTGAAGTTGTAGTACTCCTCAAGTCCATTATTACTCAACATCATTTATTGGCATGGCCACGAGGGCACAACACAGCCCCAATTAACATGTTAAAAATAGTGGCATGATTTGTCTATGAAAGAGCTGAAGTTTTTGAAAGAGAAACGAAAGAAAAAGGTTCTTTGAGAGCCTTGAAATTTTGACATGGGAGTAGATGAGTTGTTCTTAAATTAAATGTTTTGATGCCAACTTGAGTACTCTTAATTGGTTAAATGAACAAGAATATAACAATTTCATCTCTCAACAAAGAGAGGCATCAAAAGAATTTGTCTCACCTTCCTAGCTAAACTTTCGACACTTGTTTGGAAATATGATTTATTTACTAACAAGATATACGTGGTTAGAAGTGGACTCCGTGCAATCTTGTGAATACTTGTATGATCATATTTAAGATTGCAGGAATTGTGAAGAAAAGAATTTGACACCAATTCAAACTTGTGAGTTCCTTTATTTTCAGTTTGGAATCTCTGCTATTCTTCCTTATTTCCTTGTCACTCGAGGGCGAGCAACATCTAAGCTTGGGGGAGTTGATAACTGTGAGATTCGACACATTTTTGATGGCTTTTATTGATGGTTTTCTCTCGGATTTTATTGTTTTCTGGTTTTACCTAACGCTAATACTTCGATAGCGAAGAAAACTTGGTTTTTAATGTATGTTTCAGGTTTTGAACGTCAACAAAATGATTTAACTAGAGAAATACAATATTCTGGAGAAAACAAGCAAGTCCCACTTTGGAAGCACGCGAGGGGAGCTCACAGAAGCTTTAACGAGCAACTATACGGCGGGAATATTTTTCCGGCCATATAGTTCCTGCTGTATAGTTACCGCCGCCTCTATTTTGTCAAAAGGGACAACTTCCGTGAAGGGACGGGGGGCAAAAACATAACACAGGAGCCGCCACACCACCTAGAGGGGATAAAGAAGAGATCTAGAGAAAAAGGAGAAGACATTCTTCATCTCGCTCCACGATCTTCGACCTCCTAGCCAATACACCCCCATAGCCACTACTTTTACTTGAGAGAGAGAGAGTGATCTCCACCTTGCAAGACTAGGGTTTGAGATTGTTTCTTCCCATCTTGAATTGTGTTGGATATTTTTCTATTCTTATTGTGGATCTCCACGGTAATACCAAGACGAATTCCCTTTATTTGAGTATATTGATGATCTGTTCTTCTCTCATGTGTGAGTAATTCCCTTGGGCATGGAAGATGTATGGGATTGGTGAGATATGATTTGCCTTCATATATTTTCCATTAGTTTGTGATTGATTCTAATTACTAATATTATGTGTGCTTGACTATCTGTGGGATGCTTAATGCGTGTTGTCCAATTAAGGGCCCAGACAACATGATACCTTGTTCTACATAGATAATATCTTGTACGCTAGTGGACCGGTGACCCCCGGGTGACATGGGGATATCAATGGAAAGCTAGTTGACTCGAGGATAACGAGTAACCACTGCGCTTATTGCATTAGTCCAATCCAAGGAGCTTATTCGCTAAGCGACCTGAAGGATCTTAATCGTCTAGTGTCTTACCATGGTTTTGGTAGCAGGCTAGTAGGGTTATTGAAGTTGGGATGAAATCTACCAAGAGGAGTCCTGGCTAATTATGGGTTGCTCGCCTACACATATATAAGATTATAATTGTTACATTTACCACTCGACCACCTGGCACATTCACTATCACCATGAACTAAACCTCCCCGCACCTTCATTCGCCATCTGTAGGAAACTACAAACAAGCAAAGTCATTCTTTACTTTTATGCATTATATTTCTGAAGTTTATATTTTAGTTCTATTTAAATCTATGGCATGTCGTCGGATTGATGAAAAGTACGCCATGAGGAATAAAGGGGTGTGAGACGTACGGTATTCTGGGACGATGAGCACACAAGTTTACCCAGGTTCGAATCCACCGGCTTTGGACGGATCCTACTCCTGTTAGGAATCCAATAATACGACATAGCCGGAATATGGGTTACAAGGGTTTTGCTTGTGCGAGTTGAGATTGTATACTATTGTGAGGTACCCTAAAGGCTTACCCTAGGACGACTTGTATAGATCTCCGTCCTAGGGTTTACAGGAGAGACCTATCTGGCTACGACTAAGAGTCGGTTATAGAGTACATCTTGAACTACAAGTAACATAATAAGCCTATGTCGGTAAGTCTTTTGGACCTTCCTGTATCCAGACTGGACTCTGTCTCTTCTCCCCAGCTGGGCCGCCCATGAAGCAAAGCTCTAACCCGAAGTGGGCCACCCTGGTTAGTGAGGCATAGTGAGGATACCCAGAAAGTATATCCCCAACAGCAGCCCCCAGAAGCCTCCAAGATCCAGAGTCAGATTCCATCATCGTCTAGCTTGATCGTCAGCTTGTAGAATCTTGAAGGGTTCCTAAAACTTTAGAATAAAGGATAGGATACGGGTCTCAAAACGAGTCGGACCTATGAATACATTATTCGGGTTTCCAACTTGAAATTCAAACTAAGACGGAACTTGGTCTCCGACGTAACCTGACATCGGTCAAGGTCAAGTCACGTCACTGATAGACATTCCTGTCAGGACGATCGTTGGTGGGTCCGCCTTTGCGGAACTGAGGCGTCGATTTAATGAGTGCGTGGAGATCGAGGTGGCGTAATCATCGTGATGGAGTTACCCAGTCCTTCTACGACGCATGGCACGGTTACTGCTTACATTGCACGAATCTTGGCGCAGATGAAGGATATAAGGGGTTGAGATTTCTTCCTTTCCTCTTCACCAGCACTAGTGCCTCTTCCTTCCTCTCGACGCTTCCCACGAACAGAGCTCCTCTGCCTCCCCCAAATCCCCCATCTCCGCACATCCTAGGTCACCGGTGCCTAGAAGATGGCTGAAGTCTCATCTTCTGCCACGTCGGTGACAGTAGCGACAACATCGGTAGCGGAGAAGGAGAGTTTTTGCGGGGCCTGGATCCCCTGCGTCCTTGATGATGCCAAGCTTCGCATTGTCGAGAATGAAGGACTCCTCCGTGCCGGCGACTGATGGAGCGGCTATGGACAAATCGTCCCCACCCCCAACACCGACGAGTGGGTGCATTTCAGCACCCACCTCTACAGAGGTTTGAGCTTTCCACCCTCAGATTTCTTTTCTGAGTTCATAGATCATTATGGAGTTCAACTCCACCATCTCCCCTGAACTCTCTCTTAGATATGAGTTCTTATGCCTCTTTGTGCGAGGGGTATCACAACATTAGGTAGAGTCTCATTCTTTTCCGGTATTATTTTCATACCCAGAGAAACTCCATCACCGTCGGTAATCCTTATATTACCGGAACTCTTAGATTTTCTGTTAGGAGAGAACGTGTCTATCCTAGGATTAAAGCTAGTCAGGCTATGAAGCAATGGCCATCCACTTTTTTCTATCATAAGGACAAACTAGCTCTCAGCAAAGCAACTGCTTTGCTAGCTTTTATTGAAGGTGACGCCACGCCCCAAGAGTGCTGGGACGCATATGCGCCGGCTCTCACCAATGATCTACTTGTTGCTAAGAGGCGGATTGAATATCTGATGAAGCACAAGGGCCTTAAAGGGTCCGACTTGATCCACTTCTGGTTGGCACACCGGATCTAGCCTCTCCAACATGCTTATGCACTCCATCATGACGAACAAGAAAGACTCTCTCCGGATCTGCTCCCGTCCTTACTCGGAAAAGGACTATGAGTCCCAAATTAGATGGTTGATGAGGGAGCACATAGGGAGGAAAATCCCGGAGCTGTCCTTGGACATGCATATGGCTGATGATCCCGTGGTACCAGTTAGTTTCCAGCAATAACTTGAATTATGTGTCCAACTATACATTATTTTTTCTTTACGCAATACTGAGATATTTCTTCTTTTCAGCTTGCTGACCTTCCCGAGTCAGAGCTTGCTCCTCTTGAGTGATATCTTCCTGAGATCTCTTAGGATGATGGAGAACTGGTTCCATTGCCAGAGACCCTTACCCGAAAGCGTAAGGCTCCGACAGTTTCCATTGGCACAAAGGAAGTGCCCATTGTGAAGAGGTAAGTTTCCTCACAAGGTCTCTATATTTTATTTCTTAATTCTTTCTGAGGTGTAACAATCTTGGTTTTATTACCTCCTCAGAGCTAAACAGCTGCCCAAGGGCAAGGGGAATGGAGGCTCGTCAAAGCCCCTGTGCTAGTCAAAGTTGAATTTGACTTCTCCTGCCACAGCGCCTCCGACTCCTTCCTCGTAGCCTTCTACAATGTCGGAGATTACTCCATCTCTGTCCATCGTAGAAGATCCGGCTCTTCACTTCGAGCCATCGAACCTTGGTTCGCAGACTGATGTCACCATGGGTGACTCGAAAGTTGATAAGGGTGAACCCTCAATGGGTAATGATCCCTCGGCAGAGGTTTTTGCCGACAACCTTCTCAGCAATTCGGGTCTTGCCAAACTTAGCATTACTCGAAAATCTACGGAAGAGATCCAACGGCTAGCCCAACAATGCTTGGAAAGCCGGAACATCACCGCCAAGGAGGAGGCACAAGAAGCAGAGGACGTCAAGTACTCCGAACTTCTTGAGCAAATCCGTCTTCACGACGAGAGGCTAAGAGCCGGCGTGTTTCCTCCTCCACCGGTAATCCCGCTGACCCTCGCCGAGAAGGTTAGCACCGAGGTGAACATGAGCTTAAGCAAGATCACTCATGAGCATCATGTAAGTCGAATTTCCAACTCACCTTTTTTACTTTATTTCATATCATATCCTTTATCCCCAAAGCATGAAGTTGGATAGACAATCCGAATTTATGCTTTCATAGGATGCCAAATAATGAACTAGTGTAGCCCCCAAGGCTCGTGCTGATATTAGTAAAAATATTAGCTCGAGTCTTTAGTAGACTTCTGACTCTGGGTATTATTCTGACTTACAAAAAGTTAATTCGTATAACCAGGAATTATTGAAGAATATCTGCAACAAGCGGAGAGAGATCAGAGCTCTCTGGCTTGAAAATGCTCAATTAAAGGTGTCTAAGGATGAGGCTAAAGGTAAACATTTCGGTTCTTAACCTTGCTCTTTTTTGCTTTCATAGTTGAATTACTTATTCAACTATTGTTCTTTTGCTTACAACACTGGTCAAACAATCATGTGCCATGATTGAAGAGGCTGAAAATCTTAAGACCCTGGAGGTGGAGAACGCTGACTTACGTCAAGAGCTGAATAAGATTAAGGCGGATCACGAGCGTAGCATTGCACAAGTCCTCGAATCCTCCTTGATGGCCACCAAAGAACGTGCTCGAAGGATCGTGATCCAGGATCAAAACATCTCGGATATCAATGATGCATTATTCAGAGAGAAGGACATCTCCAAGGCACTCCGGGCTGAACTCCAGAGCCTTAGGGCGGAGAAGACCAAAATTGACGATGTCATATTTGGTATGTTTCCTATCTTTGACTTTCTGCCATTTCGACTCTAGGAGTTCGGATATTTTTTTTAACCTTTGCTTTATATGCGCAGGTCCTCTGAACTTACTGGATTCTTCCTCCACCGAGTCCTGCACCAGCCGGCTTACACAAGTCGGCAATTTGCTTCACAATTTCCGCCAATCTTTGGAGGATATTGGCAAAGTACTCAAGGTTCCGGACATGAACAGAATGTCTTGCTTTGAAGTGCGGGACAAGGCCAAGGAGATGCCCTAGCTCATCCAGGACTGGAACATGTCCTATGCCCAAACTGCAGCAGATAACGCTCTCACCATGGTTATGAGCCACCATGGAATCATGGAAATCCGGCAAGTAACCAGAGGGTATTCGACTATGGATGAAGATGGACAGGAGCAAGACATCAAGGCCATCATGGACTCTTGTGCCGGATATGGATGTCACATAGCTGATCTGACCAGCTACGACACTCCTTTCTTCACTCGCGTGGAGACGCCTCCTCCGCCTGCCGAAGTAAGAGCTGAAGTCTCCGACGATGAACAAACCATTTCAGATTGGAATGTCTCGGAAAGATATCAAGGCGAGGTCGATGTCTCTAGTGATCCAGCAACTCCTACATTTTCCACTGCATCATAAAGTAGCAAAAAACGATGTGTTATTCTGAAACAATTCGGGTTGTAAATAAGTAGTGTAATACTTTTGCTAGTGCTAAGATTTTCTACTTCCATTTAGCACTTTTGTCTTTACATTTATGTGCCTGAAATGTTTATATAAGCACTTTATGTTTTTGTCTATACTTATCGTTTATCTGGCTTTTTACCTCGCCCCTTTCATGAGCCGGACAATCTTCAACACGGAAACTGTGCCGAGCAACGGAGCTTAATTGCTAAACCCGTTTAAACTCGGAAACAAAGCCGACTTATAGTACCAAAAATTCACTACTCGGAAAATTCTTGAATCCGGCAATCAGATAAATAACCAAAGTACAAATGTGAGCATAAAGTACTTTCAAGTATTCTGGGATTGAAGGTAGCATCAAAAATTCACTACTCTCTAACTAAATTCTTTTAGATTTATACCTGAAGGTAGCATTTTTAAAATCGGAAATCTTAACCAGAACAAACATGAGCATAAAGTACTTTCAAGTATTCTGGGATTTTCGACTGTGACATGATCATTCGGAAATAAGTTGGTAATATAAAACTTCTCAGAAAAATTTGAGGCAACCAACACTTTATTTCTCATTGAACATGTACACATATATGATTACAAAGAAAGAAAATTTAAGAATAAAAGCGACGTAGCTGAGAAATTTTCTTCCGGGTTTGTACTGCCGCTAGCTCTCTTTGTTTTCTTAGTAGCAGGTCTTTCTTTGACTGGCCGCATATCAGTTAGATAGTAAGAACCATTGTGCAATACTCGGCTAACTAAAAAGGGCCCTTCTCATACTAGGGAAAGTTTGTGCTTTCTTTTCTGTACGAGCCGGAGAACCAAACCGCCCTTATTGAAAGACCAGTTTCTAACTCTCTGGCTATGATACTTGCGTAACTTCTGCTGATATGTTATTGATCTCATCTCAGCAATGACGCGAACTTCTTCGATTAAATCGAGATCATTTTGTCAAGAAATTTCGGCATCCTATTCAATGTACGCAACAACTTGGGGAGAATTATGAATCAAATCGCTAGGTAGAACTGCTTCTGCACCATAGACCAAGAAGAAAGGTGTGTATCCGATTGACCTGTTCGGAGTTGTTCGCAAACTCCATATCACAGAAGGTAATTCCTCTGCCCAAGCCCCCATAGCACGACGTAGTGGTGCTTCTAGTCTTGGTTTTAGGCCTTGTAGGATTAAACCATTTTCTCTTTCAACTTCTCCATTAGCCTGTGGATGTGCGACTAACGCAATGTCAAGCCGTATATTTTGCTCATCGTAGAATTCAGAAAGCTCTCCCACATAAAAGTTACTCCTGTTGTCCATGATAATGCTATGTGCATAACCGTATCGGATTATAACATCCTCGACAAATCTTCTGGCTGTTCCTCCATCACAACTGGTGACATGTTTAGCCTCAATCCATTTTGTGAATTTATCCATCATCACTGAGAGATCCACTTGGAGCCCGTTTAAATGGTCCTACCATGTCAACCCCCAGACCGCGAAAGGCCATGTTATAGGTATTGTTTGGAGCTGATCAGCTGGAACATGAGCTTGTTTGGCATACTTTTGGCGGCCTTTGCACGTCTTTACCAGCCGTTCAGCATCTTCCTTGGCTGTAAGCCAGAAAAATCCGTGTCTAAAAGCTTTTGCCACTAAATATTTGGCTGCAGCATGATGTCTGCATTCGCCTTCGTGGATCTCTCGTAAGATTTCCACTCCTTCTTCCGGAGATACGAAGCGCTGAAAAACCCCAGATACACTCCGCTTATAGAGCTCACCATTTATTATTGTATAGGTTTTTGCTCGTCGAACAATCTGCCGGCTCAAAACCTCGTCTTTGGGTAATTTGCCATCTACCAAGAAATGAAGGTAGGGTTGGGTCCAACTAGGAATCACAGCAAGAACTGCCACTAAAGGTGAGTCGAATTTGGTCGTATATTCCTCATCTACTCTTTTTATAGAGGGTACTTTGAGGTGCTCTAAAAAGCGCCATCCGGGACCTTTTCTGTGCAGAGCCTATTCGAGATAATGCATCAGCTTCCTCATTTTTGTTCGAGGGATGTGTTGAACCTCAGACCCTTCGAACGATTTAGATAATTCATCCATGACAGCTCTATATGCTGCCATGTGTTTATTTTCATTACAGATATCTGACACTTGTTTGGCAACAAGATCTGAATCTCCATAACACATTAATTGCCGGATGCTGATATCCTTAGCAATCTAGATTCCATGCAGCAATGCTTCATATTCGGCAATGTTATTCATCACTGTGAAGTGGATCTGCAACACATAGAAAAGTTTATCTCCTTGGGGTTACTTGAGCACCGCGCCAGCCCCGAGCCCCCGAGTGCCTTAGACCCATCAAAATGTAAGGTCCGGTATTCCGACTCTGGGGTCATATTCTCCGTTATCTGCGTCCAATCAGCGACAAAGTCAGGGAGGATTTGGGATTTGATTACTATACGAGGTTTATACTCAATGTCGAAAGCTGAAAGCTCTACGCCCCATTTTGCGACACGTCTTGTAGCATCGCTATTGTTGATTATATCTCTCATGGGAGTTGTGCTCACCACGGTAATTGGATGTTCCTGAAAGTAATGTCGTAACTTCCGGGATGCGAAAAACACACCGTAAGCCAGCTTTTGATAGTGCGGATACCACTGCTTTGATTCAGTTAGGACTTCACTGAGGTAGTAAGTCGGACGCTGCACCATGTGTTCCTATTTTTCCTCTGGTCTCTCCACCACCATGATGACACTGACGACTCTGTTTGTCGCAACAAGATAGAGCAACATCGGTTCCCGAGGTTCCGGCGCTACAAGGATAGGAGCAGACGAGAGTACTACTTTCAGGTCTTGTAGTGTAGCTTCAGCTTCGTCAGTCCAAACGAACTTTTTGGTATTTTTCAAGAGCTTTTAAAGTGGTGCGGCTCTTTCACCGAGCCCGCTTACAAACTAACTGACTACAGCAATGAAACTAGTTAGTCTTTGAACGTCCTTCAGGAGAGTAGGCATGGAAATATTGAGTGTAGCCTTAATCTTGTCTCGGTTAACCTCTATGCGTCTTTGAGACACGATAAAACCTAACAATTTTCTAGCTAGTATCCCAAAGAAACACTTCTTTGGGTTAAGCATTATGTTGTATTTTCGTAGATTAGCGAATGTTTCCTCCAAGTCGGAAATTAGGGTTTCCTTCTTTTTGGACATCACCACTATGTCGTCCACATATGCATGTACATTGCGTCTAATTTGATCATGGAGGTAATGCTGCATTGTGCGCTTTGATACGTAGCTCCTGCATTCTTGAGCCCAAAGGGCATCGTACCGAAACAGAAGGTTCCGAAGGGGGTTATGAATGAAGTTTTGACTTTGTTTGATCCCTTCATCCGAATTTGGTGATAACTGGAATATGCGTCGAGAAAACATAGGAGTTCCGAGCCTGCCGTAGAATCAATAACTAGATCAATTCTAGGCAGAGAAAACGGATCTTTGGACAAGCCTTGTTCAAGGCAGTATAATCAACACACATTCTTAAATCAGTGGTGTCCTTTTTAGGGACTAGTACAGGATTGGCTGGCCAATTAGTGTGGATGACCTCTTCTATGAATCCGGCTAACTCGAGTCGAGCTAGTTCCTTAGCTATTGCTTTTCGCTTTTCATCGCCGAAACATCATAAGAACTGTTTGACGGGTTTAGCATTTGGGTGTACATTTAGAGAGTGCTTGGCAAGTTCCCTAGGTACTCCAGTCATATCAGATGGCTGCCATGCGAAGATATCTTGATTTGCTTGGAGGAACTTGACGAGCATGCTTTCCTATGCGCTATCTAAACCTACACCTATCTGAGTCACCTTGGAGGGTTCATCATCCTTCAACTGTGTCTTCTTCGTCTCTTATGATTCCTTGAACTCCGGAGTCGACTTTGTCACCTCCTTATTCGTCGCGGGCATCTCGGACGGGTCGATGGTCTTCTTGATCTCCTAGTACTTCTGGGCATGCAGTACGGCTTCACCAAAGCCAGCATTTCCGTCCTCTCACTCTCGTGCTTTCTTCGGGCTCCCCTGATGGTGATCATGCCCTTTGTACCTGGAATTTTCATAATATTATAAATGTAACACGAAAAAGCTATGAAAGCCTAGTAAGCCAGACGTCCGAATATAGCGTGGTATGCACTCTTGAATGGGACCACTTTGAAGGAAAGTGCTTCCATCCTGTAATTTTTTGGAGTTCCAAAAGTAACATCCAAAGTGATCTTTCCCAGGGAATTTGCTTGTCTTCCTAGGACAACTCCATAAAAGAGCACAGAGCTGTGGTTCAGCTGAGTTTCCGAGATCCTCATCCGACGCAGCGTTTTGATATAGAGGATGTTGATGTTGCTGCCACCGTCCATGAGAGTCTTGGAGAAACCATAGCCGTCAATAAGTGGATTGATGACTAAGGCGTACTTTCCTCGCCAATGCACCTTAGGCAGATGATCAACGCGTTCAAAAGCGAGCAGTCGAAGAATTGAGGGACAGCCAGAACAGTTGCGTTGAGCTCATGCAAAACTGCCTTTTTGACCTTAGCTGGTTGAGACCCAAGGAAAGTGAAATACGTGTCTTTCTTCGTTGGGAAGTTCTTCTTTCCATCTGACTTGGGGTTTGAAGGGTCAGCTTCCTCCATGTCGGAATCTTCCTTAGTCTCCTTTTCTTTTTCAGGATTCTTCTTTCCCTTCTTCCGCTTAGCCCTGTAGCCAACAGAGTCATCTTTTTTGATGTCATCATTGAAATGACACTCACATTTGTGTGGGACAAGCCCCCATTGTCATCTAAGTGATGCACACATGGGTTGTTGGCAATGTTGCCCCAAGAGTAGGTTTTGCCAGCTTGATGGTCTCCTCTACCCTAGACTCTTGATGTCCCACGACCGCGTCCGTGACAGCTTTCACGGCCGCCTCCGCGGCTGCCTCCGCACCCTCCTCATCCTCCAGACCCGAAAGTAGCAGTGACAACCACGGTTTCCGTGTTGGGGTTTTCTTCGGAGGTGTTCTTGCGCTTCTGAGCTTGTTGCTTCGACTGTTTTGTCGACTATGGTACCGCTAGGACGTTTACCCCTCCGCAGGAGTTCTTGGTGTCGATCCATCGTCCGAGGTAATCTCGACAAGTTTCCCCGGTGTTCTGGGTGCAATGCTATAGGTCTCCTACCATACAGGGCCTCCGATATGTGCCTTCAAAATTCCAAAAGAACGCGCTTTGCATGTCATACTAGTTGTGGATGGTATTCTCTAGAAGTTCATTGAGCCATGAGTGCGCCATCTTCCGCAACATAAGTGGGAGATACAGGGTCGTGACCAAGCTATTTTCGCCTTTGGCGATGCAGCAAGCCTGGAAAAAATCCTGGAGCCAAGTATCTGGCCGAGCTACACCGTCGTAGGGCTGAATGTGTCTTGAGATAGCAAATCCTTCGGGGAAGCTTGTTTCTCGAATACGCTGTCCGAAGCACTTTGGACCCACATAAGTATCATCGTTCTCATAGCACCACGCCTCTATATTAGAGTTGATCCGGTGTCTCGTGTCACTTGGTGACAGGGAATGCCGTCTTGGTTGTTGGATGTGGTTGCGGTGCCTTGGAGTCAGACTTCTGCTTCTGCCACTACCTCGTCCGCAATGACGCCCTCCTTCGCCTACTTGAGAGCCATTGCGATGGCTGCTTGGTGGAGAGGGTGGTGCAGGTGGGTTGTTTCCAGCTGATCGCCGGCCTCCATCCGGAGCATCATTATTCCGGTTCAAAGGAGGGTCTTCATTACGACGAGCCCCCTACTGGCTTGACCTGGCACGAGGTTCGTTGTTCCTTCGTCCGCCCTTCCCCCCACTGTGGTGGTGTTCTGCATGATGGCTTGTATGTCTTGGAGGTGGCATCCTTTGTCGGTCCTCCTCCCAACGTTTCTCTTTGTCTTCTTCCTTGCGATTGTTCGACTCTCTCCGGGGAGGGTGTCTCGGAACCAATTCCACAACGGCGTCTCGCTCTGCGGTCGGGGCGATGTTGCTCCAGTCACATGCGGTTCTATGCCGTTGCCCTAAAGAACCAGTTCTTGAGTAGTTATCTTCCCGACGGTTGGAAAGGTAATGTTGTTCCGGGACCCGTTGGGGCCTAATGTCATTCTAGGCCAGATCCATGTGACATTGGTCTGATTGAGAGACCAATTTTCCGCTTCCAGATTTCGTGACCCTCTGTTGCTCCAGACCCTTGGTGAGCAGCTTCACGCCCAACTAAACTTGATCTGGGTTTGGATTGTTTACCAGGATTTCTCGATCCATAGCCGTATTTTGCACTGGTGTTGGATATACCAGATCTCCCTTGCTATCGAGCCGAGGTGCTCCTGGGTCTCCCTCAAAGAAGACTTTGTTGACCTCCGAAAATTTGTTGGCCCACACGTGGCCTTTCCGGGTCTTCTGGTGCTGCAAAGAGTTGAACTGCTCCGCAGAGGCCATGTGCTTCTTCTCTTCCATAAGGTTGTTAGCCTCATCCAGGAGTACTTGACGACACGCTTCTAGGGCTTGAGCCCTTTCTTCCAATTTTGCAGGTGTAAGCTCTGTAGTTGTAGGGATAGGTGTAGTTAATGCAGCATCAATGAGTTTACGGGCATCCAGTAGTAACCACGTATCCATCCACCTTAGCTTCCTTTGGCTCGTCTGGAATTAGTGCTCCATCTGTGTCTTCTTCATACTCCTCGAAAACCACTTCCTCCGCTGGAGGATCTTTTGCCAGGGTCTCGTTCTTCTTATTCTTCTTATTTGCCTTCTTGGCAGAGCCGGTAGCAAAGACGGCTTTGGGTTTGTTTCCTAGAGTCAAGCTCTGATCGGTACTTTCAGACATCTGGATGTCAGGATTATCTCTGAGATCCATGTCATACTATTCTTGGGAGAGTTTTCTCCAGATCTTTCGTCCATGGCTTCTCCTTCTTCTGCAGCTTTGGAGTTGAACTCCTCTTCATATTCCATGGAGAACTTTCAGAAATCCGCCAACGTCGTGGAACCATATGAAGATGCCGGTAAGTCGGTGTTTGTTCCGATCGCCTCCAGCACCGAGTCCTTGTTGTCTCCAGCATCGGTAGAGCCGGGTCCAGATCCAACATATCCTACAAAGTGCGACGCGTGCATCCTGAGGTAGTTGCGGCTTTCCTCGTGGGCTTCCTCGAAATACCTGATTGTCTCGAGAACCTCATCAATGCTTGTGCCCTGCAGCATTATGCGCCTCAACGTGTGCCTCAAGAAGGGTTGATCTGTTACGGCATTGGCAGAGCCGGAACCAAAGTTGTTGTCTTGCCCCTCCTAGATTTCGACCTCGGCGGGTAGATCGATCCGGGATTAGGCCTCGCTAGGGAGATCCACTCTTGATTCAACTTGCACCGCAAGACCTGCTTCAGGCTCAGCTTTCTCCACTATCTCCGCAACATGTGCGGGTTGGGTGGGATTAGGGTTTTCCAAGATCCGGAACTCTGCCGCCTCCGCGGACAAAGTGGACCTAGAAACTTCTTCTGCCTCTGTCATCACTGCTGGGGTGGGTGGGGCAGGTTCAGCGAAACCGATGTAAACATCGATCTCGCCAAAAGACATAATGGTGTAGGCAGTTACAACCTCCCTAGCCAGAATCCAGGTCTCGTCAAAAACGATAAGAGGGACATCGCTGGCGTAGAGGACGCGACCGATGACGATGGTCTCAGTGATTCCGATTCTTGCAGATTTCGCTGAGAACATAGATCCGAAGCTCACTTGCCCCACGGTGGGCACCAACTGTCGTCGGATTGATGACAAGTACGCCATGAGGGGGTCCTCGAGGCGTGTGGAAGAAACGGATGTGAGATGTACGGTATTCCAGGACGGTGAGCACACAAGTTTACCCAGATTTGAATCCGCCGGCTTTGAATGGATCCTACGCCTGCTAGCAATCCAATATACGGCAGAGCCAGAATATGGGTTACAAGGGTTTCGCCTGTTCGAGTTGAGATTGTAGACTATTTTGAGGTACCCTAAAGGCTTACCCTAGGAAGTCTTGTGTAGATATCCGGCCTAGGGTTTACAGGAGAGACATATCCGGCTACGACTAAGATTCGGTTACAGAGTACATCTTGAACTACAAGTAACATAACAGGACTATGTCGGTAAGTCTTCTGGGCCTTCCCTTAGCCGGACTGGACTCCGTCTCTTCTCCCCGACTGGGCCGCCCGTGAAGCAAAGCTCTAACCCAAAGTGAACCACCCTAGTCAGTGAGGCATAGTGAGGATACCCGGAAAGTATATCCCCAACATCGCATTTAATCAAAATCTCATTCTTATTTCAACACTTGGAGTCAATTCACTAGAAGACCTGTGACAACTTCGGGTGTGACAGAGGCTTCATCAATAAACACTTACCTTTGGGCTCCCTGTGGGATCGATATTTGAACTTTGAAAGTAGCTACAAACGATCAGTGCACTTGTAGACAACAGGCGTGCACGTTTCTGCCGATCTGAGGTTGCAGACATTTCTGCATGCAATGATGGTACGTGGCACATGCATTTTTCACTCCAAACGACATGGTGGTGTAGCAGTAAACCCCATAAGGGGTGATGAATGCTATATTTATCTGATCAGTGGGGTTCAGCCGGACCTGGTGGTAGCTAGAGTACACGTCCAGAAACGACAATAGCTCACAGCCGGCCATAGAGTTGATGACTTGGTCGATCCTTGGCAGGGAAAATGGATCCTTGGGGCATGCCTTGTCGAGGCTGGTGTAGTCAATACACATGGGCCAAGTTTTGCTCTTTTTCAGCACCAGCACTGGGTTTGCCAGCCATTCCGGGTGGATAACCTCCCTGATGAATCCACCATGAGTAGTTGGGTGATTTCTTCACCAATGGTTCTTCTCTTCTCCTCAGCGAATCGACATAGTGATTGTTTGACCAGATTTTCATCCAGCCTGACATGTAAAGAGTGCTCGGCGAGCTCCCTCAGAACACCAGGCATGTCCATGGGGGACCATGCGAAGATATCCCGATTCTCACGGAGGAAGTCGACGAGCGCGCTTGCCTATTTGCTGCCAATGCCATCTCTGACCAGGACGAACTTGTCTGGCTCAGCCTCATTGAGTAGGATCTTCTTGGTGTGCTTTGATGGCTTGAACTGGGCCTCTCCAGCTGGCTTTGGCTCGCCAGCCAGCATGTTTGCTTGTAGAGCCACCATGTTCTGCATGATGATGCACTTTTCTTCCACAATGATCATGGCCTCGACTATCTTGGAGCCTTCCGTGGCGCACTCCACCAATCGCTTGTAATCGCTAGCGATGGTGATTACTCCCTTCGTCCCAAGGAGATTCATCTCGAGGTACGCGTAGTGTGGCACTACCATGAACTTGGTGAGCGCTTGGTGTCCCAGGATGGCGTGGTAAGCACTATAGAAGTTGACCACCTCGAACCAGATAGGCTCACGGAGGAAGTTGTCCTCCGTGCCGAAGATGACGTCCAGCCGGATCTGCCGATGGGCGAATGTGATGGACCTGGAATGGCTCCATGGAAGGAGGTACTAGATGGCTCCAGCTAGGATTCGCTGATCCCAAGCTAGTCCAGAGAGCTGCGGTATAGGAGGTTAATGTTGCTTCCTCCGTCGACAAGTACGTGGGAGAACCTACACAAGTGCTTCTTCGAGATGAAGATGGGGTCCAGGACCATGGCATATGTGACCGGATGCGGTAGCACGTCCGACTGGTCCTTCTGGCTCCACATGACCTCTTGCTCAAACCAATTCAGGTACTGAGGGACATGGGGAACGATTGTGTTCACCTCCGCTTCGTGGCGCCTTTTGCTATGCTAGGTTTCCGGCTCGGTGGTGAAGATGTGGCAGTTCCCCACCCGGCAAGGATAATCTCCTCCATCCTCATCCTAGCGGTTCTGGCGCTCGTGGTTGTCCTGTTGGCCGCCAGCTGGCAGAGGAGGGGGTGGTAGTGCTAGCCCACAAACCTCTACCATCTTCTTTGTCTAGGTGTACCGGCGAGTTGTATGTGTAGCAGGCTTGTTGCCGCCACTGTGGAACTTGCACCGGACATCAAGCATCTATTTGATGGTATACTTGGGTCGGGGCGTCCGGTCATCAGGCTTCTGTCTTCGGTTGCCGCCTGCAGCCGGGTCCTCTTGGACGGCTGCCACCTGTCTGGAGCCATATTGGTTATCCGGCTAGTCATCCTTCCTCTTGCCATGGCGGTTGTCATGCCGCCTGGAGTTGTGGTGGTTTCCGTCCGGTTGGTATTGCTCCATGGTGACCTCCATGATGATCTGTCCCTAGTCATCCAGCCGACTGGATGTCTTCATCGCCGCGTCGGTGGTGGCGTACTTGTCCGCAATGGCCATGGTCTTGGCCATGGTGTCGGGCTACACCGGGAGAAGCTTGTGCTTGAGCATAGTGCTGTCTCTACAGCCGTTGATGAAGAAGTCAACTACTTGGTTCTCGCACACCCCCTCATAGGAGTTGTGCATGCTTGTCCACCGGCTGATGTAGGAGCGACCGGTCTCATCTTTGCCCTGGACGCAAAGAGCAAGCTCGCTGGGGCGACCCATGTGCTTATAGGTATCAGTGAAGTTGCGGACGAATGCCTGCTCGAGGTCAATCCAGGCGTTGATGCTATTGTCGGGTAGACTGTTGAGCCATGTTTTGGCCGAGTCGAGGAGCATGAGGGGGTGTAGCGCACGCCTACCCGGTGGTTGCCGCGATACCCATCGCGGGTTTATAGTCCACTAGCCAGTCCTCCTACTTAACGGTGCCGTTGTACTTCGGCGTGTCCCTTGGGAGCGAAAATCCCTTTGGAAACGGTTTGTTCTGGATGCGCGGTCCGAAACACCTTGGGCCAGCTAGACTCTCTTCCTCCAGCATGCTTGACTGGACCAACAGGGCCATGCGTGCGTGATGAGTGCATATTTGGATCATATTTTACATTATTATTTTGCATTGCGGATGTAGGATTTTGGTATTTTACGGCGCTCGCGTGCACATTTTATGTCTGTTTTCACCAAGATCAGGACAGATGATGGATCCAATGGATACAATTATTGAAGCACTTGTACTATGGAGAAAAGGAGTCAAAAACAATGTAAATCACTTATTTGGGGAATATTAATAATACCAGAAGAAAACCAGAAGCGAACAAAGGAGGCAGAGAGCCCAACGACCAACTATATGGCGGGAGCAACTCTTCCGCGCGTATAGCTCCTGCCGTATAGTTGGCGTCGCCTCTGCCTCGTCAAATAGTTTCACCCCGTGCAATTGGTTCGAAGAGAGGACATACAGAACACCTAGAAATCGTGGAAACCTCACCTCTAGAAGGCATCTAGAGGGGAACTCATCCACAAGGGATCCATCCTCGCCCTGCGTAGATCCGGGAGGCTAAGGCATCGATCTTCATCATCCATTGCTGCATCACCACCATCTTCATCCATCCCATCCACATCTTGTCTAGCTCTTGTTGTAATTCCTATACTCGTTGTGGATTTATACAAGTACTATTCATCTATGATTGTTTCCATTACCATTGCCATGATGTTGATTGCCTTCATGTCTGAGTAGATCAATAGTTCTTGAGGAGATGGAGAAACCCTAGTATGAGACTGAAATAAGATAAAGTCTATTATGATATTCATCGCTATGACCATGTCTTAGATTCTCTACATCTTGATGTTGAGAGAAATTGACCTCTCAATATTTGCCTCTCATGGGGACTTGATGGAGGGAACTACTTGTTGGTAGATGGAGGCGTGCTAACACTTACAGTGACTATAAAGCTGTTGGCACTCCTTACGTATCAACTTGAGAAATCGAGGAAACTCACAGAACACTATCCATGCCATGGGATCCGTCCTAGTGGATTATGTCCCTTAATAGCGTAGTAATTTGATTGATGTCGATTGCTGAATGCTGTGGTTATGAGGATGATGTGAGCATCGGTTGTTTCCTATTCGTCCACATACAGAGTTCCTCCCACACATACATAGTTGAGAATGTTCATGATGATAATCATTATCTTAGATCTTTATAATACTAGTGGTATATTCGCTACTCCCTGAGAACGCGTTTTCCCTACTGCAGTTCCAATCTTTCTTACATACGCGATACATACTTTCTGTATTAAGTTATTTTTCTTTACTTTATTATTGCTCTTATACCCAAAACCCCAAAACACCTTCTTACACAATACTCGCATTTTATCTTGTTACATAGAACTTTATCTAGCATTTCTATCGCAATATTTATTTCAAGAATTTTTAGACTTCAGACTCCTGCTCCCCGTGGGATCGATATCTTTATTTCGAGACTAGCTACAAACGATCTGTGCACTTGCAGTCATTAGTGCACGCGCATCCTGCAGCTCCTCCAGCTTAAGCGGTCCAAGCCATCCTAAAAGGTGATACTTGGGTGGCGTGTTGGTTCTTCCGGCTTCGTCAGCCGTATGGCGGTTTCTGCTGGTGACAGCTACGGCTTCACGTGGATTTTTTGCACGGCCGGCTGATCCACCACGTGGACGGCTGTTCTGCTTTGTAGTATTCAGAGAGGAGGCCTTGTTGCCTCCAGCAGCTGGATCGCCCACCTGGCGAGGCTTCTGGCTCTTGCTGTTTCCTCCGAGGCTTGCGCCTGCCTTGGCCTACTGTTTGTTAGCCATAGCAATGAGGAGTTGAACATGTGCCTGCTGATAATGCAACTCGTCAACCTCCAGGTGGCTGAGCTCAGCGGTGGCTGCTTCTGCGGCCCTCATGTTCTTGGCCGGAGTACTGTAAACCGGCTGAGCCGCGTGGACACGCGAGTCAGTAGCACAGTCCAGCTCGAGCCCAAGTTATGGCCCTGGGGCAGAGCCTGCCAGTTGGCACCGGGTAAGCGGGAGAAACCGTGCACGTTTTTGTACTCACGCATGGTCGCTTTTAGGTGGCATTGGCGGCTACCAACCTTGTTGGCTTCCTCCAGGAGGTTCTGGCGTGTGGCCTCGAGCGCAGCTGTGGCTGCCGCTAGGTCCACCTCAAGGGCGATGGGGCTATGGAGGTTTTGGATGGAGGCCAACAAGGGGTCTGCATCTTGCTCACGTGGAGTGTCGTCGTTGGTGCCTGCGTCGCGCTCCAGAGGTGGGAGGTGGCCTTTTCCTGTGTCGTCCATCATGACCTCGATGCTGCCGTTGACGAGATGCGGGGTGGAGAAGCTAGGTGGTGTGCCGAAGATGGTGATGACCCCGCGAGGGAAATCCTCGGTGATGGTGGCGACGTATATGCAATCCTCGTCGAATATCTTAACGGGGCCACCGCTTGGGAAGGTTTCCCCCTTGAAGCAGGATGCGTTGTTGAGGACGCAGTTGAAGGAACCGAAAGTGAGGATGAGGCTAGAGGCGACTCGCTCACTGGCGAAAAGCGGAAGTCCCGTGTGAAAAATGACCCCAGCCAAAGCGCTATGCCCCATGGTGGGTGCCAACTGTCGTGGTGTGGAACACGACAGTGTCATTGGGGATGGCATGAAGGGGACAAATATGATGCTATCGATGGCTACTCGCAACGGGTTGGGCACAAATACTATAGACATAGGGATGTACCTAGGTACGGAGCCCTCTGGATGAGGTAAACTCCTACTCCTGCATGGATCTACTATATGGGAAGCAAGCTCTCAGTACAAGTGCTCCTTGAGCTATTTTCGTAGCTGCTTGATGTCTACGCACTTCTATTCTTGTAGACAGTTGTTGGGCCTCCAAGTGAAGAGGTTTGTAGAACAGCAACAAGTTTTCCCTTAAGTGGATCACCCAAGGTTTATCGAACTCAGGGAGGAAGTGATCAAAGGTATCCCCTCTCAAGCAACCCTGCAATCAAGATACAAGAAGTCTCTTGTGCCCCCAACACACCCAATACACTTTTCAGGTGTATAGGTGCACTAGTTCGGCAAAGAGATAGTGAAATACAAGTGGTATAGATAATTATAAGTGGTAACGGTGATAGAAGATAGCTTGATGGCGTGGAAAAGAATAAAGTAAAACTGAAATCAAGATGGAAGCAAGCAAACATGTAACAGATCTAATAGCAAATGGTGTTTCAGTGCTAAGAAACAAGGCCTAGGGATCATACTTTTGCTAGTGAACACTCTCATATAAATATCTTCTCTTTATGATACTACTCTCCGGTTGGACACTCTAATCCATGGTAGGGCTATAACAACACACCTCAAAGTAAGCCTTTCCCATCTAGAAAACCCCACACTATCACCTTGAGTACTAGATGAGTCCAACAAACACCACAATTTCATAAAGACATCCAACTCCAAATATAACTCATAACAAGTATTTGTAATCTCTATCCTAAGTGCCACCATGGTGTGCACGCTGTCACTTTCACACACATGGGGAGAGCAGAGATCTATTAAAGCACTTGAGTAGCAAGGTAGATCTATAGATTACAAGCTCATGATCTCAATAAGATCATGCATAGAGCGAGAGATGAACACATAGCTACCGGTAGAACCCTTAGCCTCGAGAGAGAACTACTCCCTCCTCATCATGGGAATTAGCAATGGTGATGGAGATGGTGGTGGAGATCGATGGAGATGGCTCCGGGGGCACTTCCCCGTCCCGACAGGGTGCCGGAAGAGAGATTTTCTGTCCCCCGAATCTCCCCTTCAGTGGCGGCGGCGCTGCGGAACTTTTCATGGCTGGAGGCTTGATTATTTAGGGTTTTTGCATCGGGAGGCATCTTATAGGCGAAGTGGCAAGGTCGGTGGGCGGCCAGGGGGCCCACACCACCTGGTGGCGCGGCCAGGGCTAGCCTGTGCCACCACATGGTGTGGCCGCCCTGTGGCCCCTCTCTGTATCGTCTTCTGGCTCCGTGAGTCTTCCGTTAAAATATTGACTTTGGCTTTTGTCTGGTCCAATTCTGAGAATATTCATTTTCTGACTTTCTGGAACCAAAAACAGCAGAAAACAGGCAACTGGCACTTTGGCTCTTGTTAATAGGTTAGTCCAAGAAATCATATGAAAAGTACTCCAAAGTGTGGAGAAAACATATAAAGTAGATAAAACCAAGCATGGCACATCAAAAATTATAGATACATTTGCAATGTATCACTGCTATGGAGAGCTAGAGGAAGATGAACTACTGAACTTGTGGAATCTAGAGAACTTGTAACTTGTAATTGTCTACCTAGAACCCTAGCACTACCCCCTTAGGGGAGAGGTAGGTTACAATGTGGGCTCTAGGGTTTATTGTTTGGACCTTGGGTTTACAAAGTGGGCCGCCTGGCCGGGTCCAGCGGGTGGGCCAGGACCCGGTCAAGCCTCCAGTACAGGTGGGGGTAGCGATGCATCATACCAGTGCCGTTGCTTTGGGCATCACTTGGTGATTTACTCATCGTCTTGGCTCGTTACTCGTTAGCCGGAGCTTTACTTGTCAGCTTCCTTCCTTGGCGTTTTGGCACCTTCGTCTTGTAGCGCCGTCAGGGCAGTGCGCCGGCTTGTCCGGTCAGGGGTGCGCTTAGCAAGGAGCGTCACCCCGTACCTTTGGCAAACGGATCCGAGACGAACGTGTAGAGGTGGCAACCCAGTCGGCTCTTTTGGTCACCCGACTAGACACGCCAACCAGGAAATCTTGAGGGCGGTCCGGCTGAAGCGGTCCACCCGTGGTTCTTTGTCTTGCGCCAACCGGCCAGGCTTCCCTGGAGCCGGCCAGTTTAGCCTGGATTGGCCTACCCGGGGTCATTCCCCCGATAGGGATGGATCCCAAGAAAACACTCGCAAAGAGTGATGAAATGGGTGACGTGAAGAATGTAATTTTCCAGCTCACACCATAAAAAAAGAGCATGCCATGAAGAAATTTGTGAACGGGAAGAGATAGGACACGATAGAGGAAGGAGAGAAACATTACCCGCTAGCCAAGCTCAGGCACGAGAGTTGCTTCATATCCCGGAAGCTTGAAGGTGTCTTTGTCCAGAAGGCAGTAGTTGCGGGCGTCACATAGATCTTGCTGATTGCACTTCATGGGAGCCCATCCGATGGCCCTCTTGTTTGTCGCCTTGGCGGCGATAGTGGAAGTCCATACCTTGTACTTTCCCTTGGTTGGCGGTGGCTCTGAAAGTGACCCGACCCTGTAGGGGTCCAAGATCAACAGCGGAAGACTAGTAGAGGCACCATGTGGTGATATGAGAGGCTCTTCTTCATCATCCCCTCTAGATAGACAAAGAAAAACAATCAGGTGCAGTTAATAGTAATTTGAAAAAGCTGCCAAACCAGAAGTAAAAGGGATATAGCACTTACGAGGACATGTTTTGGGTCATATGGAAGATAGTGTTTCGATGAACTACAAGTGTTGTATAATGTTATGGCGGGGCTAGTGCACTTGTGTTTTGATGAATACATTTATAATTATAGATAAGGGTACCATCTAAAGTGTTGTATAATGATATGGCGGGGCTAGTTCGCTTTTAACGTAGAATGATGTGTCCTAGGGCACAGTGCCCATGAGAAAGCCCTCGAGGTTGATCTAACGTCACTGTAGGCTCCTGGAATCAGGCCTCGTTCTGCTGCCATAGCGACGATGCATACACACTGATGCTATCATGTGATGATAAAGTATTAATGTCAGTGAAGGTGACATTAGTAAGTTGCAAAGGATTTGGGACTATAAAGTACAGACCCAAGACTCAACCTCTTCCATGAGCAAGCATGTTCAGGGTACCGGATATATGGTGCCAAAGATTGAGAACAAATGCAGCTAGTGTATTTGTACTCTAGTGCAAGTGGGATAATGTTCGAAATATGCCCTAGAGTCAAATAGTAGTAAGGACTATTATCATATTTCATATAGTTTATGATTAAGTTTTATATCATGCTATAACTGTATTGAGTGGAAGCATCAATACATGTGTGATATACAAACAACCAGGGATTCCAAGTGAAACTCTAGTCACTAGTTCATTGGTCAACAGATGATCAAGTTTCCTGATCATGTGGCATTTATGCCAGTTGGAAATGAGGTCATCTCGTTTTGAGAATGAGATGATGAACCAATACCCACCCTAAACATCGTGACCCGACCATGTCACAAAGTACAAGTTACGATTATTAGAAATGGATCCTCGTAGACTATTCCTTAGTCCGTGAGGCTATATCAATCACTGTCTCCCGAGAGTGCTTAGATAGCATCAAACGCCATCTGGTAATATGGTGGTTATAAAGGTGTGTTCAGGTACTCCGAGGAAACCGTAGAGCCAATATATGTCAAGAGTGGGATTTGTCCTTCCATGTGACGGGAAGATACTCAAAGGCCCACTCGGAGAAGTTATATCCAATAGCTGCGCAGCGTGTGATTTGATCACGGGGATATCACTTGTCGGAACGATTCAAGTAGCATTGTTTAGTAACGAGATTGAACACGACATGGTGATGTCATTGATCAGATCTTGGACAATTACTACAAGAGATCTGATATACTGTGACAAGCTCAAAACGTCATGGAATAGCAAATAACATCACAGAATATCCCTGTGTGACGTTTTTGGAGCGTCACGAGCATCGTCATGGAATCCCCGTCACAGATTCCCGCTCGTGACATGGCGCGCAAAAGAACGTCACTGAATATGGATGACGTCATATGTGATGTAAGCACCTACGAGACCATCCCATAGCGTGAAAACGTCATGGATTAGCGTCAAGGTTGTTGATGACATCATATGTGATGTCATTTTATTAATTCAAAAAAATCTTATTATTCGAAAGAAAAAATCCCCTTTTATGATATTTTTTTAAAAAATAAAATTTATTATGTGTAACCTTTTCTTGGTAATGTTTTGCAATAAATCGTTGATGTTTACCCTATTTTGCAGGTATTATTTTCTAGAATTATTTTTTCTTTTGATATTGATTCCCTTTTTATGTAAATTTAATTTAAATTCTTGACGATCAATATTTTCGAATTTGATATACATATGGCCAGATATACTCAATTGCAATCAAAATCACAATATAGATCTATGACTCGCAACTGAATATCATCATACATAACTAAAGAAGTTGCAATCTAAAGTTGACATAAATAAACACTAGCAAACTAGGAATGCTAGAAAAGCACTATCATATACTGATGTTCTTCGCGCACCATCAAATATGGTGCTTAGTTTTGAGTTGCATGTTTCCGTAAGAGGAAACTGAGAAGGCCGTCCTGCTCCTGTTGCTTCTTTTCATACGCATCCTGAGTCTTCTTTAGAGCTTCCAATTCTTCATGTTGCTTCCTTTGCATCTCTTCAAGTGCCGCCTCTTGCTCTTTTGCTCTCTCATTGACTGTTGCTGGTACATCTCACGTGCCTTTATTGCCTCCCTCCTTTGCTGCTCTACTAGTTCTTCTAATTCTCGGACACGTTCTTCAGAAGTAGATGTTCTAGACCTCCCAGATCTTGATTGGCACCCCATGCTAGAGAGGAAGGTGCTTGACGAGCTATGCTCCTTTAGAACTTCAGCCACAATCTGTGTATCATGCACTAGCAGCTCATCTACTGGTTGTGCTTCAGTCCTTTTATTTTCCATCGCGGTCTGTAGAAGAGAGCATGCATCATGGCTCAAGTTAGAGAAAGATGATAGGTTCAATAAAAATTACAAAAGAATATAAATATAATAGATAAGAGTCACAAACGCCAACATAACTGGCATTCATGAAGCAACCAACAAACAACAGCAACAAGTAGCGAGCGGCACAATAATAGCCAATGGCACAATAAGCAGCCAACAGCAAGGCCAGCACCCAACAGAACATCTAGTCCTGAGAGTGAAAAAACATTTTAACGACCTAGTACTGAAGCATAGTATGCATGCACATCACCATTCATGCATATATATAATGTACCACCAGGCATGTACCCATACGAACTTGCTAGCCATACCATAAAATTAGTCAGAATTAAGTATGCAGTTTAAGTCCTCATTCAAACAAAAAAATTGGAGGGGAATACTCATCACATCTACCTTTTTATATATGTGCACAGAAGTAAATACAGGATATGGTAGTTGCATGCATGCATTTGTATATGCAGCAAAACTACTGCCAGCAATAACATTTATTCATGTCCAAAAGGATAAAGAAATCTCACATAAGCATCAGGTGCAGTTGCGCTCATGCATCCCGTCTTTTGGTTGGTATGGGTCTCTTTGAAGAATTCAATTGGACTAGGGTCCTCATTGTTGTACTTGTCTTTCTTCTACAAGATTTAAGAATTCATATAATTAGTATTCAATATATGAAGACATGTTGCATTAGACATGGTACGATATTCAGTTTGGTAGAATACTTACAAGTTGGTGAAAATGGGCAGGATACGACCTAGAGCCGGTAGTTTGCTGATGCTTGACAGCTTCTCGGTTCTTCTTGTTCTTTGCGCAAAGTTTCTAAATGAAGCAAACGAATATTAGTATTATCACTAGCAACGATTATTTACTAAAACAAAAAACATGTTCATTAGGTACTGCCAGTTATTGTTGGTGGCCTATTTTGATACAAACCTTGTTTCTTTCATCTGACCATTTGTTGACAAGAGCTTCCCAATTTGGTTGAGTAACTTTGGGTGGTTTATTTGATAATGCTTCATCAACAGTGCGTCCCATGAAATAATCCCTCTTCAAGATATATCGACGTTGCCGAACACCTTTCTGGAGTATCTTTGTGCATACACCTCTGGCCACCTCCTCTTTTGGATCCATTTCAAAGTTTTTCTAAAAGCAAGGAATGATTAGATACAGCAATAAATAGATAGTGCAGCATGTAAAAATTGGAATGAAAAGAACGGAGGAAAATGTCTCACCACAACATGACCAATAGCATTAGGAATATGGCGTTCTAGGCCTTCTTTGCTGTAATCATTCCAATGTGTAGCAACATGCATGATGTTGCTGCGGACATGTATACCACACTGAGAAACGAGCTTGGCTGCTTGGATAGGGTCAAGAGGCCTCACTCTGCCAGCTGAGAAATCAATCTTCATCTTCCTCCCTCCGTTTCTTTTTGCATAATCATCTAAACCATGCCCCATGGTTGGTCTACGTTTAGTTCTTATTGAGTTTTCTGGATTTTTTGGACCACTTGAGCATACTAAAGCATCTACATCACAAGTTAGCAGAAAAAGTGGAAGTTCATTATTTCAAGTGGAAACTAGAAAGCAAACAGAGTTAGAAGATGATGCTACATATACCTTGGCCACGTCATGTCTTGAGAATGTTGCATCCCTGTATCGGCATCAGGTGAGTTAGTATCGTTGGAAGTTTAGTGAGGTGATGTATCGTTGTCATTAGGTGGGGTCTGGTCTGTCTGGTTAAGTCTAGATGATGATGCTCTTGTTGTTCTTGTGGTAGTAGGTACATCAGTTTTGGACCGGGCACGCTTTCTCCCTTGTGGCTTTGTAGAAGCTTGCTTTGCCTGGTTCAAACAAGTTGGGAAAAAACAAGGAAGTGAATCAACATTGACTTATATTTTACTTAGCAAGTTGAAATCTACATTTAGTAGTAAGAAAGAAAATAGTAATCATGCCAATAGTTCTACACTTAATGTCATATGTGTTGCCAATTTAAAATAACAAGCATGCTAGCAATACATTTAGAATAGAACAACCTCACTTGCTTTTATTTAGCTAAAGGTGATTTTAAGATCTGAGAAACACTACATATTTTCTGTATGCTTAAAAACCTATCAACAATAATTATAAATGATCTATAGATACTCTGTTTCGATAGACAAAGATATGGTACATTTTCCTTGGAGATATGTAGAGTTGGCTCCTGCTCATCTTCTTCTTCAGAAACCTCATCTGCATCATCGGCCTCCTCATCATCATTTGGCTCATATTCGGAGCCACTGCCACCATTCCCACATTTGCGCCTTTGTTTGTCATGGCCACTCTCACCATATACCAATTGCCCGGCTATTTTATGTATCTCCATAAGTGGCGTTGCCGCTTCAGATCTGAGCCTCGCAACCCTTGCCAACCTGTTCCTCTCATACTGCAGAATTTCTGGCATGGTTGTACTACCTTAGAAAAGAAGGATATCATGAAACATTAGAAAACCTATATGTTAACATATTATGCATACATAAATAAAAGTTGCACAAACATATGCGAAGAAAAACTAATGACTTTGATTAATTTACCACCTCTTATCATACATGAGTTGCTGCTGGACAAATTACTTTGAAGGGTCCATACTCAAAGACAAATAACAGCCTAGAACTTCTTTTATTCAGTTTAAAAAATGAACTTGTTTCATTTGCAAGTCCCTGTTTTTTACATGAGATGACTATTGTTGACGTCTTAAAGAATCTATTCAAAGTCATAAAATGCTCGTGTCTAAGTAGGTTTAAATAACAATGCTGAATCAAGTTACTTAAAAATCACAGAGAAGGCATCTATACGTGCAGTTTTTTCAGTTAAGACAGAACCTACTCATCTTGTACAAGAACACACTGTAGTAACCCAACACACTGTAGTAACCCAATAGTAGTCATGTTGAGATTTAGGCAAATAATTAAGTTTGTTTTCAGCTGCATGTGTCACAATGGCACCGAGCTAATGCAGCAAACAATGCATACAAGAAGCTGTCATTAAAATGCATAGGAACCAAATTATTTGATTAACTACTCTATATAAGAAGGATAAGAAGCTGTCATTAAAATGCATAGGAACCAAATTATTTGATTAACTACTCTATATAAGAAGGATAAATATAAGTTAAACATGTACGTATTTGTTGCGACCTCGGATCGTTAAAGATCCTAAGTCCCTGTGATTAACATGCTAGTCCCTGGATCATTAGTTAGCACTCACAGTCGATGAAATATCATGTAAAACACAAGTCATTATTACACAAATAATCCAGAGTATAATTATTACGACTTGCATAGCTTATAGCTAGCTCAATTAAACAGCGGAAACTAAATAAAACTTGAGTCCATCAACGCCTCAAGCTAGCTGCGTGAAGACCCGCGATCCCTACGCACCTTTCAATCTTTGGATTCTGCACATAAGACGTGCAGCCAACAAGCTGGGTCAATACTTTGAATGTATTGGCAAATTACACCAAGGAAGGAGCAAGACTAACTCTACATGCAAGGCTAAGAGTAGGCTCTAGGGTTTATTTGCCTAAAGCCAATTTTATCAGTGTAATAAGAAAAGAGAGGAGAGTTTTCCCTACTTTGTAAACTTTGATAAGTAGTATAGGGTTGAATGGAACACGTGGATATTACTCACCAAGTGCCCAATCAACCTAACACTTGGATATTACACACCAGGTGGCACTTGGATATTACGCACCAAGTTACTTGGATATGACACACCAAGTTCCCAAAATCCCACCCAATGGCGATATTACTCACGCCCTGGGGTTTATAAAAACTTTAAGTTTGGAAAAGAGAGAGAGAAAGACCTTCCAGAGGCTCCATACTTCAGATGCTCAATGTTGTTCTATTTCCGTGAACACGGCTGATCGATCAGATTGCAATACTCTCGAGAGGTTGTGCACTTTCCTCACAATCCACGATCAAGTCCTTTTACAGACAAGACCATGGCGAAGCCTTCCCTTAGTAGCCCCTCTACCAGCTGGATCCAACCGTGCCAAGAACCTCCAAATGTTGGTACCCCGGTGAGGTTTCCCACTAAGTACTAAGCCAAGACAGAGCCCATATGTATTGTGGTTGCACGGGAAGCTTCTGAATTCTGAAACATGGCAGACTTCTTTGATTCCTGGGCGGCCGTCCTCCACCAAAATCTCACTCGTTGTCCCGACAACCATTCCGCCCAGAAGAAAACTTAGTTTTTATTTTGAAGGGGTTTTGGAG
Organism: Avena eriantha; assembly: GCA_910589775.1. Classification (NCBI taxonomy): domain Eukaryota; kingdom Viridiplantae; phylum Streptophyta; class Magnoliopsida; order Poales; family Poaceae; genus Avena; species Avena eriantha. The sequence continues at coordinate 91,048,708 of OU342740.1, forward strand.
AAGAAAAGTTTGCTCGAGAGAGCTATCATACTTAGAAAATCTTGAGTCTTTCGAACCCCCCAACAGTACTTAGTGTATATATAGCATAGCAAGCAATATTTAGCAAAAACAGGGAACTTAATAGGATGGAAATTCCTAAGTATAAAGCTACTCATGGCATACTACAAAACCGCACTTGTAAAATAATACTAAGAAAATCTACCAAAATCCTACACATGCATACTACAGAATTTGAAGAGTAAAACATGCATAGTCAAAAACTGGGACATTAATATGAACAAGTGGTGTAACTTGCCTTGATCCGAGTAGCAATCTACACAACAAAACTCCTCGGCACACTCCGAGCAATCTAACGAAACAAACATGGATTCAATCACGTTTTGCACAAAACAATCCAGGAAGTCAAATATGCATGCATGCAACATGGTAAAATGCAAGAATGGATTTGATTTCGACCAAGGGTTTTAACCAGTGGTGTTGTTGAGTTGGGTATGTCATTAGAAATGATCTCCCACAGATTTTAAGTGTTTTGGGTTAAACCCTAATTAATCAGGCTTGAAACTAGATCTACAGCTCTAATCTATCTCGAAACAGATCTAAACACCCTAAGCAAGATATGACAATTTTCTACATAAGGTATTGTCAAAACAAAGCCAACGCAACAAGAATCAACTAAAACGGAGCTACGGATAATTTACTAAAATTAAAATACTCCAATCTAAACTTTTAATTCTACTGCAAGATTGCTGTGGCAAAACAGTAATATTATTGTAGATATGTGTTCTACTCGGAAATATGAAACCAACGGTATATTATACGCAATTTTTGGACTATTATTCGAATTACTATGAATTTACAAGATTTCAGCTATTTCTACCTATTAAAAAAAGAAAGAAAAAAGGGAAAAAGGGCCAGCGAGGCGGCGACACGTGGCGCCACGTGAGTGGGCCAGCGGGGCGCCCGTGACGCGACGCGGGGGCGACGCGGTTGGCCCGCGGGCGTTGGCGGATCTGGGCCGTTGGATCTAGATCCAACGGTCGGCGAGGGGGGGGCGCTTACCGGCGGCAGCGACTGGCGGGCGGCGGAGCTCCTCCGGCGATGGTCGGCGGCGGCGGAGATGCTCCTCCGGCCCGGCGAGCTAGACGACGGGGACTAGCTCCTCGTCGCGGTCGCGTTCCCGGGGGCGGCGGTCCCCCTTCTCCGAGGCGGCGGCGGACGGCGGCCGGAGGCGGCGAAGGGTGGCGGCGCTCCGGCGAGCAATCGGCGGCGGCTCGGCGGCGGTGGCGGCAAAAGAAAGGGCTAGGGTTTTGGGAGGCGTGCCCGGGCTTAATATAGGGGCGAAGACTTGGGGCGGGGGCCGCGGAATCCGCCCCGGATTTGCCGGTGGCGGTTGTGCTGACGCGGCGGCGGCGGCGGGAGTCCGCTCCGATCTCGTCGGGGTGACGATGGTGGTGGAGCACACCTGTCGGTGAGCGCTGGCACGGGCGCGGCTGCTGGCGGGCTGCTGGGGCGGGAGCGGTTGCTGGGCCGCTGGCGGCTGCGCGTCGCCCACCCGGCCGGGCGGGCGGCAGATAGCCCCGGGCTGGCTCGGCTGGCCCAGTCAGTTTTTTTTATTTTTATTCTTTTAACAATTACTGAATTGCTATTTGTTTGATAACTTTTGCAAACGGACTCCGAATTAGACGAAATTGGTCTCTAAAATTTTGTAAAAAGAAGAGGACTAAGATAGGATTATAAAATAACCCATTTGCAAAGGTTTTGGTGGTTAAAAAGGTTTTACCCCCCTTTTGTCTATAAGTGACTATGGGGTTTGAGAATTTCCTGATGCAAATTTTTTGATATGTGATGTCATGATGCGATGATATGATGCATGCTTACTAGTAACATCTGAATCTACAAAATTTGGGATGTTACAGTATTTGATGTTTCTGATCTCTGATCTTAGAAGAAACTTGGTAAAGATTGCACATAGATGATAATTTTTTAGCTCGAAAAAGATGAAGATAAAAAATATACTAATTCTATGTTTATCTTCTAACATGGCAACTTGTAAAAAGATTGAGTGGCATGATCCATAGTCTAAACTTGGTGATCCTAGACACAGAAGATATTAATTTATGCATATGAACTTTCTTTTAATAGCCAGAAATCCCAATCGTGACCTAGAATCAGTTCATATCCTCCTACGGAGCAACCAATACACAAAGTACCTGCAGTTCAGATACTATAAAAAAAATACCTGTAGTTCGCGCGTGTGTGGGCGGTGGAGTTCTCACGGTTGCAGGCGGTGGAGTTCACGTGGAGGCGGACGGGGCAGCACTCGTGGGATGAAACAAGAGAAGGGGCGCGACGGAGGACATCATGGGTGAGGCCGACAGATTCGATCCCGCCGATGAGGAGGGCGGTGGCGTTCGAGCGGGATGGGCGCGCGGCGGCGCCCGAGCGGTCTGCGGTCAGAAGAACGCTGGTGAGGTCGGCGGGCCGCGATCTCGTAGATGAGGAGGGCGGTGCCGTTCGACCTGGTTGGGGCAGGTGGATCGGAGCGCGACCCCGATCTGGTGTGTGGCAAGAATGGGGGAGAGGAGGAGAAATAAGGGGAGTGGGCGCTGGCTCCCCGCAGGATTAGAAGCGGTTGGTAAATTCTCAAGTGACCACCAGGTGGGGATATAGTGTATAGTGCGCGAAAAAACGAAGTTGAGCAAAAAATCGGAGGGAACATATAATTTTTGGTGGGAAAATTGGGAGAGTAGGTCCTTTGGTGGAGGGAAAATTATTTTTCCTTTATATACATTAATTTTTTTAAACTAAACAGGCAATATTATCTCATTTTATTTAAAAAATTGACTGATTAATTAACGGGAAACCAGCCTAAAACCGATACAGACACCTTCGTCTACTGTCATGGAACATGACCACCTCGAGGGCGCACACAGGCAACATGGCTACCAACACAAACCGCACACACACCACCGAAGCGGGACCATCGTCGAGGTTGCCCACCAGTATCATCATCATCACTCATCCACGAGCCAGCGACTTCGACTCCACCCAAGAACGATCACCTAAAAAGCCATCATCGTAACGGCCATCACCTATGCCAAACAGTCGACCCCTCGCATATATGGCCGACAACTCCGACTCTGATGATGAGCTCAAAAAGGAGATGGGCGAGACTCACGTCGATGAAGACCTTCGCGATCGAACCGCCCACACAGAGCATCTTTCCCACTCGCCCGACGCAGGGCCTCGCTGCCACTAGCACGACGCGGCAACAGCTCCCACTTCACAACAAAGGCAGGCCAACACGAAAATCCATCGAACACGCCGGAACAAGAGCTGACTACCAAAGTCTCGTCGTGACCAAATCTTCACTCTTCGGCATCATCATTGCCGCACTAGCCTCCACGTGAAACTCCTGCTTCGACGATTGACCTCCCCGCTAGCCATGAAGCAACACCGCCTAGACGGCGGCCAACTCCGGCTGGACGCGCCAAATCCACCATAGTCAACCGGGCACATGACGGTCGATCGAGCACCATGCCGACAAAGAACGGAGGAGCGCATCCCGAGGCCAGGAACTACCATGGTTCTGAGCCGTAGTCAAACATCCGGCGTGCAATGCGCACCACGCACACCATCTTGCCCGTCGGGGACCAGAACCAATGCGCCAAAAGCACAAAGTCGCCCTCCGTACTCCATCCTCGTCCCATGCAGACCTTCCCATCGTCGCCACCACCACAACATGCACCACCCATCGCGCTCTTCCCCCTTCACCTCCCTGGCCACCAGCATGCACCATCCCTCGTGGCCTAGATCGGCCCGCCCGCACCGACGCCGCCAGCACCACCAGCAGCTTGCCACGCCGCCTGCTCCATGCACCGCCGCGCTCGACCGCAGGCCACAATTTTTTGATGCAAGTGATCTCGTCAGTATAATCGCAAAATAGTCGCGAGGATAAATAGACACCAAAGGAGGAACCATAACAATCCTATTTGGAGGTTTATATAATTTATTTTTTATGAAAACTCTTCTGTAGAATTAATTAGTTAACTATATACATTTATTTTAGGAGTGTTAAATAGCTATTCAATTGTTTGATCAGTCTAGGATTTAAAATCTCTGAGTTTTTGCACATACTACAGTACATAGAAGTTCCCTGTCGTTTTACCGTGCACTGCTGCAGTGAGCTGCTAACCTTTTCACCATTCAACTGAAGTCAACCACACCGTCTAATGGAAGCTAGCTAATTGAGGAGCTGCCGCCGTAGCATAGCTTCTTCTTATCCATCCAACTACTGTAGCAGTTCTTTTACTACTGACAACCACACCGAATCGCAGCTCTGTACCATGGCACGAAAGGAAGACTTCAGCACTACCCGTAAGGAGGAAACCAAGAGGGTTAGGAGGCGAAGCAGCTGACCAATCAGATTTAGACATAAGAAACAAGTTGATATGGCAATCCATAATTCTAGGATTTAAAACAAGCAAACAATTAGGAAACAAGCAAAACTGATGCATGTCACTTTAATACAGTAGGAAGATACATATAGCCATTACAAAAATCATGAAACAGGCAAAAACTTAATGAAAGATTCAAACTTCAGGAAAGATGCTAAACTTCATCATCACTTGAATGCTCACTTGCGTTATCATTGTCGTCATCCTGTTCATTCTCGTCGGTGCCACTATCTTCATCATTGTTCTCAGCATTCTTCTCAATCTCAGCAACAATTTTAGGATCTACAGGTGTGCCTTCTTCATCATCACGGCTAAATGTTTGAAACAGCGGATCAACATTGTTCACAGTAGTTGTTGCTGCCATATCTTCTTGGTATGCATCTGCAGCATTTAGCTCACCTGTCTCTGATTCAGGAACATCATACAAATGTTTGTGACTAAAAGTCTGCACCAATTTCCAGTCTTTTCCAAGGGTTGTGTCCTCCATATAAAACACTTGGTCTGCTTGATAAGCCAATATAAAGGGATCATTCTTGTATCGAAGAGCCTTATGATTCAGACTTTTGAAGTACCCATCATCCCTCAACCCGGTCGTCTTGCTGCTTGTAATATCATATCAATCACAACGAAATAAAAAGACCGACCTATCTCCATGCTTGTTTTTCGGGTACATCAACTCAAGAACTTCCTTAAGAACACCATAGTACACAATCTCTGTACCATTGTCATCTCCCTTAACCATGATGCCTGAATTTTGAGTTCTTCTCCTATTCTCACGATCCAAAGTGTGATAACTAACACCATTCACGTTGCAAGCAGAGTACACTCGAAAACGATTGTCTGGACCACATGATAGTGAGTACAAATCATCTGAAACATTCTGCTCTCCTATAGCATGAATCTGTCAAGATAGGTGCACACATCAAATAAAATGGTGACGTTAATGACATCATTAATGCAAGATTGATATAGCGCGCACACACACACAAATTACTTACATGCTTCGCAAACCACGTAGGGAATTCCTTCGTAAGTGTCTGCTCAATATTAGTCACACCATTCATTCGAAATTCTTCTCGACAAATCCTACAGCAACAAACGCAAAATTAACACATGAACATACACTGTCTCTACGAGCCAACCACATACTACGCATAATGATGACAAGGATACTTACTCCATGTACTTCTCTACTTCACGACAATTACTAAGCACGTACCAAACCATTTGGTCGTATTCACTGTCATAAAAATTGAGTTTTGACGACCCAAAACCTTTTGCAGCAGTTGAAAAAACTCTCATTTCATCAGAAGAAGCAACCCTCTTCCCATCCTTGTTCCTATCTTCTTTGTTAAATCTTGTCTCAATATTTATCAAATATTTGGAGCAGTAGGACAAGCACTCATCCACCACATATGCCTCTGCAATAGACCCTTCTGGCTTTGCTCTGTTACGAACGGTTCCCTTTAAGTACCCAAGCCTTCTTTCTACTGGATACATCCATCCATAATGCACATGCCCCCTCAAAAGAGCCTCTTCGGGTAGGTGAACAGCTAAATGAACCATAACATCAAAGAAGGCGGGTGGAAAAATCCTCTCGAGTTTGCAAAGAATTACAGGAATATCTTCCTTCATCCGTTCAAGCACATCAACTTTGAGTTTTTTAGCACAACTGCTTGAAAAAATTACCCAGTTCTGCAATGGCCTCATATATGTCCTTTCTCACCAGCCCTCTTAGTGCAGCTGGTATAACTTGCTGCAACAATATGTGGCAGACATGGGTTTTCAATCCATGCACTTTACCTGTTTCAAGATCCACGCATCTTGCTAGATTAGCAGCATACCCATCTAGGAATTTCACATTAGCTAAATACTCGCAAAATCTTTTCTTGTTTTCCTTGGTAAGATTGTACTCTACTTTTTTCTTCTCCATTCCACCTTTTCCGTCAGGTTTCAGATGTAGGTCTTTCCTGATTCCTAACTTTTGCAAATCTATCCTAGCATTTGCGATATCCTTATTCTTTCCCTCAATCTCTAGCAAGATTCCCAAGTATATTTTCACATATGTTCTTCTCAACATGCATTACATCAATGTTGTATGCTAATTTCAGGTTTGACCAGTACAGAAGATCATATAGGCTCACCTTCTGACTCCAGTTTGGCTCATCTTTCTGTGTGCGCTTTCTCTTCTTATTTCCTGGATACTTCCCTGGTTTGAAATCCTTAACTTTATCTAACTTCTCCAACACTTCAGCATTTGTGAACTTCCGAGGTTTTTCTCGTTTCTCAACCAACCCGGTGAAATCCTTGCTTCTCCTGAAACGATGATTAGTAGACAGAAATCTGCGATGCCCGACATACCCAATCTTGTTTTTCAGAGGCTCGTAGCAAGGGTTCTCATCACAATGTACACATGAATAATAACCTCGTGTGCTACGCCCTGATAGAGTGGCTAGTCCAGGGTAATCATGAATCAACCACAGAATGCAGCATGCAAACGAAATAGATCATCTGTCAATGCATCATACGTCTCCACACCAGTTCCCCAAAGCTTCATCATATCTGCAATTAGCGGCTGCATAAACACATGGAAATCATTTCCAGGTGATTTTTTCCAGGAATAAGCAAAGACATCATGAAATTGGATTGGTCCATGCATATCCACGGAGGGAAGTTGTACGGGACGATAAAAACTGGCCACATACTATATGAACTACTCATATTTCCAAAGGGGTTGAATCCATCAGTGGAAATGCCAAGCCTAATGTTACGAGCATCCTTAGCAAACCAACCATACTCACGGTCAAAGTGCTTCCATGCTTCACCATCGGCAGGGTGTCTCATGACACCTTTCTCGACAACCCTCTTATCCTTGTGCCACCTAGCATCTGCTGAATGTTCCTTTGACACAAAAAGTCTTTGAAGCCTAGGAATTATGGAAAGTACCTAAGAACCTTGTGGCGTACCTTTTTCCTTCCCTCGGCATCTCTCCATCTTGATGTTCCACACTCAGGACAATGAGTGTTGTTGGCATAGTTTCCCCAAAACAATGCACAATCAAACTTGCATACATGAATAGTCTCGTAACCAAGACAAACTTCATGTAGAACACTCTTAGATGCCGCATATGACTTTGGTATATCAACATGTGGAAACGCCGCGCTGATCAGCTCAAGAAATAGATTGAATGCTTTGTTTGTAACCCTGCCATATGACTTGACATGGAGAAGCTTAATAATGAATGATAGCCGTGTGAAATAGCTGCATCCTTCATAAAGTTCTTTCTTGGCTTCCTCAATTAGCTTGGAATAAAGGTTTGGCAGACCCTCACCTCGTCTTCCAGACCTCGCCAAATTGTCTACCAAATACGGAACATCAGCTCGATTGTCTTCATCGAAGCCATCGTCATCAGACGTGTATGCAATGTCCTCCATCTTATCCCCTTCATCATCACTCAACAGTTCACCATGAAAGATCCACCTCATATATTTGCTGGACATACCAGCGCATTGTATGTGCTCCTCAACAACTGACTGGCTCTAAGGTTGCAGATTCAGGCAGTCCCGACATGGGCATAGAATGTCTTGATTTTCTCTAAAATTTTGGCGAACAACGGCCATAAAATCCTCAACACCTTTCGAGTATTGTGTTGTGAAACGAGTTCCGTGTATCCAACGTCGATCCATTCTCCTACAACAAATTAATTTACTTGTAAGGAAAATATGCTTGCACCATAAACTAGCATGCATATGACATCTGAAAGACATTTACTTTTCATAAACAATACGGTATTTCTCCTATTTCCTACATCACAAAAGCGGAAAAATAAAGACTTTGATGACAACATTGTGTACACCTTATATATCTAGAACAGTACACGTAAGATCAATAAATACAGTGGTTAGCTAGTTGTGCATCATACTAGAGAACAGAAGTACAAAACATACCGGTTACAAGAGAGTAGGATATCTTGTAAAATTCACCATGACAAATTATCTCTAGTTTATGAGAATAATATCCCGGTATTAAGTGATGTAAATTGCATAGTAAAAGATTATTTTGTGTATAATCAAATGACTTGGTAAGCAGCACAGCAAACAGAGAAAAATAGGAAGATCATGCTACTAGGATAGAACTAGGTTCAGCCAATGAAACGGATAAATAATTGATGATTGAAACGCTACCTTCTACTACACAAATACTCCCAATTCAATCACGAAGATGAATTTTCCAGAATTAATCTACAATGTGAACTTCGGAACAGCGGCAGCCAGTGGCGGATCTAGAATGAAAATTGATGGTGGGCTCAAAATAGACACTAAGAAAAATAGTAAAGATATAAGAGTCCCCTATATATCGAGATAAATAGTATCTTTTGTTCAGGAGATAATTTCCTAAATTTGGGTGCTTGTACAAGAAAAAACAACAAAATTATCTTGCTAATGAAAAACACATCTATAATACTCCATCCAATCCATAATAAGTGTCGCTCATTTTGTACTAAGCTAAATGAGTGACACTTATTATGGATCAGAGGGAATAGTAGAAATATGCGACAACCCATCAACCTCAAGTGAGTTGTGATCTAAAAATAAGCATGATTGAGACGCTGCATTTAACAGTTAGTAACTATTTTGGATTTCAAATACATAAAAAACATCACCACTATATTGCTCATTTACACAAATTAAGAACAGAGACAATTTTTATATTTTTACATTAGACACACTATCTGGCTAGGCTACTAATTGCCACAGACCAGCAGGAAGTACTGAGAACTTTTTATTACGAGAGAAAGCAACCAGGACTAGTAGAACCAAGAGCAGAACTGCACGTTCTGAGAAAAATAATAACGGCATGGGCCATTGGTCTTAAGCCATTGCATACCCCTTCGTCTGGGTTAAAAGGCCCATCATGACCACAGCCCAGCCAAATCTGTTGATCGTTTCTTCTCCACACGGACAGGATACTGTACGCGTTCTAATGGCGCTGTCGATGGTTGGCCAAGAAGTGACCTAGCTAGGATATTCAGGGGAAGACGGAGGGTAGGCTGGAGCCTGTTGAAGCTAACCTAGTAGATTCGCACCTGGCGGCAGCACTACTGAGAATCGGCAGCCGCGACGAACAGAGACAACGTGTGCCCGGGGTGCAGGGTAGAGGATGCCACCTGCAGCGAAGAGATGGCCGCCTGCTACGACAAGGGTGCAGCGTCACCGATGATCAACAAGAGAGTCCGCCTGGTTCTGGTATATGAGGCACTACGCAATGATCAACTTTACCTAGGTTGTTCTCCTCTCTTCGGTTATATCCCCGTACCAGCCAGTACCAGCCAGTACAATCCATAACAAACTCGGTTTCTTATTTTCTGTAAGGCGAGTACAATCCTACATCAAATAGGAACGTAAAAGGAATTTATCAGCTAGCAAGAGGTGCTGTACCGGTAATTGTGCGTCCTCACCAATAGGTATTGTGATCAACTCCATTTTCTGCAATATTAATTTTAATTACGAGATCTGGTCTTTTTTCCGTACAACCAGCGCTACTTCTAAGAAATAGATTTATGAACCATATTTCATTAGTGCTCCTGTCTCTCGCTAGTCAAGTTGGGTTCCACCTCGAAAGTCCTCTCCATTTTCTGCAATTTTAATTACGAGATCTGATCTTTTTTCCGTACAACCAGCGTTACTTCTAAGAAATAGATTTATGAACGATATTTCATACTGGCTCCTCTCTCTCTCTCGCTAGTCAAGCTATATTCAATGTCTTTTTTTATTTGTTAATGACATGTGGGTTCCACATTAAAAGTCCTCCCGCTAGCTACAACGTGACGTAATACGCTTGCCACAGACCGAATTTTTTCTATGACCCATTCAATCTCGTCATGGAAGCTACTCAACTATCACAGATTATGCTAATGTGTGACAAGGGTTGTGTGATCGTCACGGAAGTATGGAACTCCATGACGCTAGGGACAAAACGTCACACATTACGATCTTCCGTGACGTGACGTGACGGACCTTCGTCATGAGGATTTTCGTCACGGTATATCATGCCTCTTGTTAATGCATGTATCGAATGACAAAGGGAATAAGACACGACTGTCCCGGTTCAAACGACAAAAGATCTTCGTGGAATGCACAGGGGTCACATGGCCATCCAGGTTCCTCTGTCGATCATTGGTGCTGGAGTGTCCCGACCATGATTGGAGTGTTCCTGAACCGTGGGGTATCACGCTATAGGATCGGTGGAATCGCCGAAGAATTGTAGAGAAAAAACCAGAAGGGTTTCGGTAAGTCTAAAGGTTGTCCGGAGTGGAGGTGGAAGGTGTTCCATGGCCACGGAGGTTGAATAATATGTGAATGAATGTTAAATATTGATTTAATCATTTATTCATAATTAGTTAATAAAGAGAAAAATCAATTTAATGGTCAAAGGCTTAATGGGCCAATTTCCAGAGGGAGAGGGCCCATTAGGGGAAAGGAAAGAGGGAGAGGGGCAAAGGGGGAGGTCGGCTGGGCCTAGCCCCTCCACGCGGGGCCCACTAGGGTGGCCGGCGGCCACCCCTCCCCCTCCTCTCCTTTAGTCCCACCCCGGGACTTTGAGGGAGGTAGCACCTCCCCTCCCCTATATATAGTGGGGGTATTTGGCCAAATTAAATACACCAATAATCAATAACGGTCTCCCCACTTTTGGGAGGACCTCTAATTGATATATTCTCTCTCCCCCTCTCTCTCGTGACCGTGGTTCCAAGTCTGGACTGCACGAGCGACATACATCTTCACCGCGGAGCGCCGTCGCGCTGCGGTATTCGGATCCGGGAGCTCTACTTCCGCAACTGATGCTGGATCGGGGAAGCGGGAGTCATCGTCAGGCACCGGACGTGTGTAAATCCCCGCGAGGTGTCACACTTGAGGCACTCAAGTCGTTGGAGCCAAGGTGCGCAAGTACTTCATCACGACCTTGAGGTCGGCTTTGGCTCGTCTACATCAACCACGCTCTCCTGAGCGTTGACAACGCTTTTCGGTATTCGAGGGTAAGTTTGCAAAAAGCCCCTCCCATTACTGTATTACTAATAGATAGGTCCTGGCAGCTTCAGGGGTTCAGGGCCGTAGTGTAAAATTTATTGTTTTTATACGCGAAACCCCAACATAACTCGTATCTATCGGAGTTCTTTGGAACGCATATGCGGTTCTCGAACCATAGAGTTCCTTGCTCATCTTCATGAAATCCTTCTACACCACCTTCCTTTATTTCTCTTTTATTGCTTCCATCTCTTTGTCTCCCACTTGAGACTTCCTGATCATATCTAACAATGTATGTACCACCTCCATTGATAGTAAGTATGCCTTAGACACTACTTCTAGCCCAAGGTCCTTAAGTTGTCTAAATAGATCATTGTGCATCCTTCCCACTATTAGACAATTTATATAAACCTTCTAGCTCAGTGCATCACGTATAACATTGGCCTTTCTTGGGTGATACTGTAAGTTCAGATTATAGTCCTTGATAAGCTCTAGCCATCTTCTCTATCTACTTTCTAGTTCCTTGTTAGTGATTATACATTTCAAACTCTTGTGACCTGTGTATACATCACAATGTTTCCCATCAGATAGTTTCTCCACACAACGAGTGCATGCATGACTGACACTAGCTTTATGTTATGCGTTGTATATTTTATATCATGGTTTTTGACTTGGAACTCATTCTGGAAAAACGTTGAACCTCCCTTTGTTTTTAGGTCAAGAGGCAACTATTAGGCGAAGAGGGAGGCCAGACCACCCCCCGGCGTGGTCATGCCTAGCCCGCACGGCCAGGTGGTGTGGCCGGGCCCCAGCCCCTATCCATCTTGTATTCTGGCTCCTGGTGTCCCTTGGTGAAAAACTGACTTTGGCTTTTGTCCCGTCGAATTCTGAGAATATTCATTTTCTGACTTTCCTAGAACCAAAAATAGCAGAAAACAGGCAGTTGGCATTGTGGCTATTGTTAATAGGTTAGTCCAAGAAATCATATTAAAAGTACTCCAAAGTGTGGATAAAACATAAGAAAGTAGATAAAACCAAGCATGGAACATCAAAAATTATGGATACATTTGCAACATATCAACTACACTTCCTTAAATACAAACATCAATATATAGTTTCACAGTTCTGACAGATAGCCGTGAATGCGCAACAATGTTTTTTTTGGAATAAATGAACTATCTATTAGAAAAAATTACCCCATCAGCTTTCAATGTTGGTTTATGAATTGGTGAGAGTCCAATTACTAATAGAATGTGGGTACATACATAGTACTTGATTCATATTCCCCTACTTTTATGTTTGTTACTCCAACTCATTCTAGATTCTAGTCATGTAGTGTGTAGTATATGAGTAATATAAATGTTGTCCCAGCATGAACTATTATTTGGATATTATGTTGGTTTCTTGCCTCTGGACTACTCCCATTATAGTATCATTTTTATTTTTCCTTTGAGCCTTTTATTGAGATATATACTAGTTTGCATACTTGAACTTGACATATTACAGGGCCATCTAAAGAACTTGTGGAGAAGGCCTTTTTTGAGACAATTGCTCAAGAATTGCTCAAGACATGGATGCCCCCCCCCGGAGGAGGCACGTTGTAACACCCTCGAATCGGCCCTATGCAAGTTTTAGCGATTTCCGACAAACCCACATAGAAACGATTCAAAGATGCCCACCAGGCACTTGCGTGCGGGTGGAAAACGAAGTAATAACATTACACAAAACTCCACGATGGAACCCACAGAAACATATATATATACAACAACGACTCCATGAGTCAAGAATACAGAGATACAATACAAAGATCCAAATCACCTTGAAAACGATACAACATCCGAGTACGGATAAGATGCAAATGGGGCTAAGAGCCCTGAAGAATAACCAATGGCATCCATAACCCTGCCCAGGCCAAGCCGAAAGGGTAATCCTGCTAACGACGTCGAACTTATACCTGCTAAAACAAAAGGGGTGCCGACAAAGGGCAAAGGAGAAAGAGGAGCATTAGTACTGAGGCCAGTACACGGCGAGGCTAGAATTCGGCGGCTCTAGCCTACATAGGTATGGTGGACTAAAGCGGCAGCGAAGCAGCACTAAACAACCTATAGAGACTCAGTAGAACTGGCGGCTATTAGAGAAAGATAAGAAAGACCTATTCGGAACCAACCTTATACTAACACCAATCATACCCATCATGGTATTCCCCCTCGAGACCAAATGAGGAAGTCAAACCGAGGAACGCACACAATTGACAGTTTTATTCTTTCTATTATAGTTGAAGCACTTACTAGTCAGATATAGATAGCATGAGTCATCCTGATAGCATAAGTAGTGGGTAGTTTTAGTTAATCATTCAGTTGTAGTTATAGTACTTACTAGTCAGATACAATTAGCATGTGACATCCCAAACCCAGCAGTTGTTGGCACTTTTATTTCATTCCATTGGAGTTGCGAGACTTACTAGGCAGGTATAACATGACACGATACACCCCAGTTCCACCAGTTGTTGGCACTTTTATTATCCATTCCATTGTAGTGAAGCTGATTACTAGTCGCATATTAAGTCAAATTTATAGCACTACGTTAGTTATGCTTGTCTATGATCGAGATACTGTGCTCCAAGTCGTCCATAACCGCTGATACGGCTTTCAGAAAGATTTACCCTGCAGGGGTGCACAAATAGCAACACACACACGATCAACCTCGCAAAAACCAAATCAAAACCCAACAAGGATTTCACGACAAAACAATCACAAGATTCATAAAATATTCCACGAGGCCACCCCATTAAGCTACCCGCAACGAAGTTGGCCGGCTCCAAGACGGACCCAAGGTTTACTTCAATGGCTATAAACGACTGGGAATCCGAAAGTGTGACTGGCCTTGTCGATACCGCGAAAACACTCCGCATCCAAAACAGTACAGGTGCTCTACGCACAATCGTAAATAAAGCAGTAAAGCATGGCATAAGTACATGATAGTAATAAAACCCCAAACTAGTTTGTGGCCCCAAGAAATAAGAAATGAATCAAGCTCTGGCTAAGGGGGATCCATAGGGTCTCCCGGATGTGGATAGTGCGAATAATCAAGGAACAAGTAACAAGTACTCGGGGTCTACGGGACACAAGTGGACATGAAAAACCAAATAGCATATATTGCCCACCGGTACTTCTTTCATTAGTTATCCCAGCAATTTAATATCAAGTTGTAATTAAAGCCATGATCGTCTCCATCATTAAGCATGTGCCAACCTTCCAATAATGGTAAAACAACAACGACGTGAAGCAGCACCTGAGCAAGCAACTATGACTCGCAAGGCCGACTATCTATCAAACAACAGGCAATAGGATGTGTCCAAGGCAATATAGAGGCTGCAAGGAATATAAATGGTGCATGGAAACTAAAGTATTGCAATACGGGTAGCAATAGATCAATAGAAGGAAGTAAAGACTATAAATGCAAAAAAGGTAGAAAGGGAGAGATTGTTCGCCTGGGAAACACTGCCGAAGATACATATCCGAAGGACTTGTCGATACTCGCATCATCTCAACGGTCTAATCCGCGAAGAACCAAAGCACTAAAATAAACACCGGATACACTATTTAATACTGCGGTAGAAGTCCGGGCATAATGCATGTATGATGCATGACATGGCAAAGATGCGATGCGACTAGACAATATTAAGCGGAACCGGGGTCCCGACGGTTAATTAGAAGGTTCATGTTATTTAACTATTCCGCAATTTAAATGTTGTCTTAACACGGCAAAACATAGCATCAGTTCACTACACAAATTTAAATGGAGGCGGTATAATAAAAGAATAGCCCGCATATGCGCTCCATATTTAATTATGAGGTGACTCTACAAAGTGTCCCCAAACCACATAATATACGATCCACACATGCATTATTTAATACATACAAGATATATATGGCAATTTATAAAATAGAGGAGGGGTCTCACGGTTTGGATCAAAGGGGCAACAAGACTTTCTTCGGATCCAAGGTTGAAGTAGCTAAAATGGTGGACACCGGGAAGAAGATCTTGTCGAAGGGGTCATCGGACAACATAATTTGGTGTGGCGCACGAAACAATGCCAAACTAGATGATTGAAGCATGTTGGAGTAGAAGAAATCCATGCCAAAACTCTAGCAGCCCATTTGTCGAACACGTAGCAGAGGACATGAACCTAACGTAATTGGCGACGCTTTCTAGTGAAACGAACAGTAGTGCCAAGACCGAACCATGGCGATCTGTATGTATACAAATGTATAAGAATTTGTGTCAGAACGATCGGACGGGTCAACCAACAAGCAGAGAAGATAAAATGGAACTCTAGAACCAGCGCACAATGGGTATTACCTGGTACTGTCGGCAGGAGGACCCAGACGCAGGGAACTGGGCGCGCTTAGATGCACATAGAACAGGGAGAGATGGTCTTGAGCGATCCGCTGTGGCTAGTGGCGAATCGGTGATGCTGGGCGAAAAATAGTTGGAGCAAGGCGAGCAGCTGGCCGGCTTCTCGCGCGTGCGGCACAGCATGGGGATCTGCTGCTGCGCACAGTGGAAACAGACGTTGAATCGTTGAACTGCAGGTCAAAGTGGCTCCCCTGCGCGCACGCGGACCAAGGCGGAGACATGACTTGCATGGAGATGCTCCTCTCCTGGTGGCCATCGATGCATAGAAATGAATTTTGGAGAGATGGGAATTTGAGTGGAGATGGGCATCGAGAAAACAAGCAGGGACAAAGAAAATGGCACGGAGGCCGAGGCACATACATGCGTTCCGCTACTTGCATAAATGAATCGATTTTGCTGAATAAAATCAGCACACGACGCCCAAAAGAACCATGTCGAGATGAGATAACGTGACGCACGCTTGGAGGGGATCGATGTAGGTGCAGGAAATTATCGACCAGAGCAACAGCGACAAAAGTTTCCGGGCAAACAGAGCTGTGGCCGACGAGGAATAAGGAAGGAGGAAGGGAATTTAGATCTCAGGTTGGGGATTGGGGGCTAGGGTTTGGTCGGTCTGGGTCTGGGTAGAAGGTGGCTAGCTGGTTGGGCTTTTGGGCCTGGCCAGCGGTTGCCTCCCATAAAAACGTTTTGTTTTTTTTATTTTATTTTTAAAGACATTTACAAATAGTTTTGAGACAACTTAAAGACCCAGAAAAGACTGAAGTTTTGGTTGAAATAAAGACGAGATATTTAGAAAACAAAACTAGCCTTTTAGAAAATAGTTTTAGGCAAACCATGCATTAAGACATGATGATGCTCAAATGCAATGTGGCAGGATGACATGAGCATGCGGTCATGGTGGTGCAAAAAAATAAAAACAACAAGCGATTTTCTAGTACTGGTTTTACTGGGGTGCTACACACGTTCCTATGACTGCATGGCGGTCCAGCACTTCGAGGCGATGGCGATCCTCAACTTCCCGGAGGATCGAGCTAGGACCATTCAGAATAGGCCTATGGATATGAGAGTCGCCACGATGGCGGAGGAGCAGGAGGACTGACTAGTCAAGAGACATCTTCTTGACCCTTGGTACAGACACTTCGCGAGGATCCTACGGTGATGGAGGATTAGTACAAGGTCTTGACGGCCATTCCGCGCCAGCAGCCCATCCAGGAGGCGGGTCCCTCTAGGTGCGACGGCGCGGGATCCTCCACCGCACGCCCTCAAGGCCCGTACTATGGGTTCAGCCCCGTCGACTTTACGGTCGCACCCACGTTGTCTGATGACCTGTCTACCTTAGGTTTGTCTGACGACGATGACGACGCTTGATCTAGCTAGGATAGAGACGTGGATCAGCTACTTCTCATATATTACTTATCCTGCTAGACTTTGGAATGTTTTATGTTTAATTATTGTGCTAGAATTTATTTGTGCTACTTACTTTATAACTATGTTTATTATACATCTTCTTTCTTAATAAATATAGAATGGATCAAGTGTGCAATAACTCTGCTCAAACATTGGGGGATGCCTGGATAAGAAGTTCCCCATAGTGCTCCTAGCCAGGTTTGAGGCTAGGAAGATATGTGTTCTGAAATACAAAGTATCATGGTTGTCTATATAAAATCAAAAATAAACCATGGACTTAGTTTTATTGTTATTGTTTTACTTAGTCAATCTCTTGCTCTTGACGACGGGACTTCATGGACCATATCATAGAAACACCAGTGACGATGTCGTGTTTGAGGTTACTGAGATGTCAGATGCTGATCTCGACAAGAGTTACGTGGTTACAGTAACCAACATAGAGATTAGGACATCTTTGAGTGGACCTCGCTGGATAAACTTCTTGAATGATCATGACATGCAATACCGAGATAAGATAAAGATCTTTATTATTCATCAAGCAGCCATAATCTACTACATGTATACGCGCCATGCTGATGATATCCAACAGTAAGCTAGCTATGTAGTTGACCATCGTATTATATATCGTTTACTCTATACATGCATTCTTTTTTATGTGACTTTCTTCTCAATATATGTAGAGTGGATTATAGGGAAGAAGATTACGGCAATTGTGGTTGGCATTGCATGGACAAGAAGATTACCATACTGCTCCTTATGAACTTTGGTGTTAGGGAAGTCTGTTCTCTGAAATTAATATGTGGAGAATGTAAATATGTATATGTCAACACCCAGATTTTTAATCCCAGATGCCCTTTATGCCATACCTCGCAATCACAGGATTACCATTTTTGCGAGACATAACGGATTGGATATCACAGTACATCATCCATTACAAACCATACATAAGGTCTTACACAAATAAGGATCTCATGATCCAGTCTTAATACAATAAGCAGTGGAAATAAAAGATAGCGTGCGGTCCATCTTTAGGGGCACAGGCAATGCTGACGAATGCAAATAGTCCTAGTTATCATAGCCGTCCTGTTGGCCATCATCTTGATAGTCTCCTTCATAGTATGACCATGAGAATAGCCAGGAACAAAGCCATGAGTACTCTTTAAGTACTCGCAAACTACCTCTAACAAGTAGTATAGTTCTAAGTTAAAGTGATAAATCTAAGTTTAACTATAGAGTTAAGTTGTAAAACCTAAGCTGAGTTCTGAAGCAAAAAAAGATAAGATAAAGTTCTAGAATCACTTAAGGTGGGAAGCTATTGTCGTAAACACAACCCCGTTGTGGTCAAGTCACAATTCATCATTCATTTCATAAGTTATTTGGAAAACATCTGACAACGAAACAGTATGGCCATTCCAACTGTCCATAACCGCGGACGCGGCTATTCGAATAGTTTGACACTCTGCAGAGGTGGTACACTTTCACCACAAGTTTTGATACATCTGTCAGGGATAATCCTGAATCATCATACTTAGTATGCAGATAATCAAACATAACCTTCCCTTTACACACCCTAGTATCAGCACCTCTCCTATGAGCATGGCCTCCCAACCATGACAATCTGTCATCTTGGACACTGCATAGGTGGACAACATTGAGAGGTAGCCTCAGCTCAAACCTCTCCCGTGAGGGAACTAATACTAAGGCATATAAATTTCCAGCTAAGCCTTACCCAATTCAGGTAGTGTGGTTGTACGGTAAATTTGGAATGGTATCGCATCCGAATCCAACCATTAGTTTTATAAAAGGGTTAAGGCTCATGCCTCAACATTTTCACCATCATAAACCATTTGTGTTTCTCAACACATGTCAAAACATCTCAATAGAATGACTCATCATTGCAAGGTTTTCATAATTCATTTTCACTAAGTGTTCCCATCTAAAGTGACTCAAGTTTTTGATCTACTCTAAACTACTAAGTTAAGAGTGTTCACTAAGGTTGAAAACATGGGTTCAATCTCATACCATAGAATGACATCTAAAGGGTTTCTAAATAGGTCAAGTTTTATACTTTTTATGCTATCTTCAAAACAAGTAAAGAACTTTGTGTAAAGTAAAGGAAGTAAAGCTTGTAAACAAGACTTGGGGTACTAATAGTCAAGGTAGTGTGACCAAAGCATGCCTAAAGCATCTTTGCTAAACCATCTAGTTTAATCCTAGCTTGCTAAGAATTATACTTGCCAGTGTTAGCTTGCATTGTTCATGGTGGCTTGCTAGTATAATACTTGCAAGTGTAAGCTTGCTAATAGTAGCTTGCCTTGTGAAGTGCAGTGGTTGAAGTTTTCTTCTTCTTCTTCTTGGTAGAACTCCTCCTCCTCGAAAGCTTGGTCGGTACTATCGTCTATAAATACATACGGAGTACACAATCACCAAACAATACTTAACTAGTCTAATTAGTATTCTAAAACACACCTTTGATGATCTATTATCATCTTAAGCACCACAAGTTTGATTTAATAGTTTCACTCTTTTTATTTTAGAAAAGTAATTTCTACTCATTGAAAAATTAACTAAGATTTAATATTCACCACTTAAAATATTGGATCATGTGGACACATGTCCTCACCACATATTCTAACATGTGGGAATGGGATTTAAAGGTTGGATCAATATTACTTTGGTTTAAGTTTATTATTTAATGATTTAAAGTGACTAGAAATGCCTATATAGCATTATTTTGGTACTAGTCCAAAGTCACTGCATGTAAACATTAATATTAGTACATATTCAGATAGATATGATGAAATGTGATTTTTGAGAGTTGGAATCAACTCAAAACCTATCTTGGTTGATTTTATAAAAATGTTGCAAGTTGCAAATACTTCTGTTTTGTTTTTTTACTAGGAGAGATCTATAACTCTAATTGAATTAAATCCAATAGGTTTGGATAGACCATTTCAATACCTTTCAGGCAAAATTGGTTTCATGCAATTTGGATTTGTCAAACTCCCAGAATTGATTTTTAAACTAGTGGACAGAAACTAGATTAACTCTAAATGGAAAAAGCTAAATTTGAATTTCTAACTCGCGCGGGAACTAACTGGCCGGCCCAGCTACGCACAGTGAGCGCAGCGGGCTGCCTGACATGCGGGCTCCACCAGTCAGCGGCACAGAAACACTGAAACGGTATCGGGCATTCTGGGCCACACGATCTAGAGACGATCTAACGGTGGGGAGTCATCGTCGACGACGGATTACTCCGGCGAGAACTTGACTTAGACGCGGCGGTGGGGGTCGATTGGGGGCGTACCAGGGCTCCAGCAAGGTCGGTGAGGCGGACAAACGGGCTGGTAGACGACGGCGAGGCGAGGCGCGGTTGTGGCGGAGCTTGGGGTGCCCTAAATCGCAGGTGCCCTTCTCCTCCTGCTACGACGGCTTCGGCTCCATTTCCGGCGAGGCAGAGCTCGAGCGGCGTCGGCGATAGGTGGGTGAGGTTCAGCGAGAGGTGGGGAGTGAGTGAGTGTGGAGAAATGAGGCTGGGGTGGCCTCTTTATATAGGGTCGACTGAGCGGCAGAGAAGCATGGGCGGTGCTCGCCGGTGACGACGGTACAACGAGCTAGAGGCGTGGGCGGTGCTAGGAAGGTGGGCAGTGCCCTGGCGAGTGTCACGGTGGTGCTGGTGCAGTGGTTTCCGGTCGGGGACAGTGAAGAGTGCGGCGCGCACTAAGTCTCTGCCGACGGCGAGTTTCATGGCGGCCGGCGACTACGGGGTACGGTCGGGGGATTGGGCATGTCTGTTAGCTTGCTAGGCCGGTGGGGATCGCGTAGACGGGCGGCTGGAGCTAGGCGAGGTCTGGCTACGCGGGGACAGGGTGCGCTCTGCGGGCGGCGTTGGCATGGTCGACAGGCTCCGAGCGCGGCGGTTCCTGGCCGTTCTGGTCGCTGTCCTTGGGTTGGGGCTGGTTGGACGGTGGAGGTGGACCACGGGCGACGTGCTGGACATGGTGGGCGAGGCTGGCAGCTGTTGTGGCGCGTTGTCGTCGGTGAGGGTGCTCAAGGTGCTCGGTCTTAATGGCCATGACCATTTGGTCGTGTGCACAGGGCTTGGCCGAGCTAGCAAAGGGTAGGGGGTGCACTGGGGACAAGGGGACCGAGTTAGGCCCAAATGGTGACCAAGATCACTGCTCACTATAGTGTTTTGAATTTGGCCAGATTTATGCCTGTCACCTGTTTGATGAAATGGCCGCAAGAAACCAAAGTTTGAATTTTGGTTTCAAAATTTTTGAGTGTTCTCCACTGATACTAGGTAGTCTCTGGTTGCAAGGGTTTTGAAAGTGGAGCTCAAATTGATGGTTTTTGCAATAGGGGTGATCTAGGCATATGCATTGAATTCAATTTTCACATGCCATTTAAAATAAGTATTTGAATGTTTTTAGCAGATCAAAAGATGGGCCTTGGTACCACATTATGTGTACTATGAAGGGGTGTAAAGACCTAAAATTATTTCTGTTGAGAAGTGAGTGCTAGGAATAGCCAAAGTAGGCATGAGAGTTAATTTGGCCAAAATGACCATTTCTCTTTTTTAATTGTTTTTTATTTGATTTTCTTTGGGAAAAGTTTGGGAATGACGTAGATGATGTTTAAATCACCTAAGAAACATTTTACAACCAAAGAATCACAGAACCATGGCAATTTAAATCAATTCCTAAATTAAATGCACATACGCATGAATGCTTTCATTTTTAATTTGGAAAAGTTTTTGTTAACCCTAATTTTGATGATTTGGATCTTGATAAGCTTGGATTGAAGTTTTGAGATGTTACGGTATATTTCTTGAATGAAAACCACTACTAATTGTTCTGTCCTATGATTTTACCCAGTCAATCCCTTGCGATGCACGAATGGCTTCATGGACCATCTCATAGAAACATGGAAGAGGTTGCTGTGTTTAATGTCACTTTGACACATCATAATCATCCTGATAGGACGTACTAGGTTAGGGTCACTAATGAGGAGCTTCAAACATATTTTAGTGCTCCTGGATGGACAAGTCTCCTCGTCTTGTATGACGACATGCAAGAGGGACGGGAGTTCAAGTTTTTTCTCAGTCATCATTATGGCATCATCTATTTCACTTTCTTTCCTCCTGACTCTTCCGAGGAGGGCAAAGATGAGTGAACTCTAGATAATGCTCTGAACCAATGTTGCTCAAGAACCTGTATATGTTGTGTCACTGATATGTACATTTTGTTGTCATTCTGGTATTTCTATGAATATTAATGTGTATATTTTGGTGTATATACTGTGTATTTCGAGTTGTTTTTGACTCATGTAAATAATACCACCGGCGAACAGATGTAGTACCCCCGGCTAGTGGGGGTTCGGCTGAGGTAGGGAGAACTACCCCCGGCGAACAGGGAAGGGAACCCGTGGTGCTACAGTACCTCCGGCGAATAAGTCTGTTCGCCGGTGATAACGAAAATTACCCCCGACGAATAATAACACGTGCCCACGATGCGGCATTATCGTCAGTGAGTCTGTACTCGCCAGAGGTAGGCCATTTGGGTGAGCCAGCTCGGCCCTCACACCGCAAGGAACCACGCTCGCCTATAATCTACAGAGCCACTTCGTCTCTGGACGGTCCCTGGGTACGCGAGAAACCATGGCCGACATGCACTTACAACGCCATGCCAGCTCTATGTGAGACCACGACCGCAAGAAACCGAGGTCAACATGCGCTCACGGCGCCACTTCGGCTCTAGACGGGACCCATCCCCGTGAGAAACCATGGTGGCATGGGCTCATGATGCCACGTCGGCTCTCGGTGGGTCCCATGACCGTGAGAGTCCACGGGCGGCATGGGATTACGGTGCCACGTCGACTCGTGGAGGACACCGCCATGGGCGGGTGCAGAGGCATGTTGCTACGAGAAAGCCTCTCACAGAGTGTAGTACTACCCGTGTACGCTGACGGCGGAACCATGTCTTGCATGTGGCCCACCGTTTAGTGATGCGGGGTACGATAGCATGTGCGACACCAGTACGTGATACATAATCGTCCGTCCTGGCCAGTAGTGGGTCCCTCCTCAACGGATATTAAAACTCCATTGCGACATTGACGTGTGTCCTTTTCGGCATCCATCCCACGGCTGAAAATAATCGGGATGTCGTGGATAGCAGTTTGAGTCGAAGCAATCTAGCGCTATTATTTAGTCCTGGCATGTTTATAAAACTAGATGATTCCCCGCACGTTGCTACAGAAAATCTTTGATACAACACTCACCAAGGAATTTTTTACACAATCAAGGAGTTAACCAAGAGCATTCTGATTGTGTTCAAGAAAAAACCATGTTCGATATAAACATTAAATATTTTGCCAATATTAGAAATTTATTTAAATAAGTAGATGTTGGTATCGAATGGATGCACAATAAAAGAAATTAGGAAATAAATAACAGTGTGACTGATGTGATGGTCTTTTCTTGAATTACACATCCAATAGAAAAAATAAAAAAAATGAATGAAGAAACTCTGCGGACAACACGAAGTACATTTAACACCCTCCATTGTAAGTAGTAGAGTGATTTGAAAACAAAAGTTAGCGTGAATGTTTATTGCTACTCCTGTATGATACAATCGGAGAAAATAATGTAAGTGCAATTAGCTATCGCATGTGTACTGACAAAAATAAATCAAAGTACTGAGCAACAGATAAGGTCATCTCTACTCTTCAATCGATCCAATAATCCATCCACGCTGACTCATTGAGTAGCATCCTAGTAACAGAAAATCAGTCTAGCGTGATGCAAACGTTTGTAAGGTAGTAACAAATTCCTTTGTTGGGAGGGTACATAACGCCTTTAGTATTCTAAATACTCCATCCGTCCTAAAATAAATGACTTGATTTGGATGTATCTAGATACGTTTTAGTATTTACATGTCTTTAGTGTATAGGTTCACTTCGAATCTGTACACAAAAATTGTCTAGATACATTCGTTCCACAAAGCTAAAATGTTTTATATTTGTAGAAGGAGGAAGTATAATCTATAGTATGAACCTTGTAAGATTTATCGACCCTTTTAATACAACATGTGACTAAGTAGGAGAAAGAAGATGTAACTTATACGCAACTCCAGGTGAGCAACTGTATACGACCACAAACTAAGTAGGAGAAAGAAGATGTAAATTATACGCAACTCCAGGTGAGCAACTGTATACGACCACAAACTTTTTTTTTTGAGATTGTGTCAAACACAAACTGTTAATCCAGAGATGTGCTCCGCTGGAAATGGCGCAGATGTCCTGATAAGAATGTAGCAACAGACACCTCAAAATTCCACAGATGCATTGCATTGCAATTGATATCTATTTTGAGACAGAAGGAGTATTATTGGCTTCTCATGGTAGCAGTTATATATAATTGCACCACAAATGTTAAATATTGTCAGGAAAAAATAAGGAAATTGTTAGTCCAAGCGACAAAAGTGGCTACCACTGAAATTTGATGTATAGTGGAAACCAAACGGTGAACAGAATAGTCTGATGTAAATGTTACTGCTTGATGTCAACTTGCATACCTTCTGTTGAAGAGGAAGTCTGATGCTATATATATTGTGGAATTGGAGCTTGCGTATTTTCTTGCAACTGTTCTTTTTTTTTCTTGTAAGATTTGGCAACGATGCTTAGGATAAACTGATCCGTCGAGAATCTGCTAATTAGTCTTATACATGCTCTCTAATTCCGTATACTAATAATAAGACTGCAGATCATCAATATGATTGTAGGCAAGAAACCGACCTTTGCCTGTATGATAACTCTGCAAAAAAAGTAAATATCATGAATACAACATCTACTAATATTGAGATTACATGTGCTGCACAAAACAACCTGAGTCGATAGAACAAATCTTATATAATAAACTAATCAGCAAGAGACACACAATGGAAAGGGACTTTTCTCCGGTGGAGTTGCACTGCTAGGAATTGGATAGGTCGTGAGCAGAGGCATGTTCTGATGAAGGCTCAATTTTCCATCCTAAAGAAGAAATAGAAACCCGTGATCAATTTTCTGAGAGAGGAATCCCAGCTTGCTAATGTTGGTGGCCACAGCTGCGAGTGGCCTACACATCAGAAGGATCAAACACTAACGGCATGAGATGTGATGAGATGAAGGGGAATCGCATGGGGTATGGCCTCACGTCACTCGCGGGAGGGGTGTACCTTGTATAGTTTGGCGAGGCAGGCGCTAGATCATGAGGAGTTGTATAAAATAGTCGGGATAACGGAATATTAGAAAGGATCATTATTGCGGCTAGTGGAGGGTGCGTTACTCGAAGAGGAAGAGGATATTGGAAGAGGAATTATATCGTGCATTATTATTTTTACTTACGGGACATAAATTACAATGGATCCTAACGTGGATGGCTGATGTGGCTAGGTTGCAAATTTGATGGCATGTGGCAGGCTTGGATTAGTTAGGGAAGCTTGATGAGGTGGCGTAGCTGCATGTTGAGAGAAATGGGTTAGTGGGGGAGATCTTCTTAGTTATATAGGATTTTCTAATATTCAAAAGAACCCTTTTTTATAGAAGACCCTATTTATTCCTTATAGGACCAAAATAGCATATTAGAATTAGGATTTGAATAAACAAATTCGGAAATCCGTTTTTTTGCATGTTGCCATTGATGCTATGAATATAAATGCAATGTAATGCCAATTATAAGAATTCGGATGTTACACTACTTCCTCAACACCAACATCCACCGCAACTATAGAACCCACGGCAACTTGGACACAGATGATGCTTGCGCACTACCCTGACCTAGGTAACTAAATCTACATGTTTGTTTTGTTTTGTCAATAGTATAGCAGGTTCTAATCTATCACAATGAACTATATTTCTGTATTCATTCTACAAATATTCCACTGGGTACATTTTCATGCAACATACAAAGTCTCTAAGTAGTAATTGCATTCACTACACTTCAAATTTGAAGTCATGAACATATCAGTTTTTTGTTTACATTGTATGACCTCTAAGTTTACAAGTGACAACGTTACAGTTCATATCTGACTCATTCTTAGCTACAACAGTAATTGCCTGCTATTGTGTAGATCATGTCAAATTTAAGTCACTCTACATGTTAAATTTTCATTTCGTGCTCTACAGTTGATGACTTCTATCTTGTTTGACGAGAGCAAAGTTTCTAATATCGTTTAGTTATCTTGTAGTACCCGTTTAAACTCTTCGTAACAATTCGATTATAATTTTGTGTACCATCTTGTCCTTTAAAAGCTGCAACACTAATTAGTTCTTTTACCTTTGCATAGAGCTCAAACATGGAACAAATAACATATTGCTTTGCATTGCATATTCTGTAAGCTCAAAAGCGATGCCACTAAATTTTGTATCCCGTTCTGCTTCCTTCTAATCTACTACATAACTATTCTAAACTACATAGTTTAGTCGTGGCTAGCTTTTCCTGCTCTTCTAGTCCACCTATGATGCCATTATAATTTCGGTCTCGTACATTCTTAGCTACGATAGAAACTGCATGCTACCGTGTAGTTCACCGCAAATTCTTAGCCCCTCAACATGTTTCTCGCATTCCTGGCTATACAATTGCTTGCATATTTAGTGAAATGACCTAGCTAGTTTATATTTGCTGAAATTCTAAGTCATATGATGTTTAATTGCTCATTTCATTGTAGGAACTTGTTTAATGCTTGCTTGCCATGTTTTTTTTACGTGTTGGTTAATAATTGATTCATGGAGTGATAGTAAACCCCAGTTTATAGCTCCTGTTACATCAGTCAAATAATTAGTTTAAATTCTTTGGTAATGAACATGGTTGCTTGCCTTGTTTGATGTATTAAATTGTTATTTCTTATTTTAAGATTGCAAAAAATAATATCGTCACCTAAGAGAGGGCTACAAGAAGGTTGTTTTCCAATGTAGTTCTCACTCTCCGGCTGCAAACTTTTGCTATATGTGGGCTCAATCTCGAAGCGCAATAAAAATGCTAGATTTTCTTACATTTGAGTTTGTTGATAATATGTAATCGTTTTAAGAAGTTTGTAGCTAATGTAATATTATATATGTATGAATTTAGTTGTCATTGTCCCTACCTGGAGGTACCAATATTGGGCGTGCCAGGTTGAAAAATGGAACAATACTGAGCTTATTTAATGGCAAGTTCTGTGTTGAGCCCATATTTAGGAGTAAAGGGTTGTTCCCTAATGGTAGCTTCTAGTTTGTTGTGCACATGACAAGGGCCGTAAAAAAGTCAAAACAGAAACATGCCAAAGAAGCCAAACAGTAAAAGGCCAGTACAATAGCAGTTCATACACAAATAGACAGTACACAATAGGTCATATAGTCACATGTCAGAACAGTAATATACTCGAATAATAACTGGGCGAAAGAGTAAAATGCTGAAGTTGTTACATGCTAGAATAGCGATAGGCCCGAGCATTAGCAGGTTGTTTTTGGCCGTGCTCAATGTATTCTTGTAATACTCATGGGTCTATAGCAGACATAAACAGTAACCTGCCTTAATTTAGGAGGCCATAAATGGGTTACAGCATACGCGCGCGAATGAACATTGTTGGGCCTTCTATATGCTGGAACAGTATCGAGCTAGGATTGTGCAGGCTATAAGTGTGCTGCAATGTGATTAGCACAGCAGAGCCTTACGCAGGCTCAAAGAGTAACATACCGAAATGTTAATAGGCCGTAGCTAGCCTACAAGTTGATGGGCTCCAGAGAACCGGAGCGGGCCTGTTGCGGGCTAAACTGTAACACGTCGTTTTCTTATTGGGCTTCTCTCATGGTACGATCCACTTAATATTTAGCAGATCTTGGTTGGGACTTGCATTTACCCCTGATTTGTGAATAGTTTACGAATGTAATTACCTGTTAACGACGCTTGCAACGTGGCAGTTTTCATATCATAAGCAGTCAACAGGGCTGGTGAAACACATCTACCACGGTCTAAAGGTTTTTGAAAAAAACGTGGTAGAATCTTTTGTGGCGTGGATTTTACCACGGGTTCCAATCCGTTCGTGGTAGATGATAATTTTTCTTGTAGTTAGTATCTCTAACAAATGAAATTTTGCTTTTGATAATAACTTGCCTAACAATATCTATGGAGGGATGACCGAGATGAGTATGCCACTTGGACTGGGATGGCTTGGTGGAGACAACAAAAACATGCTTCTATGGATCGGAGAGAGGACACCAAGGATGAAATAAGTGGGTGAAGTCCTCCAACACTGCGCCATCTATGAATTATTTTCCACGTGATATGATGCTTGATAAAAATAAGAAGGGATGAAATCCGATAAACACGCTGGTTATCAAGAGTGAAACGATGAACGAAGAGCATCTTTTTAGGGAATTAGGCACATATAAGACATTATTAAGAAGAAAATCTTGATCTTGGGTACGAGAAAGAGAATGACCAACATAGGAAGTATTCATACCTTGATTGTTTGCCGTGATGACTTTGTCATTGCCTTGATACTTGTCAGGCATTGTTAGATTATTCAGTTCGCCAGTAACATGATATATAGCACCGCAGATAGAGTACCGGTTGGTATCCACACCATAGGAGGCAACATAGGCTTCCTTGTCGGTATATGAGTCATCACCATTGTCACCAAAAACGACACCAGCAATCCTTGGTGGGGTGACCTTCCCTGTTGAAAATATGACAGGTGACGTGCATCCGCGATGTTATGCGACGACGTACACGGACTCTCTCACTCCCCCCACATGGAGGCGCACATCCACTAATGGGGCCTTGACGATGCATCACGGTCACCGTGGTCTTCACACAGGTTGCGGTTGTAGTTGGAGCGTCTGTGGCCTTGCTCTGAGGTCATATTGGCCGAGGTCTCAAAATCAGCAGCGCCAGTGGAGACATGAAGTTCTTGGTGTTGTTCGTATGAATGAAGATGGGGGTACAAAATACTTACCGTGATTCATGTGTGGACACCGCACCGAGAGCTGCAACAAGTGCGTCATAACAAGGCCCAAGACCCACCAGGGTAAAAGAGACATGTTCCCGAGTCATGACGGAGCAGCCAACGACAACGAGTTCATCGACAATCAACTGCATCTTGGTCAGGTACGCTGAGGTAATAAGCTGAAGTTTCTTGTTGTTTGCGAGGGCAATCCGAAGGTTCGTGACATTTAATTTTCTCTAGGAGGCAAACATCTCCTCAATGGCCTGCCAGAGTCTAGCAGCGTGATCGATCCGTTGGATATGAGGTAAAACCTCGGGGAGAGTGATTGGAGGAGGTAGCCGAGCACGATCTGGTCCTGGAAAATTCAGGTGTCGTAGTCAGGGTTGGGCTTGGTTTGCGCCAGTTTGTTGGTGTCTTTGTCCGTGAACAGGCCCACCTCGGCCGCAACGAGGCGGGCAACACAGATCAGTGGCAAGACCTTGCGGACGCCATCTAAAGTTGTTGGCCCGGGTTAGCTTGTCAAACGGGGGGGGGGGGGGGGGGGTTGTAAACTGGGCATGACGACGATGAAGTAGCCATCGAGGAGGTGTACTAGCAGGCGGTGGTTGACGGGGATGGAAGTATTCTTTTAGCGACCAGTTTGGTCAGCGAAGAGGCCATACCATTTACAAAGTAGTGATCAGGTACATAATTGGGTCTACTAGGATACTCTCCCCAGCCCCTTATTCTCGTATATCTTTACTATTAAAAGGCTTAAGGTCTTGATGGTTCGGTAAGTCTTTATGATTTCTGAAATTACCTCTAATTTGGTAGGCTGAGTTGACACAAATTACCTCAGTGCCACCATTAAGTTGTACCGGTTAGGCTCTTTCTCGCACAATAAAAAAAGAACCCACCTCGTAAACCGCCGACAACTTCAATTCACGAGTCAGGCTCTGCCTCCACTGACGGTGGGAAACATTTGCGCCAATAGAACAACTAGCGCCACCTCCAGCGCTACGATGAATCGGTCGTTGTTTAGAGCAAGTTTAATAGTGTAGCCAGCCGTTGTCTATAAGATGTTGCCACGTTATCTATAGTCGGTACTATAGCTAACACGTACAATAGTTAGACAAAAAGATATACTCCCTCCGTACCAGGGCTTTAGCCGTATAAGTTTTTGCACGGTTATTTAGGCAGGAGATCTTGGAGAGAAAATTAGGGAGTACTTCCCGTCTTGCCCTTGCATGCACACGCGCGGTTATTTCTCCTCACACGCCTCTCCTCTCCTCGTTTCTCGCTCGCACGCCGCGCGCGGTAGCTGGCTTTCTCGCCCCCTCTTTCTTCTCTCCCAGCGACCACGCGCCTTCAATGGAGATGGAACGCGGGCACTCGAGCAGCGCCGGGCGTGGCCGTCGCCCGCAGTTTGTGGGCGAGTCGAGCACAGCCGGAGCTGGCCGTAGCCCTCAGTACGGGGAAAACCCGAGCGGCGACGGAGCTCGCCGCGACCTGCAGTTCACGGGAGACGCCAGGGGTGACGGAGCTGGCCGTGGCCGAGACGACGACGAGCCTGAACTCGTTCGTCACCCTCTCTTTGACGGCGTCTTCATGTTCACGAGCCAGTTCATCGGCGGACGAGGCCGTCTTGGTGTATCCAGCCGTGGACGTGGAGCTGCCGGGCGTGGTGGTCGTGCAAGAGGGGCAGCTGCAGGGCGCGGTGGTCGCGGACTAGGGGCAGCTGCAGGGCGCGGTGGTCACGGACGAGGGACAACTGCAGGCCGTGGAGGGAATCCGCTCTGCCCCGTCGTGGGAACGCCACCAAACGAGGAGGATCCGATGTCCATCGCGGAGGCGGCAGCGGACAACATCACCGCGGCCGCCAGCATCTTCAACGCCGCCGGCAGCACCATGACCGCCGCCGCCCTAGTCGCCATGGAAGAAGAGCATAACAGGAGGGAGGAGATGTGTAGATGGAGGAGAGGATCCTCCATCCCTGGCTGCCAGCATCTATAGGTGGATTGGGAAAGGCGGCGGTCGTGAATTCTCTCGCAGGAGTCGAGGCGGGCGACGATGGCGACGGGATGCGAGGCGTCCGTGTTTAATTCTCGGGAGACTCGAGGAGGAAGGTGGGGGATGGGAATTTAGGGGAAAAAACGGGAAGCACCGGTAGTTATCGCTAGCACGCCTAAAGCTCTAGGAAAAATCAGATTCTTTTATACGCCTAAAGCCCTGGTACGGAGGGAGTACTACTCTATTAAAGTGTGGTCCACATTTCACTCCCACAAAGGACCTAGGAGCACGTGCTAGAGCTGGCTCTTAACTTACAACCAGCTTATCTTCTCTCCTCTCCTCTTCTCTCTCTTCCAACTCAGCAAAATAGTATATTTTACTTCTTATAGCGAGCTCACATGGCTCTATTATACTTGCTCTTAGGATGTAAGTGGACATGTCCGTGAACAGGCCCACCTCGGCCGCAACAGCCGCGAAAGTGAGTTGCAGAATTAGCAGGTCCCGCAGACGGACACACACGCGGGCTATGCAGGATTAACAGTCTGCAAGATTAAAAAAGGAACGTTAACAACAACGCGCGAAGTGCCGCAATGTGGATGCGACGCAGAGGCTGATGAGGGTGAGGAGAATTAACACGTCGTGGGTTGTAGACTTGTAGTGCAGTAGTAGAATACGTGTGAGTCAATTAAGCTAGCTTTGTACGTCTGAATTTCAAGTTAGCATCAGAGGCACTCGACCTAGCCGTAGCCTTGTTATTCGAGCTAGCATCAATCAAGAGTACAAAGAATAGATTGGCTCTTGGATGTCACTCCATGTCTGCGAGACGATGAGTTGCATTGCATCGCCACAGAGAAATCAGACGCAGGCAAATACGAAC
This sequence comes from Avena eriantha, assembly GCA_910589775.1. NCBI lineage: Eukaryota > Viridiplantae > Streptophyta > Magnoliopsida > Poales > Poaceae > Avena > Avena eriantha. The sequence goes on from OU342740.1 coordinate 91,080,845, forward strand.
AGCCGCGGGATGGTCACAAGCGGCCGGCCAAAATTGCACGTTCTCTCTCCTTCGTCTCGTCCACGAGCTCCTCCTTATGTCCAGCCCACGTCTAGAGTTAAACGCTTCGGCGGTATACGAAGTTGCCTCGCATGAACAAATTAGTCATGAACTAGGAAAATGCAAACTATAGGTCATCAAGTTGTGTAGATGTGACACGTTAGTTATTCTGTCACAATGCTGTTAAATTCTTTTAAAATCCCTTGAACTTTTTTATTTTAATTGTTTGGTCCTCGTGTACCATTGCGTGTGAGAGCAAAAAGTCACTACGACCTCGTCGCGTGGCTCCTCCTTGTTCTAGCCAGCGGCGCACCACGAACTCCAAATGCAAGCCCCAGAGCTCGACGCTCTCCCTGTGTTAAAATAGAGATAGGTTCGGTTTGGGTTTAGCCTAATAATCCTGTCTTATATGGTTTAGTGCATCACGTGTACGTATAAAAAAATGAAGTATATACGAATGTACAACTCGATTCCAGAGAATGGATTAGACCCGCTTGTATCTTGATTTCTCACGCGTCCTACGTTGGTGGCCCCCATCGCGTATGCCAGCATCATGATCAGCTGGAGCACGAGCTTCACGGCCCACGTCTGAGAGTCCCCGCGTTCGATTCACGTGGATGGCAGGATAGGACGTCCGTCACCTGTTTGATAAAATGTCTAGCCTAAATTTCATCCATAGCGACCAATAGATGAGAGGAAACAAAAACATACGTGTATTTTGCAAAAAGAAAAAAGACTGCCAAATCAGAGACTTAATGCCCCGCCGTGACAGAGTGACTAACGGGACACATCTACACAACTTGGTGACCTATAGTTTGTATTTTCCCAGTACATGACTAATCCGCTCATGTGTGGCAACTTCATAGCCCGCCGAAGCGTTTAACTCCCACGTCTATGGCCTCTCCGCATCTTGCACCCGGAGGCTATCCACCATATCAGTCTCTCCTTGTTCTCTACGATCCCATCAATGTTGGTGATGCTAATTTTTCTTGTCCAGCTTGTGCAAATGAAAGAACTCAAGTCAGGATACGAGGGGTTTCCAAACTAAGTATTCCATCCGTTCAGAAATAAGTGATTTGGATTTGTCTAGATTCACATGTATAGACAAGTTTTAGTGTGCAGATAGATTTGAATCAAATCAAAGTGACATATTTCAGTACAGAGGGAGTAATATTCAGGCGATGAGTAATACCAATAGAATAATGTGCGTTTAGTCCGTATTTGCATATATTGGGAGTTTTATTTTTTTAAGAGGATTTTAGCAGTTTTCTAGCTACTAATATCTATCCTTTTTACTCCTTATGGTTCCCTAATTATTATTCACATACGTAAGGTATGAATAAAATAGTAGCAGCTTCAAGGTTTTGGTCTTTAGATCTTTTAAAAACAGATGGGGGCTATGAAGTAGGTCAATTCGTCATATCTAGAGAGATTGCGGAATTTGACATCCAACGGAGGCCGAGACAGGAAAAGATACCATACCAGTAGGAATAAGTTGGAAAAAAATAAGTTGCAGCTAGAGAAAGAGTAGAAACGGAAGGATAGCGTCGATCATGGTGTTAGTAAAATTATATTTCAACCCCATTGAAATGTGCATTCCAGAACTAGATTAGCCCTATATATATTTAGATTAACCCTATATATTTAGATGCGTGGATCTAGATATTAAGACTTTGGTTTTGGTGAGCTCACATTAAGAAACAGTAAAACTCAGCCACCTAGGAGCCAGCACAGCGATTTGACGTCCTAAACCGTCAGATTTGGCCAGTCAACAGTCGAGATCAACCCACAAATCCCGAACAACTTTTTCCTTCGTCCTATCAAGCTAAAAAGACCCACTTTCATGTTATCGGGCTGCTACTCCACATACCGAGTTAGGCCGCTCCTGGTTTAGTGGGCCTCGTTTCTGCATTACAGCCCACCAAAGTAGACGACCATCTCACCCAGACGAAGCAACAAAAAAATCTCTTGTTTGCATTCCTTCCCAAGCGCCTTCTCCCTTCCGGATTTCCTGCGTACCCTCTCGTGCCGCCTCCGCTCCATCACCGCCGCCGATGACAACGATCTCAACAGGAGGCGCCTCTCCCAGGCCTCGTCCTCGAGGACCGGCCTCCATTGCAAAGTGTTTGCTGGACGCTCGCCTACTTCGTGTGGCGTAGCGCGAACCCTAGCTGTCGCCGCCAGGCCGAACTGCTCGCCTCCTTTCCCCGCGCACTGCAGGCCCATCCCATCCGTGATGGGAATAAGTCCGTGCAACAGGCACCCCCAGGTAACCAAGCCCAAGACCACTTCGCCTTCCATGTACGTCTCTCTCACACTCTCCCTGGTTACGCCACCACTATCTGCTATGCGGAGGTGACATCGAATTTTTGTGTTGGTTAGGCGGACGATGTGCAATTCGGTGCATAAAACACTGTGTTGAGCAGTCAAGATCTTCGGAAGAGCCATGGAGGGGTCGTGCCGGCCTGCTTGACCAGTCGCCGATAGAGGAGTACTGGGACAACCGCCACATGTTCTGCGACTACTTAAAGGTGCATGTCTGATCCTTCCCTTATATAATTTTAATTCACTTCTCTTCTTTCACCGGAAAGGATATATTCATGGGAAGTTGCTTACAGATTGCAAAATACATCTAATGTTTTTCAGTTCAAACCGGTCCGCGGTTTTAGTTGGACATTGTTTGTATGCAGAACAGCTTTGCGGTTGTATGGTTGATTTATATACAACCTCTGAAAAATACATGTTACACAATCAATCTATACTATGCAACCTGTTGTTTCTACCGCTGATTTAGAAATTCGTTCATATTTATTCTTATCCATTGGAAGCTACTTAATGTAATTTTTGACTGAATTATAAGATATGTATATCTTACTATTGCATTTGGTAAGCCGTTCCGAGTATTTCTTTCGTTTTGCAGGTCAGTATGAATATGATGTTGAGAAGGTAAACATTTATGCACTTCATCTCTTAGTGCTCCGACCAGTGTACAAAGTTCGGCAATATTGTTAATTGATTGGATCTAGAATCTTACATATTCTTGTAGTATTAGCGGGTTGTCTCCCACCTTTACTTTTAAATTCAGACAAAAGAGCATTTGTGTATGTGTACACATGGTTTGTGCTAACATTTGTCTTCCCTTGATCTTTTCGATTGCCTGCATTCAAATGTGTAAACTTGCCACACTAGCATTTCCTATTATGTGTGGGTGATCATGTCAGTTCATTTGTTTATCTCGGTGTTTCACATGTGAAATTGAACAACTTAGACAAGATGTAACACCCTCGAATCAGCCCTATGCAAGTTTTAGCGATTTCCGCTAAACCCGCATAGAAACGATTTAAAGATGCCCACCAGGCACTTGTGTGCGGGTGGAAAACGAAGTAATAAAATTACACAATAGTCGACGATGGAACCCACAGAAACATATATATACAACAATGACTCCATAATTAAAAATACAGATATACAATACAAAGATCCAAATCACCTTGAAACGATACAACATCCGAGTACGGATACCATGCAAATGGGGCTAAGAGCCCTGAAGAATAACCAATGGCGTCCATAACCCTGCCCAGGCCAAGCCAGAAGGGTAACCCTGTTAACGACGTCAAACTTAAACCTGCTAAAACAAAAGGGTGCCGACAAAGGGCAAAGAAAAAAGAGAGCGGTCAGTACTGAGGCCAGTACATATCGAGGCTAGAATTCGGCGGCTCTCGCCTACATAGGTATGGTGGACTGAAGCGGCAGCGAAGCATGCACTAAACAACCTATAGAGACTCGATACATCTGTCGGCTATTAGAGAGGGGTAAGAAAGACCTATTCGAATCCAACCTGATACTAACACCAATCATACCTATCCTGATATTTCCCCTCGAGACCAAACGAGGAAGTCAAACTGGGGAACTCACATAGTTGGCAGTTTTATTCATTCCATTATAGTTGTAGCACTTACTAGTCAGATATAGATAGCATGAGTCATCCTGATAGCATAAGTAGTGGGCAGTTTTAGTACTTACTAGTCAGATACAATTAGCATGTGACATCCCAAACCCAGCAGTTGTTGGCACTTTTATTTCATTCTATTGGAGTTGCGATACTTACTAGGAAGGTATAACATGACACGATATACCCCAGTTCCACCAGTTGTTGGCACTTTTATTATCCATTCCATTGTAGTGAAGCTGATTATTAGTCACATATTAAGTCAAATTTATAGCACTACTTTAGTTATGCTTGTCTATGATCGAGATACTGTGCTCCAAATCGTCCATAACCGCGGACACGGCTTAAGATTTATCCTGCAGGGTGCACAAATAGCAGCACACACACGATCAACCTCGGAAAAACTAAATCAAAATCCAACGAGGCTTTCACGACAAAGCAATCACAGGATTTATAAAATATTTCAGGGGGTCACCCCACTAAGCTACCCGCAACGAAGTTGGCCGGCTCCGAGACGGACCCAGGGTTTGTGACAATGGTTGTAAACGATTGGGAACCCGAAAGTGTGACTGGGCTTGTCGATACCGCGAAAACATTCCACGTTCCAATACAGTACAAGTGCTCCACGGACAATCGTAAATAAAGCAGTAAAGCATGGCATACGTACATGATAGTAATAAAGCCCCAAACTACTTTGTGGCCCCAAGAAATAAGAATGAATCAGGCTCTGGCTAAGGGGATTCATGGTCCCACATGCGGATAGTGAGATAGTTAAGGAACAGGTATCAAGTACTCGAGGCCTACGGGACACAAGTGGACATGAAAACCAAATAACAAATATTGCCCACCGGTGCCTCTTTCATTAGTTATCCCAGAAATTTAATAGTTGTATTTAAAGTCATGATCATCTCCACCATTAAGCATGTGCCAACTTGCCGTCAACGGTGGAACGACAACGGCGCGAAGCAACACATAAACAAGCAACTATGAGTCGCAAGGTCGACTGTCTATCAAACAACAGGCAATAGGATGTGTCCATGGCAATTTAGGGGCTGCAAGGAGTATAAATGGTGCACGAAAACTAAAGCATCGCAACTCGGATAGCAATAGATCAACAGGAGGAAATAAAGACTATAAAAGTAAAATAGGTAGAAATGGAGAGATTGCTCGCCTAGGGAACATAGCCGAAGATTCATTATTCGAAGGACTTGTCGGTACTCGCATCAACTCAACGGTCTAATCCGCGAAGAAGCAAATCACTAAAAGAAACACCGGATGCACGATTTAATACTACGGCAAAAGATCTGGCATGATGTATGTATGATGCATGACATGGCAAAGATGCGGTGCAATTAGGCAATATTAAGCGGAACCGGATTCCCGACAATTAATTAAAATGTTCATGTTGTTTAGATACCCCGCAATTTAAATGTTGTATTAACATGGCAAAACATAGCATCGGTTCGCTACACAGATTTAAATGGAGACACTAATAGACAGGAATAGCCCGCATATGCGCTCCATATTTAATTATGAGGTGAATCGGCATAATGCCCCCAAACCCACATGATGAGATGTATGCAAGTATGAAAAATTTAATATGCAACAAGTGACAATGTCATATTATAAAAATAAGGGTCTCGGATAGGGGTCACACATTAGTGTTTGGCGATCTTGGTTCGATGTGGTTCTGGTTCGGTCTCGCCGGGATCGGTCTTCCGATCTAGGCTTTAGGGTCCGCGTCGAGGCACTTGGTATTCGTGGCAGAGGTCTTGACAATCGGTGCCATTGGTTCAACATGCCTTGAAGCATCGGTCATAGCACGAGTCCTCGCCTCCTCGAAAGATCTTGGTCGACAAACCAACAAGATAGATTCGCGGGGGCCGAGCTGCCACAAAGAATCAGTGTGACCAAGGATAGGAATAGGTACAATCTCTAATGTTGATGCCAAACAAATTGTCATAGATCTGGCTCTCACCAATACATAGGAACTTAGGCATACACGCATGGACACGTGCATCACACGGCCAGCACGGCCAAAACATTGCGTGAGGATGAAAAACATAGGACGAAGACGACGTTTGCGGCCCTACAGCAGGACCTACAGAGGCAACCGTAGCAGCACAGCAGGGGGACGGCCGGCGGTGCTTGGAGGCGAGGCTTCTTGCGGTGCCCGGAGGCAGACGCTCGCGGGGACGGGGAACCAGGACGGTGGGGTTGATGACCAACAAGTATAGGGGGTGTATCATAGTATTTTCGATAAGTAAGAGTGTCGAACCCAACAAGGAGCAGAAGGTGCTGGCTAGTGGTATGGATTAGGAATTCTCTGCAAATACTTAGAAAACGGATTTTTAGGGGTTTTCGGTAAAGCAAGTAAACAAAGTTAGAGTAAATAAAAGTCAGTAGGAATAAATGCAGAAAGTGGCCCAATCCTTTATGCAGCAAAGGACAAGCCGGTTGTATTACTTAAGATGACCAAACGTTCTCGAGGACACATGGGAAGACTGTCAAGTGCTTTCGCTTCATATAGTTGATTAATCTTCTTTAGCTTGCTAAGTGTTGTGTGGGTGAACCTGTGCTAATGTATCACCCCATCCAAGACTAATACATACTTGTGATTATACCCCCTGCAAACATCCATAAGTACAAGAAAGTAATTAAGGTAAAAACCTAACCACAACTTTACACTCTAAGACCCTTACGTCCCTTGTGCAATGGTTTCCTAACGGAGGTTCAGGTTTCTGTCACTCCGTCAACCCCTACGATTAGTAGCCAAATACACAATGCATTCTCCTAGGCCCATATAGGTGAAGTGTCATGTAGTCGACATTCACATGACACCACTAGAAGAAGTACACCACAACTTAAATATCAAACTATTGAATCTTTCTCAACACAATTCCACTACTAACAACAAGACTTCTCCCATGTCCTCAAGAACAAAACGAACTACTCACAAGACATCATATGGATCATGATCAGAGATGGAATAATGATGTGTAACAATCTGAACATAAACAATAATTCAATGGTTCACTCAATAGCATCAACTACGAAGAGTAATCAATACCGAGAAAGTTTCCCCTATGAACTAATGCAAGATTCAACTCAATTGTTACAGCAATATGGAGATAGTGATGATGATGATGATGATTCCGATGAAGTCCAGCTTGATGATGGTGTTGATGGCGATGATCTCCCCTCTCCGGGAAGGAATTCCCCCGGCAGAAATCTGTCTGCCGGAGAGATCTTTCTCTCTCGGTGTTTTCCTCCCCGTAGAGGCGGCAAAATCTTTCTATGGTCGCTCCTCGATTCTTAGGGTTTCGGGAGGATGATATACGCCAGAGGGGAGAGGCTGGAGTGGGCCAGGGTGGCCACACCACCTGCTGGCGCAGCCTAGGGCTACCCGCACCAGGGGGTGGTGTGGGCCCCCTGTGGCCCATCTCCACTCCTTGTGGCATCCTTCGTCTTCTAGAAAAATAGAATTTTTCGTATATTTTCCCGGATTTTCTGATCTTCGCGAATTTTGCCTCCAAATAACACCTTTTCCATCAGAATCCTGACTGCAGCGGTCCATGCTCCAAAAGTCATCAACCATGCAAAAACAGATGAAATAACATAAGTATCACCTCTCAATACAAAATATATCAATGAATAATAGTGAATTAAGACATAGAATAGTGATGCAAAATGGACGTATCAACTCCCCCCAAGCTTAGACTTCGCTTGTCCTTAAGCGAAACTGAGCTCAATAAACATGGCCTCAGGTTTATGGAGTGAAGAGTCGATAAAGGAATATGGACAAGAAGCATCACATTCATCAAAAGCATAGATCATAATAGAAGACAACTCACTATTATATAACTCAACTTGTAATAAGTAAAGGAAACACAATAAAGATACATAAATTGAATCATAATTGGTAATGGCAAACTTAGCTCTTGGTCGAAGAATAGTTGATAATTTGCTGGAGTTCACAAACTGCTGGTTTTCAAAGATAGCTTTCAAAGTAGTAAACAGCAAGATAAGAGCAATGTGCAAAACAAGAACATAAGAAACATGATTGAATAAATCATCATATGAATGAATGAAACACAACAACTCAAAATACTTGCTGAGATAAAAAGGGGTAGGTTTACTGACTCAACTAAAGAGTAAAAGAAAGGCCCTTCGCAGAGGGAAGCAGGGATTGCAAGTCTCATAAAGAGCTCCCAAAAATTATGATACTTACTAGCTTTCAGCTCTCATTGCCCCTATCATAGGAATCTTTTGGTGATTAAGGTTAAAGTGACACAACTAAGAGGATATGCTTGACAAGTTATAAATTGAAGTCCCATGCCCCTTACTTATGAGTACCGAACCTCATGCTACTCAACTTGAGTCACGAGCAAGCTCTTGTCCTTGTAAATACATGTGTATCATTAAGAACTGCCAACGGGGTACCCCTTGCACATGACACAGGAGCTATCCCATAATCAAAATGACAAGGCAAGCAGACAGTGAGCATCTCAGCGATCTTTTTATTTGCAATTTGCATAGGTTTTTATTGAGGATGCTTCATAGAATGCTCACTATAGTTATGCTGCAAGTTTCCACCATGATTAAGCATGGCTTAGGCTAGCAACCCAGGCGTTTCTCTAACACACATATAAACTCCATGATCTTACAAGTTCCACTTTTATTTCACACCGTCGGGATCCATAAGCAAAAGAACATGATATCAACTAGGTACAAAGTACCAAATGAAGTATTGAAAGCGGTCCCCATGATACATGGTTCTGCTAAATTCAGCTCATAAAGCACAAGCATATGCGCAACAAAGAAGGACCCAATGGTTCAAGTTTATTAAATGCAAGAAAGTAAAGTGTGCCATCAAGTTCGTGAGAGCTTTAATCACTAATTTTCACATAACAAGTTTAATTTGGGAGGTAGATAAAACAAGAATTTACTTGGAATAGCAATAATGCTACTAGGTAGGTATGGTGGACTCAAATGGCATGGGTTTGGTTAAAGGAGGTGGATGCACGAGAAGAATTCCCTCTCCGTACAGGTTCTTGGCTAGCAAGGCTGGGTATCAAGTATAATAGTTGAAGGAAACAAACAAACATACAAGTGATAAAAACAAACATGCAATCTTCCTTGGGAGCACAAAAGATCTTAACTAGAGAATACCAGACTTATGAGAAAATCAAGAAAGAAAGATGATGAAATTATTTTTCTTTAAAGGTACTTTTATATTTTCTTTCAACTCTCAAAATTAGTGTTGCTACTAACCGAGCCAGGTTTGCCCAAACCAACTAAATTAACTCAATGATCCCAAAGTGATACCAATACTAACAACAAGATCAATCATATAACCACGAATTGAAAACTAAAATAAGCTATGCAAAAGAGTAAATGATAGAACTTCTCATTAATAATCCATAACGAAAACTCACACCAAGGGATACATATCTAACGAGAGAGGGGACACTTCCATAATGCAAACCATCCTACATAATAACTCCTTGTAACATCCCAAAACTCTAAGTAATGTTAATCAAGATCCAAATCACCCAATTTAGGGTTAACAAACACTTTTTCTATTTAAAGTATAAAGCATGCATATAAGAAAGGCCTTATTTTGAAATCTTTGTGAATGGTCACCATTGCTTGATCCATTGGTTGTAAAATGTTTCTATGGTAAATTAAACATCATTAAATCATTCCCAAGCAAGTCCCAAAGAAAATCAAATAAAAAACAATTAAAAATGAGGAATGGTCATTTTGGTCATTTTTATCCACTACACTACTTTGAGTGTTCCTAGCACTCATTTCCCAACAGAAATAATTCTGGATCTTTGCACCCCTTACTAGTACAAGTAAAGATCTACCAAGGCCCACTTTGTGATCTTCCAAAAACATTCAAACACTAATTTCAAATGGCATGTGAAAATTGAATTCAATGCATATACCTAGATCACCCATATTTCAAAAACCATCCAAATGAACTCCATTTTCAAAACCCTTGCAACCAGAGACTACCTAGTACTAGTGGAGATCACTCAAAATTTGAACCCAAAATTCAAATTTTTGCTTCTTGCGGCCATTGTGTCGAACAGGAGGCAGGCACAAATCTTGCAAATCTTAGAACACTATAGTGAGCAGTAGTTTTGGTCACCATTTGGACCTAACTTGGTCCCCCGGTTCCCCCATCTAGAACCCCGGCCCTAACCCTCTCTCCCTCTCCACTGTCTGCTCTAGTAACTCACCGCCCGAAGCTTTGCCTAGGTCGACCACGGACCGCTTGCCTCAGCCCGTCCTGCGTTCTCCTTCGCTTGTTGGGAGACAAGCGCCATCACACCGCTTCGCCTCGACCAGCCCCTGACCAAAAACGAGCGGAGGACAAGCCTCAATTGCTCGCGCCCTTGCTGCTATCCACCATGCCGATCACCCTGGAGCGCCGTGCCCGCCAGATCCGCACAGACCGTGCCTAGCTCTAGCATTGCGTGTCAGCAGCCGCAGCAGGCCCAACAACCGCCCGGACATCATCGTTCGCCGCCTCGCGACCAACATACCGGAGGAACAACGTCGAACATCGCTGTCTACGCACAGTTCATCGCACGCTCCCGACCAGTAGAGACTTCTCCTTGCCGCGCCTTTAAGCCTCAAAGGACCACCGGGGAATAGAGCTCCCAAATCCACCCTCGCCCATTCCGAGAGAGCCCCACAGCGTCGTCACTGATGACCTCACCGTCGCCCGTTCTATCCCGTCGTCGACCCTATATAAAGCGGCCACCCCAACACCATTTCTCCACACTCCCACACTCCTCACCTCTCACTGATTCTTACCCACCTCTCGCCGAAGCTCCTCAAGCTCTATCTCGCCAGAATTGAATCCGAAGCCGCCGCAGCAGGAGGAGAAGGGCGTTTGCGATTTAGAGCACCCCAAGCTCCGCCGCAACCGCGCCTCGCCGTCGCCTACCAACCCGTTTGCCCGCCTCGCGGACCTTGCTGGAGCCCTGGTATGCCCCCAATCGACCCCCACCGCCGCGTCTAGGTCACGTTCTCGCCGGGGTGATCCGTCGTCGACGATGACTCACCACCGTTGGATCGTCTTTAGATCGTGTGGCCCAGGATGCTAGATACCGTTTCGGTTAAGTTGTCCCTCTGACCAGTGGAGCCTGCCTGTCAGGTAGCCCGCTGCGCGTGCTGTGCGTAGCTAGGCCGGCCCAGTTAGTTCCCTCGCGTGTGAAAGTTTCAAATTTAGTTTTTTCTATTTAGAGTTAATCTAGTTTCTGTCCACTAGTTTAAAAATCAACTCTGGGAGTTTGACAGATCCAAATTGCATGAAACTAATTTTTCCTAAAAGGTATTGAAAAGATCTATCCAAGCCCGTTGGATTTAATTCATTTAGAGTTATAGATCTCTCCTAGTAAAAATAATAAGGCAGAAGCTTTTGCACCTTGCAACATTTTTATAAAATCAACCAAGATAGATTTTGAGTTGATTCCAACTCTCAAAAATCAAATTTCACTATATCTATCTGAATAAGTAATAATAATAAGGTTTACATGCAGTGACTTCGGACTAGTACCAAAATAATTCTATATAGGCATTTCTAGTCACTTTAAATCATTAAATAATGAACTTAAACCAAAGTAATTATGACCCAACCCTTAAATCACATTCCCACATGTTAGAATATGTGGTGATGACATGTGTCCACATGATCCCATATTTGAAGTGGTGACTATTAAATCTTAGTTAATTTTTCAATGAGTAGAAATTAATTTTCTAAAATAAAAAGGATGAAACTATTGAATTAAACTTGTGATGCTTGTGATGATAATATATCATCAACTATATGCCTTAGAGTGCTAATTAGACTAGTTAAGTATTGTTTGGTAATTGTGTACTCCGTATGTATTTATAGATGATAGTACCGACCAAGCTTTCGAGGAGGAGGAGTTCTACCAAGAAGAAGAAGAAGAAGAAAACTTCAACCACTTCACTACCCAAGGCAAGCTAACACTTGCAAGTATAATGCTTAGCAAGCTAGGATTAAACTAGATGGTTTAGCAAAGATGCTTTAGGCATGCTTTGGTTACACTACCTTGACTAGTATTTAACCCAAGTATTAATTTCAAGCTTTACTTCCTTTACTTTACACAAAGTCCTTTACTTGTTTCAAAGGTAGCATAAAGAGTATAAAACTTGGCCTATAGAACCCTTTAGATGTCATTCTATGGCATGAGATTGATCCCATCTTTTCCACCTTAGTGAACACTCTTAGCTTAGTAGTTTAGAGTAGATAAAAACTTGAGTCACTTTAGATGGGAACACTTGGTAAAAATGAATTGTGAAAACCTTGGAATGATGAGTCATTTTATTGAAATGTTTTGACATGTGTTGAGAAACACAAAAGGGTTTATGATGATGAAAATGTGGAGGCATGAGCCTTAACCCTTTTATAAAACTGATGGTTGGATTCACGATACCATTCCAAATTTACCGTACAACCACACTACCTGAATTGGGTAAGGCTTAGCCGGAAGTTTATATGCATTAGTATTAGTTCCCTCATGGGAGAGGTTTGAGCTGAGGCTACCTCTCAATGTTGTCCACCTATGCAGTGCCCAAGATGACTGATGGTCATGGTTGGGAGGTCATGCTCATAGGATAGGTGCTTATACTAGGGTGTGTAAAGGGAAGGTTATGTTTGATTATCTGCATACTAAGTATGATGATTCAGGGTCATCCCTGACAGATGTATCGAATCTTGTGGTGAAAGTGTACCACCTCTGCAGAGTGTCAAACTATTCGAATAGCCACGTCCGTGGTTATGGACAGTTGGAATGGCCATACTATTTCGTTGTCAGATGTTTTCAAAATGACTTATGAAAGGAATGATGAATTTTGACTTGAACACAACAGGGTTGTGTTTTATGACAATAGCTTCCCAACTTAAGTGACTCTAGAACTTTATTTTATCTTTCTTTGCTTTAGAACTCAGCTTAGGTTTCAAACTTAACTTTATAGTTAAACTTAGATTTAGCACTTTAACTACTTGGCATGGGTATACCCTACAGGTACTCGAGCTTGGTATATACGGTCCAAATACGTACAGGCCCACGGTGTCGCCAAGGCCCGGATGAAAGGACTCGAGTGACTTGCGGACTCTCTATTGCTTGAAGAACAAGAAGAAGCTAAAGATAGAAAGTTTGAAGGGGAAAACCCTAACTTGTAACCGACTCGACCTGCTACCTGAGACTTAGCCTATCTATATAAAGGCTAGGAGGGGGCGTCGAGGAGGACACATGCAACCCTAGTTTCCACAACCCTCGCCAGATTGCATCTGCGCACCATTGTAACTTTCGACTCCTTCGATAATTCCACGAGTAGACAAGCAGGAGTAGGGACCTCTACGAGGCCTGAACCTGGGTAAATCCTTTGTCCCCTGTGTGCTTGTTTGCTAGCCGATAGATGTCTCCAGCGCTCCCTCCTTCTCCAAAACCCAAGTCCATAACAATGGGCATTGATGAGTTAAACCCTCGTCCATTGGCGCCGTCTGTGGGAACTGGGAGTGCTGATGTTGTGGCTTCTTCGCCCCCATCAACTGCGATCTACAACTCTGCAACAACGGAGATTCGCCAGCTCTTCGGCGCCTTCGACTTCACCGTCCACACGCCGGCCACCCCCCGGCCTTCGAGTCTATGGGTGACGGAATCAGCCTGGCGATTGGGAGCTTCCGCTTCCAAGTTGGTCAGATGGGCACACTTCGCATGCCTGATCAGCCGACAGCACCGGCGATTGCCTCGGCATCGTGGTTCCCTCCATCGATCGGCACCCTCAGCGAGCTCAACACCCCGGTTGCAGTCGAGAATACGATCAGCGACAACAGTCGTGATTCCGATCTGAGCGATCTGGCCACTGAAGATGGAACCTACGGTTCCGGATCTGAAAGTTGTGGAAGCAACAACTTCCCCAATCACTTCATGTGCGCTGTCATCAATGCAGGCGACACCTCCGCCAATCGCGACAATGGTGGTAACACCGGTAACGGCACCCACCCAACACCGGCAACGGTGGCAACGATGGCAACGGCGGTAATGGCGGCAACCGCGCTCCCGTCAACAACGGAGGAGCAGTCGAACCTCCCAACATAATCAATGAGCAAACCGGCGAACGCGTCGTAATCAAGCTCAACGAGCAAGAGTGGGATCGCTGCCGCGAAGCCCTACGGGGCACACCTCTACCCTTTGGGTCCCTGCAGGAACTGCTGATGGGCTACCACTGGCTCCTGAAGGAAGAATTCAAGCGCCAACTGCAAACAATCGCGCAACTTGAGGCGCGTAAAAAGGCAGCGGACGAATCGAGCCTTCGTCGCGCTAGGCTCTCCTCCTATGGAGGATCCTCCTCAAGGGGCAACGAGTACCTTGCCAAGAAGAGGCAATCGCGGATGGCTCATCTTACCGAGCAAGAGTGCATAGAAGCTGCGAAAGTCCTTGACTTCGGCTCTATGACAGTCGACACGAGAGGCAACGTGGTTCCCAGGATGCCGCAGGCTGCGGTGACGGCAGCCACCATGTACCTCCTCAATAACCAGCCGCCAGCTTGAGATCCTCGAACTGCCATGCACCGATCTACAATCGCGGGCTTGGGATTAATTGAGGCCGCCCTCGACAAGGAGCCAACACCAGACCCAAAAAAGGGCAAAATGCTAGCAAAGCGCCACTCCTCACACTCATCCAGCGACGACAGTCACGACCTGTCTCGGCGCCGCCGCTCATGGCGACATGACCGTGACTACGATGCACGCGACGACCTCACGCAGCGCAATATCGACAAGTCAAGGGCACGACGTGCTCGGTCGACTGACAAAGAAGAGGAAGATGGGGAGCTCTGCGGCGCCAGATGCTTCAGCAGATCCATCAGGCAAAAATAAGTGCCTAAAGGGTTTAAACTCCCGTCGGAGAACCCGAAATTCGACGGTCTACAGGACCCCAAGATCTGGCTGGAGGATCACATCTCCTCCGTCAGACTCCATGGAGGCAGTCGAAGCACTACCATGTAATGCTTGCAGCTACAGCTGCAGGGCACCGCCCGAGCATGGCTCAATAACCTCCCACGCGGATCCATTCGCAGTTGGGATGAGCTGTTTTACAGCTTCGTGCACAACTTTAAGGGCACGTACAAGCGACCCGTATCAATCGAAGAGCTGAGATGCTGCCAGCAAAGATCTGGTGAATCGCTGCGCTCCTACATCCAAAGGTGGTCCATCATCAAGAACTCCATGGAGAACATCTCGGAAGACCGCGCGATTGATGCATTCAACGGTGGTGTCCGCCGCCTAGAGCTCAGGGAGGAGCTAGGCCACTCAAAGCCCCAGACCATCGACCACCTGATGGAAATCGCGAATCGGTGGGCCGATGGAGAAGATTCGGTGAAGAATCACGCTCACTCCGACGAGGAGGCGGAACTCGAACGCAGACGCGACCGCCGAGGCAAGCGCCGCATGCGCATCTACGATGATCGCGATGTCATCGACATGGTCGCAGCCGGCTACGCCGATAGACGCGACGATAACCGCAACATCGGATACCGTAGCGGCGGATACCGCGACTCCGGGAAAACCACGCAAGTATGGCAACGTCGCACTCGCGATGAGGCACCGGCAACCTCCATCAAGGACAAGCTGTCCGGGCCATGCACGGTACACTTCTACATCGACAAGCATGATGGCAAGAGAAAGTCCAGCCACCTCCTCAAAGACTGCTGCGAGTTCCTCAAGCTACACGAGGGATTGGTTCGGATGAACCGCAATGCAGTCGAAAGAGGCTACGGAGCCGCTCCAGGCGCTATGGCACATGGCGCACCACCACCACCACCTGGGCCACCCCCGAACGGAGCCGCACCGGACCAGCTCCACGGAGGAGAACCGTACCCACGGGCCATGGGTACCATGATGATCCAAAAAGGACGCCCCTCCAACAGGGTGCAGAAGGCCATCACTCGCCAAGTCAACTTGGCCACGCACTCGCCACCATCCACCACTGAGTACCTCAGTGGGAGCGAGTCGTGCATCACCTTCGACAAACGCGACCACCCGCCTCAGATACCTCGTCCAGGTCATTGCCCCCTCGTACTCGAGGCGCAAATTGGAGGTTTCGACATGAGTCGCGTCTTCCACGATGATAAAATTCGGATGCCGCGCTTACAGCGTGAAGGTAAGACCTGAATAAGCCCTGGCAACGCATTTAGCTGCGCACTACCAGAAATATATCCGTGCCTACAGGCACGATGAACATGCCTTGATGGACGCGTCGAGTGCTCACACCCGTATAACTCGAATTCGACTCCTGTAAGACCTCCGCGGCCTGAGTCGAATTACGCCATCACTTTTCCAGATTCGAGTCCGGGGACTCGAGTTCGAGTAGATTGCGTTGTTTCACCCTACGGTGGTTAACTGATACCGGAACTTCGGTTATATCAGGCACGTATATCAACAATCCCTATGGCACAAATAAAAGCAGTCGAAATGTACTCAATCAAGCACTCGAAGACTTCAAAAGTCCCAGTCGAATCTGCGATTCCATTGGACACTCGGGGGCTATTGACATGGGTATACCCTACAGGTACTCGAGCTTTGTATATACGGTCCAAATACATACAGGCCCACGGTGTCGCCAAGGCCCGGATGAAAGGACTCGAGTGACTTGCGGACTCTCTATTGCTTGAAGGAGAAGAAGAAGCTAAAGATAGAAAGTTTGAAGGGGAAAACCCTAACTTGTAACCGACTAGACCTGCTACCCGAGACCTAGCCTATCTATATAAAGGCTAGGA
Source organism: Avena eriantha (assembly GCA_910589775.1). NCBI lineage: Eukaryota > Viridiplantae > Streptophyta > Magnoliopsida > Poales > Poaceae > Avena > Avena eriantha. The sequence goes on from OU342740.1 coordinate 91,097,658, forward strand.
GGGGGCGGCGAGGAGGACACACGCAACCCTAGTTTCCACAACCCTCGCTAGATTACATCTGCGCACCATTGTAACTTTCGACTCCTTCAATAATTCCACGAGCAGACAAGCAGGAGTAGGGACCTCTACGAGGCCTGAACCTGGGTAAATCCTTTGTCCCCTGTGTGCTTGTTTGATAGCCGATAGATGTCTCCAGCGCTCCCTCCTTCTCCAAAACCCAAGTCCATAACAATGGGCATTGATGAGTTAAACCCTCGTCACTAATTGTTAGTGGTAGTTTGTGAGTACTTAAAGAGTACTCATGGCTTTTGTCCCTGGCTATTCTCATGGCCAGACTATGAAGGAGACTATCAAGATGATGGTCAGCGGCACGGCTATGATAACTAGGACTATCTGCCTTCGTCAGCATTACCTGTGCCCCTGAAGATGGACCCCATCGCTACACTTATCTTTTATTTCCGCTGCTTGTTGTATTAAGACTGGATCCTGAGATCCTTATTTGTGTAAGACCTTATGTATGGTTTGTAATGGATGATGTACTGTGATATCCAATTCATTATGTCTCGCAAAAATGGTAATCCTGGGATTGCGAGGTATGGTATAACAGGCATTTGGGATTAAAAATCCGGGTGTTGACAAGTTGGTATCAGAGCTATCCTGTCCATAGGAGACCCTAGTTAGAATGGACGTCCAAACAAAACTTTAGTTTCAAAACCAAAGTGAGTATTTATGAAAAACTATCTCCTCTCTTATCCTTGTGAATTCATTCTTTCTCAAAAATTCATATGCCTCAAAATTCTTACATTACTACTTAAAAATTTGACACACTTAATCACTTCACTAACTTCCTCATCCTAAATTCTTGTAGATGGAGTCTCAGTTCAGCAAGTTCTACCAGTTGGGAAACGGAGGTCAGCTGATCTTCGAGAGGGATCTGGATTCACTATCGGAGTTACTGGGACGCCCACATCCGGAGTTTCTTGGAGCTCAACTTCTAGGACCCCCAAGAGGAGACTTATAGTGGCTTGTCACAATGGATCTTAGAGGCAGCATAGAAGCACCAACATCCGGGAGAATCCAGTTCTCCGTGAGAGAGAACAACTGGCTAGATGGATTAGCCAGGGCAATGCATGAAGCTCTCGCACGTCTATGTGCCCTCAGTGTCAACCAGATCCAAGGAACCCGTTTTTCCCACTATGCAAGACGTGACTTCATGGGAATGCCGATGGAGATGCCAAGTCACCCAGAGTTGAGGCGTCAAGTGGAGAATCTTGACTTCTTGCTGCACGATAGACAGTAGGAGCTGGACAATGCTAGAGAGTTAGCCAACCAGAACCATGCCATTACTGACCAGAAGGCCTAGACGTTCACACTGCTCGTCCAGGATCGTCAATCTCTTCGCCGCCAGCATGCAAAGAAGGATCGCACCATCGCCCGTCTTTGCAAGAAGGTGGCCGACCTCGAGAAGATCGTCAAGGAGCAAGAAGCTCAGCTTGCAGCAAAGGAGGAAGAAGATGAGGGTGAAGACATCCAGGGAGACATGGATTCTTACCTCAACAATGATGATGACTTCTTGGAGGAGGATGCTGTGGACTTCTACACTGACGATGATGACTCCGACTTCATCGACGATGATTAGATGCACTAGAGCACTGTCGTAGCATGATATGTATCGGTCCCACTGTATCGTAGCTTGCAGAATGCTTCTTCAAACCATCTGTTTTCCCTTTGATTGTTGCGGTGTGTGTTGTATCATGTGTTTGCTTGCATGAATGAAATTAAGTTAGTAGCAAAACCTGAGTCAAACTCAAAGTTTCAGCTTTGAAAACCAAAACCCTGAACCTTAGAACATACCCTCTTACCCCTGTATCTATCTCAATCTTCAGATGACTCGTGGAAACCAAGGAGGGAGCAGCTCGTCGCAAGACCCAATGCTGCAGATCTTGCAGAATCTCATCGCAGACCGTAAAGCAAGCAGGGCAGAGCGCCAAGCCAACCTAGCAACACTTCAGTAGATCGCCCAGATGGCTCTCAACAACCAAGGGCATGGAAACCAGGATCACCATGGATCGAAACTCAAAACCTTTTAGAATACCAATCCCCCAATATTCAACCAATCTGAAAACCCATTAGATGCTGATGACTTGTTACAGACAATAGAAAACAACTTAGAAGTTGCAGGAGTTGATGAAACGAGATAGTTCTCTTCGCCACCCACAATCTGGCAGGAGATGCAAGAGCATGGTGGAAAAGTATCCACCTGATGAACCATGGTCAAGTGATGACATGGGAAGCATTCAAAGTCAAGTTCAGCCGCACCCACGTGCTGCAGGGTCTTGTCAACAGAATGAGAGATGAGTTCCGTGAATTGAAGCAAGGTAGAATGACTGTGGTAGAGTACCGTGATAGATTCATGTCACTTGCCAAATATGCACCTGATGAGATCAACACAGAGGCCAAGAAGAAGGAGAGATTCTTGAACGGACTGCATGATGAGATGCAGACTGTCCTTGTCAACATCCGTTTCTAGGATCTCGAAGAGCTAGTCGACTCTGCCATTCAGATGGAAGGGAAGATTAACCAGGCAAACGACAACCGCAAGCGTCGTATGATGCAGCAGTCTAGATCCAGCAGTCACTAGAAGTACCGTCCCAACCCCTCATCGGGATATGCACCAAGGAACAATCGACCCCCAATGTCTCGCCCAAGCTACCCCAACCATAGCGGAGGCAATCTGAAGTCCGGAGGCAACAACCACAACTCCAGCAATGCCAACAACTTCAACCGTGCACCTCCCAAGAGCAACAACAACAACAACACTGCACCCAGAACTGGCAGCAATGTTGTGCCTGTTGCAGTCAAGGACAAGTCTCAGATCACTTGTTTCGAGTGTGGAGTAAAGGTTCACTATTCCAATGAGTGTCCCAAGAAGACTGCCGCCAATACCAAGGTGAATGCCCCAGCTCAACAGCAACGTCGTGTTCAACCAGGGAGAATATTTGCCCCATGGAACCCTCACAACCGCAACGGTCGTCTATTCCACATGAACGCTGAAGATGCCCAAGAAGCGCCAGACGTAGTGCTGGGTATGTTTTCTGTCAACTCAGTTTTAGCAAGAGTGTTGTTTGATTCAGGAGCATCGCATTCATTTGTCACCGAAGAATTTGCATGCACTATTAAGATTCACCCAACCAACCTGAAGCATTTCATGATAGTTCAAATCCCCGGTTCAACGACCAAAGCTAGAAAAATTTGCAAAGCTGTGCCTATCAGAATACATGGGATAGATTTTTATGCCAACCTAATTGTACTTGGAACCAAAGGATTGGAAGTAGTACTAGGTATGGACTGGATGTCAAGGCATAAAGGACTGATAGACTGTGCTAAGAAAGCCATCACCATGACCAGTAGTTCTGGAGTAATAGTAGATCATATCTCTGAAACCTTACCCTGTCAATTCAAGTGCAACAAGAGTGTAGCCCTACCCACCATTGACCAAGTAAGAGTAGTCTGAGAATACCCCGACGTATTTCCAGATGAATTGCCAGGTATGCCCCCGGATAGGGATATTGAGTTCATTATCGAACTAATCCCCGGAACCGGACCCATAGCCTAGAGACCATATAGCATGAACCCCTCAGAGTTAGTGGAACTGAAGAAGCAGTTGGATGCCATGCTAGAGAAAGGCTTGATTCAACCGAGCGCTTCGCCATGGAGATCACCAGTGTTATTCGTCCACAAGAAAGATGGAGGCAATTGTTTGTGCACAGATTACAGAAAGTAGAAGGACGTCACCATCAAGAATAAGTACCCCTTGCCAAAGATAGAGGATCTATTTGATCAATTGACTGGAGCCTAGGTATTCTCAAAGATTGATCTTAGGACTGGTTATCACCAACTTAAGATTCGTGCAACGGATATTCCAAAGACCGCCTTTACTACTCGCTATGGTTTATATGAGTATACAGTTATGTCTTTTGGATTAACCAATGCCCCTGCTTATTTCATGAATGTCATGAATAAGATCTTTATGAATTTCCTAGATAAGTTTGTAGTTGTGTTTATCAACGATATCCTTATCTACTCCAAGTCAGAAGAAGAGCATGAGCAACATCTGAGAATCATCCTAGAAACCCTGAGAGAGCATCAGTTATATGCCAAGTTCAGCAAGTGTGAGTTTTGGCTGAAAGAAGTAGGATTCCTAGGACATATTGTGTCTGCCGGAGGAGTCTCTGTTTATCCCGCCAAGATCAAAGATGTCAAAGAATGGGAAGCCCCAACCACTCAAACCCAAGTCTGTGCATTTCTCGGATTAGCAGGATATTACCGCAAGTTCGTAGAAGGATTTTCGAGCATCACCAGGCCTATGAACCAATTGTTGAAGAAGGACAAGAAGTTTGAATGGACAGACAAATGTGAAGCCAGCTTCCAGGAGCTGAAGAAGAGATTGATAGCAGCCCCAATATTGATCATGCCAGACATCAAGAAGCCGTTTGATGTATATTGTGATGCATCCAACATTGGTCTCGGATGTGTATTGATGCAAGAAGGCAAAGTCATCGCATATCAGTCTCGACAACTGAAGCAACATGAGCAGAATTATCCGACCCATGATCTTGAACTAGCAGCCGTAGTGCTGGCATTGAAGACATGGCGTCATTATCTGATGGGTAATCGCTGTGAGATTTACTCGGATCACAAGAGCTTGAAGTATATTTTCACTCAGAAGGAGCTGAATATGAGGCAAAGGAGATGGACAGAGTTAATCAAGGATTATGACCTTGACATTCACTATCACCCCGGCAAAGCCAATGTGGTAGCGGATGCTCTTAGCAGATTCCCATGTAGGTTAAACACCATGATCAAAGAAAAGCAGCCAAGCTTGTATGAGGAGTTGGAGCACTTCAGGACTAAATTAGTTAGCAAAGGATTCTTAGCTAGCATTAAACTTCAACCCACTTTGATTAGCCAAATCAAGGAAGCCTAGAAGGGAAATGAGAGTATCGACGGCATCAAACATCGTATTGGTACAGGAAAGGTACCTGGATTCAGTGAAGACGAAGAAGGAGTACTGTGGTACAAAGGACGTATCTATGTGCCAGCAGATTCGGAGCTGAAGCAAGTTATCATGAAGGAAGCTGATGATACTCTTTATTCTATCCACCCCGGAGGAACGAAGATGTATCATGATTTGAAAGAGCAATTTTGGTGGCACAAGATGAAGAGAGAAATCGGAAGCTACATCGCCAAGTGTGACATCTGTCAAAGAGTGAAAGCAGAGCACCAGAGACCTGCAGGACTGTTGCAACCATTGCAGATTCTGGAATGGAAACGGGATTCCGTCAGAATGGACTTTATCACCGGTTTGCCTACTTCCAGTAGGGGAAATGACTCAATCTGGGTCATAGTTGATAGACTGTCCAAGGTAGCTCACTTTATCCCCGTCAAGACTACCTACCAGAGTTCAAAGCTAGCAGAACTATATATTGCTACGATTGTTAGTCTGCATGGAACCCCCAAGACCATCGTCTCAGATCGAGGAACCCAGTTCACCTCAAGATTTTGGGAGAAAGTCTAGGAAGGATTGGGAACCAAGTTGAACTTCAATACCGCTTATCGCCCGCAAACTGATGGACAGACTGAGAGAGTCAACTAGATTCTAGAGGATATGTTAAGAGCTTGTGTGTTGGAATACAGATCAAAATGGGAAGACTGCCTGCCTTTCGCAGAATTCTCATATAACAATAGTTATCAAACGAGTTTACAGATGGCACCATTTGAATTCCTATACAGAAGAAAGTTTCATACCCCTTTGAATTGGTCGCAAGTAGGAGAGAGTCAGATCTTTGGACCCGACATTCTCCGGGAAGCAGAAGAGAAGGTTCACAAAGTCCGTGAGCACCTCAAGACCGCCCAATCCAGACAGAAGAGTTACGCTGACAAGAGAAGGAGAGACCTTACTTTCAATGTCGGAGATTTTGTATATCTCAATGTTTCGCCGTTGAAAGGAACCCAACGCTTTACTCTGAAAGGAAAGTTAGCCCCCAGATATATCGGGCCCTTCAAGATTCTAAACCGTCGAGGAGAAGTATCATATTAGTTGGAACTTCCTGAAGAGATGTCAGCCATTCACAATGTGTTCCATATCTCGTTGCTTCGCAAATGCTTAGGAGTGCCAGAGAAGACTGAAGTTTTCAAGAACATCGATCACAGAGCTGTTGAGATCAACAATGACCTGACATATCGTGAAGTGCCCATCTGTATCCTAGAGGAAGCTTACAGAACCACCAGGACCAGGAGTATCAAGTTTCTTAAGATTCAGTGGAGCAGCCATACCGAGGAGGAAGCCACTTGGGAGCGAGAAGATTACATTAGGACAGAGTTCCCATATCTCTTTAGTTCCTAGTTTACTTTGTCAATCTCGGGACGAGATTTTGTTTAAGGGGGGAAGGTTTGTAACATCCCAAAACTCTAAGTAATGTTAATCAAGATCCAAATCACACAATTTAGGGTTAACAAAAACTTTTTCTATTTAAAGTATTAAGCATGCATATAAGAAAGGCCCCCTTAGTTTGAAATCTTTGTGAATGGTCACCATTGCTTGATCCATTGGTTGTAAAATGTTTCTATGGTAAATTAAACATCATCTAAATCATTCCCAAGCAAATCCCAAAGAAAATCAAATAAAAAACAATTAAAAATGAGGAATGGTCATTTTGGTCATTTTTATCCACTACACTACTTTGAGTGTTCCTAGCACTCATTTCCCAATAGAAATAATTCTGGATCTTTGCACCCCTTACTAGTACAAGTAAAGATCTACCAAGGCCCACTTTTTGATCTTCCAAAAACATTCAAACACTAATTTTAAATGGCATGTGAAAATTGAATTCAATGCATATGCCTAGATCACCCCTATTTCAAAAACCATCCAAATGAACTCCATTTTCAAAACCCTTGCAACCAGAGACTACCTAGTACTAGTGGAGATCACTCAAAAAATTTGAACCCAAAATTCAAATTTTTGCTTCTTGCGGCCATTGTGTCGAACAGGTGCCAGGCACAACTCTTGCAAATCTTAGAACACTATAGTGAGCAGTAGTTTTGGTCATCATATGGGCCTAACTTGGTCCCCCCGGTTCCCCCAGCTAGAACCCTGGCCCTAACCCTCTCTCCCTCTCCACTGTCTGCTCCAGTAACTCGCCGCCCGAAGCTTTGCCCAGGTCGACCATGGACCGCTCGCCTCAGCCCGTCCCGCGCTCTCCTTCGCTTGCTGGGAGACAAGCGCCATCACACCGCTTCGCCTTGACCAGCCCCCGACCAAAAACGAGCGGAGGACAAGCCTTAATTTCTCGCGCCCTTGCCGCTATCCGCCATGACGATCACCCTGGAGCGCCGCGCCCGCCAGAGCCGCAGCAGGCCCAACAACCGCCTGGACATCGTCGTTCACCGCCTCGCGACCAACATACCGGAGGAACAACGTCGAACATCGCCGTCTGCGCGCAGTTCATCGCATGCTCCCAACCAGTAGAGACTTCGCCTTGCCGTGCCTTTAAGCCTCAGAGGACCGCCGGGGAACAGAGCTTCCAACGCCGCCCTCGCCCATGCCGAGAGAGCCCCGCAGCATCATCACCGATGACCTCATCGTCACCCGTTCTATCCCCTCGTCGACCCTATATAAAGCAGCCACCCCAGCACCATTTCTCCATACTCCCACACTCCCTCCTCTCACTGATTCTTACCCACCTCTCGCCGAAGCCGCTCAAGCTCTGTCTCGCCGGAATTGAAGCCGAAGCCGTCACAGCAGGAGGAGAAGGGCATTTGCGATTTAGAGCACTCCAAGCTCCGCCGCAACCATGCCTCGCCTTGCCGTCGTCTACCAGCCTGTTTGCCGGCCTCGCCGACCTTGCTGGAGCCCTGGTATGCCCCCAATCGACCCCCACCGCCGCGTCTAGGTCACATTCTCGCCGGAGTGATCCATCGTCGACGATGACTCACCACCATTGGATCATCTTTAGATCGTGTGGCCCAGAGTGCTAGATACCGTTTTGGTTAAGTTGTGCCGCTGACCGGTGGAGCCCGCCTGTCAGGAAGCCGCGGCGCGCGCTGTGCGTAGCTGGGCCAGCCTAGTTAGTTCCCGCGCGTGTGAAAGTTTCAAATTTAGATTTTTCTATTTAGAGTTAATCTAGTTTATGTCCACTAATTTAAAAATCAATTTTGAGAATTTGACAAATCCAAATTGCATGAAACCAATTTTTCCTGAAAGGTATTGAAAAGATCTATCCAAGCCCGTTGGATTTAATTCATTTAGAGTTATAGATCTCTGCTAGTAAAAATAATAAGACAGAAGATTTTGCACCTTGCAACATTTTTATAAAATCAACCAAGATAGATTTTGAGTTGATTCCAACTCTCAAAAATCACATTTCACTATATCTATCTGAATATTTAATAATACTAAGGTTTATATGCAGTGACTTTGGACTAGTACCAAAATAATGCTATATAGGCATTTCTAGTCACTTTAAATCATTAAATAATGAACTTAAACCAAAGTAATTATGACCCAACCCTATAATCACATTCCCACATGTTAGAATATGTGGTGATGACATGTGTCCACATGATCCCATATTTGAAGTGGTGACTATTAAATCTTAGTTATTTTTTCAATGAGTAGAAATTACTTTTCTAAAATAAAAAGGATGAAACTATTGAATTAAACTTATGATGCTTGTGATGATAATAGATCATCAACTATATGCCTTAGAGTGCTAATTAGACTAGTTAAGTATTGTTTGGTGATTGTGTACTCCGTATGTATTTATAGACGATAGTACCGACCAAGCTTTCGAGGAGGAGGAGTTCTACCAAGAAGAAGAAGAAGAAAACTTCAACCACTGCACTACCCAAGGCAAGCTAACACTTGCAAGTATAATGCTTATCAAGCTAGGATTAAACTAGATGGTTTAGCAAAGATGCTTTAGGCATGCTTTGGTTACACTACCTTGACTAGTATTTAACCTAAGTATTAATTTCAAGCTTTACTTCCTTTACTTTACACAAAGTCCTTTACTTGTTTCAAAGGTAGCATAAAGAGTATAAAACTTGGCCTATATAGAACCCTTTAGATGTCATTCTATGGCATGAGATTGATCCCATCTTTTCCACCTTAGTGAACACTCTTAACTTAGTAGTTTAGAGTAGATAAAAACTTGAGTCACTTTAGATGGGAACACTTGGTGAAAATGAATTGTGAAAACCTTGGAATGATGAGTCATTCTATTGAAATGTTTTGACATGTGTTGAGAAACACCAAAGGGTTTATGATGATGAAAATGTTGTGGCATGAGCCTTAACCCTTTTATAAAACTGATGGTTGGATTCAGATGCGATACCATTCCAAATTTACCGTACAACCACACTACCTGAATTGGGTAAGGCTTAGCCGGAAGTTTATATGCATTAGTATTAGTTCCCTCACGGGAGAAGTTTGAGCTGAGGCTACCTCTCAATGTTGTCCACCTATGTAGTGCCCAAGATGACTGATGGTCATGGTTGGGAGGCCATGCTCATAGGAGAGGTGCTTATACTAGGGTGTGTAAAGGGAAGGTTATGGTTGATTATCTGCATACTAAGTATGATGATTCATGGTTATCCCTGATAGATGTATCGAATCTTGTGGTGAAAGTGTACCACCTCTGCAGAGTGTCAAACTATTCGAATAGCCGCATCCACGGTTATGGACAGTTGGAATGGCCATACTGTTTCATTGTCAGATGTTTTCAAAATGACTTATGAAAGGAATGATGAATTTTGACTTGACCACAACAGGGTTGTGTTTTATGACAATAGCTTCCCAACTTAAGTGATTCTAGAACTTTATTTTATCTTTCTTTGGTTCAGAACTCAGCTTAGGTTTCAAACTTAACTTTATAGTTAAACTTAGATTTAGCACTTTAACTCTGAACTATACTACTTGTTAGTGGTAGTTTGCGAGTACTTAAAGAGTACTCATGGCTTTTGTCCCTGGCTATTCTCATGGCCAGACTATGAAGGAGACTATCAAGATGATGGCCAGAAGGACGGCTATGATAACTAGGACTATCTGCCTTCGTCAGCATTGCCTGTGCCCCTGAAGATGGACCTCATCGCTACGCTTATCTTTTATTTCCGCTGCTTGTTGTATTAAGACTGGATCCTGAGATCCTTATTTGTGTAAGACCTTATGTTTGGTTTGTAATGGATGATTTACTGTGATATCCAATCCGTTATGTCTCGCAAAAATGGTAATCCTGGGATTGCGAGGTATGGCATAACGGGCATCTGGGATTAAAAATCCGGGTGTTGACACTCCTCTATTCATGATATGACTCTACTAATAAGGTAAAAAGATAGAAGATAGTGATGTGATACCGCGACACTCCCGCAAGCTTGGAACAAACTAAGGGGATGCCAAACCTAATGACGAATTACTCCTTCGGTGGTGGTGGTATCTTCTCATCTTCGTCCGTCTTCTAGGGTAAAGGCTTCCCATCAACAAAGGACATCGTGGTTTCCAACATCCTGAAACTTGCAGCAGCAGATATGCGTTTAAATCTAGCCTCATACTCACAGTTTTGATTTTGAACGTCATAGAACTGTGCTTGCAGTTTGTTGGTTGTTTGGCGGAGTGAGAGGACTTCGTCTTTGAGTTCAGCAGTCTCCTTTTGGTGCTCGGTGATGAGTTCGGAACAAATCTTATGGATGATATCCACTTCGCGCTCCGCCATCTTCTTGTACCTAAATACTTCTTGCTCCAGGGCTTCCATCCTGTCCTCTAGACTTCCTTCACCTTTAGGGACTTGAACCTCTTTAATCCGAACCTCCCCACCTTCGAGCAACAACTCCTTGGGATGAATCTTCAATTCTCTCATGTATGGGTTGATGATATCTTCTAAGGAATCTCCCTCGGCTGATCCAGTGGAAGACATTGTGGCTACAAATCTGGGATTTTACCTGGCAGAAACAGATCGAAACAAAAAACACGACGAAAACACGATATACGAACCTCGAAAGATTCGGGGGGTTATATATTACGAAGTTTCATATCAAAAGGAAGGTACTGGGAGAAAACGGGTCGGAGGCGGAGTCTGGGGTGGCCTCACCACCTGGTGGCACGGCTAGGGGAGGGCCCGCGCCACAGGGTGGTGTGGGCCACCCTGGCTCCAGTTCCGTCCCTTTTTCTCTTCGTAACTTTCCTTATCGACTGAAAACTGCAAAAAATATAGTTGGATTGTATTTTCGCGGAACTTTTCTTACCAGAACTATTACCTATTTGAAAACAGACTCTGCAGGTCTCTGAATTTGGTATCTAGTAGATTCTTTTGGAGGTACCACTTGAATATCATCAATATCTTCATCTTCATACACTTATTACTTGAGTCATAAAACCCTTCTCTTCCTTATTACACCATTATCTCCACTTCCTGGAAATTTCTTTCACATAAAACTTCACACAGTTCTCATTAGCAACATTAGTATAAGTGAAGTGATAAAACCTTTTGAGTCCAACTTCAACTGAAAACCACCAAAACATAAGCTACTGCAGCTACTCCTTCCGAAAACCCAAAAAGAATTCAAGAAGGAAATCGAATAAAGAAGCAAATGCTAGATTGGCAAAATTTGTCAAAATAGACTAGCAGGTAAAGATCAATTTTTTCGAAAATCTTTTGTTGCTCAAATCAAAAGTGCCAAACTAACGAAAGTTAAATAAAAACCTGGGGAAGAAGCACAAAACATTACAGCTCAATCCGACATACAGAGATCACTGACGAATTTTTACGGTGGGGCACAAAAAATCTGTTTCGGGACAGCAACTTCCCCAAATCTTACTTCTCTCTCATTAGAGGTTGATCTTGACACAAAAACCAAAAAAAATGGATAAGGAGCGGTTATTACCGAAGTAATAACTTCCAAGACTCAAAGAAACAAAAACAAACTGAAAGTATTGGGTTGTCTCCCAAAAAGCTCTTTCTTTACGATGGGTATGATAATTTTGAAGATGCTCACTCAGGAAGATGAATTGAAGTGAAAGAGAGCATTAAGAAGAAAAACACACACATTTAAGTCTAACCCACTTCCTATGCAAGGGAATTTTGTAAACAAACAAGTTATTGAAACCAGAGGCCACTTGCATAAGGAGGCAAAAGAAGCGCAACAAAAAAACTTTCAGCATAAAACGAGGAAACTTGATATTATTGAGATGCATAAGAACACTTTTCCCTCTCTCATAGTAACTTTCAGTATCATGGATAAACTTAACAATATAGCTATCACAAGTACCATCATAGCAATGATCACTTATTCTAACAGAAAACACAGGAATACTAGCTCTCATAACACTACTATGTGAAACAATATTAGAGGTATCCTTACAAAGGATAGGGTGTCCCTCTTTCTCATATTTAGTGACAAAGTCTTTCACACTTGCTATCATAGGTTCATCAACCTTTTGTTTATCAGGTTCAACAACTTTGATTATACTTTCATTAACCATACTAGCTATCATAGAATGTTCCTTTACCTTAACTGGAAAAGGCATTTTCTCAGTATTTCTTGCAGGCACACTCTTAGCAACATCTTTATAAGGTTCATGATACTTATTCCACTTCTTTTTAGGCACTTCAATATAGGAAGCAAAAGCCTTAAAATAAGAAGCAATAGCTTGAGAGTCTAGACCATAAGCATTTTTAATATTTTGAAAGTCATCAGTTTCCATAAAAGATTCAATGCATTCATAATCATAATTTATACCTGACTTTCTACATTTGTCATTCTCCCAAGCTTCAGCATTGTCTTGAATACGGTCCAGAAGATCCCATTTAGCTTCTTCTTCCATACGAGTGAATGATCTAGCACAAGAAGCATCAAATAAATCCTTATCATGTAAAGGGAGCGTTGCGTAGAAGTTATTGAAAATAATATTGTTGGGGAGCTCATGAATGGGACATTTGAGCATTAGTAACTTCAATCTCCCCCAAGCTTGAGCTGTGCTCTCTCCATCAAGAGGCCAAAAGTCGTATATCTGATTCCGATCTTTATGAATCTCACTAGGAGGATAAAACTTTGAATAAAAGAGAGGCACTATTTCCTCCCATTCCAGAGCTTGACCATTCTTCAGTAGCTTATACCATTCCTCAGCTCTTCCTTTTAGTGATAATGAGAATAACTTCTTCTTAACTTGATCTGTAGTGATACCTGCACACTTGAACAACCCGCATAATTCGTGTATAAAGAGTAAATGATCATCGGGATGGATAGTTCCATCTCCAACATAGTAGTTATCCATAACACGATCAATAATTCTTGTAGGTATTTTAAAAACATCATTCTCAGCAGGTGGTGGCTTATCTACTACCTTAGCAATGGTAGCAGCATTACCAAATAAGAAACTCAGCGAATTATCCATAACGAAAATAAAGCAACTAGCAGAAGTAAACAATACTCACAGTAGAAGTTTCCTTTACCAGTTCCACTCTCCAATAGCGCTTCACTCCCCGGCAACGGCGCCATAAAATAGTCTTGATGACCCACAAGTATAGGGGTGTATCGTAGTATTTTCGATAAGTAAGAGTGTCAAACCCATAGAGGAGCAGAAGGTGCTGGCTAGTGGTATGGATCAGGAATTCTCTGCAAATACTTAGCAAACAGATTTTTAGGGGTTTTCAATAAAGCAAGTAAACAAAGTACGAGTAAATAAAAGACAGTAGGAATAAATACAGCAAGTGGCCCAATCCTTTATGCAGCAAAGGACAAGCCGGTTGTATTACTTAAGATGACCAAACATTCTCGAGGACACATGGGAAGACTGTCAAGTGCTTTCACTTCATATAGTTGATTAACCTTCTTTAGCTTGCTAAGTGTTGTGTGGGTGAACCTGTGCTAATGTACCTCCCCATCCAAGACTAATACATTCTTGTGATTATACCCCCTACAAACATCCGTAAGTACAAGAAAGTAATTAAAGTAAAAACCTAACCATAACTTTAAACTCTAAGACCCTTACGTCCCTTGTGCAATGGTTTCCTAACGGAGGTTCAGGTTTCTGTCACTCCGGCAACCCCTATGATTAGTAGCCAAATACACAATGCATTCCCCTAGGCCCATATAGGTGAAGTGTCATGTAGTCGACATTCACATGACAGCACTAGAACAAGTACACCACAACTTAAATATCAAACTATTGAATCTTTCTCAACACAATTCCACTACTAACAACAAGACTTCTCCCATGTCCTCAAGAACAAAATGAACTACTCACAAGACATCATATGGATCATGATCAGAGATGGAATAATGATGTGTAACAATCTGAACATAAACAATAATTCAATGGTTCACTCAATAGCATCAACTACAAAGAGTAATCAATACTGGGAAAGTTTCCCCTATGAACTAATGCAAGATTCAACTCAATTGTTACAGCAATATGGAGATGGTGATGAGGGTGCTGATGGTGATGATGGTGGTGATGATGATGATGATCCCGATGAAGTCCAGCTTGATGATGGTGTTGATGGCGATGATCTCCCCTCTCCGGGAAGGAATTCCCCCGGCAGAAATCTGTCTGCCGGAGAGATCTTTCTCTTTCGGGGTTTTTCACCCGCAGAGACGACATAATCTTTTTGTGATTGCTCCTCGAGTCTTAGGGTTTTGGGAGGATGCTATACGCTAGAGGGGAGAGGCTGGAGTGGGCCAGGGTGGCCACACCACTTGCTGGCGTGGCCTAGGGCTGCCCGCACTAGGGTGTGGTGCGGCCCCCCTGTGGCCCATCTCCACTCCCTCTTCTGGCATCCTTCGTCTTCTAGAAAAATAGAATTTTTCGTATATTTTTCCGGATTTTCTGATCTTCGCGAATTTTGCCTCCAAACATCACCTTTTCCATCATAATCCTGACTGCAGCGGTCCATGCTCCAAAAGTCATCAACCAGGCAAAAACAGATGAAATAACATAAGTATCACTTCTCAATATGAAATATATCAATGAATAATAGTGAATTAAGACATAGAATAGTGATGCAAAATGGACGTATTAGGGGTTCGCTGCGACAGAGAAGGCGACCATGGCTAGCGATGTTGAGGAAGAAGATGGCATAGATGGTGCTCGCGAGCAGAGGAGGTTGCAGAGGCGGTGGCGATCGGCGCTCGCTGCAGGGCCGGTCAGGCTCGGCGCAGGAGGCGAGGAGGATGACGGCGAAGGAGCACGGGCGCGCTCGCGGCAGCGCGGCGCAGAGAGGGCGGCGACGGGGAACCAGGGCCGGCCAGAGGCGGGATCGGCGTGACCTCGGGGCAGGGATGACCCTGGCTGGAGGCGAGCACGGCAGGCTCACCGGCGATGGCGGTGACGGCAGCAGACGAGGGAGAGACATTGTGCGGTACATGGGTGAGAACGCATCGACGCATTGGTTGCGTGTACTGCGCAGGGAGTGGGATGGATCAGGCGGGAGCGAACCAGTGGTGGGGCCGGCAGGAGGCGTGCGACGTGGGGAGGCTTTGCGAACGGGATGGAGGGATGTGGCGGCTGGGTAGAGAAGGGAGTGGGGCTAGGGTGGTTTAGGGTTAGGTTTGCTCGGCTGGGTCAACCGGGGTGGTAGGTGGCCTAGCTTTTGGGCTAGGCTGCCTCCCTCGTAGAAAAACAATTTTATTATTTATTTTTATTTAAACACATTTGCAAATATCTTTTAGGCAAATAAAATATCCGGAAAAGACCAGAGTTTTGATTTGAAATAAAGACAGGGGATATTTAGAAAACAAAACTAGGCTTTTAGAAAATAGTTTTAACAAACATATGCATGTAGACATGAAGATGCTCAAATGCAATGTGGCATGATGACATGAGCATGCAGTCATGATGATGCACAAAACAAAAACACCAAGCGATTTTCTAGTAGTGGTTTTATCGGGGTGCTACAATTCGACACCACTAACAATGGATCTCGCCATCGAGATCCGCCTCATGGTACCGAAAGAAAGCTGGCGATCTGAATCTTCTCGCTTCGTGTAGATCTTCGAGACACCACTAACAAAGGTGCTTACTCCATCTTGGAATCGTCGACACCACCAACAAGGAGTCATTGTTCACGTCTGTCGAGAGAACACTCCGGAGAAACAAGGACGAAGATAAAGGTATCGAAAGGTAAGGCCACCTTTAACTTCCGTGGAAGGAGTAAAATTGCATGATCCCTATTCAATGTACAAAAGCGAATGATAACAGTAGTGGTATGGTAGCTACTCCATCCCGCACTCAAAGCATTACTCTGTACATGAACAAAAGGATCGGGCAACCAACTCTCGGAATTCAGACTAAAGATCTTCACAAGCAATGTCCGGAGAACAAAGGAGTGATGCAGTCTCTTCATAGGATCTAGCGTAGATGATGTCGTCGCATTGTAAACCATCGGAAGATATAAAAAGAAATTTTATGAATAGACATAATGATTAGGTTTCGTGATGGTTCCATTGGCATGAACAACACATGCTCAAGGTATACTCCTACTTCACCAATGCTCATCCTTCTCATAATGTTTTTCCATGATACGGATATCCATCAAGGGGCACATACAGATAAAGATTTCGAGGACAAAAGATTGGACAAAGGTCACAACAAACAAGATGCAGATTGATGATTGTAGCTCCTCCGTTATAAAAGGGAGGAAGCGAAACCTTGAAGGTACGACGGAAACCCAACCACGAGAAATCCTGGACTCGAAGAAAAGATAGGAGTAGATTCAAAACACACAGGGGTAAGAGGAGAATAGCATAGGGGTAAGGAGTAAAAGCAGACCTAATCAGATCTATCCAACCAATTTTGCAAAATATATTTGACACTCTACATCGGCCGTTAGCTAGGCTATCCTACAGGCTGGACCAGTGGGGTATCGCAACTGTTGAGCTCTGATACCACTTTATAACACCCTCGAATCGGCCCTATGCAAGTTTTAGTGATTCCCGCCAAACCCGCATAGAAACGATTCAAAGATGCCCACCAGGCACTTGCGTGCGGGTAGAAAACAAAGTAATAAAATTACACAATAGTCCACGGTGGAACCCACATAAACATATATATACAACAACGACTCCATGAGTAAAAAATACAAATATACAATACAAAGATCCAAATCACCTTGAAACGATACAACATCCGAGTACGGATAAGATGCAAATGGGGCTAAGAGCCCTGAAGAATAACCAATGGCGTCCATAACCCTGCCCAAGCCAAGCCAGAAGGGTAACCCTGCTAACGACATCGAACTTAAACCTGCTAAAACAAAAGGGGTGCCGACAAAGGGCAAAGGAAAAAGAGAGCGGTCAGTACTGAGGCCAGTACATGGCGAGGCTAGAATTCGGCGGCTCTCGCCTACATAGGTATGGTGGACTGAAGAGGCAGCAAAGCATGCACTAAACAACCTACAGAGACTCGATACATCTGTCGGCTATTAGAGAGGGGTAGGAAAGACCTGTTCGAATCCAACCTGATACTAACACCATTCATACCCATCCTGGTATTCCCCCTCGAGACCAAACGAGGAAGTCAAACCGGGGAACTCCCACAGTTAGCAGTTTTATTCATTCCATTATAGTTGCAACACTTACTAGTCAGATATAGATAGCATGAGTCATCCTAATAGATTAAGTAGTGGGCAGTTTTAGTTAACCATTCAGTTGTAGTTGCAGTACTTACTAGTCAGATACAATTAGCATGTGACATCCCAAACCCAGCAGTTGTTGGCACTTTTATTTCATTCCATTGGAGTTGCGATACTTACTAGGAAGGTATAACATGACACGATACAGCCAAGTTCCACCAGTTGTTGGAACTTTTATTATCCATTCCATTGTAGTGAAGCTGATTACTAGTCACATATTAAGTCAAATTTATAGCACTACTTTAGTTATGCTTGTCTATGATCGAGATACTGTGCTCCAAGTCGTCCATAACCGTGGACACGGCTTTCAGAAGATTTACCCTGCAGGGGTGCACAAATAGCAACACACACACGATCAACCTCGGAAAAACCAAATCAAAACCCAACGAGGCTTTCACAAAAAAGCAATCACACGATTCATAAAATATTTCAGGGGGCCACCCCACTAAACTACCCGCAACGAAGTTGGCCGGCTCCGAGACGGACCCAGGGTTTGTGACAATGGCTGTAAATGACTGGGAACCCGAAAGTGTGAATGGGCTTGTCGATACCGCGAAAACATTCCACGTTCCAAAACAGTACAGGTGCTCCACGCACAATCATAAATAAAGCAGTAAAGCATGGCATAAGTACATGATAGTAATAAAGCCCCAAACTACTTTGTGGCCCCAAGAAATAAGAATGAATCAAGCTCTGGCTAAGGGGATTCATGGTCCCACATGCGGATAGTGCGATAGTCAAGGAACATGTATCAAGTACTCGGGGCCTACGGGACACAAGTGGACATGAAAAAACCAAATAACAGATATTGCCCAGCGGTGCCTCTTTCATTAGTTATCCCAGCAATTTAATAGTTATATTTAAAGTCATGATCATCTCCACCATTAAGCATCTCCACCATTAAGCATGTGCCAACTTGCCGTCGATGGTGGAACGACAACGACACGAAGCAACACATAAGCAAGCAACTACGACTCGCAAGGTCTACTGTCTATCAAACAACATGCAATAGGATGTGTCCATGGCAATTTAGGGGCTGCAAGGAGTATAAATGGTGCACGGAAACTAAAGCATCGCAACACGGATAGCAATAGATCAACAAGAGGAAATAAAGACTATAAAAGCAAAATAGGTAGAAAGGGGGAGATTGCTCGCTTGGGGAACATAGCCGAAGATTTATTATTCGAAGGACTTGTCGGTACTCGCATCAACTCAACGGCCTAATCCGCGAAGAAGCAAATCACTAAAATAAACACCGGATGCACTATTTAATACTACGGCAAAAGATCCGGCATGATGTATGTATGATGCATGACATGGCAAAGATGCGGTGCAATTAGGCAATATTAAGCGGAACCGGGTTCCCGACAATTAATTACAAGGTTCATGTTGTTTAGATACCCCGCATTTAAATGTTGTATTAACATGGCAAAACATGGCATCGGTTTGCTACACAGATTTAAATGGAGACACTAATAGACAGGAATAGCCCGCATATGCGCTCCATATTTAATTATGAGGTGAATCAGCATAATGCCCCCAAACCCACATGATGAGATGTATGCAAGTATGAACAATTTAATATGCAACAAGTGACAATGTCATATTATAAAAATAAGGGTCTCGGATAGGGGTCACACATTAGTGTTTGGCGATCTTGGTTCGATGTGGTTCTGGTTTGGTCTCGCCGGGATCGGTCTTCGGATCTAGGCTTTAGGGTCCACGTCGAGGCACTTGGTATTCGTGGCAGAGGTCTTGACAATCGGTGCCATTGGTTCAACATGCCTTGAAGCATCGGTCATAGCACGAGTCCTCGCCTCCTCGAAAGATCTTGGTCGACAAACCAACAAGATAGATTCGCGGGGGCCGAGCTGGCACAAAGAATCAGTGTGACCAAGGATAGGAATAGGTACAATCTCTAATGTTGATGCCAAAAGAATTGTCATCGATCTGGCTCTCACCAGCACACAGGAACTTAGGCATACACGCATGGACACGTGCATCACATGGCCAGCATGGCCAAAACATTGCGTGAGGATGAAAAACATAGGACGAAGACGGCGTTTGCGGCCCTATAGCAGGACCTGCAGAGGCAACCGTAGCAGCACAACAGGGGGACGGCCGGTGGTGCTCGGAGGCAAGGCTTCTTGCGGTGCCCGAAGGCAGACGCTAGCGGGGACGGGGAACTAGGACGGTAGGGTTCGCTGCGACAGAGAAGGCGACCATGGCCAGCGATGTTGAGGAGGAAGATGGTGCAGATGGTGCTCGTGAGCAGAGAAGGTTGCAGAGGCGGTGGCGATCGGGGCTCGCTGCAGGGCCGGTCAGGCTCGGCGCAGGAGGCGAGGAGGACGACGGCGAAGGGGCGCGGGCGTGCTCGCGGCAACACGGCGCAGAGAGGGCGGCAACAGGGAACCAAGGCCAGTCAGAGGCGGGATCGGCGCGACCTCGGGGCGGGGATGACCCTGGCTGGAGGCGAGCACGGCGGGCTCACCGGCGATGGCGGTGACGGCCGCAGATGAGGGAGAGGAAGGGTGTGAAGCTCCAGGGCGCGGCCGCGCGCCGCAAGCAAAGGGAGAGGTGGTGGCGGCCGCTCGGGGAGGAGCTCGGTGGCCATGGCGGCAGAGGGACGAGGCGGCCGAAGGAGATGTGGACTCTAGCGGCGGGGTCGCGAACGAGAGGGGATCACATGGCTGGGGCTCTACGTGCAATGGGATCGCGAGGCAGAGACGGTGGCGTCTGGCATGTAGCGGAGTGGGGTCGGGTTGGTGGGGCCGGGCGCTGGGGAAAAGCGGGCGGTGCAGGGTGGGGCCGGGTGGAAAGAGGGAAGCGAGAGGGAGGGACGTCGCGCGGTACGTGGGTTAGAACGCGTCGACGCATTGGTTGCGTGTACTGCGCAGGGAGTGGGATGGACCAGGCGGGAGCGAACAAGTGGTGGGACCGGCAGGAGGCGTGCGACACGGGGAGGCTTTGCGAACTGGATGGAGGGATGTGGTGGCTGGGTAGAGAAGGGAGTGGGGCTGGGGTGGTTTAGGGTTAGGTTTGCTCGGCTGGGTCAACCGGGGTGGTAGGTGGCCTGGCTTTTGGGCTGGGCTGCCTCCCTCGTAGAAAAACAGTTTTATTATTTATTTTTATTTAAACACATTTGCAAATATCTTTTAGACAAATAAAATATCCAGAAAAGACCAGGGTTTTGATTTGAAATAAAGACGGGGGATATTTAGAAAACAAAACTAGGCTTTTAGAAAATAGTTTTAACAAACATATGCATGCAGACATGAAGATGCTCAAATGCAATATGGCATGATGACATGAGCATGCGGTCATGATGATGCACAAAACAGAAACACCAAGCGATTTTCTAGTAGTGGTTTTATCGGGGTGCTACACAAGAGGAAGAAAAGGACGTTGAAGGAGATTTGCAAGCAATTAACCGTGTATACAATGGGATAGTTGTGTTCAATGTCTACACAATTTTCTTAACTGTTCTTGGACAACTATTCAATTAGTGATTTCTGCTTGCTTTTAGTTCTTGTTTATTGTTTGAAATTCTATCCTAGCCAACATCAGGGATTGGCACCATATGTTTAGATGTTGTAGTGCTTCCATGGTGTGCATCTATAAAGAAGAATGTAAGTTACTCATTTTCATGTTATGAGTTGAACTCTCTTGGATCTTGGTGCAATTTTTTAAAATCTACATTTATAATTGAAAATCCTTTTGTTCTATATTTGTTACATAGTCAACCCGCTTTGATATCATTTTCTTTAGTTAAACAGGTATCTCATGCAGGGAATGGGGCGAGAGGGTTCTCTAATTATGTAGTTTATAGGAAGGCGATACAAGGACTTTCTTTTACATGACTTTTTTTCTAGAATGCTTGGACTACTGGAGGTAAATTGTAATGATATAGAAGTATGTGAGGATGTTTCTGCTCCCATCATTGTTTTGCACACCTTAATACCATAAAGTGCAGTTAGCTTTAATATACTATCTCTTTTATTGATTACCACCTGTTGGTGTTTTAATTATATTCATAACTCTTCATGGTTCATTGATGTCTGGTAGTTTGTGTCTTTTCTACTTGATGCGACCTCGATCATGCCAGATACATGTATCCTTATTTCCAGGAGTTTGGTCTGGTTCTTGCGCTTGGCACTTCTGCAATTTCCATGCCTGTCATTTTGTGGTGTTTGCAGTGAAGAGTGATAAATACCAATCATTGGTAAATACACAGGTTTACTTGGCTTTCATTTTCCCTCAATGAAGTGCAGACATTGCTACTGGGCAGGTTGGCCGTTTCCCTTAGCTTCAAGTCCGTCATCCTTGTACTTGACTTACATTGTATGTTCTTCACTTGTGTTTTTATTTGTTAATTAAACTCCATTTGGGGCCTCTCTATTCTGTGGTCAATACTGTCAACAAGGTATGTTGCCTCTCTATGGTTTCTCCACTACTCCCCTTTGTTTTGTTTATCTCATGCACCTCCTTTTTGTTTATCCATGTCTTGTTGCACCTTGCTGGTAATACAAACTCTCCGTGTTAAACGTGTTGATGATCTGTGTGATGTACAAAGAGTTGGTAAGGTATGCACCCGCTCGAAAAACAGTCATACTAGAAATTTTGGGTCTACTGCTCCGCATTTTGTTCCGGTTTTGTCATGAAACAGATTCACATGCTGAAATTTTCCGTGGCTTACCGAATTTTTGCAAACAAAGTAAATGATATTTTGCATTGATTAAAATGCAAGACATGCTATTTTTTAACAACACCCTCGTACCATTTTACTCAGCTAGCCCATATAGCCATTTCATGAACTATGCTTATAAGGCGTTTTAGTTTCTTGCTTTGGGAAATAGCTATTGAACTCCATATGAACATATAAAGAAAGTGGCATACATCATTTATTCACTGTTAAATATATTCCATCGATTAAGGAGTGTGATGGTACCTGCAGGACAATAACACATATTCTCTGAAACTTCAAGGATCCCTTAGTTTAAATCTTCCAATTAATTATCGATATATACTTACATAAACAGATGTCCGGAACATACTCTATATGGTTTTCTTTCTTTATTATATCAAACATCCCATATATATTATTTAGTGATGAGCAAGAACAGGTTTTTTTAGTACTAGTTTTTTTGTGATGTTTGCTTATACTATTTTATCACTTTTGGCATGGCTCAATTTAGCAAACCGCATTACCAGCATCATCTGTTAAATCCCGTAGACCCGTGTCATTTAGCTGACTCCTTGATGTGCAATTGTGCTTGTTTCGTTAGTCATATTTTTGGTGAATATTTGAATTGGACAAGTTCTCTTTGATTTGTTGTGCAAACTTTGATTTCTGCTAGGTGGGCAGGACAAGAATACTGATCAGGTTCTTAGCCGACCCAGTGATATATGTGCTTGTTGCATCCTTTTACGTCTTCTTTTATACTCCAATACTTTGGAATGAAGGATCTCATGCCATCATTTTTTTAAACAAGAGGGTCTTGTAGCTACTTATTCTATATGCTCACCATAATTCTCAAATATGACAAACGTATGATGTTGAGTGCGCAATTAATAACAATATTCATGTGCAAAATAAAATTTGTAGTGCTCAAGGTAGCGAAACGAAGTTGTCTAGCCTATGCTAAGTCAGGGTTAGTAAGTCAGGGCTTGCTTCTATTAATTTTCTAAATCATTTGAGATGTACCTTACCATTATTATTTGAAAGTATTTGCGTATGTGAATTTCCAGTTGTGTAATATTCCACCAACTATTAGCCAAACACGGAATCTCCGTTGGTTCTCAATATAAGCTTTGTGTTATATCTGATTATTCTATGAAAAGATCTAGAATTGCTTTGTGATGGGATACAGTTTTCTATGGTTTAAAAAGCACATGATGCCTCATGAGTCAGTGCGAAAAGATGTAATCATACCTTCAGCAAGGGGTGGTCAGCTCTTACTTTTTTTTGAACATTTCAATGATATTTTGTATTTAGCGTTGGAAGATATGAGAGCCAAATAATTGACAAGCTAGGATTGTCCCATGAAGCCTTCTTCTTGTCCGATTCTCCTCCTTGAGTCACTGATTATAGTAATTGTTGTAGAAAAAGTTGTTATCTAGAATTGTCTTCTCCCGCACCGGATTTGCCTTCTCCCACACCGCACTCTGAGAGGATAAAGATAATATGGCTTCAACATTTAGCAGTGCAAATAAATAACCAAAGAATCAGACACCACTAAAGTCAACTATTGAAAAAAAATCTAAAGTTGAGTTTGCAGCCAATCTTTGAATTGTCGAGTATTTTTCCCCTGGTTCAATGATTAACTAGGGTCAGTTCTTATGCATATTAGTTTTTAAAGAGAGAGATCACATGTGATGCCTTTCCTTTGTTAATTCACATGGCCAACCAGTTCACATGCAGTTAGTTAAATACTTTTAAGTTTCAGGTTTGTACATGAGTGAGTATGTTCTTGATCTCAGTATTATCACCTTGGAGATCTTTTCCCTTTTGCCATAGGCCTGCTCTTGCTTCTACTACCGCGAGACAACTTGACGCAGGTGAGTCGCACCGCCCGCCATTTGTCCCAAGTCAACCTTATTTTCGCCCTTGCGCTTGTCCGCACAGACCACCACTTACACCATTGTTCTTGCTGCAGACGCCATGGCTACCCATGACATGTACGACTATGGGCCACCAAGTTCTGCATCCTCGACTAACAACCAGTTCTGGAATCTTGCCCATGTGAGCCTAAAAACCTAATTTTTTCCTTTGCTATTTCCTGGCAGCCAGTGTATTCATGCTTAAATTTATCTTTGCCCTGCTATATATAATGTACTAGCTACACAAACGTTTTTTGGTAAGAACTTGGTTATATTAACTATTGCGCCCATGATTACAACTTCATTTAGTATGGACTTCTTGCCATGTTTTCCATTCTGACAGAGGTAGGATTAGTAGACCAGTTAAATTCATGATTGATTTTAGAGCATAGCTATACATTACAAAACCTCTACATTACGTCAAGTGGTTGACCTTATGCTTCATACTTGTAAAAATAACAAGTGAACGATCCCAATTATAAGCAAATTATTATATTTTCGACTAATTCATGGCATAGGATTTAGGATTTGAGTCCGTCATCCTTGTACTTGACTTACATTGTATGTTCTTCACTTATGTTTTTATTTGTTAATTAAACTCCATTTGGGGCCTCTCTATTCTGTGGTCAATACTGTCAACGAGGTATGTTGCCTCTCTATGGTTTCTCCACTACTCCCCTTTGTTTTGTTTATCTCATGCACCTCCTTTTTATTTATCCATGTCTTGTTGCACCTTGCTGGTAATACAAACTCTCCGTGTTAAACGTGTTGATGATCTGTGTGATGTACAAAGAGTTGGTAAGGTATGCACCCGCTCGAAAAACAGTCATACTAGAAATTTTGGGTCTACTGCTCCGCATTTTGTTCCGGTTTTGTCATGAAACAGATTCACATGCTGAAATTTTCCGTGGCTTACCGAATTTTTTGCAAACAAAGTAACTGATATTTTGCATTGATTAAAATGCAAGACATGCTATTTTTTAACAACACCCTCGTACCATTTTACTCAGCTAGCCCATATAGCCATTTCATGAACTATGCTTATAAGGCGTTTCAGTTTCTTGCTTTGGGAAATAGCCGTTGAACTCCATATGAACATATAAAGAAAGTGGCATACATCATTTATTCACTGTTAAATATATTCCATCGATTAAGGAGTGTGATGGTACCTGCAGGACAACAACACATATTCTCTGAAACTTCAAGGATCCCTTAGTTTAAATCTTCCAATTAATTATCGATATATACTTACATAAACAGATGTCCGGAACATACTCTATATGGTTTTCTTTCTTTATTATATCAAACATCCCATATATATTATTTAGTGATGAGCAAGAACAGGTTTTTTTAGTACTAGTTTTTTTGTGATGTTTGCTTATACTATTTTATCACTTTTGGCATGGCTCAATTTAGCAAACCGCATTACCAGCATCATCTGTTAAATCCCGTAGACCCGTGTCATTTAGCTGACTCCTTGATGTGCAATTGTGCTTGTTTCGTTAGTCATATTTTTGGTGAATATTTGAATTGGACAAGTTCTCTTTGATTTGTTGTGCAAACTTTGATTTCTGCTAGGTGGGCAGGACAAGAATACTGATCAGGTTCTTAGCCGACCCAGTGATATATGTGCTTGTTGCATCCTTTTACGTCTTCTTTTATACTCCAATACTTTGGAATGAAGGATCTCATGCCATCATTTTTTTAAACAAGAGGGTCTTGTAGCTACTTATTCTATATGCTCACCATAATTCTCAAATATGACAAACGTATGATGTTGAGTGCGCAATTAATAACAATATTCATGTGCAAAATAAAATTTGTAGTGCTCAAGGTAGCGAAACGAAGTTGTCTAGCCTATGCTAAGTCAGGGTTAGTAAGTCAGGGCTTGCTTCTATTAATTTTCTAAATCATTTGAGATGTACCTTACCATTATTATTTGAAAGTATTTGCGTATGTGAATTTCCAGTTGTGTAATATTCCACCAACTATTAGCCAAACACGGAATCTCCGTTGGTTCTCAATATAAGCTTTGTGTTATATCTGATTATTCTATGAAAAGATCTAGAATTGCTTTGTGATGGGATACAGTTTTCTATGGTTTAAAAAGCACATGATGCCTCATGAGTCAGTGCGAAAAGATGTAATCATACCTTCAGCAAGGGGTGGTCAGCTCTTACTTTTTTTTGAACATTTCAATGATATTTTGTATTTAGCGTTGGAAGATATGAGAGCCAAATAATTGACAAGCTAGGATTGTCCCATGAAGCCTTCTTCTTGTCCGATTCTCCTCCTTGAGTCACTGATTATAGTAATTGTTGTAGAAAAAGTTGTTATCTAGAATTGTCTTCTCCCGCACCGGATTTGCCTTCTCCCACACCGCACTCTGAGAGGATAAAGATAATATGGCTTCAACATTTAGCAGTGCAAATAAATAACCAAAGAATCAGACACCACTAAAGTCAACTATTGAAAAAAAATCTAAAGTTGAGTTTGCAGCCAATCTTTGAATTGTCGAGTATTTTTCCCCTGGTTCAATGATTAACTAGGGTCAGTTCTTATGCATATTAGTTTTTAAAGAGAGAGATCACATGTGATGCCTTTCCTTTGTTAATTCACATGGCCAACCAGTTCACATGCAGTTAGTTAAATACTTTTAAGTTTCAGGTTTGTACATGAGTGAGTATGTTCTTGATCTCAGTATTATCACCTTGGAGATCTTTTCCCTTTTGCCATAGGCCTGCTCTTGCTTCTACTACCGCGAGACAACTTGACGCAGGTGAGTCGCACCGCCCGCCATTTGTCCCAAGTCAACCTTATTTTCGCCCTTGCGCTTGTCCGCACAGACCACCACTTACACCATTGTTCTTGCTGCAGACGCCATGGCTACCCATGACATGTACGACTATGGGCCACCAAGTTCTGCATCCTCGACTAACAACCAGTTCTGGAATCTTGCCCATGTGAGCCTAAAAACCTAATTTTTTCCTTTGCTATTTCCTGGCAGCCAGTGTATTCATGCTTAAATTTATCTTTGCCCTGCTATATATAATGTACTAGCTACACAAACGTTTTTTGGTAAGAACTTGGTTATATTAACTATTGCGCCCATGATTACAACTTCATTTAGTATGGACTTCTTGCCATGTTTTCCATTCTGACAGAGGTAGGATTAGTAGACCAGTTAAATTCATGATTGATTTTAGAGCATAGCTATACATTACAAAACCTCTACATTACGTCAAGTGGTTGACCTTATGCTTCATACTTGTAAAAATAACAAGTGAACGATCCCAATTATAAGCAAATTATTATATTTTCGACTAATTCATGGCATAGGATTTAGGATTTGAGTCCGTCATCCTTGTACTTGACTTACATTGTATGTTCTTCACTTATGTTTTTATTTGTTAATTAAACTCCATTTGGGGCCTCTCTATTCTGTGGTCAATACTGTCAACGAGGTATGTTGCCTCTCTATGGTTTCTCCACTACTCCCCTTTGTTTTGTTTATCTCATGCACCTCCTTTTTATTTATCCATGTCTTGTTGCACCTTGCTGGTAATACAAACTCTCCGTGTTAAACGTGTTGATGATCTGTGTGATGTACAAAGAGTTGGTAAGGTATGCACCCGCTCGAAAAACAGTCATACTAGAAATTTTGGGTCTACTGCTCCGCATTTTGTTCCGGTTTTGTCATGAAACAGATTCACATGCTGAAATTTTCCGTGGCTTACCGAATTTTTTGCAAACAAAGTAACTGATATTTTGCATTGATTAAAATGCAAGACATGCTATTTTTTAACAACACCCTCGTACCATTTTACTCAGCTAGCCCATATAGCCATTTCATGAACTATGCTTATAAGGCGTTTCAGTTTCTTGCTTTGGGAAATAGCCGTTGAACTCCATATGAACATATAAAGAAAGTGGCATACATCATTTATTCACTGTTAAATATATTCCATCGATTAAGGAGTGTGATGGTACCTGCAGGACAACAACACATATTCTCTGAAACTTCAAGGGATCCCTTAGTTTAAATCTTCCAATTAATTATCCATATATACTTACATAAACAGATGTCCGGAACATACTTTATATGGTTTTCTTTCTTTATTATATCAAACATCCCATATATATTATTTAATGATGAGCAAGAACAGGTTTTTTTAGTACTAGCTTTTTTGTGATGTTTGCTTATACTATTTTATCACTTTTGGCATGGCTCAATTGAGCAAACCGCATTGCCGGCATCATCTGTTAAATCCCGTAGACCCGTGTCATTTAGCTGACTCCTTGATGTGCGATTGTGCTTGTTTCGTTAGTCATATTTTTGGTGAATATTTAAATTGGACAAGTTCTATGTGATTTGTTGTGCAAACTTTGATTTCTGCTAGGTGGGCAGGACAAGAATACCGATCAGGTTCTTAGCCTACCCTGTGATATATGTGCTTGTTGCATCCTTTTACGTCTTCTTTTATACTCCAATACTTTGGAATGAAGGATCTCATGCCATCATTTTTTTTAAATAAGAGGGTATTGTAGCTACTTATTCTATATGCTCACCATAATTCTCAAATATGACAAACGTATGATGTTGAGTGCGCAATTAATAACAATATTCACGGGCAAAATAAAATTTGTAGTGCTCAAGGTAGCGAAACGAAGTTGTCTAGCCTATGCTAAGTCAGGGTTAGTAAGTCAGGGCTTGCTTCTATTAATTTTCTAAATCATTTGAGATGTACCTTACCATTATTATTTGAAAGTATTTGCGTATGTGAATTTCCTGTTGTGTAATATTCCACCAACTATTAGCCAAACACGGAATCTCCGTTGGTTCTCAATATAAGCTTTGTGTTATATCTGATTATTCTATGAAAAGATCTAGAATTGCTTTGTGATGGGACACAGTTCTCTATGGTTTAAAAAGCACATGATGCCTCATGAGTCAGTGAGAAAAGATGTAATCATACCTTCAGCAAGGGGTGGTCAGCTCTTACTTTTTTTTTGAAAATTTCAATGATATTTTGTAATTTAGCGTTGGAAGATATGAGAGCCAATAATTGACAAGCTAGGATTGTCCCATGAAGCCTTCTTCTTGTCCGATTCTCCTCCTTGAGTCACTGATTATAGTAATTGTCGTAGAAAAAGTTGTTATCTAGAATTGCCTTCTCCCGCACCGGATTTGCCTTCTCCCACACCGCACTCTGAGAGGATAAAGATAATATGGCTTCAACATTTAGCAGTGCAAATAAATAACCAAAGAACAAGACACCACTAAAGTCAACTATTGAAAAAAAAATCTAAAGTTGAGTTTGCAGCCAATCTTTGAATTGTCGAGTATTTTTCCCCTTATTCAATGATTAACTAGGGTCAGTTCTCATGCATATTAATTTTTAAAGAGAGAGATCACATGTGATGCCTTTCCTTTGTTAATTCACATGGCCAACCAGTTCACATGCAGTTAGTTAAATACTTTTAAGTTTCAGGTTTGTACATGAGTGAGTATGTTCTTGATCTCAGTATTATCACCTTGGAGATCTTTCCTCTTCAGCCATAGGCCTGCTCTTGCTTCTACTACCGCGAGACAACTTGACGCAGGTGAGTCGCACCGCCCGCCATCTGTCCCAAGTCAACCTTATTTTCTCCCTTGCGCTTGTCCGCACAGACCACCACTTACTCCATTGTTCTTGCTGTAGAGGCCATGGCTACCCATGACATGTACGACTATGGGCCACCAAGTTCTGCATCCTCGACTAACAACCAGTTCTGGAATCTTGCCCATGTGAGCCTAAAAACCTTATTGTTTCCTTTGCTATTTCCTGGCAGCCAGTGTATTCATGCTTAAATTTATCTTTGCCCTGCTATATATAATGTACTAGCTACACAAACGTTTTTTTGGTAGGAACTAGATTATATTAACTATTGCGCCCATGATTACAACTTCATTTAGTATGGCCTTCTTGCCATGTTTTCCATTCTGACAGAGGTAGGATTAGTAGACAAGTTAAATTCATGATTGATTTTAGAGCATAGCTATACATTACAAAACCTCTACATTACGTCAAGTGGTTGACCTTATGCTTCGTACTTGTAAAAATAACAAGCGAACGATCCCAATTATAAGCAAATTATTATATTTTCGACTAATTCATGGCATAGGATTTAGGATTTGAGGACAATTATAAGCACCGATGAGGCAGCACAAGATCAAGTACGAGGTGGGTTGCCCTGGTCAGTCAAAAAGGGGTTACTTCTTTAGTATGATGAATGTTCTTATTTCTGTTGCATGTGAAAATAATGTTGTGCCACCAGCTCATCGATGAAAATCATCTAAATATCTTTATGTAACTACAACAAAAGACCTATTTAGTTTTAAAGCTATTCAGGTGGATACTTAATAAGCTTGCAATGTTAACGGTGCTCACAATTAAAAGATTTTCTAATTGGATAATAGAGTGGTCAATAGGAACACCGCATGTTAATAATTTATTTATTTTTATCTAATCTTGGTTATTATTTTTGGTATCCTACAGTTTTCTTCCTCTTATTAATATCTTTATTTACTGTACATTTTGTTTTCCAAATGATAAATCATTCAGTTAGCTTATTAAAGTTGCTATACTTACCTCGCAGATCATAAGATTGGAGATCTATTGTTGTAAGGGCTAGTGTTTTTTCTCTTGTCGATGTCGTCTCTTCCATAATTAATTATGAACCTATTGGTAAGGACCTGTTAGCGTGTCACTATGGAAACAATAAATAAGTAGATTTTCGTTGAATTAAATTTCTCCCAAATGTGTCTTTTGTATATGTAGGATATTTTCTTTAACAATATATTTTTGGGATTGCAAAATGGGTTAATCCATTATTGTAGCTAAGTAACTATCCATCATCCATTATTGTAGCTAAGTAACTATCCATCGTGAAGACTCATATATGGAAATCTTATGTGTGGAAGAGTGATGTGATGTGCTCTATGCTTAAATTGTCATCCCTATTATTTTCCCCTATTTTCTCTACGCCTTCTTATTTGCTTAGTACTTATTTTTCTGTTGAACTTCATATCATGTCATATTAATGATGCTTACCACATCTTTTTATCAAGTGGGTGAGGCGTGGCAAGTCACATGTTCTTAACTACTCTTAAACACTCATGTACCCATTATTTTTTATCTTGTGTGAGTTGCAAAAGAAAAAATTGTGAACACGTCATGGTTTTTCCACCTATTTTTTATTGGTGTTATACATAGTAAAAATTGATGTGAGAGCCACGAGGTCGTGCGCCAAGGCGCACCCCTAAATCTAGTATAGAAAAAGCATGCACCCATATACCAAAAAACAAGATCACATATACATTCATCAACAAACACACACACACATAGTTGGACCCAAGGGTTTGGCTATAGTAAATTAGTTCTCTCTATGTGTTTTTGGGAGGAGGAGGAATTAACTATTTGGTACAGAGATGAGCAATGGTGAAACACTGGGGGAAACGGATACGTTTTAGGTTGGACTAACTACCCAACCAAAAGTAAAAAGGCGTAGGATTTTCGCACGGTAAAAGCATTTACCCTAAACCCTAAATCCAATACCCGGTGGAAAATTCTTTATCAGCAGGCGCTGTTAGAATACGTATATGCATTAGATTAGAAATTTACATCTTGTACTCCAAGTTTCTCCTCTCCATGTACTTCAAGGAGAAAAAGTCGACGGACTTCAAATCCAGACACATTTACCCTCTCCTCTCCCACTACGACGAGGGGAATGTTAGAATACATGTATGTATTTTATTAGAGATAGACTAGGATACTAGATATTTTCTTGTACTCCAACTTTTTATTAGAGATAGACTAGGAGATATATACCCTTGCGAGGGTCAGATCAATATACAATAAATATTAGGGCTCCTAGAAAAACACGCAACTTCTTTTGCGCCTCCGACACTGATAACCACACAACGTATGACGACTACGACATCGACCACACCCACCTCGACTACGGCTACATGACGATCGGCTATCTCGACATTGACATCAACAACAATATTATAGGTACACGTCGGCGCTCCAGTCAACAGCGTCCGCGTCATCACCTCCGTCCACGACACTCCCATTGTATCTACGGGAGGGAAGAGAGAAACTAGAAGAAAAGCAGTCACCACCCTCAGGTGCTGCCATGATCATATTCATCAGAGACGCAGTGGATGATGATGATAAGGAGGAGAAGACGACGGACTTCAAATCCAGTCGCAGTCGTCCGCTTCTCTCCCGGTGAGACTGAGAGGGATGCTAGAATACATATACGGATTGACTAGGACTCTACATCTTTCTATATATACCTCAGCGAGGATCAGATCAATACACAACAAAATAATAGGGATCAATATTTTTTCACACATGTAACATCATTATTTCGCTAGGTAACTAAACCTCTGGTTGAACCACAAACTCAGACTATACTTTCAGTTAAAAATAAATCTATACTTGTTAAACATAGTTCATCGAGAATTTCAAAGACAGAGACACTATTGAGAGCTCGCATTGTGCAATGTCACTTGAAGAGCTGGTCACGCATAGCTTGTTCATCCACGGGGTCATTGCTTGTACCCAGGGTCCAAGATGACAATGGAAACCATCTCGTAGTCGTAGGTAGCGAAAGGTGAACTTGTCATAGATGTAAGCTGAAGAGGCCGTGTATGTTTCAACATAAGTTGTTCTTC
The DNA here is from genome assembly GCA_910589775.1 of Avena eriantha. Taxonomy (NCBI): domain Eukaryota; kingdom Viridiplantae; phylum Streptophyta; class Magnoliopsida; order Poales; family Poaceae; genus Avena; species Avena eriantha. The sequence continues at coordinate 91,130,670 of OU342740.1, forward strand.
TTCTACTTTTGCGATAGAACGTGACTTGTCCAGAGCATGCTAGTAGCTACATTGTCACTCAAATTATTGCCCCCGGATCTGATTGGGAACAAGTCTTAGTTATGATCAAAGTGGTCCAATGACAAGGAAGAGCACAGGTGGCCCATTTTATCACTGTGTAAGAGCTAGAAGATCTAAAGTTGTTGCCTCTAGCCATTGCTCGGTGTGTCGACTATATGAGGTGACCTTTTTGCTAAATTATCGGATGATAAGGTCAATGATTCTAAAAGTTACTTCACTATGAGTAGTCTCACAGTCAATTCTACTGTACTTCCTCTCTCCCATCAAATAGGGCGTATGGCTGGTAGATTAAGGCTGGTCATAGTGGTAGTACCATATATCTTCATAGTGCATGGTATCATATGGCAGGATTACTAGTACATTAATGATTTGTAGAATCTCAATGCAAAATTGTATATAAGATTTATTTGCATGAGGATTGTCTAGTTTTACGTGCTATGATACGGTATCTACCTATGATACTCCAATCATCTCTATCTTCATTAATTGATGTGTCACGTCAGATTTTTACTAACATGGCATGCATGATATTAGCTACGATACTCCCACTAGAATCACCCTAAGTTGTGGTGAAATTTTGAGAAAAAATATGCGTCCCATTCGATGGGACGGAGAGCTAGCTCGTAATGACATGAAAAGTTTATATAGCCAGATGTGTTTTTTCTATAAAAGGTCGCTGGTGGTGGGTCTGTTTTCTTATCAAAAGGCATGCAAGTTCCAAGGAGGAAACGAGGAACAGAGGGAGACATCAAGTTGAGCTGGTAAAATTTGGTGAGGCTTGCTGCATGTAGGGTGCCGCATTGAATTTATGAGCGTACTGTGTGTGTTCGTGCCTTTATGGGCACCACGAGGTCACACTCTGGCAAGGTCCATCAGCAGAATTAGAGAAAATGGACAAAAATAATCCCTAAAAAAAAATTCACAAAAATAAATTCTGACGAAAGTATTTTATATCCACTAATCATTTTTGTAGCACCTAACAGCTAGACGCTGTATTCTACAGTATAGAGTATAGCGCCTATGGCATAGGCGCTATGGCCCCTGCCAGTGTGGCAGCCGCCTGGCCTGCCCTGGCCCCACCGAACCGTGTAGCGCCTGGGCGTTGAGCCTGGGCCGTGTAGCGCCTAGGCGCTATGCCCTAATGTGTAGCGCCTATGTGAAAGGCGCTACACATTGAGACATAGAGCCAGCCGCGCGGCCCCCCTCCCCACCCCGACCCACTCCCTCCCTAGCCGCCAGGAAGAACAGACGACCCATGCAGTTCCTCTCTCCCCCCTTCTCAAATCCACCACTAAAAATCAACAGATCTGAAGAATTTCTCCGTGGATTTGCTACCCAATCTCCCCCTCAAGGTATTCTCCTTCGATCCCCTCGTTTTCATCCAAAAAATCTTGCACATTTTAGTCTTATTTGGTTGGAACCCTAGGTTTAGATGAAAACATGAGCATATGCCGATATGTTCATGTCTTTTGGTATTTGGTAGTTGTATGTTAGTTATATTTGTTGGGGAATGACAATGTGTTGTTGATTTGATTTGTATATGATGGTTGTATATGGATTTGTATAAATGTTCCAATAATATGCTCCCATATCCTTTGTAGTTACTTGTAGAAACTAAAACAATGACAACCGATGCTGGTTGTATATGGATTTGTATAAATGTATGAATAATATGCTCCCATATCCTTTGTAGTTTCTTGTAGAAATTGAAACAATGGTCACATATGATGAACCACTTACATATTTATTGATATTTGGAATATATTTGTAGGATGGTGTGGCTACTTGATGATTACTATGATACAAAACACCGTGCATACTTGATGGCTGAGAAGAATATGGTAATAAAACCATGTTGGACTTGTTTGTCTTAATTTTTCTATTGATTCAATTGTGTTGGACCCGTAAAGAAGCATAGTATTTTGACTTGTATGTATGCAGAAGCTAGGTCCCCTGAAGATTCGGTCTCATGGCGCGTCCTCGAGTGAGATGCCGTACGACGAGCGGTACACTCCGTACATCCAGCAGCTAGGCCTCCTCTCTTTTATCACGCTTGTGACCCGGTCGACACCGAACCTCAACGCGGCTGCCCTCACCGCACTTGTCTACCGGTGGAGGCCGGAGACGCACACTTTCCACCTCCGGACTGGCGAGATCACCCCCACCCTTCAGGATGTTTCCATGATCTCTGGGCTTCCTATCGCGGGGAACCCTCTGTGTATGGACTCATATTCTGACGGGTGGCGCAATGACATGGAGCTATTTATTGGGAGGGCTCCTGTAGAACTTGTAGACAAGAGTAAAGATAGAGTCCCAGCAGGCGCGACATACGCGTGGATTGTGGCGAACTTTGCGCACTGCCTGGAGCCAGCCGAGGTTGAGGTGATCGAGACACATGCTCGTGTGTACGTGTGGTATGTCCTCTCCATGACTTTGTTTGCTGACAGCGGAGGTAGGACCGCTCAGTGGATGTGGCTGAAGGCTCTAATGCACTTTGATAGCAACATTAGCTGGGGTTCAGCGGCTCTTGCCTACTTGTACCGGGGCAGGTAATCAGTTGTTCACGCTACCGACTTTTGTACACTTTTAATCCACACGTATCATATGCTGACATGTTTACTTTACTTGCAGTTGGATGATGCTTGTTGTAGGTCAAGAGCCAACGCCGGAATAGGTGGTGCTATGGTTCTCCTCTCAGTATGGAGCTGGGAACGTTTACCAATAGGTCGCTCGAAAGAGGTGGGCTAGCAACCTTTGCCAGAGTTTGGGAGACACCCTCTACGCTCACCCACTTGGGCTTACAAGTGGGACGTCGTTTCGGAGATGACTAGCACTGTTGATGCCATGTACATGAAGTACACGAACGAGTTCGATGCGCTTACGCCCGAGCAGGTAAATTTATGTCTTTACATCACTTCCTAGAGTGTTTTACCCACTAGTCGAAATCTATAAGAAACATGTTCTTGTGATATGCCGCAGGTGGAGTGGGAGCCTTATGGTTACGGGGACGATTTAGGTGTTGCTCCCGAGTTTGATCTTAACCCGAAGTGCTTGGAGGAAAAGAATATTTGGCTCATGTGATCGACTTCTTCCTCTAAGCCTAGGAGCATGTTGGCTACTTCTCCCTTGGCTTGGCACATGTTGGCTACTTCTCCCTCGGCTTGGCACATGTTGGCTACTTCTCCCTTGGCTTGGCACATGTTGGTTACTTCTCCCTTAGCTTGGCACATGTTGGCTACTTCTCCCTCGGCTTGGCACATGTTGGCTACTTCTCCCTTGGCTTGGCACATGTTGGTTACTTCTCCCTTAGCTTGGCACATGTTGGCTACTTCTCCCTTGGCTTGGCACTTGTTGGCTACTTTGCCTTTGGCTTGGCACTTGTTGGCTACTTTGCCCTTGGCTTGGCACATGTTGGCTACAAATCGGTTGGCTTGTGCTTGCTTCATTTCCTTTTGCTCTCTTCCTTTGGGTACACTTTCTTGCATTATGCCCTTCAACATTGCACGTTCTACACAACACTCTCTCACGAGGCTCTTGGAATTGGTCGTTGCCCATTTGTCGACCACCACCACGGCCCCATCCATCCATTTCACTCCTAAAGCGTTTTGTAGTGCGTCTTCCACGTTTAATCACCTTCCATTTCGGATCGGGCCATAGTTGAATTCCATGGTACTCCGGCCATCGTGATTGGTCTAGGTATGGGTGAAATCGAAGGGCCCATGTCTTCTTAGTAGTCTCGATAGAGAACTCGGACTCTCTCACCGTGAGCGGATTATTATAGTCCAAATGTCATCTACGAGCCACGGTTAGCAAGTGCGAGCACGGAAGATGAACCAACAATGGCCTTCCGCATGTGCACTCAGAAGTAGTAAGCGAGACCTTGAACGCATGGCCTCCGTGTTGGACACTATCAACCGTGGTTACTCCCGGATCCGTAACTTGGTATATATGCTCATCATTATCAAATTCCGTGACAACTTGGGAATCCACTTTCCTTGACTGAAATTCCATCCAATCGTCAACCTTCGGTGGGAACTTGTATATATTATTGTTCTTGTAGTCTCCCGTAATCTGCCTATCTGTTTCAGCTGAGTATTTTAGGAAACATTCATTCAACATGTCAAATGTATATTGGACTATTGCCGTGACGGGAAATGCATGGACACCTTTGAGCAACTTGATGAAGCATTCTGCCATGTTGCTTGTCATTTGACCGTACCTTCGGCCACCGTCATCGAAAGCTCGTGCCCACTTTCCCATATCTCCAATGTTCCTAAGGAGAAACTCTTTGCCCCCGCATTGAGTTCTTTGTTATAGAACAATTTGTTGTACAAGTTTGAGAAACAACACTCCGTGAAAGTGAGACAACAATCTCGTAGATCATCGGACAAGTCCTTACTCTTGCATGCTCTATAGAAGTTTGAAACAAAATGTCTCATGCACCATCGATGGTGCAATGGGACATGTCCGGAAATGTCAAGCATCACCGCATTGAGAATTCCTTGATGACGATCCGAGATGACACATAATTCCCTTTGAGCGGGTAAGACCTTGGTTCTCAAAATATGGAAGAACCACTCCCAATTGTCATTGTTTTCCACCTCAACCAAAGCAAACGCCAAAGGAACCAACCGGTTATTGGCATCGCTAGCTATTGCAATCAAGATAGTGCCCTTGTATTGTCCGGTCAAGAAGGTGCCATCAACGGATATAACAGGCCTACAATGTTCAAAAGCCCGAACACATTGCTCAAAACCCCAAAATGCACGTCCAAATACTCGAACAGTTCTTCAGTTCATTATCCTTGTCTTGTTCCCATAAGGTTCAATGATATGAATCATGCTCGGGTTAGCATTGGCCATCTCTAACAACAACCTAGGGACCCGGTTATAAGATTCCTCCCAATCACCGTGCAACATCTTGAATGTGGCTTGCTTCGCCTTCCATGCCTTCCCGTACTTCACCTCGTAGTGAAAGACGGCTTTCACAAGCTCCATGACCATCTTGATGCACATTATTGGAAATGACTTGACGTCATTGGAAATCCTATAAGCAATGAACTCGGAGGTGAGTTGTCGGTGCCCGTGCTTCACATCCTTGCCATCCACCTTTGGGCCTGGACACATGTTAGTTGATACACAACTAGATATGTGCCAATCGGGACCTCCCTTAAATGGTCTTGCACGCACAATCCAAGGACATATATCCTCCTCCCATTTAACCGTGTAGCGCTTCTTCAAGTCCGAGTGCACCACCGTGTAAGGACGATGATGCTTAACCGAGAAGGCCTTTATCCATTGCTTAAATTCTAGCAAGGTCTTGAATCTCATTCCACGAGTAATCCCATTATTCTCTTCATTACCATCTTGGTAAGAACTTGTCCTTGGTCCAAGCACTACGCCCTTGCCTCCATCAACCGTGGCTTCATCCGTGAGACTAACATCACGAAATAAAGATACTCGATGGTCCCGCCCCAATACGGTACCGTGGATTTCGGCCTCTGTAGCCGTGAACCCCTCCTCGTCAAGTTCTACTTCGGGACCATCATCATCTGAGTCTGATGCATACCCTCGAGCATAGGGGATGTCACGGTCCATGTTCTCTTGCATAATATATTTGTCCAAATCTCCAACATTGTTGTCGTGAAGCTCAACCTCATTCTCATCTTGCCCATAATCATCATTGTTCTCTTCCAATACTTCATCTTGGTACTTCGAAATCGGGCTCAATGTTTGGGCTAAATGAGGGTCACTCAATACCTCTTGGTTGAAGGGTGGGGGACTCCTAGAATCTAATGGGGAGGCACAACGGTTCAAGTCCAAAGGAAATGAACTATCAACCTTCTTGGTGGCCAATAGCTCAAGAGCCTTGTCTAGTGATTCGGCCCCCACCTCCTTGTATGCAACCCAACGGGCCTCGGAAGAGATTCGCATGGTCTTCCAACGGACATGCATTCCCAAACTCACATTATGTATTCTCTCCAACTCAACAATATCAATTGGGTCCATCCATTTCAATTTTATCCTAACTTGCTTCAAGACCTCGGTGCAGGTTGGACTACGTTTAAACACCATGTCTAGCTCATTCGGGTCCGGTTCTATGTTGCCTTTAAAAAATGCATCCTTGTACACATGATGAACATGCACAATTCTTGCCATACCTAACACATAAGAGAATATGATCATTATCTACCCACGGCAAGATGAATAAAAATATAGTAGTCACATTATCAAACAATTTATCTAACAACAACACCATCCCTTACATGAGCAAACCCTAACCCTAACCCTAACCATAGCCATAACATTCCAATAAACCAAACTCTAACAATCCAAGAACCCTAAACCTAACTAAATGCTTCTTAGACACCATTCTACCCAACATTGGGCAATGAACCCAACAAATTTTTAAACATTTCCTCACAAATCCAATTTCTAGGGTTTCAACTCAAATCCCACCAAAATGAAAGACTTCAATCGGTCAAAATGGAGGGAATAGAGGGAGGGTACCTCTAGCAGCCGGGGAGGGGTCGAAATCACCAAGTGAAGCCTCCAATCTGAGGGATTTGAGGGGGAGGAGAGAGGACCACCATTGGCTATTTGTCTGTTCTTCCTGGCGGCTGGGGAGGGAGTGGGTCGGGGTGGAGAGGGAGGCCGCGCGGCTGGCTCTATGTCTCAATGTGTAGTGCCTTTAACATAGGCGCTACACATTGGGGCATAGCTCCTAGGTGCTACACGGCCCAGGCTCAACACCCACGTGCTACATGGCTCGGTGGGGCCAGGGCGGGCCAGGCGGCTGCCACGCTGGCAGGGGCCATAGCGCCTATGCCATAGGCGCTATACTATAGAGTATAGCACCTAGTTGTTGGGCGCTACAAAAAGGGTTAGTGGGTGTGAAATACTTTCAGCCAGAATTCATTTTGCGATTTTTTATTAGGGGTTCTTTTTGTCCATTTTCCCGCAGAACTAGAGCCCCATCAAGATCTAGCTTATCGGGTTTTCAGAGCATTCTAGCATGCCCCATAAATAGCCTAAAATCGTAAAGTAACCGCCGTTTATCGGTGTTCCAGAAAAATCCGATCAGTGCCCCTAAAAACCTTCAGTCCGAAAAAAGTTTTACAGGACGTGCCAAAGATCGCTCGCGGAACCTTTAATGTGCGGAGCGAGAGGGTGAACCGAGCGGCAGCCTCTATCGGCGTGGGAGCGTTGGCGCGATGAAGTTTCAGCCGGCCCTATCTTCTTCCTCCCCAACTCTCCCCAAATTCATTTCTCCCGCGCCGCCGCTACCGCCGACACCCGCCACACGCCCACCACGCCCGAGTGCCCCGCACCTCACTGCGTCCGCAGAAGCTTGGATCTCGCGCGGGGATCGGGTTTGGTGAGCTAGGCGATCGGATTCTGCAAGCTAGGCGACATGATGTCGACCTCGCTGACCATGGAGTTCTTGGTGGACGACTCATCATCGTCCTCCTCCGACTCGGACCTCTAGGAGCTTCTCAATGACGACGACACAGGGATGATGGTCAGGATCCTTGCCGCCAAGGAGATCCAAGACAAGATCGGCTTCATGCGTTGGTGCCCCGGTTCGTAGTTCAGCCGCGCTTGCATCCCGCGGAGCCGAGCTCTCGGCGACGCCATGCTCATGCAAGATTACTTCGTTAAGGTACCCACATACCCGCCACATCTCTTTCGTAGAAGGTTCCGGATGTGCCGTCCATTTTTCGTAAGCATAATACAAGCTTGTGAAGCCAATTGCCCCTATTTTACTCGTCCTAGAAATGCCCCCCTATTTTACTCGTCATAGAAATGCCGCCGGCACCATGGGCTTTAGTGCTTACCTAAAAATTATCAGTAGCCATTCGTGTCATTGCGTATGGCATACCGACCGATTATATGGATGAGCATATTTGCATTGGAGAAGATACCACTATTGCTAGTATCCGGATGTTTGCCAAAACGGTCATCCGGGTTTTTGGATTTGGCATTGCTTCTTCGGATTGTCTGGGATCACTCATTGATATAAACGTATTGCATAGATCCCTATTGTTTGAAAAATTAGCTAATGGACAAGCCCTGACTTGCAACTTCAAGGTCAATGGACATGATTATACCATGGGCTACTACCTTGCCAGCGACATCTATCCGGATTGGTCAATAGTTGTTAAAACTATCCAAACTTCGTGGAACAAGGAGGCCAATTTTGCACAAGCTCAAGAAGCATGACAAAAGGACATTGAAAGAGCTTTCAGTGTTTTGCAAGGAAGGTTTGCCATTGTTTAGAGACCTTCTCGGTTTTGGGGCAAAAAACCCATTCGTAACATCATAACATGTTGTGTGATTCTTCACAACATGATCATCAAAGATGAAAAAGATTTAAATTTAGAGTTATTTTACGATAATATTGGGATCCGTGTGCAACCACAAAGAAACCCTGACCGCATCCAAGCTTTTCTTGAGACCCATAAGAAAATTGAAGATGTAAGCACTCATCTCCAACTCAGCAATGATCTCATCAAGCACCATTGGATGCTAGTCAACAAGATGTGATGTCCCAAAAAATCATTGTACTTGTAAAACGTGTGTAATTTGACCCATTTATTTATTTGTTAAATTATTTTATTTGAACAATTGTTGTAATTTGATTCGTTGAATATTATAATTTAGATGATTATTGTGTTACATTATTTGATTTGAACAATTGTCGCATTTATTGTCTAAACTATCGAAAACAATGTTTACAGTTTTGTTTGCAGTTCATCCTATCGAGCAGTCCCAGTAAACCGAAACCGCAAAACAGAATACGTTTTGCGGTTCTGGTTTACGGGGACTGCTCGGCGCCTCCTCCTGCAAAGCAGGGAATCACGGATTCAACGCTCCGAACTCAGACGTTTACGATTTGCTATTTACGGACACCGCTAAAAATGCTTTCAGTACGTTGCTGGGTAGGACAGGAAGATGTAGATATCTATCAACAACGTTGATGGCCCATGCATCGCGAGTTTTCCCCAGAGTCAGAGTCTTGTGCTCGATCGCCATGCTTGCAACACGACACCACGGTAGTATCCTGCGTGGTTTCATTTTAGGTAAAAATATGAGAGGATCTTTCCTAAGAGCATATCCACCAGGCCAATCCAACACGATCTGAGCCAGTCCAAACGCGTGTGCGCGGACGTGCGGAACATGAGGGCTGCACAGCGGCCCGACCCATCCGGACCGACGCGTCCGGATCGACCCATCCGTGCACCTAATTTGGGAAACAGTTGGGTCATCCTGGATAGTGCGTGCGGCATGCCGTGTCCTCCCGCGGGGGGCTGATCGTCCGCTTGCCAGCAACCCAACGGCTGTCCTCCACTAGCCATCAATGGAAGGCTGCTCCAAAGGCTGGCCACGCCACTGCCTGACGCCCGCCCTCCTGCCGCGGCCATCTTATTCAACACCGTGCCGCACTCTTCTTCTCCCCAATCTTCCAATACTAGTAGCTAGCCATGGTCGAGTGCATTGGATCAAGGGGAGGGCATCTAGGAAGACCTCCGGGTCTCAGCCGTGGACGTCGAGGGAGGCATGGAGGATGTGGCCAAAGCAGCGTGTCGCCTGGCTCTCCCTCACCACCGTCGTCACCCGATTTTCTCGACAACGGCATCAAGTTTGTCGTTCCCATCCACTCCGTCATGGAGCGGCACAGGTTGCTCCTTCCATGCATATTCGCGTCGCTGGTCGACGACGCACCGCCCTAGTAGGTCATTCTGCGGGCGTCCGATGTAAATACCACGATGTACCCGGTTGAGGTGTTGTTCTACCGCCTCGGCCAAATGTTCCTCGCCAACAACTAGGAGGAGTTTGTCCTCGCACACCAGATCGAAGTGGGAAACATCGTCGTCTTAAAGTACGACGGTGAAGGAAGGCTCGTCGTTAGCATCTTCGACACCACCATGTGTCGTCACTGACACCACCCTGAATCCGACTCTGACTCCTCCGACGAGTAGGCTAGGTTGTGCACTCTCCATGTACGATGTAGCAACGTGGAGAATACACTTGAAGTTTTATTTGAGTCTTTAAATATGTTACAAGAAAACCACGAATAAAACACTAAGCAACACTACTCGAACTATGCGCTGCCTAGGGAACTAGCGGCGGCGGCGTCTGTGGGTCAGTGAGCCCTGATTCTTCTTCGAGAGAGCAGTAGATCACTTCTTGTGTTTGCAACTCCTCTACAGCTTGGGAGAGGCGGGCACGAGGGTACGCGTCGTCGATATTGTCCTGCACCGCCTCTCGGAGCTCGTTGCGCACGTATGCGAGCGCAACACGCTGCCGGCACTCTGGCAGAAAGACACGGTCCATCACCTCCCACGAGAAAGGCTCGCTGGTGGTCCTGTTGTAGTTGTAGTGAGTGCCGGTGGTTGAACGTCAGCATGTATATCTGCGAGCGCCCCGGAATCAGAGACAGCAGCATGTCCGGTTCCTCCGGCGGGTCCGACCACCACGATGGCAATGGGCGCTTGGGGGCTGGTAGGATTTCTGTGCAGTTGTCGGGGTTTCCTGTGCAGTGATGCAGGTAGCCAAACATGGAGATCTGTGGGGGTGCGATTTCTGGTTGTGCCTCGGCTGGTGTCCCCTTTTTATGGGAGCACCTGGATGCGGCGGGAAATGCCCAGAAGAGATGGGAATCGATGGGAAAGAAAGGCGGGAGGCGGCGGAGCAGCAGGAATGCGATGGAAATACACCAGCGCTGTCGCTGGTAAGGGGCCTTTTGCCAAGCGCTGACAGATGGGTCATGCCGCTATGCGTAGTTGCCCGAACAGGCCGGACCACGACCCAAAAGCAACCGTGGCCCAATCCGAATGGATAGAACTGGACCATTTCGGTCGGACGTTTGGGTCGTTCTAGTGGAGATTCCCTAAGAGCAGCTCAAGTGGCATCCAGCAGCATTGCAGGTTTGGTTACTTGGATAGCGTCGGCACGAACTCTAGCCTTCAAGGAGTGGCGTTCACAAGCCGCGCTCCCTAGGACTTTGAGAAAATTTTGATGAAACATAAATTTCATTCAAACTTAAATCTTTCAATGAAATTTTAACTAAACATATATTTAAATTAAAAACTAAACCTAATCTAAGGGCGGTCATCATGGAAGCTGTGGAGGAAGGCCATGTAGGCCTTGTAGTCTTCGTCCTACGGCTCGTCCTTGCGGATGGACCGGAGCTTCTGCTTCTCCCGATGCCCCTGTTGTCCATCAGGTCCACAAACTGGCTGCCCACGTCGCAAATCGACCGCTCAGTCCCAACAGACAGCAGTGCCCTCTTGGTGTCGGGGTCCTCCACCGACGCTAGCAAGGCACAGCGGAATCCTACGTCAGGGTTCTCGAGCAATGCATGCTAGCGGCGGTACTCCTCCTCGAGCCAGGCTTCTTGCTGGCGGCTCATGCCCCCAACCTGACCACGAAGGCAAGGAGGCAATGGTTGTCACGGCTGGCAGATGATGATCCAGCTCACGGGATTGCGACTCCTCGGTGGCGTGGCAGCCTCCTCCTTGACCTCGAGCTTGGGGACGAGGTAGGGCGCTCTGTGGGACGAGGATGCGCATGTCGACGACAATGAGGAATGCGCCAACCCACCTGAGGAAGATGACCACGATGATGACAACCACAATGATAAAGTGTCCCTTGGTAGCCACCGGGCTACTAGTGGCGGCTACCAACGATAGGCTGGTGCAGATAGTGGTGGTGACATTGGCATCTTTGGGGGAGAATCGTCGCGCCTGATGTTGTCGAGGATGGACTTGAGGGTGCGGCCGGGTGCGCCCCACTACTGGTCATGGCTGGCCGCGTTCTTGGATGACGGCGGCCCGACGAGCCCGTCGATGCGCGCCATGTCTTCTTGTCGGAACTAGTGGAAGAATTCGACCCACCATGCAACATTGTTGGAGTCCCAGATGGGGGACGCATGTTCCTTTTCCGTCAGCTGGTGGCACTGGTTATGGATCTCATGCCACCAGCGAACGTTGTTCATCGTAGGCTACGGAGGAACACCAAAGCCGTTCGGAGCCAGTAGTCCGGCGGCACCAAATAACATGCATGGTACAACAACCATGCTTCATCCATGCTGAGGTTGTGGGGCCTAAACCCGTTGGCGGCAGCTCCACCATGACTGAGTCGGTGCAACGTTGCTTTCACCGTGGTGTGGTGGCTGCCTCTCGATGGTGCTAGTGGGTGAAGGTTTGTGGAGGGAGGTGACAGTCATAGCAGGTAAAGGGGCAGTGGTGGGATTAACGTCTCGTCGTGTAGTTCCTGTCAAGGCCACCCATTGTCGCAGCCCTGATGGGATAACTCCTTGTGCGCCGCCTGTGGTGTCTTTAATTTTGCTGACCGGGCGCTTTGATTACCGCTTGGTAGTATTGCGATCTAGTTCTGGTGGAAAACGATAGCCCTCTTGGGCCTCAGATACGTGTTAATATAGCGATGGAATAGCCCCATCGTGGCAACGTACATAGCGAGAAGGGGGCAACTGTGAGAGGAGTACTACTCCAAGTCACGTATGCGTACATATACGGGAACCAATCCACGTACAGAGGGTTTAGGGAGAAAAGAATTAAAATGTCTAACAACCCCCTTTAATCACAACCTGCAGACAGGTTGAGATTACGCTTAAACTCATTTAAATCTTTGACTGCTAAAACCTTTGTGAATCCATCTGCAACTTGATCCTTGCTAGATATGAAACGGATGTCAAGCATTTTGTTTAAAACTCTTTCTTGAACAAAATGACAGGCTATCTCAATATGTTTGGTCCTGGAGTGAAACACGGGATTTGCAGACAAGTATGTAACACCCAAATTATCACACCATAGGCATGATTTTACCTGAAGTGTGACACCAAGCTCTTTAAGAATAGCTTGAACCCATATGAATTCAGCTGTAGCATTTTCCAAGACTTTATATTCAGCTTTACTACTAGACTTGGAAACTGTGGCTTGTTTTCTGGCACTCCATGAGACTAGATTTGGACCAAAGAATATAACAAAGCCTCTAGTAGATCTCCTATCATCCAAACAACCTGCCCAATCTGCATCTCAGAAAGCACTGAGCAAACTGCAAGAAGATTTTTGAAATGTCAGTCCAACTTATATAGTACCCTGAACATATCTTGGAATTATTTTGGCAGCTATCCAAAGAGCAGTAGTAGGGGCATGTAAATACTAGCATATTTTATTAACTGAGAAGAAATATCAAGTCGTGTTAATGTTAAGAATTGTAAGACACCAACAATACTGCTATACTGTGGGTCTCATTAGGGCCAATGGGAGAGCCCTCGGTTAAAGATAACTTGTTTGTGGATGATAGAGGTGTGGGAGAGGTTATACAATCTTTCAAACCAACTTTATCCAACAAATCAGCAACATACTTTTTCTGAGTGAGAAGTAAACCATTATGAGTTTTCTTTACCTCAATGCCCAAAAATAAATGCAGATCTCCCAAGTCCTTGAATGCAAAATCATCATTTAGATCATGGAAGAGAGCAGAAATAGCCTTGTCTGATGAGCTAGTGATAACGATATCATCAACATAAATTAGAACAAATATCATAATATTGTCTTTCTTGTAAAGAAAATGTGAAGTGTCTGCTTTCGAGGGGACTAAAAAAAAGTGTTGCAGCTTGGTGCTGAGCCTAGAATACCATGCTCGTGGAGCTTGCTTGAGTCCATAAAGAGCTTTATCAAGTTTGCAAATATAGTTCGGGGTAGCGGAAGGCTCAAAACCTAGGGGTTATCTCATATAAACCTCCTCTTTCAGAATGCCATGTAAAAACACGTTCTTGATATCTAGCTACCACAGACTCCAGCCCCTAGAAGCAACAAGTGACAGAACAAGCCTGATAGTGGCTGCTTTAACAACCGGACTGAAGGTATCTTCATAGTCTATGCCATACCTTTGTTTGAATCCTTTTTCAACTAAACGTACCTTGTACCTATCAATTGTGCCATCTGCATTTTTATTAATACGATATACCTATTTACAATCAATAAGATTCTTTTGTAGAGTGTGGAGGAACAAGATGCCAAGTCTTGTTATCCATAAGCTTAGTGTACTCTTCTTCCATAGCTTTATGCCAGCGATCATCCCCAAGAGCCTCCGAGAGTTTACTAGGTTCACCTATGGATGTAAACATGCCATAGTGAATCGTGCCATCAGTATACTGTTTTGGTTGATGTATACCTTTTTGGAGTCGTGTACGGGGTGCGGGAGGCGGTGTGGGTGTCAGTGAAGTTTGTTGGTTGACGTTGTCGTGTTGGGGAGAGGGCACGGGCAAACCGGCCCCGGGAGCTGCGTCATTAGGTGTTTGAGAGGAGAGGCGTCCGACTCGTGATGGCGTGATGATGAGGCGGGCCCCGCCTCATTATGGCGCACCGGCATCACGCGCACAGTCGAGGGCGAGCGAGACCGTGACAACGGGCTATCATGACATGGAGCACGCGGAGACCGAGGCGAAGCCAACTAAGACGAGGTAGGCGGGATCCGGGGCAGTGATGAGTCGAGGCGCGACTCATCCGCGCATGGAGAGCACATCACCGTGTTGCGCGTGTTGCGTAGGATGTCGTCAGGTGGTCCCGCCTGACCGGAGCGGATTGCCCTCAGGATCGCCTCCTCTGGCATTTAGTGCTGGATCAATTTGCTCCAATTCTGGAGCGTTTAAGCCTAAATTTGTTTCTGATTCTTGCTCTTCAACAACTATATCTACACCATGATGAGTATCTGCAGCATCTTCACCATGATTGTGAGTAACAATTGGAAAAATGGGCAAAGGCATATAGTCCTTAATATTAGCATCCCCACTATTTAATGTGTGTTGAGGCAAAAGCAGAATATCTTGCTTAAGGCGACTACCAGCATTAGGATGTAGTTCAGCAAAGGGAAATGTTATCATCAAACACTACATCTCGGTAAATATAGACACGTCTAGTGGACACATCTCAGCACTTAACTCCGTGGCGAGGGCTATAGCCTAATAAAAAACATCGTGTAGAACAAAAGGATAGTTTTCTCGTGTTATAAAGACAGAGATTTAGCCAACAGGCACAACCAAAGACTGTTGGGTTCCGCGTATAAAAATAATAAAATTTACACTACGCCCCTGAACCCCTGAAGCTGCCAGGACCTATCTATTAGTAATACAGTAACAGGAGGGGATTTTCGCGAACTTATCCTTGAAGACCGAAAAGCGTTGTCAACGCTCTGGAGAGTGTGGTTGATGTAGACGAGCCGAAGCCGACCTCAAGGTCGTGATGAAGTCCTTGCGCTCCTTGGATCCAACGACTTGAGTGCCTCAAGTGCGACACCTCATAGGGAGTTACACACGTACGGTGCCTGACGATGACTCCCTCTTCCCCGATCCAGCAGAAGTTGCGGAAGTAGAGCTCTCGGGTCCGAATCCCGCAGCGCGACGGCGCTCCGCGGTGAAGATGTCTCTCGCTCGCGCAGTCTAGACTTGGGACCACAGTCATGAGAGAGAGAGGGGGAGAGAGAAAATATCAATTAGAGGTCCTCCCAAAAGTGAGAAGACCTTTATTGATTATTGGTGTATCTTATTTGGCCAAATACCCCCACTATATATAGGGGGAGGGGAGGTACTACCTCCCTCAAAGTCCTGGGGTGGGACTAAAGGAGAGGAGGGGGAGGAGTGGATACCGGCCACCCTAGTGGGCCCCGCACAGGGGGGATAGGCCCAGCCGGCCTCCCCCTTAGCCCCTCTCCCTCTCTCCTTTCCCCTAATGGGCCCTCTCCCTCCGAAAATTGGCCCATTAAGCCTTTGACCATTAAATTGATTTTTATCTTTATTAAATAATTATGAATAAATGATTAAATCAATATTTAACATTCATTCACATATTATTCAACCTCCGTGGCCATGGAACACCTTCTACCTCCACTCCGGACAACCTCCGGACTTACCGAAACCCTTCCGGTTTTCTCCCTACTCTTCTTCGGTGATTTTACCGATCCTATAAACACTCTCTAAGCATCATCAAGCCCTTAAGCGTGATACCCCACGGTTCGGGAACACTCCAGATATGGTAGGGACACTCCCGCACCAATGATTGACAGAGGGACCTGGATGGCCATGTGACCCCTATGCGTTCCACGAAGATCTTTCGCCGTTTGAACCGGGATAGTCGTGTCTTATTTCCTTTTTCACTCGATACTTGCATTGTCTGAGATCTGATCAATGACATCACCATGTCGTGTTCAATCTCGTTACTGAACAATGCTACTTGACTCGTTCCGACAAGTGATATCCCCGTGATCAAATCACACGCTGTGCAGCTATTGGATATAACTTCTCCGAGTGGGCCCTTGAGTATCTTCCTGTCACATGGACGGACAAATCCCGCTCTTGACATATATTGCCTCTACGGTTTCCTCCGAGTACCTGAACACAGCTTTATAACACCCGTATTACTAGATGGGATTTGATGCTATCTAAGCACTCTCGGGAGACAGTGATTGATATAGCCTCACAGTCTAAGGAATAGTCTACGAGGATCCATTTCTAATCATCGTAACTTGACCTTCATGACATGAACATGTCACGATGTATAGGTTGGGTATTGGTTCATCATCTCATTCTTAGAATGAGATGACCTCATTTCCAACTGGCATAAATGCCACATGATCAGGAAACTTGATCATCTGTTGACCAATGAAGTAGTGACTAGAGTTTCACTGGGAACCCCTGGTTGTTTGTATATCACACGTTTATTGATGTTTCCACTGAATACAGTTATATCATGATATAAAACTTAATCATAAACTATATGAAATGATAATAGTCCTTACTACTATTTGTCTCTAGGACATATTTCCAACAAAGACACGAAGAGATTCATAGTTTGGCTTGGTGTGGAGGAGCCGTTCTACAGGTGTGTCATGATTGATAACTTTGCTCGGAAGAAGGTTTATATGAAAAGTGACGGTGAGAAAAGCTTCGTCCCAAAACTTGAGAGGCATGGATGCATTAGTAAGCAAAGAAAGACCCACTTCAACAATATGACGATGCTTCGTTTGAGAAGAGCCATTTTGCTGATGAGCATGAGGGAAATACACATGATGAGTGATGCCAACCTTTTGAAAGAAACTGTTAAGTTTTTCATACTCGCCTCCCCAATCAGTTTGCATTGTAATAATTTTCCTATCAAATTTTCTCTCAACAAGTTGTTGGAAATTAAGAAACACTTGATAAACATCCGAATGCTTCTTGAGTAAATATATGAAAGTAAATTTACTAAATTCATCAATGAAGCTTACATAATATGAATGTTTACTAGCAGACTCAGTTGCTAGGCCCCATACATCAGGAACACTTGTTTCAAAGGAATAGTGGAAACACTAGTAGAGACAGGATATGGCAATTGATGACTCTTAGCTAGTTGGCATGAATCAAAAATGTAGGGGTTTATTTCAGGAGAATAAGAAATATTGTTTTTCCTAAGAACTTGTTGAACCACAAAGGATGAAGGATGGCCTAAACGACGATGCCATGTAGAAAACGATGGCTTTATTGTGATGAATGCTTTCTTGGACGACGCGGTAGTTGTAGGAACAAGCGGATAAAGGCCACCATAGCATGTCCCTTCGCATAGAATTCTCCTTGTGTCCCGGTCCTTAATTAAAAAAACAAGAGTGAAACTCCATGAAGGCATTATTATCAAGTGTAAGCTTATGAATGGATAAAGATTTTTGGAAGCACTTGGAACATGAAGAACATTTTTAAGTTGTAAAGAATCATGTGGGGTGCGTAATATAGAATGACCAATATGACTTATTTGCATACCATTACCGTTTTCCGTGTGGACGCGGTCGTTACCGTTGTACTGCTCATGCATGGTGAGCTTGTTCAGCTCGGAGGTGAGATGGTGGGTGGCACCCGAGTCCGGGTACCAGTTGGTGTCGATGCCATATGATGCAATGTTTGCACCCTTGTCACCATCATCATGATCATTCTAAAATTGCCACCAACTGTCACTGGCGGGGTGGCCATGTATCTTGCAAATTTGGCAGGTTACATCAACAAAGAGTGTAGGCGCCCGCCCTTCACGGTGACGCCAATTTCCACCATCACGCCGATCATCACGGCCTCGATGACACTAGTTTCCTCCATCTTGGCGTCCGCGGTCATTGCCGCGGTCATAACCATGGTCATACCCACGGTCCTCCTAGCGCATGCGATCATAGCCGCGGTCGTAGCCGCGGTCACGATCTTCTTGGCGTCCTCGATCTCCTTGGCATGGGCGGTCCTCCTGACGCCCACGGTCATCAGCACAGCCACGTTGCGGTGGCTGAGTGTCGCCACCACCGCCTCCGCAGCGAGCGACGTTGGCCAAGGAGGTGAAGCCCTCGGTTTCGTCTGGATTATCTTGCAGGGCATCATAAGCAACAAGTTGATTAAAAAGCTTTTGTAAAGTTGTACCAAGATTGGCGTTGATGGCGGTCTTGAAGGGATTGTAGGAGCGGTCAAGCCCATTGAGGATGGACCCAATCAACTCGTCCTCATCGAGGGTTTTGCCGACGGTAGTGAGCTCCGCCCGATGGCCGTCTTTTTGGCCACATACTTGGCGACCGAGAGTGTGCCCTTCTTCGTGTTCTGGAGGGCACCACGAAGGTTTTGGATCCTCAACCGTGATTGGGAGGAAACAAGCTCCTTGAGTGCAACCCACACTTCAGTGGCCGTGTTTAGCCCGGTGACATGGGCAAGGATCTCGGGAGACACGGAATTCAGCAGAAAATGGAGCACCTGCTGATCCCGCGTGAACCATGCAGCAACTTTCGACCTTGAGCTTCTTGCCTTCCTTGTCTTCAATCTCCATTGTCTTCTCGGGCGCAACATCCGTCCCCCCAACGAGATCAAGGACCCTGGGACCACGAAGGGCAGGGAGCATCAGGGCATTCCAGGGGATGAAGTTGTCGCGCATGAGGAGCTGCGCAGTAGGAGGCCCGAGGAGTGCAGCTAGAGTGGCCGACGAGGATGATGAGTCGGTCATGATGTAGATGTTGGCGGCGTCAGCGGCGGATCAGGGTAGATCGGCGGCGGCGGCGGCTTGGGTTTTTCTTGGGTGGCGGCGCGGCGGCGGATCAAGGCAGATCGGCGGCGGCGGCGGCGGCGGCTTGGTTTGTGGTTGTTTTGAGGTTTTTGGTGTGTGGCTTTTGCGGCTGTGCGGCGGATCAAGATGGTGGGCAGTGGCGGCGAAGTGTTTTTCTGGGTTTTCTTTGGCTTGTGGTTGTACGAGGCGGCGGCGGGCAACCAAGGTGATCACCGATGGCGGCGGCTGGATTTTGCGGCGGCTAGGTCATGGAAAAGGTTGGCTCTGATACCATATTGGCGATTTAGTTCTGGCGGAAAACGATAGCCCTCTCGGGCCTCGGGTACGTGTTAATATAGCGATGGAACAGTCCCATCGTGGCAACGTACATAGCGAGAGGGGGGGGGGGGGGGGGAGGAACGGTGAGAGGAGTAGTACTCCAAGTCACGTATGCGTACATATACGGAACCAGTCCACGTAGAGAGGGTTTAGGGAGAAAAGCATTACAATGTCTAAGAGGTAGCTGCCAGCGCTGGCCTGTGTGTCGCTCACACGCTGTGTCCGGCGCGACCAAAAGGATCATGATGCCACGGGGACGGGGTTGTCCCGCCAGACAAAGTATTGGACTGAGTCGGACCGAACACGGCTGGGTGCGCAAATTTATCAGGGCGCTCCCAATAGCCGCTTAGGGATCCTTTAAGTGGTGCCGACTGGAGATGCTCTAAGCTTTCAATTCGTTCACACAATGCCAAACAATCTGATATTTGAACTGGCCAGAACAAGCAACAAAAGGACACACACTAACATGTACTGTTAGTAACAAGTTTTCGTGCGGCATCTACCTGCTTGTGGGTGACCGAATTGAAGGAATTCAGAAAAAAAAAGCGTAAAGGGCGCATTGAGTGTGTCCAGAAGTGCAGAAGAAGCAAACATACATCGTGGTGGTTGTTATGTTCGTGCAGCAGTTCATCTCTCTCTTGCGGCTATTGAATGTGCATGCATACTTGTGAGGTAGAGCTAGCCATGTCGACCTGCCTGCGCGAACGTAAGTGATTTCAGGGACCGAGCATCAATGCCGATAAGCTTGCACAGATGGCTGAGATCTCAATTTGGTTGTGTGTGTGACTGTGCAGCTAGCAAACTGCCGGTACAACTGGCAGCACGGCTGTATGAGTTGTCGCGCGTAATTACCAACTGCATCTGCATGCATGGGACAAGCTAGCTAGCTAGCTATAGGCCGGCAATATAATGTATCATGCACGTTACTCCTCCAATATAATTGATCAAGATGGGAAACGAGACCTCTCTCGAGCTCATATATAGCACATATCCGGCCAGAACACGTACGAGTACATGCACTCACGGAAGCTAGCTAGCTACTGTCACATCGATCGATCGATCACATACCTAATTAAAGCAGCCATGGTGACCTTCACAGCACGCCGGAGCGAGCCCGAGCTTCTGTTGCCGGCACGTGCGACGCCGCGCGAGACCAAAGCCCTGTCGGACCTCGACGACCAACGGACGCTGCGGTACTACGAGACGGTGGTGGGATTCTTCCGCAGCAACAGCACCAGGCCCGATGATCCGGCCAAGGCCATCAGAGCGGCTCTCATGGAGGCTCTGGTCTACTACTACCCGATCGCTGGCCGCCTCAGAGAGGACGCTGCAGGGAGGCTCGCCGTGGACTGCACGGCCCAAGGGGTGGTGTTTGTGGAGTCCTACGTGGACGCGCGTCTGGAGGAGTTCGGCGAGCCGCTGCTGCCGCCGTACCCCTGCGTAGAGGAACTTCTGTGCGATGTCGGGGATACGAGGGCCGTCGTCGGCAAGCCATTGCTCTTCATGCAGGTACGTAGCTTCTTGGACTGCATCATCTGTTTATTTTCCTTTAATTTTGGCTTGCTAGTAGGAGTATTATGTTTGACTTTATTAATGCGAATTGACGTGTACAATGCAGGTCACACGACTCAAATGTGGAGGCTTTGTCCTGGGCTTCCACATCTGCCATAACATTGCCGACGGCTTTGGCATGGCTCAGTTTATCAAAGCTGTAGCTGACATCGCGCGGGGAGAAGCGGCCCCAACCATTTTACCTGTGTGGAAAAGGGATTTGCTAACAACACGACGCAGCATACCTTTACCCTCCATCGCACCATCCTATTCCTACCCAGTGCACGACTTAGGGAGCACAGTCCGTGACATGATGTTGTCAACTCCACCCAGGAGCATGGTCGCCAGGTACTTCCTCTTCGGGCCAAGAGAGGTATTAACCTTACGAGATCGCATACCGGCCGGACACCCCGCCCGGTCCGCCACCATTTTCGAGCTAGTAACCGCGGTGATGTGGCGGTGCCGCACGGTTGCGCTTGGGTACGAGGCTGCCCAACGGGTGCGCCTCATGATCACCATGAACGCCCGCGGGAGGTGGAACAACCACACCCCTATCCCATGGGGGTACTACGGCAACGCGCACCTCTCTCCCATAGCGGAAGCCACGGTCGGCGACCTGTGTGGGCAGCCGCTCGCGGACACGGTGGAGCTCGTGCGCGATACCAAGCTCCGCATGACCAAGGAGCGCATGCAGTCCATGGTGGAGACGGTTGCGTTTCTGCGGGAATGGCCGCCTTCCACCATGGACAGGATATACGAGGTATCGGATATAAGATGGACGGCGGTGAATGTGCTGAAATTCGGGTGGGCTGAGTTGGCCGGCGGTGGTATACCCTTGGCCGGAGACCTCACTTCTAAGCTAGGGAGTGATCACGTGAGATGCAGGAATGAAAATGGCGAGGTCTCCACGGTGGTGTCAATGCTACTACCGAGGCCAGCCATGGACAGGTTTAGAGAGGAGATCGCGCTATGGCTGAGGGACAAAGATGAAAAGAAGCCTTTGACTCTAATCAGCTCCCTATAGGGAAACTTAATTATCACAAGGGCTAGACGATACTCTTCACCGTCTATTGGGAGGATATGAAGATCATACTATTCATCAGTCCATGTCAGACGCACATATATATGATGTTCCCGTCCATCGGTTTTCAAGTTTGGCTGTCAAGTGTAGTGAAACATTAATTAGGATTTAGAGAGATAATATTTAATTCATCCCATACTATGGATAAAATGATTATGATGTGTGACTAGGAAATTGTACTCTCGGCTTCCAACATGTATTCTTAATTGTAATTCGAAATAATTTTGTTGTTTTATTGTATATTAATTTCTCAAATTGTGTCATGGTTTCCTTCATCAAAGTATTTGATACCTACTCCCTTTGTTTCCTTTCACAATACATTTTGATGAAGTACTAGTATTCATCCATGGAGCAACTGCCTGGACTCGACCATTTTGTGAATTTAGAGCATCTCCACAAGTCTCCCCGTATGGGGTCCGGCGCGGCCCGATTTTGGGCGTGGGCGCGGGGAGGGGGCGGCTCCCACGATTTTTTTCGGCGATTTATTATTACACAGAAACTGAAACTAGTCGTAATCCTGCATAGACCCGTAGTACACGGCTTCGGGGTCGTCGGCGTCCTCGTCGTCGCCGTCGCTTGGCATGCGCGGCTGAAACCTGTTTACTTCTGCTTTTTTATGCGGGTACCGTAGGTCGTCGATCAATGTAGACCGGCGGCCACAGTTGGTGCAGCAGCCTACCGCGTCGTCCTCGGTGAGGTACAAAGAGGCGCGCATGGCCGCGCGCTGCCCCGGGAACTCCTCTGAGTTGCCGGTGCGCTCAAGCTGGTGCACCGCCATAGCGTATTCCGGTGGCACCTTACAAATCCGATCTCGGAGGCTGGCCACCCGGAGGTGGGGTGCCCCGATTGGCGACACGGGCGTTGCTAGCGCCTTTGCTTGGGCTCCACGGAGGCTAAAAATACGGGTACACCAAGCGAGGGTGATCTTCTTCGGCGATGTGGTGCATCACACCGGTGAGTGTCCGGTTCGACCACCGCAGCCGTTGGCTGGCTTCGTTGTGGTTGACAGGAGGATGGTCATCTCCCTCGTACCTGGCGAGCTCTCTTTCCCGCCGATTGGCGAAGAATTCATAACTTTTAAACCGTAACTCTGAATTCAACAAATAATATATCTAAATCGATTAGCTTGAGAAAACCATTCCAAACATGTATTCCATGATATCAATTGAAGTATGAATCATACAAATATTAAATATATCAAACTTTTTATGCAAGTAAAACTTGAATAAGTGTTTTATTCTTATTCTAGCACCTCACCCATGCCATGCTATGTTATACCATGCAATTGTGCATCCTTCCATTATGGCATATCATGTTTTGCTTGTTGCATATGATTCATATGTCTGCGCACTTTATGTATTAAGGCCCTTATTTTTTTGGCTTTTATTCCAGATAGATGCCGAGCAAGGAAGTTATCAGGAGGCAACATATTATTATCCAGAACCCGGTTATTCCACTTTTGAGCTAACAGGCAAGCATTTCCCCGTGATTGCATTACATATAACATCTATGCATCTGTCTTTATTCTTGAATCATTGTGTCGCGATTCTAATTAAATTGAAATCCTAAGTACTGTACAACCTTTACTTTTACACCCCACTGAAGCTTGACATCTCCATCCTATCAATATTTACTACATGAATTGTTTGGGCCATGCGAGTCATAAAATTTCCTATGTAGGATTTGTGCGAGTCTGTTGTGGATAACAGGGTATCTAAACAACTTAAATTATGTAGTAATAGGATAACTAGATAAAGAGGGATCAATGCACAATATTTGAAATATGGCTTGTATCTGCTCACTTATGTCCAACTAGGTCCCGAGTACTTGATGCATGTTCCTTGACTATCACACTATCCATATGTGAGAGACTTTATGGATCCCCCTTCGTCTCAGCTTGATTCACATCTTATTTCTAAGGGCCAAAAAATAGTTTGGGTCTTTACTACAATCATGTATTTATGCCATGCTTGTACTGTTTTGGAAAGAGGAGTATTTTCATGGCATAGACAAGCCCTGTGTCAACACCCAAATTTTTAAGTCCAGATGCTTGTTATGCCGTACATCGCAATCCCAAGATTACCATTTTTGCGAGACATAACAAAATTGGTACCACAGTACATTATCCGTTACAAACCATAATAAAGGTCTTACAAATAAGGCATCTCATGATCCAGTCTTAATACAATCAAAGCAGCCGAAATATAACGTAGTAGACTCCATCTTCAGGGTCACAGGCAATGCTGATGATAGGAGATGATCCTAGTTATCATAGACCTCCTGATGTCCACCTTCCTGGTAGTTCTCCTCATAGTATGGCCATGGGAATAGCCAGGGGCAAAGCCATGAGTACTCTTTAAGTACTCGCAAAATATTACTAACATACTTATGGTAAAACTAGTAGGAATCTTAAGCTCTAGGTTTGTTTGCAAAAAGCCAGGTTTATTTCATAAGGAATTTAAGATTAAAGACCTAATTTAGTTATCAACATCACTTAAGTGGAAACTTAGATTTCATGTCCACAACTCTATGGAGGTCAAGTCAAGTTCATCTTTCAGTCATAAGTCATTTGAAAGCATCTGACAACGAAACAGTATGGCCACTCCAACTGTCCGTAACCGCGGACGCGGCTATTCGAATAGTTTGACACTCTATAGAGGTGGTACACTTTCACCACAAAATTCGATACATCCGTCAGGGATAACCCTGAATCATCATACTTGGTATGTGGATAATCAATCCTAACCTTTCAATTACACACCCTAGTATAGGCACCTCCCCTATGAGTTTGGCCTCCTAGCCATGGCCAACTGCCATCCCGGGAACTGCATAGGTGGACATTCATTCACGAGGTAGCCTCGGCTCAACCTCTTCCATAAGGGAACCCATACTAATACATATCAACTTCCAGTTAAGCCCTACCCAACTTAGGTATTGTGGTTGTACGATAAAATTGGAATGGTATCGCATCCGAACCCAACCATCAGCTTTTATCAAAGTCAAGGCTCATGCCTCATTCACTTTCATCATCAAATCATTGTGTTCCATAACACATGTCAAAACATTTCAATAGAATGACTCATCATTCCAAAGTTTTCATAATCATTTTCACCCAGTGTTCCCATCTAAGGTGATCAAGTTTTAGTTTAGCACTAGCCACTAATATTGAGGGTATCACTATAGAGGGGTGCTAATCAAGTATAAGTATACAAGACTAGTTCTATGATCTTGATGGTATCCATCCTAATTTTCCCCTAATCACAATTCATTAACTAGATGAGAAACTTCAGTAAAAGAAATGTAAAGCTTGTAAGTAAAACTGGGATTGGTATAATCAAAGTTGCATAACCCATCATGCATAGTGCATATTGTATAGGTTATCTAGTATAGTGGGCTGGCATAGATAGCTTGCATAGTTTTAGCTTGCCTTGAGCAGTGCAGTTGTTGAAGTTCTCTTCTTCTTCCTCGAAGTACTCCTCCTCGTCGTACCCTGGGTCGGTACTAGCGTCTATAAATACATACAAAGTACACAATCACCAAACAACACTTAAATACTTCTATTAAGCACACAAGGCCTCATATTAGATGATCTAGAAACATCTCAATCATCACATGTAATAATAGCACATTCCTATTTATCTTATCTTGAAAAAGTAATTTCTACTCATTGAAAATACTTAAGATTTAATATTCTCCAATTAAAACATCGGATCATGTGGACACATGTAATCACCACATATTCTAATACTTGGGAATGCGATTTAAAGTGGTGATCATGTATTACAAGATTTGATATTACTATTCAATAATATTAAAGTGACTAGAAATGCCTATATAACATTCTTTTAATATTAGTCCATGTTTAATATCTATAAAACCAAATCTTTTTACATATTCATGTAGAGCATGAAAAATGTGATTTTTGAGAGTTCGAATCAACTCAAAAGCATTTATGGTTGATTTTATAAAAATGTTTGAAGTGGTAAAAGTCTCTGCCTTGTTATTTTAGTATAGGTGATCCATACTTTCAATTGGTTTGAATCCAACGGGAGTGATCAGATATTTTAAATACCTTTCTAATAAAATTGGAGTCATGCATTTTGGATTAGTACATCTCTTTGAATTGAATTTTGAATCTACTGATAGAATAGGGTTTTAAACTAAATAGACAAATTCTATTTGAATTGTTGGGCTCTAGGCGGGAAAGACCATGGGCTGGCCCAACTGCACAGCACGCGCGCAGTGGGCTGCTGACAGGTTGGTCTCACGCGTCAGCGGCTCTATCTAACTGAAATGGTATCAGCAAATCTCAGCGCTAATATTAGAATAAGATCTATGGCTGAGGTTCATCGTCTACGTCGAACTACTCCGGTGAGATTCTAAACCTAGTGGCACGGTGGGGGTCGTGGGAGGCTTACCAAGGCTCTAGCTAGGTTCGGCGACGGGGGCGAATGGGCTCGTCAATGATGGTGAGTCGATTGGTGGTTGCGGCGGCTCCTGGGGTGGCTCCAATCGACGGTGCCCTTCCTTCACTAAAGCGGCGGGCTCCGGTCAAATTCCGGTGGGGTGGTGCTCTCCTTGCTCCGAGAAGGGTTCTTGGGTGTTGCTGGGAGAGTGGGGAGTGAGATGGTGTGCCGTTTGAGGTCTAGGGTGGCTCCTATTTATACACCGGCGTTGGAGACAGGGTGGCATGGTCAGGCTCATCGGTGACACTGCTACAGGTCGAGCTAGGCATGGGGGATGGCATGGGTCAACACGGTGGACTACGGCGATCGTCACTCGCATAGTGGCGCGGAAAGGGGCGGTCTCAGTCGGTCGGGTGACGTCGGCGCTCTATTCAGGTACGGAGGTGTTCGTCATCGAGTACGGTGTTCATGGGGAGCGCGGCGGCGAATCATCGGGTCTGGGAGGTGGCTGGTGACACAGCCGGTGCGGGTACGCACAGAGAGCACGACCTTAAATGGACGCGGTTGTTCTGGCTCCGCCACTCCTCGTCGTTCGTCAAGGGGTGGAGAAAGAGGGCCGGTGAGGTCATGGCTATCTGCTACGCATCATGGGAGAGGTCAGCGTGGCGTGTGGCAACCTGTCCATGTTCGACCGGCATGACCTCGCTAGGGTATGGCATGGCACTGGTCAATGTGGCAAGTGAGGTTGCTCCTTTGGATGGCCAAGTACATCGTGGTTGAGCAAATAAGGTTGATTGCAGTACCAGGATGAGCACAAGATGGATTCCAAAGAGTAGATAGTTGTTGAATTTGTACTATGTCTCCTAGATGTTCGACTAAATGGCCGCATGAACTTAACTTTAGAAATTTTCCATGATTTTTGGTGGATGAGCTTATCACATGCTTGGTAGTCTCTGGTTGCTAGGAATTGTCGAGTGGTGGAGGTTTGAGTTGTTTTTGAAAAATGATGATCTATGTACTTACACTTGATTCAATTTGGAATTGCCTCTTAAATGGATTTGAAAATAGTTTATGTCAGTTTGTAAAGTTTGCTTGGGTTCATTTTTACTTAGTCTAGCAAGGGGTGAAAAGATGTAGAATTGTTTCTGTTGTAAATCTTTTACTAGAGATACCCAAAGTGGGCTAGTGGTTAATTTTGGCCAAAGTGATCATATGCTCATATGATTCATATTTGACTTTCTTTTTATTTGATTCTGTTTGGAAATGATCTAGATGATGTGGTATTCATATTTAAACCAATCCTTATTATTTGTAGCAATCAAACATGGCAAAAGCAAGCATTCATGCAATAACATAAATCACACATGCACTCATATGGGATTTATAATAAAAGTTTTTGCTAACCCTAATCTTGGGTGATTAGAACTTGATAAGCTGGTTTAATATTTTTAAGATGTTACAGACCTTCCCTCCTTAAACAGAATCTCGTCCCGTGATTTAGGAAAAACTAGGAACTAAAGATATTTGGAAACTGTGTCCTAATATAATCTTCACGCTCCCAAGTAGCTTCTTCTTCGGTATGGTTACTCCACGGGATTTTGAGAAACTTGATACTCCTAGTCCGGGTGGTTCTGAATGCTTCTTCCAAAATACGGATGGGCACTTCATGATAGCTTAAATCCTTGTTGATATCTATGGCTCTGTGATCGATGTTCTTGAAGACTTCGGTCTTCTCCGGAACTTCTAGGTATTTGCGAAGTAACGAGATATGGAACACATTATGCACGGCTGACATCTCCTCAGGCAATTCCAGTTGATAGGATACATCTCCTCTGCGGCTTAGAATCTTGAAGGGTCCAATATATCTGGGGGCAAGCTTCCCTTTTAGTCAAAAATGATGCATTCCCTTCAAGGGTGATACTTTGAGATACACAAAATCTCTAACATTGAAAGTTAGGTCTCAACGTCTTTTATCTGCATAACTCTTCTGTCTAGATTGATCGGTCTTGAGGTGCTCACGGACTTTGTGAACCTTCTCTTCGGCTTCGCATAGGATATTAGGTCCAAAAATCTGACTTTCTCCTACTTGCGACCAATTTAAGGGTGTACGGCACTTCCTTCCATACAAAAATTCAAATGGGGCCATTTGCAAACTGGCTTCATAACTATTGTTGAATGAGAATTCCACAAAAGGCAGACAATCTTCCCATTTAGATCCATACTCTAACACACAGGCTCTCAGCATATCTTCTAAGATCTGGTTTACTCTTTCTATTTGTTCATCGGTTTGTGGGTGATAAGTTGTGCTGAAATTCAGTTTGGTTGCTAATCCTTCTTGGAATTTCTTCCAAAATCTTGAGGTAAACTGGGTTCCTCGATCCAACACTACAGTCTTGGGGGTCCCATGTAGACCAACTATTCTAGCAATGTACAACTCTACTAGCTTTGAGCTTTGATAGGTAGTCTTGACGGGTATGAAATGGGCTACTTTGGACAGTCTATCCACTATGACCCAAATAGAGTCATTTCCCCTACTAGATGTAGGCAAACCTGTGATGAAATCCATTCCGACAGAATCCCATTTCCATTCCGGAATCTACAATGGTTGCAAAAGTCCCGTGGGTCATTGATGTTCCGCCTTGACTCTCTGACATATGTCACACTTGGCTATGTAGCTTCCGACTTCTCTCTTCATTTTATGCCAGCAAAATTGGTCCTTCAAATCCTGATACATCTTGGTTCCTCCCAGGTGAATAGAATAAAGGGTATCATGGGCTTCTTGCATAATGACTTGTTTCAGCTCCGAGTCTGCTGGCACACATATACGTCCTTTATACCACATAACTCCTTCATCTTCGGTGAATCTGGGTACCTTCCCTGTACCGATACGACGCTTGATTCCATCAATACTTGCATTTCCTTTCTGGGCTTCCTTCATCTGACTAATCAAAGTGGTTTGAAGTTCAATACTGGCTAGAAATCCTTCGCTAACTAGCTCCACTCTGAAATTCTCCATCTCCTCATGTAGACTTGGTTGGGCTTCCTTTATCATGGTGTTTAATCTACACGGTAGTCTACTAAGAGCATCCGCTACCACATTGGCCTTGTCGGGGTGATAGTGAATGTCAAGGTCATAATCCTTGATTAACTCTATCCATCTCCTTTGCCTCATATTCATCTCCTTCTGGGTAAAAATCTAGTTCAAACTCTTGTGATCCGAATAAGCCTCACAGCGGTTACCCATAAGGTAATGATGCCATGTCTTCAAGGCTAAAACTACGACTGCCAGTTCTAAATCATGGGTGGGGTAGTTATATTCATGTTTCTTCAGTTGTCTGGACAGATAGGATATGACTTTTCCTTCTTGCATCAACACACATCTGAGACCAATCTTGGATGCTTCATAGTATACATCAAAAGGCTTCTTGATATCCGGCATGATCAAAATTGGGGCTAAAATCAATCGCTTCTTGAGATCTTGAAAACTTGCTTCACATTTGTCCGTCCATTCAAACTTCTTGTCTGTCTTCAATAATTGAGTCATTGGCCTGGCGATGCTTGAAAATCCTTCAACAAATTTGCAGTAATATCTGGCTAATCAAGGGAATGCGCGGACTTCTGTTTGGGAGATTGGGGCTTTCCATTCTTCAACATCCTTAATCTTGGCGGGGTCGACAACAACTCCTCCTGCCGACAAGATATGGCCTAGGAATCCTACTTCCTTTAACTAGAACTCACATTTGCTAAACTTGGCATACAACTGATGCTCCCTAAGGGTTTCAAGGATGGTTTTTAGGTGTTGTTCATGGTCTTCTTCTGACTTGGAGTAGATTAGAATGTCATTGATAAAAACAATGACAAACTTATCCAGGAAGTTCATAAAAGTCTTATTCATGAGGTTCATGAATCCAAAAGACATGACATTGTACTCGTACAATCTATATCTGGTGGTGAAGGAAGTCTTTGGGATATCTATGGCACAAATCTTCAATTGGTGATAACCAGGTCTAAGATAAATCTTAGAAAACACTCTAGCACCACTTAGTTGGTCAAACAAATCTTCTATCTTCGGTAGTGGGTACTTGTTTTTTATGGTGACATCATTCAGCTTTCGATAATCCGTACACAAACGGTTGGCACCATCCTACTTATCAACAAACAGAATAGGTGATCTCCACGATGATGCACATGGTTGTATCAATACTTTTCCCAACATGTCATCAAGTTGCTTCTTGAGATCCATTAGTTCAGATGGGTTCATACTATAGGGTCTCTAAGCTATGGGTCCAGTCCCAGGAAATAGTTCAATGATAAACTCGATATCTCGATCTAGGGGCATACCGGACAATTCATCTGGGAACACATCGGGATATTCACAGACTACTCTAACTTGGTCAATGGTTGATTTGGCTAAACTATTGTTGCACTTGAATTGACGGGGCAACGTCCCAGATATATATTCTACCGATACTCCAGTGCTACTTGTCATGGTTATGGCTTTCTTGGCATAGTCCATTAATCCTTGATGTTTCGACATCCAATCCATCCCTAGCACTACTTCCAAACCTTTGGTTCCAAGTACTATTAGATTGGCATAAAAAATTATCCCATGGATTCTAATAGGTACGACCTTGCAATTTTTTTCTAGCTTTGGTGGTTGAACCAGGTATTTGAACTATCATAACATGCTTCAAATTTGTTGGTTGAATCTTACTAGTGCATGCAAATTCTTCCATAACAAATGAGTGCGATGCTCCAGAATCAAACAACACTCGTGCTAGAACTGAGTTCACAGAAACCATACCCAACATGACATCTAGAGCTTCCTAGGCTTCCTCAACATTCATGTGGAATAGACGACCGGTACAGTTGTGAGGGTTTCCTGGGAAAACCTCTTTCCCGCCTGGACACGGCGCTGCTGTTGGGTAGGTATAGTAACACTGGTTGTTGTGGCAAGCTTCTTCGGGCACTCGTTGGAGTAGTGACCCGTGACTCCGCATTCAAAGCAAGTGATCATTGACTTGTCTTTCCTGTGATAGGCACAACATTGCTTCCAGTCCTTGGGGCAGTATTGTTGTTGTTGATGTTGGACTTTGACGGTGCACGGTTGAAGTTATTCGGGTTGCCGGGGTTGTTGTTGTGGTTTCCTCCGGGCCTCTGGTTTCCTCCGCCACGATTGGGGTAGTTCAGACGAGACATAGGGGGTCTGTTGTTTATTGGGGCATATCCTGCAGATGGG
The DNA here is from genome assembly GCA_910589775.1 of Avena eriantha. Taxonomy (NCBI): domain Eukaryota; kingdom Viridiplantae; phylum Streptophyta; class Magnoliopsida; order Poales; family Poaceae; genus Avena; species Avena eriantha. Next base: position 91,162,409 of record OU342740.1, read on the forward strand.
TTTGGGCGATACTTTGGGGTCTGGTGGGGTCCAGGTTGGTGCATGATACGACGCTTGTTGTTCTCACTGTCTTGGTTGACCTTTCCTTCCATCTGGATAGCAAAATCCACTAAAGCTTCAAGGTTATCAAATGGAATGTTGACTAGCACTGTCTGCATCTCATCATGAAGACCATTCAGGAATCTCTCCTTCTTTTTTGCTTCAGTGTCTATCTCATCAGGTGCATACCTAGCTAGTGACAGAAATTTTTCATGGTACTCAACCACAATAATTCTTCCCTGTTTTAGTTCTCTGAATTCACCCCTCATCCTCTTGATCAAACCTAGGGGTACATGGGTCCAGCTGAACTTGAGCTTGAATTCCTCCCACGTCATTGATACGTTGCAAACGTATCTATAATTTTTGATGTTCCATGCTTGGTTTTATCTACTTTCTTATGTTTTGTCCACACTTTGGAGTACTTTTCATATGATTTCTTGGACTAACCTATTAACAAAGAGCCATAGTGCCAGTTGCCTGTTTTCTGCTGTTTTTGGTTCCAGGAAGTCAGAAAATGAATATTCTCGGCATTGGACGGGACAAAAGCCAAAGTTGATATTTTACCGAAAGACTCACAGAGCCAAAAGACGAGACGGAGAGGGGCCACAGGGCGGCCTCACCATGTGGTGGCACGGGCTAGCCCTGGCCGCGCCAGCAGGTGGTGGGGGCCCCCTGGCCGCCCACCGACCTTGCCTCTTCACCTATAAGATGCCCCCTGATGCAAAAACCCTAAGTAGTCAATCAGAAATCCACGAAAAGTTCTACAGCGCCGCCGCCACCGAAGGGGAGATTCGGGGGACAGAAAGTATTTGTTGCGACACCCTGTCGGGATGGGGAAGTGCCCCCGGAGCCATCTCCATCGATCTCCACCACCATCTCCATCACCATTGCTTATTCCCATGATGAGGAGGGAGTAGTTCTCTCTCGAGGCTAAGGTTTCTATCGGTAGCTATGTGTTCATCTCTCTCTATGCATGATCATATTATGATCATGATCTTTGTAATCAAGTAGATCTATCTTGCTACTCAAGTGCTTTAATAGATCTCTGCTCTCCCCATGTGTGTGAAAGTGATAGCATGCACACCATGGTGGCACTTAGGCTAGAGATTACAAATACTTGTTATGAGTTATATTTGGAGTTGGATGTCTTTATCAAATTTTGGTGTTTGTTCGAACCATCTAGTGCTCAAGGTGACAATGTGGGGTTAGCTAGATGGGAAAGGCTTACTTTGAGGTGTGTTGTTATAGCCCTACCATGGATCAGAGTGTCCAACCGGAGAGTAGTTAAGATTAGTATCATAAAGAGAACATATTTATATGAGAGTGTTCACTAGTGAAAGTATGATCCCTAGGACTTGTTTCTAAGCATTGATACACCGTTTGCAATTAGATCTGTTACATGTTTGCTTGCTTCAATCTTTATTTCAGTTTGCCTTTAGTCTCTTCCACGCCAGCAAGCTATTTTCTGGCACCGTTACCACTTATAATTATCTATACCACCTGAAAAGTGTATTGGGTGTGTTGGGGACACAAGAGACTTCTTGTATCTTGATTGCAGGGTTGCTCGAGAGGGGATACATTTGACCACTTCCTCCCTGAGTTCGATAAACCTTGGGTAATCCACTTGAGGGAAAACTTGCTGCTGTTCTACAAACGTCTGCACTTGGAGGCCCAACAATTGTCTACAAGAATAGAAGTGCGTAGACATCAAGCTATTTTCTGGCACCATTGCCGAGGAGGTAAGGTAAAATGTACTCACATCCTCCGGTGTGAGTGCTCGAAGTTATTTCCTTTAGATTCTGCAATTTTGTCTTTTTTTTCTTGTTTTCACTAGTTAGGCTTAATGGAAAACAACAACAAAATTAGAGAGCTTTATAGTATTTATCTTGAGTTAGGACATGAAGTGTTTGAAGAGAAAATTAAAAAACCTATGGAACTTTATTTGCATGCTAATAGCAATGTTGTTAGTATAAATTCTTTGGACACCATTATTGCTAATGCTATGGAAAAGTATAAGCTTGGGGAAGCTAGTTTTTATGAAAATGATCTTTTTAGTTCCCCAGCTTTGGAAGATAGCTATTATATTTCTTATGATGATACCAAACCTCCAATATATGGTGATTACAATGATGAATATGATATTTCCAGTCCACCTACTGTTGAGGAGGCAATTAATTATGACTACAATATGCCTCCTATATTTGATGATTATGGTGATGAGAATAATAATGATAGATATTTTGTTGAATTTGGTCCCACTACAATTAATAAGAATAACTATGCTTATGTGGAGAGTAATAATAATTATATGCATGTGGCTCATGATAAGAATGTTTTATGTGATAGTTATGTTGTTAATTTTATTCATGATGCTACTGAAAGTTATTATGAGAGAGGGAAACATGGTTTTATGTATCTCAACAATATTAAGTTTCCCCTCTTTATGTTGAAATTTTTGAAGTTGCACTTGTTTTGCTTTCCTATGCTTGTTGCTTTGTGCTTTCATGACTTGTTTCTTTACAAGATTCCTATGCATACGAAGTGGGTTAGACTTAAATGTGTTTTTAATTTGCTTCTTGATACTCTCTTTTACTTCAATTCATATTTCTTATGTGAGCATCTTCTCAAACTATCAAGCCTAACTTAAAGGCGTTAAAGAAAAGTACTTATTGGGAGATAACCCAAAAGTTTTAGATGAGTCTTGGAAGTTATTACTTCAGTAATAACAGCTCCTTATCCTTTTTATTTTATTTTTCTGCCAAGAGTAACCTCTAATGAGAGAGAAGTAATGATTGGGAAAGTTGCTGTCCCGAAACAGATTTCTGTGCTTCACCGTAAACATTCGTGTAAAATCGTTGTACGTCCTTTTAAGGTGTGAATTTTGGTGCTTCTGCCCTAGGTTGTTATCTACCTTTCGTTAGTTGAACACTTTTTGATTTGAGCAACATAAGGTCTTTGAAAAAATTCGTCTTTACCTGCTGGTCTGTTTTGACAGATATCTGCCATTTTCTGCATTTGCTTCTTGTTGGTTCCTTTTTGAGTTCTTTTGGGGAATTGAGATTTTTGAGGGAAGTGCTATAGTAGCTAGTGTTTTAATGGAAGTTTATTGGTGTTAGAACTGAACCTAAAGACCTATTATCTTGAGTGCACTAATGTTGCTAATAAAGATTGTGTGAAGTTTTGTATGAAGGAAAAAATTTAGGTGTACGAAAGGAATGAGTAATGAGATGAAGGATGGACTGAAGCTATAGCTTGGAGATGCCACGTGTGTCACCCCAAGAAATATCGAAGAAGTAAAAGCGTCAAAGCTTGGGGATGCCCAAGGCATCCCCTTCTTCATCAATAAAAATCCCAGGTTCCTTCCAAACGCTTCATTTTTATTGTTTCATGCACAGTTGTGTTGTTCTTGGAGCGTCTTCCTTTTTGTTTTTGTTTTGGTTTTTCGTTTGCTTTGTTTTCTTAGTTTGCTGAATAAATTGGTTGGACCCCTCTTTCATACATTGGTTTTCAAATAGTTTGGTTTGGATTGGAAAAGAGTAGGAAAGTTCATGCTTAAGTGGTAAAGAGAGATTGTTTTTGACTGTGGCCTATGCTTTGTCATGCCATGCTTGATATTTATTTGGCTTTAGGCTTAGTATTCTTTGCTGTAGCATGACATGTTATAAACAATTGAGATTGCTTAATGTGCCTTGGAAGGATTATGCGTTGTTTTAGCATATTAAAGTATAGTATTGTGGTATTCTCCTTTGATGCTTTGTTTGGGTTGACTTGGCACATGCTCACACCATGTTATGACTATCCCAAGTCACCATAGCCTTGATGATCCTTTAGTTTTCAACTTGTAATATCACTTTATGCTTTGATCTATGATGTTTTGTCGCTCTGCATGATTATGGCCATTATTGCTCTCTTAGTTCGTCCCTCCCAGTCTTTTGCTAGCCTTCGTAACCAAGTATGAGTTCCACTCATCCATCCAACTCCCTAAACCAAGTTATCCCAAAGAGTCCACCATACCTACCTACTAGCTTATGCTATTCCAAGTATATTCATGTTTTTGTCTACCTTCCAAATTAAACTTGTTATGAGAAAACTAGTGATTAAAGCTCTCACGAACTTGATGGCACACTTTACTTTTCTTGCATTTAATAAACTTGAACCATTGTGTATTCTATGTTGTATATGTTCGCACTTATTTGTTGGGGATTAGCAGAACCATGTTGTCATGGGGAACGCTTTCAACATTGCACTGGTACTTTGTACCTAGTAGATATCATGCTCTTTTGTCTATGGCTGTCGTCGGTGTGAAATGAAAGGGGATCTTGTAAGTCCATGGAGTTATGTATATGTGTTAGAGAAACACCTGGGCCGCTGGTCTAATCCATGCTGACATGGTGGAAACCTGCAGTAAAACCATAATGAGCTGTCTGTGAGCATTCTTCTTATAAAAAAGAGTACTATATTGAGGAAAAAGAGAAAAAGAAAAAAAAGATTATGAAAAGAGGAAAGAGAGAAAAACATCATATTCCCATGGTAAATAAGAAGATTGCTGAGATGCTCATTGTCTGCTTGCCTTGTCATTTTGATATGGGGATTCTTCCGTATCATCGGGCAAGGGGTACCCCGTTGGTGGTTCTCTATGATACACATGTACTTACGATAACAAGAACATACTGGTGACTAAACTTGAGTAGCATGAGGAGCGGCCCTCGTATTCAAGTGATATGAGATTTCTAACTTATACTTCGTCAAGCATGTACACCATAGTTTGTTCACTTTAACCTTAATCACTTCAAGATGCTTATGATAGGGGCAATGAGAGCTGAAAGCTATAAGTACCATAAATTTTGGAAGCTCTTTATGAAACTTGAATCCCTACTTCCTTCTATGAAGGCCTTTCTTCCACTTATATATTGAGTCTCCACCTTCTATCTTTATGCACTTACTTTGAGAGCATAGTGGCCATTCTTAGTTCTATGTGCATTGTCCCAAGACTTGTTTATTGATGCATAACCTTGATATTTCTTGTTTTAAACTATTTGTATCTAGCCACTCTTATGAACTTTGAAGGTGTCCTATGCATTTATATTTGCTACTCTATGAGGGACAAGCTGAATGCTATTATGCTATGTTTTCTTTATGTGAAACAAACAAACGTCTTGCAAAGCATTATTATTCATGAATCTTTTGTTTGTGCCTTTTCATGTTGCAACATAGTTTCTTTGCCTTATTGCTAGAACTTTATCTTTCATGTTATGATTAAAGTACTATGATCCCAACTTTCAATGTTTTACAAATACTTTGATCAAGTTTATGATGGTGCATCTCACCTCAAAAATTATTCTTTCTTTTTATCACTTACCTACTCGAGGACGAGCAGGAGTTAAGCTTGGGGATGTTGATACGTTGCAAACGTATCTATAATTTTTGATGTTCCATGCTTGGTTTTATCTACTTTCTTATGTTTTGTCCACACTTGGGATTACTTTTCGTATGATTTCTTGGAGTAACCTATTAACAAAGAGCCATAGTGCCAGTTGCCTGTTTTCTACTGTTTTTGGTTCCAGGAAGTCAGAAAATGAATATTCTCGGAATTGGACGGGACAAAAGCCAAAGTTGATATTTTACCGGAAGACTCACGGATCCAGAAGACGAGACGGAGAGGGGCCACAGGGCGGCCACACCATGTGGTCGCGGGGGCTAAGCCCTGGCCGCGCCACCGGGTGGTGTGGTCCCCCTGGCTGCCCACCGACCTTGCCTCTTCGCCTATAAGATGCCTCCTGATGCAAAAACCCTAAGTAGTCAATCAGAAATCCACGAAAAGTTCCATAGCGCCGCTGCCACCGAAGGGGAGATTCGGCGGACAGAAAGCCTCTGTTCCGGCACCCTGCCGGGACGAGGAAGTGCCCCCGGAGCCATCTCCATCGATCTCCATCACCATTGCTGATTCCCATGATGAGGAGGGAGTAGTTCTCTCTCGAGACTAAGGGTTCTATCGGTAGCTATGTGTTCATCTCTCTCTCTATGCATGATCATATTGTGATCATGAGCTTTGTAATCAAGTAGATCTATCTTGCTAATCAAGTGCTTTCATAGATCTCTGCTCTCCCCATGTGTGTGAAAGTGACAGCATGCACACCATGGTGGCACTTAGGCTAGAGATTACAAATACTTGTTATGAGTTATATTTGGAGTTGGATGTGTTTATGAAATTGTGGTGTTTGTTGAAACCATCTAGTGCTCAAGGTGACAGTGTGGGGTTAGCTAGATGGGAAAGGCTTACTTTGAGGTGTGTTGTTATTGCCCTACCATGGATTAGAGTGTCCAACAGGAGAGTAGTTAAGAGTAGTATCATAAAAAGAAGACATTTATATGAGAGTGTGCACTAGTGAAAGTATGATCCCTAGGCCTTGTTTTTAAGCATTGATACACCGTTTTCAATTAGATCTGTTCCATGTTTGCTTGCTTCAATCTTTATTTCAGTTTTCCTTTAGTCTCTTCCACGCTAGCAAGCTATTTTCTGGCACCGTTACCACTTATAATTATCTATACCACTTGTATTTCACTATCTCTTCGCTGAACTAGTGCACCTATACACCTGACAAGTGTATTGGGTGTGTTGGGGACACAAGAGACTTCTTGTATCTTGATTGCAGGGTTGCTTGAGAGGGCATACCTTTGACCACTTCCTCCCTGAGTTCGATAAACCTTGGGTAATCCACTTAAGGGAAAACTTGCTGCTGTTCTACAAACCTCTGCACTTGGAGGCCCAACAACTGTCTACAAGAATAGAAGTGCGTAGACATCAGTCATCATCTGACTTCCGTTCATTGTACGGGTGCTATTCCACCAGGATCTGGCGTAGCCGGACAGATAGTGGGTGGCAAACAACACCTTCTCATTAGCATCAACTCCTGTGACTTCGAGATTGTTTTCCATTGTTTGCAACTAATCATCAGCATCTAAGGTTCTTCTGACTTGCTAAACATAGGAGGATTGGTATTCTAGAAGTTCTTGAGCTTGGATCCATGGTGATCTTGGTTTCCATGGCCTTGATTATTGTGGGCCATCTAGGCTATCTGTTGAAGAGTGGCTAAGTTGGCTTGACGTTCAGCTCTACCGGCTTCACGATCTGAAACTAACATATGCAGAATCTGAAGCATTGGGTCCTGAGATGAACTGCTTCCTCCGGGGTTACCGCGAGTCATCTGAAGATTGAGATAGATAATGAGACAAGAGGGAAATTTCTAGGGTTCATGGGTTTGTTTCAAAAATCTTTAAACTTTGAGTATGACTCAGGTTTGAAAACTAATTTTCTTCTCATTCATTCATTCATTCATTCATTCATTCATTCCAGGCACACAATACAAACACACACCACAACTAGAAAATAGATGGTTGTAAGAACCATTTTGTGAAGCTACGATACAGTGGGCCCAGGCACAACTCACACCTACGATAGTGCTTAGGTGCGACTACTCATCATCGGGGGTGTCGGGCTCCTCATCATCAATGAAGTCAGCATCATCCTCATCAGTGTGGTCCTCCATGGCCGCACCCTCCAGGTAGTCATCATCATCACTGAGGTAAGAGTGAATATCACCACATATATCTTCACCTTCCTCCTCCTTCTCCTCCAGCTGGATCTCTTGGTCGTGGATAGTCTCCTCCAGAATTGCCACCTTTTGGCGGAGACGGGCGATGATGCGATCCTTTTTGTCGCGCTGGCGACGAAGTGACTTGCGCTCCTTGGCGATGATGGCGAGGGTTTTCTTCCTCTCAACAACTTCAGCATGGTTCTGATTGGCGTACACACGGGCGTTGTCCAACTCCTTCTGAGTCTCATGTAGCATGAAGTCCAAGTGGTCCACGTGATGCCTTAGCTCCGGATGTGACGGCATGGCCAAAGGATGCCCCGTAGAGTCACGTCTTGCGTAGTGGGCATAGCGGGTGCCACTAATCTAGTTGATGTTTTGAGCACACAAGCGAGCAAGTGCCTCCTGCATTGCCCTGGCTAGACCGTCTAACCAGTTGTTCTCCCTGACGCTCAACTGCATCTTCTGTAAAAGCGGTGGCTCCATTTGCCTCTCAGATCTGCAGCAATCAGCCACTGTAGCTCCCCTCTAGATTGGTCATTGAGCTGTGCTCCGAAGAACTCCGGGTGCGGGCGTCCAAGATACTCTGAGAGCTGGTCCAAATCCCTCTCGAAGAAGAGCTCCCCTCCATTGCACAACTGGTAAAACTTGCTATATTTGACATCCATCTATAAGAAATGAAGATGAGTAAGTAAGTGATGTGATCAAGTGTGTCAAATTTTATGTACAATTGTAGGAGTTTTGAGTAACATGTGAATTCCTTTTTGAAAGAATCTCAAGGGTAAGAGTGAGAATAATTTTTCATAAATACTCAATTGCTTGGTTTTGAAACTAGGTTTTTTAGACGTCCATTCTAACTAGGGTCTCCTATGGTCAGGATGGCTCTGATACCAAATTGTCAACACCCGGATTTTTAAGTCCAGATGTCTGTTATGCCGTACATCGCAATCCCAGGATTACCATTTTTGCGAGAGATAACAGAATTGGTACCACAGTACATCATTCGTTACAAACCATAATTAAGGTCTTACAAATAAGGGATCTCATGATCCAGTCTTAATACAATCAAAGCAGCGGAAATATAACGTAGTAGACTCCATCTTTAGGGTCACAGGCAATGCTGATGATGGGAGATGATCCTAGTTATCATAGACCTCCTGCTGTCCATCTTCCAGGTAGTCCTCCTCATAGCCTGGCATGGGAATAGTCAGGGACAAAGCCATGAGTACTCTTTAAGTACTCGCAAACTATTACTAACATACGTATGGTAAAACTAGTATGAATCTTAAGCTCTAGGTTTGTTTACAAAAATCTAGGTATATTTTATAAGGAATTTAAGAGTAAAGACCTAATTTAGTTCTCTACATCACTTAAGTGGGAACTTAGATTTCATGTCCACAACTCTATGGTGGTCAAGTCAAGGTCATCTTTCAGTCACAAATCATTTTGAAAACATCTGACAAAGGAACAGTATGGCCACTCCAACTGCCCATAACCGTGAACGCGGCTATTCGAATAGTTTGAAACTTTGCAGAGGTGGTACACTTTCACCACAAAATTCGATACATCCGTCAGGGATAACCCTGAATCATCATACTTGGTATGCGGATAATCAATCCTAACCTTTCAATTACACACCCTAGTATAGGAATCTCCTCTGTGAGTTTGGCCTCCCAGCCATGGCCAAGTGCCATCCCGAGAACTGCATAGGTGGACATTCATTCACGAGGTAGCCTCAGCTCAACATCTTCCGCAAGGGAACCCATACTAAGACATATAAACTTCTAGTTAAGCCCTACCTAAATCAGGTATTGTGGTTGTATAGTAAAATTGGAATGGTATTGCATCCGAACACAACCATCAGTTTTTATCAAAGTCAAGGCTCATGCCTCATTCAGTTTCATCATCAAACCATTGTGTACCATAACACATGTCAAAACATTTCAATAGAATGACTCATCATTCCAAGGTTTTCATAATCATTTTCACCCAGTGTTCCCATCTAAGGTGACCAAGTTTTAGTTTAGCATTAGCCACTAGTATTAAGGGTATCACTATTGAGGGGTGCTAATCAAGTATAAGTATACAAGACTAGTTCTATGATCTTGATGGTATCCATGCTACTTTTCAACTAATCACAATTCATTAATTAGATAAGAAACTTCAGTAAAAGAAATGTAAAGCTTGTAAGTAAAACTAGTATTGGTATAATCAAAGTTGCATGAACCATCATGCATAGTGCATCTTGTATAGGTTATCTAGTATAGTGGGCTGGCATAGATAGCTTGCATAGTTTTAGCTTTCCTTGAGCAGTGCAGTTGTTGAAGTTCTCATCTTCTTCCTCGAAGTACTCCTCCTCGTCATACCCCGGGTCCGTACTAGCGTCTATAAATACATACAAGGTACACAATCACCAAACAACACTTAACTACTTCTATTTAGCACACAAGGTCTCAATATAGATGATCTAGCATCATCTCAATCATCACATGTAATAATAGCACATTCCAATTTATCTTATCTTGGAAAAGTAATTTCTACTCATTGAAAATACTTAAGATTTAATATTCTCCAATTAAAATATGAGAACATGTGGACACATGTTATCACCACATATTCTAATACTAGGGAATATGATTTAAAGTGGTGATCATGTATTACAAGATTTGATATTACTATTTAATAATATTAAGGTGACTAGAAATGCCTATATAACATTCATTTAATACTAGTCCATGTTTAATATCTGTAAAACCAAATCTTTTTACATATTCATGCAGAGCATGGCAAATATGATTTTTGAGAGTTGGAATCAACTCAAAAGCATTTATGGTTGATTTTATAAAAATGTTTGAAGTGGTAATAGTCTCGGTCTTGTTATTTTTAGTATAGGTGATCTATAGTTTCAATTGGTTTAAATCCAACGGTAGTGATTAGATATTTTTAATACCTTTCTAATAAAATTGGAATCATGCATTTTGGATTAGTACATAACTTCTAATTGAATTTTGAATCTACTGACAAATTAGGGTTTTAAACTAAATATACAAATTCTATTTGAATTGCTGGGCTCTGCGCGGGAAAGACCATGGGCCGGCCCAACTACACAGCACGCGCGCAGTAGGCTGCTAACAGGTTGGTCCCACGCGTCAGTGGCTCTATCTAACCGAAAAAATATCAACAAATCTCAACGCTACGATTAGAACAAGATCTACGGCTGAGGTTCATCATCTATGTCAAACTGCTCCGGCGAGATTCTAAACCTAGCGGCACGGTGGGGGTCGTGGGAGGCTTACCAGGGCTCCAGCTAGGTTCCGCGATGGGGGCGAATGGGCTGGTTGACGATGCCGAGTCGATTGGTGGTCGCGGCGGCTCGTAGGGTGGCTCCAATCGACGACACCCTTCCTTCACTGCAGCGGCTTACTCTGGTCAAATTCCGGCGGTGTGGTGCTCGCCTTGCTCTGGGAAGGGGTCTAGGGTGTTGCTGGGAGAGTGGGGAGTGAGATGGTGTGCCGTTTAAGGTCTAGGGTGGCTCCTATTTATACACCGGTGTTGGAGGAAGGGCGGCATGGTCAGGCTCATCGGCGACGCTACTACAGGTCGAACTAGGCATGGCTGATGGCATGGGATGATGTGGTGGACTACGGCGATCGTCACGCGCGTAGTGGCGTGGCAAGGGGCGGTCTCAGTCGGTCGGGCGACATCGGCACTATGTTCAGGTACGGAGGTGTTCGTCATCGAGTACGATGGTCACGGTGGCGAATCATTGTGTCTGGGAGGTGGCTGGTGACGCGGCAGGCGCTGGTACGCGCGGAGAGTGTGAGGCACGGGTACGTGCGGAGAGTGCGAGGCGCGGCGTGTGTGCACGAGGCAGCTTCGGCGCTCCGTCGTGCTCTCGGCATGGCAGAGACTTAAATGGGTGTGGCTATTCTGGCTCATCCACTCCTCGCTGTTGGTCAAGGCTGGACAGAGAGGGGTGGTGAGGTCACATCTATCAGCTAGGCATCGTGGGAGAGGGCGGTGTGGCATGTGGCGACCTGTCCTTGGTCGACCGACATGACCTCGCTCGGGTACGGCATGGTGCTAGTCAATGTGGCAAGTGAGGTTGCTCCTTTGCATGACCAAGTACTAGGGTGATCGTGGGTCAGCAAATGAGGTTGATTGCAGTACCAGACTGAGCACAAGATGGATTCCAAACAGTAGATAGTTGTTGAATTTGTACTCTGTCTGCTAGGTGTTTGACTAAATGGCCGCATGAACTTATCTTTGGATTTTTTCCATGATTTTTGGTGGATGAGCTGATCACATGCTTGGTAGTCTGTGGTTGCTGGGAATTTTCAAGTGGTGGAGGTTTGAGTGGTTTTTGAGAAATTATGATCTATGTACTTACACTTGATTCAATTTTGAATTGCCTCTTAAATGGATATGAAAATAGTTTTTGTAAGTTTGTAAAGTTTGCTTGGATTCATTTTTACTTAGTCTAGCAAGGGGTGAAAATATGTAGAATTGTTTCTATTGTAAATCTTTTACTAGAGATGCCCAAAGTGGGCTAGTGGTTAATTTTGGTCAAAGTGACCATATGCTCATATGATTCATATTGACTTTCTTTTTATTTGATTCTGTTTGGAAATGATCTAGATGATATGGTATTCATCTTTAAACCAATCCTTATTATTTGTAGCAATAAAACATGGCAAAAGCAAGCATTCATGAATTAACATAAATCACACATGCACTCGTATGGGATTTTATAAGAAATGTTTTGTTAACCTTAATCTTGGGTGATTAGAACTTGATAAGCTGGTTTAATATTTTTGAGATATTACACCCAGTCACACTTTTGGGTTTCCAGGCTTTTACCTCCATTGGTGCAAACCTCTAGGTCTGTTTCGAAGCCCAACCGACATTGTTGTGGGTAGCTTAGTGGGATGGCCCCTTGAAATCATTTTTGAATCTTGTAAATGCTTTTTCGTGAAGACTAGTTGATTTTCATTTGGTTTTTTCCAAGGTAGATCGTGTGTGTTGCTATTTGTGCACCCCTGCAGGTTAATTCTTTCTGAAAGCAGTGTCCGCGGTTATAGACAACTTGGAGCACAATTAGTCAATCATATATAAGTATAACTAAAGTACTATGTTTAACTTGACTAAACATGAATGGTAATTAGTGCAATACTTATGGAATGATTAATAAAATTGCCAACAGATGGGGTAATCTTCCGCCTTCTCGTTGGTAAGCCACTACAAGAAATATGGTAACTTTTGACCCTCCATATTGGCAGGTCATTGTTCTCCATTTGTGACCTTCTTATGACAAAAAACAGATAGTCAAAAGCTGAGAATCACTAACAGATAATAAAGACCTTTTTAATGCATTAGTCATAGACTACTATGACCAATATAGATGGTTTGGTCACCGCCTATCTAACATGTCCATGTAAGCCCTACGTAAGCCAATCCTACGTGGCAATGCTTGTAGATCGAATTCAGCCCAATCCAACGAGGTGCTCTACGTGGGCCAAGCCCAATAATTCCACCCTTTTCATTTTACAAATTTGGCATTTACAGTGCAGTTATTTAGTAGGCCACGCCCAAAAAATTCAACCCATATATTTTTCGGCCCAACAGTTTTTTCTATTTTAAACTATTTAAATGCTGGTCCGACTAGTCAGCTATCATTGGTCCTATTTTTCCATATATAGGCAGTGGTCATTTTAGAGCTCAATTAGCGTTTGCTTCATCTTTAATGTTCCAGGTAGTAAATAAGCAATAATTCATGAATTGACCCCAAATCACATTCGATTTCACAGTGGCAGCCAAGATTAGAACATCTCTTACAATCAAGACATAGTTCACAACATGCAGTAATATAAACAGCTACACAAGTATGACCCTAGAATATTGAAAAATGTGAGCCTAGAGAACCTGGCTTTCAAAAGTCTAGAAAATGTGAACCTGGAGTTGTCGGCCGGCTCGCTGAATTACCAGCCAGCCTTCTCGCAGCCTCCGCACCTCGGCCCGCTAGTTTTCCGGACTTCTTGCTACCTCGGTGCTTCCTATCGGCCGACCAGCTCACTGAATCACCACCTGACATTGATGGATGCATCATCAAGTGCCACAACATATTTTTCCTCCTCCACCTCCGGATCTTCTTTCTCCTCGAGATCAACACCATGTACTACAAATAACATACATGAGCACTAGGTGCAGTAGATAGTGCAGTACATGAGTAGTAGGTGAATAGAGAGTGCATACAGAGTAGATGAATGATACGCACATAATTATCGGTTCGTTGGTAAGTTACACAACATGCCACGACATGATTGAAGATTCAGAAAACAAGGGAGAAAAAGGATAATGAAATGCATACTGGAAGGAGTAGTACTCAAGTGGCAAGATAACAGTCTCAGTCTAATCGACAGCAAATGACAACAGACACTCTACCTTTTTAGTAACAGGAGTGTATCGAACATAGTAAAGAATTTGCACATAGTAACAAGAGTGTATCTTTGGTAATACGCTATACCAACATTTGCACACATGAGTGTATAGAACATTTTTAGAAATGATTATGCAAGTATCCATGATTAACACGAGATAAATACATGATTATGCGTCTAGGAGATTTTTTTAGCAGGAGTACCTTTTTTTTAGATACAGCAAGCATGAATGGTTAAGCAATACGTACATGCTGTAATTTTTTATCCCAAAGGACAAATTGCTAGGATTAGAATTGTTTCAACTTACAACATGATTATACAAGTTTTTGCAGCAAGAACACCTATGTGCATACTATTAGTGGATAGAACTGAAGATTGACACATCTACTGGTGAAGTTCATTTAGGAATTCCTAGAAATAACAAACACATATCTAATGCTTGATTGAGTCTGCTCCGGTGTCTTAGTTTAACTAGATGATAATAAATATTGGTATTTAAAGAAAAGATGGAACACACGAATTATTATGCAATATACACAAAATGAAATACCAACACCATGCTTTTGCCTACCACACGATGGTATCCTCCATGACATGCTGGGAAAGAGCTTACATCTAGATGCCCACGCGGTACATCTTCTCGGCATCCTGAAACCTCCTAACTTTCTCATAATATAATGTGTAAGACATATAAAACGCAGCTCTCTTCAGGCCTATCATGTTCCTCTCCAACTTCTTCAGCAATGGCTTTTCATCCTTCATGTAATTCATCTACACCATCAAGAAAATGTAATCACGATATTATATAGTAGCAGTCAAAGAGAAATTTCCTATCACAAAGATATCCCGAGGAGAATGGGCCTCAGTGTTTTTGTTGAGAACCGAGGGTCCCAGACAACACCAATTTGTCGACGTCTAACATGGTAATGTAATCAAAC
Source organism: Avena eriantha (assembly GCA_910589775.1). Lineage (NCBI taxonomy): Eukaryota > Viridiplantae > Streptophyta > Magnoliopsida > Poales > Poaceae > Avena > Avena eriantha. The sequence continues at coordinate 91,177,415 of OU342740.1, forward strand.
TAGAAATACAGCCATGATGCAATGCCTAGGTAAAGGAAATCGATGAAAATGGAGGAATGTGCGTAGATATGTATCACCAAATAGGCTTTCCCAACTGCTAAGGAACGTGCGCTCGGCCTAGGTCATATATATAACTAAACAGTTCTAATGCATGAGCAGTAGAATGTAACAACTTTTTGGCAACAGATACTTGCAGAATATGAAACAGCACATGAGCACAATATAGATTTATTTGCACATCTTATCATCAAAAGTGTTAATTCAAATATTTGGCAAATATGATAATGGGAAATCCTAAAAACAGGATAATAATAGTCATCTATAGTTGTGTTCAAATGGATTTAACTTCATCAAGGCTCTGGAAGTCGTTGTAAGGAAAAAACAGCATAGACCTAAGATAAGATATGAGTTGATATCCTCCAGGTCAAATAGATTAGATAAAATATGAGTTGATATCAGTCGAAACTGTTCCAGTTTAAAACCCAAAAGTGCAAAGAGTACTAGAAGCATATATAACAATCTATCGAACATGCTACTTTGTGGTTCTCAAAGAATCAGTACACCATCACATGACAAATTATTTCTATAAGCAATATCGGTAACTACAGCTTACAACCAAGAAAGGAGAATAGGTCAAACAATTATAGTTATACACTGTGATGGTCATCATGTAGATACACAACCACATAAATATAGAGGTTCCTAGCGGAGAGAAAATCATGGATAGCTCATCACCAACAACATGTATAATTCCATGACACATAAGAAGCTGGACCTAATACTAGTAGACAGCGCATGGTAAATGTAGAAAACTCATATATTGAACTTGGACATACCCCTGTTTCTGCTAATCTACAAGCAGGAATCACAACAAAATTGCTATCACACATGGATGACCTCGATCCTTGCTAGAGCTTACAGTAGGCCCTAACAACTAGTCCAGATGGCAGCTCACGTCCACTGCAAAGCCTGCAACCAGTACTTATGTACCTAAAATTCAAATTACTGTAAAATAAAAATAAAGTGAGAAAAAACATTAAGCGTAACCAAAATCTCACATTTTAGATCCCAGCAAGTACTACGTCCAATTTAGAATCAGTTGTTCCTAGAACTGTATATTGTTCAATTTTAGAATCTTGAGGAGACGTTAGGTTGTATACATAAATTTCTATTCCATATTCTTTAATTTTAGAATCAGTTGTCCCTAGATCTGTACGTATCAACCAGTGGGCCATTCAGAAATACAGAAGAAAAATAAAGAAAAAACTAATACAAACTAGTAATGAATCACTTACTTTCGCACTGACTAATCTCTTCAGAAAAATGCACTATGGAAGGAACAAGTAATCTTAGCTTACAAGTAGCGAAATCAACCAACAAACTAAATCAAAACTGCATCCTTGGCAGTGCAAATACTAATGAGATGCTACAAACAAACGTGGTGAGATAAACTAATGCATAAGCAGTAGTCTGCAGTCTACAGAGGAAGGACTAAAAATTAACTGAAAAGGTCAGAGTGTTGTTACACAAAACCAATTAGGTGACAACAATAATTGCATCGTATGGCTCATCATCTAATACCAATGATATGGAACATATGGAGGAGCTATGTACGCACCACACTCAAAGATTAACATTGCGAGCAAACAACATGGGCCAGGAAGCAATACACTGCCATTTTTACATCAAATCGAAGGTCATTCTAAACCTAGCCAGTACTACTATCCTTAATTACACATAAGAAATCAGGAAACGACACTCATGTGTGCATCTTTTATATGTGCTGAAGACATAGCTAAACTCCCCAAAATCGGACCCTTTAGAACCTAGAGCGATATTAATGAATTAATCTGATACCCATGTTTTCGTGAATTATTCTGAATTGTTAATCGAGTACTCTTGCAAAGTAAAAGAGGGGGGGGGGGGGACAAGTCAGAGATGTGCTAGCTAATCTTGGTCCAAGAACGTCACTTGTGGGAGAAGGTATCGGCTTGTCGTTGCTCTAGAGGAGGGAGGGGACTATCGGTGGTGATGTAGACCCGCCAGAGTGGTGGGAGAAGGGGTCAAGGTAAAGGTTCTACCATTGGTCAGCCAGAGATGTAGAGCTTGTCGATGCATCGTGAACACCCCTGCGTGTCTTACCATTGCTTGTGAGGTTGACACGGGTAGATCAAAGCCGTGGAGCTTGTGCAGCGCTAGATCCCATCCTCAACCGCTGCTGCTCGAGCGCCTTGCCATCTCCATCCTAGCCACCGGCTAGCTGCGTCACTAGCACCAGTAAGGGTAGGATGGGATGCTGCGGGCGCGAGCAGGGGATGAAGAGCATGTTCTCTAGGGAGGCCAGAGTCCAGATCGTGCGGGGTAGTCCAAGATGAGGGTGCCGCCGTCCATGTCGAGGGAGGGCAGGTGAGGAGGCATTAACTCGTCAATGCCCATCATTGATGGACTTAGGTTCAAGGGATTGGGGAGCACTAGAGGCATCGATCGGCTATCAAACAAGCACATAGGGAGACACGCGGTTTACCTAGGTTCAGGCCTCCTGCTTATCTGCTCTTAGATTATCGGGGAGTCGAAAGTTTTAGGGGGTACGCAGATGTAATCTGGCAAGGTGTATGCTAGGGTTGTGGATGTCCACCTCGCTGCCCCCTCCTAGCTTTATATAGGGAGGCTAGGTCTCAGGATAGCAGACCGAGTCCGTTATAGATTAGGGTTTTACCATTTTGAGTTTCCATCTATTTCTTGTCGTGTCCTCCGAGGACTCGCCTTCCTCCGGATCTAGGACACCAGAACCCTTGTTAGGCTTCGATTGCACCATGGGATCCTCTTGGCATGGACCGTATAGGATAAACACAAGTACTCATAGGGTATACACATGTCAGTAGCCCCTGAGTGTCCAGCCGAATCATAGATTCGGGTTGAGACTATGAAGTCTTCGAGTGCATGAGATGTAAAGTCATTTGAAAGTGTTTCGAGTGCCGCAATTTTGCGTCATAGGGATTATCAATATGCAAGCATGATACATCCGATGGATCGGGGATCAGTTAACTACCTTATGGAAAAACAACGTTATCTACTCAAACTCGAGTCCCTAGACTCGAATTCGGAACATTGCTGGCATAATTCGACTCGTGCTGTGAAGGTCTTACAGAGTCAAATTCCAGTGCTTTTACATGAGCACTCGACGCGTCCGTCAAGGCTTTTCATCATGCCTGTAGGAACGTTTTATTTCTAGTAGAGGGCATCAAGTGTGTTGCCAGGCCTTTCACAGGTCTTATCTTCACGTTGTAAACGTGACATTCGAATGTTTATTCACCGCGGAGGTGATTCGGGTCACCCAGGAGATGTTGCCTCTTTGTAGCGTATTTTCAGCGATTGTGAGGCGGAGTCGCCGAATGCTTCAAATTCTCATGGTGCGGACGTGGTCAACGCTTTTTCCATGTACAAATATCTTTTATTTTTATAGGGTGCGTGACCAGCGCTCCCTATGGGAGTAACCCCCGAGTGCCTATTCGATTCGTAGACTCGAGTGGGGACTTTCAGCTTTTGTTGACTACTGTCGCTATATGTAACTTGTCGATTGTGCTTCCAGCACTCCCTATGGGAGTATCCCCCGAGTTCGTGAATGAATCATTGATTCGTAGGAGGGGCTAAGATGCAATGTCGTGTATTTGTTAGCGGTGGCCTGTTCACTAGACCCGAAAAATACTCGGGTGCATGACCAGCGCTCTTGTTAGGAGTATCCCTCGAATATTTGATCGAGTCGTAGACTCGAGAAAAAACTAAAAGGAAGTCGAATTAAAATTAGGCTACTGTCAAAGATAATGCAAATGACGTCATTTCTCATGATTGGATGAGCTCAGCCACTGGTGTGAGCGGTGCTGATGGTGGGTCCTAGCGTCTGACTAGAATTTGACTAGTCACGTATAATTTTTGGGGTTTAACTGCGCCCCCTCGATTTTCGCGTTGAGTGGGGAACGTGCAGCGATGATTCATTATAAGCACTACCATGTGTCTTCGTTGATGTGCTCCACGCGTATATGCAAAGAAGTTCTAGCCGTTGGATGGGATTTTACCCTCGCTTAAGTAATGAGTATAGGCAGTAACTTTCTCACTTTGCATCTTCCTCTTCCTCGTACCGCTGCCATTGTTGCTCTCCTCTGCTTCGCTGCACCACACATCCTTGTTGCGCTGTACGTCCTAAAAGCTTTTCACAGCTACTTTGTCTGGTCCATCCGCTGCCGAAGAATGGGGAAGAAGAAGGGGACTGCTACCGTGGGATCCTCCGCCGCCGCTGCCATGATGAAGAAGAAGACCAATGCCACGGCCACCGGGTTAGGCACTGCCGCTGCAGCCACGAAGAATAAGGGGGCAGGACCCGCGTGAGCAACAAATCGTGGTCGCGCACAACCCTGAAGAAGCATGAACTCCAGACTCATCGCCATGCCGGTTTGCTTCCGGCCAATGAAGCTGATTGCCAGATTCCCGTACCGGAGGTATTCTCCGATCCTCCCACTGGGTTTCGGGTGATGTTTCTGGCTTTTATCCACCAGGGATCTCTCTCTCCCACTCCACAAGTTAGTGCGAGGGTTGTTTTGTTTTTATGGGCTTCAACTCCATCAGTTGTCCCCTAACTCTATATTACACATCACGTGCTACATTACCATCTAGGAGTGCTAGCTTGGAATCGAGTCGCACTTTGGGATTTTCAATAAACTGTTCAAGCGGAAGAGGCAGACAGGGTCTGGATCAGTGGTGTATGATCTTGGCAAATGCGACATATATGTGGACCCCAATGTCCAATACTTCAACCTCAACCTTGTCGAATCCGCCCAAGGATGGAGGGATAAGTGGTTTTATATCCGAGGCTAGAAGATTGATGGAGAAAGGTTCGAGATTGCTCCCTTTGATCCGAAGGCTGAGCTGAGAAGGAGAAGGTCCAAGAAGAACATCATGATGCCGAGCGAGTCAGAAGAAGTTGAGGTCTTGTACCAGCGGGTTCTGGATCTTCAACTTGTCTGAGGCAAATAGGTAACAAGCGTGGACCTCATTTGAATGTGGTTGCGGCGTTGGGTCCAGCCACTGTAGGCCAGAGCATATTGAGACATTGCAAATGTATCTATCATTTTGATGTTCCATGCTTGGTTTTATCTATTTTCTTGTGTTTTTTCCACACTTTGGAGTACTTTTCATATGATTTCTTGGACTAACCTATTAACAAGAGGCACAGTGCAAGCTGCCTATTTTCTGCTGTTTTTGGTTCCAGGAAAGTCAGAAAATGAATATTCTCGGAATTGTACGGGACAAAAGCCAAAGTGCCTATTTTTCCGGAAGACACCTGATGCCAGAATAGGAGACGGAGAAGGGCTAGGGGCCAGCCACACCACCTGGCCGCGCGGCCAGGCCTAGCCCGCGCCAGGGAGTGCTCTGGCCGACCCCAGCACCCCCTCGGCCTCTCCTTCCGCCTATATATTGCCCTCGGGACGAAAACCCTAAGGAGCCGATCAAAAATCCACAAAAGAGTTTGTAGCTATCGTCATCTCTAGCCCTAGATCGGGAGGGATCTGAAGTTCTCCCTGGCACCCTACCGGAGAGGGGAATTCACCCTAGAGGCCTTCTTCATCATCATGTAAGCCTCAGGTGTGATTCGTGAGTAGTTCATCTATGGACTACAGGTCCATGTAGTAGCTAGATGGCTGGTTCTCCTCCTTTGTGCTATCATGTTTAGATCTTGTGAGCTCCGTTCATGATCAAGATCATCTATTTGTAATTCTGCATGTTGTGTTTGCGGGGATCCGATGGATATTCAGATGCTATTTCAGATTGATTATTGATTCTATCATGTCTTTGTTATTTGTGATCTTACATGCTTTCCGTTGTTAGTAGCTATCTTGGCCAAGTAGATGCTAGCAACTCCAAGAGTTAGTATTTATGCTCGATAGTGGGTTCATGCCTCTGGTAATTTGGGATTGTATTGTTTACTTTACACGCAATTCGTAAAACAATAATATGTTGCTTGCAACTTAATATTGGAGGGGGTTCAGATGATAACCGGAAGGTGGATTATTAGTCATAGATGCAGTTGGATGGTGTTGTATGTATAATGTTGTAATGCCCAATCAAGTTCCAAAGGAGTCAAGATGATTAGTATATGCATGTATTGCTTTCTCGATGTTTGTCAATTGCCCCGCTGTAATTTGTTCACCCAGCATGTTATCTATCTTAAGGAGAGCCACCTCTAGTGAACTATGGACCCCGGTCCTTTCTATTACATACAATCTACAAACTGTTTACTGCTTTGTGTTTACTTTCTGCAAACTATTACTTCCTTCCATTCGATACGTTTAATCCATTGTTTTTAGCAAAACCGGTGAAATTGACAACCTCATCGCAAGTTGGGGACAAAGTGTTGTGGTTGTGTTGTGCATGTCTCCATGTTGCTACTAGCACCGGTAGTGCGCCCTGCCAAGGCTCAGCTAGCAACACCTTTGGGCTGTTTCCTTTCTCCTACTAGTTCGATTAAACCTTGGTTTCATAACTGAGGGAAACTTGCTGCTGTGCTCATCATACCTTCCTCTTGGGGTTCCCCAATGAGCTCTACATCAACACTGAGCCATGAAGCATTTTTCTGGCACCGTTGCTGGGAAGTCAAGGACATCTTCACAAGGGGAGTCCCTCATAACCAATCTCTTTACTTTGTTATTTTTGTTTTTCTTAGTTTCTTTTTTGCTTTGTTTGGTTGTTTCTTTATCAAAAACACAAAAAATAGCTTTTACAAGTTTGCTTTCTTTATTGAAAACACACAAAAAATTAGTTCCTATCTTGAGTTGCTATTATGTCTAGCATTGCTCCAATCACTATGTCACCTCAGGAAATGATTTTCACTTCTAAACAAGGAATGGAAGAGAGTTTCAAAGAAGCTTGGTCTAGAATCTCTGATCTACATGAAAAAACTGAGCCTAAAATGACTCAAAGCTTGTTCCTTAGCAGTTTTTACCTTGGAATTTCTCTTTGCTATAGATATGCTTTAGATGCTGTTGTGGGAGGAGATGTCCTCCAATATAATGAGGATGATGCTATTAATGCGATAAAGAAATTGATCTTTGATACATTGCAAATGTATATATAATTTTTGATGTTCCATGCTTGGTTTTATCCACTTTCTTGCGTTTTGTCCACACTTTGGAGTACTTTTCATATGATTTCTTGGACTAACCTATTAACAAGAGCCACAGTGCCAGCTGCCTGTTTTCTGCTGTTTTTGGTTCCAGGAAAGTCAAAAAATGAATATTCTCGGAATTGGACGGGACAAAAGCTAAAGTGCCTATTTTTTCGGAAGTCAACATATGCCAGAATACGAGACAGAGAAGGGTTGGAGGCCGGCCACACCACCTGGCCGCGTGGCCAGGCCTGGCCCCCGCCAGGGGGTGGTCTGGCCGACCCCAACATCCCCTCGGCCTCTCCTTCCGCCTATAAGATGCCCTCGGGACGAAAACCCTAAGTACCCGATTAAAAATCCACGAAAGAGTCTGTAACCACCGTCATCTCCATCCCAAGATCGGGAGGGATCTGAAGCTCTTCCTGGCACCCTGCCGGAGAGGGGAATTCACCCTGGAGGCCTTCTTCATCATCATGCAAGCCTCTGGTGTGATGCGTGAGTAGTTCATCTCTGGACCACGGGCCCATGTAGTAGCTAGATGGCTCGTTCTCCTCCTTTGTGCTTTCATGTCTAGATCTTGTCATCTCCGTTCATGATCAAGATCATCTATTTGTAATTCTGCATGTTGTGTTTGTGGGGATCCGATGGATATTGAGATGCTATTTCAGATTGATTATTGATTCTATCATGTCTTTGTTATTTGTGATCTTGCATGCTTTCCGTTGTTAGTAGCTATCTTGGCCAAGTAGATGCTAGCAACTCCAAGAGTTAGTATTTATGCTCGATAGTGGGTTCATGCCTCTGGTAATCTGGGGAAGTGACAAAAATCTCTAAGGTACTAGATGTGCTGTTGCTACTAGGGAGAAAACAACAATCATTTGTTCATAGAACAATCGTATTGTTTACTTTACACGCAATTCGTAAAGCAATAATCGGTTGCTTGCAACTTAATATTGGAGGGGGTTCGGATTATAACCTGAAGGTGGATTATTAGTCATAGATGCAGTTGGATGGCGGTCTATGTATAATGTTGTAATTCCCAATCAAGTTCCAAAGGAGTCAAGATGATTAGTATATGCATGTATTGCTTTCTAGATGTTTGTCAATTGCCCCGCTATAATTTGTTCACCCAGCATGTTATCTATCTTAAGGAGAGCCACCTCTAGTGAACTATGGATCCCGGTCCTTTCTTTTACATACAATCTACAAACTGTTTACTGCTTTGCATTTACTTTCTGCAAACTATTACTTCCTTCCATTCGATATGTTTAATCCATTATTTTCAGCAAAACCGGTGAGATTGACAACCACATCGCAAGTTGGGGACAAAGTTCTGTGGTTGTGTTGTGCAGGTCTCCATGTTGCTCCTAGCACCGGTAGTGCGCCCTGCCAAGGCTCAGCTAGCAACACCTTTGGGGTGTTTCCTTGCTCCTACTGGTTCGATTAAACCTTGGTTTCATAACTGAGGGAAACTTGCTACTGTGCTCATCATAGCTTCCTCTTGGGGTTCCCCAATGAGCTCTACATCAACACTGAGCCATCAAGCATTTTTCTGGCGCCGTTGCCGGGGAGTCAAGGACATCTTCACAAGGGGAGTCCCTCATAACCAACATCTTTACTTTGTTATTTTTGTTTTGCTAAGTTTCTTTTTTGCTTTGTTTGGTTCTTTCTTTATCAAAAACACAAAAAATAGTTCTTACAAGTTTGCTTTCTTTATTAAAAACACAAAAAAAATTAGTTCCTATCTTGAGTTGCTATTATGTCTAGCATTGCTCCAATCACTATGTCACCTGAGGAAATTATTTTCACTTTTAAACAAGGAATTGAAGAGAGTTTGAAAGAGGCTTTGTCTAGAATCTCTGATCTACATGAAAAAACTGAGCCTAAAATGACTCAAAGCTTGTTCCTTAGCAGGTTTTACCTTGGAATTGCTCTTTGCTATAGATATGCTTTAGATGTTGTTGTGGGAGGAGATGTCCTCCAATGTAATGAGGATGATGCTATTAATGCGATAAAGAAATTGATACTTGATACATTGCAAATGTATATATAATTTTTGATGTTCCATGCTTGGTTTTATCCACTTTCTTGTGTTTTGTCCACACTTTGGAGTACTTTTCATATGATTTCTTGGACTAACCTATTAACAAGAGCCACAGTGCCAGCTGCCTGTTTTCTGCTGTTTTTGGTTCCAGGAAAGTCAAAAAATGAATATACTCGAAATTGGACGGGACAAAAGCCAAAGTGCCTATTTTTCCGGAAGTCATCAGATGCCAGAATACGAGACAGAGAAGGGTTGGAGGCCAGCCACACCACCTGGCCGCGCGGCCAGGCCTGACCCACGCCAGGGGATGGTCTGGCCGACCCCAGCACCCCCTCGGTCTCTCCTTCCGCCTATAAGATGCCCTCGGGATGAAAACCCTAAGTACCCGATCAAAAATCCACGAAAGTGTCTATAGCCGCTGTCATCTCCATCCCTAGATTGGGAGGGATCTGAAGCTCTTCCCGGCACCCTGTTGGAGAGGGGAATTCACCCTGGAGGCCTTCTTCATCATCATGCAAGCCTCCGGTGTGATGCGTGAGTAGTTCATCTCTGGAATACGGGTCCATATAGTAGCTAGATGGCTAGTTCTCCTCCTTTGTGCTTTCATGTCTAGATCTTGTGAGCTCCGTTCATGATCAAGATCATCTATTTGTAATTCTGCATGTTGTGTTTGTGGGGACCCGATGGATATTGAGATGCTATTTCAGATTGATTATTGATTCTATCATGTCGTTGTTATTTTTGATCTTGCATGCTTTCTGTTGTTAGTAGCTATCTTGGCCAAGCAGATGCTAGCAAGTCCAAGAGTTAGTATTTGTGCTCAATAGTGGATTCATGCCTCTGGTAATCTGGGGAAGTGACAGAAATCTCTAAGGTACTAGATTTGTTGTTGCTACTAGGGAGAAAAAAACAATCCTTTGTTCATAGAACCATCATATTGTTTACTTTACACACAGTTTGTAAAGCAATAATCGGTAACTTAATACTGGAGGGGGTTCAGATGATAACCTGAAGGTGTATTATAAGTCATAGATCTGCAACTTAATCTGGGGAAGTGACACAAATCTCTAAGGTACTAGATGTGCAGTTGGATGGTGGTCTATGTATAATGTTGTAATGCCCAATCAAGTTCAAAAGGAGTCAAGATGATTAGTATGCATGTATTGCTTTCTCGATGTTTGTCAATTGCCCCACTGTAATTTGTTCACCCAGCATGTTATCTATCTTAAGGAGAGCCACCTCTAGTGAACTATGGATCCTGGTCCTTTCTTTTACATACAATCTACAAAATGTTTACTACTTTGTGTTTACTTTCTGCAAACTATTACTTCCTTCCATTCGATATGTTTAATGCTTTATTTTCAGCAAAACCGGTGAGATTGACAACCTCATCGCAAGTTGGGGACAAAGTTCTGTGGTTGTGTTGTGCAGGTATCCACATTGCTACTAGAACCGGTAGTGCGCCCTGCCAAGGCTCAGCTAGCAACACCTTTGGGGTGTTCCCGTGCTCCTACTGGTTCGATTAAACCTTGGTTTCATAACTAAGGGAAACTTGCTGCTGTGCTCATCATACCTTCCTCTTGGGGTTCCCCAACGAGCTTTACATCAACATTGAGCCATCACATATCCAATGTATCTTTGGACCCGCGAGAGGGACCCGACCCGCATGTCTCCTGAGGATATGTCTTTGGTGGAGGTGGATAAGAAAGTTAGGGCGCTGACCAAATTCACCATGAAGGATGTCCTTCCTGGGGATTCAGCCACTCTTCCATTCCTTGCAACTCACCCTCCTCATGTGTAATTTTGCTACTAACTCTTGTTCTTCTTTCTTTGTCCACAGGACGCTTGTAATTGTAATTTTATGCTTGTGGAAGGACTATAAGGTGGAGAGTGCGCTACCTTGTTAGGCAGAAGGGATACATCCTCCCGAGGCTATGGAGGAGGACGGATCAGGGTTGATTGTACCCATCACGGAGGTATAGGGAGCCCCCGAGTCTGGCGAAGGTGGCACCCGAAAGCCCTCCCGGAGCGAGGACTCGGATGAGTCAATGCTAGAGACGCCAAAGGGATCTGCGCCTGAGGTGGGCACCACGGATCCGATTCCGATGGTGCCTGTTCACAGCATGGCCCCTCCACCACTGAAGAAGTCGAAGAAGCAGAAGGAGAAGATGGATGAGTATTTTGACCTCAACTATTTTGACAGGTGAGTCTTTGTTTTTTTGTTTGATGTGTTTGAATATTGTTCTAGCTTGTAGTTTCTTTGTGCTGACCATCTTCTTATGCCTGCTGAAGCATGACTGAATCATCGTCATCTAACACTTGTCACGTCCTGGAGGCATTCGAACCCTCCGCGAAGATGGTGGCCACCTCTACCGTGAGTTCCTTGAGTTCATCCAACTTGGGGGAACATAGGGTTCTTGCCCAGACGTTAGCGTAGAAGGAGCCTTCAGAGTCTTCGGGTGACCCTGTATGTGTACATAAGTTCTTTATTCTGAAGTTCCCTGGTGTCACCTTCATTCCTATCAAACTTTTTTATGAAGCCTATCCTCTAGGACACTGTTCGTCTTGGCGAGCAGATTGTTAACCTTGGTCGGCAGCATGCTCTACTAGTTACTTATCACCACCAGCTACAAAGTGAGTTTTCTATTCTTGTCGTGCTTTGCTAAGCATGGGTTTTGATTGTTCTTGACATGCTTCCTTCATTTGCTAGAGGAAAACAATGACCTTCTTCGTCGGCTAAGTTCTCTTGAAAAGGGGCGAAGAGGCCAAGGAGGACCCGTTGGCGGCTCGACCGAGGAAAAGCACTCGAAGCCCTCGAGCACTCCAAGAAAGAGGCGAAGAGGCGTGAGGAGGACCTGTTGACCGCTACAGCCGAAAGAGAGAAAAGGTTCGAAAAACAACTTCTCTTTGTTTCCCAAGCACTTTCTGGTATGCCTTGTTGTGTCTTTACTTAGTTTAGATTTTCATCTTTGGTTTCTTGTATTCCATTCTTGATTTGTGAAGATCAATCATAGATGCCGCTAGAGTGGACTTCGACCGCCAAGTTCTGGCCCATGAGGATGCCCTGGCCGGTGCTGTGGCGGCGATCGAAGATTGCAGCGTCTCCGTGTAGGACTCACTCATGAAGGCCAAGACCATGCTTGGGTGTCTTTGAGAGGAGATTCTCCCCAAGGCCAAGCTTGTTGGAGATATTCATGGCCTAGCCGAAACCTTTGTCGGGGGTGTTCCTATGGGCTAAAAGAACATGCAGAAGGGAGTCGGTGCTTCTTTGGGGCTGGTGATGGCGCAGGACTGCGGTGCTGACCTGAACATGAGCAAGATCACTTTGAATATGCCAACAACCGCGGAGAGCGAAGAGGTATATTTTGGTCCTTTGGTTCTCGCCGTCATAAATATGGGCCCCGGCTCATAGAGATGCTTGCAAAGTATTATGCGGAGCGAAGACGATTGAGCGCGGCAAAGGCTACAACATCAAGGGATTATGTTGCGAAGGCCATGACATCAGAGGCTGCCACAGAGTCGACAAAGCCCGTGAGTGCTGATGCGTAGGCCTAGGTGTCCTTCTCTAGATTGTATAATTGTGCCAAAAACTTAATTAGCTCCGTAGTAATTTTGTGGGAGTGCTCTTCTGTCTATACTTGCTTTTATGTGTGATATATGAATGTTGGTTGCTGAGTGTTGTTCTTCTTCTACTTGGACTTTTGTTCGTCGAACTGTGATTCTTATCCTGTGATTGCTTACTTGGTTAGAGATCTTAGAGTGGTGTGTTAATCATGCCGTATTCTGCTGCGACGTTGGCACAACCACATTGGAAGGTGGAAGAGCTGTCGCTTCTGTCCTGCCCATGTGACCGTGCGAAGCATATGGAGCAGGACACATTGATCATCCGTAGTAATGCCAATGTGTGGAAGTTCAAAGAGGAGAAAGCCGTTTGAACGCGAGAAGTATCTTCTCGGCGAAGTTGTTCAGATTAATGAGAGTTTGCGATGTAAGCTTCATTTCGACTTTTGTATCTTGTCACCATGGATTTGACTGATGCATCTTGTTTTGCATGTGCAGTTGTCAATCTCATTACGTAGGAACAGAGAGATCAAATAAGCATTCGACTGAACTTCCTGACCCAGGTGGAGCTAGAAGTTGGCGGTTTCTTCTAGACAGATCGAGATTGGGCTACCGTACCAGAGACCCTGCAGGATCGCATCTCACAGGTACTGAATTTCTTGAAGATGGCAAAGTCGTTCTTCAGGCACATATTCATGGTTATGTATTCGCTAGACGTAGTCCCTGCGACCTTGCTGGCGCTGCTGCATAAGTTCCGTGATTCTAACACCATATGCGAGTTCGTGCACCAGCAGCTTGTCGCAGGTGCCAAAGCTGCACTTGAGCTTGTGCATATACAACGCCCGGACCTGGATTTGGATGCTGTCGTAGAAGGACCTCCGACACCTCCTGCAGGAATGGCGTGGAACATGGTTCCGTACTATCGAGCAGTCGCCGAGCCGGCGGAGAATATTGTGAACTTGTTTCATGAGCGCACCAATGTACTACTTCAACACCAATATGGTACCTTTTCACCTGCACATGATGTATAGGTGATGTAAAGATTGTATAATCTTTGACTAGGCTTTGTGTCGCCCTTTGTAGTATGCAAGCTTATTAGCTTATGTGTTTTTCAAGTATGTTTTTCATGCGATGCCCTTTCGTTAGCCTGACGCTTTCTGATATCAACACCTTTCCAGCCTGTCAGTTGGGTTACAACTGGGTTGGAGTTATCAAGGGTTCAATTGAAAGCAGAATCATCTACTCTGGTCATTGCAGTGTCGAATTATACATGTGACGAGGTCGTTAGGGAGGCGCAGCCTCTGAGTGTAAAATGCAAATAAAAGTAAATATAACAAGACTCATGGTTGAGGCACTTAGCTTTATTTATTTGGAGAATAGCAGAAGGTACATTGTTCGACTAAGTAGCCTGGCTGAGTATCCTTATTGTAAAGTAAAAATATCTAGGGGTAGAAATGTCGCAGATGCGCGACATTCCATGGGTTGGAGTATTCGGCTCAACTTTCTACATCCTTCAGGTGATAGGCGTCACTTGGGATTACTTTCGTGACCACATAGGGTCCTTCCCATGTGGATTCAAATTTTAGGTGCCCCATCTGCTTCAGACGTATGGCGAGGTCTCCTTCGACAAAGGAACTTGGATGTATCCTTTGACTATGGTAGCTGTGGAGGCTCTGCTGGTAGATCGTTGATTGCTCAACCGCGATTTATTGTGATTCGTCGAGAAGATCGAGGGAGTACTCGAGTGCGGTCGTAGATTCAGCCTCGCTGTAAGCAACAACCCTTGGGGCTTTGTAGCGCACTTCTATGGGTAGTACCGCCTCAACGCCATACACCATGAAGAATGTTGTGTAGCCTGTGCTGCTGTTCGGAGTCGTGCACAGGCTCCATAGTACGGAGGGAAGCTCCTCAGCCCAGCAACCAGCTGTTCGCTCGAGTGGTCGAAGAAGTCTCTTCTTGATGCTGTTGCAGACGAGGCCATTGGCCTTTTTGACTTGACCATTGGTCTGGGGGTGTGCCACGGAGGCGTAGCTGATGTTGATTCCTAGGTTTTCGCAAAAATCCTAGAACTCGTTCAAGGTGAAGTTCGTCCCGTTGTCGGTGATGATGTTGTGCGGCACTCCAAACCTGAAGATGATGGACTCAAAGAACTTGACGGTAGTGGTGCCGGTTTGGTTAGTCACCGGCATGGCCTCGACCCACTTGGTCAACTTGTCGATGGCAACGAGGAGTAAGACATAACCTTTTGGCGATGATTTCGGCAGCTTGCCGACCATGTTGAGTCCCCATTGTGCAAAGGGTTAGGCCAGGGGTATTGGCCTGAGTTCTGCACCTGGTGCATGCGGCTTATCCAGAAATCTCTGGCAGGCATTGCACCGTTCGATGATGTCCTTGGCATCGCACATCGCGGTGGGCCAGTAGAAGCTAGCTCGTAGAGCTTTAGAGACAAGGGCGCGACTGCCGGCGTGATGTCCGCGGGTGCCTTTGTGGATCTCGAGGAGGATGCCCCTTCCACCGCCGTTGGTGACGCATCGCTAGAGGATTCCCGTGATGCTGTGCTTGTATAACTCGCCGGAGCGTCGCGCTATGTGTTGCACATCTGTCGGGTCATCTGGCATCCTTTTGGTGACCAGGTATGCGATGTATGGGTGCATCCAAGATGGCTCGATGAGCATGACCTCCATGGAACCTTGGAGTGTGGACCCTTGTTCTGCATCGCAGGATCTCTCGGCTTCTTCGGGTGGCGTAGCCCCTAAGTCCGCTGCGTTGCTTGATGGTCCTCCAGGAGTTTTTAGCTTGATGGAGCATTCATAGATCTGCTCGAGGAATACACCTGGTGGCACTGGGGCACCGATGGAGTCTATGTTGGCGAGAATGTCAGTCTCCTCGTTGCTTTCGCAGCCTACATGCCAGAGTTCGTAGCCATCGAAGTCTCCTTCGAGTGCGTTGTAGAGGCCACGGTAGGCGACCATGTTGTTACTGAGAGCATCACACCTATTCATGATTTGCTAGACCACAAGGTTGTAGTTTCGATATATAATGAGCCATGTGGCACCACAGGCCTTGGCCATCCGCATCCCGTGGATCAACGCCTCATACTCCGCCTTGTTGTTGGATGTGCGGAATTTCATCCGAAAGATGTATCGCATCTTGTCGCTTTGGGGAGACGTCAAAATGATGCATGTGCCAGCACCTTACTTGCGTTTGGATCTGTCGAAGTTCATGGTCCAGAGGTTGGAGTGTTCGGTGTGCCAGGCAGCTGATTCTCCATCTAGTGGATGAGGAAGTATGGTAGGACCTGCGACTTAATCGCCGCTCGTATGTGATGTCCCGCGGGGACAACTCAATGCCCCAAACGACAACTCGTCCCGTGGCATCGGGTTTGTTGAGGTTGTGGTTGAGTGGTGCGTTTTTCACCACGACTATGGGGTGCCTCTGGAGGTAGTGGCACAATCGCCGTGTTGTCATGAAGACACCGTAGGCCAGCTTCTACTAATGCAGTTACCGCTGCTTTGTTGGTGTCAGGACTTTGATGAGGTAGTACACGGGGCATTGCGCCTCATGGATCTTGTTTTCTTTGGCTCGTTCTACCACCAGCACGGTACTAACCACCTGGTTAGTGGCGGAGATGTATAACAACATTGCTCCTTTTCCCTAGGGGTCACCAACACAGGCGAGGTGGAGAGCATGCACTTGAGATCTTTGAATTCTTCTTGCGCCTAGTCCGTCCACTTGAATTTCTTAGTTTTGTGGAGGAGCTGGTAGAACGGTAGTGCATTCTCGCCCATTCGACTGATGAATTGACTGAGCGCCGTGATTCCCCCAGCCAGCTGGTAGACGCCTTTGACGTTCTTTGACTTCTCCATGGCCAATATGGCTCTTATCTTCTTTGGGTTAGCCTCGATTGCCCTAGCGGATATGAGGTACCCGAGTAATTTCCCAGATGGCACACCGAAGGCGCACTTCTTCGGATTCAGCTTGATCTGATAGCGGTCAAGGTTGTCGAAGGTCTCGTAGAAATCATCGATGAGTGTAGCTTCTTCCTTGGTTTTTGAGGCCCGCCTGCATACACAACTGATAGGTGGCTCTTACGTTCTTCAGCCGAAAGGGCATTGTGGTGTAGCACTAAATGCCAAAGGGCATGATGAAGGCCCTCTTCCCCTGGTCCTCCTTCATTTGAATCTGATGATACACTCGGTAGGCATCGAGGAAGCAGAGGCGTTGACATCCTGCAGTGGAGTCGATTATCTAGTCGACCCGCTATAATGTGAAGTGGTCCTTTGGGCAATGCTTGTTCAGAGAGGTGAAGTCCACACACATCCGCATGATATCTGTGTCCTTTTTAGGAACGATCACGGGGTCAGCTACCCAGGTGCTTTCCTTGATTTCGCGTATAAAATCAACGTCGAGGAATATGTTGACTTCCATGCCAACCTTCTTTTCCCTTGGTTCTGACAATCGACGCATCGACTGTTGGACTGGTCTTGCATCTGGATTTATGTTGAGTGCATGCTCGGCGAATTCCTTGGGAACTCCTGGCATGTCCTAGGACACTAGGCGAATATTTCCTAGTGCTCACGGAGGAATTCGATGAGCTCAAGTTCCTTTGCGGGACTCAAGTTGTTGGCGATGAGGGCCATCTTGGTCAGGTCAGTTGGGTGGACCTAGACCGCCTTGGTGTTCATCGACGAGTCGAAGGACTGGTCGGGTGTGTTCTGCTTGCTCACAAGAGGAAGACTATTGTCTGTCCACTCCTTGAGTCTCGCCAGTTCTTCTTGCATGCAAAATTCCCTGTCGCAGCTATTGGACTGCTTGGTGAAGCTTCCGTTGACAAGGATAATGCCATTTGGTCCTTGCATCTTCATCTGTAGGTATGCATAGTGCAGGACGACCATCAACTTCACGAACGCGACACATCCGATGATGGTGTGATATTATGAGGTCCAGTCGACCACTTCGAACTCAAGGTGTTCTCGCCGAAACTTTGTGGGCATGCCGAAGATAACTTCCAGCTAGATTTTTCCCAGGGGATATACTCCTTTCCCTGGGACAATGTCGTGGAAGGTCGTTCCGGATGCTTCTAGGCTAGAGAGGGGGATCTGCATGGCACACAAGGTGCTGGCGAACATGAGGTTGATACCACAGCCGCCGTCCATGAAGACTCGACTCATCTCGAACCCACTGATGTGCACCTCAAGCACCATGGGAGAATGTCCTGGGCAAGGGACCTAGCACGGGTGGTCTCTTCTGTCGAAGGTGATGCAGCACTCCTACCTGCTGAGGTACTCGGGGGTTGAGTGAGTTGCGTTGACTGTCAGATTAACTTCTCGGGTGATTGTTTTCTGCACCCTGTTTGATGGGTGATGGGGGGATAACCCCTGGCTAGGCCAAGATAGGCTCAATTGGCCGGCTCAAGGGGCACCTGGCCGGATGGCCGCAAGACACAGAAGCACAACCGGGTGGACCAATCCATCCGGTCCTCCCTCAAGATTCCCCGACTAGCCCAACTAGCCGGATAGCCAGAAGAACCGGCTGGGTGGCCTCTCCCAACCGGCCGCCTCAGATCCGCTGGCCAGGATACGGAGAGGGTGACACTCCTTGCTGGCTGCACTCCTGGCCGGACAGGCTGGCGCGTTGCCCTGCCGGCGCTAGAAGATAGCTGCGCCAAAGTGCCAAGGATGGAAGCTAAGGAGAGCATTGTCATCTGACCGCTAAAGCACCATTTGACGAGTAAAGCGCCGGGTGATGCCCAAAGCAATGGCGCTGGGACAATCTAGCGCTACCCCTGTACTAGAGGCTTGACTAAGTCCTGGCCCACCGGCTGGACCCCATAAACCGGCCTGCTTTGTAAACCCAAAGCCCAAATAGTAAACCCTAGAGCCCACATTGTAATCTAACCCTCCTAGTCAGTATATAAGGGAGGGTAGGGCTAGGGTTCTAGGTACGCTCAAGTAGTTCTCAGATAGTTCATCTTCTTCCTCTATCTGTTGATAATAGCTAAGGAAACATCTCAAGTTGCACTTGTACTGGGTGTTCATCCTCGAGAGAGTAGATCCTTGCAGGAGTAGGAGTGTTACCTCGCCAAGAGGGCTCCCAACCTGGGTAACACGTTCTATTTACAGTATCTCTGCCCAACCCATTGCGAGTAGCCACCGATAGCATCTTGATTGTCCCCTCTAATGCCATCCCCGATGGCATTGCCGAGTTCCACACCATGATAGTTGGCACCCCGGGTGGGGCACAGCTCTTCGACTAGGGTCATATTTCGCACGGGAGTTCCACTCGTTGCCGGTGAGCCAGTCGCCTTCGACCTCGTCCTCACTATCGGCTCCTTCAACTGCGTCATCGGTAATGCATCATGCTTCACCGGGGAGACCTTCCCAAGTGACGGCTCCATCATGCACTTTGGCGAGCACCGCGTCTATGTCGCCACCGTCACAGAGGCCTTCCCTCGCGAGGTTAGCACCGTCTCCGGTGCACCACTAGGATTCTCCACTCCACGTGTCACCAGCGGTAGTGCCAAGGTCACGATGGATGGCTCAGGTGAGCGCTGGTTCCCGCCTCTATAGCGCAACATGGGAGGCAACAGCTCCACCTCACGTGAGCAAGACCAAGATCCGTTGGCCACCTCCATCCAACACCTCTTCAAACCCATCATCCCCAAGGTAGATCCGACAGCAGTTGCGGCCGCGCTAGAGGCCACACGCCAAAACCTTATCGAGGAAGCCAACAAGGTCGCCGCCCAGTAGCGCCGCCTAAACGCTAGAATGCGTGAGTACAACACCGCACATGGCTTCGCCCGCCCGCCGGGTGCCAACCAGCCGATTCCGCCCCAGGGCCGTAACTTTAGATCGGAACTGTACCGTGCTGCTGACCCGCGTAACCCCCGCATTTCAGCCAGTTTACAGTACTCCGACCAAGAACATGAGGGTTGTAGAAGCAGCCGCCACTGAGCTAAGCACCTTGAGGACGATGAGCTACGCTGCCATCAGGTGCGCATTCAGCTCCTCGTCGGAACGGCCAACAAGCAGTAGGCCGAAGCAGGTGCAAGCCTTGGGGAAAAGCAAGATCTAGCCACCTTGCAGGATGGCAGATCCAGCAGCTGGTGGCAACAAGTCCTCCTCTCCAAACGGTATGAGGAAGGACAGTCGTCCACGCGGCGGATCAGCTAGTCACAAACATCATCAGCACAACACCACAATGGTCACTAGCAGAAACCGAGCTCCGGCTGACCGAGCCGGACAAGGCCAACGCCGTCATCTGGCTAACGAAGCCAAAAGTAGCCTCGCTCCGCCCAAGTCCCTCCTGATGGGGCGACTTGGCCTACGCAAGCCGGAAACACGCAAAGCGTGTGCACACATCGACCTCCTGATATAATCATGCATGCTAGAGGAGGAAAGTCTAGCCAGCCCTAGGTGTTTCGGACCGTACATCCGGAATGAACCGTTTCCAAATGGATTTTCTCTCCCAAGGGACATAGAAAAGTATGACGGCTCGGTCAACCAAGAATACTGGCTGGTGGACTACGTCACCGCAGTTGGCATAGCTACTGGCAACTAGCGACTGGTGGTGCGCTACGTACCCCTCATTGTCCTCGACTCGGCCAGAACCTGGCTGAATAGTCTCCCTGAAAACAGCATCAATGCCTTGGTTGAATTCGATGAAGCATTCATTCACAACTTCACCGGCACCAAGAAGCGACTTGGGTGGCCTCGCGAACTCGCCCTATGCGTTCAAGCCAAGGACAAGTATGACCGCTCCTACCTCACCTGGTGGACCAGCATGCATAACTCCTGCGAGGGGGTGCGCAAGCACTAGGCAATTGACTTCTTCGTCAACGGCTATAGAGACGACACAACGCTCAAGCACAAGATCAGCCGGGTGGATCCCGAAACCATGTGCCAGGCCATGGCCATCATGGACATGTACACCACCACAGACGTGGCAATGAAGAAGGCCATCGTGGTGGATGACCAAGGGCAGATCATCGTGGATAACTCCACGGACCTACACCATTCGGATGGAAATCATAACAACTCCAGGTGGCATGACCATGACAACCGCCATGGCAAAAGAAAGGATGACGAGCTGGACAACCGTTATGCGTCCAAGCAGGTAGCAGCCATCCAAGAAGATCCGGCTGCATGCGGCAGCCGGAGGCAGAAGCCCGATGATCGGCCGCCATGGCCCATGTACACCATCAAATTGATGCTCGATGGCCCGTGCAAGTTCGAAAGTGGTGGCAATAAGCCGGCTACACACTGTAGCATCCCAATTGTCTAACAATTGCAATGCTACTTGCCTAGTCTATATATTGCTACTTCCTACATATAATTAATTGCATCATCATTATATCATGCTCATGCCACCATGCACATTCCATTTGAGCATCATATTAAATCCCCTTTTATTTTGGTTCTTCTTCATATGCATTTGTATTCATGTTAATTGTATTTGCCTCTTGATACATTGTAGTTGGTTCTTGATAATCGTTAAATGCCCAAGTTGAGTTGGGGGCATATGTCTTTCAACTCCACCACCTTTCTTGGCACCACCTTATAATTCTACCATCCAAACTAATTGTGGGCTTTTGCATCTTCTTTGGTTTTTTTTCAGCTCACATTTATAAAGATGGATCCTTTGTTTACCACATGCCCCATTCATGGTTCATATTGTTTTCACAATATAAAAAACTTGGGGTTACATGTGGGGGTGTTTTAAGTCTTCATGTGGTCTGTTTAAATGCATGGGCATGTTTAAATATAAATGGGATCAAATAAATGTCTAGTGGCACATACATACTAGCAAATTTCATTCTTATTCAAATATGCCCAACTTTCATACCAACCATGTGATCTTAATCATCTTTACTTGTGAGGGCTATATTGTTCAAATACTTGAAAGCATGTATAAATATTTGACCATGGTTGAACCTAGTTGTTTTCACAACTAGTGTTGGTGACATTTATTGCCTATGTATGGCCCATGCAAGTTTCCCTTCATTTTTTTACCACTTTTGGGATTTATGAGGAGCTTGTTTGGATTGAATTCAAATCAATGGTCAAGCTCAAACCAAGCCTCCATAGATCATTCTCTCACCACCTCATTGTTATTTTGGTTTTATTTGATCTTGGGGATTGATTCGAATAGCTCATATAAGTGAGTTTATGTTCAAAAATAAACAAAACAAATACATGCAAGAACCTATCTATCTATTCAAACTACCTATCTATCTATACCAATCTACCAATCCCCTTCTAGCTAACTCATCTTCTATCCCCCATCTTGATATGTTCTGTTCTCCTTTAAACATCTTGGTAATAGCAACTTGTTTGAAAAATTCTTGAAACAAGCCAAAATTCAAAACAGAAAAAGGAGAAAACAAAATAGAAAGAAACAGAAGAGAGGGAGAAGCCTGCAGCTCCTGCAACTAGCAACCCATCGGGCCACTTACCCCTTCAGGAAAACTCACGGCGTCCCGTTCTTCTCCTCCCTCTGTTCGTTCTCGCTGCAGACACACGGAGACAGAGCAGGTGGCCGTTTCCCCGTCATCTGCATCACCACCCCTCTTCTTATCCCCGAGTCGAGCCCTAGTAACCCTAGCTTCTTCCCCTTCCTCGCGCCGCCATCCACCCATCTTCTCCTTTGTTTCATCCACCTCACAGAGAAGGGAAAACCATTCACATGAGCACCACCGCAGTATGTCGATCCAATCATCACCATGAACTTCATCGTTTCAAACGGAGCTCGGGAGCAGATCCACGAAACTGTCACCATCCTCACCGCGGAAGAACAGGAGCCGAAGACTCCTGGATCGCTGGGAATTGGGATCTTCAACCACAACACCGAGCGCGGTCATGCCTAGAATTCGCCGTCACTGTGCGTCCTTCGGCTTCCCCGAGTGCATCGACGCCCTCCCGGTGAGCCCATGTACCTATTCCACCTCTCCCTCGTCTTTTTACCCCTTCCATCGCTGGATTGGGTCCCTAGCAGCAGCACCCTCGCGTGCACGAACGCAGACAGGTAGCAGCGACGCACGCCCGCGCTCAGCAGAACACCTCCAGTCAAGCCTGTTCCTCCTCATTTTCTGGCGAGCCCAGTGCCTCTCAGCTGATCTTATTCACACTTTGTTGTATCTGGATGTGCCAGCTTTGCAACGCAGAAAACCCCATCCAATTTGGTACCCGGAGCCGCTCCCAAACATCGCCGAAAGTTTGCCCGATATCACTGTTTCTCTGTCCAAAAGTTCAGTTAACATTAACATTTTCAGTTCGTCAGAACACAGCGCCGCATTGCTGTGGCCTGACTTTCTCGAGCACGCTCAGCATAGCGTCGGTGCTCCCCTTCCTCGGTCATCAGATGAGTCTTGTCCCGGTGGTTCCCCGTCATAGCTGTAGGCCTGAGACCATGGTACGATTCCTTGGAGACACCCACACGCACGATGTACAGAGTTCAAGTTGGCCTCCTGCTGGCTCGCTTGTGGTCAGCTGCTTGTTGTCCTGACCATTAAAAATCGAGTTGCCTCCGATCCCTTGCAACAAAGCTTGTCAACCCACTAGTACATCCTTGCTCTGTTTCTTGGTTTGTCACAGGGCCAAATCCCAGCGCCGGCAGTAACACCCCATTTTCCCTCCCATTCTTATATCTCTATCTCATTGTGTAACTCCAATTCGAAAATTTGAAAAACAGGAAGTAAATGAAGTTGTTCAAATATTTTGAATGTAAACTATGACTGCCGTTTGGATTATCCCAAATAGTCAAACTAATGAAATTTTGGCCTTTTCGTATTAGAATACAATTATTAATATCTTTTAACCCATAATTCCAAATTTGGCATATGACATATGTTTTCTTATCATAGAAATGTAAGGGTTAATAATATGGCTTCCAAAATAATTTCTGGTCAATTAAAAATTTCGAAATTATTTAAATGTCAATTAATGCCTTTATCTTAAATAAATCATAACTTTAATTCCGTAATTTCAAATTCGACAAATAATATGTCCCAATCGATTAGTTCGACGAGCCCGTTCTGATTATGCATTCCATAATATTAATTGAAGCATGCATCATATAAATATTAAGTACACAACAATGTTTATGGGAGCCAAACATGACTAAAAACTTAATAAAATGCTTCGTTCTTATACTCCACACATCCCTTACACCATGCTAGGTTATGCCATGTAAATTGTGCATCGTTCCATCATGGCATACTTGTTTGCTTGTTGCATATTATTTATATGATTGTGCAATGTATTTATTTCGACCCTTGTGTGTTTGGTTTTTATCCGGATAGACACTGAGCAAGGAGAATACCAGGAGCCTCAGGAGTATTATCTAGATCCTTCCTATTATGCAACTGAACTGCCAGGCAAGCAACTCCCCATGCTTGCATACATATAGTACCTATGCTTCTATCTTACTCTTGCATCATTGAGTCACGATTGCATTAAATTGAATCCCAAGTATTGCATAGCCTTTACTTTTAAACCACACCGAAGCTTGTACCTCCATCCCATGAGCCATTACTACAGGAGTTGTTTGAGCCATGCGAGTCGTAGAATTGCATGTGTAGGGTTTGTGCGAGTCCTTGGATCATGAGGTACCTAAAACAACTTAATATGAGTAGAGAACTAATGAAATAGGCATCGGTGAGCATTATCTGCTATTTGGTTCTTTAAGCTCACTTGTGTCCCATAGGACCCCGAGTACTTGATTCCTGTTCCTTGACTATTCGCACTATCCACATCCGGGAGGACTTGTGGACCCCCCTGAGCCAGAGCTTGATTCATTTCTATTTCTTGGGGCCACAAACTAGTTTGGGGTTTTATTTACTATCCTGTACTTATGACATCTTACTGCTTTATTTAAGATTGTGCGTGGAGCACCTGTACTATTTTGGATCATGGAATGTTTTCGCGGTATCGACAAGCCTAGGCACAATTTCGGGTTGCCAGTCATTTATAGCCATTGACACAAACCTTGGGTCCGTCTCGGAGCCGGCCAACTTCATTGCGGGTAGCTTAATAGGGTGGCCCCCTGAAATATTTTATGAATCCTATGATTGCTTTGTCGTGAATGCCTCATTGGGTTTTGATTTGGTTTTTTCGAGGTTGATCGAGTGTGTGTTGCTATTTGTGCACCCCTACAGGATAAATCTTTCTGAAAGCCGTGTCCACGGTTATGGACGACTTGGAGCATAGTTTCTCAATCATAGACAAGCATAACTAAAGTACCGTGTTTAATTTGACTAAATACCTAACAAGTAATTAGTGCAATACTCATGGAATGGTTAATAAAACTGCCAACAGATGGGTTGTTCGTCCGCCTACTCGTTGTTAAGCGAGAGGGAGGATGGATCTGTTACTTCATGCTATTATAACTGTTAATCTAATTAACGGACATCTGTCTATCAATGGTTAGTGAGTATCTATAGACTTGTTAGTTATTATCTTTCGCTGTAATCGTGTCACCCCCAGGTTGTTCCCTTTAGATGCATTAAGACTTGTTGAGTACCCCTAGGGTCTCACACGATAAATATTTGGTTTAGGTGGACAGGTATAGTCTCAGGAAGGCTACTGGGTCGAGAAGACCGAGTATGGTGGCAACGACTATCAGGTGTAGAGATTCCAGGGATGGAGATCCATGAGATCTATGGGCGGGATGTGCTTATTTCTGAGGCATCTTATGCCAATTTGCTTCTTAATCCGTACTCGGATCTTGTTTTCCGCTTCCGCTTGATACTCTGGTGCGTGATGTTTGAGGATGTATCCTAAAATATTATATCTATCTAGGATATTTGGATCTTGCCGTATGGCGTTGAATATTCCTATTTCTATTTCTTTTAGATGGTGTGACTCTGATGTCTATTGTAAGTCGCAAGCATACATACTCATTTGTGTATGTCGTGGTCGCATTACCTGTCACTTACGCCGCTCGCTCTTGTCCCGATGTTCTTGAAAGTTGATAAGGTGGTAGGCCGTTACCGTGCCCTACCCCGCTTTGCTGGGCCTACACGTGGGTGGCCTAGGGCCTCCGCGGTAGAGTCACTTATCCACTTTTGGTTCGTCCAAGCTTGAACTTAGAGCGTAATGTCCGAGGTATTACAATTGGTATCAGAGCCATTCCGCCCTTCAGGGTCTCAGCCAAAATGGTCGTTGTCAGTCTAGCAAATATTTTGGTAGTTATTTATACTAGGGAAAAACTCAACGTGAGAGTAGGACTGCTTCCATTTTTCTTCTTACCCACCCACTCACCCTTTTCTGGTAAGGAAGTGTAACGTTTATCAATCCTCTTCTAAAAATTCAAACTAGGATTTACGTGTTTGGGGTTTCTGTAGTACCATAGGATGTGTGTGTAATTCTTTGTCTATCTGTTGCATCCAACTTGTTGTCGCTATCTGCCTTTTGGTTATCAACTATTGGTACATTCCATACCGATAGTATTTTGTAGACCGACGCGATCTGTCTTACTCTTTGTTACCGACACAATCTTGTTAAGGGTGTTCTTCCATCCTGCATGCTTTCACAGAATGTGGAGTTGCTAATCTCTATCTGTTAAGTGGTTTTGCGCATCTAGTTGGTATTTTAATGCCGAAAAATGCAGAATTTTTCTTTGATACATCTGTGTTTCCACACTCCTTTTCAGTCGTGTGAGATACACTATGCACCTTCTTTTGTCGGCATGTCTATCCTAACTTGATCTTTTGCTACCGGCGCCTAAATCTGAAGTTCTACTTCATCATCAATTCTTTTGGGGCTAAATACATAACTTGTGTCGAGCCAATGCTTGTGATTGTAATTGGGTTCTCGGTATTGCTATATGACACCTATCCTGAGTGGAATATGGTTAATGATATCAATCTAATCCTCCAAATGATGCGGTGATCTCTTGTGATTTTGAGTTATACCGTGATCATATCTATGTCATATTCAAGTATCTTCGGCAATCCGGAGGTTTCTTAATGCACTTATGTAGGATTTTCATCCGACTATCGTGCTTCATATCCTTTTGAAGTCCGTATCCGCAACAGTGATCTTTGTTACAAGAGAATCTCATCCTTTCTTCTCTGGTAGCTTTTGTAGCATCCCAATTGTCTAACAATTGTAATGCTACTTGTCCTAGTAAGATATTGGCTACTTCATATATATTTAATTGTTGCATCATAATTATATCATGCTCATGTCATCATGCCACCTTGCATTTGAGCATCATATAAAACCCTGGTTCTTTGGTACTTCTCTCATATGCATTATAAATTGTATTTGCCTCTTGATATTATATTTGGTTATTGATATATTGTTTAAATGCCCAAGTTGAGTTGGGGGCATATCTTTTAATTCCATTCCACCACCTTTCTCTTCCACCACCTTATAATTCCACCATCCCATTAACCATGAGCTTTTATTTCTTTTCTTTTGATATTTTATTCTAGCTCATGTGGGTTGGGGTGGATCAAGTCTTTTAAATTATTTTGCTTGGCTTTTATTCCACTTCTTGGAAATGCATGAGAATAATGCCATAATATTATTATCGTTTTCACAAAATAACTCATGGCATTATTATTTTGCATGGGCCATGCAAAAGTACCACCACCTTTTATCCCATGGGTTTTTGCCTTTGAATTTAGTGGTTATTTCTTTGTGAACCATCTCCTTCCATTCCACCATTCCCATATCCTCACCCACATCCCTTTCTTTTATTTTATTTTCTACATGCATGATCATATGAGACTCTTTCCACCTATTTCTTTTCTTCCTCTTTCATTCTTGTTTCTCTTCCACATTAGCTCAAGCTAGATCAAGCTACATGTTCCTTCTTGGTATGGCCTCATAAACAAAATTAAAATCTAAATACCTAATAAAAATCTAAACCTAGCTTCTCTCTTTATTCTTCTCCTAACCTAATTCTACTAAACCCTAACATTGATCTCTCCTCTCTCTATCTCTATCTCTCTCTCTCCCATGAGGGCCATCTGACCCCCTCTCTCTCCCTGGCCCACCCTAGCTACCTCTCTCTCTACCCCATCTAACCCTAACCCTAGACTACCCCAACTAACCTAGCTACCGAGCCATCTCTCTCTATCTCTACCTCTCGGCCTCTTCCTCTCTCTCTCTGCACAGGCAACCCCACCGAGCCCCTTCTCTCCCTGGGCCACCTGGAAGCCCTGGCAGCCCTCTCCCCATGCCCTACCTGCCCAGCCCGATCTGCACGTGCTCGAGGGAAAGAGAGGAAAGAGCCGAGGCTACTTTCCCCGAGCCGTGCCCACACGTCTCCTCTCCCTCCCTCTCGCATTACCCTCCTCCATACGCCTCCTGGCAGCTCCCAGATCCACCCCGAGCCGGCCCTCGTCTTCCCCTTCTTCCTCGCTGACGGCAGCTCCCGCCGCCAGTCGCCGCCGTCTACCTCTGCTCTTCTTCGTTCCAGCCGGCGTGCTCGTCGTGGAGGTGGCCCAGGCGATCGTGGACGTCCCTCTGCTTTGCTCGTTCCCGCCAGCGCGAAGGAAGGAGCTCCCAGGACCGCCAGTACCTCGCCGCTCTACAGCAAACCCTAGATCCGGGGCGCCAGCGATCTCGCCGCTCCGCAGCTCCTCGCTCCGATCCGAGCCTACCGTCGAGCCCGCGGTGAGCCCCTCTTTCCCCCTGACATCCTCCGCTCCGCTGTTGCCGCCTAGCGTCGCCGCTCGTTTTGCCGAACGCCCTCCGTGCGCCAGGCTCATCGGCGTCTGCAACCTCCCCGCGCCGCACAGAGCCTTAACTAGGCCCCCGCCGTCCTCCTAACAACTACCCGAGCCAGCCGTGCTGGCTACCACCCGCAGCGCGCGTGCCCGCGTCGCGGGATTGAGCCCCCACCTCGCTGCACCGCGCGCTGTTTTCTGTCAGAGAGTTCAGACGAGAAGAAGAACAGTGGGCCTGTTGCCAATTACACTAAGCCCCCCCTTTTTAATTCCCTAAACCCGCGAACCCTTTGGGCACTGGGCAGCCTCCCAGTGCTTTTGCAGTTAAGCCCCCTAGCTTTTAGCCCCTCAACCCGCACTCCAGCTCGCGTCCCACCTGTCAGTCGCTGCAATCCCCACCACTGTCGCGCGGGCCCGAAGCCGCTGACCCCGCCTGTCAACCTCAGTGGCTAGCTAGAGCCCGGTAAG
Organism: Avena eriantha; assembly: GCA_910589775.1. Taxonomy (NCBI): domain Eukaryota; kingdom Viridiplantae; phylum Streptophyta; class Magnoliopsida; order Poales; family Poaceae; genus Avena; species Avena eriantha. The sequence continues at coordinate 91,206,323 of OU342740.1, forward strand.
AAAAGTTTTTCCGCGCGCGTGGCCCCAGTCCGCGCAAGGCCCACCCGTCAGTGACGGTGGCTGGATCTGTCTGAGTACAAATAGTTTTTCTGGCTGTCTGTTTTAATTAAACCTTTTCCAAAATTGATTTAAATTCAAATTCAAATCAGATTTAAATAACTTTTAATTTAGAAATCCAATTAATGCAAGTAATATATGTTTTGGAATCAGAAAAATGTGAGGAATTCAAATATGCAATTCAAAATATTGTTTGAACACTTTAATTTTCGAGATGATTAAAATTACAATAAAATGCCCTTTTCCTTAATTAATTAATTAATTAATAACTTTAATTCTACAACTCCAAATTTGGCAAATAATATGTCTAAATCGATCAGCCCGAGGAGCCCGTTCTATCTATGCATTCCTTGTTCTGATTTGAAGCATACATCATATCATTCTTATAAATCTGAGCTGTGTATGGCAATAAAACTTGGTTAAATAAATGCCAAAATGCTTTATTTCTTGTATCCACCCCTCACCTTTGCCATGCTACTTTAATGCCATGTAAATTGTGCATCATTCATCATGGCATGCTTGTTTGCTTGTCGCATTTTATTTCCTATGCTTGTGCACTTTATTTATGTTGGCCCTTGTTTGTTTGGTTCTTCTTCGAATAGACGCCCAGCAGGAGAAATACCAGGAACCACAGGAGTACTACCCAGATCCATCTCTCGCTTCAACTGAGTTGCCAGGCAAGCTCTACCACATGCTTGCATACATACAGTACCTATTGCCTCTATCTTATTCTTGCATCATTGAGTCGAGATTGCATTAAATTGAATCCCAAGTACCGCATAGCCTTTACTTTTAAACCCCGCTGAAGCTTGATCCTCCATCCCATGAGCCATTACTACAGGTGTTGTTTGAGCCATGCGAGTCGTAGAAAAGCATGTGTAGGGTATGTGAGTGTCTGATGAATAACGAGGTACCTAAACAACATAACCTGAGTAGTAATGGGATAACTAATGAAAGAGGCACCGGTGAGCAATATCTGCTATTTGGTTTTTCATGCTCACTTGTGTCCCGTAGGACCCCGAGTACTTGATTCCTGTTCCTTGACTATTCGCACTATCCACATCCGGGAGGCCTTATGGACCCCCCTGAGCCAGAGCTTGATTCATTCTTATTTCTTGGGGCCACAAAGTAGTTTGGGGCTTTATTACTATCCTGTACTTATGCCATGTTACTGTTTTATTAAGATTGTGCGAGGAGGACCTGTACTGTTTAAGAATTGCGGAGTGTTTTCGCGGTATCGACAAGCCCAGTCATATTTTCGGGTTCCCAGTCGTTTACAGCCATTGGCGCAAACCTTGGGTCCGTCTCGGAGCCGGCCAACTTCGTTGCGGGTAGCTTAATGGGGTGGCCCCCTGAAATATTACTGAATCCTGTGATTGCTTTGTCGTGAATGCCTCGTTGGGTTTTGATTTGGTTTTTCCGAGGTGGATCGAGTGTGTGTTGCTATTCGTGCACCCCTGCAGGGTAAATCTTTCTGAAAGCCATGTCCGCGGTTATGGACGACTTGGAGCACAGTTTCTCGATCATAGACAAGTATACCTAAAGTACCGCTTTTAATTTGACTAGGTACTTGACTAGTAAATAGTGCAATACTCATGGAATGCTTAATAAAACTGCCAATGGATGATGGGGGTTGTTCGTCCGCTTCCTCGTTGGTAAGCGAGGAGGAGGATGGATCTGTTAATTATACTGTTATAACTGTTGTTCTTAATTCACGGACTTCCGTCTATCTTTGGTTAGGCGGAAGGTTAGCGAGTATCTGTAGAACTGTTAGGTATTATCTTTTGCTGCAATTGCGTCAACCCAGGTTGTGTCCCCTTTAGCGGCATAAAGACTTGCTGAGTACCCCTAGGGTCTCACACGATAAATTGTTTGATTCATATGAACAGGTATACCCGCAAGATGGATACTAGGTGGAAGAGACAGATGATGTTGGCAACGATCATTCAGTGTAGAGATTCCGGGAACGGGGATCCGTGAGATCTGTGGGTGGGATGTGTTTATTTATGGGGTATCTTATGCCAATTTGCTTCTTATCCGTACTCGGATCTTGTTTCTGCTTCCGCCTGATACTCTGATGTGTGATGTATGAGGAGCTATCCTAAATTATTATATCTATCTAGGACATTTGGATCTTGCCATATGACGTTGCAATATTTCTATTTCTTTTAGATGGAATGGCTCTGAGGACTGTTGTATGTGGCTTGCATACATACTCATTTGGGTATGTAGTTGATCCCTTCGCCTGCCGATTACGCCGCTCGTTCTTGTCCCGTTGTCTGAAAGTGGTTAGGACGGCCGAAAGGTCTACCGTGAGTGGCGTTGGGCCCCACCGTACTATTTTAACCACTTTCGTTCATCCAGGCATTAACTAAGAGCGTAATTCACCGAGGTAGTTACAATTGGTATCAGAGCCATCCCGCCCTTCAGGGTCTCAGCCAAAATGGGTCGTTGTCAGCCTAGCAAATATTTTGGTAGTTATGTATACTAGGGAAAAACAAACGTGAGAGTAGGACTGCTTCCATTTTTCTTCTTACCCACCCACCCACCCTTTTTCTGGTAAGGAAGTGTAACGTTTTCAATCCTCTTCTAAAATTCAAACTAGGATTCACGTTTTCTGGGTTCCGTAGTACCATAGGTTGTGTTTGTGTTTGTGTGTGTGTGTGTTAATTCCTTGTCTATCTGTTGCATCCAAATGTTATCACTATCTGCCTTTTGGTTATCAACTGTTGGGACATTCCATACCGACAGGCCTTTGTAAACCGACGCGATCTACTCTGATTCGTTGTATACCGATGCGATCTATCTTACTCTTTGTTATCCGATGTTATCTTGTTGGGGTGTTCTTTTTCGTAGTTACCAATCTTTAGGTTCATCTTAAGAAGAAGGTGTTGGGATATGTGTTTTACTGATTCATGTGCGGAGTAATGATTTGAGTGCGGGATGGAGTCGCGACCATACCACTACTTCTATCATTTGCTTTTGTACATTGAACTAGTAGAGTTACTAATCTTGATTCGTTAAGTGGTTTTGCGCATATAGTGGTATTTTAATGCCGAAATTTGCGGAAATTTTTTCTTTGTTAGTTGTGTACCACACTCCTTGTTCAGTCATGTGCGTTATGCTTAATGTCTTCTAGTTGCCTTGAACTTTGTTGATATTTTAATATCATCTCAGTGAATTGCATTCTTTAATCTTGATTAAATCCATTTTGGTACTATTTTGGATTATTATCATTCTCCATTATAGTACTGACTTGTGTTTTATATCAATCACAGGATGGCACCACCACGCCGTTCTGAGGAGGACATACCACCTGAACTTGGGGCTACTTTGGCAAGTATTGCAAATGCTTTGGGCACTATGCAGCAGAACCAACAGCGCTTCGAGGAAAGCGTGAGGAGGAATGAGTTTGTTCCGCTACCTCCACCTCCCAAGCGAGGAGACATCAAGAGTTTTCTCAAGTTCAACCCACGCCAATTTGAGGTGTCTGATCAGCCACTTGATGCGGATGACTGGATTCGTGAAGTGTCAAGGTTGCTGATGACTACGGATGTTCCCGAGCAAGAATGCGTCAAGTGTGCTACTCACCTTCTGAAGGGAGATGCAGCTCTCTGGTGGGAAAATTACCTCAAGGCAGATCTTTCTGGTTTTCAGCCTACTTGGGAGCGGTTCACTGCTGCTTTCAAAGAGCAATATCTGTCAGAAATTGTCATGGAAAGGATGAAGGAAGTGTTTCTCAACCTCAAGCAGGGCACTGACAATGTCAACACCTACATCAGAAACTTCATGAACCTTTCTCGTTATGGTGGCGATGAGATCTCTGATGACAAGAAGAAGCAAAAGAGGTTTCGGCAAGGCCTCAATGCTTCCATCAAATATGCAATCACTCATGCAAGGCCAACATCTTTTCTGGAACTTCAACACACAACTCTGCAGGAAGAAGCAAGTAGGCAAGTGTTTGAGGAGTCAAAGAAACACAGCCGTGATACAGCAAGCTCTTCTGCTATGACAGCTCCTTCTAAGCGTCGTGTCTGGGTTCCTAACACCCCACCGTCGCTCCCTGCTCCACCAAGACCGTCAAGCTACGCACCAAGGCCACCAAACTCTTTCACTGCGGCTCCCAGGGGCTACAACCACAACTACCCTGGAGCGCCTGGCGGAGTCCCTGGCTACGTTGCTCCACGTCCACCTGGTGCTTGCTATACTTGTGGAAACACTGGGCATCAGCACTGGAATTGTCCAATGAACAACAAAGCTCTTCCACCACCACGTCCAAGACCTGCGGCAAGTGCTCCTATGATTCGTGCACCTCCACCTCGGGCTCTCAACATCAACACTAAGCCGGGGTCTACGGTTGCTCGTGCCAACTGTGTCAATGTCGCTCAAGCTGAGCATGCACCTGGAGTTGTCATGGGTATGCTTCCTGTTAACTCAGTTTCTGCACGAGTGTTGTTTGATTCTGGTGCATCGCATTCTTTTGTCTCTACGAGTTTTGCTGATAGGAATGGGTTATCTATGGATCCTCTCCCCAAGCGTTTAATGGTTCTTTCTCCTGGAGCAACAATGGCATCTTCTAAAATCAGCCATAACAATCAAATTGAGATTGGTGGTTCTTCATTTCCGGCTTCCTTAATTATTCTAGGCAATTCTGATATTGATGTTATCTTGGGCATGGATTGGTTGACAGCAAATGCAGTTGTGATTGATTGTGCTGAACGTTCGGTTTCTCAGAAAATTCCTGAAGGCCATATAGTCTATTCTCCAAGTTTGACTCCTGCAATTCAGCTTTATTCTTTGGCGGTTTTGAATGATGATGCTATGGAAGGTATTCAGAGTGTTCTGGTAGTCTGTGAATTTCCAGATGTCTTTCCTGAAGAGTTGCCAGGTATGCCTCCGGATCATGAGGTTGAGTTTGTCATTGGACTTGAACCTGGTACCGCTCCTATCTCCAAGCGGCCTTATAAAATGGGTCCTGCTGAGTTGGCTGAACTCAAACGTCAGTTGGATGAACAAGAGAAGTTGGGTTTCATTCAGCATAGTACTTCTTCTTGGGGTAGTCCAACCATCTTTGTGAAGAAGCGAGACAAGACTGATAGACTTTGTGTTGACTATCGGGCACTCAATGCTAAAACAATCAAGAATAAATATCCCCTTCCGCAGATTAATGATCTCTTCGATCAGCTAGCTGGAGCTGTGGTATTCTCTAAGCTTGATTTGAGAAGTGGTTATCATCAAATCAAGATCCGCAAGGAAGATGTTCCTAAAACAGCTTTCACCACCCGCTATGGCCTGTATGAGTACACGGTCATGTCTTTCGGTCTCACCAATGCACCTGCCACCTTCTCGAGGCTTATGAACTCGGTTTTCATGGAATATCTTGATAAGTTCGTTGTGGTCTATCTGGATGACATTCTAGTCTATTCTAAGTCAAAAGAAGAACATGAAGAACACCTTCGGTGTGTCCTAAACAAGCTTCGTGAGAACCGCCTGTATGCAAAGTTCTCCAAGTGTGAGTTTTGGCTGCCTCAAGTCACCTACCGTGGTCACGTCATCTCTGCCAAGGGCATTGCCGTCAACCCAGAAACTATTAAGACAATTATGGACTGGCTTCTACCCATAAATGTCAAAGAAGTCCGGAGTTTCCTTGGTTTGGCCAGTTACTGTCGTCGCTTCATTCAAAACTTCTCAAAGATTGCGAAGCCTCTTACCGATCTCCTCAAGAAAGGCAAGAAATATCTTTGGACTCCTGCATGTCAAGCAAGCTTTGAAACACTCAAAGAGAAGCTCACTTCCACACCAGTCTTAGTTCCTCTAGATACATCAAAGCCTTTCCAAATATTCTGTGATGCTTCTTTGCAAGGATTGGGTGCGGTCCTTATGCAAGAAACGCAAGTTGTTGCTTATGCCTCTCGTCAGTTGAAGACGCATGAGATCAACTATCCTACACATGACCTCGAACTCGCAGCAGTTGTCTTTGCTTTGAAAGTATGGAGGCATTAGTTGCTTGGCAACCGTTGTGAGATCTTTTATGATCACAAGAGTCTGAAGTATCTCTTCACACAGCCTGATCTCAACCTTCGTCAGAGGAGGTGGATTGAAACAATTAATGATTTCGATTTGACCATCAACTACACCCCGGGCAAAGCCAATGTCATGGCAGATGCTCTCAACCGAAAAGCTTATGTCAACAACCTCATGGTGGAAGAACAACAGCCTCTCTTGTGCGAGGAGTTCCGCAAGCTAAACCTTGAAATTGTGGATCAAGGGTATCTTCTGAACCTTCTAGCAACACCTCTCTTGGAAGAAAAGGTCCATTCCATTCAGCTTGGGGATCCTTACACTAAAAAGATCATCTCCAACATTCAACTTCCGAAGTATGAGTCTTTCCACGTAGATGACCAAGGCACTCTTTTCTTTGAACACCGGATGTTTGTTCCGAACTACCCGGGTTTAAGAGAGCAAGTTCTCAAGGAGGCGCATGATTCTGTTCTTTCTATCCATCCTGGCAGCACTAAGGTGTCCATGGACTTAAAAACACAATATTGGTGGCCTGGTTTGAAACGATATTGTGCCAAGTATGTCTCGGAGTGTGATGTTTGTCGCAGAGTTAAAGTTGTCCATCAGAAACCTTCTGGTCTTCTGCAGCCATTGAAGCCTCCGGAATGGAAATGGGAGAAAGTAGAGATGGACTTCATCACTGGTTTTCCAAGGTCACAGAAAGGCAACAATGCAATATTTGTTGTCATTGACAGGCTTTCCAAAGTAGCTCACTTCTTTCCAGTCAAGGAAACAATTTCTGCAATTCAGTTGACTGAGCTCTATATCAACAGAATTGTCTCTCTGTATGGAGTTCCTCTTGAGATCAGTTCAGACCGTGGAAGCACCTTCACTTCCATGTTCTGGGAAAGTTTCCAAAATGCTTTGGGAACAAAATTAAACTTCAGCACAGCTTACCACCCTCAGTCGCAAGGACAAGTTGAAAGGATCAATCAGATTCTAGAAGATATGCTCCCTGCTTGCGTTATCTCTTTCGTCATGAAGTGGGAAGAATGTCTTCCTTATGCTGAATTCTCTTACAACAACAGCTTCCAGAAAAGTCTAAAGATGGCACCATTTGAGGCTCTCTATGGTCGCAAGTGCAGAACTCCGATTGGTTGGTCGGGCGCAGGTGAAAGCATATTGTTTGGCCCCGACATTGTAACTCAAGCGGAGGAGAAAGTTCACATCATTCTTGAAAATCTGAAGATTGCTCAAAGTCGCCAGAAGAGCAATTATGACAGAAAGCACACGGACATGGAGTATGTCCCTAGTGATCTCGTGTATCTTCGTGTCACTCCCATGAGAGGCACGCATCGTTTTGGTATCAAAGGAAAGCTGGCTCCTAGATACATCGGTCCTTTCAAAATTCATGGAAGAAGAGGAGAAGTTGCTTATGCTCTTGAGCTCCCTGAACAACTCAAAGTCCATGATGTTTTCCACATCTCTCAACTCAAAAAGTTCTTCAAGGATCCCGGCAGGACCGTGGACCATGAACTCATCAATCTCCAAGAAGATCTGTCTTATCAAGAACACCCCACAAAAATTCTTGAAGTCACAGAAAGAAGGACTCGCAACAATTCCATCAAGTTCTGCAAGGTGCAGTGGTCGCACCATTCCGTTGATGAAGCCACCTGGGAACGTGAAGATGAGCTCCGTCCCAAGTACCCTACCCTCTTTGAGTCTTCTTCTTCTTCCTAGAATCTCGGGGCGAGATTCCTGTTTAGTGGGGGAGAGTTGTAGCATCCCAATTGTCTAACAATTGTAATGCTACTTGTCCTAGTAAGATATTGGCTACTTCATATATATTTAATTGTTGCATCATAATTATATCATGCTCATGTCATCATGCCACCTTGCATTTGAGCATCATATAAAACCCTGGTTCTTTGGTACTTCTCTCATATGCATTATAAATTGTATTTGCCTCTTGATATTATATTTGGTTATTGATATATTGTTTAAATGCCCAAGTTGAGTTGGGGGCATATCTTTTAATTCCATTCCACCACCTTTCTCTTCCACCACCTTATAATTCCACAATCCCATTAACCATGAGCTTTTATTTCTTTTCTTTTGATATTTTATTCTAGCTCATGTGGGTTGGGGTGGATCAAGTCTTTTAAATTCTTTTGCTTGGCTTTTATTCCACTTCTTGGAAATGCATGAGAATAATGCCATAATATTATTATTGTTTTCACAAAATAACTCATGGCATTATTATTTTGCATGGGCCATGCAAAAGTACCACCACCTTTTATCCCATGGGTTTTTGCCTTTGACTTTAGTGGTTATTTCTTTGTGAACCATCTCCTTCTATTCCACCATTCCCATATCCTCACCCACATCCCTTTCTTTTATTTTATTTTCTACATGCATGATCATATGAGACTCTTTCCACCTATTTCTTTTCTTCCTCTTTCATTCTTGTTTCTCTTCCACATTAGCTCAAGCTAGATCAAGCTCCATGTTCCTTCTTGGTATGGCCTCATAAACAAAATTAAAATCTAAATACCTAATAAAAATCTAAACCTAGCTTCTCTCTTTATTCTTCTCCTAACCTAATTCTACTAAACCCTAACATTGATCTCTCCTCTCTCTCTCTCTCTCTCCCATGAGGGCCATCTGACCCCCTCTCTCTCCCTGGCCCACCCCAGCTACCTCTCTCTCTACCCCATCTAACCCTAACCCTAGACCACCCCAACTAACCTAGCTACCGAGCCATCTCTCTCTATCTCTACCTCTCGGCCTCTTCCTCTCTCTCTCTGCACAGGCAACCCCACCGAGCCCCTTCTCTCCCTGGGCCACCTGGAAGCCCTGGCAGCCCTCTCCCCATGCCCTACCGGCCCAGCCCGACCTGCACGTGCTCGAGGGAAAGAGAGGAAAGAGCCGAGGCTACTTTCCCCGAGCCGTGCCCACACGTCTCCTCTCCCTCCCTCTCGCATTACCCTCCTCCATACGCCTCCTGGCAGCTCCTAGATCCACCCCGAGCCTGCCCTCTTCTTCCTCTTCTTCCTCGCCGACGCCAGCTCCTGCCGCCAGTTGCCGCCGTCTACCTCTGCTCGTCTTCGTTCCAGCCAGCGTGCTCGTCGTGGAGGTGGCCCAGGCGATCGTGGATGTCCCTCTGCTTCGCCCGTTCCCGCCAGCGCGAAGGAAGGAGCTCCCAGGACCGCCAGTACCTCGCCGCTCTACAACAAACCCTAGATCCGGGGCGCCAGCGATCTTGCCGCTCCGCAGCTCCTCGCTCCAATCCGAGCCTGCCGTTGAGCCCGCGGTGAGCCCCTCTTTCCCCCTGACATCCTCCGCTCTGCTGTTGCCGCCTAGCGTCGCCGCTCGTTTTGCCGAACACCCTCCGTGAGCCAGGCTCGTCGGCGTCTGCAACCTCCCCGCGCCGCACAGAGCCTTAACTAGGCCCCCGCCATCCTCCTAACAACTACCCGAGCCAGCCGTGCTGGCTACCACCTGCAGCGCACGCGCCCGCGTCGCGGGATCGAGCCCCCACCTCGCTGCACCGCGCGCTGTTTTCCGTCAGAGAGTTCAGACGAGAAGAGGAACAGTGGGCCTGTTGCCAATTACACTAAGCCCCCCTTTTTAATTCCCTAAACCCGCGATCCCTCTGGGGCACTGGTCAGCCTCCCAGTGCTTTTGCAGTTAAGCCCCCTAGCTTTTAGCCCCTCAACCCGCACTCCAGGTCGCGTCCCACCTGTCAGTCGCTGCAATCCCCACCACTGTCGCGTGGGCCCGAAGCCGCTGACCCCGCCTGTCAACCTCAGTGGCTAGCCAGAGCCCGGTAACAAAAGTTTTTCCGCGCGCGTGGCCCAGTCCGCGCAAGGCCCACCCGCCAGTGACAGTGGCTGAATCTATCTGAGTACAAATAGTTTTTCTGGCTGTCTGTTTTAATTAAACCTTTTCCAAAATTGATATAAATTCAAATTCAAATCAGATTTAAATAACTTTTAATTTACAAATCCAATTAATACAAGTAATATATGTTTTGGAATCAGAAAAATGTGAGGAATTCAAATATGCAATTCAAAATATTGTTTGAACACTTTAATTTTCGAGATGATTAAAATTACAATAAAATGCCCTTTTCCTTAATTAATTAATAACTTTAATTCTACAACTCCAAATTTGGCAAATAATATGTCTAAATCGATCAGCGCGACGAGCCCGTTCTATCTATGCATTCCTTGTTCTGATTTGAAGCATACATCATATCATTCTTATAAATCTGAACTGTGTATGGCAATAAAACTTGGTTAAATAAATGCCAAAATGCTTTATTTCTTGTATCCACCCCTCACCTTTGCCATGCTAATTTAATGCCATGTAAATTGCGCATCATTCATCATGGCATGCTTGTTTGCTTGTCGCATTTTATTTCCTATGCTTGTGCACTTTATTTATGTTGGCCCTTGTTTGTTTGGTTCTTCTTCGAATAGACGCCCAGCAGGAGAATTACCAGGAACCACAGGAGTACTACCTAGATCCATCTCTCGCTTCAACCGAGTTGCCAGGAAAGCACTACCACATGCTTGCATACATACAGTACCTATTGCCTCTATCTTATTCTTGCATCATTGAGTCGCGATTGCATTAAATTGAATCCCAAGTACTGCATAGCCTTTACTTTTAAACCCCACCGAAGCTTGATCCTCCATCCCATGAGCCATTACTACAGGTGTTGTTTGAGCCATGCGAATCGTAGAAAAGCATGTGTAGGGTATGTGAGTGTCTGATGAATAACGAGGTACCTAAACAACATAACCTGAGTAGTAATGGGATAACTAATGAAAGAGGCACCGGTGAGCAATATCTGCTATTTGGTTTTTCATGCTCACTTGTGTCCCGTAGGACCCCGAGTACTTGATTCCTGTTCCTTGACTATTCGCACTATCCACATCCGGGAGGCATTATGGACCCCCCTGAGCCAGAGCTTGATTCATTCTTATTTCTTGGGGCCACAAAGTAGTTTGGGGTTTTATTTACTATCCTGTACTTATGCCATGTTACTGTTTTATTAAGATTGTGCGAGGAGCACCTGTACTGTTTAAGAATTGCGGAGTGTTTTCACGGTATCGACAAGCCCAGTCACATTTTCAGGTTCCCAGTCGTTTACAGCCATTGGCGCAAACCTTGGGTCCGTCTCGGAGCCGGCCAACTTCGTTGCGGGTAGCTTAATGGGGTGGCCCCCTGAAATATTACTGAATCCTGTGATTGCTTTGTCATGAATGCATCGTTGGGTTTTGATTTTGTTTTTCCAAGGTGGATCGAGTGTGTGTTGCTATTCGTGCACCCCTGCAGGGTAAATATTTCTGAAAGCCGTGTCCGCGGTTATGGACGACTTGGAGCACAGTTTCTCGATCATAGACAAGTATAACTAAAGTACCGCTTTTAATTTGACTAAGTACTTGACTAGTAAATAGTGCAATACTCATGGAATGGTTAATAAAACTGCCAACGGATGATGGGGGTTGTTCGTCCGCTTCCTCGTTGGTAAGCGAGGAGGAGGATGGATCTATTAATTATACTGTTATAACTGTTGTTCTTAATTCACGGACTTCCGTCTATCTTTGGTTAGGCGGAAGGTTAGCGAGTATCTATAGAACTGTTAGGTATTATCTTTTGCTGCAATTGCGTCACCCCAGGTTGTGTCCCCTTTAGCGGCATAAAGACTTGCTGAGTACCCCTAGGGTCTCACATGCTAAATTGTTTGATTCAGATGAATAGGTATACCCGCAAGATGGATACTGGGTGGAAGAGACAGATGATGTTGGCAACGATCATTCCGTGTAGAGATTCCGGGAACGGGGATCCGTGAGATCTGTGGGCGGGATGTGTTTATTTATGGGGCATCTTATGCCAATTTGCTTCTTATCCGTACTCGGATCTTGTTTTCGCTTCCGTCTGATACTCTGATGTGTGATGTATGAGGAGCTATCCTAAATTATTATATCTATCTAGGACATTTGGATCTTTCCGTATGGCGTTGCAATATTTCTATTTCTTTTAGATGGAATGGCTCTGAGGACTGTTGTATGTGGCTTGCATACATACTCATTTGTGTATGTAGTTGATCCCTTCGCCTGCCGATTACGCCGCTCGTTCTTGTCCCGTTGTCTGAAAGTGGTTAGGATGGCCGAAAGGCTACCGTGAGTGGCCCTGGGCCCCACCGTACTATTTTAACCACTTTCGTTCATCCAGGCATTAACTAAGAGCGTAATTCACCGAGGTAGTTACAGCTTTGCTTAATGCATGAGTTTTCATCGCTCTTTTATCCAAGATCTCTTTATCTTTGCAACCGGTGATCCAATCGACTATGTGAACAAGTGGACATCTCTTTTATCTTCCGAAAGGCCAGATAATCTATTCTGCCAGTGCATCTCTTCAACACGAACCTTGCTATTAATGTTGATCTTTCGAAGAGCGTTGAGCTCACAAAGTGTTTCGAGCATTCATTTGTATCCCGCTTCATGAATTTGGTATTCTTGGAATATCTCGTTAAATTCATGGTGGTATATCTTGAAGATATTCTCGCCTATTCTGTATCAATGCAAGAACATGAAGAACATCTACTTATCATTCTCCCAAGCTTCGAGAACACCGCATATGTGCAAAGTTTTGAAAGTGTAAGTTCTAACTTTTTGAAGTCACCTATCTTGGCCATGTCTATCTGATAAGGACATCGCTACCATTCTGGAATCATCAAGTCAATTGTTAAATCCATTCTCCACCTTCAACCAAATTCGGAGTTTTTTCTTGTTTGGCAAGTTATAATCGTTGTTCCGCTGAAGCTTTCCTCAAGGCTGCTAAATCTCTCTTGGATCTTCTTAAGAAGGACGAGAAATTCTTTTGGTCTTCCACACATCAAGAAACCTTTTGGAACCCTCTCTCGCTTTATCTTCTATTCTCAATCAGCCGGATACCGTGAAGATTTTCCAGATCTTTCATAATTCTTCTATTCAAGTTTGGTGCTATCCTTAATCTATCTGTTGAACCTATCATCTGTTTTAGTGATCTTCGTTCATATCTTTTCCGATGGCTTGGAACTTCCAACAAAGACGACAACATCATCATCTCTATCTACTTTGGATCCGATAAAGTGTTGGTATCACATCCTTGTTTTCTTATACAGCTTCATGAATTCTGTTTGTTAAGATCTTCAGTCTAAATTTCCGAGAGTTGGGTTGCACAATTTTCCTATTCATGTATAGAGTAATGCTTTGGGTGCAGAATGGAGTAATGACCATACCACTACTCTTATTATTCACTCTTCTACATTGAATTGGTGGATTAATGTGATTTCACTCATTCCACGGGAGTTAGGAGTGGCCTTTATCCTTTGATACTTTTACTTCTGTCCTTGTGTTCCGGAGGGTTCTCTTGAAGAACATAATCAATAATATCTTGTTGGTGATCACGTCTATTTCAACATGGAGGAAAATCTTCAACAATCTGGTGGAAACAAATGCAAAATCTTCTCCATCCTCTTCTTTCTACCAGAGCTTGACATCGTCAGACAAGATGGATGGAAGATATATCTGTTTTCAGTCTATCAATTCCTTCCTCTTGGTAAAGCCAGTTATGTACGACGCCATCAATCACAAAATCTATTGCAATAACCTCATGATAAAGGAAAGTAATACGCATCTCTTTAGTAACCTCTAGAGATTCATCATTCAACTTCTTCCTCAGGAATTCTACCGTGATCTAGCATCACCTACTTCGCTTGAAGATATATCTGCACACCTCAATTGCGTGATCCTTTGGTTCTTATCGGTGCAAGAAGATTCAAGTCCGGGAACTCCTTACCCAAATCTTTCCGTTGATATCAAGGAACTCTGTTGTTTGAAGGAAATATTTGTTCTCCAAGCTTCATTTCTTAAATCTATGGAAAGAAACAATGCTATTTTATAGTGGTTGATAACTTCTCCAAAATTGTTCTTTTCTTCCGATGAAAGAGAACATCATCTTCCCTTGCAGCTGTCGATCTTTAATCCTAACGATGTGTCTTTCTTTTCTCTCCTTGATACATCGTCTTTTCAAAATCTATCAAACGTGGTTCTATTCTTTTATCGTGTTCCTCTAAGAACACCTGAGATATGTCTACCCTAGCTTACTTGTTTCATGACAATCCTCCATATTATTCAAGTCCTTGGTTCTGAAGAAGGAAAACATAGGACTCGCAACTAGTCTAGCAAGTTTTGCAAGGTGCATTGGTCGCACCATTCCGTTGATAAATCAACTTGGGAACGCGAGAACCACATTCGTTCCGAACACCCGACTTCCCTTGTGCCTTTTTTTTCTCATAGGAATCTCGGGGCGAGATTCTTATTTAGTGGGGGAGAGTTGTAGCATCCCAATTATCTAACAATTGCAATGCTACTTGCCTAGTCTATATATTGCTACTTCCTACATATAATTAATTGCATCATGATTATATCATGCTCATGCCACCATGCCACATTGCATTTGAGCATCATATTAGAACCCATTTTATTTTGGTTCTTCTTCATATGCATTTGTATTCATGTTAATTGTATTTTCCTCTTGATACATTGTAGTTGGTTCTTGATAATCGTTAAATGCCCAAGTTGAGTTGGGGGCATATCTCTTTCAACTCCACCACCTTTCTTGGCACCACCTTATAATTCCACCATCCAAACTAATTGTGGGCTTTTGCATCTTCTTTGGTTTTTGTTCAGCTCACATTTATAAAGATGGATCCTTTGTTTACCACATGCCCCATTCATGGTTCATATTGTTTTCACAATATAAATAACTTGGGGTTACATGTGGGGGTGTTTTAAGTCTTCATGTGGTCTGTTTAAATGCATGGGCATGTTTAAATATAAATGGGATCAAATAAATGTCTAGTGGCACATACATACTAGCAAATTTCATTCTTATTCAAATATGCCCAACTTTCATACCAACCATGTGATCTTAATCATCTTTACTTGTGAGGGCCATATTGTTCAAATACTTGAAAGCATGTATAAATATTTGACCATGGTTGAACCTAGTTGTTTTCACAACTAGTGTTGGTGGAATTTATTGCCTATGTATGGCCCATGCAAGCTTCCCTTCATTTTATTTGACCACTTTTGGGTTTTATGAGGAGCTTGTTTGGATTGAATTCAAATCAATGGTCAAGCTCAAACCAAGCCTCCATAGATCATTCTCTCAACACCTCATTGTTATTTTGGTTTTATTTGATCTTGGGGATTGATTCGAATAGCTCATATAAGTGGGTTTATGTTCAAAAATAAACAAAACAAATACATGCAAGGACTTATCTATATATTCAAACTACCTATCTATCTATACCAATCTACCAATCCCCTTCTAGCTAACTCATCTTCTATCCCCCAATTTGATATGTTCTGTTCTCCTTTAAACATCTTGTTAACAGCAGCTTGTTTGGAAAATTCTTGAAACAAGCCAAAATTCAAAACAGAAAAAGGAGAAAACAAAATAGAAAGAAACAGAAGAGAGGGAGAACCCTGCAGCTCCTGCAACCAGCAACCCATCGGGCCACTTACCCCTTCAGGAAAACTCACGGCATCCTGTTCTACTCCAACCTCTGTTCGTTCTCGCTGCAGACACACAGAGACGGAGCAGGTGGTCATTTCCCCATCATCTGCATCACCACCCCTCATCTTATCCTGAGTCAAGCGCCAGTAACCCTAGCTTCTTCCCCTTCCTCGTGCCGCCATCCACCCATATTCTCCTTTGTTTCATCCACCTCACAGAGAAGGGAAAACCATTCACATGAGCACCACCGCAGTATGTCGATCCAATCATCACCATGAACTTCATCGTTTCAAACTGATCTCGGGACCGGAACCACGAAACTGTCACCATCCTCACTGCGGAAGAACAGGAGCCGAAGCCTCCTGGATTGCAGGGAATTGGGATCTTCAACCACAATGCCGAGCACGGTCACGCCCGGAATTCGTCGTTGCTGTGCGTCCTCCGGCTTCCCCGAGTGCGCCGACGCCCTCCTGGTTATCCCATGTACCTATTCCACCTCTCCCTTGTCTTTTTACCCCTTCCATCGCCGGATTGGGTCCCCAGCAGCAGCACCCTCGCGTGCACGGACGCAGACAGGTAGCAGCGACGCACGCGCGCGCTCAGCAGAACACCGCCAGTCAAGCCTATTCCTCCTCATTTTCTGGCGAGCCCAGTGCCTCTCAGCTGATCTTATTCACACTCTGTTGTATGTAGATGTGCCAGCTTTGCAACGCAGAAAACCCCATCCAATTTGGTACCCGGAGCCGCTCAAAAACATCGCCGAAAGTTTGCTTGATATCACTGTTTCTCTGTCCAAAAGTTCAGTTAACGTTAACATTTTCAGTTCGTCAGAACACAGCCGCCGCGTTGTTCTGGCCTGACTTTCTCGAGCACGCTCAGCATAGCGTCGGTGCTCCCCTTCCTTGGTCATCATATGAGTCTTGTCCTGGTGGTTCCCCGTTGTAGCTGCAGGCCTGAGACCATGGTAAGATTCCTTGGAGACACCCACACGCACGATGTACAGAGTTCAGGTTGGCCTCCTGCTGGCTCGCTTTTGGCATGAGCATTCTGTTTCAGCTGCTTGTTGTCCTGACCATTAAAAATCGAGTTGCCTCCGATCCCTTGCAACAAAGCTTGTCAACCCACTAGTACATCCTTGCTCTATTTCTTGGTTTGTCACAGGGCCAAATCCCAGCGCCGGCAGTAACACCCCATTTTTCCCTCCCATTCTTATATCTCTATCTCAATGTGTAACTCCAATTCGAAAATTTGAAAAACAGGAAGTAAATGAAGTTGTTCAAATATTTTGAATGTAAACTATGACTGCCGTTTGGATTATCCCAAATAGTCAAACTAATGAAATTTTGGCCTTTTCGTATTAGAATACAATTATTAATATCTTTTAACCCATAATTCCAAATTTGGCATATGACATATGTTTTCTTATCATAGAAATGTAAGGGTTAATAATATGGCTTCCAAAATAATTTCTGGTCAATTAAAAATTTCGAAATTATTTAAATGTCAATTAATGCCTTTATCTTAAATAAATCATAACTTTAATTCCGTAATTTCAAATTCGACAAATAATATGTCCCAATCGATTAGTTCGACGAGCCCGTTCTGATTATGCATTCCATAATATTAATTGAAGCATGCATCATATAAATATTAAGTACACAACAATGTTTATGGGAGCCAAACATGACTAAAAACTTAATAAAATGCTTCGTTCTTATACTCCACACATCCCTTACACCATGCTAGGTTATGCCATGTAAATTGTGCATCGTTCCATCATGGCATACTTGTTTGCTTGTTGCATATTATTTATATGATTGTGCAATGTATTTATTTCGACCCTTGTGTGTTTGGTTTTTATCCGGATAGACACTGAGCAAGGAGAATACCAGGAGCCTCAGGAGTATTATCTAGATCCTTCCTATTATGCAACTGAACTGCCAGGCAAGCAACTCCCCATGCTTGCATACATATAGTACCTATGCTTCTATCTTACTCTTGCATCATTGAGTCACGATTGCATTAAATTGAATCCCAAGTATTGCATAGCCTTTACTTTTAAACCACACCGAAGCTTGTACCTCCATCCCATGAGCCATTACTACAGGAGTTGTTTGAGCCATGCGAGTCGTAGAATTGCATGTGTAGGGTTTGTGCGAGTCCTTGGATCATGAGGTACCTAAAACAACTTAATATGAGTAGAGAACTAATGAAATAGGCATCGGTGAGCATTATCTGCTATTTGGTTCTTTAAGCTCACTTGTGTCCCATAGGACCCCGAGTACTTGATTCCTGTTCCTTGACTATTCGCACTATCCACATCCGGGAGGACTTGTGGACCCCCTAAGATAGATCTTGATTCATTTCTATTTCTTGGGGCCACAAACTAGTTTGGGGTTTTATTTACTATCCTATAATTATGACATGTTACTGCTTTATTTAAGATTGTGCGTGGAGCACCTGTACTGTTTTGGATCGTGGAATGTTTTCACGGTATCGACAAGCCCAGTCACACTTTCGGGTTCCCAGTCGTTTACAGCCATTGACACAAACCTTGGGTCCGTCTCGGAGCCGGCCAACTTAGTTGAGGGTAGCTTAATGGGGTGGCCCCCTGAAATATTTTATGAATCCTCTGATTGCTTTGTCGTGAATGCCTCGTTGGGTTTTGATTTGGTTTTTTTCGAGGTTGATCGAGTGTGTGTTGCTATTTGTGCACCCCTGTAGGGTAAATCTTTCTGAAAGCCGTGTCCGCGGTTATGGACGACTTGGAGCATAGTTTCTCGATCATAGACAAGCATAACTAAAGTACCGTGTTCAATTTGACTAAATACCTGACTAGTAATTAGTGCAATACTCATGGAATGGTTAATAAAACTGCCCATGGATGGGTTGTTCGTCCGCGTACTCGTTGGTAAGAGAGAGAGAGGATGGATCTGTTACTTCATGCTGTTATAACTGTTATTCTAATTAACGGACATCTGTCTATCAATGGTTAGTGAGTATCTATAGACTTGTTAGTTATTATCTTTCGCTGCAATTGTGTCACCCCCAGGTTGTTCTCTTTAGATGCATTAAGACTTGCTGAGTACCCCTAGGGTCTCGCACGATAAATATTTGGTTTAGGTGGACAGGTATACTCTCAGGAAGGCTACTGGGTCGAGAAGACCGAGTATGGTGGCAACGACTATTAGGTGTAGAGATTCTAGGGATGGAGATCCATGAGATCTATGGGCGCGATGTGCTTATTTCCGGGGCATCTTATGCCAATTTGCTTCTTAATCTGTACTCGGATCTTGTTTTCCGCTTCCGCTTGATACTCTGGTGCGTGATGTTTGAGGATGTATCCTAAAATATTATATCTATCTAGGATATTTGGATCTTGCCGTATGGCGTTGAATATTCCTATTTCTATTTCTTTTAGATGGTGTGACTCTGATCTCTATTGTAAGTCGCAAGCATACATACTCATTTGTGTATGTCGTGGTCGCATTACCTGTCGCTTATGCCGCTCACTCTTGTCCCGATGTTCTTGAAAGTGGATAAGGTGGTAGGCCGGTACCGTACCCTACCCTGCTTCGCCGGGCCTACACGTGGGTGGCCTTGGGCCTTCGCGGTAGAGTCACTTATCCACTTTTGGTTCGTCCAGGCTTGAACTTAGAGCGTAATGTCCGAGGTATTACACGCACACAACCCGCCAGTTCACTTGGACGAAGAGGATGGCCGACGTTCGTGGGTTACCACCGCCACCAATGCCTCCGCCAGCCGGTGGCCAGCAGGACAACCGCGAACGCTAGAACCGCCAGGACGAGGACGATGGTGATTACCCTCGTCGGGTGGTCAACTATCACGTTTTTGCCACCGAGCCACAGACCAAGCATAGCAAGAGGCGCCATGACGCAGAGGTGAATGCAATTGTCCCCCTCGTTCCTCAGTACCTAAACTGGTCTAAGGAAGCAATCACGTGGAGAAGGAAGGACCAGCTGAATTAGGTGCCGCACTCGGGCACCTACGCGATAGTCCTGGATCCCATCATCGTCTCCAAGAAGCACTCCCGTAGATTCTCCCACATCCTCGTGGATGGGGGAAGCAGCATCAACCCCAGTATGCAGCTCGTTGGACCGACAAGACATTAGCGAGTCCCAGCTGGAGCGATAGAGCACCTCCTTCCACAGAGTCGTTCCAGGTTCATCGCACTCGCCCATCGGCAAGATCCGACTGGATGTCATCTTCAGCATAGAGGGCAACTTCCGCCTTGAGCCCATATGGTTTGAGGTGGTTAACCTCTCCAGCGCATATCATGCCATACTTGAATGCCCATCGCTCACCAAGTTTATGGCGGTACCGAGCAATGCATACCTCAATATGAAGCTCCCCGGGCCCAAGGGGCTAATCACTATCGCCGGTGACTACAGGTGGTCGGTGGAATGTTGCACAGACGACTCCAAGCTAGTTGAGGACATGATCATCATAGAGGAGAAGCGCATTATCATGCAGAACTTGGCGTCCCTACAGGCGGACATGCTGGCTGGCGAGCCAAAGCCAGCTACAGAGGCACAGTTCAATGCATCGAAGGGCACCAATAAGATTTTGCTCAACGAGGCCGAGCCGGACAAGTTCATCCTAGTCGGAGACGGCCTTGATAGCAAATAGGAAAGGAGACTCGTCGACTTCATTCGTGAGAATCGGGATATCTTCGCATGGTCCCCCAAGGACATGCCTGGTGTTCCGAGGGAGCTCGCCGATCACTCTTTACATGCTAGGCTGGATGCAAAGCCGTTCAAGCTATCTCTATGCCGCTTCACTGCAGACAAGAGAAAAACAATTGGTGAAGAAATCACCCGGCGTCTTGAAGCCATATTCATGATGGAAGTTTTCCACCCGGAATGGCTGGCAAGCCTAGTGCTAGTACTGAATAACAACAAGACTTAACAGCTAGTTGTGATCGACAAGGAATGCTCCAAAGATCCATTTGCCCTGCCAAGGATAGATCAAGTGATCGACTCCCCAGCTAGTTGTGAACTATTGTCATTTCTGGATGCATACTACGGCTACCACCAGATCTGACTGAACCCCACTGATCAAATAAAGACAGCATTCATCACCCCATATGGGGCCTACTGCTACACCACCATGCCATTTGGACTAAAAAATGTAGGGGCTACGTACCAGCACTGCAATCACAAATCAGCAGATGTCTATCCCTATGTCGATGATGTGGTGGTCAAGACAAAAGAGCAACGAACACTCTGTGATAACCTGTAGGAAACATTCGTCAACCTCCGCAGATTACACATGAAGATAAACCTGGAGAAGTCTGTGTTTGGTGTTCCAGAAATCCATCTCCTCAGTTTTCTCGTCTCAGAACAGGGAATCAAGGCTAATCTAGAGATCACTGCAATTGAGCGCATGCAGCTGTTGCAGAATCTACGAGACGTCCAAAAGTTCACCGAGTGCCTGGCCTCCCTCAGCCGGTTAGTTAGTCGGCTAGGCGAGAAGGCACTCCTGCTGTACTAGCTCATGGAGAAAACAAACAAGTTCGTCTAGATGGCCCAGACAGACGAAGCCTTCTGCAACCTCAAGCGCATACTCTCCGCCCCAACAATATTGGTGGCCCCTGCTGCAAAGGAGCCAATCCTGATGTACATTGGAGCTACCAACCGGGTCGTCAGTGTCGTGCTCATGGTTGAGTCACCAGAAGAAGGAAAGGCGTAGCCGGTCCAGGACCTGGTGTACTACCTGAGTGAGGTAATCTTGCTCTTGAAGTAGAAATACCCCCATTACTAGAAGCGGATGTATCGTTTGTACATGGCCACCAAGAAACTGAAACTACTTCCAAGAGTACTCCATCCGGGTGGTGGCCCTAGCACCACTTTCGGAGATCATTGGCAACGGGGACGCCACGGGCCGAGTGACGAAATGGGCGATAGAGCATGCCGTTCACTGCATCTGGTATGATCCAACAATGGCGATCGAGTATCAAGATGTAGCATCCCATCTGTCTAACATCTATAATGCTACATGGTCTAATAATAAAATGCTACTTCCTACATATAATTGTTGCATCATAATTATATCATGCTCATGTCATCATGCCACATTGCATTTGAGCATCATATAAAACCCTTTTCATTTGGTTCTTATCTCATATGCACTATTAATTGTATTTGCCTCTTGTTACATTGTATTTGGTTCTTGATAAATGTTGGATGCCCAAGTTGAGTTGGGGGCATATCTCTTATTAATTCCACTGCCTTTCTTTGTCACCACCCTATAATTCCCCATCCAAACTATATGTGGGCGTTTACATTTCTTTTGGCTCTTGTCTAGCTCACATATATATAGGATGGATCCACTTCTAATTCCACATGCTCCCATATATGCCTTATGTTGTTTTCACAATATTAATATGTGGAGCCACATGGCCACCTTGCATGCTATGTGAGTAGGAATGTTTCTCAAGCTTACATATGGGTTCTATTGGAATATTTGATCATGTATGAATATAACTATGGCTATATACTGGTCTAGTGGGACACACACACTAGCACTTTCCCATTATATTCATTCATTCTTATTTCTTCCACTCTTGGACATATGGGTTTAATCCAAACCATGTGTTAAATCCTTGTGCATATATCTTATGTGTGGTACCATTGTTTCATGTCACATGATACATAAACCCCACATCCTCATCTTACTCTAGTTCTTCTATTTGATGATTTATTCAACCTTCCCAACCTTTTTGCTTGGGCTTTATTCAAATTTGAGTGCATGTGACTAGATGGAGCCATGTGAGATTGTCTTTGTTTTCACAAATATAATGTGGCCTATCTAAGGATCATGCATGGCCCATGCAAGGCCTCTCTCTTGTTCTTCTAGTTTGGTTTCTTTTGGGATATTTGGGTTGAGTTTGTTTGAAATCAATTGAAACAAATGAACCCAAATAAATGCTTAATCCACTTGTCTTCCACCTTGCAACTCTTTTACTGGAATTTCTCTTTGTCAAGCATACATGGGATATATATTTTGTTTTCAGAAAATATTATCATGTGCATGAGATAACGCCACATGTAAGATCATCTCCTCCCACCTCTCTCTCCTTTGGTCCTTTGGTATTTCCCCTTGTTTGGAATTCAAACTTCCTTTGGTGTTCCATATCAACTCCAAAACCCTAGCTCATCCATATATTTTTCTCCTCTCTCTTTTTCTAGCTAAACCCTAGCTCACCTCACCACCCTCCTCATCCCTAGCCTTGGCTAAACCCTAACCTAGCCCTTTTCCTACCCTAATCGCCACCACCACCTGGTCCTGCCCTGGCTAACCTGGCCCGACCCAAACCCCTTCTACTCTAGGTCGAGCCTCCCTTGCTCGGCATATCCCTAGCCAAGCCCCTTCCCTTCCCCTGTCCTCTCTACCTCGCTGACAAGGAGACCCCACCGAGCCCCCGCGCCGTCCCTGCTGGCCCCAGCTGCAGCTTCCCCCTAGTCCACCCGAGCCTTGCCACCAGGAGAGAGAGGAGAAAAGGTGCA
The DNA here is from genome assembly GCA_910589775.1 of Avena eriantha. Classification (NCBI taxonomy): domain Eukaryota; kingdom Viridiplantae; phylum Streptophyta; class Magnoliopsida; order Poales; family Poaceae; genus Avena; species Avena eriantha. The sequence continues at coordinate 91,229,488 of OU342740.1, forward strand.
CCACCACCTTTTCCACCCCGAGCCACCCACGACATCTCTCCCTCCCTCCGTCCTTATCTACTCCCTCCCCTGCCTGGCTGCTCTCTCTAGATCTCACCTGGGCGCTGCCCATCCTCACCAAGATCCCCACCTACCCTGATACTCCCTCTCTCCCATCTCTGACCACCTCACCGTCGGCTTCTTCTCACGACACCATAACAAGGAGGCGGGCGTGTTGTTTGGCATTGGGGAAGGGCAAGTCGATCACAGGCGTCACCGCTATGCATGGAGTCCAGGAGTAGGCGGCCCGGTACACGCTGCAGATCATCGAGCCGATGAGGAAACCCTAGCCACGGGTGGCCAGCTTCCCCGCCGATCCCCTGCGCTCCGGCCTGATCCGCCACCACCCACACACTCCCGGTGAGCCTCTGCACCTCCCAGACACCTCCCCCAGTCTATCTCGTCCTAGTCACGTAGATCATTCCGTCGAGCGCTCTCTGTGCGGCGCGCTCGCAGACGCTTTCTCGTAGTGGCGCCGCAGAAGGTTTTCCTCGCCGCGTAGCTCCTTCCTAGCATCAAACCGAGCCAGCCCCAACGGTCGCCGCCGCCTGTGTGCGCGCGCCACATCACGGGATCGAATCCCCGCCGCGCCTGTCTCCCGCTGTCCGTCAGTTTTGTCAGAAACCGGAGAAGAACAACAGTAGGCCGCTGATCCTTTTGTAGTTAACCCCCTTGCTGTTTGTTTCACGCAACCCGCACTCCACCCGGCCCCACATGTCATCCGCGGTGGCGTTTTTATAAAAAGGCACCATAGTAATCGCCGCCTCAACCCGCACTCCCCGTCTGCGCCACGTGGTTGCGCCCTGTTCGCGCGCCCGTGCGTGGCCCCGCGAACCGCCGGCCCCACCTGTCAATCTCACTGGCTGAACAACCCCTCGGTGAGAAAAGCCTCGCGTAGCCCGCTGCGACCCACCTGTTGCTGAGTTAGCGCCGGCCCCACTTGTCTGTGACGGTGGCTCAATCTCTCTGAGTATAAAAAGTATCTGTTCTTTTTCTGTTTAATAAAAATGATTTTTCAAAAATGTTTAATATGTTTTCAAATTTAGTTTTAAATATCTTTTAATTGGTAATTCCAAATAATACAAAGAATATATGTTTCTGAATCATAAAAATGTGAGGAATTCAAATATGCCATCCAAAATAATGTTTGACTAATTTAAATTTTCGAAATTGTTTAATTGCAATAAAAATGCCTTTTCTCAATTAATTAATAACTTTAGTTCTATAACTCCAAATTTGACAAATAATATGGCTAAATCGATCAGCGTGACGAGCCCGTTCTGATTATGCATTCCATGATATGAATTGAAGCATGCATCATATAAATATTAAATATTCAGAACTGTTTATGGTATTAAAACTTGACCAAATAATTAATAAAATGATTTATTCTTGTCCCCACACCTCACCCTGGCCATGCTACCTTATTGCCATGTAAATTGTGCATCATTCATCATGGCATGCTTGGTTGCTTGTCGCATTTTATTTACATGCTTGTGCACTTTCTTTATGTTGGCCCTTGTTTGTTTGGTTCTTCTTTCAAATAGACGCTCAGCAGGGGAATTATCAAGAATCCCAGGAGTACTACCCAGATCCATCTCTCGCTTCAACTGAGCTGCCAGGCAAGCACTACCACGTGTTTGCACACATATAGTACCTATTGCTTCTATCTTATTCTGGCATCATGGAGTCGTGAATGCATTAAATTGAATCCCAAGTACTGCATAGCCTTTACTTTTAAACCCCACCGAGCTTGTTCCTCCATCCCATGAGCCATTACTACAAGAGTCCCATGCGAGTCGTAGAACAGCATGTGTAGGGTATGTGAGTGTCTGATGGATAACGAGGTACCTAAACAACTTAACCTGAGTGGTAATGGGATAACTAATGAAAGAGGCACCAGTGGGCAATATCTGTCATTTGTTTTTTATGTCCACTTGTGTCCCATGGGACCCCGAGTACTTGATTCCTGTTCCTTGACTATGCGCACTATCCACATCCGGCAGGCCTTGTGGACCCCTTGAGCCAGAGCTTGATTCATTTCTATTTCTTGGGGCCACAAACTAGTTTGGGGTTTTATTTACTATCCTGTACTTATGCCATGTTACTGTTTTATTAAGATTGTGCGTGGAGCACCTGTACTATTTTGGATGCGGAGTGTTTTCGCGGTATCGACAAGCCCAGTCACATTTTTAGGTTCCCAGTCATTTACAGCCATTGACGAAAGCCTTGGGTCCGTCTCAGAGTCGGCCAACTTCGTTGCGGGTAGCTTAATGGGGTGGCCCCCTGAAATATTTTATGAATCCTGTGATCGCTTTGTCGTGAATGCCTCGGTGGGTTTTGAGTTGGTTTTTCCGAGGTTGATCGAGTGTGTGTTGCTATTTGTGCACCCCTGCAGGGTAAATCTTTCTGAAAGCCGTGTCCGCGGTTTTGGACGACTTGGAGCACAGTTTCTCGATCATAGACAAGCATAACTAAAGTACCGTCTTTAATTTGACTAAATATCTGACTAGTAATTAGTGCAATATTCATGGAATGATTAATAAAACTGCCAACGGATGGGTTGTTCGTCCGCTTTCTTATTGGTAAGCGAGAAGGAGGATGGATCTGTTACTTTATACTGTTATAACTATTGTTTCTAATTAACAGATATCCGCCTATCATTGGTTAGGCGGATGGTTAGCGAGTATCTATAGCCTTGTTAGTTATTATCTTTTGCTGTAATTGCGTCACCCCAGGTATATGTCCCCTTTAGAGGCATAAAGACTTGCTGAGTACCCCTAGGGTCTCACACGATAAATTGTTTGATTCAGATGAATACTCGCAAGATGGATACTGGGTGGAGGAAACAGATGATGTTGGCAATGATCACTCGGTGTAGAGATTCCGGCGATGGCGATCCGTGAGATCTGTGGGCGGGATGTGCTTTTTTATGTGGCATCTTATGCCGATTTGCTTCTTATCCATACTCGGATCTTGTTTTCTGCTTCCGCTTGATACTCTATTGATTGATGTATGAGGAGCTATCCTACACAATTATCTCTATCTAGGATATTTGGATCTTGTCGTATGGCGTTGCAATATTTCCATTTCTTTTAGATGGTATGGCTCTGAGAACTGTTGTAAGGGAGCTTGCATACATACTCACTTGTGTATGTATTTGATCTCTTCGCCTGTCGCCTACGCCGCTCGCTCTTGTCCCGATGTTCTTGGAAGTGGTTAGGGCTGTCGACGGGCCTACACCTGGGTGGCCCTGGGCCCCCGCTGTAAAACCCTTAGCCATTTTTGGTTCATCCAGGCTTGAACTTAGAGCGTAGGGTCCGAGGTTGTTACAATTGGTATCAGAGCCATCCCGCCCTTCAGGGTCTCAGCCAAAATGGTCGTTGTCAGTCTAGCAAATATTTTGGTAGCTATGTATACTAGGGAAAAATAAAACGTGAGAGTAGGACTGCTTCCACTTTTCTTCTTACCCACCCACCCACCCTTTTCTGGTAAGAAAGTGTAACGTTTTCAATCCTCTTCTAAAAATTCAAACTAGGATTCACGTGTTCTGGGTTCCGTAGTACCATAGGTTATGTGAGTGTGTGTGTGTGTGTGTAATTCAACTTGTTATCGCTATTTGCCTCTTGGTTATCAACTGTTGGTACATTCCATGCCGACAGGCTTTTGTAAACCGACGCGATCTATCTGATTCGTTGTAAACGGACGCGATCTGTCTTACTCTTTGTTATCCGACGCTATCTTGTTACAGGTGTTTGTTTTCCATAGTTGCTAATCTTTAGGTTCATCTTAAGAAGGAAGAGAGTCGGGATATGTGTTTTACTTATTCATGTGCGGAGTAATGCTTTGAGTGCGGGATGGAGTCGCAACCATACCACTACTTTTAACATTCGCTCTTGTATATTGAATTGGTAGAGTTACTAATCTTGATTCGTTAAGTGGTTTCGCGCATATAGTGGTATTTTAATGCCGAAATTTGCAGAATTTTTTTATTTGATAGCTTTGTGTACCACACTCCTTGTTTAGTCGTGTGCGATATGCTTACTATCTTCTAGGTGCTTTGAACTTTGTTGATATTTTAATATCACCTCAGCAAATTGTATCCTTTAATCTTGGTTAATTCCATTTTGGTACTATTTTGGATTATTATTATTTCCATTATGGTACTGACTTGAGTTTTATATCAATCACAGGATGGCACCACCACGCCGCACTGAGGAGGACATACCACCTGAACTGGGGGCTGCGTTGGCAAGTATTGCTAATGCCTTGGGAACAATGCAGCAGAACCAGCAACGCTTTGAAGAAAGTGTCAGGAGGAATGAGTTTTTCCGCTACCTCCACCTCCCAAGCGAGGAGACATGAAGCGCTTTCTGAAGTTTAACCCGCGCCACTTTGAGGTGTCTGATCAGCCACTGGATGCTGATGATTGGCTGCGTGAGATGTCAAGGTTGCTGATGACTGCTGATGTTCCTGAACAAGAATGGGTAATGCGCCACTAACCTTCTGAAAGGAGACGCAGCTCTATGGTGGGATAATTACTTGAAGGCAAACCACTCTGGTTTTTAGCCAACTTGGGAGCAGTTCGCTGGGGCTTTCAAAGAGCAATACCTGTCAGAAATTGTCATGGAGAAAATGAAGGAGGTATTTCTCAACCTCAAGCAGGGAAATGAAAATGTCAACACCTATATCAGAAACTTCATGAATCTTTCTCGGTATGGTGGTGATGAGATCTCTGATGACAAGAAGAAACAAAAGAGGTTCAGGCATGGGCTCAATGCATCTATCAAATATGCAATCACTCATGCAAGGACGGGATCTTTTCTGGAACTCCAACATACAGCTCTATAGGAGAAGCCAGTAGGCAAGTGTTCGAGGAATCCAAGAAACACCATCGTGACGCAACAAGCTCTTCAACTATGACAACTCCTTCTAAGCGCCGCGTGTGGGTTCCTAATACCGCACCGCCGCTCCCGGCTCCACCAAGACCTTCAAGCTATGCGGCAAGGCCACCAAACTCCTTCAACGTTGCTCCTAGGGGCTACAACCACAACTACCCTGGGGAGCCTGGTGGAGTCCCTGGCTACACTGCTCCACGTCCACCTGGTGCTTGTTACACTTGTGGGAACACTGGGCATCAACACTGGAGTTGTCCCATGAACAACAAAGCTCTTCCTCCACCACCTTCAAGACCTGCAGCAAGTTCTTCTATGGTTCGTGCACCTCCACCTCGGGCTCTCAACATCAACACCAAGCCCGGGTCCACTGTTGCTCGTGCCAACTGTGTCAATGTCGCTCAAGCCGAGCATGCACCTGGAGTTGTGATGGGTATGCTTCCTGTTAACTCAGTTCCTGCATGAGTTTTGTTCGATTCTGGTGCATCGCATTCTTTTGTTTCTCACAAGTTTGCAAATGAGAACGAGTTAGCAATGGATGCGCTTCCTAAGCGCTTGATGGTCCTTTCTCCTGGGGCAACAATGGCATCTTCCAAAATCAGCCATGGCAATCAAATTGAGATTGGTGGCTCTTCGTCCCGGCTTCCTTAATTATTCTGGGAAATTCTGACATTGATGTTATCTTGGGCATGGATTGGTTAACAGCAAATGCAGCTGTGATTGATTGTGCTGAACGCTCGGTTTCTCTGAAAATTCCTGAAGGCCATATAGTCTATTCTCCAAGTCTGACTCCTGCAATTCAGCTTTTCTCTTTGGCGGCTCTGAATGATGATGCTATGGATGCTATTCAGAGTGTTCCGGTGGTCTGTGAGTTCCCAGATGTTTTTCCGGAAGAGTTACCAGGTATGCCTCCTGACCGAGAGGTCGATTTTGTGATTGAGCTTGAACCTGGTACCGCTCCTATCTCCAAGCGGCCTTATAAAATGGGTCCTGCTGAGTTGGTTGAACTCAAACGTCAGCTTGATGAACAAGAGAAGTTGGGTTTCATTTAGCACATCACTTCTTCTTGGGGTAGCCCAACCATCTTTATGAAGAAGCGAGACCGCACTGATAGACTTTGTGTTGACTATCGGGCTCTCAATGCTAAAACCATCAAGAATAAATATCCCCTTCCGTGGAGTAATGATCTCTTCGATCAGCTAGCTGGAGCTGTGGTATTCTCTAAGCTTGACTTGATAAGTGGATATCATCAAATCAATATTCACAAGGAAGATGTCCCCAAAACAGCTTTCACCACCCGCTATGGCCTGTCCGAGTACACGGTCATGTCCTTCGGTCTCACCAACGCACCTTCCACCTTCTCAAGGCTTATGAACTCGGTTTTCATGGAGTATCTTGATAAGTTCATCGTGGTCTATCTGGATGATATTCTAGTCTATTCTAAGTCAAAGGAAGAACATGAAGAACACCTTCGGTGTGTCCTGAACAAGCTTCACGAGAATCGCTTGTATGCAAAGTTCTCCAAGTGTGAGTTCTGGCTGCCTGAAGTCACCTATCTAGGTCACGTCATCTCTGCTAAGGGCATTGCCGTCAACCCAGAAACTGTTTGGACAATTGTTGAGTGGCTTCCACCCAAAAATGTCAAAGAAGTCCGGAGTTTCCTTGGTTTGGCTAGTTATTGTCGTCGGTTCGTTCTGAACTTCTCGAAGATTGCGAAGCCTCTTACCGATTTCCTCAAGAAAGGCAAGAAATACCTTTGGTCTCCTGCATGTCAAGCTAGCTTTGAAACACTCAAAGAGAAGCTCACTTCCACACCAGTCTTGATTCCTCCAGATACATCAAAGCCTTTCTAGATATTGTGTGACGCCTCCTTGCAAGGATTGGGTGCGGTCCTCATGCAAGAAAAGCAAGACGTTGCTTATGATTCTCGTCAGTTGAAAACTCATGAGCTCAACTATCCAACACATGATCTTGAACTTGCAGCGGTTGTCTTCGCTCTAAAAGTATGGAGGCACTACTTGCTTGGAAACCGTTGTGAGATCTTTTCTGACCACAAAAGCCTGAAGTATATCTTCAGTCAACCGGACCTCAACCTTCATCAAAGGAGCTGGATTGAAACCATCAACGACTTTGATCTTTCCATCAACTACACTCCTGACAAAGCTAATGTCATGGCTAATGCTCTTAGCCGAAAAGCTTATGTGAACAACCTCATGGTGGAAGAACAACAGCCTCTCTTGTGCGAGGAATTCCGCCAGCTCAACCTTGAAATTGTGGATCAAGGGTATCTTCTGAATCTTCTAGCAACCCCTCTCTTGGAAGAAAAGATTCGTGCTAGTCAGCGAGGTGATACCAAAAACATCATCTCCAACATTCAGCTGCCGAAGTATGAGTCCTTCCACGTCGATGATGAAGGAGCTCTATTCTTTGAACACCGGATGTTTGTTCCGAACTACCCGGGTTTGAGAGAGAAAGTTCTTAAGGAGGCGCATGATTCAGTTCTTTCTATCCATCCTGGCAGCACAAAGATGTACATGGACTTGAAAACACAATATTGGTGGCCTGGATTGAAACAATGTTGTGCCAAGTATGTCTCCGAGTGCGATGTCTGCCGCAGAGTTAAATGTTGGGGGGATACCCCCGGGTAGTCACGTCGGTGTATAAAGGCCGAGTTAGCCGAGGTTCGGCAAGGCCAAAGTAGATGCTGGCCGGGTCACCTCAAGGCAGGGCGAATCATGGGGTAACCCGTACCAGGGGGCGTTCGCTTAACTAAGTCTCAACCGACTTAAGCAGTAAGTCGGAAGTGCATGTTCTACTTATATGCAGGAACAGGTGTGGCCATATCAACTATGATCCGGGTCACATCAAGCTTCTAGGAGAAGGAAGGAATCTCGCTGGTCAAAAGAAGCCCCGGTACGCACTACCTGAGCAAAGCAAGCAAGGACAGGACCACCGGGGCGTGGCCGACAAGGGTGACGACGCCCAAGTCGGCTGACGCGGGCGCCGTAGAGGCTCACGTAGCAAAAGCATGTGTGACGCGGGGGAAAAGCACCCCGGTTGGCTTACTACTTTGGGGGGAAGCATATTCTTAGGAATATGCTTCCACGTATGCCCTAGGCAGAGACCGAGCTCCCTCTATAAAAGAGGGGCTAGGGTTTCAGTAGAAGGGGTTGGTTTTTCTGCTATTCCGTTTTGGTTAGGGTTTTAGGTGTGATCTGTGGGTTAGAGTAAGAGAGCTCCTTCTTCCTCCTCTCGCCAATACAACTCGAGGAGAACTTGTAATCTTGGTAACAGAGCTATACAAACAACTGTGTGGAGAATAACTTCACTATCCCTCCCTGGATTCCCCTAGCGTGTATTAGTCCCCACCTTTAGCCTATCCATGGCATCTGCCGTGACACCACCACGACAGTTGGCGCCCACCGTGGGGCTAGCGGCGCTAGCAGGGGTCAAGATACGGACAGGAAACATCATCGGCACTGGCGAACGCATCGTCTCCGGGCTCGTTCAGCACTTTGGAGCGCTGGATTTCGTCAGCGACAACGCTGGCTGCTTCGGCACGCATCCTCTTCCGCGCAATGGCCTCTTCGTCAGGCTCGGCGTGCACAAGGTCTACGTTGCTGTTGATGTGTCATGTGTTCATCCGCGTCACGTCGTCGAGGCAGGGGAGCCACCCCTCACCGTGGTTCCCGGAACACGTATCGCTCGCTCCCAGGACCATGCAGAGGTGATGATGACTGCACCAGGTGCGGGCGCGAGCAAGGATCCGGCGCCAGATCCGGAGGTAACGCCTAAGGTGCCGAGGAAAGGTAGAGGTCCTCCACTTGAGAGGCCAGAGAACGTGTTGAGGGAAGCAATGGATAGCTTGGCAAACCCTGTAGTAGCAGCAGTAGATCCGGCTCGAGCGCAGGCCGAGCTGGAAGAAACTAGGTAGAAAATACTAGAGGGCGCAAAAAAGATAGCCGCGGCACAGCAGTCGTTGAATATGACGCTGCGTGAGTACGCAAAGGCGAACAAGGTTGACACTGTAAAAATGAAGGGAAGAAATCTCATGAGCGAGATGAACAGAGAGGGTGATATTGGGATTGAGGAATTAGAAAACTGTTTGTCCGTGGGGCTGCCGAGGTATAGTACCCCGGCAAAGAACCTCAGAGCAGCGGATGCAGCTGCGTCCGAGTTAGAGGGCCTGACGGGTGAAGCCCGGCAAAGACAACAGGATAGGGTTAATGAGCTGGTTCAGATCGCGAACAGGCAAAACGAGGAACTACTCAGAGCTAACCCGGAGAGAGCTGGAGCCTCCAAGATCGTCCATTCGGCGGTGGGTAACCCGGAGAAATCCACTGGAGCCGCATCGTCTCCTCATGGTGGTCCAAGGAGAGAAGAGGTAGTAACCTCGGCCAGACGGAACAAACAGATCGTCCCCTATGACCCAACGCGGGCAGGGAAAGGAAAAGAAGCTCAGAAAAATGATGATCGACGAAGTGTGAGCCGAGGGGAAGCTGGCCGAGGTAACCGCGATCAAGGCAATGCCGGTCAAGGGAACGTTGTCAACGGCAATGCCGGACAGCGAAACTCGGCTGGAGCAGGACAACCGTAGCACCAGAATATACTGAGGCAAGAGCAAAGTGCCGGCCGAGGTATGCAACAGAAAGGCGCTCCATGAGAGCAAGACAGGTATAATGATGGAGACTCGGAAATGGCAAACGCGGGATACCCAAGGCCAGACTATCATGTGATAGGGTCAAGATTGGGAAGCAGGGATTTGATGCCGGATGATGCCAGGTTGAAACTGGATCGACTGTATAGGTCGGAACAAATTGAATGTCAAGGTCCACCGGGTCCAGCATGTTTTGGACCCCGGATCATGAAAGAGCCACTGGTACCGAACTTCCTGCTACCCAGGGGCACGAAGACGTATGACGGCACTATAAAGCCGGAGGATTGGCTGATAAATTATGCTACAGCTGTGAAAATTGCCACTGGCAACCTGAGATGGGCTGTACGATATGTACCCTAGATGTTGGAAGGACCGGCAAGAGTATGGCTGAACAATTTGCCACCAGGAAGCATCAACTGCTGGATAGATTTTGAGGAAATGTTCATCAGCAATTTTTCGAGTATGTATCAGAGGCCAAATAGGCCACAGACCCTAGCTATGTGCAAACAAAGGCCAAATGAGACGGATCAGGAGTTTTTAACCCGGTGGAGCACTGTGAGAAACTCGTGTGAGGGCGTGATAGAATCACATGCCATAGCATGGTTTGCACAAGGGTGCATATATGCAAGCGAGCTATGGCAGAAGTTGCAAAGGAAAATGCCAACTACGTTGGTAGAGATGATCCGGATTGCAGATTCGTATGCTTTGGGTGATCCGACTCAGCCTAGGCTCGTATCAAACGTGTCAAACAATGAGTACTATCAGAGAGATGGGGCCGGATCATCCCAGAGGAATGACTACAGAGGAAAAAGGAGAGATGATAGACCGGATCATCGATACGGTTCGCACCAAGTTACAGCTGTGAATCAAGATCAGCCCGGAGCAGGGGGCAGTCAACGCCAAAAAACTGGAGGGCAGTGGACTCCAAGAAACGATGGCAAGAAGACTTGGACACCAGAGAAAAAGAAGAAGTGGCAAGAAAGGAAAGACCGTCCGAGGTATACTTATGAGTCGATGTTGGACCAGCCGTGTAAGTTTCACACGCCAAATCCGAATAACCTAGCGGGTCATACGACGAGGCAATGTGAGTGGATGCGCAAGATTGAACAAGGTGGTTCGGGGAATGCTCAGGCACCCCAGAATGATCAGCCTCGGCAGGAGTTACCCCGACAGCAATTGCTCTCTGGAGCGAACACACAACAGCTAATGTTGACTCCCCTCCGCCGAGGTATTATAATAATGAGAGAAGGGATGCAGTGCATCAAGTAGAAAATCAGCATCAGTCAGATCAGAGATACCCCGGAAATGAGGGGAGAAATGAGTATAGGGAGCACCATCAGAGCTATTGTGTGTTCACCACTAAGGAAACATATAGAAAGAGCTTACAACATAGGCATATGGAGGTGAATGCAGAATGCCCGCAGTGACGAGGTACATGCCTTGGTCCGATCAGGAAATCATCTGGAGCATCAAGGATCATCCCAAGCTTATGCCAAGCCCTGGTTCGTATGCGTTGGTGCTGGATCCGACGCTCATCGGACCTAGCATTAACATAAGGTTCTATAAGGTGTTGATCGAAAATGGCAGTAGCATTAACATCACGTATGCGGACACAATGCGCAAGTTGGGTATCTCGGAGAACATGTTGTAGGCCACGAGGACAACTTTCCATGGTATTGTGCCCGGCATTTCTTGTGAGCCCATAGGCAAGGTCCGGGTTGACGTCTTGTTCGGCACAAGGGATAACTGCCGAACCGAAAATTTGGAGTTCGAGGTGGTGAACTTGGAAAGTGCCTACCACGCATTACTCGGAAGACCAGCCCTGAACAAGTTCATGGCAAGCTGTCATGTTAGCTACTTGAAGATGAAGTTGCCCGGACCAAACGGGGTGATTACCATTGCAGGGGATTTCCGACGTTCCATGGAGTGTGCGTTGGCCGGGTCAAATTTAGCCAAGTCACTTGTGATTGCGCAGGAAAAAAGGAAAATTCAAGAGGTGGCGGCATTGGCTCAGTCCGTGCAGCAGTATATGCCGGCGCTAAGTAACCCGCATGGAAGTGTCTCCTTCCAGGCCACAAAAGATACCAAGAAGGTTCATGTTGATGACATCTTCCCAGAGCGCACCGTAACAATTGGTGCCGGGTTAAGTGATAAAAAGGAAAGCGAGCTTGTCAGCTTCCTCCGTGAGAATCGGGACATTTTTGCTTGGTCCACACAGGACTTGCAAGGTGTTCCGAGGGAGTTGGCTGAGCACTGTTTAAATGTGAGACCCGGAGCTAAGCCAGTGAAGCAACCTCTCCGCCGCTTCGCCGAAGATAGGAGGAAATTAATTAGGGATGAGATAGCTCGGTTGCTTGCTGCAGGATTTATCATGGAAGTTCTTTACCCGGATTGGCTGTCTAATCCGGTGCTGGTGGAAAAGAAGAAGGATGACCCGAACGTGGCAGTGGTTTAGCGCATGTGTATTGATTAGACGAACTTGAACAAGGCGTGTCCAAAAGATCCATTTCCGCTGCCAAGAATAGATCAGGTCATAGACTCAACTGCTGGATGTGAATTGTTGTCATTCATTGATGCATATTCTGGTTTCCACCAGGTACCTCTGAATCCGGATGATCAAATAAAGACTGTGTTTATTACCCCGTATGGGGCTTATTGCTATCACTCCATGTCGTTTGGTTTACGTAATGCAGGGGCAACGTACCAAAGATGTATGCAAAAATGTTTGCACGACCAAATAGGTCAAAATGTACAGGTGTACGTGGATGATGTGGTTATCAAGACCAAGGAAAGAAAAATGCTCCTTGACGATATCAGGCAACCGTTTGCGAATCTAAGGAGGTTCCGGATGAAACTTAACCCAGAAAAATGCACCTTCGGTGTCCCGGTTGGAAAATTGCTTGGTTTTCTTGTTTCCAGCCGAGGTATCGAGGTTAATCCAACCAAAATCCGGGCCATCGAACGAATGGAACTGCCGAAGTGTCTTAACGATGTCCAGAAGTTCACAGGTTGTCTGGCCTCGTTAAGTCGGTTTGTATGTCGGTTGGGAGAGAAGGCATTGCCTCTTTACCAACTCATGAAAAAGTCAGATAAGTTCGTTTGGACACCGCAGGCCGATGAGGCCTTTACCCACCTGAAGAAGATGTTAGCCACGGCACCAGTGCTAGCCTCACCGCTATCAAAGGAGCCAATGTTGCTCTATATAGCCGCAACCAACCGAGTTGTAAGTGCAGTGATAGTGGTGGAGCGCGAGGAGGAACATAAGTCGGTGCAAAGGCCAGTGTATTACTTGAGCGAGGTGTTGTCTGCCTCAAAGCAGAACTATCCACACTATCAAAAGGTGGCATATGGCGTGTACATGGCCGCCAAGAAACTGAAGCACTACTTTGAGGAGCATCCTATCCGGGTCATATGTGAGGCCCCCATATCTGAGATAATGAGTTACAAGGATGCGAGCGGCAGAATTGCAAAGTGGGCAATTGAGCTAGCTCCTTATGCGCCCCAATATGATAGAAGAGAGACAATCAAATCTCAAGCTGTGGCGGACTTTTTCGTGGATTGGGCCTAGGTGCAATACGAACCGCCACTTCCAGATCCGAACTATTGGCGAATGCACTTTGACGGATCAAAAACCAAAACCGGGCTAGGTGCCGGAGTTGTACTCACGTTGCCAAAGAAGGACCAGTTGAAATATGTGCTGCAGATCCATTTCGCCGCATCAAACAATGTCGCTGAGTATGAAGCACTTGTGCATGGGCTCAAGGTGGCAAAAGAGATTGGGATACGTTGGATCATATGCTTTGGCGACTCGGATTTGGTGGTTCAGGAAGTGTCGGGAGTGTGGGACGCCCTTGATCCAAACATGGCATTGTACAGATTTCATGTGCAGAAGATATCTGGTTACTTTGAGGGATGCGAATTTCACCATGTACCCCGGGTGGAAAATGAGGCTGCCGACATGCTGTCGAAGCTTGGGTCAACCCTACAAGCAATTCCATCGGGTGTAGCATTAGAGCACCTCAGGAAACCATCCATCAGGCCCTCCCCAGAAATTGACTCGATCTATGTCCCGGAGGACACGGAATCCGGAGCTGTGCCCATGGACATTGACATGGGAAGTGATACGCGAAACCCGGGGACTGCCTCGGCAAACCCGGGGACTGCTTCACTGAACCCGGGGACTGCTCCGCAAGACCCGGGGACTGCTCAGCGTGATCCGGTTGAAGTTATGCCGGTGGATCAGATGGAGATTGATGAGGATGTGTTCCCTGTGCGAGCAATACCGGCTTGGGCACTACCTATATTTCAATTCCTGAAAGATGGAACGTTACTCACTGAGGAAGTACTGTCCAGGCAAACACAGGGGAGGGCAAAGGCGTACACGATCATCTATTCCGAACTATACAAAAGAAGTGTGACCAATGTCCTCCAGCGATGTGTTGACCCGGAAGAAGGGCTTGACATCCTCCGAGATATACATCAGGGGGAATGCGGGGATCATGCCTCATCCCGAGCATTGGTAGCAAAAGCTTTCCAGCACGGATTCTACTGGCCAAATGCCTTAGAGCAAGCGGAAGATCTGGTGAGAAAATGTAATGGTTTTCAGAGGTACACTACCAAGACACATATGCCAATGTCGGAACTCAAGACCATACCAATTACTTGGCCATTTGCCGTATGGTGCTTGGATATGGTTGGCCCGTTCAAACCAGCAAGGGGAAATATGACTCACATTCTGGTAATGGTGGACAAGTTTACGAAGTGGATTGAGGTAAAGCCTATAAGAAAATATGATGGAGCTACGGCCGTAACGTTTCTCAAAGATATCATCTTGAGGTACGGTTATCCTCACAGTATCATAACTGATAATGGCACAAATTTTGCGGAAGGAGCATTTGCGTGTTTCTGCCGGGATAAGAAGATCCGGCTGGATGTAGCCTCGGTAGCCCACCCCGCATTGAAAGATCCAACGGATTAGTATTATCCGGGATAAAACCCTGGCAGATTGAGCCGCTGCAAAGATCAGCGGGGTGCTGGATAGAAGAACTACCAGCGGTACTGTGGAGTTTAAGAACAACTCCGAATCGATCAACAGGCTATACGCCGTTTTTTCTGGTATATGGGGCAGAAGCTGTATTACCAGCCGACATAGAGTATGATTCGCCTAGCGTCACCCAGTACACAGAAGCCGAAGTGCAAGAAGCCCAGCAAAATGATGTTGATCTGCTGGAAGAAGCGAGAGAACTAGCACTGTCCAGATCCGCCATATATCAGCAAAATCTCCGACGCTATCATAGCCGGAAAGTGTGCCCCCGAGTCTTTCGGGAAGGCGATCTGGTGCTCCAGTTGGTACAACATACTATTGGCATGCATAAATTATCCCCCCATGGGAAGGGCCATTCATCGTAAGCAGGGCATTGCACAATGATTCTTATTATCTTATAGATGCAACGCCACAGGAAAAGAACAAGGCGGACAGGTCCGGAGAGGAATCTAAGTGACCATGGAATATAGCTCTACTTCGTCCTTTCTACACTTAACTAAGAAGTGTATGTATCCGAGTCGTCTCATATGTCGGTATGTATGTCGACAATAAGCTTATCAATGAAATGTTGGCACCTCGAGCAGTAACTCGGGGTCTGCCTTAATAATGTTTGTAGTTTTTGTGTGTCAGCTGGAATAAGTTATTCTACTTACCTCGGATTAGTAATGTGTGAGCACCAAGAACCCAACTCTTTGATTTGCTGCTGTCGAACAAGAATTGGCTTCATGGCAAGCAAGAGAACAAGTTTGGAATTGCGTAGCACATGAAAAACGACTAAGGAAAAGAATTTATTCAAGCCGACGTTTGTTTTTCGGACTAACCCTGTATTTATTTTCAAGTTATTATGCAGTTTTATTTTTGAGCTAAGTCTAAAAGTTTCTCAGTATTGTTAAGACAATTTTTGAAGCTCAGATTCGTAAGTCATAAAACCGATTCAAGGTAGACACGAACCGAGCCAAGATATTGAACGAACAAGAAAAAGAAACTCGGGGACTATGCCCAAGTTAATCCGGCATAAGAACTTAGTAGCAAAATATCACATGTGTTTGGAATACAACTCCACCCGGCATACCGGGGATCTGATAAATTTTCAAGTTTTTTCGCTCAAGGAGCAGCAGGAGGAAGTTCGACATCATCTTCGTCGCCTTCAATATCCGAGGCATCGTCTTCTCCTTCACCGTCCGAGCTATCCTCATCATTCTCAACCTCTTCGTCCGTAGCGGCTTCCAGGAAGCTCGGCCCCTCAACCCATTCATGAATGGGAGCGTATTCCATGAGGCTATAGGCGCAAGCCTGGCGCCGAGCTACCCACTCCGGATCATTGGTCCATCTGGATCCTGTGCGTAGACGTGTGAGGAGGTTGAGATCGATCTTCTCGTACCACGTGAGTATGTGGTGAAGAATGGTATCAGCTGCGGCACGTCCAGTGAACTCTCTCCAGAGGTCAAGCTGAGTCTCGGTTTCCATTAACTTCTCAATGAGAAGTGCGGTGGTCTCCGGGGCTTCTTCGCCGGGCCAAAACGTGTTGAAGATGCGAGCTGCAGCGCCGAGGATGTCCTTGCCGTAATTTTTGATGAGCTCCACACGAGATGATAAGCTGACCAACAGGTCCTCCAGGTCATAAGGAATCCCTTCACCTTCAGAAGTGGCCGGAGTACCCCTTTGTCGGCGGAAGTTGGCAACTGATACGCTCGCAATAGGAGTGCCCTCTGGAAATTTGCCTGGAAACGAGGCAAAGGAGGAGGGTCAAGAAAAGACATATGAAGTAACCCGGAGAAGTAGGTCGGAAAAGGGAAAGGAACTTACGTGATATATGACTGAGGATCCGGGTCAACTCCTTGGTGCAGTCATCACGTCTCTTCCAAAGCTGCT
Source organism: Avena eriantha (assembly GCA_910589775.1). Lineage (NCBI taxonomy): Eukaryota > Viridiplantae > Streptophyta > Magnoliopsida > Poales > Poaceae > Avena > Avena eriantha. Next base: position 91,245,995 of record OU342740.1, read on the forward strand.
CAAGCTCAGCGTTCGCCGACCCAAGCTGGATGCCAGACTCCTTGAGAAGATCCTGGTCCTTGGCGATCTGGAGGTTGAGGCGCTCGCGCTCTTTTGTGTAATTCTGGCCAGCCTTTTGAAGTTCGGATTGGTGCTGGGCCTTCATCTTCTCCATCTCAGCCTTGAGCCTGGCAATCTCTGATGGGTTCGTAGCATGGAAAACAAAAAATTTCTACCGCAAGAACGAACAAAACCCAGATCTAATCTAGATAAAAGCCAAGATCTAATCTATTAGACATGTGCAACGAGATAGATAGGAACTAACCCTCGTAGATCCGAAAGCGTTAACGAGATTAGATCTCGTGGTTGATGTAGTCGAACACTTGTCGATCTAAAGATCGTGTGGACGATCCTTCCGGCGTCGCGTTCCGGCAGCGCTTCCACAGTCGGTCAAGTGGACGATCCTTCCGGCGCCGCGTTTCGGCAGCGCTTTCGCAGTCGGTCACACGTGCGGAGTCGAAGCAAACCTTCCTCTCCCCATTCCAGTGAGCAGCGGAGGTAGTAGATCTCTCCACGGAATCCCAGCAGCACGACGTCGTGGTGGTGGTGGTGGAGTAGAGAATTCTGCAGGGCTTCACCTATGCCTGTGCAGAAGAAAGGAGGAGGAGAGAGGCGGCAGAGATTTGGAGTAGTAGAGGAGGGCTTGGAGGTGGCGCCCCCACCCCTCTATTTAAAGGGGGGAGGCGCCATGGGAGGGGGAGTCCTTGTCGGACTCCCCTCCCTCCTATGGCCGGCGGATTGGGAGGTGGGGAAGGAGTCCTCCCCCCTCCCACGAATCCTTGTCTTACGCCACAAGGACTCCTTGATCCTTTCTTGGTTTTCAAGCAAACTCCAAGAAATCTTCTAGAACCTTCCGGAACATTCCAAAACCTTCTAGAAACCTCATACAAATACTCCGAAACATTTCCTAACTCAGAAAATGATCCCCAATATATGAATCTTACTCTCCGGACAATTCCGGATCTCCTCGTGATGTCCCGGATCCAATCCGAGACTCCGAACAACATTCAGTCTCCAACGCACATTCCATATCTACTTAAAACAACTTTGAACCTTAAGTGTGTCACCCTACGGTTCGTGAATATGTAGACATGACAGAGACACATCTCCTATCAATAACCATCAGCGGGACCTGGAGATCCATAATGGCTCCCACATACTCAACGATGACTTCGTGATCGATAGAACCATTTACATACGAGACCAATTCCCTTTGTCACACGATACTTTACTTATCCGAGGTTTGATCGTCGGTATCTCTATACCTAGTTCTACCTCGTTACTGATAAGTACTCTTTACTCATTCCGTGATATGTCACCCCTTGTGACCTAGTCACATGCTTGCAAGCTAACTAGATGACATTCCACCGAGAGGGCCCAGAGCATATCTATCCGTCATATGGATGGACAAATCCCAATCTTGATTCATGCGCTTCAACACATACTTTCAGAATACCCAATGACACCTTTATAACCACCTAGTTACGAAGCGGTGTTTGATGTCATCAAAGTATCCATCCAGTGATGGTGATTAACATAACCTCATGGTCGAAGGATTAGGTTACTATGCATTTGAAAGCTTATAGCAATACGAACTTAATGACTTGATCTTATGCTACGCTTACTATGGGTGTGTGTCCATCACATCATTATCCTAATGATATAACCTTGTTATTAATCACATCCAATGTCCATGATCAGGAAACCATGATCATCAATTAATCAACAAGCTAGTTTAACAAGAGGCTTACTAGGGACTCTTTTATGTTTACAAAACACACAAGTATTAATGTTTCCGGTTAATACAATTATAGCATGGGATGTAAACATTTATCATAAACATAAAGATATAATAATAACCACTTTTATTATTGTCTCTTGGGCATATCTCCAACAGTCTCCCACTTGTACTAGAGTCAATAATCTAGTTAAAAAACTTGTGCATTCAACACCTATGGCTTTCTGGTGTTGTATAGACACTATTGCTAGTGGTAAACATAATCTTCGGATCTGACACTTCCTGGTCCGTGTGTATTTGCATGTCCTTGCGTCTCTACGCATTACTCATTCTCCAATGAGATGGCATTGTATAAATTTGGTCCTTTCGTGAGACTTTTAGTTCCTTCGGCTCAAAATATGTTGATATTATTGTCACACAATATATCTTCATAGTATTAGCCCACTTTGAACTACACCTAGTTTGATAACAAACTACTTAACACAAATTCCCTCCTTTGCTGCTACTATAGCAGTTTATATACTTAGCCTTTTGTTGTAGTATCCGTCACAATGTCTCAATTTTTGAACTCATCCAAATCCATCATGGAACATCCTTTCCATTATATTGTGCCACCCATAGTCTAAATTGAGATAAATTTAATTTGTATCTTGTGACAAAACTAGTATGAATGTAACACTTTACAATGAACTACCTTTAACTATTTGTCACTTATACATGATATATTCTTAGTTCTTCCAAAGCTCATAAGAATATCTTTACTATTGTCCAATGATCATCTTATGAATCATTCTGGTATATACTCATAACATTTAGAGCATATGACATATCTGGATGTGTACATCTCAAAGAATGATTGATCAAAATATTCTTGTGATTTCACCAAGTGTCAAAACACTTGAATCTCGTGTCAACACACTTGAATCTTGATTTAGTCCTTTCCATGCATCAAGAACCTTTCTTGTTGTTTCCATATTGAACTCATTCAACATCTTATCTATGTACATTTGGCAAAACCATATTAGCACCTCAATCTATTCATATAGACATTGGTGCCTAATTCTTGAGTTATGCCTAAGTCTTTCATCGAAATAAAATTCTTAACCTGTGTCAATACAAGATACATCATTTCCAATCAACAATATGTACTCTGCATAATATATTAGAAATATGTCTCAGCGCTCCCACTTAATTTCTTGCAAATGCAAGCATCTTTATCATCTCCGGTGAATTTAAACTCTTTTAACAGTTTCATCATGGTGAAGATTCCAACTCCGCTATGCTTACTTCAACTACTGAAGTTTAGCATACTCTTTTAGCATCCTTTGAATTAACAAAACCCTTTGGATCGTGTCATGTACACGTCCTAGGTAACCATTCTATTAGAAGAACTTGTTTTGTTTGTTCAACTACCATATACCAAAATATATGTAGTGGTTGCTACATTAATCCGTCCAGACTAAATATCGCTTATGAAAGATCAAATCTTATCATAGTCAATTCCTTGAACATTGTCGTAAAATCTTTCCGACATGTCGACTATTTCATAGATTCGAAACATCCATGTCTATTTCTTTATAGATCCAAACACGACCGATATGCTTCACGCCTTTCCGGAGGGTCTTGAAAGTTTAGAAACTTGATTTCTCGTGTATGGAATGTATCACGAATTCCATGACTTCTAGTCATTTTATGGAGTCAGGGCCCATCATCGCTTCTTTGCATGTAGTCGGTTCATCATTGTCAAAACAATAACGACTTGCTTATCAAATCTTACTATTTGATTCATACCGACCCACACGGTTCTATAGGAACTCTAATCTCCGAGATCACACCTTTTGTAATCACGAGAGCCATGAGCATTGTGGCCGTTACCGGGACACTTTCTGGCACTGCGCTACTTAGCACATATAGCTAAGGTTCAACAACCTTATCAAAGTTCTATTGTCCTCCCACTTAACTTTTCACGAAAAATTCCTTCTTAAGAAACTTGACGTTCCAAACGACAAACTCTCTTTTGTCCTCGGCGTTATGGAGAAATTCCCAACAAATTCTTTGGGATAACCTACAAAGACGTGCTTATCCGACTTTGGTTGTAAACATTTTACTTATGCATAACATACCAAAATTTAAGAAAAGACAATTCGGGTTTTATCCCAAACCATAACTCATATGGTGTCATTTCAATGGATCACGATGGTGCTCTTTTCAGTGTAAAAGCGGTAGTCACTAAAGCTTTAATCTTTAAAAACATAATGGCAGTTTTATAAATGACACCCTTGATCTTAGCATCTCAAACATGGTTTGATTTTATCTCTCGAATATGCCATACTCCTATGGTTTATCGGGAAACAAAAATCATAGAACAATTTCTCAAGTCTTAGGTGTTTTTGCTAAACATGTAACTCAAATATCTTCCTTTATGATCGAATCATAAACTCTTTATTTTCTTGTTACAATGATTTTCAACTTCATCTTGAAAGTCTTTGAACAACTTTCAAATGTTTCATACTTCCTCCTTATTAAGTAAATATACAGATATATTCACTCAAATTTTCGAAGAAAGCATATGAAGCAAAAAGATCCATCGCATATGGCTACACATAATGGACTATGCACATCAGCATGCACAATTTCCAATAAGCTAGTCATCCGTTCCTCTCTGGCCTATGGACGGAGTTTCAATTATCTCGAGGAAAGTCTCACATGCGTCAATTGATCAAAATCAAAGACTCCAAAATTCCATCAACATGGAGTTTCTTCATGTTTTCTTTCAAATATAATTTAAACAACGATGTCACTTCATAAGTGATCTTTCAATCATTTGTCTTGCGACATTTTAGCAATAGTGTTTATGGATGTGATTTCTCCCACTAGACTTGTAAAAGTTCATCCATCCTTTATGGAATACGGTTATTATTTGAACAACCATTGTTCTCGTAATACCAGAACAAAATAACAATTATTAAAACAAATCCTGAAGTCTAGGTTTGATGACAACGAAAAACACAATAACATTTTATTTGTTTTCGATGAACATCATCACTCATTCTCTTGCTAGTTACTTAAGCCACTGTAGTTCATGAATTGCGTTGTCCTGTATGACACTTCATACCAACCAATTCGGTATCCAATACCTAAGAACCACATTGTTTAACAAGCAAGGAATACAACCATAACATGTATATCTTCTATATGCCTAAGTTGGACATCTCCAACCTTTTATTTTCTGCCAACTATTTTATAGATTTTCTTTCAGCAATTCCTTTTCTTTTAAAAGAATCTATCAAAATCAATAGTGGTGTCATTCATATGACACATAGTACAAAGTGTATATAGTCAACTACTAATACCTTTGGACTTGCACTTTGAGGTGGATCACCATCATCAAATGTTTGGTGTTCTTTCAAAAAATCCATTCTTTAGTAATATTCAGTGTAGTAAACATTTTACTTACATCTTCCATTCATCCTTGTCATGACAACTTTCATGATCAAGCTACTATAGCCTATAAGGGAGAATCGCGAATATAATATCAGTTCCCAAAACCTTTTTGGTAGATTCGGATGCCTAGCATCTCCATCCTTCACAAATTTTCATAGAATATGAGAACATGTATTTTGCTAAATTATACTCTATCATAATGCAACCAAAAACATTGTTTCAGATATCACGATATCTTTCACACATGATGGTTTCTGAAACAATTTTCGGCTCCAATATAATCTTGATATTAAAACAACCTTTTGAATATCAATAATCATGGAGGCAAATATGATACTTTAGATACTAACATTGGAATTCTTACTCTTGATTTAATACTACTCATTAAACTTCATGGAGTAAATAGAATTTGCTGAAAGTTTGCAATAGGACTTATAAACTTTAAATTGACATTTAAGACAATACGATACCAGTTCGTAAAGTAAATATCCAGAATTTCAATAGTTCCACTATCTCAACTATAACTAAGCGTAAGGTGGTGAACGGATGCCAATGACTACAACAAACTATGCAAATTCACTTTGATTGTGTTTATGATAAATTGAGTTCGACTAATCCAAATTACAAATGAACTCCCACTCAAAACAACATCCCTCGAGTTGTTTTAGTGATTACATGAACCAAATCCACTACACCAAGTCCGATCATCACGTGAGATGATGTAGCTTTAAAGGTGAACAATCAACATGTTCATCATTTCATCCATATGACTCATGCTTTACCTTTCGGTATTCCGTGTTCTGAAACCATGTCTGTACATGCTAGGCTCGTCAAGGTTAACCTTAGTTTCCGCATGTGCAAATCTGGCTTGCACCCATTGTATGCACACGTAGAGTCTATCACACCCGATCATCACGAGATGCTTTGAAACGACGAGTCTTAGAAACGGTGCCAACTAAGGACAAACACTTTATTACTTGATATTTAGTGAGAGGGATCATCTAATAATGCTACCGTCGCGATCTAAGCAATACAAGATGCATAAAGGATTAACATCATAGGAAATTCATAATTAGTGTGATATGATATGGCCTTTTCTTCTTGCGCCTTTGATCTCCATCTCCAAAGCACTAACATGATCTCCATCATCACCAGCATTGCGTCAAGGTCAGTGGCGCCGCTTCATGGTTGTCCATCATCACTAGCAACTATTACAACTACTTGGAATAAAGCTATTACAAGATGAATAGACACGCAGGTCTTAACAGAATTAAAGACAACCATTAGGCTCCTGCCGGTTGCCATATTACAACAAGGATCATTGGATACATCAAATACAATCATAATCACATGATGGCCATATCACATCACAAAACCCCTGCAAAAACAAGTTAGACGCCTCTAATTTTCTTTACATTTTTTACGTGGTTTGGTGCTTTCGCATAAGACCGATCTTACCTACGAACAAGAACCACAATGTTGATACAAGTGTTGTCAGATGCTCATTGTAAATTGAATCTTAACTATGGTGGGAGAGACAGACACCCGCAAAGCCACTTGTGCAAAGCAAGTTGCACGTCAAGCGTGGAGCAAGCTCATGTGCGATGACATGTAATGTTAGCCCGAGCCGCTTCATCCCACCATGCCGCAAGATGCAAAGTACACGCTAAGACACCGACAACAAAAGCATCAACGCCCACAAAAACATTGTGTTCTACTTGTGCAACAGATCTACGCATAAACCTGGCTCTGATACCACTGATGGGTTCGTAGCATGGAAAACAAAAAATTTCTACCGCAAGAACGAACAAAACCCAGATCTAATCTAGATAAAAGCCAAGATCTAATCTATTAGACATGTGCAACGATATAGATAGGAACTAACCCTCGTAGATCCGAAAGCGTTAACGAGATTAGATCTCGTGGTTGATGTAGTCGATCACTTGTCGATCTCAAGATCGTGTGGACGATCCTTCCGGCGTCGCGTTCCGGCAGCGCTTCCGCAGTCGGTCAAGTGGACGATCCTTCCGGCGCCGCGTTTCGGCAGCGCTTCCGCAGTCGGTCACACGTGCGGAGTCGAAGCAGACCTTCCTCTCCCCGTTCCAGTGAGCAGCGGAGGTAGTAGATCTCTCCACGGAATCCCAGCAGCACGACGGCGTGGTGGTGGTGGTGGAGTAGAGAATTCTGCAGGGCTTCGCCTATACCTGTGCAGAAGAAAGCAGGAGGAGAGAGGCAGCGGAGATTTGGAGTAGTAGAGGAGGGCTTGGAGGTGGCGCCCCCACCCCTCTATTTAAAGGGGGGAGGCGCCATGGGAGGGGGAGTCCTTGTAGGATATCTCCAACAATCTCATCGTCCTTGGTCCGGAGGAGGGCGAGCTCGTCATCTTTCTTCTTAAGCTCGGCTTGGTGCTGTCCTGCTTGTTTGAGAAAATGCAGCATCATATCAAGCACGGGCACACTATCTTCAAGCGATGCTGAAATAGTGTGTTGGCCCGGCAGAGCCGAGGTATGAATGTTTGCCGAGCCAAGGAGAAATGGACGTGGAAAGCACGGCAAGGTCGGACAGAAATGACTTACCCTTGATCTGCTCCAGATTTTTCCGCATAATAATGTTCTCAGCCTCCACCCCAGGTGCAGAAACCGAATGGTGAGATTAGTTCGGCAAAGGAAGATGAAGAAAAATGAAGAAGCACTAAGTAAGGAATTTACCCCTCTTCTCGTATTCCGCGATAAGTGCAGCCTGCTTTGCGCGCTGCATCTTGTGGGTATCCAGCAAGCGTTGGAATTCAGCACTCTGGCGATTGGTGGTCACCTGAAAGGGATACAGAAACACAAGTTAGCTCGATGCATATTCGAAGTGTACTAAAATCCGGGCCAAGTGGAACTTAACCCGGCTCTAGGTGTGTGCATATTCGAAGTGTACTAAAATTCGGGCCAAGTGGAACTTAACCCGGCTCTAGGTGTGTGCATATTCGAAGTGTACTAAAATCCGGGCCAAGTGGAACTTAACCCGGCTCTAGGTGTGTGCATATTCGAAGTGTACTAAAAATCCGGGCCAAGTGGAACTTAACCCGGCTCTAGGTGTGTGCATATTCGAAGTATACTAAAATCCGGGCCAAGTGGAACTTAACCCGGCTCTAGGTGTGTGCATATTCGAAATGTACTAAAATACGGGCCAAGTGGAACTTAACCCGGCCCTAGGTGTGTGCATATTCGAAGTTCTCATGGAGCTACGTTAGTTTTCTAAAGAGCATCCAGCCGAGTAACAAGTTAATCCCCCGGAGGCACGGGGACTAATGGTTATTATCTACAACATGTAAAGGGGAAGCGACGTACCTCCATCATCCGCCCAGCGAGGTTAATTGCCTTTGCGGCTGTGTTCATCTGCGTGGAAAACTCGGCGGGGCCAAACTTCTCCGGGAGATCAGCGTCTTTACCTCTGCCTTATTCCAATTCATGAAAAATTCAATCAGGCTTGGAGGATACCGTTCACCGGAGGGCATATGGGGCGCCACTAAGCCCTTCGCGTGCGCTTCTTTCCTTTCAATCAAGGCAAGGGCTGGGCTGGTGTGCAGAACCATCTGCTGTGCATCAGTTGGCTCGGCAGGGGCGTCCTTCGCTGATGGATCTTTCTTGGGAAGCATTGATACGAGGGTACGCTGCCTAGCCTCGACGAATGTTGGCTTGGTAGCGTCCGGAGCCTTCTTGCCCGTGGCTTGCTGGGAAGAGGAAGCCGTCGCAGCGGTTTTCCCCTTAGGAGCGGCCGGGGTAGTTCCTCGCCGAGGTTGAGAAGACTCGGGCGAGGCTGAGGAGCTAGGCGCTGGTGCTCTTGTTGCTGGACTTGGTGCCGCTGCTGACGTTTTTGCAGCCGGAGTTGGTGCTGATGCCGGAGTTGGTGTTGGTGCTGGTCTGGTTGCTGGTACTGGTGCTGGAGCCGAGGTAGCTTTAGTGGCTGCTGGTTGCGGCGATGCCGAGGTGGTGGATGCTGTTGCCTCGGCTGGGCCGGTCTCCCCTGCTCCAATGTTACCCTCCTCTTGCCGAGGTGAAGCCGAACCCGGAGCGGCCGTAGAACCCTCTAGAATAGGTCTCAGCGGACGTGACTCGTCGTCGCGACGGGGAGAAGGGCTAGGTCGGAGAGGTGAAGAGATGCTAGATCCACTTTGAGGTACCTCCACCGGAGCCCTGCAAAATCAAATAATGTCAGAAGAAAAATTACAACGATGTAAGGAAGAGCAAGTTACAGAAGGAAGAATGACTTACGCATCCGAGGTTTGGGCCTCCTTGGGTTTCCGAGCCCTTCGTGCTGGGGCCTTGCCTGCTGGCTTGGAGGCAGTCTTGTCCCCGGACTTCTTTCGCCTTTTAGCGGGCTGAGAAGGTCCGGAGGAAGAACTTGGACCAGCCCCGCGCTTCTTCTTCGATGCCACCAGAACAGGTTCGCCTGTAGCGAGGGGAGGATCCTCGTGGATGTGACCACTGGGGTGAGCTGATGGCGGAAAAGCAAAAGAAAGGGGGACAGCCTCAACAGGTTCAATCACCTCGACATCCGAGTCATCTTCATCATCGGGCCAATCTCTAATAGAAGAGGATTTAACTGTGGGTCATTTCGTGGCGTCGGTCATCGGGAGGAACATCTCCTGGTCTGGCTCTTCCTCATCCGGAGTCTCCCGGTCCGGCGCCCACTTAAGGGTCGGATCGGTGCCGTCCTCAAGGGTCTGCTGAAGAAATTGCTGAGGAAAGGAATGAACAAAAGAGTCAAAAATGCAACAATAACTGACATATAATTAGTCCGGGGTAAGTTTGCAACATGAAGCTTACCGCGGGAGGAAGCCTATCGCGGCAAAAATGCTCAATTCCCCAAGTCCACTTGGAGGAGAAATCCTTGTGGGTGGTGAAGAGAGCCTTAACCCGGCGATATATCTCCGTGTTGCTCAGCTCGAAGGACGAGGTCCGGTTGGGATCACGGCCAAAGCTCATGTGGCAGACCTTGTGGGCGCACTTCTGGAGGGGGGAGATTCGGTTACGCACGAAAGTGATCATGGCATCCTTCAGCTCCGTGAACCTTTTGTTGACCTCGTTAGCCAAGGCCGTGGGCTTCTTGGGAACGGCGTCCCACATATCCGGGTTAGGTGGACCTGGAGTATAGGGGAGCAGCCGGATTAAGTCTTTGGTGCCTGTGTTCCGGACGTAAAAGAAAGTCCTGGCCCACCCTTTGCAGGACTCTAACCCGGTGACCCGGGGGAAAACGGAAAATCTCCTGGGTGAAATGGAAGCCGCTCCGAATTGAGTGAGCTGCTTGTCCTCCGGATCGGTGTGGATGTTCGGGATGACATTGCGACGAAGGCCGAAAAACCGGATCCATAGCTCCTTCGTGGGCCACAGTCCGGCGTAGCCTTCGATCGTAGAAGCAAAGGCAGAAAGAGAAGTGATGACGTTGGCTGGAAGATGGTGCGGCTGGAGCTGGTACGTACTGAGCCAGTCCCGGAAAAAATCGCTCACCGGAAACCCGAAGCCCCGTTGGAAGTGGGACAAGAACACGATGTATTCACCTGGATTGGGTGAGGGGGCCAGTTCGGAGGAGGCGAGGCGAGCCGCAACGCCGGCGGGGATGCGCCTGGTGTGGTAGAGCCAGTCCAGGTCGTGTTCAGAGACCTAGGACCCGGCCCACGCACCGCGGTCCGCCGCCGCGGCGTCCTCCTCCATCTCCTGCTCGGCGACGATGAGCTCCTCTTCCGTCATCTGATCTTCGCTGCCCTCGCTGGCGCTAGCGGTGGCGGGGGCAGAGGCCGGGATTGGAGAGGACCCGTGGCGAAAGAGCTGCCTAGCGGTGGCTGCGATGCAGAAGTGTGAGGGAAAAGCGCGGCGGTGACGCTGCTATTTGGAGCACTGGCGGCGGCACGGTCGCGAGGAGGACGAACGAGAAGAGCAATGGGCAGAGGGGCGCGGAAGGAGAAAAATCCTAAGGGATGCGCCCCTCCGCTATTTAACCACTCCCTCAAGCGGTGAGTGGGATCGTGTCCTGCGGATCGGCCACACGCAGTGGCCGTGTATCACCTGCCCGGACCAATCAGTGGGGAGCCACACGGAGGGCCACAGAGCTGAGATGATCCAATGACGTGAACTGTGATGCGATAAACGAGGAGGCAGACATGATGTGACCCGTGCATAGTGATAACTGACAATTACTACGGCGGTTACTGTGCAGTCCCTTAAAATAAGACAACATAATGATTACCCTTCACATGGGTTGGCGTACGATAGAAGGAAACAAGACCCGGATGGAACTGTGGTAACCCGGCCAGCAAGTGAAAACTTGGAATGTGCGGAGGGAAAGTAAAACCAGAAGGTCCGAGTTAAAGTGGTAACCCGGCCGGCAAGTGAAAACTTGGAATGTGCGAAGGGAACGTAAATCCATATAAATCCGAGGTAAAGAGATAACTCGGCAATAACGACCGGAGCACAGAATTGAACCTGATGTGGCCTTAGCAGCCAAGGCAGCTAAGGCCGCACCAGCTTCAGGGACTAATGTTGGGGGGATACCCCCGGGTAGGGTCACGCCGGGGTATAAAGGCCAAGTTAGCCGAGGTTCGGCAAGGCAAAAGCAGATGCTGGCCGGGTCACCTCAAGGCAGGTCGAATCACGGGGTAACCCGGACCAGGGGGCGTTCACTTAACTAAGTCTCAACCGACTTAAGGAGTAAGTCGGAAGTGCATGTTCTACTTATATGCAGGAACATGTGTGGCCAGATCAACTATGATCCGGGTCACGTCAAGCTTCTAGGAGAAGGAAGGAATCTGGTTGGTCAAAAGAAGCCCCGGTACGCACTACCTGAGCGAAGCAAGCAAGGACAGGACCACCGGGGCGTGGCCGACAAGGGTGACGACGCCCATGTCGGCTGACGTGGGCGCCGTAGAGGCTCACGTAGCCAAAGCATGTGTGACGCGGGGGAAAAGCACCCCGGTCGGCTTACTACTTTGGGGGGAAGCATATTCTTAGGAATATGCTTCCACGTATGCCCTAGGCAGAGACCGAGCTCCCTCTATAAAAGAGGGGCTAGGGTTTCAGTAGAAGGGGTTGGTTTTTCTGCTATTCCATTTTGGCTAGGGTTTTAGGTGTGATCTGTGGGTGAGAGTAAGAGAGCTTCTTCTTCCTCCTCTCGCCAATACAGCTCGTGGAGCACTTGTAATCTTAGTAGCAGAGCTATACAAACAACTGTGTGGAGAATCACTTCACTATCCCTCCATGGATTCCCCTAGCGTGTATTAGTCCCCACCTTTAGCCTATCCATGGCATCTGCCGTGACACCACCACGACATTAAAGCTGTCCATCAGAAACCTTGCGGTCTTCTACAGCCATTGAAGCCTCCGGAATGGAAATGGGAGAAAGTAGAGATGGACTTCATAACTAGTTTTCCATGGTCGCAGAAGGGCAACAATGCAATCTTTGTTGTCATCGATAGTCTTTCTAAAGTGGCTCACTTCTTTCCCGTCAAGGAAACAATTTCAGCAATTTAGTTGGCTGAGCTCTATATCAACAAAATTGTCTCTCTATATGGGGTTCCTCTTGAGATCAGCTCAGACCGTGGAAGCATCTTCACTTCCAAGTTCTGGGGAAGTTTCCAAAATGCCTTGGGAACAAAGTTGAACTTCAGCACAGCTTACCACCCTCAGTCACAAGGGCAAGTGGAAAGGATCAATCAGATTCTGGAAGATATGCTCTGTGCTTGCGTCATCTCTTTCGACATGAAGTGGGAAGAATGCCTTCCTTATGCTGAGTTCTCTTACAACAATAGCTTCCAGAAGAGTCTAAAGATGGCACCATTTGAGGTTCTCTATGGCCCCAAATGCAGAACTCCGATTGGTTGGTCTTGCTCAGGTGAAAGAACATTTTTGGCCTTGACATTGTAACTCAAGTAGAGGAGAAGGTTCACATCATTCCCAAAAACCTGAAGGTCGCTCAAAGTCGCCAGAAGAGCAACTACGACAGAAAGCACACGGACATGGAGTATGTCCCTGGTGATCTCGTTTACCTTCGTGTCACTCCCATGAGAGGCACGGACCGGTTTTGTATCAAAGGAAAGCTGGCTCCTAGATACATCGGTCCTTACAAAGTTCGTGGAAGAAGAGGAGAAGTTGCTTATGCTCTTGAGCTCCCTGAAAAACTCAAGGGCTATGATGTTTTCCATATCTCTCAGCTCAAGAAATGCTACAAGGATCCCGGCAGGACCGTGGACCATGAGCTCATCAATCTCCAAGAAGACCTGTCTTATCAAGAACACCCCACAAAAATCCTAGAAGTAGCAGAAAGAAAGACTCGCAACAAGTCTATCATGTTTTGCAGGGTGTAGTGGTCGCACCATTCCGTTGATGAAGCCACTTGGGAACGCGAGGATGAGCTCCATGCCAAGTATCCTACCCTCTTCGTGTCTTCTTCTTCTTCCTAGAATCTCGGGGCGAGATTCCTGTTTAGTGGGGGAGAGTTGTAGCATCCCATCTGTCTTAACATCTGTAATGCTACATGGTCTAATAAAAAAATGCTACTTCCTACATATAATTGTTGCATCATAATTATATCATGCTCATGTCATCATGCCACATTGCATTGGAGCATCATATAAAACCCTTTTCATTTGGTTGTTATCTCATATGCACTATTAATTGTATTTGCCTCTTGTTACATTGTATTTGGTTCTTGATAAATGTTGGATGCCCAAGTTGAGTTGGGGGCATATCTTTATTAATTCCACCACCTTTCTTTGTCACCACCCTATAGTTCCCCATCCAAACTATATGTGGGCGTTTACATTTCTTTTGGCTCTTGTCTAGCTCACATATATATAGGATGGATCCACTTCTAATTCCACATGCTCCCATATATGCCTTATGTTGTTTTCACAATATTAATATGTGGAGCCACATGGCCACCTTGCATGCTATGTGAGTAGGAATGTTTCTCAAGCTTACATATGGGTTCTATTGGAATATTTGATCATGTATGAATATAACTATGGCTATATACTGGTCTAGTGGGACACACACACTAGCACTTTCCCATTATATTCATTCATGTTTATTTCTTCCACTCTTGGACATATGGTTTTAATCCAAACCATGTGTTAAATCCTTGTGCATATATCTTATGTGTGGTACCATTGTTTCATGTCACATGATACATAAACCCCACATCCTCATCTTACTCTAGTTCTTCTATTTGATGATTTATTCAACCTTCCCAACCTTTTTGCTTGGGATTTATTCAAATTTGAGTGCATGTGACTAGATGGAACCATGTGAGATTGTCTTTGTTTTCACAAATATAATGTGGCCTATCTAAGGATCATGCATGGCCCATGCAAGGCCTCTCTCTTGTTCTTCTATTTTGGTTTATTTTGGGATATTTGGGTGGAGTTTGTTTGAAATCAATTGAAACAAATGAACCCAAATAAATGCTTAATCCACTTGTCTTCCACCTTGCAACTCTTTTAGTGGAATTTCTCTTTGTCAAGCATACATGGGATATATATTTTGTTTTCACAAAATATTATCATGTGCATGAGATAACGCCACATGTAAGATCATCTCTTCCCACCTCTCTCTCCTTTGGTCCTTTGGTATTTCCCCTTGTTTGGAATTCAAACTTCCTTTGGTGTTCCATATCAACTCCAAAACCCTAGCTCATCCATCTATTTTTTCCCCTCTCTCTTTTTCTAGCTAAACCCTAGCTCACCTCACCACCCCTCCTCATCCCTAGCCTCGGCTAAACCCTAACCTAGCCCTTTTCCTACCCTAATCGCCACCACCACCTGGTCCTGCCCTGGCTAACCTAGCCCGACTCAAAACCCTTCTACTCTAGGGCGAGCCTCCCTTGCTCGGCATCTCCCTAGCCGAGCCCTTCCCTTCCCCTGTCCTCTCTACCTCGATGACAAGGAGACCCCACCGAGCCCCTGCGCCGTCCCTGCTGGCCCCAGCTGCAGCTTCCCCCTGGTCCACCAAAGCCTTGCCACCGCGAGAGAGAGGAGAAAAGGTGCACCACCACCTTTTCCACCCCGAGCCACTCACGGATTCTCTCCCTCCCTCCGTCATTATCTACTCCCTCCCCTGCCTGGCTGCTCTCTCCAGATCTCACCTGGGCGCTACCCATCCTCACCAAGATCCCCACCTACCCTGATACTCCCTCTCTCCCATTTCCGACCACCTCACCGTCGGCTTCTTCTCACCACACCATAACAAGGAGGCGGGCGTGTTCTTTGGCGTTAGGGAAGGGCAAGTCAATCACCGGCGTCACTCCTGTGCACGGAGTCGAGGAGGAGGCGGCCCGGTACACGCTGCAGATCATCGAGCGGACGAGGAAACCCTAGCCGCGGGTCGCCAGCTTCCCTGCCGATCCCCTGCGCTCCGGCTCGATCTGCCACCACCAACACACTCCCGGCGAGCCTCAGCGCCTCCTAGACACCTCCCCCTGTCTATCTCGTCCTGGTCGCGTAGATCATTCCGTCGAGGGCTCTCTGTGCGGCGCGCTCACAGATGCTTTCTCGCAGTTGCGTTGCAGAACGTTTTCCTCGCCGCGTAGCTCCTTCCCAGCATCAAACCGAGCCAGCCCCAGCGGTCGCCGCTGCCTGCGCACGCGCGCCGCATCGCGGGATAGAATCCCCGCCGCGCCTGTCTCCCGTTGTCCGCTAGTTTCATCAGTTAACCCCCTTGCTTTTGCAGTAGGCCGATGATCCTTTTGCAGTTAACCCCCTTGCTTTTTGTTTCACGCAACCCGCACTCCACCCGGCCCCACATGTCATCCGCGGTGGCGTTTTTACGAAAAGGCACCGCAGTAATCGCCGCCTCAACCCGCACTCCCCGTCTGCGCCACGTAGTTGCGCCCTGTTCGCGCGCCCGTGCGTGGCCCCGCGAACCGCCGGCCCCACCTGTCAATCTCACTGGCTGAACAACCCCTCGGTGAGAAAAGCCCCGCGTAGACCGCTGTGACCCACCTGCTGCTGAGTTAGCGCCGGCCCCACTTGTCTGTGACGGTGGCTCAATCTCTCTGAGTATAAAAAGTATCTGTTCTTTTTCTGTTTAATAAAAATGATTTTTCAGAAATGTTTAATATGTTTTCAGATCTAGTTTTAAATAACTTTTAATTGGTAATTCCAAATAATACAAATAATATATGTTTATGAATCAGAAAAATGTGAGGAATTCAAATATGCCATCCAAAATAATGTTTGACTAATTTAAATTTTCGAAATTGTTTAATTGCAATAAAAATGCCTTTTCTCAGTTAATTAATAACTTTAGTTCTATAACTCCAAATTTGACAAATAATATGTCTAAATCGATCAGCGTGACGAGCCAGTTCTGATTATGCATTACATGATATGAATTGAAGCATGCATCATATAAATATTAAATATTCAGAACTGTTTATGGTATTAAAACTTGACCAAATAATTAATAAAATGAGTTATTCTTGTCCCCACACCTCACCCTTGCCATGCTACATTATTGCCATGTAAATTGTGAATTATTCATCATGGCATGCTTAGTTGCTTGTCGCATTTTATTTATATGCTTGTGCACTTTATTTATGTTGGCCCTTGTTTGTTTGGTTCTTCTTTCGAATAGACGCTGAGCAGGAGAATTATCAGGAATCCTAGGAGTACTACCTAGATTCATCTCTCGCTTCAACTGAGCTGCCAGGCAAGCACTACCACATGCTTGCATACATATAATACCTATTGCTTCTATCTTATTCTAGCATCATGGAGTCGCGAATGCATTAAATTGAATCCCAAGTACTGCATAGTCTTTACTTTTAAACCCCACGGAGCTTGTTCCTCCATCCCATGAGCCATTACTACAGGAATTGTTTGAGACATGCGAGTCGTAGAACATCATGTGTAGGGTATGTGAGTGTCTGATGGATAACGAGGTACCTGAACAACTTAACCTGAGTAGTAATGGGATATCTAATGAAAGAGGCACCGGTGGGCAATATCTGACATTTGGTTTTTATGTCCACTTGTGTCCCGTAGGACCCCGAGTACTTGATTCATGTTCCTTGACTATTCGCACTATCCACATCCGGGAGGCCTTGTGGACCCCTTGAGCCAGAGCTTGATTCATTTCTATTTCTTGGGGCCACAAACTAGTTTGGGGTTTTATTTACTATCCTGTACTTATGCCATGTTACTGTTTTATTAAGATTGTGCGTGGAGCACCTGTACTATTTTGGATGCGGAGTATTTTCGCGGTATCGACAAGCCCAGTCACATTTTCGGGTTCCCAGTCGTTTACATCCATTGACGCAAGCCTTGGGTCTGTCTCGGAGTCGGCCAACTTCGTTGCCGGTAGCTTAATGGGGTGCCCCCCTGAAATATTTTATGAATCCTATGATCCCTTTGTCGTGAATGCCTCGTTGGGTTTTGAGTTGGTTTTTCCGAGGTTGATCGAGTGTGTGTTGCTATTCGTGCACCCATGCAGGGTAAATCTTTCTGAAAGCCGTGTCCGTGGTTATGGAAGACTTGGATCACAGTTTCTCGATCATAGACAAGCATAACTAAAAGTACCGTCTTTAATTTGACTAAATATCTGACTAGTAATTAGTGCAATATTCATGGAATGATTAATAAAACTACCAACGGATGGGTTGTTCGTCCGCTTTCTCGTTGGTAAGCAAGAAGGAGGATGGATATGTTACTTTATACTGTTATAACTGTTGTTTCTAATTAATGGACATCCGCCTATCATTGGTTAGGCGGATGGTTAGCGACTATATATAGCCTTGTTAGTTATTATCATTTTCTGCAATTGTGTCACCCCAGGTATATGTCCCATTTAGAGGTATAAAGACTTCCTGAGTACCCCTAGGGTCTCACACGATAAATTGTTTGATTCAGATGAACAGGTATACTCGCAAGATGGATACTGGGTGGAGGAAATAGATGATGTTGGCAACGATCACTCGGTGTAGAGATTCCGGGAATGGGGATCCTTGAGATCTATGGGCGGGATGTGCTTATTTATGTGGCATCTTATGCCGATTTGCTTCTTATTCATACTCGGATCTTGTTTCCCGCTTCCGCTTGATACTCTGTTGATTGATGTATGAGGAGCTATCCTACACTGTTATCTCTATCTAGGATATTTGGATCTTGCCGTATGTCATTGCAATATTTCCATTTCTTTTAGATGGTATGGCTCTGAGAACTATTGTAAGGTAGCTTGCATACATACTCACTTGTGTTTGTATTTGATCTCTTCGCCTGTTTCCTACGCCGCTCGCTCTTGTCCTGATGTTCTTGGAAGTGGTTAGGGCGGTCGATGGGCCTACACGTGGGTGGCCCTGGGCCCCCGCTATAAAACCCTTAACCATTTTTGGTTCATCCAGGCTTGAACTTAGAGCGTAGGGTCCGATGTTGTTACACATGACCTGGCAATTTCCTCATTGATTGGGCAGAAACATAGTACCTGCCGCCATGACCTGACTCCACGCACTGGAAGCTACACTTGGACGGCTCCAAGATGTACGGGGTACTCAGAGTCGGAGTAGTCACCAGCTCTCCAAAAGGAGACCAGCTGGAGTATGTGCTGCATATCCACTTCTGCACATCTAACAATGTCGTCGAGTACGAAGAGCTCGTCCATGGCCTCAAAATGGCAAAAGTGATCGACATCTAGCGCATCCTCTGCTTCGGTGACTCGGACCTGGTGGTACAACAAGTATCACGCGATGGGGATGCCAAGGATGCAAACATGGCCCTGTACCGCTTCTTCGTGCAGCGGCTATGTGCCTGCTTCAAAGATTGCGAGTTTCACCATGTCCCTCGACCCAACAACGATGCCGCAGATGCACCCGCCCATGTCAGGTCAACAAGGAAAGCAATTCCACTTGGAGTCTCCCTCGAGCACTGATACCTTCGATCCAGATTACGGATGTAGTATAAATAT
The DNA here is from genome assembly GCA_910589775.1 of Avena eriantha. Taxonomy (NCBI): domain Eukaryota; kingdom Viridiplantae; phylum Streptophyta; class Magnoliopsida; order Poales; family Poaceae; genus Avena; species Avena eriantha. The sequence continues at coordinate 91,265,153 of OU342740.1, forward strand.
TTTTCCCTAGTAGACCTAGGTTTATCGAATCCTCGGGAAGAACAGAGCATAGTGAAGTTAATTTAATGGACATTCGGGATTTTTAGAATTCCTTTTCTGTTTTTACTGGCCCAAGAGTTTGTGTCTTTCATTGTTGTCGATGATGGAGAGAGGGCCTAGGGCGTTCAGTTTCACGTGTAGCTGTGCAAAACATCTGATGGGAATAAAAGATAATAATAAAGTATGCATTTAATTGTTAGAGCAAGATAAATTTATTTGGGCTGTGCATCCATAATTGCTATTGCCTCCACATCCGATTATAGCGATAACCTACTAGTCTCATCCATAGAAGAAAGAGAACTAATTATATGCATAGTGACATCACCGTTAATCCCAAGTAAATCCCGCACATACAACCGTACTACCCCTTCTATCACTGGTGTTCCCAACCTATAGATTAGTCATTACTCATACTCCCTATACCTGGCTCAATCCTCGGGGTCTTGGGTACCTGAAAATTCTTTAGATTGTGGCAAGACAGGATATAATAATCATCACGTCATGCAAACTAATACACGATCCCATCTATGATAAATAACATGCACGAAAGCTACATGGCTAGGCCGAAGCCCTTAGCACAAGGAGAATTACTCACACATAGAGATGAGATCAAAGATCCTAAACATTGTAGTAGAAATCATGAGATTGATAGCAAATAGTCTTACAATGTCACCAATCCAAGAAGAGATCTACTATTACAAGTGGTGGATTATGGCTATGGTGGTGGAGATGCGTTTGGAGATTAGATCTAAGTCTATTCCTTCGGCGGCTCTTCGGTGTTGTGGATGGAGATCTGGGGGTGGCTGATGATCGGAAAGAGCTCTCATTTATCATCACTCGAGGCCACTTTATATAGGGGTCCCTTCACGAAAGTTGTTCTGTTTGACCTAGCGGTGTCGATGGCAACTATACGACCGGAACTATACGGCCAGAATTTTATTCCTGCCATATAGTTGGTCGTTAAAGCATCTGTCTCCACTTCACGACTCTTGGTTTCTTCGGGTTGTTGGAAATATCGTATCGTTGACTTTAATGTAGTGATTTCCATCATGAAACGTCATATCTGCGCAGGGAAAAAAAGAAAGAAAGGATTGCATACCCCTTTGATCATTAGGCATTAGTGGAAGAGTTTAGAGAGATATTTCCTCAAAAATATGAATAATATCAAGTTTAAATGTGGACGTAGATGGCTATATTTCAGAGCCATCAACCTCCCCAAGCTTAAACTTGATCGTCCTCGAGCAAGAAAACAAAAATCAAAAAGAAACTTAGGATTTAAACTGAAATAACGAGATGATGATCTGACTCATGATTGGTAGTCTCATGCTGCCTCCACTTTATAAGTTTTAAAAGCTTCAGCATAGATAGAGTAATGGAAAGCATATCATACAGGTTTTATGCATTTTTATAGTGCAGAAAAACTATTGTTAACATGGATGATTCAAACAAGTAAACTTTATTCCATGTCATGTAATCAACTCATAGGCTTGCCTTTGAACAATAAAGTATAATCATGTAAAGTTGGGAGTGTGAGAGTTGTCATGAAAAGCATATACACAAGAGTATGTCAATTCTCCCACATCAATAAATCAATACTCTTCAAGCACTACTTATCTATTCATTGTACTTCAAGAATTTCAGTTCTTAAGTAATTGAGAGCATGCCAAAGATTTTAATTAGGTTATCGGGCTGCGATGGACACTCGTGGCATCACTAAGGTTTTTGTTCCTTTTGTACAATGATTACTTATAACAACCAAAGGAGTTATTCCATCATGAACACAGCTACCCAAGAGTGACATGAATCTTACCCATTATGGAATTTCTACTACATATGTTTAATCAACTCATAGCCGAAATCTAGGAGCTTCCTCCATGAAGATCGTTCGTAGGCTAGCGGAGTTATTGGCATCCCATGAAGTTTGACACGCATAAAGCTATATCATTATTATGATTCACAAGTCAAACTTTGGCATGCTCAGAAAAAACCGCTAAACATTAATTCAATCGAATAAATCCTTTAAAAGAGAGCTATCAAGTCAATCAACATTTTCCGTGTTGTTGAGTGTCTCTAGCAATAAGCCTTCAAGACTAAACACTACAACACCCAAGCCTGCAATTGTGAGACTTTTTCTTATTACAATTGTTTAGCAAATTTTTAGGCAAGACTTGGTTAACTACAAGAGATGGAACAAAACGTAGCCAACTAAATACCCATGCAAACAAAACTTTACTGCAATACAAAGACTCACTCCACCAATATAATAGCTCAACATTTACTAATAACTAGCATGGGTTTCTCAAACTTCAAAAGTGGGGAGTCATAAGGCGTACCTCTCATGTTTGGTTCCACTTCTCTCTTCCTTTTTGATTCATTTCTTGGAAACTCGAAGTAAATCACTCTTCCTGCAAATACATGAGAATCTCGAGGCGAAAAGAAAATAAAGAGGGAAAATAAAGATAAATGGAGAAATCTTTGTGTTGTTTTTTTAAGAGAGGAAATTAAAGAATAGAAAATTGGCGGCAAAGCTCGGCTAGAAAAATGAAAGCAAATAGAAATAACTAAAGATAAAGTGTTAGGGAAACCAACACGAGTGCTTATAAACTCAAATTAAAAACATAACCTCAAAATAAATAAAAGCAAATGAATTCAAAATAAAGATAAATGAGGAAACTGCCCCAAGCTTAGGCGTTTGCAAATCATTTTGGTGGTGGGAAAAAGTCATTACTCCAGTTCGCAAATTGAGTTGATAAATTACTAATTGTTCCTCGGAGGTTCAAGGAGAGGCTAGGCATCCTCTCCATAGTCCCTCCAAGTTCTTGGAAGTCTTGGTATGTAGCAAACTGGGTTGGTGGTTGATCCTCTTGATAAGGAATTTCTTGCTACTCTTGTTGGTCCTCATCCTCATTTGGAATCTCCTCCTCGAGTTGGTGTTGCTCAACCTCCAAGTCATATAACAAATGTCCTTACTCGATAGAGAAAATACCATTAGGCATAGGAGCAGGGTAGAGACGCCCAGCTCCAGCAATATGCAAGTAATAAACACCACCTCTCCTATTGAGCATTCCACAAGCTTTTAAAGTAGAGAAACCAACACGTCGCTCACCTAGCACAGGTTGCAACTCACCTAGGTTGATGCCTAGGGCAATGGAAAGCACAGTGATGACGCCTCCACCTATAATTGGTCCTTGGCTTTGGGAGGATTGGTGCTATAGGTAGCGCACAAGGATTGCGCCCAACTTGAGTGAAAAGTTGGAGTTGTTGAAAGAAGCCTTTGCGAGGACTAAGATGTCCTCCTCATTGAGTCTCGTGAACTCATTTTGTGCCTGCAAGGTGTTAGCGATAACATAGAACAAATAGAGAATTGCAAGATGTTGAATATTCTTCCCCTTGCTCACCCTAGAAGTGAAGCTCATTCTATTATAATATTGTTCCTGGGAAGGGTCAAAGCCAATAAAGGATGCACACAAGTCATTATCATTATTGTTTGGCAAATTAAAGCATGCACACCATTCATTTAGTGATAGAGTGTAATTGTTGTTCATAAGTCGGAAAGAAATCATGTCCTCTCCATGCCATAGTTTTACGGTGCTTTCCAAAGAACTTAAAAATTCAAGAGTTAATCGGCGATAAGTAGGCACATCATTGAATACAAAGTTTTGCAGGCCAACCCTATTGCAAAGTAAATTGAAGTCATTAGAAATACCGAGTTAGTTCAATATAATGGGGCAAGCCCACTTAGTTGCCTGCACTTCTCGGTTCTTGATCCTGTCGAAGCGATCACGTTGGAGCTCATTCCTGGACCATATTCCCATGCGCTCTTGAGCGATAGCACGAGAAGCACTAGCAGCGGAATGAGCACGAATTTGGCTCCTTGTGTTCATTATCTAAAATAACAAGGAAAGTTAAAAATAAAACTTTTTGATCCAACAACAATAAGCAGAACATATTCCTCATCATAGCACACTAAAGGATCCCCTCAAAATAATAATCTAGGCAAGAGAATCATGGCAATTAGTTCATAGCAGGTCTCACCCTAGATTGACAATGATGATAGATCGAAGATGAATTTGCAAAAAGTAACTAGAGGATCAGAGGATAAACATACCGTAGATCACTTGTGTGCAAGGAAATTGAACGAAAATGAGTAGAGATGAAGATATCTTGAGGTTTTGAGAGAGTTTGGATGTAGAAGAGAGAAAGGATTGAAGTTTTTGGGGTTGGAGGTACCTCCCGTGGAGTTTTTATGGTCGGACGCAACTATACGGGCAAACTATACGGCCGGAACAATGTGTTCCCGCTGTATAGTTGGCATGTTGTCAAAGTTTTACTGATTCCTCTTGGCGGTGTAGCTATAGCCAGAACTATACGGCCGGAACAATGTGTTCCCACCGTATAGTTGGTCGTCAAGTCCTCTGTACCTGGGAAAGAAATTGTACGAAAGCATCGATATCTATACGACCGGAACTATATGGCCAGAATTTTTATTCCCACTGTGTAGTTGGTCATTAAACCATCAGTAATTTTGAAAGAAAAATTGTTGATGGCAAAAATATCTATATGGCCAAAACTATATGGCCGGAATTTTTATTCCCGCTGTATAGTTGGTCATTAAACTCTCTGTAGCCATCAAAAAATTTCTGTTTCTTCGAGAATTATTTCTTATTCTGAAACTTAGCAAAACACCTTGTTTTTGATAGAAAGTTCACAGTTAAAATTGTCGACCAACAACAACATGTATAAAACAAGATTTTTAGTACTACCAAACTTATGCTCCACAACTGGAGTTTTCTAGCACTCTTTATTAAACATAAACTTAAAGTAAACTTTAGAACTTTACTCAAACCTTTATTTCACATGGGTTGCCTCCCATGTAGCGCTCTTTTATCGTCAATAGCTTGACCTTGATGTTGCTCACTTAGGCAAGATGAGTGGAACACCCACTCCAAAATAGTTGCTATTCAAAGTGATGGTCTCCTTTTTATCATGCTTGGCTTTCTTCTTCCTGGGGAAATGAATAACAAAAGGATCCCACGAAGGCAATTGAAGCTTCATGTTCCCTTCATGGAGATTAATCAAAGCCTTAATAGTTCTGAAAAATGGACAGCCTGATATAATAAGATCAGTAGCATCTTCAGGCATGTCAACAATAACAAAATCAATTAGAGCAAGACAACCTTTAATATATAATAAAGTATTCTCCTTAATTCCTATAGCTTGTTTGTAGGTAGAATGTGCAAGATGTAATTTTAATTCGGTGATTTCAAAAGATCCAAGACTTCACTTATTAAAATGACTCTTTGGAATTGATGAAACGCTTGCACCTAGATCACAAAGTGTAGCTATCTCATTTGTCTCAATCTTAATCTTAATAATAGGCTCAAATATATCATCAAACTTATCAGGGAATTTTTTAGCAATTTTATTATATTGTTCTTCAAGCTCACATAACTTTATTGATACCTGATTAATGAAGTGTTGATACACGGCTTCATCATTTCCTTCACCTAATGGAATCTTAATGTTGATCCTTTTTACAAGATCTTCAACGGTGTAACTTGGTGAAGGAGCATTATAATCAAGTTCTTCAAGCTCCTCCCTTTGGATTCTCATCATCTTGAGGTCTTCAATAGGATTGGGCGTAGATTTACCTGCAAAATTAGCTAGAACGAGAGTTTGACTCTCGGTTATCTTACCTAGTTATGCCTCTACAATCCTCGTTCTTTCTTGGAGGGCCTAGAAATCATTCCTCAAACTTACAGCTTGGTTAGTTAGTTTACCAAGCATAGCATCATGGTTCTCTGTTATTTTAACAAGGATATTGTCTTGCTCATTTCATGATTCTATAAAGGACTTAAGTGTTTCTTGGAGACTACCATTACTTGATCCCATGTTATTATTAGAGTTACCTACCGGACTAGAATAGTGTTTTTGAAAATTGGGATTATAATTCTTCTTCCAAGCAAGGTTGTAATCATTACGACCTATGAAGTCTACTTCTTCAATATTAGTTTCTAGGATAGCTCTCACCTGGTTTTTCCTTACCTTTTACGGCTAATATGAGCTCATCCAGCTTAGCATTGAGTTCTTCATTTTCTTGTGGTGAGACAGAGTTCACCTTCTTTGTGTTTGATCTATCCACATGCCACTGGGCATGGTTGTCTTGCATATTATCTGGTAGCTGCTTTGCTTCGGTAATACTTTTACCCATAAATGTTCCTCCAACTGTAGTATCAAGCATTGGCTTAGAATCAAGATTAAGATCATTATAAACTAAATGGAGATTTAACCAATCTTTCATCCCATGGTTGGGACAATTTCTCATGCATTCTTTCATCCTCTCCCATGCAAGCGCTAGTGGCTCATGCTCTTCCTGTCTAAACCCAGTAATATTAGATCTTAGTTGCATAGTCTTTGCAGGTGGGAAAAATTTAGTTATAAATAAATAATTACATTCAACCCATAATGTAATAGTAATTCTAGGCAAATAAAGCAACCATTATTTTGCTCTTCCTCTAAGAAAGAAAGGAAATAAGCGCAATTTGACCACATCGGGGTCAACATCTTTTATATGCATCATATCACATATTCTAGTGAAAGTATTCAAGTGCATACCTGCATCCTCAACATCAGAGCCTCCAAATTTATTCTGTTGAACCAAACTTAAATAATGGGGCTTAATTTCATAGTCATAAGCAGCAATTGCTGGCTGAATAATAGGAGTACGCAAATAATCATTGTTGGGAGTTGCAAACTCCCCAAGCTTCTTTTCAGCCATATTTCCTATGTTTTTGGGTTTTCTTAAACAGATACTTATGATAATAAAAATAAGAATTTAAAGACTAAATATTTTTTTGGTTTTTCAAATAAAGACTAATATAAAACTAACAAAATTAAAAACAAGAATTAAAACTAGCAAGGTTCCTACTAATCTCACCAGGGTAGCTATTGTTTAACCGGCAACGGCGCCAGAAAAAGGGTTGATACCTTCGATCCGGATTACGGATGTAGTATAGCTCTTTTTACCTAGTAGACCTAGGTTTATCGAATTCTCGGGAAGCAGAAAGTGTAGTGAAGTTACTTTAACGGACCTTCGGGAGTTTTAGAATTCCTTTTGTGTTTTTACGGGACCAATAGTTTGTGTATTTTGTTGTTGTCGATGATGGAGAGAGAGGGCCTAGGCGTTCGGTTTCACCTATAGCTGTGCAAAACATCTAATGGGAATAAAAGATAATAACAAAGGATGCATGTAATTGTTAGAGCAAGATAAATTATATCTGGGTAGTGCATCCATAATTGCTATTGCCTCCACAATCGCTTATAGAAATAACCTACTAGTCTCATCCATAGAAGAAAGAGAACTAATGATATGCTAAGTGACATCATCGTTAATCCCAAGTAAATCCCGCAAATACAGCCGTACTACCCCTTCTATCACTAGGGTTCCCAACCTGCAGATTAGTCATTACTCATACTCCCTATACCTAGCTCAATCCTCGGGGTCTTGGGTACCTGACAAGTCCTTAGATTGTGGCTAGAGAGGATATAATAATCATCATGTCATACAAACTAATACATGATCCCATCTATGATAAATAACATGCAAAAAAGCTACATGGCTAGGCCGAAGCCCTTAGCCCAAGGAGAATTACTCACACATAGAGATGAGATCAAAGATCATAAACATTTTAGTGGAAATCATGAGATTGATAGCAAATATTCTTACTATGTCACCAATCGAAGAAGAGATCTACTATTACAAGTGGTGTAATATGGCTATGGTGGTGGAGATAGGTTTGGAGATTAGATCTAAGTCTATTCCTCCTGTGGCTCTTCGGTGTTGTGGATGGAGATCTGGCGTTGGCTAATGATGGGAAAGAGCTCTCTTTTCTCGTCTCCTAAGGCCTATTTATATAGGGGTCCCTTCATGAAAGTTGTTCTGTTTGACCTACCGGTGTTGATGGCAATTATATGACCGGAACTATACGGCTAGAATTTTATTCCTGATGTATAGTTGGTCGTTAAAGTGTCTGTCTCCACTTCACGACTCCTTGTTTCTTCAGGTTGTTGGAAATCTCATATATTTGAATTTAATGTAGTGATTCCCATCATGAAACGTCATTATCTGCACAGGGGAAAATGGAAAGAAAGGATTGCATACCCCTTTGATCATTAGGCATTAGTGGCAGGGTTTAGAGAGATATTTCATCAGAAATATGAATAATATCCATTTTAAATGTGGATGTATATGGCTATATTTCAGAGCCATCAAGCACCTGTGCAAGCCATCCATCACGCCGTCTCCGGAATCCGCTTCCATTATACTAGACGTAGACCCAGGGACTACTGGCTCCAAGTGGACAGAGACTACCGCAAAGCTCTAGGGGACTGCCGCGTCAAACCCGAGGACTACTGCACCAAACTCGAGGACTACATCACCAATCCCGAGGACTGCCGGGTCGAAGGCCGTGGCACTACCAGCCAGCTCCAGCAGCCCGGGGACTACTAGTTCCGCTCTTCCACCCGGTAGGCGACCCGACGAGATCGAATCGTCGTGCGCGAGGAAATCATGATGATCATGGAGACTATGTACGCCATCCCAGAAACCCCTCCATGGGCCAAGCCATTCATGAACTTCCTGGCGAAAGGGGAGATGCCCGACGAAGAGGTCGCGGCAAGGCAAGTAAAGCACATATCAAGTGTGTATACTATCATCAACAACGAGTTGTACAAGCGTAGTGTCGAAGGAATCTATCAGCGCTGCGTGAGCCAAGAGGAAGAAATCCGGCTGCTGGTGGGCATTCACCAAGGCGAGTGCTTCCACGATGCATCATCGCGAGCCATAGTGGCAAAGGCATTCCACCACGGGTTCTACTTGGCTACTATGCTGGAAGACGTCGAGCAAATGGTGAACACATGCAATGGGTTCCAACGATTCAGCCAACAAAAGCACACTATGGCTGCGGCCCTCAAGAAAATTCCCATCACCTGGCCATTTGCCGTCTGAGGGCTGGACATGGTCGGCCCTTTCAAAACAGCACGATCCGGCATGACAAACTTGCTAGTGGTGGAGGAAAAATTCACCCAAGTGGATTGAGCCAAAGCCAATCAAGAAGCTGGATGGACCAACATTGATCAAGGTCTTCAGAGACATCATCACAGGCTTTGGCTACCCCAACAGCATCATCACCGATAATGGCACGAACTTCGCTAAAGGGGCCTTCATGCGCTTCTGCGGAGAAAAGGGCATCTTCCTGGAGCTCGCCTCAATCGCACACCCCCAGTCCAATGGGCAGTGCGAGCAAGCGAATGCCCTGGTCCTAGCTGAAATCATGCCCCGGCTGATCGACCCACTCATGAGATCCCCCGGATGCTGGATAGAAGACCTGCCGGCTGTGCTGTGGAGCCTGGACACGACGATAAACCACAACTAGACTCATTGCATGTGTGTTCTTTTCACATACCACATATGGATCCAACAGAGTCATTGCATGTCCGTCCTTTCATAAACCACATGGATCCACCAGTGTCATTGAATGTGTGTCCTTAACACAAACCACATATGGATCCACCAATTTCATTGCATGTGTGTTCTTTTCATTAACCACGTACGAATCCACAAGAGTCATTATATGTGTGTTCCTGTCATTAACCACATGGATCCACCAGTGTTATTGCATGTGTGTTATTTTCTTAAACCACAAATAGAGTCATTGCATGTGTGTTATTCTCTTAAACCACATATGGATCCACTAGAGTTCATTGCATGTCTGTTCTTTTCATAAACCACATGGATCCACTAGAGTCATTGCATGCGTGTTCTTTTCACAAACCACATATAGATGCACTAGAGTCATTGCATGTGTGTTCTTATCCTAAACCGGCACTAGAGTAGTTGCTTGTGTGTTCTTTTCATAAACCACATATGGATCCACCAGAGTCATTGCATGTATGTTATTTTCATGAACCACATGGATCCACCAGTGTCATTGCATGTGTTTTATTTTCAAAAACCACAACTAGAGTCATTGCATGTGTGTTCTTTTCATAAACCACATGGATCCACCAGTGTCATTGAATGTGTGTTCTTTTCACAAACCACATATGGATCCACCAGTGTCATTGCATGTCTGTTGTTTTCATAAACCACATGGATCCACCAGAGTCATTGCATGCGTGTTCTTTTCATTAACCACAGCTAGAGTCATTGCATGTCTATTCTTTTCATAAACCACATGGATCCACCAGTGTCATTGAATGTGTGTTGTTTTCACAAACCACATATGGATCCACCACTGTCATTGCATGTGTGTTCTTTTCATAAACCACATGGATCCACAAGTGTCATTCAATGTGTGTTCTTTTCACAAACCACATATCGATCCACCAGTGTCATTGCATGTGTGCTCTTTCACTAACCACATATGGATCCACCAGAGTCATTGCATGTGTGTTCTTTTCACAAACCACATATGGATCTACTATAGTCATTGGATGTGTGTTCTTATCCTAAACCAGTACTAGAGTCATTCCATGCGTGTTCTTTTCATTAAACACAGCTAGAGTCATTGCATGTCTGTTCTTTTCATAAACCACATGGATCCACTAGAGTCATTGCATGTCTATTCTTTTCACAAACCACATATGGATCTACTAGAGTCATTACATGTGTGTTCTTTTCATAAACCACATATGGATCCACCAGAGTCATTGCATGTCTGTTGTTTTCATAAACCACATGGATCCACCAGAGTCATTGCATGCGTGTTCTTGTCATGAACCACAGCTAGAGTCATTGCATGTTTGTTATTCTCATAAACAACATACGGATCCACCTGTGTCATTGAATGTGTGTTTTTTCACAAACCACATATGGATCCACTTGTGTCATTGCATGTGTGTTCTTTTCATAATGCACATGGATCCACCAGTGTCATTGAATTTGTATTGTTTTCACAAACCACATATGGATGCACCAGTGTCATTTCATGTGTGTTCTTTTCATAAACCACATGGATCCACTAGAGTCATTGCATGTGTGTTCTTTTCACAAACCACGTATGGACCCACTCGGTCATTGCATGTGTGTTCTTATCCTAAACCAGCACTAGAGTGATTGCATGTGTGTTCTTTTCATTAACCACAGCCAGAGTCATTGCATGTCTATTATTTTCATAAACCACATGGATCCACTAGAGTCATTGCATGTATGTTCTTTTGACAAACCACATATGAATCCACTAGTGTCATTGCATGTGTGTTATTTTCATAAACCACATATGGATCCACCAGAGTCACTCCATGTGTATTATTTTGATGAACCACATGGATCCACCAGTGTCATTGCATGTGTGTTCTTGTCATGAACCACAACTAGAGTCATTGCATGTGTGTTATTCTCATAAACCACATACGGATCCACTAGAGTTCATTGAATGTGTGTTCTTTTCACAAACCACATATGGATCCACGAGTGTCATTGCATGTTTGTTCTTTTCATAATCCACAGCAAAATTCATTGCATGTGTGTTCTTTTCATAAACCACATATGGATCAACCAGAGTCATTGCATGTGTGTTATTTTCATGAACCATATGGATCCACCAATGTCATTGCATGTGTGTTCTTTTAATGAACCACAACTAGATTCATTGCATGTGTGTTATTTTCACAAACCACATATGGATCCACCAAAGTCATTGCATGTTTATTCTTTTCATAAACCATATGGATCCACCAGTGTCATTGAATGTCTGTTCTTTTCACAGACCACATATGGATCCACCATTGTCCTTGCTTGTGTGTTCTTTTCATTAACCACATATGGATCCACCAGAGTTATTGCATGTGTGTTATTTTCACTAACCACATGGATCCACCAGTGTCATTGCATGTGTGTTATTTTCATAAACCACAACTAGAGTTATTGCATGTTTTTTATTCTCATAAACCACATATGGATCCACTAGAGTTCATTGCATGTCGGTTCTTTTCATAAACCACATAGATCCACTAGAGTCATTGCATGTGTGTTATTTCCCAAAAAAACATATGGATCCACTAGAGTCATTGCATGTGTGTTCTTATCCTAAACCAACACTACAGTCATTGCATGTGTGTTCTTTTCATAAACCACATATGGATCCACCAGATTGATTGCATGTGTCTTATTTTCATGAACCACATGGATCCACTAGGGTTATTGCATGTGTGTTATTTTCATGAGACACAACTAGAGTCATTGCATGTGTGTTCTTTTCACAAACCACATATGGATCCACTAGAGTCATTGCATGTCTGTTCTTTTCATAAACCACATGGATCCACCAGTGTCATTGAATGTGTGTTCTTTTCACAAACCACATATGGGATCCACTAGTGTTATTGCATGTGTGTTCTTTTCATTAAATACATAAGGATCCACTAGAGTCATTGCATGTGTGTTCTTTTCATTAACCACAACTAGATCATTGCATGTCTGGTCTTTTCGTAAATCACATGGATTTACTAGAGTCATTGCATGTGTGTTCTTTTCACAAACCACATATGGATCCAATAGAGTCATTACATGTGTGTTCTTATCCTAAACAACCACTAGAGTCATTGCATGTGTATTCTTTTCATAAACCACATTTGGATCCACCAGAGTCATTGAATGTGTGTTCTTTTCATGAACCACATGGATCCACCAGTGTCATTGCATGTGTGTTCTTTTCATGAACCACAACTAGAGTCATTTCATGTGTGTTCTTTTTACAAACCACATATGGATACACATGAGTCATTGCATGCATGTTCTTTTCATAACCACATGGATCCACTAGTGTCATTGAATGTGTGTTCTTTTCAATAACCACATATGGATCCACTAGTGTCATTGCATGTCTGTTCTTTTCATAAACCACATGGATCCACAAGAGTCATTGCATGTGTGTTCTTTTCACAAACCATGTATGGATCCACTAGAGTCATTGCATCTGTGTTTTCATCCTAAACCAGCACTGGAGCCATTGAATGTGTGATCTCACAAACACCATATGGATGCACTAGAGTTCATTGGATGTGTGTTCTTATCATAAAGCACATTGATCCACTAGACTCATTCCATGTGTGTTCTTTTCATTAAACAGAGCTAGAGTCATTGCATGTTTGTTCTTTTCATAAACCACATGGATCCACTAGAGTCATTGCATGTCTATTCTTTTCACAAAACACATATGGATCCACTAGAGTCATTGCATGTGTGTTCTTATCCTAAACCAGCACTAGAGTCATTGCATGTGTGTTGTTTCATTAACCACAGCTAGAGTCATTGCGTGTCTGTTCTTTTCATAAACCACATGGATCCACTAGAGTCATTGCGTGTCTGTTCTTTTCATAAACCACATGGATCCACTAGTGTCGTTGCATGTGTGTTCTTTTGAAAAACCACATACGGATCCACCAAAGTCATTACATGTTCGTTATTTTCATGAACCACATGGATCCACCAGTGTCATTGCATGTGTGTTCTTTTCATGAACCACAACTAGAGTCATTGCATGTGTGTTATTATCATAAACCACATATGGATCCACTAGAGTTCAATGAGCGTGTGTTCTTTTCACAAACCACATGGATCCACTAGAGTTCATTGAATGTGTGTTCTTTTCACAAACCACATATGGATCCATGATGGCTCAAAATATATCAAGCTCGTTGGGAACCCCAAGAGGAAGGTATGATGAGCACAGCAGCAAGTTTTCCCTCGGTTATGAAACCAAGGTTACCGAACTAGTAGGTGCAAGGAAAAAACCACAAGGTGTTGTTTCCAACTTGGAATCCTGCACAACACAACTACAGAACTTTGCACCAACTTACAGTGAGGTTGTGAATCTCACCTGTTTTGCTGAAAACAAAGGATTAAACGTATTATGTAGAAGATAGTAGTTGCTTGCAGAGAGTAAACAGTAAATAGTAAATAATAGATGGTATATCAATGATAAAAGAATGGACTGGGGTCCATAGTTCACTAGAGGTGATTCTCCTTAAGATAAATAACATGTTGGGTGAACAAATTACACCAGGGCAATTCACAGACCCGAGAAAGCATACCATGCATATACTAATCATCTTGAATCCTATGAGATTCAATTGGGCATTACAACATTATACATAGACCGTAATCCAACTACATCTATGACTAATAATCCAGCTTCAGGTTATTATCCGAACCCCCTCTAGTATTAAGTTGCAAGCAACAGATAATTGCATTAAGCAAAGTGTGTAAAGTAAACAATACGATTGCCCCATGGACAAAGGATTTCTGTTTTCTCCCTAGTAGCAACAACACATATAGTAACTTAAATATTCTTGTCACTTCCCCAAATTACTAGAGGCATCAACCCACTATCGAGCATAAATACTCCCTCTTGGAGTTGCTAGCATCTACTTGGGCAAGATAGCTACTAACAACAGAAAGCATGCAAGATCACAAATAACATAGACATGATAGAATCAATAATCAATCTGAAATGGCATCTCAATATCCAGCGGATCCCCGCAAACACAACATGTTAGATTACAAATAGATGATCTTGATCATGAACGGAGCTCACAAGATCTAAACATGATAGCACAAAGGAGAAGAACCAACCATCTAGCTACTACATGGACCCGTAGTCCAAGGATGAACTACTCACGCATCACACCGGAGGCAGTCATGGTGATGAAGAAGGCCTCTAGGGTGATTTTTTCCCCTCCAGTAGGGTGCCAGGAAGAGCTTCAGATCCCTCCTGATATTGGGATGGAGATGACGGCGACTACAGACTCTTTCGTGGAATTTTTGATCGGGTACTTAGGTTTTCGTCCCGGGAGGCTTTTATAGGCGAAAGGACAAGGTCGGTGGAGCGCTAGGGGGCCCACACCCCCCGGGTGGCGAGCCCCCATAGGCCACACCGCCACCAGGTGTGGCCGCCCTGGTTCGCCACTTCGTCTCCCCTCCGGACTCCATGTTGCTTTGGGTAAAATATTGACTTTGTCTTTTGTCCGGTCCAATTCCAAGAATATTTCCTTACTAGCTTTTCTAAAACCAAAAACAGTAGAAAACTGGTAAATTGGCACTGTGGCATCTTGTTAATAGTTTAGTTCCAGAAAATGTATAAAAGTACCTCAAAGTATGAACAAAACATAAGAAAGTAGATACTAAACAAGCATGGAATATCAAAAAATTTAGAAACGTATCAACATCCCCAAGGTTAACTCCTGCTCGTCCTGGAGTAGGTAAGTGATAAAAAAGAATAATTTTTGAGGTGACATGCACCATCACAATCTTAATCAACGTATTTGTAAAACATTGATAGCTGGGATCATAGTACTCTAACATAGACATAAAAGATATAGTTATAACAATAGGACATAGCGACTATGTTCTAACATGAAAAGGTACAAATAAAATATTGATGAATAACAATGCTTTGAAAGACGTTTGTTTGTTTCACATATAGAAAACATAATGAGAATGGTATTCAGCTTGTCCCTCATGGTGTAGCAAAGCATAAATGCATTGGACACCTTCAAAGTTCATAAGGGTGACTAGATACAAATAATTTAAGAACAAGCAATCTCAAAGTTATGAATCAATCAACAAGTTTTGGGACAATGCACATTAAACTAAGAATGACCACTATGCTCTCTCAATAGGTCAATAAAGATAGAAGATGGAGACTCAACATAAAAGTAAAAGAAAGGCCCTTCATATAAGGAAGCAGGGATTCAAGTTTCATAAAGAGCTTCCAAAAATTATGGTACTTATTAGCTTTCATCTCTCATTGCCCCTATCATAAGCATCTTTAGGTGATTAAGGTTAAAGTGAACAAAAATGAGGATATGCTTGACAAGTTATAAGTTGAAAATCTCATGCCCCTTGCTTACGAGTACCGAACCTCATGCTACTCAACTTTAGTCACATGTAAGTTCTTGTCATTGTAAGTACATGTGTATCATAGAGAACCGCCAACAGGGTACCCCTTGCCCCATGATATAGGAACTTTCCCATGCCAAAATGACAGGGCAACATACACTGAGCATCTCAGCGATCCTTTTATTTGCTATTTTCATAGGGTTTTCCCTTTTTTTTAGTTGAGGTTGCTTCATAGATATCTCACTATGGTTATGCTGCAAGTTTCCACCATGATTAGGCATGTCTTAGGCTAGCCGCCCAGGCGTTTCTCTAACACATATACAAACTCCATGAGCTTACAAGCTCCCCTTTTATTTCACACCGCCGGGATCCATAAGCAAAAGAAGATGATATCAACTAAATAAAGTGCAATGTTGAAAGCGTTCCCCATGGTAACATGGTTCTGCTAATTCACAACTTAAAAAGCGCAAGCACATACACAACATAGATGGGCACAATGGTTCAAGTTTATTAAGTGCAAGAAAGTAAAGTGTGCCATCAAGTTTGTGAGAGCTTTAATCACTAATTTTCACATAACAAGTTTAATTCCGAAGGTAGATAAAAACATGAATATACTTGGAATATCTATAATGGTAATAGGTAGCTATGGTGGACTCTTTGGAATAACTTAGTTTTATTTGGAGTTGATGCATGAGTGGAACTCATACTTGGTACATGTGGAGGCTAGCAAAAGACTGGGAGAGACCAACTAAGAGAGCAATAATGGCCATAATCATGCAAAGCGACAAAATATTATCAATTAAATCATAAAGTAATATTACAAGTCGAAAACTAAATGATCATAGAAGCTATGGTGACTTGGTATAGTCTTAACATGGTGTGTGGATGCGCCAAGTCAACCCAAATAAAGCATCAATGGAGAATACCACAATATTATGCTTTTATATGCTAAAACAACGCATGATTCTTTCAAGGCACATTAAGAAATCTCAATTGCTTGTAACAAGTCATGCTACAGAAATAATCACTAAGCATAAAATCATAGCAATATCAAACATAACATGATAAATTCTAGGCGATAGTCAAAACAAGACTCCTTTTATACCACTTATAAGTATGAACTTTCCTACTCTTTTCCAATCCAAATCAACTTATTTGAAAAGTAATGTATGAATGTGGGGGTCCAACCAATTTATTTAAGCAAACTATGAAAAAGAAAACTAAAAACAAAAATGAAGATGATCCAAGAACAACGCCATTGTGCATGAAACAATAAAACTAAAGTGTTTGGAATAAAACCTGAGATGTTTATTGATAAAGAAGGGGATGCCTTGGGCATCCCCGAGCTTTGACACTTGTACTTCTTGAATATTTCTTGGGGTGACACAGGTGGCATCCCCAAGCTTGATCTTTCGTCCATACTTCATCTTATCACATTATTCTTCCCTACACTTTAAAGTTTCCTTCATACAAAACATCACACAATCTTCATTAGCAACATTAGTGTACTTAAGATAATAAGTCTCTAAGTTCAGTTTCAACACAAGTAAAACTTCCATTAAAGCACAATATACTGTCGTAATTCCTTTTAAAAGTTCAAGTGATCAAAGAGAACTCAAAGAGAAAGAGATTAAGAGGCAAATGCAAACAATGGCGGAAATCCGCCAAAACAAACCAGCAGGTAAAAACCAATTTTTTAGAAGACCTGCTGTTGCTCAAATCGAAAAGTGTTAAACTAACAAAAGTTAGATAACAACCTGGGGCAGAAGAAAAAAAATTACAGCTCAATCTGACGTACAGTGATTTTTCACGAATTTTTACAGCGAAGCACAAAAATCTGTTTCGGGACAGCAACTTTCCCAAGCATAATTTATTTCTTATTAGAGGTTATTATTGGCACAAAATCACACAAAAATGATAAGGAGAGGTTATTACTGAGGCAATAACTTCCAAGACTCAACAAAAGAAAAAATTATTGACTAAAA